>OU779867.1:17492500-19992500 GCA_916999025.1 Orgyia antiqua
CAGTCTTAACGTTCTTTAATACGTTTTTATTACTTAGGTATGTATGTTTGTATACGTTTATGTAACGGAATCCTTGAAAATGATTTTTACCTACTGACAATAATTGTAAGATTGATTTGAAATTTCGCACACAATTAAGAACCGTTGACAATGCATTAAATTAAAAATATATTTAGGATTTATAAGTGCTTTTTTTTTGTTTTTACTAAGTAAATTATTTTTTATATTTGCTTATTAACTTACATAGGTACAAAATCTTTTTAACCGACTTCAAAAAAGGAAGAGGTTCTCAATTCGTCTATATGACACTTTTAGTGTTTGTTATCTCATACCAGTTTTATCTGGGCGAAGCGATTTCAATAATTCTTTTTTTAATTGAAAGTTGGTGGTTCCCGTGTGGAACGATTGGCATCAGGTAGGCATCTGATGGTTAGCTCCTAAGAAATCGAGGAAAACCCTAAAATATCAAAAGCATACGAACTTGGTTTAACTTTTTTTTTAATACCTACTCAATTATAATATCATGTCCTGTATGTTTACATTTCCAATGTTAACTCCTATGTTTCAGGTTATGGGCATGGCTTTAGCAACAAAATTCTCAATCCAATTAAACGTGATAGTTGGGGACGTCAAATACAATTCGAAGCTCAGCAAATTCTCTGATATGATAGTGCCTGTTGTTATACTTAAAATTGTAAGTATATCACATTAGTTGTTGCCTGCAACTTCGTACGCCTGCCATTTAAAAACTAAACCACAACAACTACACAACAACTTGAACTATATACATATAAATATTGAGATCTACATTATGTTTTTATTTTAGATAGATAGATAGATTAACTCTTTATTGTACACATTTACAAGAAACAGAAATTAAGCTTAAAACTAGGTACAAATGGCGGCCTTATCACATAAAGTGATCTCTTCCAGGCAACCATGGGATGGAAAGAAAAGTTAGGGATTAAAGTGGGGCTGCAGTGTACAAGTAGATTAATGTAAAGCAAGGAAAAAGAAAAAAACAGTAATAATGTTATTATAATAATAAAATAAATAAGTAAATGTTACTTATAATATACTATACATAAACTACTTATATACCGTTAATATCTTAAACAAACATAAACAAGTACACATATACATAACTAAAAATGGCATAATATTTATTTACTGTAACACAAACCAAAATTAAGGTTAAATAATATAATAATAGTTAAGAACTGATAGATAAGTAATGATCTTTCACAAGTTTTTTAAATGATTTTAGCTTTGTTTTATAGATAGTGGTAATTCATTCCATAATCGGACTGAGAAAGATTTGGACATAAAATTAGTAGAGTGTTTGGATACTTTTAATTTTAGATTTTCTGACGATCTTAAGTACCTAGTGTTAAATTCGTGTAGGAAATCAAAACGATCTTTGAGATAAAACGGGAAGCTAGGGATAAACAGTACATTGTAAAGTAAGAAGAGAATGTGAGCATTCCGGCGAAAGCGTATGGGTAGCCACTTGAGCTTTTTACGAAACTCTGAAACGTGATCATATTTGCGTAATCCAAATATGAACCTGATGCAAACATTTTGAAGACGCTCAAGTTTATTTAACTGTTCCTCGGTAAGATTGAGATAGCTGACGTCGGCGTAATTAAAATTTCCCTATTCTTGATTACGCAGGGATTCTGCAAGTGCAACTTTCGTAGTGAGTGGCAGAAAGTTACGTAATCTACGCAAAGATCCCGACAAGATTTTAGCTAAATCTTCTAGCCTCATAAGGAGAAATAGGTATAGAGCGGAAGAACAGAGTACATTTCCTTCCGATGACATGAAAATGAAAACATTCACAACTTTCACTGGCTTTAGGATCTTGCTAAACTTCGTGATCATTATAATACCGTCTTTTTCCCATGGGGGTAGGCAGAGACTAGTTTTGATCGTAACAGATAACGCTCTATAGTGTTACGGAAGCTATAAGTTCGATTTCTATTGAACAAGATTAAATTATTTATTTTTGCTTTTTATCTTATTCAGGTACAACCGAAATTGCCGGCAGAACAAATAGCTGCATTAAGATCAGTTCATATAGTCTACCCTTATGTTCAACTTGGGATCCAGCTGTCAGTAGTTTTAATTGGCCTTTTACTACTGTCAGTGCCGGCTAGATATTTGTATGGTAGTTGGATGTATTCCAGAAAAAAGGTTGTAGCAATACAGTTAGAAACCAAAGAGAGTAAAGGTTGTAGTCAACCACTTGTCAATAAGGTAGTATATTAATTTGTAAGGGTTTACTAGAGTATTAGGAACTGGAACTTCGAAAGCTTAGAGCAATCAATCAATCCAACTGGAATTGACATTAAGAGACCGCTGAAAAAGTTACGAGACTTGTTAGGGGAATACTTAATACTTATAGTGCACGGACACTGCTGTGTATGAGGTGATTTTGGGCAGGGTGTGCGTAGGGACCAATAAAATTACGTTACAGTCAATTTTTGCAATTCACTTGTTATGCTTTTACTTAATAAATCAAATTACAGTGGAAAACATGATCACAATGAGCGGGACTTGAACCCACGACCTCGGAATACCGTTCCGTTACTCTTCCTACTGAGCTACCATGGGATCGGCACATGATAACCAAATTTTCCACTACAATAAATCTCAATGTGAATTAAGAGGATACCAAAATAGCTTCGTGCATTTTTCTACGTACGAAGTTTTCATTGTTTCTTTAGATTGAATGGCTAGAGCTCTAATTTTTAAGTATATGTTTTTTCAATATATGATCTAGGATCGCATAAACTCAGAAACGCGATTGAAAAAAGTTCTCTCGATAGAAAATCTTAGCGAAACAACCTCTCTCATTTTTTATTTTTTTCATTTATCGGTCTATTATCGCGTATTAACTAATGAAATAACTTTAAAAACATAAGTAACTATTATATATAGAAACACGTAAATCAGATTTAAAATATTAGTAGATTTTGAGTAAACAAAAAAAATATCTCTAATTCTTCATTTTCTATACCTACTAGCTGTGTTAATATGTACATGTCGACGATAATATTGATGTAGGCCCTTAACATCGCGCAATGTTTTTGTACAACGTCATCTATTGAGCGGTTTGCACCAACGCGATAGATCGATGGGTGGGTTCAAGTCCCGCTCATGGTGATCATGTTTTTCAATATAATTTGATTTATTCTTTTACTAGCTGTGCCAACGACTCCGTCCACGTGGATCGTTTTTTTTGCAATCGACCCTATCAATTTTTTTATTCTTTTTTTAGCCGCTAGATGGCGTTGTAAGTAACCAAATTGAGTAATTCCGTATTATGTAAATATCTCTTAATTGAGTGGACCGATTGTTATGAAACAAAGACTAAGTAATACCATGAGTTGTGTACAATTTTTAAGTATAACATTTATATTTATAAGTGTTGTACATTTTACGTGATGCGTGCACAGACAAACATCTAAACAGACAACCAGACAAAAATTTCAAAACATGTTGGAAAAGGGTTCTATTGGTTATCCTTTAACTACTAACTTTTTTTTTGAAAATACATTCAATGTACAATAAATATATATTTTACAGATTTATTATTTATGTATGCACCACAAAACTGACAGTATATTTGTCAAAGAAAACAGTGTGGGTATTAACTCCAGTTGGTTCCATTTCATACGACTCTGGTATGACATTGGTATCAATTCTAAGTGCACAATTAAACTAAACTAAAAAATGAAAACAACTACTGCTTTATTTCGATTATTTGGCAAGTTTGTTGTGCACATTTAAATTAATTAAAATCTTTAGTCTTTAATACAGTTTTTATAACAAGAAAGTTAAGTTAACATTGCCGAATTGTGTTATTGATACTATCAAAACTCATTTTTAGTTAAGTTTAGTTGTGCATATAGAATCGGTACCATTGTACGTGTCTAAGTGTCATAATGTATATAAAATTATGTATACATAATGTAAAAAATTCCCTCATTTAAAGAAATGGAATGGAAAGAATGGAAGTAGTAGAGTGGTTTATGTCGTAATTGTTTTCGAAAAAAAATTGGTATTTTTAATAAAATCTATTTAGTGATTTTTATGTAAACTATGAATCTAAAAAGGATAATTGATTAAATAGAACTATTTTTTAAAGATTTAGATGTGTATATATGTTTTTAATTTTAGCCCGCGCAAGTGCAATAGACCATTATGAGGGTATTGTACTCCTCATTTAGGTATTTGCCTTAAGTATTGCTATCCCTATTTCCGGGCGCCGCGCTGAAAGGGACAAATATAGATGAAGCGGATTTTACCTACAAATTCTTTGAAAAACAACGTTTCGTACTTCCGTTTTCTTTTCGCGGAAGTTAAACCGATTTTAATCGATTTTGCGTTATATTATAGATAAAGAGTATATCTATGCTTCTATCACTTTCTGTTGTGGTAAAACCTTACCAAATTTGTGTGATAGACGCTGCAACTTTATCTAAAGAAAAGCGAAAAAAGTGGGTTTTTCGAATCGTCATATTTCTTTTAGTTATTATGTTTTGAAAAAAAGAAAGTGATACAAGCATAGATATACTCTTTACCTATAATATAACGCAAAAACTATTAAAATCGGTTTAACTTACTAACTTACTAACGCGAAGAAAAAACGGAAGTACGATACCCATACTTTTGTATGGAGCATAATTTGGTATCGTGCCGTCTTAAAGGTAATATTGAATTGTTGTAAAACGTAGGAGTATTAAGTTAGTAGTTATTTATGTTAGGAAATTAAAACCCTTTCAGTTGGGTAAAAATGTGGTATACTAATCTATTTCGGGCATATGCAGGCTTAATGGTGAGTATTTTAGTTAAAGAAATATATGTATATACTTTTAAGTGACGTAAATATTATTTGTGAATATATTTTTATTTTTAAACGACAATTTTGTGGTTTTATTGTTATTTTAAAATAAAGGTATTAAAAGGTACCCTTAGGTCACTACACTTGCCGGGTCATGGTAAGGCACATACCATAGCCGGAAATCTTTGTTATAAGAAACTTGTAATGATGTAATAAAGAAAACTTAATATTAAACTTAATATTTTTGTCTATGTTACGTTTAATTTGTTTATTTAGCTTTCCTAATGGTCTATCTTCCAGAAAAATATAAAGGCCACACATAATCTGGCATATCGCTCTTGTATCCTGGTAGCCAAGGCCAGTATTGTCTTCTTATAGTTCCAGCCTGCTTTGTAGTCACCTCACAAAGAAGACACTTGTTGTATGGATGTAGTGCTGACATTATTATCAAAGGTATCAACATATATTGTAGACATTCCATCTCTTAAATATAATAAATAATTAAGTCACTTTTTATATTTGTCTGTGTCTATCTTACTATCCAGCCGTATCAGCGCTAACACAAGCAAAATCACAAATAAATAGATTGAACTTAAACACTCTTATGAGTATGTAGGGAGATTAAATAAAGACAAATTACCAGTAACTGCACCACATAATATATAATAGAACTAGTTAGAATTGTAGGTAAGATTATGAAAACAATCTAGCTTATATCACAGAGTAAGTACCTAATAGGATTCGTTTTTTAAACATTGCCTATTGTTCCGATGATTACAGCTTTTATCCTTAAGTTTAAACACACACTAACGTAAACACTATAATATTAGGTGTAAATAATAAAAGCTTAAATGAAACAAGTTAAATAAAATAAAATAAATAAACTATGCTTTATTACAACAAGCGTACATACAAAATTAATACAATTAATGATCATAATGCTTCCACATCCGATCTTTATTATCGAACTCATTACTTTCTGCCTGCGTCAATTCCAGCCAGTCCTTCGCTTTCTCCTTCTTTATCTTCTTTTGGTACACCACGTAACCATCTTTGGTCACATAGGAGACCACAGGTGTCAATACTTCTCGTCTGATCTGTTTCGATGATCTCAAATGATTTCTAGTTCTATACTCAATACTGGAGTCACTTGAATCACTTTCAGATGAATACATTTCAATCTTTTTATGACTGTGTTTCTTCTTTTTGTGCTTTTTAGAATCCTTCTTTTTATTATAATGAGGCATTACTACCATAGGAAGTCTTCCACCAGTCATTGGGAACTGCAATTGTGGCATCATGATAGGCGATGGAGCTCCAGGCATGTGAGGCATGTTTGGTAGAATCGGTTGAGGTATACCATCAGGTAAAGGTCCTGGTAATCCATTTGGCATTTGTATTGCAGGAGCTAAGTTAGGTTGAGCCATGAAGGGGTATTGCATCGGTGGAATGAACTGTGCTGCTGCTGATGCCAGGAGTATCAAAAGGAGCTCTACAATTTGGAGAGCCATCTAAAATGTTATTAGAACTTAATTTAGTTGCTTTGCTGATGTTTTCCTACTATTTATTAATCTAGTTATTATTCTAGTTATTAATCAAAATAAACAAATAAATATTAAAAGCTTAACAAACCTTACATGATTATGTAACTAACACTGGTAATAAAACCCAACTTTTTATGTCAATTGAAGTAAAAATCAATATTTTGGTCATTATATACCAGTTCGACATTAGCTCACAATAGGCTCATTACGAAATTACAAACAACGTTACCTACGTAATTATGTAAAAATTAGTAAGTGGCTACCATGGTATATATACAACAAATATACAGGCTACGACCTGTCGAGCAGCACAGTTAAATTAAAACTAGTACTCTCACTATCTCTCTCTCTCTCTCTCTCCAGCCAGTTAACGTCCCACTGTTGGGTACGAACCACCTTCACTTTGGTAGTTATTTGTCTCTCTCGGAGGGTTTATTTTAGAGTTATCCGTCTCTCTTATCTTTGTATAATATTCCATAGCTGGCTTTTACAGCACCCTGTGAAGGAAACACTTTTCCTTGGTGGTGACACTTGTATACCTAAACGATGACGAGGACGAGTAGATACATACTACAGTAAATGTTATGACAAAGCCGTTTGTTGCACAAAAAAAACGATCAAAACGACTGCCGATACTAATTAAGTGTTGTTCAATTCTGCTAACTATAATAATTAAGCTAATATAATCAATTAGTGTTATAGAAGAAACAAGAACAAAATTTACAAAATTGTGATATTTATTAACGAATTATAATTAACTTAATTATAATTTAATTTAATTTAATTAACTTAATTAACTTAATTATAATTAACGAATTATAATTGGTCACCTGGTTAAGTGGGCTTCCTGAATCTTGATACAACAAAGACGGGACGGTCCTCGAAGTCTAGTGTCACGAGGTCGCGGGTTCGATATCCCGCACGGGACAATCATTTGTGTGATATTTTTAAATGTCATACAAATGTTTTTACTGCGTCTAGGTGTTTATGCGTCTGCTATATTATAAGTGTGTATTTACAAAAATAAAAATAGTTTATGTAGAATATCCGTATTCTGGTACCCAAAACACAAGTATATATGTTTAGCTTGTGAACGGAGAAAGTTGTTTGAAATGTCCGTGAATAATTATGTATTATTGATTAAAGATTCTATTGGGTCCAAAGCTTGTCTTTTATATCGAAATCTTTCTAAATACTTTTTGATGCCAAACTCCCGATCAGTATCAGAGTCACAAGAATCTTCTCCTGAAGAAGAACTGAACCTATACTCCTCTTTCTTTTTACTCCTTTTGGTTGGTTTCGTCTTTTCAAATTTTTTCATGTATTTTGGCATCAGAATTAATGGTAGATTCCCAGGCAAATGCGCGAAAGGCATAATAGGCTGCATAATTGACCCAAATGGCAATTGTGGATGGAGATTGTTTTGTCCAAATGGGAATACCATTGGATGGTTTTGTGGAGAAAAGAAATATGATTGCTGAGGAGCATATGGCATCAGTGGCCAAATTTGTGCAGTTATTGTAATCAATAGTGTTAGCAGAACCAACGAAATGATTTGTAGAGCCATCTAAAAGTTCAAAAAGGCGTTAAAATTATTCCTTATTAAATTGAAGAACACTAAAATAACATAAAATGATAAATTTACCTTTGAGTGTGTTTTTATTATAGGTACTTAATAGAACCTCTAGTTGTTACGTGAAACCAAAATTATTGTGATTTTTTTAAGATATATAAGCTTGAATCTATAATTAACTTTCGATTACACATAAAATCAAAATTTTGCTGAATAAATAGTACTTTTGTATTACTATGCCGTTCAAATGAGAATAGGATTAACCCCGCGTCATGTTGTGACATAATAGCTGTCAATTCAAACAATTTTAGTAGGGTCAGCAAAACAAGATATTTTTTTAATATAATTTACTTATCACCTTATCGTTATCTTTTACTCATTTTCGAGCAATTAGCGAGATAAATGCAATTACAAACAATAGCAAATCGAGACAAATACAAAATAAAAACACTAACAAACAAAAACTGCGACAAATAACAAAAAAAAAATTATTTGACGGGGAACAAGCAAATAGCTACATATCAGTACTCGGACATACTTCCAGATGCTATGGATATTTGACAGTTTCTG
Source organism: Orgyia antiqua (assembly GCA_916999025.1). Classification (NCBI taxonomy): domain Eukaryota; kingdom Metazoa; phylum Arthropoda; class Insecta; order Lepidoptera; family Erebidae; genus Orgyia; species Orgyia antiqua. The sequence continues at coordinate 17,501,037 of OU779867.1, forward strand.
AACTAGTGGTCGATCCTTTGTAGTATAATCTGCTTAGTTTAAAAACTAAAAAACGCGCTTGAAAATCCTGAATATCTTTTTAAATAATTGCATTGTCATCGGTCCTTGATATATGTATCCAAAATTTCATATCAATCCGACTGTCGCAAGTGGGTGAAAATCGCGTTGAAAGATTCCGTTACATAGATTAATACATTGATACCGAACTTATAAAAGCGTGTTAATAAAGTGTGACTTTACATGGAAAAAGACAAACAAGCCATAACTTCAAATATAACAATATTGTAAATCACATAAAAATATCCTTAAATAACGTTAATCATTTTTAATAAGTTACCAAGAGAAATAACAGATTTAAATATAAAAGTTTTTAAGAAAAAGTTAAAGAAAATACTGTGTGATAGATCTTATTACACTCTTGCAAATTTTTTTGATGACATGAATATTATATAAAATGATTGTTTATTTATTCTCGGTATACATTTTTAAATTATTTGAATGTTATTAATTATTATTATACCTAGACACAATTTTTGACCTAATTATGTTCTTAAGACATGTCCATTGTTTTATTTTGTGACTTATTATTGTGAGCACCTATTTTTGGTTTCGAATCTTAAATAATTAATTGCATGATGATATATATAATAATATATTTAATTTGTATGCCCAAATAGGCAAAACATGTTGATACCAAAAATTGTAAAAATGACTACCACATGACTTGTACCTGCACATGTTTATGCAAATAAATCTATTCTATTCTATTCTGTTAAATAAACATACTAATTTCATTACCAAAGAAAGAAAAAAATAAACAATTCTTGAGTACATATTTGCTATCGCAGATAGATTACATAATGGCTGATGTAGTACAATGTAGTTCTATTGTTGCGAATCAGCACCTGCCCGACAAAATCTTACAAAAGGTTCAGCATCAACTGTGTGTCGCCATTGCAGATTTTAATGGCGCCGAGTAGAACGTTTGATGAAAGGAAATAGGTACGATTACATTATTACATTATTACAAAAAAAAACGTTACATGAAAATGCTCCTTACCAAATATTAATTTTAAAAAACACGTAATTTTAAGGATATGTAATTTTGGATTTTATTACGTGAGTGAATTATTTGTAACTACTTGTTTCAGATCAAAATGTTAGCTCTGTATAGCTGCATCCTTCTGTTTATTTTATCACAAGCTCTAGGCAAAGAAGACCTAAAACTACCATTATGTCCAATGAATATAGAATATTTCCCACAAGAACTTCCAATGCATTGCAGAATGCCAAGAAATGTAGAAAATAATATATTTAGATTACCTGATAGCGCCGATAGTGACAAAATTGACAAACATCAAAAGAAAAGAAAAGTAACTTTACCTCCAGAGTTTGCCTTTTATCAAAGCCCTTCTCCAGATAAACTACCTCATCCAATTTCATTCCCCGTACCACCTTTTCCAATGCCACCTCTTGGTATGCCTGGACCAAATCCAGGTATGGGCCCCATGTCAGGTATTTCAGGCCCTATTCCTGGAATGCCAGGTGCTTTACCAATGCCTATGCCTATGCCAATGCCGATGGCAGGAGGACCACCACATAAAATGCCAGTTATAGTAATGCCGTTCTATTCTCAAGATCGCAAATCATTCACAAGACCACCTCGTCGTCCAAAACGCAAAAGGAAACCTCACCGGCACGATTCATTTGACACAGATTTAAGTTCTGATGAGTTTGATGGCAATGAGTCTAGTGAAGAAGGCTGGTGGAAAGTTCCTAAAAAGAATAAAAATAAGAAGAAAAAGGCCCATAAAAAGTATGGTATTTATCGACGATTTAATATTCATCATAAAATGAAGAAACAAAATAAGAAAGATTTACTAACACCGATACTCCAGTATGTTACAAAAGATGGATACGTTATTTTTGAAAAGCAAATTTCAAATAACGAAGCTAAAAACTGGCTAGGACCAAAGGATGGGGCTATGGCAAACAAAGAAATAAAAGCAAATGAAGAAATACGAAAAGTTTATCCTCAAAAAACTAATTACAAAAATGTTGAAGTTAGTGAAGAGCATGATCCTAAAGGTGAAGTGGAAGAATTTGATAAAGATAATGTTGAAGATATAGAAACAGAAGAAACAATAACATCAAACATACGTAAGAAAGATGATAGTGGGGACTCAAATGAAATAAACGAATACAAAGTAACAGTAAAACCCAGAATAAATACAAAAATAACCTATCGAAATGGTTCACAACGACAGTGACTGTATACTTTTTTTTATTTTCATACAATGCCGATGATTGTTATTTTGTTTTTATACAATAAATATTGTTTTCTAATTAAATAAACGTACTTTTAGTATCCTGTTTTTGCAATGGTAGTAACATGATTTTGTTTTATGTGGAAGTAGCTGTTGCCCGCAACTTCATACGCGTAACATTTAGAAACTAACTCTTAACAAACCATACAAAAAAGCCATTCTCTTGAACCTCTCTATCTATTAAAAAAATTTTATAAAAATCCATTGCGTAGTTCTGAAGATATAAGCTCACATCACATACAAAAATAACGAATTTCATTTATAGTAAGTAAAGAAGATACATTGCTCAAACAATAGAAAATTAACTACTATCTTAAAGTTTTAATAGTAACCTATGTGATGTTTTACGAGTTCAAGAGTTCATAAATTAAGTATGACTATTATTGATAGAGTTCCTGTACGTACAAAAGGTCAAACATTAGCCGAAATTTTAAGTTATATTTAAAGCTCAAACAAATACGAGGCCGGTCCGATGAGTGATTTCCCGCACCGCTCGAAGGCGCCATAGTCGTAAGATATAATAATCATCTACTCTCTTTTGGACAGCTAATGCAAAAGTTTTCGTCCACAGAAACTAAAGGAGATCTCTATGTTTTCGTCAAAATAAGACTCGTATATTTATTTCGGGTTCATCTACGTATTAACATTTATAATTAGAGATTGTCATACTGATTAGAGCAATAATCGACAGAAATCTGTTTCGCCAATCAAATAATCATGAAAGATCATTACTTATCTATCAGTTCTTGACTATTATTATATTATTTAACCTTAATTTTGGTTTGTGTTACAGTAAATAAATATTATGCCATTTTTAGTTATGTATATGTGTACTTGTTTATGTATGTATATGATATTAACGTAAGTAGTAACTATTTTAAGTAATATTTACTTATTTATTTTATTATTATAATAACATTACTATTGTTTTTTTCTTTTTTCTTGCTTTACATTAATCTACTTGTACACTGCAGCCCCACTTTATTTTAGTCCCTAACTTTTCTTTCCGTCTCATGGTTGCCTGGAAGAGATCACTTTATGTGATAAGGCCGCCATTTGTACCTAGTTTTAAGCTTAATTTCTGTTTTCTGTTTCTTGTAAATGTGTACAATAAAGAATTAATCTATCTATCTATCTAATCAATACCGCCTTCTGGTTCCCTTAATGTCGTCTCTACAGCTAGTAAAAAGCCGTCAGACAAGATTGTTCATACGGGGTTAAATTTTGTTACATTGCAAATCTTTTCAACATTCTAGGGCTATATTTGAGTTTCGTATCATCTCTCTCTCTGTCTCTCTCTCTATCTCTCTTCACAATAATAATTAAGATGCTGTAGTATAATAATTAAGATGCTATAGTATATGAATATTGTCATACACGTTTTAAACAGTAAACAAAAAATTTATTAATTATTACATACAGTTTTTCATATACCTACGTGTAAATAATGGAACAGGTCAAAACTTACAAAAAAATGCACCTTTTTAAACGTTTCTCAACTTTTTACTATCTGTCATCAATAAAAAATTATACAAACAATAACAATAAAACTTAATTCTAGTTATATGGATAACATAACGATTAATCAACTATTAATATTCTTACGACATTCAAGACTACAGGGATATTTTTTTTGAAGATATTTTCAAGCTATTGCATAGCTTCTATCGCGGGCCTTGAGCGTGGAGACTAAATCCACAAAATTCGAAATTTAAATTCCGTAGGTAACGAAAAAACCTTACATTAACGGCGTTACTGCGCATGCGTAATCGCCTCTTCACCCCGCAATTTATTTATTACACAGTATTTTCCTCTTACCACTTTCTGAACACAGACATTTTGGAATGTTTATGTCTAAAGTTAGAACGATCACGAATTCCTATATCTACTGTATCATCATAATCATCATCTCCGGCCAACAACTTACTTAATTGCCTCACCCTTTTTTAAATTCTTTTTTATTTTCACTACGCCGTTATCATTAAGGTAATTAAGTTCTGGTTTAATAACTATATTGCCACTGTCATCTCGCCCCATGACTCCACTTCTTCTTTCATAAATTCCGTTGTTAATATACGGCCTATTTTTCTTTCTGTGGGAAGCATAATGACAATTACTATCATTGTCGCTACAATCCGACGAGTCATCAGTATCTTCTAATGTATGTTTTTCACATGAATAATCACTTTGTTTACGACAACGACGTGGAACCATTTCAGTAGGATAAGGTATTATAACAACTTGTGGTGAACCAGGCTTAGAACTGATACTTGGCATGGGGAAACTCACAGGAAAAGGCATGGGAAATGCTGACCCTGGAAGTGGAACTGGTGGAATTGGTGGTAAAGGAATTGGTGCGTCTTTACTGTTCTTACATCTACATTTTTGATGACATGATGAGCAGTAAGAAAAGAAAGATGGTGTACAAGGTTGACAAGAGCATGGTGGGCATGGAGGACAACTCGGGTGTCTCTTGTCCTTTTTGCAGAAGGTTGGTATCGCACCTGGCACAGCAAACTGAACTGGTTGGGGAACGAGTATTCCTGGCGATGGTACAGGTTGTCCTACAGGTATCGGTACTGACATCGGTGGCATGGGTAAGGCAATAGCAATGTCGTTTCCATTACCTTTGACATATTTATCTGTGCAAGGTTTTGCTGTGGTTGTGGAAGTGACTTCATTTTGTACAACGGCAATTCCAAACCCCATTGGCATGCCCATATTGAAAGGCATAGGTGGTGGCAAACCCATAGTTAACTGTGGTAAAGATAATGCTATAGCAATATTGTCTATACCACCTGGTATATTCAGAACACCATGTTGATCAATGAATGGCTTTGCAGTAGTTGTTGTCGTTGTAGTTGAATCTTTTTCATCTTGCACAACTGCTATGCCTATTCCCATTGATATTGGGAAGTGCATAGGAAAGGGAAGTGCAGGTTGTGGTGGCATAGGTGCCATCAGTTGATGAGACGGGTTCGCCGTTGACTTTTGAGTATTCAAAATGGTTAATATTACAATTAACGCCATTGTCCGTTTTTGTAGATTATTCTGTAACAAATTTAAATGTTATTCTTGCACAATTTGTAATTCAGCATATTTTTGTAAATCGTGCTTTTGGAAATAAAACCCTCTGATACTTTTCACGAAATTTCTTGAGACCGTTATTAATATATCTTTGTTGTCATGGGAAATTGATAACTATAATAAAATCATCTATTGTAAATAGATGGAAAAATGTAATTAAACTGATTTTTAATAAATTTAATTGTAGTGGAAAAAGTGATCGGAATAACGTTTCGTAGATCTGCCAACTGAGCTTATTACGGTCGTGTACCAATAACAGTAACCAATTATACCACCACAACTGATTTTTTTCTTACCTTGAGAAAATCAGGATAATAGTTTTTTACTTAGTTTCTAAAGTTTAAAAATACGTTAAATAATTCTAAGTAAAAACTAAACCATACTTACAATTACTGAAATCATTCCTGTAGTGACAACTTTAAGAGTTATAAGTAGAGCAGTGGTGCTGATAATACTTAATCACCTATAAATTTTTAATGTTCAATTGTGATGTAAAACGCTTACGTGAAACTATTTTTTAGTAATCTATTACAATTAGCATATTTCAAAACCGAGAAACATGAAACTTTTTAAGGATTCCGTACCAAATTGCAGGAAATATTCTTCATCACTTTATTTAAATTTGACATGTCTGAAAAGTAGAGGAGTAGAGTAGGAGTTCTACAAGTCGTTTGTAAATGTAATTCTGTTCTTTAAAGATTTTTCTTTAAATTTTTCTGTATTATTAATTGCAAGACGCTGCTACTGTTACTATTTATATAAGCAAGTAAATATTCCTACTGATACATTGTTAAAATAAAGCCGATTGTTTCCGCTCTGTCGTAAATCGTAACAGATTTGAGTTCACACAGTTAATATCAATTTAGAAGAACCTAGGTTCTGTTAAAAAAAAACACGGAATATACAAAGAAACCTTAATAACACTAATTGTTCAATGAACGAACAATGTTCAGAAAATTATATAAGTCATTGACTTTGTATTATTTTTTATTATTACACTTGATTCGAATTCTTTGCCGAAGTAAGATTCAGTTTTAATCTGGAACATATATGAACATAATTCGAGGAGATTTTTCCAATGATAGTAATACTAAATAGTAGCACATTAATAAAGAAAAGGAATCAAAATATTTGTTTCTATTATTGGCTCTAACATGATAATAATATACTTAGCAATATATCAATCAATAATGGAAAACACATTTGCCTTTCACTTCGGAAGCATCATACAAACATTACCTCCAGAATTTCCAGATGGTTTTAAAAAGAAAATTTTGGATATATATTTAAAAGATCCCACTATATTTGGAGATCCTAAAGAAAGTGAAAAAGTGATAAACAGCAGTGATGATATTATAAAAGATATAAACGCAACAAAACCATCACATACACAAGACTATTTAGTAAAAGCAACTGGAAAACCAGAAAGAAAACATAGCAATGAATTTAAAAACTCACACATGAACAGAGATTCCACAAACGTAATAGCTGATACAATAGACAAAGATCTTAGAAGAAACAATAACGTAATTAAATCAGTAACTAAAGAGAAAACCAGTGAAGGAATGGTAACAGAACAAGCAGTTACTGATAAAGTTTCAGAGTTATTAACCACACCAATGGATAAAATGACAGATTTGCCTTTTTCATTGATACAAATGCCACAAATACCACAAATGCCAATATTCCCAGTACCGATACCAATGTACCCACAAATGCCGGTAATATTACCAATGAAGACATATTATGAGCCCGTAATACATAACCATCCATCTCTCGATAAAGTTAGGAAATTTATAAAATACGATAAAGCAAGATGGAAAAATGAAAACACTAAACATTATGGGTCTAGTTCTGAAGATAGTGAAATAAACAGCAATGAACAGTACTTTTATGATACATTTTAAATGTAAGGCAATATTTTTTGTATTATCGTGTTTTACTTAGAAATTGTAGTGTATCTTTCCACCCTAAATACTCATCTGTTCTTCACACTTGCAATCTTATTAAGAAGCAGGAGTATACAGCAATAATATTCAAAACAATGTCCCGAAAAAAGAAATGATATACGTCCTTATAGAATATTCCAGGAAGAGAAAGAGATGAATGATAAGAAAAGTTACATAGAAATCCTTTTATTTTAAGATGGGTAAAAGATACTATTTTTACTTGTAATATAAAATGTATTAACAATTTGTAGAACAATAACTCATTAAACACCTCTGATACAGATGAAAAAACTATATAACAACCTAAGATTACAGTCAGTCAGGTTTTTGAATATCTTTAACACATGAGATGTCAACACAGTAATAGAGTCGTCTTTCGAATCTGAAAGTAATACACTAACTGCTAGATTTGCATTAGAACTTTGAAATGGCAATATGGAGGACTCAGCGTTAGACTGATAACCCATTTTTTTTACATGGGGAATTATGTAAAAAAAATGGAAGACTCATTATAGCCCCATGGCTTGGTGTTGCTCCTCGCCTCTATCAAGCCGTGGTATAGGATCCTAACCTTGGCCATGACAAACTGACAACCATAGAAGCAGAAAGATTTTCAAGTATTCTTTATTTATTTTTTTGTGATTTTTGCCTAATTACAACTCTTTTTCTAACATTTATGAGCCACATCATACAAATAATACATGGCATAAATTGAGTGTATTATTCGATTATTAAATGATTTATATAGAATAATGATGATAATAATGATGAAAGTTATTGAGTGTCTATTTTGAAACAAAATAATGTAACTATTTTGTTTCAAAATAGACACTCAATAACTTTTGATAATATTTAAAAGTAACTTACTTAGTTGCCTTATTTATGCTATTTATAGCTTGACATCTAAGATACACTTTATAGGCACTAAGTTATCTTAGACTACTAGAAGTCTGTCTAAAAACATATACAGCCTGGTAACAGACGGATGGATGGACAGTGAGGTCCCAGCAAAGGTTAACTCTCAGGTTTGATATGAAGCACAGCCTGTGAACTTAGTCAAAAATTTGACGGGCCTCGTGGTCTAGTGGTTCATATAACGGACTACCGATCACGAGGTCTCGGGTTCGATTCCCGGTCAGGACAAATATTTGTGTGATGTTTTAATTGTCATACAAATGTTTGTACTGCGTCTGGGTGTTTACTATGTATCATAAGTATGTATTTACAAAAGAAAAGTAGTATATGTATTATATCCGTATTCTGGTACCCATAACACAAGCATATAAAGCTTAGCTTGGGACCAGAGGACGTTGTGTGAAATGTCCATGAATATTTATTTATTTTTTATTTATTTAATTTAATGTTTGGTTTCTCGCCAATTTGGTGATAACTAGTGGATTTCATTTCCCAAACCTATGTTTCTGATTAAACTCAAGGTTTCAATTAGGTACCTACATATTTTTACGGTTTTAATGTTTCTGAACCTGTATACTTAAAAGAAACATTTTGAAAACTTAAGCGCCTGCAGTTCAATTTGTGCAATAAAAAAATTAGCATAACAATAATACTTATGTCAATATGCAAAAACTTAAACTATAGCACTATTATGATAGGCGTTTGTTTAATACTCTTCCCACCGACTGTTGTGTACGTTTTACTTGCATTTATCATTATCCTGCCCTTATCCCATTATTTGATGTCGGCCCAACAAGACTTGTTGTTCATGTTGCCGTGGGTCTTTGCTGATTTTTACGACCGGTCGACTGCCTGACGTTAACCCTCCGTGCTCTCCCTCGGTTAGTTCTTACGACACCCGCAGGTAAGACATGGGGAGGTGACACTTGCCTTATTTTTGTCCGACACCCCACCACCCACCACCACCACATCGTATAGATGCATAAAAAAAAACACGCTGTTATTACAATCTATATCTACACTAATATCATAAATAAATTATACATTATCGATGCTAATATTTTAGAGCTGAAGAGTTTGTTTATTGAACCGTAAATACAAGTACTTGGATCAATGATTGAACTGTGTTGTGGACACAGGTTGTGGAAATATTTGTGTTGTGGAAAAATTAATTAAAATATTTGTGTCGTTTAAGACCTCACCTCACCTCTTCTTCCTCTTCATGGAGACTAGAAGAAAGGAGGAATATCTCAGTATATTAAAAAGTGTCCGCTGAAAGGCAGCAAATTTAGGTGGCGCCATAGTAGCAAGTGGAAGAATTTTAAAAAGAGCGCCACAAATTATTAGAAAGGAAAGAAAAACTTCCGCTTTGTTACAGCGCAGTTTTATATTATATAGACAAACATGATTATGAAATACATTTATATTAATTATTATTATAATTTTAAGGTGTTTTTATGTACCCCAAATATTTGTAAATAGTGAATAGAAAATAGTATTAAAGAATTACCGCAACAGTAAATAAGCTACATTCATATTATTTCCACTTGCTACACTAGCGCTATTTTGGTGAGTGCTGTTTACAAGTCGACACTTTTTGGACTGATCCCCCATACAAGATATTCCTCCTTTCTTCTAGTCTCCATGTTCCTCTTTGCCAAATCATGGAGACTAAAATGACATAAATGACGTCACGTAATGACACTATTACTATGTCTATGGATCACTGTCAGAATGCTACATCAGATGAATATGTCAACGTCATTTTTGTTAATAGGGATGGTTTAATAACCACGAACAATTAATAAAAAAAATCGATTTAATAATTAAATGTAATTAGAAAACAAATCGATTAAATAATTTTGTCTTATATTTATGATCTATCTAGATATTTAGACCTTAAGAGAGAAAACTCATGAGAAAACTGACCGACTAACGATAAACTACTAGTAACGTATAAGGTTTTATGCTATTTGTTCTTTTCACAGTCGGCAATTTTTTATAGGTCTCGATTCAGAAATATTGACACAAATTCTATTAGCTAAACCTTTGCTAAACTATAATATACAACTTAACTTATCTAACTAAAATATGAGAATACACTAAGCTTTCGTAAACTAATGCTTTCGATGTTCAATCTACATGTAAGGACAGTTAGTACAGTGCAAAAGCACTAGTCACTCTTACCTTGCCAGCCCGTTAAACTTCTTGTTTAAAAGAGTGCGCAAAGGTTTGTCCAGCCTTATATGGTATAAGATGGGATGGGCTTTTATCCCATTAGGTACTTTTCCAATAAATGTTGTTTTCTAGTAAAATCACATTTTATCTGTGGCCAGGCTTAGGAAATAAAATCGATTGAGAAGATTGAAATACCTAATTAAAATTTGAATCGAGAATTACTACCTTGTACAGTTGTATCGAACATCCCTAATATTGACATTGTTGACATTTTTCAGTCAGAGCCGGAGCCGGGCCGCGTGATTTGACAACGTAAGTTCTGTAGGTAATCTGTGAATTTGGTCGGACTTGGCGGTTGTGCTCGTGTATTCCTGTGGTGTATTCATATTTGTGTTTCTGTAAATTGCCGGCCTAGCCGGGATATTTCTAATTAAAATATTAGATTTGTGGAAATGTCCTACATTGTAGGATATATTTCTAAGCAGTGCTGTGCTAATTTTGTAGGTGATTAAAGTGCATTTGATTATACTATGAAACTTTCATAGTGTTAGTGTAGTGGATATACTTTGGAACATTTTCAAAGTTTTCATTATATTTTTTGGAAAATGGATTCACGCGTAGATAGAGATTGGAAGAAGAGCGTTGGTTTTCCCATCAACTATAATTCGGCGAGTACAGACGATGAGTTGTAAGTGTTAATTCAATTATCATATTGAATGATTTGCGTTTCATTCTGCAACGTACCTAACAAAACTTTTTTTATTGATAATGTTTTTAACGATTGATTTTAGCGTTTACTTACTTGAAACTGATAAATATATTTCATCATGACTCTTTACATGGGCGAAATTTCTTGAATTAATTAAATAATTACTGACTGACTGCTTTCAAAAGTTTTTTTACTGGTTACTGTATGGTATGGCCCATGCCCATTGTTGTTGCTACTTGAATTTAATAAAATAAGCTATTATACAAGCTGAGGTTTTAGAAGTTTCTTTATTTATAAAGGCTATGGAATAAGTTATCCTCATCTGTTCGTGCTGTGTAATTATATTTGACCACTTTTGGGGTGTGGTTACTAATTTACCCACAACTTGAACTGATAAACATATTGAAGACACTTGATTGAGGAACTTTTTACTTGAAAATCTCATGTTCTGTACAGTTCTTATCGGACCCAGTGAATGATACCTATCTTTACCTATATTGTAGCTTATTTTACACTAAGTGTTATCTAATCAACATACATACTGTCATACCTATTTCCTATGAGGTAGGTAGAGATCATAGAGCTCCATCTGTCAAGACTGAAAAATACTTTCTTTGTTCATACTCATACATCTGGTCATAGATACATAACAGTAGGTAGTGGCTGCCTACCTTATTAAGAAATTAAGACATTGTTACTGATTCTACGGGCACAACTTAACTTCACCCAACAAAAAATTAAATTTGAGTGTCAATAACACAATGTGGCAATGTTAACAGAACTTTTTTATTAGAAAATCTGTATATCATAGACTAACGATTTTAAAGAATAAAAATATTCACAATGAATTAACAAATTTATCAAAATAGTTGTTTTCATTTGTTGGTTGCGGGTTCGATTCCCGCTTCGGACAATCATTTGTGTGATATCCATAAATGTCATACAAATGTTTGTACTGCGTCTGGGTGTTTTCTATGTATTATATTATAAGTATGTATTTACAAAAGAAAAGTAGTATATGTAGTCTATCCGTATCTGGTACCCATAATACAAGCATAGAAATATAGCTTACCAGCTTACTGGGACCAGAGGACGTTGTGTGAAATGTCCTGAATATTTATTTATTTATTTAGTTTTTAGTTAAGTTTAGTTGTGCAGATAGAATTGGTACCAATATGTCTGCTAATCTAATGGAATACCTATGCTATTTCACAACATCTGCGTTTATTTCATACTCTATTCTTTTAGGTGTTAACAAATATTTATGTATGCATTAGCTAAACACTCATCACATATCTGTCAAAATACTTTTATTTTAACATAATTATGTCAATATATAGTGTTACGATATCAGTTTCTGTCTATTATCATTATCAGGTCGTTACTTAGTGTGTTATTCATATGTGATAGCAACCATACATGAAAATAAATGCTGTGTTATCTTTATTGTAGAGTATAATGAATTGGGCGATTTATTTTGGATGGTTATGGTATGATTAAAGGTCGCATTCATTTAATGTTAACATGAGGTTATGTTAACATTAAATGAATGTGACCTTTAATAATTGAATATTTTAAGGCCTAAATCATTCCAGTATTATCATTGAACCATCCAAAGCTAAATTCCACGCGTATGAAGTCGCGGGCACAGCTAGTCTGAACTAAAATCACATAACTAAATACACAATGATATAACTCGTTATAAAATAATGAACAATGAAATAACCTTGAATTTTATAAATCTGAATTTTAAACTTTACTTGTGGTGACAATAGTTTTTCAGCTTCTCATTGTACAATGTATAAATACATTTATACAATAGTGATTACTATTTAGGCCTATTTTTTGTCAGCCGTTGATTGTTAACGTAATCGATGGTTTTCGCGACGTGTATTCGCGCCAAAAGAAGACAAAAAATTACTTTATAAAATATCGTTCGTCCTATGACCATAGGTCGCGCGACGCTGTTGCCCCAAGAGCAGTGTCGTCACCGTCATTTTCACGTCTATGTTCACTTTTCATAGTTTGAAGTTAGGGCCTTTTTGGTGGCAATCGGAAGTCCCACGACCAGTATCTGATTTTGTATGGAAAATGCCTTCCGATTCTTTTATTCTTATAATCTCACGCACGTCGCAGTCGTGGGACTTCCGAATGCCTTCTTTATGCTTCTCATCGGCCAGGAACAACTAATAATTTTGCTTCAGGATCAGAAAATAAATTGTATACTTCTTTGCAGTAGTAATACTTTTAAAGAAGCAGTTACGTTGCTAGCATTATTTTAGCGATAGGTATGTAGATAGTTAGGTTTGATTTTAAGTAATTAGGTAACTTTTTATTTTAACTTAGTGACCAAGTATAAATTGTATATGAAGTATTAATGCTTAATAATTAGCTACTAAACTGCATGCGGATTTTTTTTTATTTCCGTAACAATTGTTACGTGAGGTCGTAAACGCTAAACTTCATCAGTATTCAAGGTTTACATACTAACTTGTAATACAAAGGAAATCGGGGAAGACCCGCAGACACTTCCGACGATACGAAAGCCTTATTAGTTAATGGCTGATATGAGCTTTAATTTGGAGAAAGAAACTTGATAAGTTAACCAACTAGTTCCCTAAGTAACTTGATCTTTTTGATCATGACCCAAATTATTAATTAAAATTTGAAAATGATGAAATTGCATTAAAATGATGAAAATGCGGCACCAGCCGATGCCGTAGGATTTGCGTCAGCTTGTTAGTGTCACCAGCAGATCACTTTCGTCTTCTTACCATCTTTAATCCGATTTTGGCTTAGCCAGCGTTTGCTATTTAAATAGGTAGGTAGGTAGGCACTCCTTTATAGCCACGGAGCGCGTTATTCGTTTAGGAAATGGTTTTATTTTGCGACTCGTAACAGAATGTGACCATAACTGTACAATATTATGTAGTTATAAGGTCATGGAAAATCTACAACCTGTAACCATAACTAAGGTTGGCTATTTTATAAATTTTAGAATAGAATAGAATAGACTACTTAGCTTTAAACTAATTTTATGATAACTCCTGTAACTTTCTTCGCCGTTATTTCCGTAGCCAATTCAGTCTCGTCGTTATAAGGAACATAAGGGTAATTACTAACTAGACAAAGTGGATTTTTTGGGTTAATTTTGATAACTAGTAATGTCATCGTTGAATCTACTCAAATTATTGAACTTTTTTTAAACTGTGACGTAATTATAGTAGAATATTTCTAATCCTCAATTTTCTAGAAATAGTTCTCTCAGGAATAACTAGTTAATTAGTTTTGTATGTTTGTTTATTACATTACTTTATCTCAAAAGTATTTTAAATAATTTCTTGTTCAAAGTATGTAATTAGTTTATTTAGTTATTTAATTCTATATTTTCCTCATGTTGTGTGATTATACGATCATTAGCATTCACAACTGGTTCTCAGATGAGGAGTTGCGATTTAAGTACCGTTATATTATGAGGTTGCTTTTGTTGGACTTTGATTTTGTTTAAAGACATTTGTGAGACATTTCGAATTTATACCTACTCGTAGTACCCATTGCAAACCTAGTAGTGCCACCTATTGCAAAGTCAAAATGCGAGTTTCAATTAATAGGTATTAATAGTAAGAGCTCCGTACCCTAGTGGTAAGCAAAAGGAGTTTGTTTTTACTTAGCGGACACTAATTTATGAATTTTTGCAATTGACTTGCTATGCTTTTACTAAATAAACTAAATTATAGTGGAAAAAATGATAACCATGAGCGGGACTTGAACCCACGACCTCAGAATACCGTTCCGTTGCTCTCCCATCTGAGCTATCATGGTTCCCGCACATGTTTACCAAATCTTCCACTACAACCTTCTCAATGTGAGTTAAACATCGTGCGATGTTTTGTGTACAACGCCATCTATTGAGCGGTTTGCACCAACTCACAACACACCAACGATTGATCGAGTTGGTGTGTTGTGATGATGATGATGATGGTGTGAACCATGATAGCTCAGATGGGAGAGCAACGGAACGGTATTCCGAGGTCGTGGGTTCAAGTCCCGCTCATGGTTATCATTTTTTCCACTATAATTTAGCGGACACTGTTCTTTCGTTGAATCTTTCTTTCACCGTTCGTGTACACTATTCCCCAGAGAACATAGTTTTATTTTATTGTAAGAAAAAGATGGAGATCATCAGCGTCAGACTGGTCATACATTCAAAAATGGCATTTGCCTGCCCAGCGCAGGTGAGCGCGGTCTTTCCGTGAGCCCCTGGGTATACACTATTAGCTGTTGCCCGCGACATCGTACGCGTGGAATTTAGAAACTTTTTCTGGATCAGTAGATCCTGGGATTAGCGCGTTCAAACAAACTAATTATCCAGCATTATAATATTAGTATAGTATATTTTGACCTCGGGACCTTCCGGCTCAATCCGACCCTGGAGATCATTGCCTAATAGGATAGCAACAATGTAACTTATGTAACACAAGGTAGCAAAATCTTACCCATATTCAGGAACCCAAAAGTCGTTCGATCTCAGTAATAGGCACAGGCAAGAAACTCGCTTTTCCACTTAGTTTGAAAGACTTGCATTAGCAGGTCTTTTTCTTGCTAAACCAGATTTTTTATTGTTGTTAGTTATGTAAATATATGTCTATAAAATTGTTCGTTATTATTCTCAGTAGTTAGTTAACAGAATAGAGTGTAATGAACGTTTAATGTTAAATGTGTTATTCAAATCAGCTGTTCTTAGAATATAGCTGTTTTGTAAACGAGCGATGTGCAGTTTGACGTAGTTGTTGTATCCGCTATTCTTTCGTACCTAGATTTTTCTATTATTAGACTGTCTGGGATTTATTTAATTTGTTTATTTCAAAGCAAATGTATATTTCAGTAGAAAGCCGGTTCTTCTCAGCAGATTGCGTCCTGAACCGGTGGTAGGGGAAAAAATGTTTGGACCTGTCGTATGCACATAATTTTCTCAAATGATTTTTCATCTGACTAACTACATCACGAAGTATAGATACAAGGAGTCCGAACGTAATGTTGAACGAATGGTCTCAATTTAAGGGACAGATTTTTTGCCGGTAGAGCGCGCCATTTTTCAAGGAGTACTCGTTTGAATTCTTACGCGGGAAATTTTATTGCTATTGACCCTGTGGAAAAAAAATTCTAAATAAATAAATAAAATAATATTATGTATTTAATTAAATTAAATTCAACATTCACGAGCCAGCGCGTGTTTACATGTAATAATAATAATAGCATCGGTACGCCCTGAACACTTGCGCAGCCAGTGGCAGAAAATAGAACTATGATCTGGGTTTATTATTGTGTACACGAAATATTATGGAAAAGCCTATACCGTTCGGACTCCTTCTATCTATACTTCGTGAACTACATGATTTCACTTAGCGGCGGCGGTGTTTCGAATGACAGTAAGTAGTTAACAGTTCAAATGTGAATTTTCCTCACTTTTGCAACATTTTTCACTGATGGTTCGCTCCTATTGGTCGTAGCGTGATGGTAAAAGATGTGATTAATAAATATTTTTTTTATTTTTAATCTACGAGTCTAAATATGCTTTATCTAAAAAATTGTCCCACAGTCAAGGATAGCTATGATTTTAATGCGTTATGAATATAGACGCGATTTATTTAAGTAATTTTAACTATTAATCTAGAGTATTCTAGTCTAGAGGATTGAGAAAAAGTGAAAGCAGAAACCAGTCACTAACTATAAATACATAGTCGGTGCACATCCAATATCCGTGTGAGTTGATAGTTCCGCGATATCGAGTTTGGTTGTCACCGCATTGTTTGCTATTGTTTTTAAAAATGTCTCTGACGTCACTAAGAAGCACCACTTCATGGAGAATGTGAGCTACTTTATTTTTAACCGACTTCAAAAATCAAGGAACTTGTCAATTTGTTACTATTTTTCCTTAAACTTTTTAAGAGGGTCAACCAATTTTGATGATTCATTTTTTTAAAGGTTTCTCATGTGGTTCCCATTTTGAAGTCGGTTTTCTTTATTATTGTTGAATTTATAACAATGTAAAACATAATTTTAGTAATAAAAAGTCATTAAATTATGTGTATTATTAGTGTTTCTTTTATCCCGGTAGCAGTTATTCTTTTAATGTTATCACAGCCGTGAAAGTAACGAACTACATAGGCATATGTGCAATTGGAAGACTTATATGAATTCATCTTTCGTTACCGACGTGATGTGGCTCGAATATATATTTTTTTAAACCGGTAATCAGACCCGTACCTTGTATCCGTTTAAGTTATTTAATTCTAGAAATAATTGTTGGAAAGTTTTTCGTAAACCACTAAAATAAATGTTTTAATATTTTAAAGTAATTAATTTTTAATATTTTGTTTTTAGGGTTCCGTACCCAAAGGGTAAAAACGGGACCCTATTACTGAGACTTCGCTGTCCGTCCGTCCGTCCGTCCGTCTGTCACCAGGCTGTATCTCAAGAACGGTGATAGCTAGAGAGTTGAAATTTTCACAGATGATGTATTTCTATTGCCGCTATAACAACAAATACTACAAATAAAATAAAATAAAGATTTAAGGGGGGCTCCCATACAAAAAACATGATTTTTTTACCGTTTCTTGCTCGATACTAATAACGTTGCCTTATGTTGCATAGATAATGGTACGGAACCCTTCGTGCGCGAGTCCGACTCGCACTTGACCAATTTTTTTCTTTTGTAACTTGCAACCGATTGTACTCCCAACTGTATGTGTACACAAAAGTAGGTCAATATTAACTGTCTCGCATTCTTACCAAAGCTCGTATATACATATATATATCCAGACTACAATATATCATCAACATGGAAGATTGGACAAAAAATAATTCATGTAAAAAATGTATAAAACTTACTTTCTCCGCGATTAGGGGAAGAGAATATCTCGTTCCAGTCCTAGTCACTGTAACGCCCATAGAACTAACATTCTTTGTCCGCAGTCGGATATTGTTAATATGATCTGTAAAATATCTCAACAAGCAATCTTGCACTGCTTACGTCCAAGGATTCCCCGCCACACTAACTATTTACCGTCTTACACCTCGTCGTTCAAATTTTGAATCGTTGGGTTTCACGAGAACTGGCTCAAGATTGTCTGTTCTCCTGTTCATTGGCAGTTTGAAGTCTTAACGCTTAGAGCTATTTTGTATATAATTACATCTGTTCCCAAAAGCCTTAAATATAACTACTTACGATATTATAATAAAGATAGCCTGATCTAGCAAATCAAATGACTTTGAGTATCTTTTCATGGACAATTCACACAATGTCCTCTGTTCGCAAAGTAAGCTATATTATTATGCTAGTGTTAAGGGTACCAAATACGAATATCTTTGTAAATACGTACTTATAATAACTACATAGAAAACTCCCAGTTATGGTTTAAATTATTGTTGGGCAAACTTAGACAACGTTTCCGTTCTACTACAGGTGACACACATCGATCATGCACGTTATATTTCAGGCACAGAGCATAATATGTCTAAACGTCAAGGAGATGGCAATGTTTGTTGTACAAATATTTGTATTAACCGAGTGGTGTTGAATTATGTATATGTGTATGTTGTTGATAAAGGCGGATGACCTTTTGTAA
The DNA here is from genome assembly GCA_916999025.1 of Orgyia antiqua. NCBI lineage: Eukaryota > Metazoa > Arthropoda > Insecta > Lepidoptera > Erebidae > Orgyia > Orgyia antiqua. The sequence continues at coordinate 17,519,830 of OU779867.1, forward strand.
CGAATGAAAAACTAAATAAATAATATAAATTCTAATAACGTTGTTGTAGTTACTGATACGCTTTGAAACATACAACTATGAAATAAAATAGTTTTATGAGGTAGGTAGGTACCTAACCAAGAAGGCTCAGTACCTTATAAGGCCCATCTTCCAGCCTGTCACCGGGATGTATGTAATACCAAACGAAATTAAAAAAATAAATTTATTACTCACACTTATAATTATAGGTTTACAATCATTGAGTTCTTTGGTATCTGCGCTAGTATAACTCTAGTATAATATAGTTCAATAGTTGAATTAGGGTAGCCATTCTACTCGTAATACAAAAAACTAACTGTTGCCCGCCACTTCGTACGCGTGAAATTTAGAAAATTTTCTCCGTTTCTATAACATTTTGCACTAATGCTTCGCTCCTATTAGTCGCAACGTGATGTTATATAGCCTATAGACTTCCTCGATAAGTGGACTATTCAAACACCGAAAAAATTTTTCAATTCGAACCAGTAGTTCCTGAGATTAGTGCGTTCAAACAAACAAACTCTTCAGCTTTGTAATATTACGTTCTTATTCATAATGAGTTATCGGAGGTTTAAATGGAGATTTTATCGGAGAGGTAAAATAAACGTTTTAGCGTAAAAAGACTATTATGAATAACAAGTTTTGACAATTTTCGCGAACTCATTTTAGCGAACTTTTAAACCTCCGATAAGTCATTATGAATAAGACCATTAGTATAGATGGGAATCGATTAATATTCTAAGCAAATAACGCACCTACCACTAAAGTCTCTGCATCACTCTAGGTTCACTGGTAGATAATGCTTTTAGCATTAAGTCCGTCGATTGTACAATTTTGTGCTGAAAGTTTTTAAATAAATAAATAAATGACTGTGCCTGTAAGGAACTGTACTGGCGATATCTTTACTTTTAATCCCGCACAAACTGTAACTAGGACCTAACTTACCTAATTTGCGATAGACCCTTGTTACCTAGACCCTTGTTACAAAGTGGTGTAGCTTACCTTTGAGGGGACCTTTCCTCTAACCTGAACTCAAAATAAGAAGACCAAAGGGACGGGTTTTTAAATTTTTCTTGCATACGACCAGGGCCCGCGATGGTCCTTATAAACATCATTTGATTTAATTCAAAAATAATGTTGCTGTAGTTCAGGAAGTCTAATGGCCCCGTGTCATAGATAGTATTGATACGTCGATAGTCACGGTCCGATCTTACTTTAGTAACTTTTTAGTATGATACATAGCTACAATAATCTACTTAGTTCAAAAACTAAATGACAGGCCTAAAAATCCTCAATATATTTTAAAATTATTGCATGGGCATTGTTCATATTTTTTTAAAACTCTTAATTCGAAAACCATTTCGGGGAATAGAGTTTCTGATCATGATCCATTAGTTTTTTTCGGAAAATTTGCTATATTAACGATTATTTTTCCAAAAAAGCAAATGATCTCTATTTGCCCTTGAAATGAAGGACTTAAAATATTAAGGCGTTTTTAGGGATATACTACTCTGAAGTGGAGTTGAAATTGGTCTATTATATCAACTTATCAACTTTGAAAAGATAAAGTGCAATAATATCTTCAAGAATTTTTAAAAAATTCTGTATAGTGTATATTTCAAAAATATTGAAATTAGTTGCTTAAAATAGTCAAAAATTATGAACAATCCCAATTGTCATCGGTCCTTGATATACCTATTATGTGCAAAATTTCAGATCAATCCGACTACTGCAAGTAGGTTAAAAATCACTGTCAAAGATTCCGTTACATAGATTAATACATTGATATATACATACCGAACTTTTGACAGGAAACTTGGTCCCTGCCTGTCTGGTTTCTCTAAAACCTGTTGTTCCTTTAGACTTTTGATTATTTCTGTCATATTTGAAGAACTCTTGGTGCTGTAAAGTCTGATCATAGCTTTGCGTACAGCTCCTTGTAGTTGGAATGCCACCTCCTTTGAAGTGATGTCCAGGTTCTTGACATTATGGTCCCGTCGAATTGGGCACCCCAGCCCGCGTCCGCCGCGTCCGTTGTCAGAAAATGAGTGTATGGTTTCTGATGTAAAACCGCTTTCATTGTTATTGAGTGTCGCCACCACTCCAGATCCTTTAACACCTGTGGTGGAATTGGCCGACACTCTCTCTCGTTTCGCTTGAAGCGTTTGAGGAAAATTTGAAGGTATCGACAGTGAAGGTGGCCCCAAGCGTGCCAAAAAAGGTCATTTAGTTATAGTTATTAACGTCATCAATCCTCAATCGTCATTTTCGTGCTGTTTTTCCATTACCTCTTGTCTCCTTCTTCTTCTTTCTTTTCTCTATTTGTTCTCTACACATTCCTTCAATAACGCCATCTATCGTCTATTCTTCGTATTAAGTTAATATATTTCTTTGCAGTGACTGCAAAGATGTAGTGTTCCGAAACCCTCGTCATTCGTCCAAGTACCTGTTAGCTGATAGTGGCGATGGTGCTGAAGCTGATCTGCTGGGCACCACGCCGCCACGCTCCAGGTTCCGGGACAAGGAGAAGGGTAGGAAGTTAGTGTCCAATTGTGTTTACTTAATTATGCTTGTGTGTGTGTGTGTAGATGTAGTAGCTAGTATTTTTTTATAAATTCACTTGCTGTTGCCCGCGACTTCGTACGCGCGAGATTTAAAATCAAACCTTAACAAACAGAAGGTTACTATACCACTCAATAGATGGCGTTGTAAAGATTTTTAAATCAAGCGACTCCGTACGCGTAGTATTTAGAAATGGTTCCCCGTTTGTGCAACATTTTTCTGCGACATGGGACATAATATCGTTGATCCTGAATGGGGTTATAACTGGATTACACTGACTGTACTTTGAAACAAAAGCAAATATTTAATTATTTAAATCTATATATATCTATATACCTAACTAGTTAGTAATTATACTTATCTTAATACACATAATTAGTTAATAAATCTTATTAAGTTACCATTAAATATGTAGAACAAATGAAACACGCGAACACCTTGGAATCGGTATTAACATAATATTTTCTTTTCACCCTAACTAACTACCTATTACTACATGTGGTATTTTTTTTTTATATTGAAGGACGTATAGTTCTGTAGAGTTATGTATCATATGGAACCAATGAAATATAAAAGAAATATATAAGCCCTGGTCAATTTTAATCTGATTTGGTTAGTGTAAAATTTTTAATTTGCACTCCGTTGAGTGCAAATAAAAGTCTTCGTTATTGGAATGGGGCGAAATTTGGTATGTATTTAATTAATTGATTGTCAAGGAGGCGGCGCTAGAAGATGGCAATCAATATAATTTTATCAGAGGAGGTTTTCAATTAATCTGTGCAAAAAAAAAACTAGCCATGTAACGCCGTTCCAGAGATAACAGGTCCCCAAATAATAGGGTAAGGGCAGGAAAGTGATTTTTTTTGTATTTGTTAATGTAGCATCAACTAATATAGACAAACTGTAAAAATTTCAACTCTCTAGCTGTCACCGTTCATAAATAGCAAATTTTCATTGTACTAAAACACCGAAAAAGGGACATTTTATGTAAAAAACCTAGCTAGATCGTTTTAACGCCCCCAAAATATGTATTAACTCAGAAATATTACAATGTTTATTATTTAACATGTTTCATATGCTAATAAGTACAATGTTAGATTATTCCCAATATATATTTTTGAGAATTATTTATCTCAATGACAGTAACAACTAAGTTACGCTGGCGCCACAGATCACGTCATATAGACATTAAGCGACTACTTCTTAGCTGTGGAATATTCCCCGTTTTTGAACATTTTTCATTGATAGTTCTTTCATATTGGTCGCAGCGTGATCCTATTATAGCGCGGTTTGTAGGTTATATAATATAAAATCACATGCTGAGTTCTAGTACAGCCAGTTTTCATACATAATGCTTGTTGAATTTATCGGGAATTATTATTTGAATATTATCCTATTGGAATCTATCGGGTGTCTATGGATGGAGGGTACCGGTCAAAGCTGTGTAAACTTTTACCAGACGAAGTATAGGTTGTATTGTTTAATATAATATTTAGGTACTTACTTATAACTATTATCTATTTGCCCGTGATCGTGATCCTTCGTACGCGTGATCGTGATCCTGACCTGTTGCCAATGGGACCACACGGGAACCACCAGCTTTCAAACAAAAAAAGAATTATTGAAATCGCTTCGCCCAGTTAAACGTTATGAGGTAAAAAAAAAGACATACAGACGAATTGAGAACCCCCTGCTTTTTTGAAGTCGGTTAATAAACAAACAAACTCTCCAGGTTTATAATCTAATATATAAAATTCACGTGTCACAGTGTTAGTTACCGTACTCCTCCGAAACGGCTTGACCGATTCTTCTCAAATTTTACATACATATTCAGTAGGTCTGAGAATCGGCCAACATCTATTTTTCAAACTTTTTTGTTTTTTTTTTTGTATGGCAAAACAACGTTTGCCGGGTCAGCTAGTACTAATATAAAAGTACCTATGTAGTAACTTTAAGTGTCCTTAGCTATTGTTCGTATGATAGAATGAGGCTGACGTGTCTGTGTGGACGAAAATCCGTAGTCAAGGTGTTATACTAAAAATTGATAGAATATTCTACATTACGTAATTTGATTTGATTCAGTAATAAGAGATTAAATTTTGAAGTAGATTCATACTTTACACTGTGTAGGTATTTATTAAACATACTTAGATTTACGGATTTACTAGATAGTGCGTTCAATCTTGAAGACACTTAAATTTAGTTTCGCTAAATCGTATCATAGACTAATAATGTTTCAGACGTATAGCCCATATGTGGTGTGACTTTGAATGATAGATTATGAAATGAAGTTATAAGAGAACGTAGCGGTCTGAAAGAGGATGTAGTGACTAAGGTGGAGAAAAGTATGCTGGTGGTTTGGTCATGTGGAGAGGATGGATGAGAGACGATTAACGAAAGGCATATACACGGCGGAGGTAAGTGGAAATGCTGGGAGAGGACGCCCGAGAAAAATATACTCCGATGTCATCGCCGGCATACTCCAAAAGGGGCAAGTGTATGCTGCACTTACAACCGTCGGGCATGTATGACCAGATGTATGAGTGTGGATGGAGCCAAGGAGGTATGTTTGGATCGTAGCAGATGGCGCTCTATAGTCTCTGCCTACCCCCATGGGAAAAAGATGTGATGTTATGATGATGATGATGACGTATAGCCCGTGTCAGAGACACACGTAGATACATATTTCATGCAAACATATTTATGTGGCTTCAAGCCGGGTGAGTAATGTAGCCTGATAAATCTGTGCGTAGTGTTCACGATTCGAAAAAATTGATCAAGTGCGAGTCGGACTCGCGCACGAAGGGTTCCGTACCAGCGTGATGTTATAATGTATAATTTTGTACCGTATGGTAATGAAAGCCAGCTAAGAAACGTTATCAATACTATAAACATCTTCTGTAAGAATTCTATTCAAAATTATTATTTATACAAAAAAAACTAATTTGGCACATATTATAACTAACTACGTTGCCATCGCGTGGTCAATATGTCGCTGTCTCACTTTTTACTTCCATTTACTACTATACGCGTCTTTGTCAGACGATATTCTATGATAAAAACGCTATCCGAACAACAATGATTCTTAGCTAAAAATAATTGCGAGTAAAATCACTTTTGTTAGTACATTTGTTTACTTTACCGGCCAGTCGACTGTGAAGGTTTTTAGGCGGCGCGAAGGATAGAGCCACGCGGCGTTGGACTCGGGCAGCGCTAGGGCGCTAGGGCGGCGCGACGGTTAGGGCGGCGGCGTGGCGCTGAATTCGGGCAGCGCGATAGTTAGAGCGACGCGGCGCTGGACTCAGGCAGCGCTAGGGCGGCGCGACGGTAGCCACATGGTGAGGAGGGAGTCAATGAAACTTCGGGTGATTTCACTGGACTGCTTTATTGTAGAAATACATAGTTTATATAGTAGTTTCATTTATACACACATATGCAAAATACGTGACTGCGAAGAGTTACTAAAATAGAGCATAGAAAGAATTTGCTGATTATATTAATACGTGAGTTTATTCATAAACGGGAAGTTAGTTATTCAATATATATAACCTAGGGTGGACTTGTCCGTATGTATGTTCATACGTGAACAGGTTCCGTACCCAAAGGGTAATAATTGGTCAAGTGCGAGTCGGACTCGCGCACGAAGGGTTCCGTACCATTATCTATGCAACATAAGGCAACGTTATTAGTATCGAGCAAGAAACGGTAAAAAAATCATGTTTGTTGTATGGGAGCCCCCCTTAAATATTTATTTTATTTTATTTTTAGTATTTGTTGTTATAGCGGCAGCAGTTGAAATTTTCACAGATGATGTATTTCTATTGCCGCTATAACAACAAATACTAAAAATAAAATAAAATAAATATTTAAGGGAGCCCCCCTTAAATATTTATTTTACAAAAAACTGATTTTTTTACCGTTTCTTGCTCGATACTAATAACGTTGCCTTATGTTGCATAGATAATGGTACGGAACCCTTCGTGCGCGAGTCCCACTCGCACTTGACCAATTTTTTTTATACATATCATTAGCTAATATGCACAATGTACTAGCATGGTTACTACCCAGCACATTAACTTTCACCGTGAAGATAGCGTTTTGTGTTATTCTGATGAATAATCTACAATAATGTAAAGTGTTATTAAAATCTGTTCACGTACTTTTTTTAGCTAACATGGGCTATTTTATACGCATGTTGACTGCTTAGTTTCGACGGTTGTTAGCGTGATGGTTTACTGTGGTATATTGTACCTTTTTTTTAAAGGTGTAAACAAGCTCATTGTCTTAAGTTTTATCAAAATCGTTTTATTTTAGTCTGAAGTGAAAGTTAATTAAGTTGTCCTTGCACGTGTTTCCATTTACTTCCCCTCGCTTGAGTTAATATCCATAAACGATAAATAATTCGTTTACAATTTTTAATTTTTTTAATTTTATTTTTTTTATTTTCTTTTATTATAAGATTCGTTAATGCGATATGAATGAAAAAATTACACAATAGCTGTTATAGCAATAGCTGATGCCAGTAGTGGGCGCCGCAGTAGCACAGTTGCTAAAATCAACGGAGCGGTCTTCCGATATAGTGAGTTCAAGTCCTAATTTTAGTAACCAAATTTTCTCCTTATTATCATGCTTCCAAACATTAGAGTGAATTTTTTTGACATTATTTAGGGTACAGCGGGTTTCCCTTAAAAGATAGACACATCGCGGACTTTTTTGAAGAACTAATAAAAAGTCATCCTCTTGAACCATTCTATCTATTAAAAAAAATTGTATCAAGATCCGTTGCATAATTTTGAAGATATAAGCTCACATAGAGACATATATACAAAAATTACGACTTTGTTTTATAAGAAGTAAAGATAAAGATATAATCGGTTGTGATATTTAATTGGGAATGCATAACAGATAGATTATTAGTATATAAAGATACTACTTGAATTGTAATTATGAATTGTAATTTGATTAATTATTAAATGACTGCAGAAGATGGTACCCACACACACACATACACACTCACACACACACATACACACTCACACACACACACACAATTTCAATTAGATACACATTTTCTTTGTAATAAATGGCATGTACTATATTTTTAAGATAACTAAGAAACATGTATTAGTGGGAAAAGGCGCTGACTTTCATCACACAGGTTTACCTAGTTTGAAGGTCAGAGGTTTTTCTAAAGTTCTGATGTAACTCGATTTGTGAATAAATATTTCATTTCATTTCATAGATACTACTAACTGTTGCCCGCGACTTCGTACGTGTGGAATTTAGGAAATTTTCCCCGTGTTTGCAACAATAGTAGGACATTAGTCAAAGATAATTGAACTTGGCTTACATTTCACATTTATGCTTATGATAAGTTTAAAATAACTATGACGCCTATTTAAAGAGAACTATCGAAAATTATAAAATAATTAGATACTAAATAAATATGCAAACATTTGATAAAAATGCTTCCAAGATTTTAGACGCCTTTTAATCTTAGCACTTCTACTTATAGTATAGTGATAATTAATTATACAAATAGATAACGAAAATATTATTATCTTTAGATTCTAAGATAGTGTATTATTGTAGATCACTGTGTTTTGATTTTTGTAAAACGTCTTTTTTATACAAGTCACTACACCACAAATTATTTTATTAAAATTACTAGTTCTCGTCCGCCACTTGGTACGCGTGTAATTTGGAAAATTTTGCCTGTTTTTGCAATATTTTTCACTGATGCTTCTTTTCTATTGGTCGTAGCGTCATGTTATATAACATAAGCCTTCCTCGATAAATGGACTATTCAACACAAAAAGAATTTTACAATTCGAACCATTAGTTTCTGAGATTGGAACGTACAAACATACAAACTCTTAGGCTTTATAATATTAGTCTAGTCTGTTGCACGCGATTTCGTTCGCCTAAACTATAATATAAAGCCTATAAAATTCGAGTAGGTTACCTTCTTAGTTAGCGAAGAAAAAAAAATACGATTTGTCCATTACTTTTGAAGGTTTCCGCCTACAAACAAAGAAACTACCTTTTTGTGATAGTTTCTTAACCTTGAAAATTTGTTTGTATTTTGTGCACTAACGGACTGCAAAGATCTATATATCTGAAGAGGGCAAGACACCAAACTATGCTTCATACAAAAATATGGGCACCGTAAACCCCTGTTTTCGTCGTGGATATTGCCTCTAGAGAGCAATGAATTTTTTTCACAGTATCTAGGTTTTAGGCTTATATTAATTTTATACGATGAAAACAATCCGTTGCTTTCTTCTTTTCTAAAAAAACGTTTCGAAGTCCGCTACGATTGCTACGAAACTTTTTTTTCGACGATTTTGTATTTACTTATATTCATCCCTTTCGGCGCGGCGCTCGGGCATAGGGATAGCATTTAGCAATACCTTCTGCAAATACCTAAACTAGAGCTATAGTCCGCTCTTAACTATCTTTTATCTTGATAACTGGCACCGTTACTGAGAAAAAAGAGATACAGCCAGATGGATATAAAACTGATACCGAATCTAATCATTGAAAGTGATGTAAAATATGGAAGTGGTGTAAAATATATGTACATGAGTTCCGTCATTATACAAACATATAAACAAGTTTTATATGAATATATGATTATGGATAAGTCAATATCACGTCAAGTCACGTAAGTAATTCGTTTGGTCAACAATGTAACTATATCGCTGTATTCGTTGTATTTTATATGACGTACATAATGCTGGTTATTTGATTTGTGTATTCCCAGCACATAAACGAACGTTGATAGGCCCCTGGCCAACTGTGGGACATTAATGGGCTAGATAGAAAGAGATAGAGAGACAAAGGGCTAACTAAGTAGGCACAGACTATGGAGCCATCTGCTACCTTCTAAATACAATTTCTTGGCGTTATTTTTACTCATACAACTGTATATAAATGTATGACGTAAGTTTAACGAACCCGATTACCCGACCTTTTTGAAAGGCATCACTGAAGATGTCAAAGTATGTCCTTGGGTGCTAGTATGGTATTCTCTCTTTTTTAACACGGTTTTATTAACTTCGGTTGTATCTGACGGTGTGGTGACGGAATAAAAATACCAAATATTATCGCCCCATTTCGGTATCGGTGTTTCTATGTATTATGTACTAGCAGTGCCCGCGACTTTGTACGCGTGGAATTAAGAAACGAAAAATTAAATGAACTAACAATAACGCCATTTTACAGCTAATTAGTAAATCGTCAGTGTGGTTCTCTTTTCTTGCACAGTTCTAAAGAAGTAACACACACGGCCCAATGTCATTTTAGTAAATGATATCTCAGAGCTTCATCATGCCTTTTTAGGTCTTTGTACAAACCCTTATACTCTCAATACGGTGTCCGTCTGTCTGTCTATCCACTCGTTAACCTTTTTTTTACTCAGCCACGGCTGAAGTTGTTAATTTGAAACTTATACCAAATGTAGATCTATGCGGTCCCTTGCTGCAAAAGATACAACCAATAATTTAGATCTACGCATTCAGAAGATATAACCGAACTACAGCCATTTTTGAGTATTTTCCACTTTCGCTAGGGAATCAAAATTTACAGGTTACTTCCCACTATCCTAGAGACTTGAAATTTGGCATGGTCCAAAATGAATAAATAAAAATACTTCATTATATTAAAGCGTATATAAATAAGAATTTTCCGCACAATGTCCTATAGTCCCAAGGTAAGCTTTATATGCTTGTGTTATGGGTACCAGAATACGGATAGAAAGAAAGAAAAGAAAGAAAGAAAGAAAGAAAGAATGTTTTATTACTGTTCAACACAAAATACAATTACAGAACAAGTTATGTTTTACAGTTAAGTAGAAAATATAGTGTACATCGTGTCGTAACAGCAAAAGGCACCCATTTCAGCTAATGTTAGGTCGCAGAGACCTAACGCTGATATTCTAATGGGACCTTCGAGTGGCGACACGGATAGTTACGAACTACTTATTAATTACAAACGATATACATAACATTTTATTGTTATTTGATTTATTTGGTTTAGTGATAACCATTTTTGTTATTTAACATTTTTAAAACACATCAAATTTAAAATAATCATACCTATGCGAATAAAATATAATATAAATTATGCTAAAAAATAGTCAACTAAAAATATTGCAATTAAACAAAAAAACAAAATTTAATAAACGAAACGAAATGTAACGCGTGATGACCCGATAACCGTTGATAGGTACATTATTATTACGAAACGTAGAATACGACAATTACTTATCCTATTACACTACTAATACATAACCATAAATACTAAGCAATAAACACAATATTGTTGTAAACCTATGTTTTTTGTTTGGAATAAAAGAAGTATATATAAAAAAGTACCTAATTAGGACACATTATAATCTAGGATGCAAAAAAGAAAAAAAACATAATCACACTAGCCCAGGAAAGAAGATTTTCGCAATGTCACCGACACAACGAATGCGTACAGGATCGTCCCCATCGGCTTTACGCGTAAATATTTTACCGTTTTTGGTCCAAACATATTTCCACCTTAATTCGTGAGCATTTTTTCTAGCTAGGTGGAATATCCACTTATTACAAGGTGTTAAACGCTCGTTAATATGTAAATAATGCAGAGGGCCTGACATTTCTAGGTCCCTAGATGAGAGGCCCCGCTGCTTCCGAGCAGCTTGCAATAGGAATTCCCGTGTTGTACGACGAGCAAGCCCGACAGCAATGTGCCGAGGTCTGGGGTTTTTAGTATCACAACCGGGTTCATCAGCGTTTACCGTTTGATTTCGAATTAACCCTACGCGTTCGGCGTAAACTATGTCATTTTCATTGACTTGTACTCCCAATTTTTCCGAGACGAATGTCGCCAATTTGACAGGATTCTCACCAACTTGTTCTGGTACTCCAGCTATTTCCACCTCGTTTCTTAGTTTCTTAGAATACATAAACTACTTACATACATAAAATACATAGTAAACACCCACCCTTATAATACCATAAACATGGCTCTTAATTTTTTATCCGTGAGAACCTATAATTCGCTTGCTGATGAATATTTATTTTTTGTTCATATTGATTGAGAAGTTGTTGGTCTTCCTTGAAATAAATAAATCTCATAAATAAATAAAAAAATAGAATATTTTGTTGTTCTATCTTTTAAAGTTTAAGCAGCGTACGCAAAATAGTTGTAGTTGATTTTTTTTCGAAAAACCCTAATATTTTACGGAATCCTAATTTTTCCAAAATAAAATCTAGCCTATTTTAAGCGCAGATAATGTAGCTTTCAAATGGTGAAAGAATTTAAAGAAACGGTCTAGCAGTTTTTGAGCCTATTGACCATACGCCGACGCCGACGCCGACGCTGCTGTCGATGCCAACACCTATAAAACTAACTCAGCACCGATACCTCGGGGTTTGAGCAACGTAACGACCATACGCCGGAGGCGTCGGCGAAGCCGGCGCCGACGACGACGCCGACGCCGAAGCTGACGCCGACGCCGACGCCGAAGCCGACACCTACGACGCCGAAGCCGCCGCCGAAGCCGATGACGACGCCGACGCCGACGCCGAAGCCGACACCTACGACGCCGAAGCCGCCGCCGATGCCGACGCCGACGCCGACGCTGACGTCGTCGCCTGCGCCGCTGTCGATGTCAACACCTATAAAAACCAACTCAGCACCGATACGTCGGGATTTGAGCAACATAACGACCATACGCTGGAGGCGTCGGCGAAGCCGGCGCCGACGACGACGCCGAAGCCGACGACGACGCCTATAGAAACCAACTCAGCACCGATACGTCGGGATTTGAGCAGCGTAACGACCATACGCCGACGATGACGCCGGCGCCTATAAAGACCAACTCAACACTGATCCGTCGGGGATTGAGCAGCGTAACAACCTGTACAATACTGACTTTTACACACACTAAGACGCCGTGACACATGGTATCTTTATAAATTATTGCATATGTGTTAATCTGATATGTAAGCTATATTATTGCAAAGTTTCACGAAAATCCATCCAGTAGTCTTTACGTGAAAGAACAACAAACATCCTTACATTCATACATTCAACCATACATCGAAACAATGGAGTATAGATAGATGACCGGGGAAACGTTCTCGTTGCTCAGCGAACAGTTTACCTTTATTTTATCACGCGTAATTCTTTTTTCGTCATATCTCCGAAGATATTCATTTAAATTGCATGCTGTAAAAAGCAGTTATTATCTATATTAAATGCGTAAGCTAACTAAGGTATTTAATTTGATAAAAAATGTTACTATATACACATAAATAGCTTTTGAAAATATCCTATTGAATTTGATAATTTTGTTGACGTTCTTATGGGTACAGTGGGTTTTCCTTAAAAGATAGACATATGGCCTCGCGGACTTTTTTAAAGATCTATAGGTAACAAACAATTTCTCCATACATTACTTTGTTGTAACTCATATGGATAAGGCAGCGTTTTCATTTAAAGCTCACGCGCGTGACTTTTTTCCCCGTTTCTTGCAACATTTTACACTGATGCTTCGCTTCTATTCGTTGCAGCGTGATGTTATATAGCCTATAGCCTTCCTCGATAAATGTACTATCCAACACTGAAAGAATTTTTCAAATCGGACCAGCGGATCCTGAGATTACCACGTTTAAACAAACAAACAAACAAACTAGGAGTGAGGCGTATTTATCATAACAGGTAGACGTCACAGGTATTTTAAGATACCAGATACTAGCTGTTGCTGCGATTACGAAATACCTGTTATTAAAAATAACAGGCAAACACTATCAACTGTCAATACTTAACGCAGATACTCGATAACAATAACATACTAGTAACAGAACAGCCTTGCATTTGCTGTGAAAAATTAACAGTACGGTTGTTCATTCTAAATATAACAGCCTGTTATTTAATAACAGGTAATGGCACCTGTTATTTTGGCATAACAGTAACAGGAAGAACAGATATCACCTTTTTGCTGTTATAACCCATCGCTAAAACAAACTCTTTCGCTTTATAATATTAGTATAGATATAGATTCTATCCGTATTCTGGTACCCATAACACAAGCGATAAAGCTTAGCTTGGGACCAGAAGACGTTGCGTGAAATGTTCATGAATATCCTTACTAATTTATGAATGTAAAAAGCAGAATGAAAAACCAAAAATTTAGACGAGCTTATGTGTTAATGCGTGTAACCAAACCATAGTGCCATTTAAAAAAAACTATACAACGCCATCTATTGAGCGATAATAGTAAACTTCTGTTTGTTAAGGTCTGATTTCTAAATTTCACGCGTACGAAGTCGCGGGCAACAGCTAGTTTATTAATATTATTATGTTTCTCACATTCCAGTTCACGGGCTATTTCTATTTTTTTTTTAAAGTAATACCCGGTCCTTAATTAGGCTTGCATGGGGACATGGGTCTAACACGTAGAGGCCCTTTGAGAATTTTAATGAATTTATTATTATTATTATTTCCTTCTTAGGATGCTGTAAAAGTGCAGCTACGGCATATAGATAACATCTTTTGTGAGAGATGGAAACGTAATTAAACCCTGTACCAACACGCCTGGTCAGTGCGGCACAGTAGACACTAATTCCTCTAAGTGGAAGAGCCTTGTGCCCAATAGTGGGATGTTAACGGGCTGGAGAAGAAAAGATATATCTATCTATCTATCAATCTCTTGATGAATATCCATCTATCCATCCATCAGCCTCTATCAGTCCACTGTTGGACATAGGCCTCCCCCATAGAACGCCACAACGCGAGGTCCTGTGCCGCCTGCATCCAATGTGTCCACGCGACCTTCACGATATCGTCGCTCCACCCTATCGGAGGCCGCCCGACGCTGCGTCGTCCGGTACGTGGTCGCCACTCTAGGACTTTTCTTCCCCAACGATCATCAGTCCTACGAGCGATGTGGCCTGCCCATTGCCACTTCAGCGTGCTAACCTTTCGGGCTATGTCGGACACGCCAGTTCTCCTAGGGATCCCCGTATTTCGGATTTTATCCCGTAGGGAAATACCGAGCATAGCCCTCTCCATAGCACGCTGTGCAACCTTGAGCTTATTTACGAGGCCGACATTTAAAGACCACGTCTCTGTTCCGTATGTCATCGCTGGTCATAGACCTTCGTCTTCAGGCACTGCGGAATATTGGACGAGAAGATATGCCTAAGCTTCCCGAACGCTGCCCAGCCGAGTTGGATTCGTCGGTTGACCTCTTTCTCGAAGTTGGATTTGCCTAGCTGGACTGTTTGAATTTTTAGTTTGGATTTGCCTAGGTAGACGTAGTGGTCGACAACTTCGAGAATCGCATCCCCAACAGATACTGGTGCCGGAGTGACATGGACATTGAACATAACCTTGGTTTTATCCATGTTCATCCTTAAACCGACCCGTTGGGAAACACTGCTGAGGTCATTGAGCATTGTGCTAAGGTCCTCCGGGGATTCTGCCATGACCACGATATCATCTGCAAATCGAAGTGATGATATATTCGCCGTTGATGTTGATGCCGAGTCCGGCCCAATCAAGGAGCTTGAAGATGTCTTCCAATGCAGCGGTGAATAGTTTCGAGGAAATTACGTCACCCTGTCTGACACCCTTCTGCAGTGGAATCGGTCTTGTGTTCCCATCCTGGATTCGGACTGACATGGTGGCGTTTCTATACAAACACTTCAGCGCTTCGATGTACCGGTAGTCAATTTGGCACCGCTGGAGGGACTGCAGCACCGCCCAAGTCTCGACTGAATCGAAGGCCTTCTCATAGTCCACATACGCTAGACTCAGAGGCCAATTATACTCCTCAGTCTTCTGTATAATCTGGCGCAGCGTATGTATGTGGTCTATGGTACTAAAACCTTTTCGGACACCGGCTTGTTCGGGAGGCTGATGAATATACCTATCTGTTAATCAATGCAACGGAATCTTTGAACATATATTTCACCCTCTTCCAATAGTCTCTTCTTCTTCTTTCCGCCCTTATCCTAAACTACTTGAGGTCGGCGCAGCACGTTTTTTCCTTCCAGCCTCTCCTATTAGCCGTACATACACTCATCAACACCTTTTTTTTTCATATCGTCTCTAACGTAGTCCATTGGAGTAGCATACTATAATAATGAGTAACAAGAAAACCTAGAATTGAAGATCTCATAGATTAGATTAGATATTTTGTTAATTCGTTGCCCTCCATTTGTGATTCTCTTAAACGATGTTGTGTAGGCGGTCACGTATTAAATATATTGCATTATATGTACCAAAAAATATGATTCATTGATACTTAGCCCATGTTATCATCATACATCCGTTACTCAAAATAACCGTGATATCTCTTATCTGGCACAAATATATGTAGATTTTATCGTCGAAGCACACATTTGTTGAGATAATCCCCATGTTGTGGATATTTCGCGAGATTTTTATGTCCTTGGTACACTATCAAGTCCATGATCAATAAGAATACTTCAAAACAAAGTGTTTTGTTTGTTGCTTCAACTATGTATTTATAAAGATTTTTTTGAAAAGGTAATAGTTACAGAAAAATAGCGGATGATAAAAACTTTGCGAGTTTTATATGTTATTCTTTTATACACGTTTAAGAAAGTATTTATTTATTTTATTTATATTAAAGTAACCGTTTGATCTTTAATTATAAATTTGATTTGATTCCAATATCTTTGCGTAACCGGCAATGTTAAGAGCTCACTACAGTGCCAGCCAACTCATAATTTGGGTATACCTATGTGTTAGATATTGCTGTCTCTATTCCCGAATGCCGCGAAGAAAGGTACAGTTATAGTTCAATCAGATTTTACCTATAAAATCATTGAAGAAAAGACGTTCCGTAGTCCGCTCTTTTCTTCGTGAAAAATAAACCCATTTGAAAAATTTTTACTCCGTAATATAGATCAGAATAGAAAAGTATATCTATGCTTCTATACGGGTTTTTGAATAGTTATATTTCTTTTATATATTTCATTTTGAAAAAAAAAAATAGTAATAGAAGCATAGATGTAAGACATAGATACTGTTAGAAAAATTGCACAACTAAACTTAACTAAGAAATGAACACAACTATGGCGTATTTTCATTAATTGGCTATTTCGTTGTGCACATTTTGATAAATTAATATCGTTAGTCTATAATATACAGATTTTCTAATAAAAAAGTTCTGTTAACATTGCCGAATTGTGTTACTGAAACTATCAATTTTATTTTTTTAGTAACATTATCCATGAAGAAATTAGCGGACTACGTTGTCCATATTTTTCTATAGAACATAGTTTCCTATTGAGCTGTCTTAATATCGAATACTCATGTAGATCTCGATTAGTTATATTGCACATTCAACGGCCATACAAAATAATAAAGATAATGTTATCATATTGAATGGTTTGTTATATACATAGTTATATAATAAAATGCTTTATTAGTTGATATGATTAACAATATGTGAATGTCAAGTATGAATCATATACAGACATGTTAAAAACAAATTATCAATATAAATATAGTAGACTAATCCGGCATTATAAGCATTTAGCACTTGGAATTTTAGCTAATGACATGCTTTTATTAGCTTCATTTGTATCTATCTTTTGTATTAATCTGCGTAATGTAGTTTTTAGGGTTCCATACCCAAAGGGTAAAAACGGGACCCTATTACTGAGACTTCGCTGTCCGTCCGTCCGTCCGTCCGTCTGTCACCAGGCTGTATCTCAAGAACGGTGATAGCTAGAGAGTTGAAATTTTCACAGATGATGTATTTCTATTGCCGCTATAACAACAAATACTAAAAATAAAATAAAATAAATATTTAAGGGGGGCTCCCATACAACAAACATGATTTTTTTACCGTTTCTTGCTCGATACTCATAACGTTGACAGGTAGACGCTTTAACTATGTGCCTTGTGTTGCATAGATAATGGTACGGAACCCTTCGTGCGCGAGTCCGACTCGCACTTGACCAATTTTTAAACACACTTTTATTAGCTCGGTACGCATCTATCAATGTATTAATCTAATAGCCGTTGCCTGCGACTTCGAATAAGTTGAATTTATAAAAAAAAACAGGTGTTTGTGCCCAATTTTTCACTTATATTTCGAGCCTATTGAATCAGCGTTATGTTATACAGCCAAAAGCCTTTCTCGATAAATGTACTATCCAACACTGAATGATTTTTTTAAACATCCTGTTCCTGAGATTAGCGCGTTCAAACAAACAAACTCTTTAGCTTTATAATCTTATTTATAAAATTCACGTGTCACAGTGTTAGTTACCGTACTCCTCCGAAACGGCTTGACCGATTTTTATGAAATTTGACATGCATATTCAGTAGGTCTGAAAATCGGCCAACATCTATTTTTCAAACCTTTTTTTTAGTATGGCAAAACAACGTTTGCCGGGTCAGCTAGTTTTAGTATAGATGTAACGGAATCTTTGAGAGTAATTTTCATCCATTTGCATTCATCCGTCATCATTGTATTCATCCGATAAGATCGGATCCGATGGGAATGCATATTTTTTAGTTTTTGAACCAAGAAACTTGTTAAACTTACACATAGAATATTAAATAAATTTTTCCTTTCTTTTTGCAGAAATCATTTGGATTCAACACCAGGTTTCCAACGTCTACTCCGTGAGAAGAAGGAGGCAGCTGAGAATCATGACCAGGGATCACCATGTAAGTTGAAACTTACACCACGCTTGGGATATTTGTTTAGATAAATAATTTTTCTTTCTCATATGGAATGTGCTATTGTGGAAATTCGTAAGTCTTTTTAGTATTAGAAGTCTTTTTATGTTTGTCATAATGCGTAAATGAGTTCAAGATGCTACTATTGGACACACTAGTGGCACAAGCTTTTAAATAATAAATATAATATTAAATATATATAAATATATATTAAATATAAATATATATATTAAAAATAAATATATATAATAATATATATATATATTTACATCCCAGAATCATTTTGGCGTCATGCACAAAGCCCATCAGTACGACGTCCCCGGGTTCCCCTTACTTTTTCTAACATGTTTCGATGAATATTGCTTAGTTTTTTTATTTCTAGCTGCGTGGGGTACGTCATTTTTTGATATTTAAATTTTTCGAGATATTCGTCATGCAGTTATGCCCAGACATTTTTGAACCCCGAACCATAATGATACATTACAGGCATCCAGGATATATAGGTGGTACTTCAGCCATGGCGTCGATTATGTAACGTCCTGACAGGATGGTAGGTACTTTGGGGAATGCGACGTTGCCAGATTTACTTATATCATCTCTTTAGATACCTACCGCTTGCTTGTAACACACAATTTCAACATTTCTTAGATTTAAATATTTGTTAGTTTTATATCTATAATCTATATACGGATGCCGGATGCCCCACGTGTAACATACGACTACTTGCCTACCTTATAATTATCCTATTATCATATTTATTATTCATTATTCATTTATTTCTCTTATAAATTACATTTTTAAATATAAAATAAAATAATAATAATACACTTAAGGGCCTACATCAATATTATCGTATATCATCGCCGACACGTACATATTAACACAGCCAGTAGGCACAGAAAATGAAGAATTAGGGATACTTTTCCTATTTACTCAAAATCTACTAAATATATTTTAATTCTGATTTACGTGTTTCTATATATAATAGTTACTTATGTTTTTAAAGTTATTTCATTAGTTAATACGCAATAATAGACCGACAAATGAAAAAAATAAAAAATTAGAGAGGTTGTTTCGCTAAGATTTTCTATCGAGAAAACTTTCTTCAATCGTGTTTCTGAGTTTATGCGATCCTAGATCATATATTGAAAAAACATATACTTAAAAATTAGAGCTCTAGCCATTCAATCTAAAGAAACAATGAAAACTTCGTACGTAGAAAAATGCACGAAGCTATTTTGGTATCGTCTTAATGTTGAATTAATCAATATTACTTTCTTTTTATTAATTATTATTATTTTGGATATAACACTGCCTCGCCTCGAAAGGCGGCAGGACGCACTCCGACGGGGTCCGCAACAATCAGCCGGAGTGGTGGAGCCTAATGGGAAAGAAACCGACGAACTATACGGGCATTGTCAAGCAAGACCGCTTTCTGCATCGGTCACCGACTTGCTATTGACGCCGAGCCTCTCGAGATTTTGTGAGAGGCTCTTTGGGACTAAACCGTTCACCGATACAACTATCGGGATTATTTCTGTTGATACCATCCTCATAACTATTAAACACATAGTTAACACATAACTATTAACAATAATTAACACATATTAATTATTATTATCAATTAATGGATTGAATGGTCAATGAATGTCTTATGCCCATCTTTCACGCAACACATATTGAAGAACTCTAATGAAATTTGGTAAATTTTGTAATTTCATATTTATTATGATTAAAAAACTAAGAAATACTGGGAACCATGCTTTCTGCTTACAGTTGGTAGCTTACAGTCACATAGTACCGTATATCTTCAATCATGATCATAATTGCTATTGAACGTCCGTATTCTGCAATTGAACGTCCGTATACAGCTATTGGGCGTCTGTATATTGCAATAGGACGTCCGTATTATGCGTACGTACATAGCACAAAGCTTTGCGTCAGTTTGACGATACTAAATAACAAATACTGATAGGTACCAATGTACTGGGCGTAACAGAAAGGTGTAGTCATTTAAAACCAATAATCTATCAACGAAACTGGACAATTTTACCATAAAACATGAGATAGATCCCAAAAACCAAATGTTGGTCTCCTATTCAAAAATTTCGATCAGCTGATCAATTTATTATAGGAGTCCAAACATTTGTTTTCGAATTTCAACCTATGTGTCTTGGAGAAAGTTTTTTTTTGTGTTTCATGAGATAATTTACGTCCTGAAAATTGACCAAACCTATCTGTTTCCCCTGTACAATGGGTAGAACGGTTATGCAAACTTCCACCTTTTTTAATTTCCTTATCAAATATAATACAAATCGATATAGCAGGTATAGATTCCCTATGCACACTTCTATTCTCCTTTTACCCCTTAGGAGATGATTTCAGAGATAAAAGTATTCAAAGTTCTTTCCGGAGTCACAAACTAACTTCATATTTTATAAATCAAGTATTTAATGTATCAAATGTGCTGGACAGCATGCTTTAATGAATTGCGAACATAAAGTAAGGTCTGACCAAGTAAAATGTGTTCCCTGGAAAGGAACCACCCGGCAAATTATAAAGTATGCTCGGTTTTCCAAGAACTACTTAAAGATAAATACCCATTTATTTAAATATGTGTTAGGTTTACATACCTATCTACTAAAAACGTTAGTGAAATTTGGTAGATATTGTAATTTCTTAATAACAATTAAAAAAAAATTAAAATATACTGAGAACCGTGCTTTCTGTTTATAGTTGGTAGCTTACAGTCATATAGTACCGTCTATCTTCAATCATGATCATAATTGCAATTGAACGTCCGTATTCTGCTATTGAACGTCCGTATACAGCTATTGGGCGTCTGTATATTGCAATAGGACGTCCGTATTATGTGTACGTACATAGCACAAAGCTTTGCGTCAGTTTGACGATACTAAATAACAAATACTGATAGGTACCAATGTACTGGGCGTAACAGAAAGGTGTAGTCATTTAAAACCAATAATAATCTATCAACGAAACTGGACAAATTTACCATAAAACATGAGATAGATCCCAAAAACCAAATGTTGGTCTCCTATTCAACAATTTCGATCAGCTGATCAACTTATTATAGGAGTTCACACATTTGTTTTCGAATTTCAACCTATGTGTCTTGGAGAAAGTTCTTTGTTGTGTTTCTTGAGATAACTTACGTCCTGAAAATTGACCAAACCTATCTGTTTCCCCTGTACAATGGGTAGAACGGTTATGCAAACTTCCACCTTTTTTATTTCCTTATCAAATATAATACAAATCGATATAGCAGGTATAGATTCCCTATACACACTTCTATTCTACTTTTACCCCTTAGGAGGTGATTTCAGAGATAAAAGTATTCAAAGTTCTTTCCCGAGTCTCAAACTATCTTCATATTTTATAAATCAAGTATTTAATGTATCAAATGTGCTGAACAGCATGCTTTAATGAATTGCGAACATAAAGTAAGGTCTGACCAAGTAAAATGTGTTCCCTGGAAAGGAACCGCCCGGCAAATTATAAAGGATGCTCAGTTTTCCAAGAACTACTTAAAGATAAATACCCATTTATTTAAATATGTGTCAGGTTTACATACCTATCTACTAAAAACTTTAGTGAAATTTGGTAGATTTTGTAATTTAATAAATACAATTTAAAAAAATGAAAATATACTGAGAATCGTGCTTTCTGCTTACAGTTGGTAGCTTACAGTCATATAGTACCGTCTATCTTCAATCGTGATCATAATTGCAATTGAACGTCTGTGTTCTGCTATTGAACGTCCGTATACAGCTATTGAGCGTCCGTATACAGCTATTGAACGTCCGTATATAGCCATTGGGCGTCTGTATATTGCAATAGGACGTCCGTATTATGTGTACATACATTGCACAAAGCTTTGCGTCAGTTTAATGATACCAAATAACAAATACCGATAGGTATTAATGTACTGGGCGTAACAGAAAGGTGTAGTCATTTTAGACGGTGTATCTATCAACGAAACGTTCGTCTCCTATTCAAACATTTCGATCAGATGATCAATTTATTATAGAAGTCCAAAATATTATGCAAACTTCCATCCTTTTCTATTTCCTTAGCAGATATAATACTAATCGATACAGCAGGTAGATATTTCCTATACAAGCTTTAATTCTTCTTTTACCCCTTAGGAGATGATTTCAGAGGTAAAAGTATTCAAAGTTCTTCCCCGAGTCTCAAACTATCTTCATATTTCATTAAACAAGTATTTAATGTATCAAATGTGCTGGACAGCATGCTTTAATGAATTGTGAATATAAAGTAAGGTGTGACCAAGTAAAATGTATTCTCTGCGAAGGAAACCTCTCGGAAAATTATAAATGATGATATATGATGAAATCACAATTGCAATTGAACGTCCGTATTATGCAATTGGACGTCCGTATACAGCTATTGGGCGTCTGTATATTGCAATAGTACGTCCGTATTATGTGTACGTACATAGCACAAAGCTTTGCGTCAGTTTAACGATACTAAATAACAAATACCAATGTACTGGGCGTAACAGAAAGGTGTAGTCATTCTAGACGGTGTATCTATCTACGAAACGTTCGTCTCCTATTCAAAAATTTCGATCAGCTGATCAATTTATTATAGGAGTCGATACATTTTTGTTTACGAATTTCAACCTATGTGTCTTGCAGAAAGTTCTTTTTTGTGTTTCATAAGTTAATTTACGTCCTGAAAATTGACCAAACCTTTCTGTTTCCCCTATACAATCGGTAGAACGGTTATGCAAACTTCCACCCTTTTCTATTACCTTATCAGATATAATACAATTCGATATAGCAGGTGTAGATTCCCTATACTAACTTCTATTCTCCTTTTACCCCATAGATGATTTCAGAGATAAAAGTATTCAAAGTTCTTTTCCGAGTCTCAAACTATCTTCATATTTTATAAAAAAGTAATTAATGTAACAAATGAAATATTATTTAATTAACTTAGTTCATTGAATAATAAGTGATGTCATAACACGAGGGGCGCCGAATAGAAGGCAAAACCTATGTGTTCGAAGACTTTATATATTGTATTGACTGTAGTAGATATTGTTTGAGTTATAGTCATAATGTTATGGCTGAGCTGGCAACGTCGCAAATACGGACGCCAAATAACCGAGTCCGTAGCTAGAAATTCGCTTGGATATACGCGTGTGGATATACGCGCTGCAGCAGCGCCTCACCCGCGCTGAGATTTTTTTGGGAACTTATTAATATTTTTTTGCAGCCATTTCAACGATTTTTTTACTTCCGTCGATATTTGTACTACGGCTAGCTGGGACCAATAGCGTCTCAGAGCAACCGCTCAAAAAAGTGGCGTCCGGTATACGGACGCTCAATGCTGGTGGACGCCCGTTTAAATGCACTTTTTCCTTCAGAGGACGGCCAATCGTTTGCAGGATAAATATATATATAATAATAATAATATATATAATAATATATATTAAAAATAATTAAATATATATAAAAATATATATAATATTATATATAAATAATTGTGTGATTTTTCTCATTGTCATATAAATGTTTGTACTGCGTCTGGGTGTTTCTATGTATTATAAGTATGTATTTACAAAAGAAAAGTAGTATATGTAGTCTATCCGTATTCTGGTACCCATAACACAAGCATATAAGCTTAGCTTGGGACCAGAGGACGTTGTGTGAAATGTCCATGAATATTTATTTATTTATTATTTATAAATAAATAAATATTCATGAACATTTCACACAACGTCCTCTGGTCTCAAGCTAAGCTAAGAAATATGATAGTTAATATTTAGGTTTACTCTGACATAAGTTCTAAAGAACAAAAATAAAAACTGTACCTTCCTAGCAGAAATGAGAAGATCCTCCTTTTTTAAAGTCGGTTGAAATACAGAATGATGACAATAAAATAAATTGTTCTTCGTCCGGCGTTCTATGGGGGAGGCCTATGTCGGAGAAGAGCTGATAGATGGATGAAATGTGTTTTTTAATATTTCAGTAGGTGACCGCAGAAAGAAGCGTGCCAGTCTGAAAATGTTGCGCACACGCGCCAGAGACAGCAAACAAGATATGAGCCAAGATGTAAGGGCGGATTCACTGCCTTCACCAAACCCTATGGTGGCTGTGCCCACTTTAGTAAGTTTATTTATGATTATCTTTACCCAGCGACAACGAAAAAATTTGCTTTTTGAAAGGCGTGGTAAAAACTTTATTTTTGAAGCGACCATTTTTATTTTTATAACATCGAAGTAGCAGAAAATTTCCCTTATAAATTATCTATCTAGCAGTGTAAGTCAAAATTTGTCATGTCAATTCGGTCGGAGATATCCTCAAATAAAAAAATAAAATATTTCTTTTTTAATTTAACACGCTTATATTTTGGTTCAGTACGTATTAATCGATATTACGGAATCTTTGAAAGTAATTTTCACCCACTTGCAGTAGTCGGATTGATCTGAAATTTTGCATGCTTATTAAGAATTGATGACAATGCAATAATTATCAAAAACATTAAGAATTTTTAAGTGTGTTTTTTTAGTTTTTGAACTAAGCAAATTAGTTTTAGTGTTTGCATTGAATAGCAAATCATTTCAAATATTTTTCCAGTTATTGGAATAGTAATATCTGTGTGGTGGCGGATTTGTTATACAAATGTAACTAACCCATTTCCGCCCCGGTGCCGTAAGAGCCTGCTAACGGAATATACCTAAACAGGGATCATTCTATATGAGAGAAATCTCGTAACAAATCCCTATGCCAAGCCAATACGCCTGGTCATCGTGGTATAGTAGTCAAATACCTTCCCGTAGTGGAGGAGACACGTGTCCAAACTAAATACTTGGACCTTCTCTCTCCAGCTCATTAATGACCCACAGTTGGAAACGAGCTTCCTTTACTTTAGGAGGAATTAAAGTCTACTGTGCCGCGCTGATCAGGCGTGTTGGCACAGGATTTCTTTTCAAGATTTCCGTCTCTAACAGAGTTTGTTATCTGTGTACAGCATCCCTTAGCTGACTTTTACAGCACCCTGGGTAGGATAGGGGTGGTGATACTTGTATTCTTAATCATAACGACACCTAGCTTCTGACTTTAAAAAAAAAAAATGTCTACGTTGCCTATTTGAAATAAAAATATTTAACTTTGATTTTGAATCCATCACCATGTGGATAGAGTGGTTGAACTTTGTCAATGTATAGTTAGTTCTAATAGTTAGGTAGCTATTCTACTAGGTCTAATTTATTTTTGGTAACCAATTTCATAGATATTGGAACACAATCATACTGACAGATGTATAATAAGTATAGTTTTAGCAGGTGGAGTCATGTAACCGGTTCATGTCATTGACTTCTCGACCTAAGAGTCGTGAATGTAGCAACAAGATTGGGATCTGCCCTTTGACTGAAGTACCTGGTGAAGAACGCTGGAGATGTGATGGTGATGAGGAGCTACCAGCCACTAGAGTGAACTTCCACAAGACTTTTAGCTTGCTTATCAATATGGGTAATATTGATAAAGGGTGTAAGAGAGCGGTGAGTTTAAACAGACATTTATTTACACTCTTGTAAAGAATATTTTCTGTTTCCTTCCTCCTCCTCCTCCAGCCCATTTACGTCCCACTGTTGGGCACGGGCCTCCTCCACTTTCGGAGGGATTATGGTCTACTGTGCCGCGCTGACCAGGCGTGATGGCACAGGGTTTATTTTCAAGTTTTCCGTCTCTCACAGAAGATGTTATCTGTGTGCAATATCCCTTAGCTGACTTTTACAGCACCCTTGGGAGGTGATGGGGTGATGACATTTGTATTCTTAATCCGTCACCACACGGAGATCTGTTTTCTTTCTTTCTGTTTCCTTACTTACCTTTTATATAATAATTGGTCAAGTGCGAGTCGGACTCGCGCACGAAGGGTTCCGTACCATTATCTATGCAACATAAGGCAACGTTATTAGTATCGAGCAAGAAACGGTAAAAAAATCATGTTTGTTGTATGGGAGCCCCCCTTAAATATTTATTTTATTTTATTTTTAGTATTTGTTGTTATAGCGGCAATAGAAATACATCATCTGTGAAAATTTCAACTGTCTAGCTATCACCGTTCTTGAGATACTGCGTACGGAACCCTAAAAATCATGTTTGTTGTATGGGAGCCCCCCTTAAATATTTATTTTATTTTATTTTTAGTATTTGTTGTTATAGCGGCAATTGAAATACATCATCTGTGAAAATTTCAACTGTCTAGCTATCACCGTTCTTGAGATACTGGGTACGGAACCCTAAAAATCATGTTTGTTGTATGGGAGCCCCCCTTAAATATTTATTTTATTTTATTTTTAGTATTTGTTGTTATAGCGGCAATAGAAATACATCATCTGTGAAAATTTCAACTCTCTAGCTATCACCGTTCTTGAGATACAGCCTGGTGACAGACGGACGGACGGACGGACGGACGGACGGACGGACGGACGGACGGACGGACGGACGGACGGACGGACGGACAGCGAAGTCTCAGTAATAGGGTCCCGTTTTTACCCTTTGGGTACGGAACCCTAAAAATCAATTGCTGTTCGTTAGTCTCGCTAAAACTCTAGAAAGCTGGGGCGATTTGGGTGATTTTGGTTTTGAAATATTCGTGATAGTCCAGGAAAGGTTTAAACGGTGACAAAATATATGGTGATCTAAAATTCCACGCGAATGGAGTAGCGGGCATCAATTAGTTATAAATAACTAGCTGCTGCCCGCTACTCCGTCCGTGTGGAATTTAGAAAATTTTCCCCGTTTTTGTATCATTTTTCACTACTGCTTCGCTTCTACTGGTCGTAGCGTGATGTTATATAGTCTAAAGCCTTCCTTGATAAATGCCCTATCTAACGCTGAAAGAATTTTTCAAATCGGCCCAGTGGCTCCTGAGATTAGCGCGTTTAAACAAACAAACAAACTCTTTCGCTTTATAATACGAGTATAGATAACAACAGTACAGAATTCTTCAGGTGCGAGTTAAACTCAGTTTTTAGTATTAGATTTTCTTCAATAAACATTTATTAATCTGTTATATTTGTATATAGATAAGTCGTGAAGAACAAGTATGGCAGAACGAGCTGAAAGACCTGATCTGGTTGGAACTGCAGGCCAAGTTGGCTGGCAGAACACTGGCGCAACAAGACGCATATCTATGTGCACAAAGACAGAATGTACCTAATATTATTAATAATGTACTGGAATACAGGTAATTGTTATATTTTCAGCGAAAATCGAAAATATTAACTCATAGTTTTTAGAAAAAAAAATGAATACAGTTGATCAATATCGTGATATATAATGGTAACAATTCTACGGGCACAACTAAACGAAACCTAACTAAAAATGAATTTTGATAATGTCGAGAACACAATTTGGCAACGTTAATTTAACTTTCTTGTTATGAAAACTGGTTATTATAGAGATAGACTAACTAAAGTTCAATTTCCTTAGTCCTTACTAATTTATAAGTGCGAAATCCGGATGATGAATTGATGACACAATAATAATTTTGACAAGCTTAAGTATTAATGTGTGGAATGAAACGATAGCGCGATTTAAAAAACGTACAACGCCATCTATCGAGCAGAAGAGTAAACTTCTGTTTGTTGAGGATTGATTTCTAAATTTCACGCGTACGAAGTCGCGGTCAACAGCTAGTTATTATATATACCTATATATATAATTAAAATAGATATGCACGACAAGATAGTCAAATAGTCAAAATACAGCAATAGTTGTTTATTAGTGCACGTAGAATTGGCACCATTATTAATAGATTTAAAAAAAAGGAGGTTCTCAAGTAATTTATTAATTTTGCAATTGACTTGCTATGATTTTACATAATAAATTAAATTATTGTGGAAAAAGTGATCCCCGCAAGCGGGACTTGAACCCTGACCTCGAAATACCGTTCCGTTGCTCTATCGTCTGCTATGCTGCTATTTCTAATAAATAAAAGTCTCGTCATTATTTCAGTCCAATTGTATTCTGTAAAGAATACTAGGTGGCTGGTCGAGAATATGCAAAATATTCTCGATAGATGGCGTTGTACATCAAATGCGATGTAGACTCATTCGAGTAACTGAGAATACGGATAGAATACATATTATATTACTTTTCTTTTGTAAATATATATTTATAATACATAGTAAACACCCGTTACTAATGGAACTTATAATATGGTATTGTTACCAGGTTTGTGAATACTAACCCTTGTTCCGTACAGAAGAGTTCACAAGAGGATCTTACTTCAGATCATTCTGATAATAAACATGACACTAGTCCAGGTATGTACACCTCCTGTATCATTATAACATCACGCCTTTTTCCCACAGGGGTAGGCAGAGACTAGATTACCACCTGCTACAATCCAAACATACTTCCTTGGTGACCAGGTGTATGACATGAGTGTAAATGAAGCCAGCAAAATGTGTTTAGAAGTACCCCCATGGGAAAAAGGCGTGATGATAATTTAAACTAATCATCATCATATCATCATCCTCTTGCCCTTATCCCGTTATTTGGGGTCGGCTCAACATGTCTTTTTCTTCCATAGCTATAGCTATTAGCCGTCATGTCTGTGTCAACTCCTCTTTCTTTCATGTCCTCTTTCACACAGTGCATCCATTAAACTGATAATAATTTTACAAACTAAATTATGGTGGAAAAAGTGATTGCTGCAAGCGGGAATTGAACCCACGACCTTGGAATACCGTTCCGAAGCTCTTTCCGAAGTAAAGCATAGTATATCAATTGCAAAATCAATAAAAAAAAATTATTATTTTTTAGGGGAGCATTATGGCTGCTTATCATTTGAATGCCATTATTGTATGGAGGCTGTTGGCAAAGCGATGAGGGAAGTTGGTGCCCTAATGGATTCCTTCTACAATGCAGTCTCCTTGTATTCGTCCAGTAGAAACATGACAGAACATCATCCACAGATCGCTACACCAGCATTTGAAGATAGACTTAAGGTAATTGTCTTAATATTTTATTAAGAGAAAGAGGTTAGGACTTTAGGTATTAATGCAAAAGGAGTTTGGAGTGTGCTTACACTCATTGTGTACCGATGACGTGTGACTCTGGTACCGATTCTTCATGCACAACTAAAATTAACTAAAAAAATGTGAGTTGATAGTGTCAATAACACAATTAGGCAATGTTAGTTAAACTTTCTCATTATAAAAACTGTGTATTATAGACTAGTAATTTTAATTAACATAAATATGGACAAAGAAATAACAAGTAATAGATATATTGACATTATAGACGAGCCTCGTGGTAGAGTGGTTTATGTAAGAGGTCGCGGGTTCGATTCCCGCTCGGGACAATCATTTGTGTGATTTTTCTAATGGTCATATAAATGTTTGTACTGCGTCTGGGTGTTTCTATGTATTATAAGTATGTATTTACAAATGAAAAGTAGTATATGTATTCTATCCGTATTCTGGTACCCATAACACAAGCATATAAGCTTAGCTTGGGACCAGAGGACGTTATGTGGAAATGTCCATGCATATATATTACTATTAACTTTCCTTTTTAACCGACTTCAAAAGAAGGAGGAGGTTCTCAATAGTCTGTATGTTTTTTTTTATTTATATGTTTGTTACCTACCTCATACTTTTTAACTGGATGAAGCGATTTTAATGATACTTGTTTTATTTGAAAGCTGTTGGTTCCCATGTGCTCCCATTGGTCACCTGGTCAGAATCTGATCGTTATTTCCTGAGAAATCGAGGAAAACCCTCAAAATTTCAATGGCACATGAAGTCGGTTGAACTTTTAAGCTATTGCATAGCTTCTATCGCGGGTCTTGAGCGTGGAGACCGAATCCAGAAATTCCGTAACGAAAATAACCTAACACCCCCCACTCCGACCGGCACAGATGTGATACTTTTTAGTTTTGCCATCTATCGATGAAAAGCAGAAATTTTAATGACTTTTGAAATATCACGCTTGTCTCTTTAGTTCAGCCACTCGCCTCTAGGTGAAAAAAAAAACAAACGAAAAATATACTGCATAAATAAAATAAATAAATAACTATAATTGCTTATGTTGCCGTAACGAGGTCGCGGGTTCGATTCCCGTCTCGACATTCATTTGTGTGATATTTATAATTGTCATACAAATGTTTGTCCTGCGTCTGGATGTTTCTATGTATAATAAGTATGTATTTACAAAAGAAAAGTAGTTTGTGTTTTCTATCCGTATTATGGTACCCATAACACAAGCATATAAGCTTAGCTTGGGACCAGAGGATGTTGTGTGAAATGTCCTTAAATATTTATTTATATAATACTAGCTGACCCGGCAAACGTTGTTTTGCCATACAAATGTCAGTGGGGGGAGGGGTTTGAAAAATAGATGTAGTCCGATACTCAGATCTACAGAATATGCATGAAAAATTTCATAAAAATTGGTCAAGCCGTTTCGGAGGAGTACGGTAACTAACACTGTGACACGTGAATTTTATATATAAGATTTATGTTGATAAAAAATGCTATACAATAGCTTTACCGCGGCAGTCCCTGAGTGACACGCGTCTTTTTTTTAAAATAGGTACTCATTTTAATTAAGTTTAGTTGTGGACGTAGAATTAAATGAAATGAATAAATGAATTGTTACAATTGAAAAACATAATAATATGTTGGAAACCTAAAATAATGTGTTTGTTTGTCTAGGCAATGTGTTTATGGTACAACACAGCTCTCCATCTCCGTATGAAGATGTTAGCCATGAGGCGGATGCTGCGGTCCATTAGAGTTAAGAGTCAACAGAGAGCGCAAACTAGGCCTTCTGTTGACTCCAACATTAGCAGGTAAACTTGTACACATAGATTAATGGCTTTTATCATCTTCTCCAATTATTTTTTCTCTAGTGAGCAAGAAAAATCCTAGGCGACCACGTAGCGGGAGTCATTAGATGCAAGTGGCACAAGACGCATTGTGGCGTTCTATGGGGGAGGTCTATGACGAACACTGGACGGAGAGAGGGCACGAGGGTGTGGGAGGGTATTAAAACGGGACCCTAATACTAAGATTTCGTAGTCCATCCGTCCGTCTGTCACCAGGCTGTATCTCTGGAATGGTGATAGCTAGAGAGTTGAAAATTTCACAGTTTATATATATCAGTTGACAAACAAACAAACAAAACCTCTTCTGATTTTTAATATTAGTAGGTATAGATTATCACGGTATTTGTATTTTCTAACAGAATTAATGAATGAAAATCAAGATTTAATAATTAAAACTACTTATTACGAATTTAGACGCGTATATTTGTTTTAAATTTTTGCCCGACGTTTCGGAGACTTTGCAGTCACCATGGTCACGGGTGAGACTGAGCTGTAATGTGTCTTCTACGATCAGTTATTACAGGGTTTACCAACATTCGATTTTAATTTTACATTGACCATAAAGATAGACTTTTACCATAAACTATATCATATTCCAGTAAAACGTACTTTTATTTTAACAAATGGGTCGCGCAAGTGTTAGAAAATACAATAGTTAATATTTTTTTCTCAGACAATCGTCGGAATCTCGTCCATGTCAAGTACGCTTCAATGTACCAGCGAACCCTTCAGACTCTAGTGGTAGTGATTCAGCTCTGTCAGAGAACTACGCGAAAGAAGAGAAGGAAGAAGATGACAGTAAAGAAGACAGTGGCAAGGATGATGTGGACAGTACTAGGGCGCATGTTAGATGTAAGTACTACAGTCGGGGATATTAACGGTTGACTCAATTTTTAAGTTTTTCTTTTTTACATAACGTCCTCTGGCCCCAAAGTAAGCTGTATTATTATGCTTGTATTATGGGTACAAGATACCATATACATTTTCTAAATACATAGAAAACACCCTGTCACTATACAATCAATAATTATGGAAGTGAATAATGTTATGCTGTTATTGAATCAAATAATATTAGATCACATTGTTAAGATGATACCAAAATAGCTTCGTGCATTTTTCTACGTACGAAGTTTTCATTGTTTCTTTAGATTGAATGGTTAAAGCTCAAATTTTTAAGTATATGTTTTTTCAATATATGATCTAGGATCGCATAAACTCAGAAACGCGATTGAAAAAAGTTTTCTCGATAGAAAATCTTAGCGAAATAACCTCTCTCATTTTTTATTTTCTTCATTTGTCGGTCTATTATCGCGTATTAACTAATGAAATAACTTTAAAAACATAAGTAACTATTATATATAGAAACACGTAAATCAGAATTAAAATATATTTAGTAGATTTTGAGTAAACAAAAAAAATATCCCTAATTCTTCATTTTCTGTGCCTACTGGCTGTGTTAATATGTACGTGTCGGCGATGATATTGAATAATATTGATGTAGGCCCTTAAAGTAATTTATTAATTTTGCAATTGACATGCTATGCTTTTAACTTAATATATTAGTGACGAAAAAAAGTGACTATTATTCATGGACATTCATGGACATTTCACACAACGTCCTCTGGACCCAAGCTAAGCTTAGCTTATATGCTTGTGTTATGGGTACCAGAATACGGATAGAATACATATAGGTACTTTTCTTTTGTAAATACATACACAATACATAGTAAACACCCATTATGGTGGCCTAATTTGATTATTGAACGCACGACCGCAATAAGCTCAGTTGGCAGAGCTACGGAACGGTATTCGCGGTTCAAGTCCCGCTTGCGGTAATCACTTTTTCCATCATAATTTAATTTATTAAGATCACGTTGTCTTGTTTTTCTTTTATAATATGCATGTTGTGTTATCCTATAATTAATTAAAATAAAAACACTTGTTTTTAATTTTTTTCAACTAGCTTTGTAACATGATTGTATCAGTGTAAATAAATTTTTACACATTACATTAGGACATTTATTAATATGATACAAATGATAGTACTGTGCGGGGATCAAACCCGCGAACTCTTGAACAGAAGTCCGTTACATGAACCAATAGACCACATGACCTGCCGAGTTTGGGATGTCAGGATTTGAGTGAAAAACATACTCCGATGTCATCGCCCAAAAAAAGGGTTTCAAAAGGGTTCAGTACATAGCAATAACCGTCAGGCATGTATGATCAGATGTATGAGTGTGGATGACGCTAAGGAAGTATGTTTGGATCGTAGCAGATGGCGCTCTATAGTCTCTGCCAACCCTCATGGGAAAAAGATTGTTTTGTAAATTATTTTGTATATTTCCAGCGGTCGCCAGTACACCAGAGATAGTGTTAAATGATAAATACGGAACCCACGATTCATCTGAGAGTGGTTATATGTCTAGTACATCAGTAGCAAGTGATTGTACATACATAAAGAATACTACGGATGCGTTCGATATGGCAGTGCTCGCTGAACTAACTCATATGAGACTGTTAGATAAGTGTGAAGTTTCTATGTACAGGTTAGTTTAAAATAATTACTTTGAAATTGAAAATTTTTTAAAATAATTATTAAAGTTTGTCAAAAGTTTATAGATAAAATTTTCGGAAAAAGAGGTATTTTTACATTTGCCTTCTTTCGGGAAAAACAAAAAAAAAATATACAAAAATAAATATATATAAAGGTTTTATTCAAAATTCGGAATCAATTAAAAAAAGATTTTGTTGTTGTATTTTTAAGAAACTGGCAAATTATTTTTTGTGCCTAAAATAAGTAGAAAGCAAAAAAAATACGTACCTATGAGTCTTTTGTAAAATTCGAGGAAGCACACCAATATATTGGAAATAAATAATAATCATATCAACAAATTCCACAGAGAATACCATCGTGAAATATTGAAGACACAAGGTGTCCGTCGTTGTATGATGTTCATTCATAAAATGAGGACCCACCTGCTGGACAAAGTTTACTTGACACTGGAACAACCCGATGTAAGTATAATAAAAAACATATTTAAAATATATAGGATTTTATACCTATAAAAAAAAAACCGACCCCTACTTGACTTATTTGTCTATATTCTTTAATTCATAAAAACATAACATAGTCGTTATTTTTGTATGTATGTCCTTATGTGAGCTTATATCTTCAAAACTAAACTACAGATTTTGATGCAGTTTTTTATAATAAATAGAGTGAAAATAAAAGTCTCTTAAGCGTCTTAAATTTTGGTCCGAAATTTCGGAGACTTTGCAGTCACCATGTTCACGGGTGAGACTGTTAGAGAATATTATAAAAAGAGTGGTTCAAGAGGATGTCTTTTTTGTATAATTTTTTTTAAATTCTAAGCATACGAAATAACAGCTACAGTTAACAGCTATCTAATATATAAAATTCTCCTTTCACGGTGTTTGTAATTATACTCCTCCGAAATGGCTCGACCAATTTTCGTGAAATTTTGTGTACATATCGGTTAGGTCTGAGAATCAGACATCTATGTTTCCTCCCCCTAAATCTTAAGGGTACCCCTGACATTTGCAAAACAACGTTTGCCCGTTCAGCTAGTATTATAATAAACAGGACATATTACATTGTTTGTTTGTTTAAAACGACTATGTTCTGAAACTACTGGACCAATTTTAACAATTTTTTCACGGTAATCTGTTAGCTACGCTTTCCTAGGTGAACATAGGCTATATTTTACTGTCGTCCAAAGTAGAGTTGTATCTTTACTGTGATATCAATATGTTACCAGCTCATCAACTGCGACAGTCCTGATGCAGAAGATGGTGAGGAAGTGTTCGAGGATGTGAAGTTTCATAACTTTAAGTCTGAATCACAAGTTGAAAATGAAATTAAGACTCACGAGTTGAAACGGTTAGTTTTTAACTATAACATTTATCTAGCTTCCGCCCGCGGCTTCGCAAGCATTAGTGGCCGCATCGAATCTAAAATTGATATCAAAATACAAACCAAAACAAATACTAAGTTTAATTGTTATTAAGAAAATATTAATTCAATATTACAAAAAAGACATCGACGTAGTATAGAATGCAAATACTAACTATTCCAACCTCTTTAATGAGGAAAGCATCTCAATTTAAAAAAAAATGTTGGTACTAAGTACCACACAAGGAGTTTCTATTCCGAGCACCACGTATATCGCATGGGAGCATGTTTGTGTGAGGCTGGGACTAAAACCTTCTTGGCCAAATAAAAAAATTGGTCAAGTGCGAGTCGGACTCACGCACGAAGGGTTCCGTACCATTATCTATGCAACATAAGGCAACGTTATTAGTATCGAGCAAGAAACGGTAAAAAAATCATGTTTGTTGTATGGGAGCCCCCCTTAAATATTTATTTTATTTTATTTTTAGTATTTGTTGTTATAGCGGCAATAGAAATACATCATCTGTGAAAATTTCAACTCTCTAGCTATCACCGTTCTTGAGATACAGCCTGGTGACAGACGGACGGATGGACGGACGGACAGCGAAGTCTCAGTAATAGGGTCCCGTTTTTACCCTTTGGGTACGGAACCCTAAAAACGGCGAGTTGCTATGCCAACTGTAAAAAAAATTGTCAAGTGCGAGTCGCACTCGCGCACGAAGGGTTCCGTACCATTATCTATGCAACATAAGGCAACGTTATTAGTATCGAGCAAGAAACGGTAAAAAAATCATGTTTGTTGTATGGGAGCCCCACTTAAATATTTATTTTATTTTATTTTTAGTATTTGTTATAGCGGCAATAGAAATACATCATCTGTGAAAATTTCAACTGTCTAGCTATCACCGTTCTTGAGATACAGCCTGGTGACAGATGGACGGACAGCGAAGTCTCAGTAATAGGGTCCCGTTTTTACCCTTTGGGTACGGAACCCTAAAAAATATGGCGGAACTATTATTTCATACCATATTTCACAAACATTTGCGTTTATTATCTCGTACAGAGTTTTTAGCGAAATAATATATAACCTATTTTTATTCCAGTACTATAAATTATCTGTATTCCAATTTTTATGCAATTCCATTCGGTAGATTTTGCGTGATAACGTCACAAACAAACAAACTCGCTTTCACTTTCAAGGTCGCTCAAGAATTACATTAATTTATATGTAATAAGAGGATGTTATCTGTGTACAATATTACCTGGCTTTTACAGTACCCTGGGATGGGAAAAGGATGGTGACACTTTTATTCTTAATCCGGCATAACACGGACAAACATGATGAAAGGCAATTTTTTAAAGTAATTTATTAATTTTGCAATTGACATGCTATGCTTTTACTTAATAAATTAAATTATGGTGGAAAAAGTGATTACCGCAAGCGGGACTTGAACCCACGACCTCGGAATACCGTTCTGTAGCTCTGCCAACTGAGTTTATTGCGGTCGTGCTTTCAGTAATCAAATTAGGCCACCATAATCTTCACTCGATTGAGTTTATATCGTATTTTTACGTACAACGCCATCCATCGAGAACGTTTTGCAACAATTTAATTTATTAGGCAATTTTTTTTAATACATATGGACATTTTACACAATGTCTTCTGGTCCCAAGCTTAGCTTATATACTTGTGTTATGAGTACCATAATACGGATATACTACTTTACTTTTGTAAATACATACTTATTATTCATAGAAAATGTTGACATGTTATCTTAAGAAATTTCTTATTGTTCAGGTACGGATGTTGGTCAGAAGAATGTCTGTCAATGTGTCTACCATCATATCGCTCCCACTTCTTGTTACTGAGCAGTATTTGTATGGAAGCTGTACACGACTACCTCTCCTTCAGGCTGGAGACCAGACCTGAACATCCTAGCTGCCTTACTGTTAAACAGGTAAATATCTTCGTTACATTTTACACAACATCCTCTGGTCATAAATTAAACTATGTTTGCAAACTAATTCCCCCTTATTACAAAACGCGGCTCAACGTTAAACCCAGGTTTAACAAAATTTATTTACGAGGAATTGGATAGTTAGACCCGCTCTGACACTAGTTTGGCGTCGGTTTAAGACTAAGGTCGTTGTTAGATCTAGGATTTGAGAAAAATCTGCTTGAAATGCGCAATTGAAGTGTTTAAAAACCAGGCTTAAACTGTGGCTTAAACTTAGTCCACGTTTTGTAATAAGGCGGTTTTTTGTGTTGTACCTGAATACTGATATAATACATAGACCATTTTTAGGATAGCATTTCAAAACTATACCTATTTATAATAAAAATGTAATACTAGACATTACTCAGACTTTGCTGTCTGTCCGTCTGTCACACCAGGCTGCATCTCTGAAATGGTAGAGAGGTGAAAATTTTACAATTTATTTATACCAGCTGATGTTATTACAACAAGTACTCATCATCATCATATTCTTGCCCTTATCCCGTTATTTGCTGTCGGAATTTTGACAAATATAATATAAATAAAAATAAGTACCTACATATTTATATACGCACAAAACCCTATAATAAATGTAAAAAACATAACTAATTGGGTTAAACCATTGACATACGATGATACGAAGAGCTCTTACAAAACGTTTTCTAACATCTATACAAATATTTTAAAGCTGAAGAGCTTGTTTGTTTGTTTAAACGCGCTAATCTCAGAAACCACTGGGCCGATTTGAAAAATTCTTTCAGCGTTAGATAAGGCATTTATCGAGAAAGGCTTTAGGCTATATAACATCACGCTACGACCAGTAGAAGCGAAGCAGTAGTGAAAAATGTTGCAAAAATGGGGAAAATTTTCTAAATTCCATGCGGACAGAGTTGCGGGCAACAGCTAGTTTTATATAAACACATTCATATATATTCACATAACACGACAAGTTAAATAAAATTTTAATAAAGTAACTATCTTAACGTTAGATATGATACTGGAGAGTATATTTGTCAGATTTTTGTCTAAAAGGCTGCATCACCCACAAATTATGTAACCCTTAAATTAAGTTGAAGCAAATAAGTCATTTTGTATTTTGTATAATAATAGTGGTATGAAATATTTTAACTCTTTCTTGATGAATAAATAAATAATAAATAAATATTCACGGACATTTCTCACAACGTCCTCTAGTCCCAAGCTAAGCTTATATGCTTGTGTTATGGGTACCAGAATACGGATAGAATACACATACTACTTTACTTTTGTAAATACATACTTATAATACATAGAAACACTCAGACGCAGTACAAACATTTGTATGATAATTATAAATATCACACAAATAATTGTCCCGAGTGGGAATCGAACCCGCGACCTCTTGTACAGCAGTTACGTGAACCACTCGACCACGAGACTCGTCAAAATGTGCTAGTGACAGTTTTTTAATTACATCTTAATCTGTTACTACAATGGACCCTAATTTCGTTTCCAGTTAATCCACGAGCTTCGTGAAGGTCTGGACATAGCGTCGGAGATGCGCGCAGACTTTGCACGTCATGTTTGTGCTGCGTTAGGAGGTAGACCTGCCTCTCCTACTGCTAAGAGGAACTTGCTGTTATTGGCGACAACATTTGATGCTACTGTTGAAACTATGCTTAAGGTAAAACATCTTAGTTCAATATTGGTACCAATACTGCGTCAATAACACAATTTGGCAATACTTATGGTCTTATTCATAATGACTTATCGGAGGTTTAAAAGTTCGCGAAAATTGTCAAAACTTGTTATTCATAATAGTCTTTTTACGCTAAAACGTTTATTATCTTTCCGATAAAATCGCCGTTTAAACCTCCGATAACTCATTATAAATAAGGCCGTTAATAAATTAACCCACGACCTCGGAATACTGTTTCGTACGGAACGATATTCCGAGGTCGTGGGATTAAGTTCCGCTTGCGGTGATCACTTTATCCACTACAATTTATCATCATCATAACATCACGCCTTTTTCCCATGGGGGTAGGCAGAGACTATAGAGCGCCATCTGCTACGATCCAAACATACTTCCTTGGCTTCATCCACACTCATACATCTGGTCATACATGCCCGACGGTTGTAAGTGCTACGCACTTGCCCCTTTTGGAGTATGCCGGCGATGACATCGGAGTATATTTTTCTCGGGCGTCCTCTCCCAGCATTTCCACTTACCTCCGCCGTATATATGCCTTTTGTTAATCGTCTCTCATCCATCCTCCCCACATGACCAAACCACGTAAGCATACTTTTCTCCACCTTAGTCACTACATCCTCTTTCAGACCGCAACGTTCTCTTCTTCATTTCTTAATCTATCTTTCAAAGTCACACCACACATACTTCTATAAGAGCGCTACAGTTTAATTTATTAAGTAAACGCATAGCAAGTCAATTGCAAAAATAAATTAGTTTAACAATTTGGCAATGTTAGGTGAATGAATGTATGAATTACGTATGCAATTAAGGGCC
Source organism: Orgyia antiqua (assembly GCA_916999025.1). Lineage (NCBI taxonomy): Eukaryota > Metazoa > Arthropoda > Insecta > Lepidoptera > Erebidae > Orgyia > Orgyia antiqua. Next base: position 17,559,449 of record OU779867.1, read on the forward strand.
TACAGCAATATTATCGTATATCATCGCCGACACGTACATATTAACACAGCCAGTAGGCACAGAAAATGAAGAATTAGGGATACTTTTCCTATTTACTCAAAATCTACTAAATATATTTTAATTCTGATCCACGTGTTTCTATATATAATAGTTACCTATGTTTTTAAAGTTATTTCATTAGTTAATACGCGATAATATATATTAATAAATTTGAGAGGTTGTTTCGCCAAGATTTTCTATCGAGAAAACTTTTTTCAATCGCGTTTCTGAGTTTATGCGATCCTAGATCATATATTGAAAAAACATATACTTAAAAATTAGAGCTCTAGCCATTCAATCTAAAGAAACAATGAAAACTTCGTACATAGAAAAATGCACGAAGCTATTTTGGTATCCTCTTAATAATTGTATTATTAATTAGACAAACTGACATAAAATTCAATTTTAAATTAACATAAATATGTACAACCAAATAGTAAATCTTTACTCGTTTTAAAAGAAAGTATGTATTTTTGTATGTACGTCCCTACGTGAGCTTATATTTTGAGAAATACGCAACGGATTTTAATTTGGTGATTGTGTGTTTTAACAAAATTACAAAAAAAACATGCTCTTTAACTTCTCTATTTATTGCAAAACACCACATGAAAACCCGTTGCGTAGTGTTGCAGATTTAATCTCACAAAGGGACATACATACAAAAATTACGACTTATTTATAAAAAGTTATGTAATCGGAAAGGGAAGTGATCACAGATAATCTTAATTACTAAAACTTACATAGAGCAATACAACTTATATAGATTAATACAACAATATTGTTGTCCATTTGTTCAGCAATACCTCTCATACTTGACAACAATGTCAGAGACGGACGTGATGCCGCGGTCGAGACTTCAAGCAGAATGGTCTTTCACGGCACAACTCGCTAAACGTATAGAATGTGCCGCTGTGTTGGCACCTGTTTCGTTCTCGTAAGTACATACATACAGAATAAAGATACATAGAGTCTAAGATACATACAGAAAAAAAGGTTTATACGCCCCGCCCTTACGTTTCTGGTAATTGATATTTAACTATCAGCTTCATTAGGGAAGAACGGCTCTCGTGAATTCCTGCAACCACGTTGAGGAACAATGCAGTTTTTGTTTCTTTTTCTCCTTTTTGCCCCATCAGGCCATGATGGAGCCTTGAACCTTACCATGCCCCGCGAGGGGGGGCCCGACCCGACGAGGGGATCATTAAGTCCCCCGTCGTTGAGCAACGATACAGTTAAGGTTTTTGGCAAGCCATTTAAATCAAATAAAATATTTTTATTCACACTAAATAATAACATTTGATGTTAGTGGACAATTAGAAAAGATCTTCTCCTCTGATAGAGAAAATACAAAGTTATTTATACACAAAAATCCAAATTACGATATAAACCATGTAAGACAGGACTTTCGTTGTTGTGTTATCTGGTAGAAGACCTACGTCTAGTAGTGGATAAACTTATGAACGAAGCTAGCAAAAGCGTGTTTAAAATATGTTTTTTTTTACAGAAACATCACATGCAATCAATTGAATAAACTACTGGAGCAGTTCAAGTTTAATCTAGAAAAAGAAGAGAACTTGGACCCCGACAGGTAACATTATTATTTATCAAAAATATTTTGCACTTTTACGGGTTCGATTCCCGCACGGGACAATTATTTGTGCGATATTTATAATATTGTTATACTGCGTCTGAGTGTTTACTATGATATAAGTATGTATTTACAAAAGAAACTGTTAATAAATTGTTAATAATATAGACAAGAAAATACCAGTAGCAGTAGTATTTTTTGACATGACGAAAGCATTCGATTTTGTCAATCATGAAATGCTCTTAAATAAATGTGAAAAGAATGGCATACGGGGATTGGCACTTGATTGGTTGGATAGCTATTTGTCTGGTAGACAACAATGCGTAGAAATTACTTACATTAATAAAAATAATGAAATTAGCAAATGTCACTCTCCTCTCAAACAAAATAATTACGGCGTGCCTCAGGGTAGCATACTTGGACCTTTACTATTTCTAGTTTACATTAATGATCTACCCACTGTAACGGAACATAAATGCATTTTATTTGCCGATGATGTGTCGCTTATTGTGGCAGAAAACTCCAACACTAGCATATTTGAGTGTGCAATTAACTCCGCCGTTGATTCTATACTAATCTGGCTTAAAAATAATAATCTATGTGCTAATGTTTCTAAAACTAAATTCATTAAATTTGGAAATTACAAAGATAAAAGTGAACACTTAAAAATTATGGGGTTTAATAACGAAATAGAAGAATTAAGCTGTATAAGGTTTTTAGGTATAATGTTTGATAAACATTGTAACTGGAAGGAACATGTACAGGTTGTTTGTAGTAAACTTAACAGATTTACATTTGCTTTGCGAAATATCAGCAACACTGTTGGCATTGATGCGGCCCTTATAGCATATCATGGGTATGTGTCATCACTGTTGAGATACGGTCTTTTGATATGGGGCAACTCAACTGATCCTAGTAAAGCTTTTATTGTGCAGAAAAAATGTATACGTTCCATATTTAGGGCAAAGCCACTAGCCACATGTAGATCTTTGTTTAGGGATAATAAATTGTTAACGTTGACATGTTTATATATATTAGAAATCGGAATATTTGTAAAGAAGAACCCGGAACTTTTCGAAACACTTGAAGAAATTAAACTTAAGACTGGTAAATTAGGACGAGATAGCACAAAATTATCTTTTCCCGTATGTAGAACTAGCCTTTATAAGAATAACTGCAGTATCATGGCTATACAAATTTTTAATGCCATACCAAGAGTCATTAGGGAACTACCATTTTTACAATTTCGAAAGAGGCTTAAAGAGTTGCTCGCTGATAAATGTTTCTATGACTTAAAAGAGTTTTATAACTATAAATTATATGAATAGATGTTTTAATAAGTTGACTAGCCAGTAGTAATAACATACTATTATTCTAAATAATGACATAATTTTACATTAGTTTATTTAATATTTTTTGACATAATTTTACTTGATGATGATATAATTCTATTTATTTTTGATTTAACTTATTCATATTGAAGTTATTATGAAATATTTCTTAATTTCGACGTGCAATGAAATGTGAATAGTAGTAGGATTATATTACACTGAAATGCTTTTAATACCAATCATTGACTATAACTAACGATGTTCAAAATAAAATGTATTTAATGATTATATAGCTGTCACTTATATTTGCATGCTGTTTTGACGGCGAAACATGATGTTCTGTTTTAACTAAACACCAATATATTGTAACCATGTTTCAAGTAAATAAATGATTTGATTTGATTTGATTTGAAAAGTAGTTTATGTATTCTATCCGTATACACATAACACAAGCAAGAATTTATTTATTATTTATTTACTATATTAGTATATAAAGGTTTTCATTTGACTTAAATAGATTTAGTTTGATTTCATGAGAATTAATTTAAATCAAATCAAATCAAAACTTTTATTTGTGCAATATAAGGTAGGTAGGTATATACATAAATAAATAAATATTCATGGACATTTCACACAACGTCCTCTGGTCCCAAGCTAAGCTTTTATGCTTGTGTTATGGGTACCAGAATACGGATAGAATACATTAACTTTTCGGAGGACTTTTCTTTTGTAAATACATACTTTTAATACATACATTTGGTTTACTCTGATTTAATTTGATTTAACATGGCTTATTATGATTTAATTATAATTTAATAAATTAAAATGTAGTGGAAAAACTGATCATCGCAAGCGGGACTTAAACCCACGACCTCGGAATACCGTTCCGTAGCTCTGCCAACTGAGCTTATTGCGGTCGTGCTAACAGTAACCAATCTGACTGGTCGTGGGTTCAAGTCCCGCTTGCGGTGATCACTTTTTCTACTACAATTTAATTTATTAAGTAAAAGCATATCAAGTCAATTGCAAAATTAATAAATTACTTTAATAATAATTTGTTATGTTGTTACAGACAAGCAATATACGCAGTATGTCGCGCTGCACAAAGTATGTACGCACGTTGGCGAGACGCCGCACTCCACGCGGCGCAGTGGGCGCGCGCACTCGCGGCCCGCCTCGCCCGGGCACCGCCACCCGCTTATATGAGGGAGAGAGGACAGATATTTGTAAGACATATTGTTTAATGACTTCTTTACAAAAAAACACTTGCTCGCTAGCCCATTTACGTCCCATTTTCTTTTACTGACTAATTTGACATATATTTTTATTTTTTACTAAATTATTTTAAATCCAGACATTGTATTTAAGTTCGATACGGTATAATATTATATTCTAATAATTGTATGACCTGTTTATTTTTAAACATAATCTTTTGTACGCCTGTAAAGGCCAAACATGTTGGAACTCAAATTTTATTTTTTAACACCTATATCTGTACTTATTATATTGTAACCCATGTTTTAAGAAATTTTGAACTGTTGGGCACGTTTTGAGGAGATGGGGTGGTGACACTTGTATTCTTAATCTGTTTCCACACGGAGAATTGCGCATTATTTTAATAATACAGGGTGCTTCAAAAAAATGTATACACACTTTGAACTTCCATAGAAAATTTATTTACCGTTCTACAAAGTTAAATTTCAGGAAAATAGAAAGCTGAAAGTCCAATGTAAATGAAACATAAATAACAAATGTTAATACTGTTCAAATTGGTGACCTGCAGCATCAATACAATTCTGAGTACGAGTCACCACTGATTCTGTACATCGTATCAAAACGTCCAGTTTGAACAGTATTAACATTTGTTATTTATGTTTCATTTACATTGGACTTTCAGCTTTCTATTTTCCTGAAATTTAACTTTGTAGAACGGTAAATAAATTTTCTATGGAAGTTCAAAGTGTGTATACATTTTTTTGAAGCACCCGGTATATAATACCAATTTCTACAGATTTCAACGCGTATATTTGTTTTAAAACTTTATCCCGACGCTTCGGAGATTTTAAATCCGTAAAAAGTGGTTTTATTTATAACTAGCTGATGCCTGTTCCTCAGTACGCGTGGAATTATATATAAGTATGTATATATATGTATGTATTATTAGCTGTCCGTCCATCCATCACTTGGCTGAATCACTGGAACGGTGATGGCTAGAGAGCTGAAAATTTCACTGTTTGTGTATATCGATTGATGCAATAACAACAAATACTAATCATCATCATTTTCCTGCCCTTATCCCGTTATTTGATGATAATAACGGTACAAAACCCCTCGTGTGCGAGTCCAAATCCTACTTGACTGGTTTTTTTTATACATGTGCAGGACTGTCTAATGTCTATCCGTGACTGCATAGTGAGTCATATAATGTTTATATTGGAGAAGAGCAAGTCCCTCAAGTCTGATGATCCTCGGATATGGGAGGAGAGCGTCATCACCAGGGTCAGGGAACTGCTGCTGCAAGTTTATAAGCTTGGTTTTGAGGTAAGTACAATAAAATATTATAATAGTTTTGTACTCAATAATATCCATATTCGTGTGACATAACCCACTTTCATCCTTGAGGTGCTGTATGAGCCGTCGCGAAAGGATATTATAGCAGTTGTCAATTGTGAAAGATGGAAAAGTCGAAATTAAAATCTTTATCAATACGGCTGGTCAGTGCGATATAGTAGACCAAAATCCCTTCCGAAATGTAGAAGGTCCGTGCCCAACAGTGGGTCTTTAATAGGCTGGTAAGAAAAAGGAATTCATAAAATATGTCTACAATATTGTTGAATGTTGTTATAGTGTTTATTTTACATACTACAATAATTCTAAGCTTCGAAAAAATACAATCCATATGTATTTATATTTAGTGTAGTATTTAGTTATGTGACAGCATGTTTATTTCTTCTTTTTGCTTCTTTACATAAAGGAGTGGGCTAACACTTTATTGATATTACTTTATTATTATTGCACGTTATAACTTCAGATACGGATTTTATTACTTAAGTTTAGTACTAGACTTAGAATTTTCATATGCTTTTTGCTGTAAAGAGTGTAACAATATATTTTATGCATCTACTTAAGGGCCTACATCAATATTATCGTCGACATGTACATATTAACACAGCTAGTAGGTATAGAAAATGAAAAATTAGGGATATTTTTTTTGTTTACTCAAAATGTACTAAATATATTTTAATTCTGATTTACGTGTTTCTATATATAATAGTTACTTATGTTTTTAAAGTTATTTCATTAGTTAATACGCGATAATAGACCGACAAATGAAAAAAATGAAAAATTTGAGAGGTTGTTTCGCTAAGATTTTCTATCGAGAAAACTTTTTTCAATCGCGTTTCTGAGTATGCGATCCTAGATCATATATTTAAAAAACATATACTTAAAAATTAGAGCTCTAGCCATTCAATCTAAAGAAACAATGAAAACTTCGTACGTAGAAAAATGCACGAAGCTATTTTGGTATCCTCTTAAAATAAAGTTAATTTACTAAAGTTACATATAAAATAATGACGCGTTGTGGCTTTCTATGGGGAAGATCTATGTCCAACTTTGAAAGGAGTAAGGCTGATGGATGGATGAACATATAAAATGTATTAAACAAAAACTTTCTTTGTAGTTAATCCTAAATATTTTATTATAGATTTGTCGAAATAAAGTTTATTAATGAAAGTAAAATAAATATTCCTAAGTAATATAATCCGTATCAACACTACTAATTTTCATATCCTACTATTTCTACCAATTTGTTTGTTTTTTTAATTGTTGTAACAACGCACAGCAACTTGCTACACTTGTCCTCAGCTACACAAAGAACTTTATAAGTTTGTTCACGCACAAAAGATGGCTGAGGAGTTGTCTTTGAGGAGAAAACGTCCTATATCTCTGCAGCCAGTCAGATCACCAATGGTAGAAAGACGAAGAAGACCAGAGACTGTGATCGTGCATGATGCGTTTAATCCTATGGTAGGATTCTATTGGGTGGTAGATTTTGGTAGAAAATTTCGCTCTTGTGTGGTTTTTTGTGTGTTTTATTTGTTTGGTATTAGATATAAATATCTTGGTGTAAAACAATGAGTTTAGTAATTTTAAGTGATATGGAAGTATGAATTATTATGAAATTTTATGAAAAAGACACAGCTTATCGTAAGGGTTTGAAAATCCTTAGATCTATGTACTTGGTATATGGAAATTCTGGCAATCTGATATAAAAGTGGTAAAGTAATTTGATTGACTAATTGAAATTGATTCTGACAACATAGTATTGACATAATTTACTATTTCAATGAATGAATAAATTTAACTTGGTCCAATTTAACGTATACAATGTATACGTTAAATTAGAATTATATTAGTATACAATTTTGTGTCTCTATGGTTACATAAGTGTTGCCTGCGGACCCACTCTAGGCTAGACCTGTCTCGTGGGACCCACCTCCAATGTAAATGTTACCTGTGTAAATAATAGGTATATTATTTACTGTTGTGATTCCGGCAACCCACAGATCAAATAATATACTATATACTGACGAAATTCTATCTATTTATTTTCCTAACATTTCTATCCAACTATGCTTATTTATGTTTCATTATGTATTTTCTGCTAGCTTGCTTAATATGTAGTACCTCTTTTTTGTGGTGGAACGATCTCAACCGTAGGGCTTTATAGTTCGCGGTTTTGAGGTCGTGAGGTAGAAATAAAATGGTGGATTTACTCAGATGGTTAAATCACAATTTAATACAAATACATACATAATATAGGTCAGTGTAGATAGATTGCGTCTTAAACTTATGCGCGCAAGCATAATTTACCTATTTATAAAATGATTGTGTGATCTTATTCAGTAAAACACGTAAACACGTTGTCGTTAAATAAAAAACGTCTATAATCTTGAATTAGTCAGATGCACGTATACGTATACACTCATACGGGCACGTAGATGTGATTAACGCTTACCCAGTCTGCGCTGACCTTTTACCCTTGTATGTTGTTTATTATAAGTATTTAAATTACATAAACTATCGCTTGTTATATTTCTTATTGTCATTTTAATTTTATGTATTTTACATACTGTTTAAATAGAAATATTTCTTCAAACTATCAATGATATAATTTTTATCAGATACACAAAGAACTACATCGGTTCGTGAATGAAGCACCGACGAGATCCCCGCCGGTTCTTCGTCAGACTTCAACCTCAAAGTTCCCTCCAGTGAGAAGACCAGGGTTCATGCGTACTGAGAGCATCGTAGATGAGTACGAGAACAGCGTGTTTGATGAACGGCTTTTTGATAATATACATCATTTTGAAGGAAAACAGGTAATACATTTTAAGTGGCTTTAAGTAGGTTATTGACAACTTTAAAAATATTTAATTTGAATGTGATCTTGTTAGATAAAGACCTAAAAACGTGTTTTTCTATTTGATTAAATAAGAAAATCGCTATCTAATTTGATAAAATACGCAAAATACTACCCAATATTTTATCTATAGTCGCAAGGCATATCCAAATATTCCTCGATTCGGAAGAGGCTCGTGCCCAATTTTAAGACATTGACCGGCTGAGATGAGGAAGTATTGTATTTCTATAGAATACTTGTAAAGATTGTCGGTCTTTCTCCACAAATATTTTATATTTTTAGGGTTCCGTACCCAAAGGGTAAAAACGGGACCCTATTACTGAGACTTCGCTGTCCGTCCGCCCGTCCGTCCGTCCGTCCGTCCGTCTGTCACCAGGCTGTATCTCAAGAACGGTGATAGCTAGAGAGTTGAAATTTTCACAGATGATGTATTTCTATTGCCGCTATAACAACAAATACTAAAAATAAAATAAATTAAATATTTAAGGGGGGCTCCCATACAACAAACATGATTTTTTTACCGTTTTTTGCTCGATACTAATAACGTTGCCTTATGTTGCATAAATAATGGTACGGAGAACCTTCGTGCGCGAGTCCGACTCGCACTTGACCAATTTTATTTCGGTTCTACTCACATTTCAACCTTAAAATATAATGACTGTATTAGCCCGACTAACGGTTATATAATTTGGATTTCTTTCTGATGACAGACTCAAAGCAATATAGAACTGCTGCTATCATCAGGCGAGCAAGCTGCGTCTGATGATGAGGTGGAATTCCGTGTGCCAGTAGACCGCAGCGCCAGTACTGAGGAGAAGCAGTGGGCAGCCAGGGTCGCTAGAGCTGTCATACAATTTGCAAGATGTTGGATGCGATTTGTGGTCGAAAGGTGTGATCGTGGTAGAGGACTTAGACCTAGGTGAGATAGTTTTTCTTTACTTTTTAGGGTTCTTTACTAAAAGGTAAAACGTTATACTGAGATTTCACTGTCTGTACTGTCTGTATGTCCAATAGAGCGGTGATAGCTAGAGAGCTGAAAATATCACAGTTTCTGTAAAATACACAAACTATGATATTTTTGATGCTACAAATACGCATCATCATCACTCTCCTTCCATTATTTCATTGTTTAGGGTCCTGTTATTTTGGGTTTGTATGACGTGTGCGAGTCCAATTCTTAAATAAATAAATAAATAAATATTCATGGACATTTCACACAACGTCCTCTGGTCCCAAGCTAAGCTTATATGCTTGTGTTATGGGTACCAGAATACGGATAGAATACTTTTGTAAATTCATACTTATAATACATAGACACACACAGACGCAGTACAAACATTTGTATGACAATTATAAATATCACAGGAATGATTGTCCCGAGCGGGAATCGAACCCGCGACCTCTTGATCGGCAGTCCGTTACATGAACCACTTAACCTCGAAGCTCGTCTAAATAAACTCGTCGTTCTTACTACTCGATTGTATTAATGTTATTAAATATATTGTCCCACAGGTGGGCTAGTCAAGGTTTGGAGTTCCTAATGTTGGCATGTGATCCACGCAATACTAAACATCTCAGTGATGAAGAATTTGAGGTACACATCTATATCTATCATTGTACAATATTATAATTATATCGGTTATAATTTCTTTATTTTAAAGATTTTATTCGTTTTTATGAGTTTCATTCAAGAAAGTAAAATGGGACCACATTACGGTCCGTATGTCCATCGGTCACCAAGCTGTATCTCAGGAACAATGATAGCTCTCTCTCTCTCTCTCCAGCCCGTTTACGTCCCACTGTTGGGCACGGGCCTCCTCCACTTTCGGAGGGTTCACGGTCTACTGTGCCGCGCTGACCAGGCGTGTTGGCACAGGGTTTATTTTCGAGTTTTCCGTCTCTCACAGAGGATGTTATCTGTGTACATCCCTTAGCTGACTTTTACAGCACCCTTGGGAGGAGATGGGGTGGTGACACTTGTATTCTTAATCCGTCACCACACGGACCATCATAGCTATATAGTTGAAATTTTGATGTGAATATCTTTCGACCCTATAACAACAAATACTAAAAACCAGAATACAATAAATATTTAAGTTTGCTTTCATACAATATAGGTACGTTTTCAGTTTAACAAGATGCTGCACTTAGACATGGGCGGTATAATATTTTTTATCTTTTTTTTTTTAAATAATATTGCTACAGAACTTTGTACTTAGCCTGTTTTTAAATACCTAGGAGCTGAAATCGTTGATGGACGGTTGTATATCACACGTGGTTGGTTCTCGTCCAGCGCCACAACCACCAGCGCATTCACCTAGACCGAGACCCCGACTACCCGTAAGTTAACTTTTAATGTATTTACGCTTATACTTTGTGTTAAAGAAAGAAAGTTTTTATTTCACCCCCATGGGGACACAACAAGATACAAACATATTACAAAACACGTAAAATTCAATCCAAACTTCTCATCATTATGTTTATGTATATATTTAAGTATGCTATTCTATTTATAATTATGTATAGGTTTATGTACATTTATGGATCTGATGCTGTTACGCTCGTGGTATTTAAAACCAACCTATTTATGTAATTACGTTCTTGGAAATTTTTTCTATGAGAACTAACTATTTTCAAGTACCTATTGATTATATGTTTTTGTTTATGCTAAAATCTTTTTTTTTTGTTTTGTTCTTTATTATTGTTTGACATTTTATTATTTTATTTTTATCTTATTATTTTTTTTTTTTTACATTGTACATGTTGATGCTTGACTACATTCCACCTGACGGTAAGCGGTAATGCGGCCTTGGATGGTAAAGCGCAACAACTATGTTAGAAGCCTATTCACCTTTCTCTTGAATACTTCTACATTGTAACTGTATATTTAACTGTATTTTTTGTCATTTTGATTGTTTTAATTACCTCATGCCTTTAAACTTAATGATTTTATATATTTTAATTTACTACTCATGTATACAATTTATACATATATGCATTTGTGTATATGTAATAACATTAAATTATTATCCACTGTGACGCTTAAACTACTTATGTACATTTACGAATAAATGAGTATTGAGTATTATAAAGCTGAAGAGTTTGTTTGTTTGTTTGAACGCGTTAATCTCAGGAACCACTGGTCCAATTTGAAAAATTCTTTTAGTGCTGGGTAGTACATTTATCTAGGAAGGCTATAGGCTATATAACATCACGCTGCGACTAATAGGACCGAAGCAACAGTGAAAAAACGGGAAAAAATTCTAAATTCGACGCGTATGGAGTCGCGGGCAATAGCTAGTATACAAATAAAAATAAACGAAAAATCACAAAAGATAAAAATAAAAAATGAATATACATAAATACTGACATAATAATGCTAATGTGTCCCGTCCCACCCATAGGAGAAATAAAAATTGGCCAAGTGCGAGTCGGACTCGCGCACGAAGGGTTCCGTACCATTATTTATTTATTTATTTTATTCTTTATTGTACACCATACATATATCTTAAAATTAACTTATACTAAAAAAACAAGTACAATGGGCGGCCTTATCGCTTAAAGCGATTTCTTCCAGGCAACCTGAGCATGGACATTATGAAGAAGTAACTGGAAGTTGTAGGTGCACATTTATACCTAATATACCTAAACTACATAATATACTAACAATAAACATACACATATACTTTTTAAATACACATACACACAATTACATAAATAGATAAATTTACTAGGTGCTATAATAAAAATAATAAATATCTTATAAACAGTACAGTTACTTAATTAAAATCTTTACAGAAAAGTATGTAGAATTACGTAGATAACTCCAGATAATGTTCCTTTAGTAATAACTTAAACGATTTTAAATTCTTAGCCTGACGAATAGCTAAGGGCAAAGCATTCCACAATTGCGTAGCTGTGATCGTAAACGACTTGTGAAAGAACGATGTGGAATGCTGTGACATCTTCAGCCTCAGCCTATACGATGACCTAACACTTCTGTCTATGGTAGCATCTAAGTACTCGAAGCGTGACCTAAGATAGGGAGGGTATGAGGGATTAAATAGAATGTTATAAAGAAGATGGAGTATATGAGCATTCCGGCGATGGCGTATTGATAACCACTTGAGTTGTTTTCTGAATTGCATTATCTATGCAACATAAGGCAACGTTATTAGTATCGAGCAAGAAACGGTAAAAAAATCATGTTTGTTGTATGGGAGCTCCCTTTAAATATTTATTTTATTTTATTTTTAGTATTTGTTGTTATAGCGGCAATAGAAATACATCATCTGTGAAGATTTCAACTCTCTAGTTATCACCGTTCTTGAGATACAGCCTGGTGACAGACGGACGGACGGACGGACGGACGGACGGACGGACGGACGGACGGACGGACGGACGGACGGACGGACAGCGAAGTCTCAGTAATAGGGTCCCGTTTTTACCCTTTGGGTACGGAACCCTAAAAAGGGACATTACTCAGCGTTATGTTGCGGTTATTACACCACAACGCTGATTTTCAGCAAAACCCGAGTCCACAGACCACACACACCCACCCACAAACAATTACATTATATGTTAGTTATGTTCATAATACATAAAAAAGTAGTTACTTAATTATTATATATGATGCGAAACTCAAAACACATTTTATCAAGCCAATCAGCAACTCTTATAATCTGTGGCGAAACGTACCACCTCTATGACAATCCTTGTTATTCTGTTGCGTATGTATATATTAATAGAATGGTATGAATTATTCCCTATCTGTGTGGTAACGGATTAAGAATACAAGTGTCACCGCTAAAATTTTACCCAGGGTACTGTAAAAGCCAGCTAAGGGATATTGTAAGCAGTTATAATTTAAATTCTAACACCCCTGGTTAGCCCGGCATACAAAATCCGTACAAAAGTGGAGGAGACACGTGCCCAAGTGTGGGACATTTTATGGGCTAGAGAAAGAGATTGAATTAATGATATTTTCATAAATTTCAGAGTCCATTCCCGGGCAATTCACCCAAAGAAGTGGTAACTCCTCCCACTCCGCCACCAGTGGATGCTGACCAGCCGGACCTTAGTACTCCGGAAATTGACTCGGTCATTGGCAATGACACCACCTCTAATTCTGCAGGTGGGTATCTGTACTAATATTATAACGAGGTAGTGTTGTATTTTTATATGTTTGTAACGAATAAACTCAAAAACTACTGGGTGTCTTGAGTAACATAGGCTGTATTCAAGTAAAAATTGCCATAAAATGACTTTCACCCATGCAAAGCTGTAGTTTTTAGGGTTCCGTACCCAAAGGGTAAAAACGGGACCCTATTACTGAGACTTCGCTGTCCGTCCGTCCGTCCGTCCGTCCGTCTGTCACCAGGCTGTATCTCAAGAACGGTGATAGCTAGACAGTTGAAATTTTCACAGATGATGTATTTCTATTGCCGCTATAACAACAAATACTAAAAATAAAATAAAATAAAGATTTAAGGGGGGCTCCCATACAACAAACATGATTTTTTTACCGTTTCTTGCTCGATACTAATAACGTTGCCTTATGTTGCATAGATAATGGTACGGAACCCTTCGTGCGCGAGTCCGACTCGCACTTGACCAATTATTAAAACTACAGCAGTCCGGTATATAGCTACACCGACCCGCACTGCTTTTATGGTTAATTTTTGCAATGCAAACTTTCAAGTATTTTATGAAAATTTTGTAGACGATTTAATAAACTATACTGACTAATGAACGAATGTAAAAGACTGGCGAACGAACTGACTGAGGAACGAATGTAAAAGATCACTGACTGAACTGACTATATGTATAGTCAATGACGAATCTCGTGGTCTAGTAGTTAATATATATAATACCGGACTGCTGTTCACGAGGTCGCGGGTTTGATTCTGGCACAGTACAATTATTTGTGTGATATTTGTAATTGGCATACAAAAGTTTGTTCTGCGTCTCGGTATTCACTATCTATTTACAAACGAAGTAGCTTATTTAGTATATCCGTATTCTGGTACTCATGACACAATCATATGAGCCTAGCCTGGCAACAGAGAACTTTGTGAGGAATGTCATATTAAAAGTAAAATAAAAAATGAGTGAATGAAATGCTTGGAATTGTCGAATGAACTGACTGAACGAATGTAAAATACCGATGAGTGAATGTGAAATATACTAATTAAAATGTCTTTCAACAGCCTACAAACGTCGTGTAATGAATGCAATAGAACGCGTCGACCAAGATAGAGACAATAATCTCCGGAACGCTAAGAGTGTTGGTCGAGTGTTGGAAGCAGCGGTTAGCAGTTACGAGCCCAAACTAAGACAGTTGACCTTCAAGTGGCAGAGAGGTCTTAAAATTGGTGCTGGCACTTTCGGAAAGGTAAACTGTTTTTAATATTAGTTGATTAGGTGGTCGCGATTCCATCTCACAACAATAGCTGAATAGCCTTCCATTTTTTCCAGCAAGAGGGTCAGTAATTTGTAAATTTGGTTCCTAATTGTAATTTTATTTTTTTATTTATTAAGTTTGTTTTATTTTTAGTGTAAAATATATTAGTACTGTAAGATGCATAACTTGATGGAAAAATAATTATTTTCTTTCTTTCTTCTTGCGTATCTATCTTTCTTTTTCTTCTTGCCTTTATCTCAAGCTACTTGGGGTCGGCGCAGTACGTCTTTTCTCTCTAGCCTCACTTATCAGCCGTCATATTCTCATCAACCCAATTTTATTTCATATCGTCTCCCACACAGTCTTGCATATCTATCTTTCTAGCTAATAATGTAATGGTTATTCTTAGGGTTTTATTCCAAAAGGTAATATTGGACCCTATTAGATTACTGAGATTTGACTGTCTGTTTGTCAATCACCAGGCTGTATAGAATGGTGATAGCTAGAGTTGAAACTTTCAAAAATGATGTATTCTTGTTGATGCTATTACAGTAAATACAAAAAATTTGAATACAATAAATACTTAAGAAGGCAGAGAAGCAGCAAAGGTTTTCTTGTGTAACATGATGATTATCATTGTTTGACGAATATTTTATGATGATAACGGTACGAAACCGTTCGTGTTCTCATACTTGGCTGGATTTTAAAGTATTTTCTTATTATTAACTTTTCACCCATTTTCAAATGTTGGATTTATCTAAAACTAGCTGTTGCCCGCAACTTCGTACGAGTGGCATCTAGAAACCAAACAATAATAAATTAGGGGTCGTCAGAGCGCAATAGCCGGCGGCCCCCTCAGAAGAGGAGGTCGCTCGCGGCGCGGCGGGTCAGGATCCAGAGACCCGCCGCAGCAAACGCGACAGGTGGGCCCAATGCCCACGGGCCTCGTGGTCTAGTGGATCACGTAGTGGACTGCCAATCACAAGGTCGCGGGTTCGATTCCCGCTCGGGACAATAATTTGTGTGATGTTTATAAATGTCATACAAATGTCTGTTCTGTGTCTGGGTGTTTCTATGTATTATAAGTATGTATTTACAAAAGAAAAGTAGTATATGTAGTATATCCGTATTCTGGTACTACCCAAAACACAAGCATATAAGCTTAGCTTGGGACCAGAGGACGCTGTGTGAAATGTCCATGAATATTTATTATGCTCCCCTCATCGGGTCGGGCCCCGATTAACAGGGCCACCCCTTACCCCGTCATGGTAAAGCTCAAGGCACCTTCATGGCCCGGTAGGGCAAAGCGGAGAAAAAAAAACCATAATAAATTAAACAAAAAGCTATCCTCTTAGACCATTCTAGCTATAAAAAAAACCGCACCAAAATCCGTTGTGTAGTATACATATAAAAATAACGACTTTGTTTCATAATAAGTAAAGATTTTCTAAAACGGGTTTACTGATTTTATGTAGTTTTAAAGTGGAGAAGGCCCGTGCCCAACAGTGGGATGTTGACGGGCTGGAGAGAGAGAGAGAGATGTACACAAGTGTAATAATGTCAAACAATTCCAGGTATATACAGTAGTGAATACAGAGAGTGGTCAACTGCTCGCCATGAAGGAGTTGTCAGTAGGTGTTGGTGACAGGCGAGCGTTACAACGAGCTGTCAATGAGCTGAGAGTACTCGAGGGTGTCTTACATCCACATTTAGTCAGATATCATGGATGTGAATTACATCGGGTATGTATACTTGTATTTCTATAATAATACTTACTGACCCGGCAAACGTGGTTTTACCATACAAATGTCAGGGGTGGACAGCCCTTATCATTTAGAGACCCTCTCAGACCTACTGAATATGCATATAAAATTTCATAAATAATTGTCTAGCCGTTTCGGAGGAGTATGGGAACGAACATTGTGACACGAGAATTTTATATATTAGAAGATTATAAAGTTGTCCGGATTAGTAATACAAGTGTCACCACCCCCATTTCTTTCCCACGGGGCTGTATGAACCAGGGACATTATAAGCTTTTAACGTCTGTTGTAAAAGACAGAAAACTCTAAATTGAACACTGTGCCAGCACGTCTGGTCATCGCAGCACAGTAGACCCTCTCGTGGTTCATGTATCGGACTGCCGTTCACGAGGCCGCGGCTTCGATTTCCGCACGGGACCATCATTTTTGTGATATTTATATCATACAAATGTTTGTACTGCGTCTTGGTGTTTTCTATGTATTACTAGCTGGCCCGGCAAACGTTGTTTTGCCATACAAAAAAAAAGTAAAAAAAAAAGAACTATAAACCTCATGGAGCCCGAGACCTTTCAACGAATGCAAAATCGTGGAAATCGGTTCGTGCGTTCTGGAGTTATAGCGTCAGGAAGGAAAACCCGACTTATTTTAGTTTACTTATATAGTAGATAAGTATGTATTATGTCCGTGTTCTGGCAACCACTACACAAGCAGCAAGCAGCTTCGCTTGAGACCAGAGGACGTTGTGTGAAATGTCCATAAATATTTATCGGAGCTGATCTGTATAATGAAACAGGTAAAATTTATCGATTCGTTTACAGGAGGAGATGTTAATCTTCATGGAGTTATGTGTGGAAGGTTCCCTAGAGGCACTAGTGGCGACCTCTGGTGCACTCGCCGAACAAACTGTACGAAGATATACCAAACAGTTGCTCTCTGCGGTGGCTGAACTACATTCAAGAGCTATCGCACATAGAGATATTAAGAGTAAGATAATCTTTACTTATTATAAAGAAACAAATTCATTTTGTATGTATTTATGTCTCCATGTGAGATTCTCTTCCACTCCAGCCCATTAACGTCCCACTGGTGAGTATGGACCATCTCCACTTCGGAAGGATTGTGGTCTACTGTGCCGCGTTGACCAGGCGTGTTGGTACAGACTTTATTTTCGAGTTATCCATCTCCCACAGAGAATGGGGGTGGTGACACTTGTAAGCTTTATCCGTCACCATATGGACTATATAGAATAGTTCATACGATACCGCCTACACAGATGAACAGACAGTCACACAGAACCAAACTCTATGCCAAATCTTTTCTCCTATGCCTTCTGGTCAACGCGGCAGGTGGAAAGATTTTTGGTTTGTCTTCCCCCTTGTCGAATAATGGGATGTTAATGGGCCATTAAAGGAAGAAAATAACAATGTAGTTGTTATTTAATTATTTAATTTACAGGTGGTAATATATTCTTAACAAATGAGGGTCATTGCTTGAAGTTAGGTGACTTTGGTTGTGCCGTCAAGATACGGAACAATACTACGGCGCCTGGAGAGTTGCAGGGCTTTGTAGGAACACAAGGTATGCGTAATAATTAGTAAAATAGTCACAATTATAGAAAAAATAAAATAATTTTGTAAGGGCCCCATTCGGATCCTAACGACTTGTGTCCTCACCAAATCAAGTCATTACCATGTTGCAAAAAAACTAGATATATTGATAAAATATATATATTATATATTGATTTTTGTTGTCAAACTTAGACTAATCCAAACTTTTGTCTTTACTTGCATATCAATAAACTACTGCTGACAGTATTTTATTGGAAAATTGATGAAAGATAGAAATATATAACTGATAAACGAGTATAATAACATACCCCTAGTCGTAGATTGATTATTATACATGGCTATTAGGTCTGCTAGACTACTACATCACTTTTCAATATTTAATTACATTCAATACGAAAATATTGCATCAATCTTCAATATTTTCCAGCATATATGGCGCCTGAAGTATTTATGAAGACATCTGGTCATGGACGAGCTGCTGATATTTGGTCTTTGGGATGTGTTGTTACTGAAATGGCTTCTGGAAAGGTAACTACTATATTCTATGCAATTTTTCAGCCAGTTCGTGTATTAAGATCACACGGAAATTAGTTTTTTCAAGTGGTTAAAGCTTAATTCGGAATGCGGAGATCCGTAGAAGGACCGGTGTGTACGAAGAGTTAGCACGCTGAAGTGGCAATGGGCAGGCCACATCGCTCGACCATCTGATGACCGTTGGGGACGGAAGGTCCTCGAGTGGCGACCACAAACCGGACGACGCAGCGTGGGTCGGGCCCCAACAAGGTGGACCGACGATATCGTCAAATACGCCGGGGGCCGCTGGATGCAGTTAGCGCAGGACCGCGCGTTGTGGCGTTCTATGGGGGAGGCCTATGTCCAGCAGTGGACTGAGAAAGGTTGATGTATGGATGGATGGAAAGCTTAATTATTGATTATGCTGTTCGTGTGGTGACGGATTAAGAATACAAGTGTCACCACCCCAGGGTGTCTTCGCAGGGTGCTGTAAAAGCTAGCTAAAGGATATTGTACACAAATATCTCTGTGAGAGTTGGAAAACTCAAAAATAAACCCTGTGTCTACATGCCTGGTCAGCGCGGCATAGTAGACGTTAATCTTTCCAAAGTGGACGTGGCACGTGCCCAACAGTGCGACGTTTAATGTGCTGTAGAGTGAGAGAGAGAGGCAAATCTATCTCGCTCTTGGAAGGTATATTATGTTATGTGAATAACAATTATTTTATCTTACAGCGTCCATTCTACCAATACGACAGCAACTATCAGATAATGTTCCTCGTGGGTAGCGGCGGTACTCCAGAGATACCCACAACTCTATCAGAAGAGGGCCAGCAGTTCTGCAAGTCTTGTCTGACACACGACACAGACTTGAGGCCGGGGGCTGAAGCACTCACTATGCATCATTTTCTTATGGTAAATATTTGTTTTTACATTTTATGTTTAGGAGATGCAATCTGCTGAGAAGAACAGACTTAAGAAACCCAACAGAGCTGTTTTGCTTTAGTAATTACATTTTTAGAGTATCTTAACAAAAGGTAAAATGGTTACTGAGACCTTACTGTATGTCCATCTGTCACCAGGCTGTATCTCTGGAACGTGAGCTGAAAATTTAACTTTGTCAATATCAGTTGTCTCTGTGTGGTGACGGATTAAGAATACAAGTGTCACCACCCCATCTCCTCTCAAGGGTGCTGTAAAAGTCAGCTAAGGGATATTGCACACAGATAACATCCTCTGTGAGAGACTGAAAACTCGAAAATAAACCCTGTGCCTATACGCTTGGTCAGTGCGGCACAGTAGACCATAATCCCTCCCAAAGTGGAAGAGGCCCGTGACCAACAGTGAGACATAAATGGGCTGGAGAGAGAGAGAGATATCAGTTGATGCTACAAAAACAAATACTCATAGTCATCATACTTCTACCCTTTTATCATTGTAAGGTACCGTCATTTCAAACACATTATGATAATAACTGTACCAAACCCTTTGTGTGCATGTCCAGCACGTACTTGATTGATATTTAATTATATATTCAACTATAGCTTATCCCAGAGTTCCAAATGTTATCTGACGTTTACTGTGTTGCTAGGTAATTGCACTTTTAAAATAGTTATGTCCTTCAACCGTAATTGACGTAAGTGACGGGCTTCGTGGCGTAGTGGTTCATGTACTGGACTGCCGTTCACAAGGTCGCGGGTTCGATTCCCGCTTGGGACAATCATTTGTGTGATATCCATAAATGTCATACAAATGTTTGTACTACGTCTGGGTGTTTCTATGTATTATAAGTATGTATTTACAAAAGAAAAGTAGTTTATGTATTCTATCCGTATTCTGGTACCCATAACACAAGCATAATAAGCTTAGCTTGGGACCAGAGGACGTTGTGTGAAATGTCCATGAATATTTATTTATTTACTAGCTGCCCCGGCAAACGTTGTTTTGCCATACAATTCTGTATAAAATAAAATTTCATCAAAATCGGTCCAGCCAATTTGTAGCCTATGTGTTATTCTGATGTATAAGCTATATTGTGGTAAAGTTTCATTCAAATCCATTCAGTAGTTTTTACGTGAAAGAGTAACAAACATCCATACATACAAACTTTCGCCTTTATAATATTAGTAGGATTATTTATTTATTTATTGAACGAAAAATTATAGGTAAATCTCTAGCAGATTTATATAATTTTGTAAATTAATTAGAGTTAACTATTTTTACGGATTCATATGATCAGTGGAGTCCTGTGTATTACTTTATTTTTGAGATATGCGCGTACAAACTCACTCACGCGACCAAATAACTAATAACCTTACTAGAGTTCAGCATGGTTCTATGCTCGCCAGAATCATAGAACAGTGCAACGAGTAACAAATCATCACTAACCGTAAAATGGCGAATTTTTAACCTTGTTTATTTTTGAAGACATAAATAAATAAATAAATATTCATGGACATTTCACACAACGTCCTCTGGTCCCAAGCTAAGCTTATATGTTATGGGTTATGTTATGGGTACCAGAATACGGATAGAATACATATACTACTTTACTTTTGTAAATAAATACTTATAATACATATAAACACCCAGACGCAGTACAAACATTTGTATGACATTTATGGATATCACACAAATGATTGTCCTAAGCGGGAATCGAACCCGCGACCTCGTGATCGGCAGTCCATTACATAAACCACTCCACCACGAAGCCCGTCTACATGTTTTATTTTACTTTATGTTATATTATACAAAGCAGTGATTCCAAATTCCACGCGTACGACTTCGCAGGCAATAGCTAGTATAAAATTTCTGGTCGGTTAGAATAATCGGTAATAACCGGGATAAAAAAATTACGGCTGGCCAACACTATTGCCAAAAATGTGGCAGCATTATTTTCAAGTTTGACAATAGCAACTGTCAAATCACATTTCGAATTCTGGGACGATTTTATTATTAAATAGAATATGTATTGCTTTGGAACAATTAACTCCCAAGCTTTATTATTATTCAAACTAGAACGAATACAAAATGACATCACATACTATAATTTCTAGGGATCTGTACCCGAAGGTCAACCGATGGCATCCTATTACTAAGTCTCCGCTGTTAGTCTGTTTGTGGACTGTAGGTATCTCTGGACTTATAATAGGTAGACAGTTGAGTTTGAAAATGTGTATTTATGTTGGTGATATCATTACCCTGCCCTTATCCGCACGCGTTAAGTCCCGGCACGTTATTAGAATGTGGGATAAGTGCAGGAAAATAATGATACTTGGGGACGGTGTTTATAAATTTTTCTTTTAATCTTCTGTGTGTCGTAATACCTCTCTGTTTTTACCGTTTTGTTTCTTCTTTATCTTTACTTCTTATAAAACAAAGTCGTAATTTTTGTATGTATGTCCCTATGTGAGCTTATATCTTCAAAAATACGCAACGGATCTTGATGCGGTTTTTTTTAATAGATAGAATGGTTCAAGAGGATGGCTTTTTTGTATAATTTGTTGGGGTTTGCTGTATATTGGATGAGATATGATTAAATTTGCCGAGAAACTCGGACGCGTGCGAGCTATAAATGAAAACGCTGCCTTATCTATGTGAGGTATAACTAACTAATGTATGGAGGAATTGTTTGTTACTTATAGTTCTTCAAAAAAGTCCGCGATATTTCTATATTTTAAGGGATACCCGCTGTACCCATAATAATGTCGCAAAAATTATCAAATTCAATAGGGTGTTTTCAAAAGCTATTTATGTGTATATAGTAATTTTTTTTATCAAATAAAATACCTTAGTTAGCTTACACGTTTAATATAGATTATAACTGCTTTTTACAGCATGAAATTTAAATGAATATCTTAGGAGATATGACGAAAAAAGAATTACGCGCGACAAAATAAAATACTTAAACTGTTGGCCGAGCAACGCGAACGTTTCCTCGGTCTTCTATGCATATTCCATACTCTAATATTTGGATGTTTGGTTAATGTTGGATTGTATGAATGTAAGGATGTTTGTTGTTCTTTCACGTATAGACTACTGGATGGATTTTCATGAAACTTTCCTAAATTCCACGCGTACGGAGTCGCGGGCAACAGCTAGTAAACTATATCGCACAATATAACGTTTCTTCACTCCAAGAATGTGAAAGTTTGTATTTATGATTAATTTGGGATCACAAGACATTGTTTATAAGTTAATTTGTTCGATTTTCAGGTAAAGAACGATGATGACTGCAAATGTGAGACAGCATACCTCATTACATAGATATGACGTCATCGTTTTAACGTATACATTGTAACATAATGACTGTAAAATAGCTATAGAACCACCACCGAACAATGTAAAATAGAAAATACAAGGCATCTATTTTAATCTGCTTAAAAGCGGCCCACTGAACTATTATTTTTGTACTTCTGTACTATGTTAACCATAAATGATGTTTAGGACTTTAGTTTTTTGTTATTGTTTAGTAATAAACAGATAAACAGATAAACAGATAAACATTTTATTAATAATTAAATAATTACAGGTCAACATAATATACAGGTGTCACCTTTGTGAAAACATTATATTTATAACATTAATAATTGTTATTTTACATAATTTAAACGTTGTTTGTAAACTCATTAACAGAATAAAAGGCATTTTGAACCAGCCAGCGTTTCAATTTACTTTTAAAGCTAGATTTTGTGGTAGCAGAGACGACTGACGTCGGCAGTCTATTAAAAATGATTGGACCTATCGTGTGTGTCAGTTTACTAGATTTTGTTAATCTGTGAGGTACGCTCGCCAGTTTGTTGGCCGCTCGAGTAGGGTAATTATTCTTATCTCCGCGCCTCGGATAATCTTTCAAATTCTCCCATGTGTAAATTGCAATCTGAAGAATTACAATACACGGTAAAGTTAATATGCCAAGCGAAATAAAAAATGGTTTGACCGAAGTCCTCTGTGATATACCCACGATAGCGCGCACTGCTCTTTTTTGCATTCTAAAAATACGTAATCTATCCGCACCATGTCCCCAAAGTTCTGCTCCATACTGTAAGACGGAGTGTACGGTTGCAAAATAACATTTCCGAACTATATCGGCTGAGACCACACGTGACAGACGTTTTAGTGCGAAACAAGCACTAGCTAGTTTAGCACACATATAGTCGATATGTGAGCTCCAAGTAAGACCTTTGTCAACATAAAAACCTAGGAATTTTGTAGATTCTACCTGTTCTATCGCGACCCCATCTAAAGTCACGGTTAGGCCTCTTGACTGTCGTCCTGATATGGAAAAGTGCACAAAATGTGTCTTTGTCAAGTTAAGCACCAGGCCATTGATTTTAAACCAATTGGCAACTTCTGACACTGCCAAATTTAATTGCTCTTCAAGTTTATCCAAGTCAGGTGCACTGACAACAATGGCGACGTCATCTGCGTACATAAACAGTTCACCAGAGCCGATACAGCGAGGGAGATCATTGAGTAAGAGTGTAAACATTATATTGGATACTGAAGATCCTTGTGCTACACCCATGGAGGCTTTGAGTGGATCTGATCTCTGCTCTCCTCCATCTGCCACGACAATCTGATGTCTGTCTCGCAGAAAAGCTGTGAGCAGTGTCTGTGCCATTCCCGAGATGCCATAGTACCCCAACTTAGTAGCCAGTACACTGTGATCTGCGACATCAAAAGCTTTTGATAGGTCACAGCATAAAAGCGCAACTTGTTGCCGCTTTTCACATGACTCGACTACGCACCTTATCACTTCTCTAGTAAGAGAAGTTGTGGAGCGTCCCGCTCGGTAAGCGTACTGCCTTTCTGACAGTGCCTTTGTGTCGTTGAGGTAGTTTGTTAGGCGTGTTGACAGACCATTTTCAAAAATCTTTGCAACTGCAGGAATTATCGAAACGGGCCTATAACTATCGATTAATTCTTTCTTGCCTTTCCCTTTGTGAATTGGGGAAATCTTGCTGACCTTCATAGCCCGTGGATAACTTCCATGTTCAATGCAACGATTGTATAGCTTAGCGAGCCAAGGTGAGATTTGATTTGCAACGCTGTGCAGTATATCCATAGAAATGTTGTAGATATCTTTAGTTGGCTTGCTCGGTATACGCGTCGTTATTATTTTGTATACTTCTTCGTCCGTGAACCTTAAAAATCGCAAGGAACGGTCAGCGATGGGCCGAGCGCTCTCTAATATGGATATTACGTCTGAAAGAGTTGCACGTGGAGCGTTACACGATGCCGCCGCGGCTATGAACCTTGAATTCATAGCATCTGTGGCAGCTTTCTTTGAACAAAACTTATTGCCTGATTCATCAATTATTATATTTGAAAAACAAGCGCTTTGGCCTGTACTTATACCTCTCTCAATATTAACTACACGCCAAATCGATTTATTTATGTTACCACTATTTGCTATCATGTTGCAATAGTGGTTACACTTTTGGGTTGTGACACATTGGTCATAGTTATACTGAAGTTCGGATATCAGCTGATTAACATCTACACTAACCGGATACTTTTTCTGTAGCTTTACTACTTCAAATAGAATATTTTTTAGAGCGATAATATTATTAGTAATCCATGATGTTCGTTTGTTATTTTTTCTTTTGAATGGAAAAGAAATTATAAATTTATTTGAAATTATGTTTATCAAAGTCGAGGAAAGGTTTTCTGGACATGTATGTGCGGAACATATTTGATGCCAATCGACGCTTATAATGGCTGCGCGGAAATTCATAATAATAATACATGTTATTATGGCAGAATGGAGTCAATGAGGTGGTGACATGTGTAATTCTTGTCACCACACAGATAAAAGGCATCTGTTGTAATCTATTAATACTAGATAATTCTTCTTACATTATAGAAAAATCCATTTTTCAAACTAAAGAAAACAAGCATACTATTTTATTGCTAATTTTATATTTTTTACTTATAAGACCATAACCAACTATATGATGGCGTTAGTAGTTAAATTAAATCACGCGAATGTTATTGTGAATGTAATAGAATGCAAAATTGCAGCGTTTTTTTTTTGCATTTAAGTGTGATTTGGTAAAAGTAAGGCCAGCAAAGCAAATAAGCACCTAATATTATTTTATTGTGTTTCACAGAATTGATTGTAAACTTTAATAGAAATACTAGCTGACCCGGCAAACGTTGTTTTGCCGTACAAATGTGAGGGGTGGACCACCACCCTTATCACTTAGAGGTTTGAATATTAGCCGAAGAATAGATAGTAGCCGATTCTCAGACTTACTAAATATGCTTTTACTAAATAAACAATTTTTTTTTTATTTAAAGGGCTTGGTCGCTTTGCGTCTATATCGCCCTAAATAAACTAAATTATAGTTAAAAAAAAAATGATAGCCATGAGCGGGATGGATGGGATGTGATGTCTCGCTCATGGTTATCATTATTTTTTCACTATAATTTAGTTTATTTAGTAAAAGCATAGCAAGTCAATTGCAAAATTTAATGAATTACTGAATATGCTTAAAAAATTTCATAAGAATCGGTCAAGCCGTTTTGGAGGAGTATGGGAACGAACATTCTGATACGAGAATTTCATATATTAGATGAATGCCTCTATGATTCCGTATAAAATGTAAGACTGGACCCTAATAACTGGCTTCTGTCCGTCCGTCCATTCGCCTGTCTGTGACCAGGCCGGATCTTTAGAACAGTGATAGTTAGAGAGCTGACAAACAAATACTCATTATCATCAGTCTCCTACTTTTTTAGGGTTCCGTACCCAAAGGGTAAAAATGTTTGGTCAAGTGCGAGTCGGACTCGCGCACGAATGGTTCCGTACCATTATCTATGCAACATAAGGCAACGTTATTAGTATCGAGCAAGAAACGGTAAAAAAATCATGTTTGTTGTATGGGAGCCCCCCTTAAATATTTATTTTATTTTATTTTTAGTATTTGTTGTTATAGCAGCAATAGAAATACATCATCTGTGAAAATTTCAACTGTCTAGCTATCACCGTTCTTGAGATACTGGGTACGGAACCCTAAAAATAATGTTTGTTGTATGGGAGCCCCCCTTAAATATTTATTTTATTTTATTTTTAGTATTTTTTGTTATAGCGGCAATAGAAATACATCATCTGTGAAAATTTCAACTGTCTAGCTATCACCGTTCTTGAGATACTGGGTACGGAACCCTAAAAATCATGTTTGTTGTATGGGAGCCCCCCTTAAATATTTATTTTATTTTATTTTTAGTATTTGTTGTTATAGCGGCAATAGAAATACATCATCTGTGAAAATTTCAACTCTCTAGCTATCACCGTTCTTGAGATACAGCCTGGTGACAGACGGACGGACGGACGGACGGACGGACGGACGGACGGACGGACGGACGGACGGACGGACGGACAGCGAAGTCTCAGTAATAGGGTCCCGTTTTTACCCTTTGGGTACGGAACCCTATTACTGAGACTTCGCTGTCCGTCCGTCCGTCCGTCCGTCCGTCCGTCTGTCACCAGGCTGTATCTAAAGAACGGTGATAGCTAGACAGTTGAAATTTTCACAGATGATGTATTTCTATTGCCGCTATAACAACAAATACTAAAAATAAAATAAAATAAATATTTAAGGGGGGCTCCCATACAACAAACATGATTTTTTTACCGTTTCTTGCTCGATACTAATAACGTTGCCTTATGTTGCATAGATAATGGTACGAAACCCTTCGTGCGCGAGTCCGACTCGCACTTGACCAATTATCTCCTGCCTGTTATCCCATTGTTTGGGATCCCGTTATTTAGGGTTCATATCGCAAATATATTACGATATATACCGGTACAGTACCCTTCGTGTGCATGTTCAACTCGCACTAGACCGGTTTTATTCAATGCATTTTCTTATGGTATTATTCATAATGAGTTATCGGACGTTTAAAAGTTCGAGAAAATTGTCTAAAATTGTTATTCATAATAGTCTTTTTACGCTAAAACTCTTATTATCTCTCCGATAAAATCTCCGTTTAAGCCTCCGATATGTCATTATGAATAAAAACGTTAATCTGTAAAACTGTAGTTTTTTTTGCCTTTTAATTATTATTATTTGTATAATGGCATCTATTATCGCCTATTTTTATTATATTGTGATATTTATTAAACATATTTACACCAAAATTCTATTTTAAAAAAACTAGCCGTTTCCCGCAATTCGCATGGAATTTAGAGACCAAACCATAATAAATTATAAATAATTAGCTCAGTTCAAAAACTAAAAAACACGCTTGAAAATCCTTAATTTTAAATTATTGTATTGTCATCGATCCTTGATATGTATGCAAAATTTCAAATCAATCAGATAAGTGGATGAAAATCGCGTTCAAAGATTCCGTTACATAGATTAATACATTGATAGAAACAAACCGAACATAATATATATAACATATAAAAGCGTGTTAAAAAGCCATCCTCTTGAACCATTCTATCTATTAAAAAAAAACGCATCAAAATCCGTTGCGTAATTTTAAAGATATATAAGCTCACATAGGGACATACATACAAAATAATGACTTTGTTATAAAATAAGTAAATATTAAATATTATGAAATAATTTAAAAATGAATAAAATTAAAATAAAAAAATGAAATATAACTGTAAAAAATGGATATATTTTTTATATCTGGTGACATAAAAACTATTAGGATTTAAAAAATAATTATGGTTGGAATATATTTTTAAATATTATTTTTTAGACTGAAACACATACAAGTGTAGCTCTTAGTATAAGACAGCATAAAGGCAGGATAACTTGAAATAAATGTGTTATGAAGATATACTTGTATTTACAATATGTTCCGAACATTATAGGAAATTCAAGAGGTAGCTTTGTACAGGGATGGTTACATACCATTAACATTATTAGGATTCGCAAAACTGGACCTATTGCTGAGATTTCACTGTCTGTCACGAGGCTGTATCTCTGGAAATAACTAGAGAGCTGAAATTTTGATGGTGTAGGTATATCAGTTGATGCTATAACAACAAAATAGTCATTGATATCATTCTCTCAGAGCAGATTAATGCCGTTTTTGGGGGTATTGTTAAGAGGATATCAAAATAGCTTCGTGCATTTTTCTCCGTACGAAGTTTTCATTTTTTCTTTAGATTGAATGGCTAGAGCTCTAATTTTTAAGTATATGTTTTTTTCAATATATAATCTAGGATCGCATAAACTCAGAAATGCGATTGAAAAGAGTTTTCTCGATAGAAAATCTTAGCGAAACAACCTCTCTTATTTTTTATTTTTTTCATTTGTCGGTCTATTATCGCGTATTAAATAATGAAATAACTTTCAAAACATAAGTAACTATTATATATAGAAACACGTAAACCGGAATTAAAATATATTTAGTAGATATTGGTTAAACAAAAAAAATCCCTAATTCTTCATTTTCTATACCTACTAGCTGTGTTAATAGGTACGAGTACATGTCGACGATAATATTGATGTAGGCCCTTAACACGAGGTAATGTTGAAAGACGGACAGACACATTTACATTTGCATTTAAAATATTAGGATCTTTATAGTATTGATATTTATATGTTAGTGTTCGGAACATGTTGCATTACATCTTGTTTAATAGATTTAAGTTATTTAATAAATGAATTATTTTAATACAATCTTTGTTTTTTTTATACGCTTCTTATTACCTTGGTACGTATCTATGTATGTATTAATCTATGTAATGAAATGTTTGAAAGTGGTTTTCACCTACTTCTAATAATAATTACCAGATTCATCTGTAGTTTTGCATTTGTAAGGGGCTTTAGTCGGTGTGATGGCGGATTAAGAATACAAATGTCACCACCCATTTTCCTTCCCAGGGTGCTGTAAAAGCCAGCTAAGGAATATTGTACACAGGTAAGAGATGGAAAACTTGAAAATAAATCCAGGTCCGTCTACTTCTTTGGTTACATGCCCAGGGCAATTATTAGGGCCCCTATTCTTTACTTCAACATGTTCTATCACAATCTAATAGGACAAAGCGGGGCGTATATCCTGATGTGCCCAGAGCCTCTAATTGGCAAAAGACAGCTCTGAATCAATCCTGTGCCAACATGCTTGTTCTGCGCGGCAGAGTAGATCATAAACCCTCCCAAAGCGGAGCAGGTCCATGCCCAACAGTGAGACGTTTATGGGATGGAGAGAAACTGCTGTGTTTTAAGAGGATACCAAAATAGCTTCGTGCATTTTTCTAGGTACGAAGTTTTCATTGTTTCTTTAGATTGAATGGCTAGAGCTCTAAATTTTAAGTATATGTTTTTTCAATATATAATCAGGATCGCATAAACTCAGAAACGCGATTGAAAAAAGTTTTCTCGATAGAAAATCTTAGCGAAAATACCTCTCTCATTTCTTATTTTTTTCATTTGTCGGTCTATTATCGCGTATTAACTAATGAAATAACTTTAAAAACATAAGTAACTATTATATATAGAAACACGTAAATCAGAATTAAAATATATTTAGTAGATTATGAGTAAATAGGAAAAGTATCCATAATTCTTCATTTTCTGTGCCTACTGGCTGTGTTAATATGTACGTGTCGGCGATGATATACGATATTATTGATGTAGGCCCTTAAGTATATTATTATACTCTTTGGCTGTTACTTACAGAGCAATGACATACATACATACATGTTAAACCTACAATACAAATTTTAATGTCAAAGATTAATAATAATAATATAATAATAAATATTCAGGACATTTCACACAACGTCCTCTGGTCCCAAAGTAAGCTATATTTCTATGCTTGTATTTGGGTAAAAAAAAAGATAAAGATTAAAACAATAGTTTTTGTTACACAGTTCTATTGCGCTGTTATCTTCGAATAATTTATTTATTTTCTTTTGTTACCAACATTTTATCGTTGGCCTTATTAATTTAGTCATGTCTTACTGTGTGAATTAACATTTTTATCTAATACTAGCTCTGCCCCTGGTGTTACCCGCTGTAAAAAGGATAAAAAATCTGTTCGTTTTTTATTATCCCACGGGAACATTGCAATCTTTCAGGATAAAAAGTAGCCTATATGTTATTCTAAGGTATAAGCTATATTATTGTAAAGTTTCATTAAAATCCATTCAGTACTTTTTGCGTGGAAGAGTAACAAACATCCATACTCACAAACTTTCACGTTTACAATATTAGTAGGATTTTCTAACACTTGCGTTATTTATTTAAATAAAATTATAGTTTTCAATTCGTTTATTTTACATTTTTATTTTATCCCGACTAGTTGTGACGATATATATTTATGTTGTTTTGTTATGCTACTAATTCAGTATGAGTTTCTTAATATTTCTCATAATTACTAGTGTGGGAAAAGTGCTGGTAGATGAAGGTCGAAGCTGTGCTGATCTTGGAGAACAGGTTAGTATTATACTTGGTTACCGCATAGCGTAGGCAGAATTAGAACCGAAGACGGAACTATCGTGGTACCAGTGCTCAGTCCCCAGCTGAGGTATGCATATGGGGGTTTTAGCAGGTAAGTGCCCTGCAATACCCTTGTTTCTCGGACAGTGGGGTGTGCTGTCAGGCATTTTCTCAGCCATAAACAAATCTTATATCTATCACTAGCTATTGACCGCGTCTTCGTAGGTACGTGTGGTATAACATTCTCTGTGAGAGACGGAAGTCTCTAAAATAAACCTTATGCCAACACGCCTGGCCTGTGCGGTATCTTCTCCACCCCATTTACGTCCCACTGTTGGGTACTGGCCTCCTCCAGTTTGGGAGGGATTATGGTCTACTGTGCCGCGCTGACCAGGCGTATTGGCACAGGGTTTCTTTTCGAGTTTTCCGTCTCTCACAGATGTTATCTGTGTGCAAAATCCCTTAGCTGACTTTTACAGCACACTTGGGAGGAGATGGGGTGGTGACACTTGTATTCTTAATCCGTCACCACACGGAGGTGTGCGGTATAGTAGATCATAATCCCTTCCGAAGTGAAAGAAGCATCTGCCCAGTAGTATCTAGCGACAGTTCAGTTCTGCTACAATATCTCTTGTTGTACACAACTTGTTGTTAATGACTTATACATAGGTCAATAATATATTTTTTGTTTCAGTGTACTGACGCCTGGCCATGTTGTCCAAATAATATATGTAGTCTTATAGCTGGCCTTATCTGTGTGCCATATGAGCCTGATAATTATAACAATACTAAAAAGTAATTAAAATTTAATTTATCTTAGATTGAGATTTTATTTATATAAGTTACAAACGCAGAATTAAAATGGCATAAAATATGGTTTAGTTTTTTTCAGCTTTTAAGGTAAAACTGCCAAAACTAGCTCCTATCATGTAAAAGTCCACCCCTGAGCATAGTTGTTATAAAAACTGTTTATTATAGAATGGTTTTATTCATAATGACTTATCGGAGGTTTAAAAGTTCGCTATAATCGGTTCGCCAAAATCGTCAAAAATTGTTATTCATATAGATTGTTTATTGATATAGATTGTTGGAAAATATTCTTGATAGATGGCGTTGCACGTCAAAATACGATGTAAACTCAATCGAGTGACGATTGTGGTGATCTAATTTGGTTACTGTGAGCACGACCGCAATAAGCTCAGTTGGCAGAGCTACGGAACGGTATTCCGAGGTCGTGGGTTCAAGTCCCGCTTGCGGTGATCAACTTCCACTTCCACCACAATTTGTTTTATTAAGTTAACTTTAGTTGTGCACGTAGAATTGGCACCTTTGTCAAGTCTACTGTTATTTTGTTTTATTTTTATTGATACAAGCTTTTTAGGGTTCCGTACTAAATGGTAAAGCGGGACCTTATTACTAAGACTTTGTTGTCCGTTTGTCCATTAGGCTGTATCTCTGTAACGGTAATAGCTAGAGAGATAAAATTTTCAGTTTATGTATAACTAGCTGTTGCCCGCGACTCCATACGCGTGGAGCTTAGAAAACTTTCCCGGTTTTGTTGTGTTCACTACTGCTTCGCTTCTATTGGTCGCAGCGTGATGTTACATAACCTATAGCCTTCCTCGATAAATTTACTATGCAGATAAAAAAAAATTGTTCAATTCGAACCAGTAGTTCCTAAATTTAGCGCGTTCAAACAAACAAACTCTTCAGCTTTAAATTATTAGTCTTTTTATTATGCTACTGTAATGTAAATTGGCGTAATCTATCTATCGATTTCAGTTGAAGACTAATCATCATTCTCTTTTCTTTTACCTGGTTTTCTTTAGTTTCACCAGTCTTATTGTTCTTATATCGGTCCTAACAATTTTATAAACCTGTAAGCGTGCTGATTGAGCTGATGACTTTAGTTTTTTAAGTTTTTTATGTCGAACGAAACTAAAGCGCGATTTAAAAAAAAGATACAATGCCATCTATCGACTGTCATAGTAAACTTCTGTTTGTTAAAGTTAAAGAAAATATATAGGTATTATAATTTATATATATATATATATATATATATATAGGTATTATACAACGTGTTGCAGAAAGGTGTAGTCATATTTTAAGGTTGCATTGGATAGGTCTTAAATATTATAAATATTACAGTTACACATAGAAAAATACAGTTTGTAAATTTTTTCTTCTTTATAGCCGACTATTAAATAACTACCAGGATCGCATCAATAATGAGATGTTTACGGTTTATTGAATGCGATTGAACCTTACGATAAAAAATGACCTCATACTAGAGTTGTATTTAAAGAAAATCGATTAATTTAAAAAAATTATTAAAATTTCATGAACTACATACACACAGGGACATATAAAAATAACAAGGTACTTTATTACATATTATATTAGAATTTTAATTTGTGTGATCTTGACTTTTGAAGAATTACTAGGCTTCGATATTTTCACGTAGTTGTGGTACACAGCGTTTAGAATTTCCACACATCAACCCAAGACAGCAGAAACTAGTGTCATCACACTGAAAATAAAAAATAAAATAAATAAATAAATATTTACGGACATTTCACACAATGTCTTCTGGTCCCAAGCTAAGCTTATATGCTTGTATTATGGGTACCAGATTACGGATAGAATAAGTGCTCAAACACGTTAACTCGCGGGCGCGGTGGCAGGCGCGGTCGCGAAATATCAAACATATAGCGTCATATACAAGTGTTCACATACAAAACGCACGTGCGGTCTAAGGCCATGTTTAGATGACAACATTTTGACTAGACATCGTAGTATTTACATACAACCGATCACATGAGCGCGCGTTAACGCGCGTTAGCGAGCGTTGACGCGGCGCTCAGAGAAAAATTCTCAAGACGCAGGCGATCGCGCGTTGACGCGCGCTTTGACATCTGTGTTGACTGTTCAGTTGAGCGCGCGCTTACATCGCAACTGCACATTTTTTTTTGTGACTTGCTTTTGTATTTACTTTAAAATGAGTGAATTAGATATTGGCATCGACTTACTAATTGACGAAGTCAGGAAAATGCCAGCGATTTGGGATATAGCTTCAGAATCCTATAAAAATAAAATTTTAAAACGACCAACCCAATGTGTGCGTTTTCTTTTACCATATTTTTTTTTAATATAATTACAAAATAATAGCACCTTCCACGTCCATTTTCTAAGCTCTATCGATACAGACTGACGAGCTACTCGCAACGCGCGTTAGCGCTAGTTATCTGAACTCTTTAAAAATTTGATCGCGCGTTGACCTGCGTTAACGCGCGTTACATGTGAACTTAGCCTAAGTAGCGGGCTAGTTAGCGGCTGCGGAATATCAAACGCATGAGATGTTTGTGTGTGTTCACGTCGAACAAGCGGCGGAGCGCGCGATTTACTCGCGACGTCAGGTAAGTTCAACCAGCGGCCGAACATTTGTTTGCCCGTTTTAGCTATCTAAAAGTGACAAGTTCAATAGAATCCATTCAATAGAAGCTGCTACATCGTTACTTATAAAAATTGTTGCGGTTTATTTAGAATTAAAGGTAACTATTAGCTACATATTAACGATGGGTGATGAATTGGAGGTGTTTGAATTTTTAGAGAGCGACGATGATGAACAAAACACTAGTCGAATGCGAAATAAGATAAATAAAAATAATGATATTATTATTGAATCCAATATGTAATCAAAGCAGTTGACAGTCATTCTGGTATATCCAAAAAAATCTTGAAGGATGTTCTCTCAAATTACTATATAAAGTATGAAATTCACCATACCGTTCTCTTCTTTATTAATTTCATGCACACCAATTCTAATTTTTATCATCATCTGCCACTTTTAATATGAATTTTCGGTTAAAAATAAAAGATCGTCGTCCATGTTTACAATCTCTGGCAACACGTCAAACTCGCGCAAACGCCTAGCGGTCAAAGTGAACACGAAATCGCCACGTCTCCGCGCCCGCACCCGCCACCGCGCCCGCGCCTTTCAACGTGAACAAGTACTAAGACTACTAATCTTTTGTAAATACAGATTATACACTCGCGAGCAAAAGTTTGGAATCACTTACTTGGAATTTATTCCGCGCGATCCTGAGTACTAAATAACTAATTAACAATAATAAAAATAGCACCATTTTAAAGGTTCAACTGTTAACTTTAAATTTATACCAAATTCATTTAAATCACATAAGTATTTAAGGAGCTATCCCGGATTAAATGAAGGAGTTAGGAAAACAAGGAAACGTGGAAAAATAATGAATGCAGAAAACAACAAAAAATAATTAAGAAAAAATTTATTTGGCCCTAAAATTACATTTCAATATTTTTTATTTCCTCCCCTAGCCCTAATAACAGCTCGAAGGCGATTTCTCATTGACCTAATCAGCTTCTGGATTGAGTCTTGCGGGATACCTTCCCACTCCTCTATTAAATCCGTTTTCAGCTCATCCACACTTGAAGGAGCAGGATTTCTGGAACGAACTTCTCTTCAGTTCATCCCACACGTGCTCAATGGGATGCAAATCCGGGCTGAGCGCTGGCCAGTCCAATGTGGCGATACCTACTTCTTCCAGGTATTCAGTTGTGGCACGGGAAGTGTGACAACGAGCGTTATCGTGCATAAGGAGGAAGTCATCACCGATATATCCCACATAGGGAACGACATGTTCCATTAGAATATCGGAAATGTAGCGGTTTGAAGTTAGGCCGCCTCTTCGTCCCCCGCCAGGCACGAAAACAAGCTGCGTTTTACCGTCGAAAGAAATGCCGGCCCACATCATGCATGAACCGCCACCGTAAGCCACTGTTTCAGCGAAACAGCACTGCGCAAATCGCTCCCCAGGCCGCCTGTAGACCCGACCTCTTCGGTCGCTGCCGTGCAAACACATTCGGCACTCGTCGGAAAACAAGATTCGCCTCCATTGCTCAACTTCCCAATCAAGATGGGTGCGAGCAAATTGAAGGCGTGCTTGTCGGTGACCTGCCGTGAGTTTCAGGCCTGTAGCAGGCCTTTTTCGAGTCAAATTCGCTTGCTTGAGTCTTCAAGGAACCGTGAACCGAAAGCGTTTATACACTTTCGAAACACAAGACTGGCTTATGTGGAGCTGTCGTGCGACGGCACGCTGGCTGAGCCCTTCTTGCAATAAGGCGACGATTTGTGCTGCTTCTACAGGTGTAGTTTCCATTTTCGGAATCGAAAGTAGCGGAAATGTGTACAGGTCAACGTGTGAAAGCCGACTGATAAACAGAATCCGATAACACGTGCTTTTTAGGGGGTCAATAGGCCGCCACTCGCAACGTATCAAACAATTGAAACATGTCTTTTTTCTTATTCCTTCACTTAATCCGGGATAGCTTTTTAAATACTGATGTGATTTAAATGAATTTGGTATCAATTTAAAGTTAACAGTTGAACCTTTAAAATGGTACCATTTTTATTATTCTATAGTAGTTACTTAGTATTCAAGATCGCGCGGAATTAATTCCAAGTAAGTGATTCCAAACTTTTGCTCGCGAGTGTAGAACATAGAAAAACACCAAGACGCAATAAAAACATTTGTATGACAATTATAAATATCACACAAATGATTGTCCCGTGCGAGAATCGAACCCGCGACCTCGTGATTGGCAGTCCACTACGTGAACCACTCTTCCACAAGGCTCGTCGTTGAGTGTATCTACATTTCTGTCTATTGTAATCCAAAAAATCATTAATATGATGATATTAATGATTTTTGGATTACAATAGACAGAAATTAAAATCTGTTTAGCGTTTAAATGTCCTTGTGGTGAGGGATTAAGAATACAATTATCGTCACCCCTTTTCTTTGCAGGGTGCTGTAAAAGCCAGCTAAGGAATAATGTACACAGATAACAACCTCCATGCCATGCCCAACTGTGGTATGTTAATACTGGAAAAAGAAAAAAAAGAAAATGTTATTCCAATAAAAGTTTACACGGTCATGACACAAGCTTAACTAACATTTTCTTTCTTTCTATTTTTCTTTGTTTCTGAGTTAGAGCCTACTACTCACCGGTTTATTTGCCTTAATACAATGAATTAAATAAGATATAATATATGCATCACTTTGGACTATATAATAATTAATTACATACAAATTAACTAATATTAACAAGACAAAATGTTGGAGACGAGTCATTGTGAAAACACCACGTATTAATATGGTTTTTGTATCGATATAATTATATTATCGAGCGACAATGAGAGGTCATACGTGTTAAAGGATGCAATAAAGACAAATAAATTCTACAACTAGACATATATACTACTATTTATTAAAAGAATGTTGGATGTTTACAAAAAATAATAGTTTTAACTTACATAATTATTTAACGTGCCTTGTGACCTAGTTGTTCATGTAACGGACTGCAGTTGATGAGGTCTTGAGTTCGAGATATCCTGATAGCACAATCATTTGTGTGATATTTATAGCCATCATACAAATATTTGTACTGCATCTGGGTGTTTTATATGTATTTTATGTAGTATATGTACTATATGTAGTATGTATATCCGTATTCTGGTAGCCATAACACAAGCATATAAGTTTAGCTTGGGACCAGAGGACGTTGTGTAAAATGTCTATGAATATTTAAAAAAAAATTGAAGACTAATAGAACAATGTAAGGAAATGTATGAAAATGGGTTCCAATCGTGACCATAATCACTAAAAAGTCTTTAAAACGTCAGGATTTTGAATCAAATTGTTTTTATTTGAATAAACTAGTCGCGCATGCGTGTGGTGACGGATTAAGAATACAAATGTCACCACCCCATCTCCTCCCAAGGGTGCTGTAAAAGTCAGCTAAGGGGTATTGGACACAAATAACATCTTCTGTGAGAGACGGAAAACTTGAAAATAAACCCTGTGCCAACACGCCTGGTCAGCGCGGCACAGTAGACCATAATCCCTCCAACGTGGAGGAGGCCCGTGCCCAACAGTGGGACATAAATGGGTTAGAGAAGAGAAGAGAAGAGCCTTTTTCTGTGTTCGTTCTCGAATTGGCATATAAGACTCTGTGGTGGAGTTGAAATTGGTCTATTATATCAACTGTCTTAAGTCTACCAGGAAAAAGTAATACACAGATTATATTATATATTTCTATAATTTTATTTTTACACAACGTCCTCCTGTCACACGCTAAGCTTATATGTTTGTGTTAAGGGTACCAGAATACGGATAGAATATACTACTTTTTTTTGTAAATACATACTTATAATATATAGGAACACCCAGACGCAGTATTGAAATTAGTTGCATAAAATAGATAGACTATTTTATGCAACTAATTTCATTTTCAAAAATATATAAAAACAGCAGGTCAAAAATTATGAACAATCCCAATTATTCATGATTGGCCGCGGTTTCGTATGCATGGAATTCGGAACGTTTTACCCATTATTGCAACATTTTTTCTATAGTCTTCCTAGAGAAATGTACCTACTAACCGACACAAAAATAATTCTTTAATTCAAACCAATAGTTCCTGAGATTCAAACAAACAAACTCTTCAGCTTTATAATGTTAAGATGGATTATCATTATTTGAGTATCGAGTGTTTATTATAATCGTCATCATAACATCGCGGTTTTTTCTATGGGGTAGGCAGAGACTGTAGGGTTTATATCTACACAATATGAATATTGATTATTACTATTCAGTGGTACCGGATTTATAACATACTAATAATAAAAATGTAAGGTATGTTTCAATCGTAGCAGATGGCGCTCTACAGTCTCTGCCTACCCGCATGGGAAAAGGGCGAATGTCACGATGATGATGATGAAAAATGTAACTTTCCTTGTTTTGAAATATTTCAGAAATAAATATTCTTCGAATAATTTATGTACAAACTAAGATAAAAGTAGAAAATAAACATCAAATTAAAAACAGTTCTTGTTAATCAGTATTGTTTACATACATACTCATACATAATATTTTATAATCAAGTTCTCAAGAAATCTGTTGTTGTTGAGGTCAGACGAGTTTAGCGATAAACGACGCAATTCTGTACTACCCAGTACTAAAGTTACGTTAAAGATAGTGCGTAAAAAAGGAAATTTTATTTGTGCGTAGGAAGGAAACTTTGATTTTGTATGATTTTTGTGCATATTCAGCGCGGTGGCCAGTGTTTTGCGTAATTCCTTTCATTTTATTTCACATCTTGAAATTAAATGAAATCTTTATTTCGCAAAATATGGGTAATTGTTAGTTGTTACATTTAATATCATGATTGTATCCACATATTTGACCACAGGTAGTGGTGTACGAAATTACAAATAACCTCACACATGAGACAAGAAGGACTAAATTGTGTCAAATCTTACTTAAGTAGAACGATATTCGTTATATTTAAAATACATTATAACTATTTCCTGTAACTATTATTACAGTGAGAAATTTAAGGATATTTTCTTTTTAAAAAAATAATTAGAGTTCTGAGAAAGAAAAAAAATTACTTTTATGCGACGCGTGTTTGTCCCAAACGTGATCTTAATATTAACTTAACACTATTTTAAAAATAAATTGTATTCAATTATTATTATACACAGACACAATGCAGAAATTATTAATACTAAATTAAATGATCAGATCCAAAATAAAAATTAGCGAATTTTAAAAGTAGTATACTGATACGTAAGAATTGGCACCTAATTATCATGGATTGCAGACATAATACATGTTGTATAGTTCTATATATATAACCGGTTCTACACAGAAGTTAGCCAATCTCAGTTGCAATCTAGACATATTCACAATGAGTCGTCTTACTGTTTGTTTGTTGTTGGCGGTGGTTATTTTTACTGTGATTAATATCCAGGAAATTGATGGAGCTGCAACTTCCGGTGTTTGTGGGAAACATGGCGATCCGGTGAGTGGATTGATTACTTTAACAATAGTAGTATTCCCAATGTCAAAGTCAAAGTCATATAACAAGTTTTATTAAAACAAATCCTACGTAGAATAGAAAGCTCTGGATTATTCCTTTACTTTAGTACAGGGCTGTCCAAACAAAGGCCCGCGGGCCGCATGCGGCCCGCGGCTTGTTTTCATGCGGCCCGTGACACGCATTTTAAAGACTGCGATACTA
The DNA here is from genome assembly GCA_916999025.1 of Orgyia antiqua. Lineage (NCBI taxonomy): Eukaryota > Metazoa > Arthropoda > Insecta > Lepidoptera > Erebidae > Orgyia > Orgyia antiqua. The sequence continues at coordinate 17,599,614 of OU779867.1, forward strand.
TTGTTAAAGATAAATTTACGAAAAATCAATAAACATAGAAAGACAAAATTACCCTGTATTATATTTACTTGACAACTGAAAATATTTTTCTGGCCCTCCAGCTTTTGTATGAAATTTAATTAGCCCGCGAAGGTGTATAGTTTGGACAGCCCTGCTTTAGTATATTGCCATTGCCATTGTCCGTGATTTTGTAGGTCTGAAATTTTTAAACTACTTAAAATTATAATATATAACCTATCGGAGTCTGGTTTCCTATTAGCAAAAATTTTTATATGACCATTGGTTTCTTAGATTACCCCATACATACATACGAGTATAATGTTAATGTAATTTAAACTACAAAATAGTTGTCCAGTCATAGTTAAGAGGATACCAAAATAGCTTCGTGCATTTTTCTATGTACGAAGTTTTTCATTTTTTCTTTAGATTGAATGGCTAGAGCTCTAATATTTAAGTATATGTTTTTTCAATATATGATCTAGAATCGCATAAACTCAGAAACGCGATTGAAAAAAGTTTTCTCGATAGAAAATCTTAGCGAAACAACCTCTCTAATTGTTTATTTTTTGCATTTGTCGGTCTATTATCGCGTCTTAACTAATGAAATAACTTTCAAAACATAGGTAACTATTATATATAGAAACACGTAAATCAGAATTAAAATATATTTAGTAGATTTTGAGTAAATAGGAAAAGTATCCCTAATTCTTCATTTTCTGTGCCTACTGGCTGTGTTAATATGTACGTGTCGGCGATGATATACGATAATATTGATGTAGGCCCTTAACGACAAATATGTGAAATAATAAAATTGGTCAAGTGCGAGTCGGACTCGCGCACGAAGGGTTCTGTACCATTATCTATGCAACATAAGGCAACGTTATTAGAATCGAGCAAGAAACGGTAAAAAAATCATGTTTGTTGTATGGGAGCCCCCCTTAAATATTTATTTTATTTTATTTTTAGTATTTGTTGTTATAGCGGCAATAGAAATACATCATCTGTGAAAATTTCAACTCTCTAGCTATCACCGTTCTTGAGATACAGCCTGGTGACAGACGGACGGACGGACAGCGAAGTCTCAGTAATAGGGTCCCGTTTTTACCCTTTGGGTACGGAACCCTAATGATGGATCTAGATGTCGATGACTGGAAAAAGTAAAGAAAAGATTAATTTATTAATTTTTGCAATTGACTTGCAATGCTTTTCTTTACTTATTATAAAACAAAGTCGTAATTTTTGTATGTATGTCCCTATGTGAGCTTGTACTTAATAGTGGATACTTATAGTGGAAAAAATTATCACCATGAGCGGGACATTACCTAAGTGATCGATTGATCGAGTTGGTGCAAACCACTCAATAGATGGCGTTGTACAAAAACATCGCGCGATGTTTAACTCACATTGAGAAATATTCTAGTGGAAAATTTGGTTATTGTGTGCTGGTCCCATGGTAGCTCAGTCGGGAGAGCTACGGAACTCCGAATGCCACTCATGATCATTTTTTTCACTATAATTTGATTAATTAAAGAAAAGGTATATTATATTTGACGGGCTTCGGGGGCGTAGTGGTTCATGTAATGGATTGCCGTTCACAAGGTCGCGGGTTAGATTCCCGCTTGGGACAATCATTTGTGTGATATCCATAAATGTCATACAAATGTTTCTACTACGTCTGGGTGTTTCTATGTATTATAAGTATGTATTTACAAAAGATATTTTTTTCTCTCTCCTCTCTACCCTGCCGGGCTATGATGGTGATGGTGCCTTGAGCTTTACCACTGGCCCTGCTAACAAGGGCCCGACTCGACGGGAGGAACAATAGGCCCCCCATAAGAGAAGTCTGCCAAGATACATTGGAAGAACATAATATTGTTTTGCTAATTAAAATAACATGGGATAAATAATTCCTATATTTTTCAGTGTGGTGACGTATTAGGAATACAAGTATCACCACCCCATCTCCTCCCAAGGGTGCTGTAAAAGTCAGCTAAGGGATATTGCACTCAGATAACATCCTCTATGAGAGACGGAAAACTCGAAAATAAAACCTGTGCTAACACGCCTGACCAATACAATACATGTTTAGAGTAACCATATTCTAATTTATCTACGTAGGTATTGAATTGTTATTTTATCACATTATTGTTCTTTATAAAAGGAAAAAAAACTAACTTCCTTTGTTGTCATACAGTTAAAGGCCACGCGGAAACTAGTGTATATAATATAACTTTACAATTAACTAAGAAATATAAACAATAGATATATTTATTTAACAGACGCGTTTTGTATTCTAGAAACGTCTATATCATAGTCATATGCAATTGCATAATGATTGCTTGGCGCTTGTCAGCGGTGTGTTTTGAAAATTAGCCTCCCGGGCTAGGCTTATTAGGCGTCATATCCTACTAATATTATAAAGGCGAAAGTTTGTATGTATGGATGTTTGTTACTCTTTCACGTAAAAACTACTGAATGGATTTGAATGAAACTTTACCACAATATAGCTTATACATCAGAATAACACATAGGCTACAAATTGGCTGGACCGATTTTGATGAAATTTTATTTTATACAGAATTGTATGGCAAAACAACGTTTGCCGGGGCAGCTAGTAAATTAATAAAGTAAGTGCAAAATATTAAACGAGTGGGCATGCGCCACCCCTCACAGGCTGCCCTATGCCATGTACCTATGCCCTAGGGTAAATACGCTTATGTCTCTTGTCCCAGACAAGAACCCGTCTCCATGATACATTTGATTCAATTCAGTGCAGTAGTTTTTGTGTAACAATGGAACTCTCATTCACATTGTCTGTGCACAATTTCTCTTTGCAAACTACTTATTATTATTATATATTTCGTCCTATTGTAGAAAATTTTATGTGTAAAAATGTATTTGTGTTAGGAGGAATAAATAAATTATTTTTAAAGATTGTACGGAAATGAATGTAGTAGGAATTAAATAAAATATTTGTTTGAAAGGAGATATGAAAGTAAAAGAGTAAACACAGATAGATGATATCAGACAGAAAAATATAGAAGAGAAAAGCATGTGGCACATACTCTAATTAATGGGCCTAGTGGCGTAATTATCCTTGGGATATAAGGGCCTTAGCCCAGGGTGGTAGCCTATGACAGATATTCGCTCTATCTACATAATTTAGGGGCGACAAAATTTACGTGCACGAGGCGCTAGTTTTCAAAATACGCTACTGAAGGCACATACCTTAATGAAAACGATGTATTAATAATTACAATAATATTTTGTTACAGTGTCAGTCAGATAATCAGTGCTGTGCAAACACCAAATGTCATCGGTTCGCTAAACAATGTCAAACACAGATAACAGCTGAAGATCTACAGAAACAACGAAACAAAATAATTCACTGATAATTTTTTAACCAAAATCATCATGAATTTATAAGATTACTAGCTGTTGAACGCAACTTCGTTTGATTGAAATTTAGGAACCACACCTTAACTAATTATACAATAAAATTCATCCTTTTGAACCACTTTATCTTTTTAAAAATCCGTTGAGTAATTTTGAAGATATAAGCTCACATAGAGACATACATACACAAATAACGACTTTGTTTTATAATAAGTACAGAAAAAGTGTATTTTTTTATTAAATATTTTACAAAAAATTGTAGTTTTATTAAGTTATCCATTTGATGACGGATTAAGAACACAAGTGTCATCATCCCATTTCCTTCCCTGCTGTAAAACTCAGCTAAGGGATAGGCAGAAAACATCTTCTGTGAGAGGCTTCAAAATAAACACTTTGCCAATACGTCTGTTCAGCATGATATAAATACCTAGACCAGAACCTATATCGTCTGGCCCTGCTACTGCTCACAAGGTCGTGGGTTCGATGATAGGAGGATGTTGTCCCAAAAACGAGATTTGACGCAATTTAATTCAAGTAACATAGCAGTTTTTGCAAACTACAAACGTCACTTGTATAAAGAAAGAAAAGGGTTACAAAGCCTTTAAATTTCTAGTCCCAGAACAAAAGTTGAATATTTTTGTTGTACATTCCTTGATGATGAACTTTGACCAGAAGGAGTACTTTTTAAAAGATTTGTGAATTTTAAATTCTGATGGAGCCGGAATAGTAATTTTTCTTGTAAAAATAGATATGGTAGATAATGATTTGTATAATTTTGTTTGTTTTAATTGTGTAGATGTGTTGTAGTTGTGAAGCGTTCCGTTGATGATACATATCAGTTAAAATAATTAACAATGTGTTTGTTACCTATGGATATATATATATATATATATATATTCAAAATAAATGATTATTATTATTATTATAAGCAATAAAACCAGTATTCCACTGAGAAGAAAAAACCCGTTTTACTAACACGCTTTTATATAAATTCGGTATGTAGGTATGTAACGGATTCTTTCAAGGCCATTTTCACCCACTTGCCATAGTCGGATTGATTTTAAATTTTGCATACATATCAAAGACCGATGACAATCCAATTATTTAAAAATATATTAAGGATTTTGAAGCGTGTTTTTTAGTTTTTGAACTAAGGAAATTATTACTCTATGGTTCGCGTACGCTTCATTACAACGAAACGCCTTTCAAAATAATATAGGCATGCATTTCTTTAAATACGTTTAGCAATTTATTTTTTGGCTTCACGATCTCATGGGTCATCACTAATGCAGCGTCCTTCCTTTCTTTACAGTCCACTAATGGCCCATTGTTGGGCAAAGGCCATTTCCACTTCAGGAGGAATTTGGATCTACTATGCTACGCTGACCAGAATGTATTGGCTTTGTTTTGAGTTTTCCGGCTCTACTTTATCTCTCTATTAGCTGTTGCCCACAAATTCATACGCATAAAACTTAGAAACAAAGCCTTAACAAATTTTACAAAAATGTTATTATCTTAAACAAACTTATCTATTAAAAAAAACCACATTAAAATCCATTGGGTAGTTTTGAAGATATAGGTAAGCTCACATGGGGACATACAATACATACAAAAATAATGACTTTGTTTTTTATTATGTAAAGATATAGATACAAATATTATACATACGTGTCTATTACGACTATTTTAAATAAAAAAAAGCTTGAGTTTGTAAAATATACAAAAGTACTTACTATAAACAAATGGTCACTTACACAATTCTGCTCCACGCAGCACTAAAGTTGTTTTAGTCTTTTTGTCGATATTTCGGTTTTCAATCTATAGGTACCGATGTTTCGGAGACTTTTCAGTCGCCTAATAATGGGGCCCTGAACAACAGAATAAGGGCATCAGAATTATGATGATGAGTATTTGTAGCGGTAGCATCAACTAATATGCACAAACTGTAAAATTTTCAGTTCTCTAACTATACTCGTTTCAGAAGTACAGCCCGGTATCAAGAAGTATAGAAGGACAGACGGACGGGCAGACAGATAGCTCTCAGTAGTAGGTTTTACATTTTGATACGGAACTTTAAAAAATAAAATAACTGCTATAGTTTAAAAAACAAAACTGATAATTGGGTCATTTCTGCTTTAGAAACGATTGAATCTTAAATTTACTCTGTTACGTAAGAATTGGCACCTAATTATCATAGACTAGCTGTTGGCCACAACAACGTACGTGTAAAATTCAGAAAAAAAATCCCGTTTTTGCAACATTTTTCACTGATGCTTCGCTCCTTTTGGTCGCAGCGTGATGTTTGCCTATAGCCTTTCTCAATAAATTTAATATCCAACACTGAAAGAATTTTTCTAATCGGACCAGTGGTTCCTGAGATTAGCGCGTTCAAACAAACAAACTTTTCAGCTTTATAATATTAGTAAAGATTTGAGACGAGAGACTTAAGAATGATGTATAATTAAATAAACTGGTTATTATAAACAATAGTTAGTCGGTTTCAGTTCGAATCTCGAGATATACAAAATGTGTCGTCTTACAGCTTTTCTGTTGTTGGCGGTGGTTCTTGTTTCCCTGATTAATATACAGGAAATAGATGGATCTTGTCCAAGACATGGAGATCCGGTGAGTGGATTGATTTGCTCCTTGAACTGTATTTGTCCTACTATTGGGCTCAGGTCTTCTCCATTTCAGAAGGGTATAAAGACTCACTCAGAAGTCAGAACAGGTGTATTGGCATCCTTACTTATTATAAAACAAAGTCGTTATTTTTGTATGTATGTCCATATGTGAGCTTATATCTTCAAAACTGATTTTGATGCGGTTTTCTTTTAATAGATAAAGTGGTTCAAGAGGATGGCTTTTTTGTACAATTTCTTAACGTTTGGTTTCTAAACCGAAGAAACCGAAGAAAACTGAGTTTAGAAAACAGCTAGTTTGGTATAAAATTCCACTGTGGGGTACACAGTGTATAGCCGAAAAACATCTGGCTAAACACTAGAAAGTCTACTGCGCTTTCATAGACTTGGAGACGGCATATGATAGCGTGTGGAGGAACGAATTGTGGTCGACACTATCTATGTATGGAGTTGACAGGCACTTGGTGCAGGCACTGAAATCTCTTTATAGGGATCCCAGGGCCTGTGTCAGGATAAATGGGGCATACACTGACTGGTTTAGCATCTCTAGGGGTGTGAGACAGGGATGTGTAGCGTCACCATGGCTGTTTAATCTATACATAGATAGTTGTCTGGTAGATTTGAGAAAGAGTGATGATGGATTGGTTATGGGTGAGCTGCCTATCAAGTGTCTTCTTTACGCGGATGATCAAGTTCTACTAGCACCACCTGCGAAAGAATTGCAAGATATGGTAACTAGAACGAATGAAGCATTTAGACTAAAAGGAATGAAAGTAAACGTGAACAAGACGAAGGTAATGGTGTTTGAAAAAGAGGAGTGTATGTCTGCGTGTAATATTAAAATAGATGATGAAAGTGTGGAACAGGTACAAGAATTTGTATAATTGGGAAGTGTTTTTACAAGAGATGGTAAGGTTGATGCTGATGTGGAAAGAAGGGTGTTAGCGGGAAATAAGCTGAATGGTGCTTTGCATGCTATTGTATATTTTTCACGAAACCAAGCGATTACTGAAAAGGCTCGAATGGCGATCCACAATGGCGTGTATGTATACCTACGCTTATGTATGGAAGCGAATGTTGCGCTCTTTGAGAAGTATGTGTGGTGTGACTTTGAAAGATAGATTAAAAAATGAAGTTATAAGAGAACGTTGCGGTCTGAAAGAGGATGTAGTGACTAAGGTGGAGAACAGTATGCTTATATGGTTTGGTCATGTGGAGAGGATGGATAAGAGACGATTAACGAAAGGCATATACACGGCGGAGGTAAGTGGAAATGCTGGGAGAGGACGCCCGAGAAAAATATACTCCGACGTCATCGCCGGCATACTCCAAAAAAAGGCAAGTGCGTAGCAAGCTACAACCGTCGGGCATGTATGTGTGTGGTATGTTTGGATAGTAGCAGATGGCGCTCTATAGTCTCTGCCTACCCCATGGGAAAAAGGCGTGATGTTATGATGATGATGATGATGATGTTGGGCACGAGCCTCCTCCACTTTGGGAGGGATTATGGTCTACTGTGCCGCGCTGACCAGGCGTGTTGGCACAGGGTTTAGTTTCAAGTTTTCCGTCTTTCACAGAAGATGTTAGGTATCTGTGTGCAATATCGCTAACTACTTTTGGCCTAGACATGGGCAATTAAATAACGTAATAAAAATTATAGTTTTCAGTATCCTACACCATGTAGAATACGTAATTCACAGACGTAATTAAATGAAATTTTGTATCAAATGATTGATACAAAATTTCATTTAATTACGTCTGTGAAAGAAAGTTTAGTATAAAAATACAAAAATATAATAAAACAAAACACATTGTTCAAAACAATAGTTTGTTATAAAACCACTTAATACTACCGGATAGTTATCAATATTTATTTAATAATTTGAGACGTTTACATATAATATTTACATTACTAATTAATCGGCTGTCCATGTCGAAGCCACAGTTCACATAGTCTTTTATTATTTACTCTGAGTCTACCACATACTATTAGTAATGTCGTTAGGAGAGTTCTGAGATAAATGTGGAAGGAAAAAAGTCTAGAGGAAGACCTAAGAAAAGATGGATGCACTGTATGAAAGAGCAGGATAATGATCTTAAAATCCTGGATGAGCCCATTATTACTTTAAATAAATACATAGATACTTTCAATGAAAGTTATCTAGTATTAATATTAGCAATATAACATACTAGCTGTTACGCGTGTAATTTAGAACAATTCCCCGTTTCTGCAACATTTTTCACCGATGTTTCTCTCCTATTGATCGCAGAGCGTCATGTTATACAGCCTACAAGCCCGGTTTCCACCGCGAGCGGAACGGACCCATTAATGACTTCGTTAAACTCGCAAACGCAAACTGCATACTAGTATTTCCACCAACAAATAGTCGGACGGAAAGAGCCGAGCGTGTAGAAAGAGTAGAAATGAGCTCGCTCAGTTCTAGGGAGCACCAACTCTTCGTTGGTGGAAACTCAAACCTATTTAATTAAAAAGGAGTCCGTTCCGCCTAACCATTTTCCGCACATTACCCTTTCGCAGTGGCAACCGGGCTATAACGATAAATGTATTTATTTTATTTTTATTAATTTATTGCGCCCAATTAGGTTATAATACAGACGAAAATAAAAGAAATTTAACTAGTTTCTGTTAGACACTTTTGCGTTTAGTACCCACACTATGGGGTGTTAATCGCAGATGGAGCCCGAGAATTGTACAAACAACAAGCTATTTAGGTAAAACAGATAAGCAGTTTATAAATAAACCAAGTTAATATTCAATAACAGTACTGTAGAGAGCGACCCAAGCAATCTGCGTATCTGACCGTTATCTACCAATACGGGTGTGGGGTATCCATAATAAGAAATAACTGCGGATAAAAACTGAAAAAAATATATTAAACAAAAAATATGTAGGTACTTATTTCTTCTGTTATGGATATATGTCTGGATAATTGCCGACAAAATTACACAAATGTTGTGTTTCTGACTCTTTCTCCAGCCCATTACCTTCTACTGCTGGACATGAGCTTCCTCCAGTTTGGGAGGGATTTAGTTCAATATGCCACGCTAACTAGCTGGTGTGTTGACATAGGGTTTATTTTCAAGATTTCCGTCTCTCTTAGAGAATGTTAGCTGTGTAAAATTCCTTAGCTGATTTGTACAGCACCCTGGTAAGCAAGTGGGGCGGCGACACTTGTATTCTCAATTCGTCACCGCAGGAAAAATCAGAATTCCATAATAATGGATAATTGTCAGCCGATGGTTCCTGATATTCTAATGAACTATTAGGTTAGAGGATCTGGTTACATCTCTAATGTTTATTAAAATAAACATATTTAAAGCCGTCTCCCATTCATGTTTATATTTACTTTCTCATTCCCTCCCTTTTAGAGTAACGTTAATTCAATTTTTTTGTAACAGTAGGTACTCGTTTAATTTTATTTTTGTACTCGCCGTGTATTTACATACTATTCTAGTACTATGTATTAAACGTATAACATATTCTGTAGTATACATTACAGTGTATTCTATTTTAAACAAGCGAGACTTATCCACACTAACCATATTGATGTGGTGACTATATTGCGGGCGTGTTCAGAATATGACCCTATATAACCCAGCGAATGTGCAGCTATGCTAGTGTGTTATTGCTTCACAAACAAAATGCTTCGTTTTCCTGTTGTTATCTTAGCTATTTTCCTTATACAATATTCCTTGTGTAATGTACTTCAACAAGCAACGGATAGTGTTGACAATGAAGCAAATAAAATAGATCTGCCAGCAGAACCAGCGGATACTCTTAGTGTAGGACAAACAACTAAAAATCCTCAATGTGCCAAAATTGGGGAGTATGTAAGTATATATTTTTAAAAGTGATACCTAAAATAAAATATTTCACACATTGTGTTCGGGTCCCAAACAAAGCTTAAGTATTGTTCGTTTTATAGGTATTAGAATACGGAAAGGTACTTTTTTGTAAACACTTATGGTTGTATTCATAATGACTTATCGGAGGTTTAAAAGTTCGCTAAAATCGGTTCGCGAAAATTGTCAAAACTTGTTATTCATAATAGTCTTTTTACGCTAAAACGTTTATTATCTCTCCGATAAAATCTCCGTTTAAACCTCCGATAAGTCATTATGAATAAGACCAATATTGTATAAGTAAGACTCAGGCTAAAAAATCACACAAATAAGTCCTGGGCGAAAATCAAACCCTCGACCACTTGAGTGACTCTGCGAGTGCTGTTATTAACAATGCTAATTTATTTAAAGTAATATTTTAAAGAGGTATACATATTAATATGTGTCTTCCGTGTGGTGACGTATTTATTAAAAGAACAAGTTTTAGTGTCACAACCCAATTTCCTCCCAAGGGAAAGTGAAAAAACTATATGCTAACACACCTGGTTAGCGTTGCATAGTGGATCAGTTAAAGGACTGAGACCTAAGGAATACAGAGAGTTGAAATATTAGCCCTCGAAAGTAAAGTCAAGGCCCTATGTTATAACATTTTCACTATTAGAGGCTGCAGTCACCCTGACAACTAAAATATTAATGTTTAGACGAACGAAGTTGCAGGCAATAGGCTAGTTCAAATAGCAGCTTTATATTATTATAATTATTTTCAGTGTATGAATCACAGCGACTGCTGCACCAACACCTGTTTGGGTTATATGAAGAGATGTGTGTCTGGCAGATAATATGACAACAATGGACAATAAATTAAAATTAAACATAATAATTATAAAGTCAAATGTTTGAATAATAGTATGTAATTATTTTAATAAATTATTTATGATCCATAACTATTGTAATATTTTTAACACACTTTAGATATATGCGTAGGAAATAATGTCTTTTGCCCAACTGCCGAGGAAGGGTCATGTTTTTCGTGTGTATCTTGTACGTACGTATGTAAATATCTTTATTACCTTGTGTTTTCGACATGGGTCGATAGATTTCGACAATTATGATATCGATCGATTCGTCATAAGAGCGGACTATACCGGCGAAATCACAACTTAGGTAGGTATAATAATATAACTTACCACTTATAACTTAATCCAGCGCCGAAAGGAACAACTATAGGTCAGCCAGATTTTACTTATAATATCCTTGCAAAAGAACGCTTTCGTACTCCGCCGTTTTCATTGTAAAAGATACATTAAATTTAAAAATTGTAACGTTATCGTAATCATGTTTCTAAAAACGTAAATAGTAGAAGCATAGATATATAAGACGTAAATACTGTGGAAAGAAATCGTTACTCTATAGGCAATATCCAGGAATAACACATGAGAGTACGTTTTCCGTATTTTTGTATGGAGTGTGTCTTGCTGTCAAGCCCTCTTCATATCCAGAATGTCCGACGATTATTGTTTTATGGCATTACATAGGTACTCAAGTCTATGTATATTTGTTTCTTTCTACCATGTCTTAAAATTTTTTTCTTGTACAAATTAAGTAAACTTGCTAGGCGCAGCTAACTAGGAAATAAAATGCACCATACAGTTATCCAATGAACATTTATTTTTTAAGGAGAACATACAATTGACACATATTTTATTGACTACATTCAGTTACTACAAACATATTTTATTATAGAAGAAATAATAAAAATTTCCACTGAGTGGCTCTACATATTACGTTACAAATATTCCGTGATTTATAGACGGCCCCAGCTCAGCCCTGTATTCCTAATGGTCTTTTTTCTAAGATCCTTCATGTAACGTCATTTTTGCGAGGTTCTTTGAGTGAATCCTCTCTCCTATTTTTATGATTGCTTTCTTTTTAACACGCTTATATAAATTCGGTATGTATCTATCAATGTAGTAATTTATGTAACGGAATCATTGAATGTTATTTTAACCCACTAACAGTAGTCGGATTGATCTGAAACTTTGCACATATATTAGGACCGATGACAATGCAATAATTTAAAAAAAAATCAGGACTTTCAAGCGTGTTTTTTTAGTTTTTGAACTAAGTAGATTGTTTTATTTGGTAACTTGTATTGATTAGGTAATTCCGATCTTTTTCTAATTATGATAATTATAGAAAAAAGTTCACACTTTGCGAAGGTATCGAGTACATATTAAAGGTGAGAAAAACCCCATATTCTACAGCAGAGATGATATCTATTATATAAAAATAAGTCGGGTTTTCCTTCCTGACGCTATAACTCTAGAATGCACGAACCGATTTCCACGGTTTTTGGAATTCATTTCATTCATTCATCATTCATTCGTTGGAAAGGTCTCGGGCTCCGTGAGGTTTATAGTTAATTTTTTTTTAATTTTTTTTTTAAACTTTTTTTTGGTAGGTATGGCAAAACAACGTTTGCCGGGCCAGCTAGTTTATAATAAAATTTACACACTAAAACACGTGCAGTAGTAACGATAGTAATATTACATGCAAACAGATTCGTAGTTATTATTACTATTTCTTCTATACATTAACACTTTAACAGTAACAGTTACTACACATTTATTCTATTGTGGCCAAAATAATAACACTATTGATTATTAAATGTATTATTATATAATATATTCGCCAATTTTAGTATATCTAAAATAATAAAAAGATATTGCACATTTTTAACAGGATAGTAGTAAATAGTATTTCCGTAACACAAATTATCATCATATATAGTAAAAAATATAATAAAAATGACTACAAAATATAACATGTATGTATTTTCTAACATCTTGAAAATCATCTTTGTAACATCTTGAAATACATATTAAAATGGACATGATAACTTAGCTTGTTAGGTTGGTAGTTATTATTAGCATTTCTGTGACACTAATAATAACATATACTACAAATAACGTCAGGTTTGTACTTACTATTGTTATGATCAGCAGCATACGCATAATGTAATTAGCTATTTGCTACAAGTTTGATTACTACTACGATTAGCGAGTTAGAAATATTACTATAAACATAATAACAGCTACTTTAATTTTTATACAACATCCTGAATAGTAATAATATATATTGGTCTACAATAACACAGTGCATATAACAGTGAATTTTTTATTTAAACAATTATTTTTTTCTAAAGTAACTTAACTTCACTATGTAGACTAGTCAGGTGAGGGATAAAAAATACAAGTGTCACCACCCAGTTTTCTCCCAAGAGCACTGTTAAAACCAGGTGAGGGATATTTTAGGTACACAGATAATATTCTCTGTTACAGAGGAAAAACTCGAAAATATACCCTATATCATCACGCCTGGTTAACGCGGCAAAGTAGACCATTATCGCTCCTAAAGTGGAGAAGACCCGTGTCCAACAGTGGGAAGTTAATGGGCTGGAGAGAAACGATGTCTGTACATTGGATATATTTAAAGCACAGACATTGTCTCTCAAAATATTTTGCATTATATTGCAGATTTTTTTTATAAATATGGTTTATAAAAACCTCTTAGATTTTTGTAAACGAATAATTGTTATATTTTTTAACTGAAGGTAAAAGATTTACTCATATTTCATACTAAGTCATAAAATCACAATTTGATATGCAAAAATAATAGGAACAATTGTTTTTTCTTAATCTTTTAAGTTAATGTACCTAATAAACTAAATTATGGCGGAAAAAGTACTAGAAATACGATATTAACTTGAGTTAAAAAGTATATATACTTTATTACTCGATTGATCGAGTAACGATTGTTGTGGTAAATTTGAATGCTACAAGCATGACCGCAATAAGCTCAGTTGGAAAGAACTTCGGAACGGTATTCGGAGGTCATGGGTTCAAGTCCCGCTTGCGGCAATCACTTTTTCCAATCGCAAAATCAATAAATTACTTTAGTAATGTACCTAATTTAAAAATCACCACTTCATGTATAATTATACTTTTGATGGGCAATTATGATTGCGATACCGTTTATACTAGTGCAGTCAGTTTTGTGCTCAACTAATTTAAAGGTTATTAAGTAAATGTATCAAATAAATAAATAAAAAAATAATATACAATCTTCAAATAATTTAGGAACAATTCACTCACTACTTCTAATAACTCTATTATCTATCTAATAACTACCGGTTGTTCAACGGTTTTATATTCTACTATTATACTTTGTGCATAGCGGCTCTAATTTTCTATTTTTTTTTTCTATCATAAAACGCTATGATTATTTTCTTAGTTGACTAAAGGATTGAACCGGAAGAGCAAAGCATTTCACTATAACATCTATTTAAAAATAATAACTTCTGTAGATAATAAGTTATTTAGACATTTTACCAAACATTTCAAAAAGTTATTTATGAATAATTAAGATTTTTTTTTATTCAAAGCTTTAAAACAGTTTCCTTTCCTTTTTTTTACTTGACCGATAGATAATGGTTCTACGTGCACAACTCAACTTTATTTAAAATGATAATTGATAGTGTCAATAACACAATTCGGCAATGTTCACGGAACTTTCTTGTTATAAAAACTGTGTATCAAATATTTAAGATTTTAATTGTTTAATGTGCAAAACGAAATAGTTAATCAATCAAAATACATCATAGTTAGGAAGGTCACGGACACCGCTGCGCGCTCGTTCTGTTGATGAGCATTGGATATGCTCGAAACCTGGGTCGACATCATCGATCCTATAAAAATGTGTGTGTGAAAAGTGAAAAGTGAGTGTTAGCCGGCAACATAGTTGTTTTAATTTTTTAGTTAAGTACGTTATTTCGTGTGTTCACCTAGTATTCGTACCTCTGTAAACTAACATATACTAAACTCATTCATTATGGGTTCCTTTTCTTAAGAACCCTGTCTGTTTAGGGTAACGTAATATAATATTTTATATTTTTATATTATAATAGTAAAATACTTAATTACTAATATAAATAATAAATTGATATGGCTCTTAAAACTAGTCTAGACTTAAAGTTATATTTTGATATGTTTTGATATTCTTGGTCATGCCTAACATGACAGTCGACCATACGATATGTATACATTTCCTTATTTCTAAAGATATTTTATATAATAACAATATATTGAACCAAATTTGTATATTAGATAATATTTTAAATATTTGTGTAATATTTAAAATATTAATTATAAATAAATATATCTACATGTATGTATATGTGCGTAGCAAAGACATAATTCAAGGACGCAAAAAAGGAATATTAAATATCTAAATATTATATATAATATAGCATTAATATTTTTTATCCTTCATTAATATTAATATTTCTGAACAGCGGCCGTATTATGAGCTCTTATTCCCAGGCCGTTTACGCCGTGAATGGAACTGCCCGGCAAATTCGTAATATGAACATAACTCCCAGCCAGTCAGTTCGCTAAAACAGTCATAGATTAATATGTTTATAGAGAAGGTACAACTAAAAGTTTAAGTACTAAGTAAAATTTTTCAACTAAATGTTTTATGTTTACCATAATACATAATTTAGTCAGGCAGTGTACGGCCTGCCTGGAACGTGCATAACTTTTAAAAAGCTCATAATACGCCCGCAGTTTAGTTTAAAATTAAACAAAAAAGTTTTTACGTAACAGTTGTTGAGGTTCGTATGACGAAATAAGAACCATTTCATTATTATTTTTTTCCATTATATGGTGTGAGTCCGCCATTAATTTGGTAATATTTGGTAGTAAGTTATAAAAAATTAGACTTATTATTATTGATTCAAATGATATAGTAATTTGGAATAAAATTTGACAATAATTATTAAATTATTTCAATAAAGTAATGATCTTGTATATTTTAAATTTATTTAAATTAAAACTTTATTTTTTCTTACACACAACATTAGCATGGTAATTTCCTGTTATCTTTTTGTGTGTAAGTTTTACCGTGTATGTGTAGAGGTTCTTTTTTACCCGACGTTGTGAAGGCTTTTAACTACCATAGTAAGTGCAAATTATGGTATCATGTAAGAAGAAACCGTAATTTTTATAATACAATTATGTTTGTCTTAAATATAATGAGTGTGTTGCTATTTTCGTTGCATGTTCTGCATGTCACAATCTCATAATGCATTCTCTAATCCTATAAATTTAATATAATATGCGTCTAATATTTAGCAAGTGTATATACTATAGTTTAAAGAACTAAATGCAAATATTTTAGAACATTACTAGCCTGTATTTTGATATGTTTGTTTACGTGATTTCAGTCAATTTTCATTGTTAGATAAGCGATTTTTATGATAGGTATCTGTAAACGGAAAGAATTTCATAATGGTGAAATTCATTTTACATTTTTAGCTTCTATTTTTAGAATTGGTGGCTTGTCAACTAATGAGATTTTAGTTTAGTTGAGTCTTTTGTTAAACAATGACTAAACTAAAAATTTTATAAATTACTTTTTTTTACATTTTGGCAAAGCTGATAACTTATGTTCAAAATACACATTTTGTTTATTTATTAATTGGAATACATATTGACATATGCTTATAAATCAATGATAGCCCGCCCCACAAAACTATGTAATCGGTTTGACTGTGTGATAGTGTTTCCAATATACCTGGATACACTTAAGTCCTACATATATTTAGGTAATTATGTAAGAAAGACTATTTTTAAGTCAATAGACAACATTTCACTTTACTTGATTAATTTATGCGTTTTTCATGTTTGCATCTAACATCAATTTAATATTTCAAGTTTATTCAAGATTATAATTTCAATTAATGTAAATATAATTTTAATGCAATAAACACGTAATACAAGATATATTAATATAATTACGTGCAAATATTTTTTTTATTTGGTATCTAGATAAATAGATCTACACTTATATATATTATAAATTTGATATGTTTTATGTATTTTCTCACTCTCAGCTATACTTAAATATCTAATTCAAAACAACAATAAATATTTTTATAATACTAATTTTATAATCAACTTCAACAAATATATTAGATAAATTATTAATTGCTTTTAATGAAATATAATTTATCACGTAATTATCAATAAACTATTTACTGG
This sequence comes from Orgyia antiqua, assembly GCA_916999025.1. Lineage (NCBI taxonomy): Eukaryota > Metazoa > Arthropoda > Insecta > Lepidoptera > Erebidae > Orgyia > Orgyia antiqua. The sequence continues at coordinate 17,616,616 of OU779867.1, forward strand.
CAACAAGGCCTTCATAAAACAGCATAAGACGTAAAACAGCAATAATCAATATAGATTTTAGAATAAATAAATTTAAATATTTATAAATATATTCATTAACACTTATTATATTTTACTATAAATAATTTCTTATAAATAATTTTTTACTCATTTCAAAGCCTTCTAGAAGCAATTATATCGATCTTATAATAAATTAGAGTGTGTCGTGGAATGACACATTCACAAATTCAATAAATCAGTTTTAGTTTTTGATTTTTTAACATTTATATAAAAAAGATTACCAATTCTTTTTTTAAAGCCTTATAAATATTTCCTAAAATATTTATAATTACATACAGCTTTGGTAATTATTTATATAAGTATATACTTATAAGTACTTGCAGTTCACCTAATATTAAAAGAATTTGCTATAAGTATAGGTTTCTTGACTCTGGGATGCCTTGCATCAAAAACTTAGGCATTGCCCTACAAATGGGAAGGTATCTTTAATTTGATAAAATTTGTAATTAAGATCTAATCGTAATAAACGGGTATAATTATGCCCAAAATGCTATAATTTTTTTTATATGTTATTTTACGCGCTATATCTTCTAACAATAAATCGTATATATTTTCTAAACAATTATTTCCAAATTTTTACTCTATGTTTTATCTTAAGTCCTCTCATGATATGTTTTCGATTGCCTTATACCTAGAGTATTATTAATAATATAATAATGTAAAGATATTTAAAGTATAATAGTAATAATAACATTTTAAAAAAGAATTTCATAACATTCTATATAGTAATAACTATTATAAATATTTAAGATTTAATATATATTATTGTATATTAAAAAGATTTTTTAAATACATATTATTATTTCATTACAAATTATTATATTTGTTTTAAATTTTTCTGACTTATATAAATGTTTTTAAAATTGTAACATATTATTTTAAATAAATCGGTTTTATTGGAAGTCCTAAATTGATTGTTATAAAAATTCCAAACAGATTATAATTATTTCAAGCTGATATAATTATGTTGATTCTTGTTGTAGTACCTAATACGAAATTGGTTTAAAAACCATTGTTCTAACACAAAATATACGGCTCAAAATCACCAAGGTTGCGAATTTCAAAATCGGTTTTATGACAAAAAAAATTGCAAGCTATAATGAGGACTATTAGTTTATACTGTTGCTTAATTTGTATATTTTTAAACCTTGACAGGGCAGCGCACAGAATTCTTGATTTTTTTAGTAATATTGCTTAGTAGTAAATATCTTGCAGAAAACCATCAAGTCGGGAACGTTTTCCTAAGTTTCATAAAATCCGCAAAAACCAAACAAAGCGCATAATTTGAGATTTGTTTAAAAACATGGGTATATTATGTATGTATATTGAATAAGCAATAATGAAATCAATAACTTCAAAATTTTCTACTAGCAAAATACGTCAAAAAATTAAAGAAGTTGCTATTATTGCGCATACAATTTAAGAAATTTCAAAATATTTAAAACTCTTATAATCGAATTAACGTAATATGTACAGAACAAAAGTTCTGTAATGTAATAAATATATATATAATATTGAAATACCTCCACTTATGCGTATTTTATTGAAATATTGTAATGTTCCCGAAAATGATCAACCGTTCCCGGAATGACAAAAATGTTCTCGAAATGATGATATTGATATAATTAGGTAGAAATAAGGAAATATTTAAATTATAAACAACGGTTTAAATAACTAAGTTATTTATTTATATTGCCATATTGTTCACACTTAAGAAAAACTACTCTTCTTTAATAAATTCTTATTATAATTCAGTGTTTACATCTTCATAAATCAGTCTAGTTAAACTTCTATACTCATATTATATCTTTTATAAGTTTTAATCAGTTCTTATAATTTCAGTCTTTTGACCTTAAATCACAGTCTACTTCACTAAACTTCTGTACATAATACAAATAATATATAAGAAACTTAAGAAAATCAACAATAAATTCTGTCACGAACAAGAAGTTAACTAAAAAAATATTAAAAATACAAAACAAAACTTATTATTTTTCGAAAACATCAATATCATTATCAAAATAATAATATTCTTGACTTTTTTCTTTTTTCAGCGTTGGTGTTGGAATAATACTGATTATTTGCTCAAAATCAATATATGATATATCCTTAGGTTCCAGCTTAAATTTTCTAATATTGTTACGCACAGATCTCAAAAAAGTTACTAAGATTTCTCCATCATCGTCATCGACACATGTCTGGCAGGTAGCAACATATCTGAAGCAAACATTTGGCTTCTCAGTAGGAACTTTAACAAGCAAGAATGTCCCAGGGGATACGAGATTTGGATGTATATTTTCTTTGCCATAAGACGTATTTGCTTCAACATCAATCTGTTTAACTTTAATCTGCTGACGACGAGATATTGTCTCTAAATCTTCATTGTCCGAGGAAGATGACCAGTATACAGATTTATAAATGCTTACTCTATTTTTAAATCTCAAATCGTTATCTGTGATCATAGGCTCTTCGTCAACAGGATGAGATTCAATTGCAGGCATAAAAACTTCCTCAGGTTCAACTGCACTCATATTACAAAGGCTAGAAAGCTTCGAAAGTTTTAGCTCTTTATGAAAATGTTCGTATCGATATAATTGTACTAAAACGTCTAGTCCTTTTTGCCAGTACACTTTTGTGATGTCCATTATACCTGGAATAGCATCCAGAGACTTTGGAACGCGGTTTTTTTCCTCAATCACGTCGTCTTCTGGGATTACTTTTACTTCGATAGCAGTATTTTTGAACAAATCGCCGAATTCTGAGGCTGTTCTAACATCATTACCCATCAAGACATGTCTGTCAGCTGTTCTTTTTAGGTATCCTCCTACACCATCCATAGGGCCTTTACCATGACCAGCCTCGCTAAAAGTCCAAGTTGATTTTGTCACTTGTTGAAAATCATTAATCAATGTTTGTATCCAAAGAGTTACATTTGTTCGGTTCCGGTATTGCGATGTTGGTCCGTCAGAGTAAATATGAACTGTGTCAATTTGTTTGTTTTCCAAAATTGTTGTTAATATTGGCTTCATATGAGCCCATATGGCATGTGCTTGGTGATCTAAATTATCACTCACTGTAGCAAAAGATTTTGATTTTAAATCACTGTTACCGCTTCGCAAATAATATACGCCTGTATGAATAGATAATTGGTTCTTAGCAAAATGTGTCGACTGTATTTCATTTGCGTACTTCGTAGTATAGTTCTCTGAAAAGTCTATCTGTATCATCACCTCGTTTTCACGTAAATTGTCTTTTAGTTCTTTTTTCAATTTGTTGTAACTATAAATGCCATACAAGTGTTTCTTCATAGCCGGAATATCTTCAAATAAAGCAATTTTTAATTCGTTGACTGTACTCGTAATCCGGATTTTTTTTGTTATTTTAAAAGTCTTTTTTATACCTTTTACAATTTTATCTTCTTGAACGGATTTCCACATGAAATATGTCAAAGAATCTCTATTATCTTCTAATTTGAACTCAGGAATTTTGCATTTTTCACATAAACTATTCATGCAGTCAGGAGACTTAACATCACAAGTGTATTGTTCAATAAACTCTTCTATAGACGCGTATTTAAGCTCTTTTGCATATTTCAGTTTATTCAACTTTTCTTCAAAATTTGCATGCTTGACACACAAGCATGTTTCTCTATCCCTTGATTTTGGCGCTACGACCCAAAATGGTTTTGCTCTCAGCAGCGTTGCGTATGATAACACAATTCCAGTTTCTTCTACAAATCTTGACACCAGGTTTTTAACTGAGTGTAAAAGCACGCGTCTTTGTTTTTTGATACCATTATGTTTCACAGAGTCTCTCTTCGATGGGCACATTCGACTTACATCATCTTGTTCGAAGAAATCAATGACTTTTTGTTGAACTTCTTGCTTTAAAACAATTTTGCGAACTTTGGTATCAGACTTTAAAATTGATGTATAGTTTATTTTCTTCGGTCTAGTTGGTAAAATCTTCTTGGCCATATGTAGCATTTTGTATTTTCGCAAAGTGGTTCCACTGATACATTTATGAAAGGCTTCTCTCTCTTTTGAATTCTTTGGTAAAACATCAGCCTTTTCTTGCAACTCTTTAGTCAATACTTCGCTAAATATAAGTTGCTTGCGTACTTCAGGAGGTACTGTAATATCTTTAGTTAAAGCATCAACTTTCTTGATGGGACTTGGAACAGTTTTTATTTTTGCATCTCTTCTTACTAGTTTTTTCTTTAGAGATGCAATTTTCCGCTTCATTTCAATTATAATTTTATCCTGTTTTTTTATTTTTCGGTATGCTTTAGCCCTATCTTTTCGAACGATTTTTCTACCTACTTGTCTTCTCTCTGGAGGTACTGCGGCTAAGTCGTCATCTGATTGTGGTGGCGTATTACTCACTAGATTTGCTAAACTTTTTTTTTTTTCTCTGTATTTTTCTGATGCTTTTTTCCAATCTTTTCTCTGCTTTCGCTTCTCTCGTTCGGTCATATCAGTAATTTTCTTCACTTTTTTCTCTGCCTTTTTTTTTCTATAATATTCTCTGTCCTTAGCCCGTTTAATTTCTTTCTGCTCTTCAGTCATCTTATCCAAAAACTTTCTTTTTCTAGCATTCGCCTTTTCTCTTTGGCGCAAATAAGCTGCACTATCCTTTTTAAGCTTTTTTTGAGTTTTTTTTTTATTTTTATCTTTATCAGGGGTTTCCATTATGCTGTAATTAAAAGAAACAAAAATTTTAAATAAATTTATTAAAGAATTGTAAAGGATTCGCCCTTAGAAATAATAATCATCATTCCGAGAACGCAACAGTCATTTCGGGAACGTGTCATCATGTCCGGGAACGTTTCCGAAATGACCGTTCACGAAATGACGATTTCAAATAAGCGCGCGCTTTGATTAGACGGCGGCCATCTTAAATGCAATCTAGGTTTGTCAATAGGAAAATATTTGAGGTTACTTTGTTATTTCGTGTCGTAAAAAAGAATTTCATCAATAATTAAATGTAATAATTACGTTCACGAATTGACGGACTATTGATGTACGCTCTACGAATAATGAATTGAAAGGTACTTACCATTTAGATTTATTTTATTTGACGATAAATACTCTGACAGCCCGCTTTGTTATTGTTTTCTTCCTCGACTGACGTTAGACACCGAATGGCTGCGTTCACTTAAAATTATTTTTGATCGATTATCGATACGTTCACTGAAATGACTTGTGCGGTATCAGACAAACTATATTGGATATTTTTATAGTTAAAAATATATAATCTTTTAGTATCCTTTCTAAAATTAAATTTTGTATAAAAAATACGGTGTATTGAGTAATGAAATGTGTAAATTACCTTAAATTTTTATATTAAATTTTGGACTTGTTGCTGAAGATTGTACATTAGGACGCGTTCCCGACATGATTATCCATGCATGTATATTGATTTTATTTAAAATTTGCTTTATTAATTAGTTATATTGTTTGATGTACACACAAAACAGGTTAGTTGAAGTAATTTATTAATTTTTTTTTCTCAAATAAGTCAAGATTTAAGACATTAAATTGCTAGCAAAGCCAATTCTGCACCTTGGTGATTTTGAGCCATACGGCAAATTGCTATTCAAAATAAACAGATTTCTCTTCGTGTTTTTGCGTTATTTTATAAAAAAACATCTCATATAAATAAATAACTTGATGCGAATAATTGGCACTGATGTTTTACAAGTTGTCAGATTTTCTTGTTTGAAACATTAATTTCATTGAATCCAATACCTCTTCAAGAGACTGCCTGAATGCTTCTGTGTTGGTGACACTAGAAGACGTGAAGGAAGATATGCAGAAGATGATGGAATCTTTTTTAGGGTTGTAGCAGCAACCATAACCATCTGGACAGACTGCTCCGTATCCCATGAATGTACCATCAGTTGTGGTAGCCACCTAATTTAACAACATACATGATGATAATTTCGGGGGAAAGGTGAAGGGTTTTATAATTCTGTCAATAGCAACTAAGGTGTGAGTGAGAGAAAAGAATGTGAGGTAGTAATATAGGACAATAAACTGAAGATGATGCGTGGTGTTGTAAAAATAATTGAAAAAATAGTTTTTACTGAGAATATTTGGCTAAAAGCCTCAAAGAAAAAGGCGTGCTAGTATTACAAGAAAAAGTGCCTGCCAAAATCACCACATCCATAGTATCTGATAAGACATTTGCTTTGCTTCATTTTTTTTTAACGTCATTCCATACTTGTGCCATGCCACAAATCTATACTTGTATAATCACCATCATCTGATGATGATTATATAAGTAAACGGCATGATGAAAATTCATTATGCCGTCTTGGCCTTTTTCAATGGCGTAGACAGAGCCTATAGAGCGCCAGCTGCTAAACACACTTCCGTGGCTTTATTTTACACTCATACCTACATCTGGTCATGCATGAGAACAGTTGTAAGTGCTAGGCATTTATCCCTTAAAAGGAAAACGTCGACGGCTTTAATCGATGATGATGATATTTTTCTGTTAAAAAATAACAATAGCAATATGTTAAGTATGTATCAGACGATTTACCTGGCTTGTGCTCATTTTGAACTCAAACATTTGTTTGTAAGTATTATCACCGAATACTGCTGGTAGCTCCCCCAGGGTCTCACGCGCCATCTCTCTCAGTCCCAGCAAGTGATTGTCGATGCCTTTGCCCAGAATATTCGCCTCCATTATGGTAGTTTGTTTACGAGCTGCTTCTTCAAATAGCTCCAGTTTCTTTTGTTCCTGTTAAATATTTTTTATTCACTTTATTTTTAATTTATTTTTCACTTTATTCTTTTTTTTTAAGTTGCTATTGAGATCATAGCAACGACAAAAAGCTATGGGTAGGTATCATTATAATATAAGATTCCTTTGTCGCTTACCATCAGGTGGCATGGGATCAAGTGCCATCATGATTTAATGAAAAAAAATTATAGTTACAGTGTCATTAAATCAATTTGTGATCAATCCCAAAACCTCAAGCCACTAGCTTCATCAAAAAGTTAATTAATAAAGCAACTTGAAATAGTTTTTCAACCTACAAATTAAAAAACCTTACCCCATATAGGTTGAATGAGACCTTCTTCTGGCCATCATCAGTGGTATCGTTGAGAGGTGAAGCATCTGCAGTACACATTGCAGCTGCCCAGGCCAGAGCAGCACCATGAGCTGACCTGATGTTATCCACCCGACCCTGGCGGAAGCGACGCAGAGATGCTGACTCGTAGGTGGTTACCAAGTAGCCATACATCCTGAGGAAAGACAGGTTAGAAAGAGTAGAAAGAATCTCTTAGGACTGGGAGCTCTTAAAAGTGCGTCTTATACGAGATTTATGATACTAAATATAAATGTAAACTTCGAAATAACGCGAAGAAATACTGTAGGTAATTCGACAAGAGTAATTTAATCTGTTTAAAGAGTTTTAGATTCATATTTAGTTATATGAAGGATTTAAAACTTACTTGTAATAAGCATACTGAATTGCAAGCTGGATGTAGACATCGGGGCTGGTACGGCATGATTTCATGAACTCACGCCCATAACCTCGATAAGTGTATATCTTGAAGTCCAAATCGGAAATGGCACTAAAGATAATTAAAACAAATTAAAAAACATGCGTAATTATTCGTGGTCAATTTATCTAGCCTTAAAGCCGGGTAAATCTGATTTAGGGTCATACAATATTAAACAAAAAATACTTCTGAGTATAGAGTTATTTGCCACTCGGTGGTACAATTAATATTTGTTTGATAAACAGATTTATTATACCCTCTGTAAACAAAATTTAAAGAAATCACAAACTCACATAATAATTGTGAATAATTTACCGATCTAAATCCTTTGCAGCTTGTTCAATTGTTGCGTTAACTTCAGGCTTGATATTCCATTTCATTGCTTGAGGAGCTGGCAGTAAAGCAGGTGGTGGTGCGGGTCGGTCAGCGACCTCAGCTCTAGCGAGAGCTCGTTCTGCCAGACGTACTACTGCTACTCCTTCTGCAGCGCTATGCTCGTAACACATACCTACTGTACCATCCGAAGATATTATGAGCTGAAAATTGAAACATAGTTATGTAATGAATTGAATTTTATTTATAAATTGAGAACAGCTATATACTATCCGTGTGGTGACGGATGGCCGTGTGGTGACGGATTGTCCGTGTGGTGACGGATTAATAATACAAGTGTCACCACCCCATCTCCTCCCAAGGGTGCTGTAAAGTCAGCTAAGGGATATTGCACACAGATAACATCTTCTGTGAGAGACCGAAAACTCGAAAATAAACCCTGTGCCAACACGCCTGGTCAGCGCAGCTTAGTAGACCAATAATAATCCCTCCCAAAGTGGAGGAGGCACGTGCCCAACAGTGGGACGTAAATGGGCTGGAGAAGAAGATATACCTACTATCCTACTCTACACCTTGAAGATCTTTTGTAGGTATGTATAATGTGTGCTGATAGGTGTGATGATATTAAATTGGAATAAATTTGGTTACGAGTGTTTTCTTGCGTAAAGTTTTATTTGCCTAGAGGATCACCTTGATGACTATATGACTACTAGTATTCCTAGTAAGTGTTCATGGATTGTTAAATACATAGGGTCTATAATCGCGTTAATGTTACCCGTTACCACTGTCGGTGCAACTCGGTCCAAACGTTGAGCATTTATTATATTAAGTATTATTGAGTAGTTGAGTATTCATGGAAGTAAATAAGTAAGTTAAATGATTATTCTTGATGTATCATTATTTGGAAATATGATAAAGGTGGATAACAGGAGTAAAGTACTTCATACAACGTTTAAAATATAATTAGTCTGACCTGGACTGTCTTATCGAACCATCGATTAGCTGAGTGATGATTAGTGCCTGCTCCATGCATTGCACGCAGCATAGCATTCGTCTCAGCGTCTGTATCGGCGCAGTCTCCTCCAGCCTCGTCCAAACACAGAATGCACAAGGAACGGGAAATCAACTCCAGATTCATGCGGTTCATTTCATCTGCAGAAAAAAATAGGATATTTTAACAAGGCTCGTATCGGTATATGATAGGAAAGAGAGTATGTTCCAGATTCTATTCACCTCTAATAAGAATTTCCCTTGCTCTGGCCCATTTGTCTCTATTCATAGATGTAAGAAGTCCGATTTTTGGCGCAGGCGGTGCACCAGCAGCATCCACCATGGCGTGTAATAATTGTGCCTGGATTTCACCTGGAGTCAGTCTTCCACGATCAGCTGCTTTCACAGGTATTGGGTAGAACTAAAAAATACTAAATTTAAGTAACTATTAAACATTTTCTAATATACAGGGTGTGGCGTAAATAGTGGTCCACCGTTCAAGGTTGGATACATCAGGTAGGTACCTACACCATACCAAAATTTGGAACCGGTCCGCCGACTGGTTCCAGAAAAAAAAAGATTTTTAATTTTTTTTAAGAAATTCCCATTTTCATTAAGAATTTGATCACAGTTTCAACAAAAAACATTATTTTTGATTTTTTATTCGTGTTTATTCATGCTGAATGTATGAGCTATCATAAAATAAAAAAGATTTGTATTGAAATTGTAGCCTTTACGGGAAAAAGTGATTTCTTCTCAATTCTTAACCTAAATTTTATCGCATCAGTCATGTTCAGGAGCGGTTTTTGAAAAAAAAATGTACTACACTGTTAGTGCCCATGCATTTAAAAATATGCTCATGATGTACTGATTATAAAATGGTATAATAGTACCGCTTTTCAAAAATAGATTTTTTTTTATTGCAATTGTAATTAAAAACGGATAAGTCTTCCTGTTACTATTTTCGCAACATAATATTTAAACAAAAATGTTGTCTTTTTGTTTTTACCCATTTAAATATGGAATTAAATAAAACAAAGTCTCAATCTTACAACTGATATTTGACTCCACGTCTCCAAATAATTCTACATCATGTCGTGTCCTATAAAAAAAGGTCGCTCTGTACCTGAACCATAACAAAAGACCTATTGAAGTGCGCACACTCTTGTAATGCGTAACGTAGCTGGAGTAACTAAACAATAGGATAGTGATAAGGAAAGGATGTAGTTTGTTGTTGTTGTCCCTTTCCTTTCTAGCAATTGAGATCGGAAAGAAATGGTACATAAACAATTAGTACGATCTACGCTCCCGTACATCGTATACGTTTCGTTTCATTTGTGTTTAACTCCGCTGTTTCTTGCTATTCCCCTGGACTCTGGTTGATTGCCTAAGTGATTTGGACTTGTCGTTTTGGTGACATCTAATAATCTTGCTTACGTTTACCGGACTCTGATTTGCATAACGATTTGGACAAACGTGCAGTGCAGTGATAACAAAAATGTCTCAGTATACACCGCGCGAATATGCTGACATGCATTTTATTTACGGAGAATGTGGAGGAGTCGGCAGAGAGGCGGCTCGGCTTTACAGGGAGAGATATCCCGATCGCAGACATCCAGACCACAGGGTGTTTGGGCGAGTCCACAATGCATACACCGAAGGGAGGATACCCGGCTCAGGCGTAGGCGGTGCAAGAGAAGGACGCCCACGGAGACATGCCGATGATCAGGTACTGAATTTGGCAGAACAAGATCCTACAACCTCAGTCCGAGTCTTATCTCGCACAACGGGGATATCTACCAGAACCGTACATCGCATTTTAAAAAGACACGAGCTACATCCCTACCATTATACAAGGGTACAGACTCTGTTACCAAGGGACTATCCTCCGCGAGTGAGATTTTGCAGAGAAATGCTGCGTAGAATACTTTGGAGTGACGAATCATCTTGCAGAAAAGATGGATATTTAAATTTACACAACTTGCACAGCTGGCAGTTAGAAAATCCGCACGTCATGAGACAAGATCGATCGCAATACCAATTTAAAATAAACCTTTGGGTCGGCATTATTAACGGACAAATAATTGGTCCATTAGAACTGCCAGAAACCTTAACCGCAGAAAGGTATCTTGGGTTCTTACAGACAGATTTACCCGTACTTCTAGAAAGTGTCCCTACAGAGATCCGAGACAGCATGTGGCTACAAAATGATGGCTGTCCCGCTCACTATGCAGTAAGGGTACGAGAGCACCTTAATGTGGCCTATCCAAACAGATGGATAGGGCGGTTAGGCCCAATACTATGGCCACCACGCTCCCCAGACGAGAGAGGATTTCTTTTATTGGGGATGCTTAAAGGAAGACGTATACAAGGGACCAATAAATAATATTGAAGAATTAAGGACCAGGATTCTGACAGCAGCTGGAAAAATCAATGAAAGCGGGTTTGCTCGACGTCTTAAACGCTCCTTTATTCGACGGTGCAGAGCGTGTATAGCTGCGAATGGGGGCCATTTTGAGCACCGATTGTATTAGATAGATAGATAGATAATTCTTTATTGTACGATTTAAATGATACAACCTTGAACTACTTAAAAAATTATTATAAGTAGTAGTATTAATTAGTAGTATTTAGTTAGTATTAATCAATAAATAAATAATTATGATGTCAAAGTTGTTTTTTTTTAATACCCTGTCTGTAGTAACTTTTGTGTTCTCATTTGCCAATACAATTACAATAATAATATTGTCGTTGTCACTATGACCAAGTTTACAGTAAGAATGGGCACATAAATAAGGTAGACGAAATTTTTGTTTCAATATTATGTTGCGAAAATGGTAACAGGAAGACTTACTTATTTTCAGTTACAAATGCAGTATTTTTTTTCTATTTTTGAAAAGCGGTACTATTATACCATTTTATAATCAGTACATCATGAGCATATTTTTAAATGCATGGGCACTAACAGTGTAGTACATTTCTTTTTCAAAAAACGCTCCTGAATATGAGTGATGCGATAAAATTTAGGTTAAGAATTGAGAAGAAATCACTTTTTCTCGTAAAGGCTACAATTTCAATACAAATCTTTATTTTTTTATGATAGCTCATACATTCAACATGAATAAACACGAATAGAAAATCAAAAATAATGTTTTTTGTTGAAACTGTGGTCAAATTCGTAATGAAAATGGGAATTTCTTGAAAAAAATTAAAAATATTTTTTTTTCCGTAACCAGTCGGCGGACCGGTTTAAAATTTTGGTATGGTGTAGGTACCTACCTGATGTACCTAACCCTGAACGGTGGACCACTATTTACGCCACAGCCTGTATATGCGATTGTTGACACTAGAATAAATCTACGAATTTAATTCAGCTCCTTTATAATAAATAAATTAATAGAATACCTTTAACAAAGCAAATTAATTATGTATATATTATACTCACATAGTTTCTACAGGCCACTACAATAAGTTCTTCTTGTTCTTCATAATCTTGTCTCTTTTTTGGGAATTCCAGTCGATCTTTGCCAACTTCCGGTATTCGGCATACACCCAGTAGACGATAGAACTGTTCCATGCACAGAGGTTGACCTTTCTCACGACTGGTAGCTCGTTCTAATGGCAACTCACCTCTGTAGGAAATGTTACATTGCCTGTTTTAATTCGATAATTTGAAAACTTTTTATAGCTAAAACTTGATGCAAAATATTTTTGATGTATTATAACGGATATGTCTATGACTCGTGTTAAATTTATAATAAGTCTCAGATATTGTAGAAATATCTGTATAATTGAATAGTTTGAATTGTATAATTGAATACATAAATAGTTGGAGTCGAACTCAAGATTTAATATATAAGTTTGCTGACTTTTACAACATTTACAAGGAGATGCTAGTGGTGACAGGAGTATAGCCAATCATGTCAAAGACTGGGGATAAGCAAATTTCAAGTGCAAGGCGTGATGGTATTATACATGCTTATTTCTAACCTGTCTAACATTTCCTTGTAATCCAATATGTCATCTATAAACAAAGCTCCAAGATCAGCTACTTCCTCCATCTTAGCAAAATGTCGTCGTGGAAATACCATTCCTGGGTTAGAATTGATTGGAAGTGGTAAGCGTACCTTGAGGTACATATCGTCCAACCACCAATCTGTAACCTGTAAAAATATTCTTAGCACCAAGATTACCAATTACATTATGATTTAAGTACATCCTTTAGTCCAGTAGGCATAGATCTGCTTCATGACTTATGAGAATTTGGTATACTGTACTATGTTGCCCAGGGCCCGTAGTCCGGTAAATGAATGGTGTCATAATGGCATCACAATGACACATTATAACCTCAAAAATTAACAATAGACTACCAAACTTGACAAACTTCGCCACTAAACAATTAGTTATTAAGTGTTATTGCAAACAAATGCAATAACTGCTTGCAATGCAATTAATGCTTAGTGGCGAATTTTATCAAGTTTGGTAGTCTATTGTCAATTTTTTGAGGTTATAATGTGTCATTGTGGTGCCATTGTGACACCATTGATATACCGGACTTGAGGGCCAGGTGTGTTGATATAGATCCACTAGGCCAAAAGCTTACGATGACTTTTCATTACTTATGGTCTTGAGTTAATTTCTTACGTTATTATTTTTTTACTGGATAACTTATAGGAACGGGTATAAGGTATATGAAACACCATGTCAAATTCAGGCACAAATAATTTTATAACATCTCTCTTCAGTCTGGGATATAAATAAACAAGCAATTTTAACCAATAACAACATTTTATTTAACACTAATCAGTTATCCAAAGTTTTCAAAACTGTACGACGAAGTTGGACTCAAAAAGAAAATGGTTCGTCTCTTTCGTCTTGTTGTTCCCACAGTTTCTCGTTTAGTTGTACGAGTTACAGGTTTGTTGTATTTTTTATCTAAGAATTTTCGAAAATAGAGTAAATCATCTGAGAGGTCAATTGGCTTCTGAAAACTGGTATCGTAATTTTGGTTTATTGTCCTTATGGTATCAGTCTTATACACAATATCTTTTATTGAATTTTCTGTGTCTTTATGCATCAGCGATTGTGGATTCCAATTTTTCTTTGTGTGCACATAAGGTCTATCTAATACATGATCAAAATATAATTGTTTTTCGTTTTTATCCTCCTGGAGTTCCTCAATTTTTTGTTCCCAATTGATTCCATTAGCATGATGATGTGTGTAACCATTTTGAAATACCTCTTCGTTTCCTCGTCGTGCAAATAGATCACTTGGTCTAGCAAATCTGGGACTAACAAAATCTATAGTATCAAATTTTGGTCTCAATAATGATAATTTAGGAATCGATGTAATGGGCTTATTATATAGATTTTTTGGCCTTTGTTTCATGTCCAGTCGTAATAAATTTCTGTGTGTTCCGAAATTGTGTCGTGAGAAATAATTGTGTATTAATTGTTGTGTATTAATTGTCATGATCTCTCGTCTTCTATTTGAACCAAATTGTATTTTCTTCATAACTTTTCTATTTTTCTTTGATTTTGGTACAAAATTTAATCCTTTTCCGGGAAATAATTTTGTTAACTCAGGAAATTTCAATGGAGACGCTTTAGGTTTAGCAACTTTGCTAATTATAGCCGGATGTTTGTTATTATTAGCATAAATATATTTCTTTGTAGAAGAATCAATAAAATTGATGTTATTTTTGACATTTGTTACTGGATTATCGTGATTCGATTGGTTCCGTCTATTATGTAAAGATATTCGTAACTTATGGGGGTTGTTTAACCACGAACTATAAATTTTGATTGGTTGTTCTCTCATTACATATGAATTTGTCCATTTTGTAATAAGTTTTTCAATAAATCTACTATAGGTATTTTTCAGTAAACTCGTTGTTATTCCGACTTTATTTGGAACGGTAAGCATTGGATTATCTTTTGTCCTATGATGTATATCAGAAGTTTTATTTTTCTTAATATTTCCAGAATTTGAATCTTTTGGTAAGAGTGAAGAAATAACATTTTTTAAGTTTGTACTAGAACTAGTTTTATTAAATTTTAAGTTGTCGTCAAAAAGGTGGTTTATTTTAAGTTTGTTATCTACAGTGAAAGAATAACCTGATGAATTTAAAGTATTAATAAGCTTTACAGTAAAATCTGTAGTGTAGCTGTTATTTAATATTATTGAATTATTGGTTGTAATATCGTTTTTTAAGTTGTATTTTACGTTATTTTGTTTTGCCTTCTTTGTTTTCCGAACAGCTTTTCTGTTAGGTTTTAAAATATACACTTTTGAAATAAGATTACTTCTTAAAGTAGTGTATCTACTGATCCTTGCGTGGGAGGACTTAATTTTAAGGAAATTTTGGTTTATTTTAGTGAAGTTGCTCACTTTTATTGTTGATAAATTAGATTTGTTTGATTCGGTTTTAGTTGTATTTAGTGCATTATATAGCGAAGAAACACCTTTTAATGAAAATGTAGCATTTGTAAGCACTTGTAAAATAGGTACCGAAATATTGTTTTTGTTACTGCTGTGTAATATTGGTAAACTTACAACAGTATCCTTGATTTCTTTGTTTTTATTTGGGGTTGATATTTTAGGCAAAAGTTTTTCGTGATCAATAGTCATCAGAGATATAGGTATTTTTGTCATTAATTCATTTTCATGGTGTATATTTGCACCTCGTCTATTTGCGTAATACGATTTATTGTGTATCATAATATTTGTCGAGACATCACTGTTTCTTACTGATGGAGTTGTAATTACTATTTGTCTAGTATGACTATTTTTAACAGATTCAGTAGCCGAATCGATAATTGTAGCATTGTTCTTTAACACTTTTATGGATGTGTTCATGTAAGTATTTATTTTTGGCCAAGTAGCTGTTTGAATGAAGTGTAAGTAAGAAGTAGTAGATGTTTCTATGTAATCTAAATGTAGGTTGCTTTTGGATGCTGTAGAAGTAGGGTCAGTGTTGTTGACACTGGATATGAAATCTTTAGTCATCTTTTTGTGTATTATAGGATTGTTTAATTGTGGCTCCTCAATTTCAGTGTAGGCATTCTTCACAGTGGGTGCCTCTGAAGTTGGCTTTAATACAAATTTGTCTAAAATTAACATGTCAGAAATTAATGGAGTACCTTTAAGAGATCCAGTACGTGTTTCTTTACTCATATATGAAGTAGAAAGGGTAGCTATTTGTTTTGAAAATACTTCGGTGTTATTCTTTAACTGTTGTCTATGCACATTTGAATTCTTTGTAAGCGAGCTATTTAATAACACTTTTAACTCTTCGTCATTTGTCGGGTGTGTATAAGATATATTGGTTTTATTTATGTACGCGGTTGAGTAATTTTTGAGTAGTTTCGTTATATTTTGTCCAAAATCCCACTGCTCATTGCTTTTACTTAAATTTGTCTTGTCAGTGCCTGGTGATGAGGCTCTGTTGTTTTTCCAATCTGTCGTAAATGCTGCGGTTAAAGATTGTGATACATTTTTATTTACATTTTGGAGATAAGGTAATTCTTTATTTAAACTTTGTTTGACTGTATGTGATGGGACATGATAACCACTTTTTAATAAAGGCTTATTTAATAATAAAATCTTAGTCGGGAAGCTTCTTACTGTGGAAGCATTATTGTTTAATTGTTTATAACGAGTTTCAAAGAAGTTATCGTAAGCTTGGGTTGTGGAATATATTGGTTTATTTAGAATACGTTTCAATTCATCCGATTCGGTAATATTCTTTTCAAAAATGCTTTTAGTGACGTTTTGCTTGTAATATTCTTTAAAATTATATTTACTTCTGTTTACGAAAACAGTGTTTGCATTCAAGAGTTTACTTTGATATGGTCTCAACGTGAACGTTGGTATTACGATCTTTTCATTTCTGTTTATATCATTGTAAAATTTTGTATGTACATCTAGTGAGTTTGTGGTATTATTTATTACTTCTAAGCTTGGATCAAATCTTCGGTGTAGAAAATCAGTAGATGCATTATTTAAATCTAATATTAAGTGAGTATATAAATAACTATTCAGGTCATTGATTTGACCTATGATTGAGAAATCGGGAGGTTTTGTAGTAAGTGGTATATTATTATTTCGTTTTATAACGTCGCTTATTGTAGGATGTGTGTTAACTTTGTTAAGTTCTGTCAAGGTATTATATACGGAGTATTTTGTTTCAATTTGTGACATATCAAACATATTGTTATTTGTTTCTTTTATGCTTGCGGGCGTTGTGACATGGATTGGATATTTTTTTACAAAATTGTTTAAAATATCTTCATTTTCTTGATGAATAGTAGTGCCGTTTTCATTAGATACGATGTAACTGTTATTCTGTAGTGTAATAGAGTTTTCTGTTGTTGTAGTAGAATTATTATGAAATATACTAGCGTTCAATTTATGAGAAACATTTTCGATGAAAGTCAAATATTTCGTATTTTTCTTTTTCATATTAGATGTAAATGTAGGTAATTGATTATCAATAAACTCGTGCTTATTTATATCTGTAGCAATAAACTTAGTATTTGTAGAAAAAGGTTCTGTCGGCTGCAAAATGTATGGGTTTGCTGTGATAAAATTATTTAGATTTAAAAAATAATGACTCTTTATTATTGGCTCTTTTGATGTATTGTGTGACTGATAAATTAGAAGTAGGGGTGTAATATTATTACGCTTAACATTTGTGTCTTCTAGCAAAGTTTCTTTGTCAGCTTTTAATGTAACACTGGCTATTGGGGCTACAACTTCAGGCTGATAAAGTGATTTCATTTTTGTATAATCTTTAAACGTGGTATCTATATTAGAATATGCTAAGTCACGATAATTTTCTATTTGATTATTTGATTCTAACGATAAAATTGATATTCGATCATGCGATCGATGTCGTTTGTGTTCTTGTTTAAATCTATTGATAGTATTATGTGTAGTATTTATGTTCCTTGTTTTATTTTTTGTATTAGATAGTGTATTAGTATTGTACTCGTATAATATGAATTTGTCAGACTTCTTTGCATTTTTTGTAATCCTTGTGGCCGTAGAAACTGTAGTTTCAGTATTTCCTGATATTAAATTTGATGACACAGTGTTACTGAGGTCCAAATTTTCAAGTTTATTATGAATGCTTGATATATTTGTCAGATTAAGCAATATAAGATTATTTGACAATGATATGTTTATAGCGGGATATGATACTTCATTAAATTTTTCATATTTTGTGCTTGCGTTATCAAATTCTGGTACCACCGTTGGTATTGCATTTATTGTCTGGTAAAATATCGAATCTGTCATAAAATCAATATTTGAAATTAATGTATTCGTATTAGTTTCACTTTGAGAATCTCTTTGGCTGGTATTTATCATAGATATATTTTGTTTTATAATGTTGTCGTTTGGAAATATTCGCTGCTTGTGTTTATTTCGCAAAGAAGTATCTATATAGGTCATTGTACTTAAATCTATAACTGCTGTATTATTTTGATTTGCAAAACTATTGTGAACAGTGACATTCGGCACATTTGTAACATAATTACTAGATGTTAGTTCCAGGTCAAATGTGGATCGATGTGGGTCAGGAGTTATACTATCATAAGACTTATCCCTCTCATTTTGCAATGGAATATTACTGTATTTGAAATTAGTTTCTGTACTTGTATTAATTGCATATGCTACATTCTTTGAAAATGCATTACTAATTGATTCGATATTATTTTCAGGCGTCTTTATCCCATCTAGATTTATTGTTGTTTTAGTCTTAACATCTGGGTATATATTATTATTAAAAGTATTATTTAAAAAAACAATTGTGGATTTTTTCTTTGCGTCATTCAATGCATATGTTGTTTTTGCAATATGTACGGTTATATTTATAGTTAAATTTGAATTACTTTTGTGATAATTTTGATCTCTAGGTGGCAAAGTAAGTAAGATAAATGAGTTAGGAGTTTGTGTATTTGGCGTTGATATGAATGGCGCTATTTCTGAATAAGAATTAACTCTATGAGTGTTTATGTTTTTTAAATAGTTATCCTGAGTTACATAATCATCTTGACGTTTATGTAAGTCACTATCCACTAAATTACTATAAGGAGTTGTTATGTCATATCTGTAATACGTTTCTGGGTGTAAATTGCTTGTATGTTTTCTAATCACATCCTTATTTTGCGATTCATTTTTTGTTGATGATCCATAAAATATAAAAGATTTCGTGGATACTGGGCTGGATGGTTGTATTTTTTTGTTAGATAAATATTTTGTAAATACATTTTCTGTCGGTTTTTTAACATACATTATTTGAGGAAATTGTGTACTATTTTCAATCATACTTGTACTCATAAAAGTAACATCATTAAATACTCCATCGTTATTTAATTTCATTTCAATCTTTTTTGGAACATTAATTAATGTCCAAACGATTGGTCTACGTAACGTGTTCTTTAAATTTGTATCTCTAAGTTTATCAGTCACTATACTACTTTTACTTGATGTTAAATATGGTCTTATTATAATATCTTTCGTATTACATTTTGTTTCAATCGTATTGGTAGCAGTTGAGTAATCTGTTACGTCATTTGCAGGTGTATATTTCAAATATATGGTAGATTTACTACTATTGTCAGAGTTATGTATGGAGTTATTTGACTTTAGCTCAGGGAATTTATGCATATCTTCTCTATCTTTTTTTTTAAGATGATACCCAACAGCACTAGAACGCAATTCTCTTGTTACAGATTGATTTAAAGGGATCGTGACTGTTGTATTAAGCTTGTTTGTAATGTCTTTTCTTGAACTTTGTGTCGGATTATAGTTGTGAAATATAAACTTATTATAAGTTAACATCGACTTGTTAGTTAAGATAGAAGTCAATTGTGTACTCACCCAGAAATCGCCAAATATTTCTTTTTTAGTAAAGTCACTTGAAATGTATGGGCTATTTGGATATGTCGTATGTACATCCTCATTCTCGTCGGTGTATGTATCTTTACGTTCTTTTGATTTATCAGCACTACCTCTGAAGCCTAGCCAGAAATTTAATTTATGTGTTGTATGTTTCGTTACCGGTTCGTCAAACACTGATAGATTAGCTAGATTGGTCTTCTCCAATTCTGTATTTCGAAATTTGTTATACATTTTCTCATTTTGGTTATATTTAAAATAGGATATTGTGGGTGATACATTTTTACAAGTTAGATCTGTATTATTTGAAGCTGTTGTTAGATTGTTATATGAAGTCTCAGTGTCATTTTCTTTTATAACGTTGTTTGTGTAACTAAATGCTGGTGTTAAGGAGGTATCTGAATATGCATTGTGTGTAAAAGAGCTATTTATTATCTTAAGATAATCAATTAATTTGTAAGTTGTAGGGGTTGATTTTGCTGTAGTTCTGACTATTAGTTTTCTAGGACTTCTTTGAGTACCATTGTTTGTTTTGTATTCATCAGTATTGTTAATTAAGTTATTGAAATCAATATTGTTGAGTATTATTGTTGGATTGGTGATTGTTTCATTATTTTTAGGTGGCCAATGTAAGGTCATATTTTTTAATGCTGTTTCATTTTTTTTTTCTGTTGAAATATTTTTTTGGGAAATGTATCTTTTTACGTAGTTTGGCATTTCTATTGTTGCTAAGATGTTATTTTTAGATTTATTGAGATTGGCTAAAAAGTAATTTAATGTTTTAGCATCATTGCTGGTGATATTTGTGAGGCGGTTTAGTTTAGAAGCTCTAGACATATCATCATTATGAAAAGGTAAGCCATTAGTTGATTCGGGGAGCTCTAATATGATATTATCAACAGTATCTCTTTTGAATTTAACAATTTCACTGAAATCAATGGTGGAATTATCACGAAAAATGTAATTTTTAGTCTTAAAATTATTAGGGAATTTTTTACTTTTTTCTAAAGCGTATAATGGAGGACTAAAAAGAGTTTCTACAATTTCGGTGACATATTCGTTAGAGATTATTTCGTTATCTTTGTCATCAGCATCAAGATCAACGGTGTTGTTTAGTTTGACATGCCCTATATCGACATCAATATCATTTGTTGAGAATTTCACTTCCTGAGATCCTCTGGATAATTCCTGTTTGTCGTTTATGTTACTTAAAGCTAGATCATACCATAAGATATTGTTATTATATGGAACTGAAATGGCTGATACCGAAGATAATGTATTATGTGAAGAATCATATATCTTCAACATTGTGCTTTCAGTAGCGATCTTCGCTGGAATAGAACTTGTTAATTCTCCACTGACGATGTATTTATCGTTTTCATTATAAGTACTAATAAATTTATTTAGAAATATTGAATTTGAATCAAAAGTGTTATCATTGTCTTTCAAAATTTCCGATTTTGTTAATACATCTGTCATGGTAGAATTTATTATTGTTATGTTATCTTTATCTGTCTTGCCCTTATGACTGTATTCATCAGTGTTATGTCCAGTTTTTCCCGAGGGTTCAGAGTGATTTAAACTAATAATGCTTGACATATTTGTTTGTTTGGACTCTAAGTTCATAGTCTCGTCAATATCTTGCTTTTGTAATTGATTTTTAATTAAATTGTCAGATGATGATTCATTTCTTATAGTAACAAATTGTAAGTTGCTATTGTATTTTTGGTTCGAAATATTTGTGGTATTGTAAAATAATGGTGTATTACTTTTTGTGTTTTCATTCGCGTCTGTTACTTTTGTAGTGTAATCGTTCACTAAATCATTATGCTTATCAGTGTAATACTCTTGAGTTTCATTATCTATTGATTTACCAGTGGCATTGATGGTAATTGTTCCAGTGGTAGTAGTAGTTTTTGCAGGTTTTGCGTTATTCTTATTGATGAACGACGCTCTGCATGTGGTATCATTAAAGTTTTCATATTGTGATATCATATCTTCTTCCGACTTTAATTTTGATATTAAATTTGTTCTACAGAGTGGTGTAATACTTCCATATTCACAGCATATATTTAAAAAATCTGAATGATTTTTAGCAGTAAAAACTTCTATGTAAACTTTTATAGTGTTATTTCTTTTTAGAAATCGGAACACCTTAGTTAAATTTTTCTTTTCACTCTCTATTAAAAAAGTATAAAGTGATTGTAGGTGACAATCTGAATAAATTGGTTGGTTCATGACCTCGTCACTTTCTTTGCTTTTTTGATCAAATTTCGTATCTATGATATCAATGTCAATTGTAGAGTTTGTCAGAAGGATGTTATTGATATCTTTTTCAGAAAAGTTATGCTTGTTTTGTAACTTATTGGTTTTCTTTGGATGTAATGTTATAATAACTATTAGGCTGTGTTTTGCATATGGCTTTGCTTGTGTTTTGACTTTCTTAAACAAATAATATCGTTTTATTGTATATTTATGATATAATCTCGTATCAATAAGAGATTTGTATAAAAATTTATCCATTTTAGTTCGTAGTAGATTGTTTATTAATTTTGTATTACTCACATTTTCTGATAACTTATACAGTTCATCTTTTTCAAAACTACCACAATGCAAATGACCTAATATTTCTCCACTTACATTGTTGCGTTGCTTCAATTCTTCTCTTAAGTTAAAACACGTGTTGTTATAAATTTTCTTATAAATGTCAAGCACTTTTCCATCATCGATTTCATCTTTTCTGAGGTCTGTAAGTTTCTTAGTATATTCATATGTTTTCACTTTCACTTTTAGAGTTTCTTGCATGCAAGCACATAGACTATTTAATAGTTTCAAAGTTATTGCTAAAAGATGTTCGTCATTTGTTGCAGCATCGATCGATTCTAGTATTTTAATTAATAACGGATTTTCACTGTTAACTAAGGCACTTCGGAGTTGCTCCAATCCTTGGGTGTAAAACACTAACGTCAAAAGACACACAAATAGACTTATGAATTTCATTTTATGTCGTTATAAATATATACTGACGTCATGTTGTTAACTACGTGTGTGGTAAAGTAATGAAACAATTAGGTTCACGTAACTCTGTTTTGAGTTTAAAACGAAAACGTTAGGCGATAAGAAAACTTTTGTTCTTTTTTTGTCGTTATAGTCGTATATTGCTCAATCACGATGTATCTCATAATATATGTACATGAAATATTGTTCAACTAAATCAAAATTAAGATTCCTATAGTAGGGAAAACATATAAAATAATGTTCTAATAATACTTAGAAAGAATAATCTCACACTTAATGGATAAACTTCACGAAACGAATAGTGTTAGCTCTTTTGTCGATATATTCTAAGTTAAAAATAAAATCAGCATACCCAGTTGTCCATGTCCTTCTGTCTGTCACAGAGTAACTCCTGTAAACGAGGTCCCAGCTCCTCCATAAACCCACGAGCTAAACCCCTGGAGTGTTCCAAGGATTGCTGGCTGACAACTACTGAAGCGAACTCCAAATAGGTCTCCATGGTCGCCTCCAGATCCGGGACTGGAAGCTTGGGAAGCTGAACGTTCTGAAAAAACAATTACTTTTTTATTACCTTGATTATCTTATAGTTAATATTACGACTTGTCGCCTGGTCAGTCTGGCACAGTAGACCAAATCCTCCTGAAGTGGAGAAGACCCGACAGTGGGACTTTAGTAGGCTAAGAAAGAGAGGAGAATTATAAGTAGACGATATAACCTATTTATTATTCTAAGCTATGCAACAGCTTCAGTTTCATCTAATTTCTTTGTTTGAACAGGCTAATCTCAAGAACCGCTGGTCCGATTGTAAAATTATTTCAGTGTTGGATAGTACATTTATCGAGGAAGGGTTTAAGTTATATAACATCACGCTGCGACTAATAGGAGCAAAGTATCAGTGAAAAATGTTGCAAAAACGGGAAAAAAATTCCAAGTACTTCATTAAATGTGTGGACTGTGGGTGTGTGAGGATGTGTTTGTGTGTCTTTATAAATAGAAAAATATGTAGTAATCATTAGATATATTGTAATCCCAACCTGAAAATCTTCGTCTTCGGAGCCGTAGATCTGCGTGCTCAGCCATCGCTTTGGAAGCGATAATAGGGACTCTCCCCATGCTGAAACAATTACAATACTTTATGATAGACTAGCTAAATAACTATCTCAGATTTGTAAATATTTTAGAAGATTACAAACTACGTCCTCTGGTCCCAAAGTAAGCTATATTGCTGTATTTGTGTTAGGGGCACCTGATAAATATTCTTTATATTACAGATATTCATATAAAATGTTAATTGTTTAGTTTTTCTCCTAAAGCACTGATGAGAGAAAATGCGGTGGTGACAAGTGAATTCTTAGCCCATCTCTACTAGGATAATGTTTATGTAGGTAGCTTTTGGAGTTTGATTATAGTACTAGCTCCAATCCAAATTTCACTAGCGTACATACTCATCTTTATGACCTAGGGACGTAAAATAAAGAGATGTTGACCTATTCTCAGTCTATATGCAAACATAGGTAGGTACACCCAGACATGATAATTACATATATTAAGTAAAACAAATTATTTAATTTTTTTTTATAGTTTATAATTTATTTAATTTTCTACTATACTATATCCACACAAAAAATTAATATCTACCTAAACCTATTATTTATCTATTTACAATGAAAAAAAATCCATGGAGTTTTTTGTCTGCTGTTCTCCACAGGATTCACTTTTGGAACTGACGCCTAGCTTTTTAAAGGCTTTTTAAAAGAGAGCATGTTAATCTTGCCTCTTTGAAATAAAAATATTTAATAAATCAAATTGTGGTGGAAAATGTGATCACCGCAAGCGGGACTTGAACCCTGGACCTCGGAATACCGTTCCGTAGCTCTGTCACCTGAGCTAATAAATTACTTTAGTAATAAAAGTCGCGTCATTAATTTCAGCCCAATCGTATTCTGTAAAGAATACTAGGTGGCTGGTCGAGATTGTTGCACAAAACATTCTTGATAGATGGCGTTGTACGTCAAAATACGATGTAAACTCAATCGAATGACGATCGTGGTGGTCTAATTGGTTACTGTTAGCACGACCGCAATACGCTCAGTTGGCAGAGCTACGGAACAGTATTCCACCACAATTTGATTTATTAAGTAAAAGCATAGCAAGTCAATTGCAAAATTAATAAATTACTTTAGTAATAAGAATATTTGACTTTGACTTTGATTATTTTAACTAGTAAGTAGCAGTAGTGAAAATCGGTCTACAACTGACGGAGAGGTCGGTGACATTACATAGAAAAAAATTGGTCAAGTGCGAGTCGGACTCGCGCACGAAGGGTTCCGTACCATTATCTATGCAACATAAGGCAACGTTATTAGTATCGAGCAAGAAACGGTAAAAAAATCATGTTTGTTGTATGGGAGCCCCCCTTAAATATTTATTTTATTTTATTTTTAGTATTTGTTGTTATAGCGGCAATAGAAATACATCATCTGTGAAAATTTCAACTGTCTAGCTATCACCGTTCTTGAGATACTGGGTACGGAACCCTAAAAATCATGTTTGTTGTATGGGAGCCCCCCTTAAATATTTATTTTATTTTATTTTTAGTATTTGTTGTTATAGCGGCAATAGAAATACATCATCTGTGAAAATTTCAACTCTCTAGCTATCACCGTTCTTGAGATACAGCCTGGTGACAGACGGACGGACGGACGGACGGACGGACGGACAGCGAAGTCTCAGTAATAGGGTCCCGTTTTTACCCTTTGGGTACGGAACCCTAAAAAAGTATAGCCGAACATAGAACCACAAAGAAGACGCAAATGTATAAACAATACAGAAAAAAAATAAAAGACCCTACAGTTTTATATTAATAAATAATAATAAATATTCATGGACATTACACACAAAGTCCTCTGGTCCCAAGCTAAGCTCATATGCTTGTGTTATGGGTACCAGAAGACGAATATACTACAAGTACATAAACTACTTTTCTTTTGTAAATACATACGAAAACACCCAGACACACATTTATAAACATTACACAAATGATTGACCCGAGCGGGAATCGAACCCTCGGCCTCGTGAACGGCAGTCCGTTACATGAACCACTCAACCACGAAGCTCGTCTTACTTCATATATTACATACTTACACCTATCTATACATTATGGTTGTTAGATCTAGTTTTACGACTAACGATCTTTTTCTACACAGTAACTACATTACTGTCTAAGCTTGACGCGTAATGGATCAGCAAATTGCCACTACATCGCCCACAATGGCCTTCTAAAAGCCCAAAAACTTTTAACATAAATTCGCTCTTACCTTATAAACTCTAACTATAAGTTTGTTTATTATCTTTCGCTTGGGTACTAAATTATATAGAAGAACACTACAGCAGAATAAACTTAGATAATATATTAGAAAATGGTTATTTATAACTATTAGTATAGAAAGAAAGAAAGAAAGAAAGAAAGAAAGTTTTTATTTCTCCCCCATGGGGACACAACAAGGTACATAATATTACAACTAATAGGCACAAATAAAAATAACGAAAAATCACAAAATAAAACAATAATATAAAATAAAAGGATGAGTATATATAAGCTGACAGAATAATGAGTGCCAATGTGCCCCACCCATAGGAAAAAAAAGGGACGTTACTCAGCTTAAATGTTGCGGTTTTTACACCGCAACGCTGATTTTCAGCAAAGCCCCGTCAGTGACGCCCGACAATCTGCCCGAGTCCACAGATCACACACACACACGCACAAACAATACACACACACGCACACACACACGCACAAACAATTACATTATATGCTAAGTAAAAATATCAAAAAAATAAGAAATAACAATAACAAAGTTGGTACATACCTACTTAATAATTAAACAAGTCGCGAAACCCAAAACATAATATCACATATAACAAGCCATTCAACAACAATTTTAATCTGTGGCAAAACGTGATACCTCTATGACATTCCTTGTTAATCTGTGCGTAGGCGTAAGCATGAAGCAAGGCAAAGACAAACCGTAAACCACAGAGTACATCCGTAAACCGTAAGCAAAGACGCACGTATACTAAGTATTAGCATTACTTGTCCGTGTGGTGACGGATTAAGAATACAAGTGTCACCACCCCTTTGCCTTCCCAGGGTGCTGTAAAAACCTGCTTAGGAATATTGTACATGGATAATATCCTCTGTGAGAGTCAGAAAATTTGAAAATAAACACTGTGCCAACACGCCTGATCAGTGTAATGCTTCGCAGAGTAGAGGAGGCCCGTGCCCAACAGTGGGATGTTAATGGGCTGGAGAGAGAGAGAGAGAAAGCATACAAACGTACCGTTTCGTTGCAAAATAAACAAAGAATTTGAAAAAAAAAAAATTTCTTTTGTCTGTTCCACTCCATAGGATTCATTTTTGAAACAAATACCTAGCTTCTGACTATTATAAGAGTTTGTTACTTATGTCTACTTTAAATAAAACTCGTTGAGTTTGAATTTACCTAAGAATGGATAAGATGCATCAATGATACATCGCTGGAAGTACTGACAACCGTTCGGGGAATAATATAATAGACAAGCCATGGACGCTGTAACATTACACACTAAATAATTTATCAGAACCTACAAGTACATAAAACGTGTGTCTTATGTTCAGTAAAAGAGAAATATAACATGTCCGGGCTTTATGTCTGGATCTAAATTTAATACTAGAGTCTGGAAATTCAATTTCAACATTTCTATTTCAGAGTACTACACTAGTGCAGTTTGAATAGAGACTGTAACTTTATTCCCACTAGAATTTCACTAAAATATTAGATTAGAATGAAATTGTATGTTGCATGGTCGACGGAACTCTAGTGGTTCATGTAACGGACTGCCGTTTATGAGGTCGCGCGTTAGATTCCCACACGAAACAAATATTTGTGTGATATTTATAATTGTCATACAAATGTTTGTATCGCGTCTGAGTGTTTCTATATATTATAAGTATATATTTACAACAGAAAAGTATTATATGTATTCTATCCGTATTCTGGTACCCATAACACAAGCATATAAGCTTAGCTTGGGACCTGAAGCTGTTGTGTAAAGTGTCCTTTGTGTAAGCTTTAATAAATTTCAATACATGTGCGCCTGTTAAAGTATAATAGCAGTTTTCCATGTGTGACGAATAGTTTTGTCGTTCTTTCACTCCGTAACTACTGAACCGATTTCAATTACACACAAAATCATTTTATTATGGCTAGCTTGATTTGTAATTTGTTTAACATTAATACGTTAGTTTTTTCTTCCGCAATGAAAATTGGTATTTAACAGGGATACTCATCATCATCATCATAACAGCATGCAGTAACATCCCATAGGGTTGGCAGTGACTATAGACCACCTCCTGCTACGATCTAAACGCATAAATCTATACTAATATTATAAAGCGGAAGGATTTGTTTGTTTGTTTGTTTAAGCGCGCTAATCTCAGAAACCACTAGGCCGATTAGAAAAATTTTTTCAGTGTTAGGTAGGGCATTTATCGAGGAAGGCTTCAGGCTACATAACATCACGCTACGACTAGTATTAATAATATAAGGCATACCCATATGTATTGTAATTTAGTAATGTTAAAAATTAAGATAGGTATTTCAGTAATTTTAGTATAAGGAAAACCCTTTTGCTAGGAAACTTTATAGTCTTACAACCTTTCTTCGTTAAAAAGTTATTAATTAATGTTGTTAGCAAAGCGCTATTAAATTTGTGCATTCAAAATGCTCTATATACTCGTATATTAAGAAATATTCCACAAGACGTTATCTAGTCTCAAAATAAGCAACAGAATACAAAGTTTTATAAGACAACATTTTTTCAGCCAATCAAAAATATAAACGTTTTTAATTTCTTTTTTATGAAGGAAAAATGTAATAAAAATATTCCCCTAAGAAAGATCTAATTACGTTCATTAAAATTAATGGTGATGCTATTTAATAGGGGTTACTATTTAACGCTTTATTATAAAATTATTTCGGTGGCTTGCTATTGTTATTAATGGTTTAAAGACGAGCTTTGTTGTGTGGTGGTTCACGAGGTCGCGAGCTTGATTCCCGCACAGAACAATCATTTTTGTGATATTTATTATTTTTATACAAATGTTTGTACTGCGTTTGTGTGTTTACTATGTGTTATATGTATGTATTTACAAAAGAAAACTAGTTTATGTAATGCTAGCTGTAGCCCGCAACTTCGTATGCGTGTAATTTAGAGACCAAACCCCAACAAATTATACAAACAGCCATCCCTGTCTACCACTATCTATTATAAAAACCGCATCAAAATTCGTTGCGTAGTTTTGAAGATTGAACCTCATACAGGGAAGTACGTACTAAAATAAAAACTTTGTTTTATAAGAAGTAAATATATCCATATTCTCGTACACATAACACAAGCATATAAGCGTAGCTTGGGACCAGAAGACGTTGTGTGAGAAAAGAAAGATATTCATGGACATTTCACAAAATGTCCATGAATATCTTTACTTGTGACTTTTACCTTTTGAAACTTATCGTTAAAACTACGCAATGGATTTTGATGCGGTTTTTTTACGAATATAAAGGTTTAAGAGGAAGATTTCTTTGTGTAATTTGTTAAGGTTCTGTTTCTGAATTCCACGCGTACGAACTTGGCAAAAGCTAGTTTATGTATATGTAGTGATTTAAATTTCCAGGGGTTGCGCGAAAAGTCAAAAGCAACAGCTAGTATCATATAAAATATGAGCTTAGTGAGAGTATACGTCTGTAGATACACTTGACACACTTCCGGTGAAGGTTTTGTGCCAAGTTAGAATAAATTAGCTCGTCTTTGAGAGGCTACTTGACCTACTACCACAGAATAGATAGAAGATACTACGTATCAGAAGGGAAACTTAGAAGAACGGGTAAATTATAGAGGAGGGGTATTTTGCATTCTGAAAACTGTCATTTGACTGTCATTTGATTGTCATTTGACTGCTCAACTGTCAACCTTCTGTCAACTGAGTACACCCGTAATAATTAAGCCATGTTAGATATTATCCACATGCTTAGACCACATGTTATAGCTATGTAGCCACATATTTTACACAATAGATAATTATTTAGATGCAAAAATAAAATTACAACTATGTGGTTACCGAATTATTTTATTGTAAATGACAAAACAGAATGAACATATCTACGAAAATACACATAAAAATATAAATATTATATAGGTACACTTATTATCAAGGTCAGAGCAAGCCAATATACTTTTAAAAACTAAACAATATGTATTGCCCCAGAACTACTTACTCCAAAGATTTATTTTATTATCATTAGCATGGTCGAGTTACATGCATTACAAGATTGTGCTTATGCCTCGTGTTAACAAATGGCGGACGATTATTTAAAATAACAATTTTATTTTTTATAACGTACAATAAATTCGTCTCTGACAGAGGATGTGATATGTGTACAATATTCCTTAGCTAACTTTTACAGCACCCTAGGAACAAAAAGGGGGTGGCGACATTTGCATTCTTCACTATACGGACAACAGAAACAGAAACAGAATTTACAACAGTAAATTGTTAACTTTAAAATTACCTAGCTGACTTAATAAATTAAATTAAAGCAGAAAACCCGGGTACTAACTGACACCCTGAATAGCCGATGGGCCTTGAGATTCATAACTAGTAGCAAATGCGTCAGTCTCAATTTCCTCTTTTAAGAATATAGTAGAATATGAGAATTGCCAGCGTCGTAACAAATCGTAGTTCAAAGTGTTTGTTACACACATATGACGATCTTACTTGATCTTCCGAAAGGCCCTTCAAAAGAGCAGAGTCAATACTATAAATACACTTCTTGGTGACTGTTTCTCGAATCGGAAATTGGTGCAGAGACACATTCTTTCGCTTGCTTTTGCATTTAGGAATACAGCATATCGTCTTCATGATAAAACATATACGGAATATTGCAGTTTTGATGAGAGAAGATATGCTCGCAGAATATACTCCTGATACATTCAACTTATAACTAAAATTATAATTAAAACAAATAAGATGTAAAAAATTGCTAATTAAAATAAGGGCAAATTCAGGGGCGGTTCGCTTAGAACAAGCCTATATTTTCGTCACCGTAGTGCCATCTGTCGTTGTTGCTGTACTATTTTTGCCCGTCATTTTGGATGACGTCATCATGTTGGTTTTTTTTTTTATCCCTTGTGGCAACCCACTGACTAACGGATTATTGCCAGGCTCACGTATGGTTTTTTTTTAGTACTCTGTAGCTGTTTTTCATTCATTTATCTATGATTCGCTGCCATCTTTCTTTTTTATTTTTTTTTTTTTTTTTTTTTTTTTTTTTTTTTTTTTAAATGGCTAGTCGCTATTTACGCATTGCCAATGACAAAAACGGAGAAACTTATGGTAGTATTAAAAATAGGATCGGAATTTTGAATCGGAAAATCAAATTGGACAGGATCAAGTTTAGAAATATTATATTAACTAAAATAAATATTTACAAATCATACATGAATGTTATTTAAAGAAATAAACAGTGCAATACAGTTATATATATTAGAGTCATTAGTAGCTAATAGCACAGGAATAGAAGTAGGAAAAGGAATTCGAAATGAAAGTAAGGAGTGATATAGTTGGTTGTGGTCATGAAGTGAACAGGAAAGGAAAATATGGTTTAAATCGGCGTCACTTTCACCGCATTCACAGTTATTAGAATCAAGAATTTGGAGTCGAGCAAGATGAGCCGGGTAAGCCGCATGGCCCAATCTCATGCGAATTAAACAACTGGTAGTAGTTTTATCAAAATGCAGTTTGTAAAACCAAGGTTTTATCGGTATTTCCGATTGAATGGATCTATAGTATTTCCCTTTAAAGGTGCTATTATCTTTCCAAGAAAGAGTCCAGGACCTTCGAAGGTAAACCATGGCAAGATTAGTAAGGTCAGATGAAAAATTTAAGAACGGATATAAATCTCCACAGTCAATAGCCTCAGCTGCAAGTGTGTCAGCCCTATTATTCCCGTAAATATCGCTATGGCTTGGAATCCATGCAAAATTAATTTTTATATCACACTGAATACATTCAAAAAGAAGTCGTCTGATTAAAATGACTACAGGATGAACCGACGAATTGCGAAAAGGAACTCGTTCAAGAGCTTGCAAAGCACTTAAAGAGTCAGTAAAAATTACAGATTTCTTTAATTTTATTAATTTTATATATTCCACGGCTTTATAAATGGCATAGCATTCTCCAGTAAATACTGTACATTCTGGTGGCATTTTGATTTTCTGAACAATATTATATTGTTCGTGATAAACCCCAATCCCCACTATCCCCATAGTGGAATGTTTAGATGCATCTGTATAGAGATAATGCCAATCATTCCATTTTTTGGTTAAAATTTCTTTAAAGAAAAGTTTTTGGCAAGTGTTATTTTTGTGTAATCCTATATTAAGATGAATATCTGGTGAGTATACTAATGATTCATAATTAGGAATGAATAGTGGATATGAAGGGGCTTGGTAAATTTGAGCCTCCATCGCTATAATCTTCTTATAACTTTGTATGATTGGAGGTGTAGATTTGTGTGACCAATAACCCTCGGAGTTAGTACAATCAAGAAGAATCGGTAGTCGTGTTAGTAATGGATGTTGAGAAAATTGAAATACGCGGAATAAATATCTGTCACAAATGTACTGACGACGAAGAGACAGAGGAGGATCAACAGACTCAACTTGTAATGCATTGATCGGGCTTGATCTCATAGCTCCCAGTACTATTCTCAAAGCTCTAGCCTGAATACTATCCAATTTTTTAAAACCTGATTTGTTACCTGGTTCTAGCAAGAAGGTCCCGTAATCTAAGACGCTTCTTATTAGGGCATTGTATAACAATTTCAAACAGAAGGGGTGGGCCCCCCACCAAACACCTGACAAACATCTTAATACGTTTAAGCGTTTTTCACATTTTGCAGTTACATACTCACAATGAGGAACTCCGGTTAACTTGCTATCTAATACTACGCCTAAAAATTTTACAGAAGATGCTACTGGGATTTGTTTACCTGCATAATACACAAATACAGGAGGAGGAAAACTCATTCTAGAAAATAACACAACAGTGCTCTTAGATGCAGACAACTCAAGGCCGTTGCTATCGAGCCAGTTATTGAGGAGACTAAGCGATGAAGATAAAGAAGAAGAAGCTTTACTTACAGAAAAATCAATTGAATAAAGAAGGAGGTCATCTGCATATTGTAGTACTGCTGTCTTACCATTTAAAGCTACTTCCAAATCGTGAGTATAAATATTGTACAGTATGGGACTGAGTACCGATCCTTGAGGCAGACCTTTCCAAACGTACCTAATGTCACTAGAGGAATCCAAGTGTACGTGCCTTTCATATAAAATACGTAATATAAAATTTGAAAGGAATAATGGAACCTTTAAGAGGTCAAGTTTGTTTTTAAGCACAGATAACACAACATTATCATACGCTGATGTGATGTCTAAAAATGCTGCGACAACGGATTTATTTTCTGAAAAGGCCAGTCTGATGTCGGTGACTAGGATGCTGATATTATCTATCGTGCTTTTTCCTCTTCTGAAGCCAAACTGAGAAGCACTTAACAAATTATAATGTTCAAAATACCATTCTAGGCGATTTTTAATTAAATGTTCAACGATTTTTAGGACTACAGAAGATAGAGCTATGGGACGATACGAGTTACCGTCGCCAGGATTTTTGTTAGGCTTCAAAATTGGTATGATAATTTGAGATTTCCAAGAGGCTGGTATATTACCACTTACCATAATAGAATTAATTAACCTTAAGAAATATTTTAAAAAAGATTCACTTAGATTAGATATAAAGGAATAAACTATCCCATCCATTCCAGGTGAAGAGTCTTTCAATTTCGCTACAACCCCTTTAATTTCTTCAAACGTGAAACAGTCAGAGATATAATCGGCTTGTGAGATCGGAGCATAGAATGGAAAACTATTTTCGGGGACGTATGGTGGACATAATCTATCTAAGAATTTGTTTTTTACTGTGCATGGTAGAGTTTTTGGTATGTTCTCTGTAAAAGCTGATCTAAACCTTCTAATATTCCCCCACACTGTAGATAATGGAACATTAGGAGAGACATTGGAACAAAAAGAACGCCAACTCTCAAATTTTTTACGTTTAAATAACTTACGGGTTTCTGAAATAACTCTACTCAGTATTTCAAAATTTTCTACCGTAGAATTTTTACTGTAAAGTACTTCCATCTGTTTTCTATGTTTTATTGCGTCTGTGCACTCCCTGTCCCACCAAGGAGGTGACAGATGTTTGTTTACCGAGTTTTTAATTGGAAAAAGTGTATCTGCAGCATCAGTCACGGCTTTCGACATAGCATCAGCGCAAGATTGTTCATTACCTTTATTGATTTCTGGTAGACTATGTAATTTAGAGTCCAATAGTTCCTTGTATGAAGACCAATCTACATCTGCTAACCTATATTTGAAACGAGGCTCGCGCTTCTTGGGTGTATCTTTATTAGCAATCGGAAAAGAGATCAATAAAGGAAAATGATCACTCCCGTGTGTTGAGGTCATCACATCCCAAGTTAATGTTGATGCAAGTTTAGAACAGCATAAAGTTAAGTCTGGAGCACTGGCTCTTTCATTTGGCGATGTACGTCGAGTTGGGGATCCCGTATTAAGTATACATAAATCATGTGTGTCTAATATGTTAAGGATAGTTGAACCATAGATATTAGAATGCCCACCCCAAGAGGGATGTTGTGAGTTAAAATCACCCATCAACACATAGGGCTTAGGAAGAATAGATAATATATTTACAATTTCATTAAAAACGTCAGAAGAAGGTCGCGGAATATATACAGAAACAAAGCAAACACTATTTACAACAGCTGCAATAATAGAAAAATCTCTACTATGATTAGGGAGAGGAACATAAGAATAAGCATGATGGTGTTGTATCAATAATGCAACACCACCATACCCATCTGATCTATCTTCTCTGAGACAGGCGTAACCCGGAACTTTAAATAAAGAATCCGGTTTAAGCCATGTCTCTTGAAGACCGAAGATAAATGGTTTAAATTTATTAATTAAAAAAAAAATTTCCGATTTTTTTGGTATTATGCTACGACAATTCCATTGGATTACCTTGAGTGGATCCATTTTTATTATTATTTACATTTAAATCTGTATTTACAGGGGCAGCGTTGGACGGTGAAGTAAAGTTTATTTGTGATAATGATTGCAATAAAGCAATGATTAAATCTTTCACAGAAGAATTTGATAAGTCTGATTGATTAACTAATGCACATCCATTACCAGAAAGTGTATTATTGTAACCCTGAATAATTTCAAGGTGAGCTTTATGATCATAACCTTTGGAGGCTGATGGTTTTGGTGTATGAGGTTTAATAAAGACTGTTTTAGTATATGATGTTTTATTTGGGTTATTTTTATGTGTATGTTGTATTGAGGGTGATATATGTGAAGTGTTGGGTGTGTTTTGTGAGAACATTAAAGCATCTGCATATGATTGTTTTGATATTGGAGGATGTTTCTTACAAGCTTCTGAATATGAGATGCAACATTTTGCCATTGAATCTTTAATAGCCTTTTGTCGTATGTATTCTAAACATTTTCTACTAATGGCTTCATGAGCTCCTTTGCATAAACAGCATATTAAAGATTCTTCAGGCTCAGTACAGGTGTCACCAGTATGACCTTGACCACACTTATAACACCGTGGTGTAGACCTACACAAATTTTTCACATGCCCAAACCTACAACAGTTAAAACACTGTATAGTTGGATAAATATATAACTCTACTTGTAATGCAGTATAACACATAAAAATGCGTTTTGGTAGAATTTGACCGTCAAAGGTTAGAATAACTGTTTGTGTGTTAATATAATTAATTTTATCATCAGTAGTAACTTTTCTTTTAATCCGTCTTAGTTTTATTACTGGACCAGAACCTGTAGGAACTGATATATTTTCAAGTACCTCATCATCTGACCATTCTACTGGGACTCCTCTTACAACACCCATACGGGTGACAGAAAATGTAGGTATGAAAGCTTTGTACTTTTCACTTTTTAACTGTGTACTGTTAATAAACAAATTAGCATCTCTGTAGTCTGAAAACTCTAATGACATTTTGTTGCGACCAATTTTTTTAAGACTACCGTTAACAATATTCTTGTACGAGTTCCTCTTCA
Organism: Orgyia antiqua; assembly: GCA_916999025.1. Lineage (NCBI taxonomy): Eukaryota > Metazoa > Arthropoda > Insecta > Lepidoptera > Erebidae > Orgyia > Orgyia antiqua. The sequence continues at coordinate 17,652,718 of OU779867.1, forward strand.
AAACACGCCCAAAGGTAACAATATTAACATAGGCACCGTCATTTGACTCAAATTCTCTCTGAATGTGAACAATGAAAGGTGCTATATCTGATTCATTATAAAGTAATCTAGCTACCGATGCCGGTGACTGTGGAGAAGTCGTTGTTATATTATTTGCGGAATTATTAGCATTTGGTAATAAAGTTACAGTATTTTCTACATTAGTCTCAGTTTTACAAACTTCCATTTCTTGACCGCAAACACAATCGGTATCTTTTTTGCCGCCATTTTTGCGTCTCCTTTTAAATTTGTTACATTGTTTGCACATAGAATGACGAGTAGACAATCTTTTACGTTTTGAGGTATTGCCTCGGCTTACCGAGCTAGTATCTGTATCCACACTTGTATCATTATTCGAAATAGTAACATAATGAGCGACCTCACCAATTGTCCCACCGGGGTCTATTGGCGGATCCATTACTAAGACATAAAAATAAACTTAAAATCTACTACTTACCGAATAGAAATAAACACTAAAACTACGAAGGCTATCTATATATACACACTAATTACAGAATATTGACAAAAACCTGATCCTGACACCGAAAAATTTAAAATAAAAAAGCACAAAACTCCAAAACACGACCGCCCGATTTGAGGTTTCCCGCGCTTTTTTTCACCATCTTTCTTGTCATATTTGTCAGTTGTCAATTTTAGGGATGTGACATTGGACCTAAAAAATCGATTTTTATTTAATCGATTTTTTATGGGCCAAATAAATCAAAAATCTAATAATTGATTTTTCTTAAAAAATAATCGATTTTTTTTTATTAACCGATTTTTTTTAAAGTTGCTATTTAATTTATATATAAACGCCAACTTAAAATCTTAATAATTATTTTTTCAATAAATGAGCTTAGACCTATCGTCCGTGTGGTGATGGACTAAGAATACAAGTGTCACCACCCCATTTTTCTCCAGGGTACCTGTAAGAGCCAGCTCAGGGATATACTAGACCATTAACCCTCCCAAGTGAAAGAGCCCCCCCCGTGCCCAACAGTGCGCCCAACTTTAATGGGCTGAAAAGATGACCTAGAATTTTTTGCACCCTGTAAGCGCAAAGAAATTAATACTATAATCAATATTGCTGGATTATGCCACTCTTGATGTACTTCTTTGGCATAATCAAATAATCTACAATGGAACTAGAAGTCCTGGATAGAGGGTGAACAATGTAACTTTCTGTGATGATAAAGAAATATAAGAAAAATATATCAATTGGTTTATTACGAGTAATTAAAAACAAGCAACAGAAATAGTAGGATCTTATAATATAACCAACATAAAATAAAGTTTTTAAATAACCTAATATGTATATAAAATTCTCTTGTCATTCCCATACTCTTCCGAAACGTCTTGACCGATTCTTATGAAATTTTGTATGCATATTCAGTATAGTTATTAGATCTCGAAGCTAACCGAGTGAAGGTTAGGTTAGGGATTTTCTTTTTTTTTTTCGAAAACCTTCATTTTATTTAATTTCTAAAGTTATATGAAACGTAATTAGTACAAATAATAAAGTAAACGATTAAAATATTTTATTAATCGGATAACCGGACGATTAATATATTTTATTCATCCGATAACCGGACAAATATTGAATATTAGTCGTCCGTATAACCGGACGACTAGCAACAGCCATTATATTTTGCCATGATTATAAAAAAAATCGATTATTTGAAATAAAAAAAAACGCGTAAAAAATCGAATTTATCTAAAAAATTATCGATTTTTAATTGATTTTTTTAATAATCGATTTTTTTTTCACATCCCTAGGTCAATTTAAACTTCAAGTTTGACAGTTATGGCGGTTTACAAATTCGAAACGTTGCTGATTTTATTTTATTTATTAATTATTGATTCATATCAAATATAAAACTTAAGTTAAATTTGTCAAATTTACTCTAATTAAAATTTGTTTCCTTATTAGTTTCGTTAGTTACCCAATAAATTAACTTTACTTGCTTATCTTCGCAATGGTTGAACATCGTAGAAACAAAAGTTTGTGATGCTTTAGGTAAGTTTTGTTTGTGATGCTTTAAATGTGCAGTGGATAAACTAATCAAGCAATATAGTTGTGATTATTCTTATACTTATTAACGTTTTGTCTTATTTTCAGTTTGTATTCGTATATCGATTCAGGGGGTTTCCATATCCTCAAAACATCCTTTCTTATTTGCTGGTTGGAGAAAGGACTAATAGGATAAAAGGAAATATACAGCGGCAAAAGATTACCTATGTGTTTGTTCACTATTTTGAGTGTGTATTCAAGATATAATATGTATACGAGTATATAAATAATGGGACAAGGGCAGGTGGATGGTTATTAAATTGTAAGTAGAAACTTTTCTTTCGAAAGGTAAAATATTTCGTGTATCAAAATTAGCTCTAGTATTACTGACAGCCTATTTTATTGTACTATAAGAAAAAGTTACTAAGAATTTACTGGGTTATTGGTGGATAATGGTCTCATTAGTGGTGGATATTTAGACGAGATTATAATTGATTTTTATTAATTTTCACTGAAAAAACAACATTTGTATATAAATATTTAAAACTATAAATATTTAAATTTGTAATATCTAAAACTGAGCTAGATTGATTTAAAACTTGAGACTTCCTGCATATCAAATGTCATGAAAATTGTTGCAGTACGTTAATACTAAGCTTCACCTGCACTGCAAAATTTACAGTATTTACTTATATTAAAATTGAAATGTATTACAGGTGTTTAGCGATCTTGTCTGGGATTGTGGACAAGTTAGAACTTCACATGATGTCATAAAAAGAGCCATCGCCAGGTTTATCAGAGTACAAAACTACATCAGTGATGACATATAATGTAGGTAAACAATTTACAGCATTAATACAACATTAATTGGATCTTTACAAATTAGACAATGGTATCGATTCTATGCACATAACTAAACTTAGCTTAACTAAAAATGAAAATTGATAGCGTCATTATCATAATTCGGCAATGCAATCTTATCTTTGTTATAATGAAAACTGTGTAATATAGACTAACGATTTTAATTAATACAAATTTATAGTATGAAACAGCCAATGAATCAAAACTTAACTAAAATTATTTTAATTATTTAGTTAAGTTTAGTTTAGTTGTGGATGTGGAGTTGGTACCAGTATTTGAAAAAAATGTTGTTAATGTTTAGAAGAATTGTGTGGTGTCTGATTAAGAATACTAGTGTTACTACCCAATTTCATCACCAAGTATCAGGCAATTTCATTTAATTTCACTTATTATGAAAATGTCACAAAGAAACACCCACTTTCACTTTAATTATAAGTCTGTTATTTATGAAATTAACTTGTTTACTATTTATTTTCAGAAAATACTTTCCCTTACCAGAAAAAGAAAACTCCTAATCATCAGATAAAGATGTGATATTAATTATTTGTATTGTATAATATAAATTAATAAAGCATTCTTCAGATTATGTGGAGTTGTTGACTCATTAATTTTTCGAAACTATACATGGCATAAGGTACGTATCATTAGTTTACTTGTAAAGCTCACCAAATATTTTTAGATGATGCTGAGCTGTTATCATAATAATACATAATAAAGGCAACAATTGTAAATATTAAATTTACAATTCAATCCATAGAATAAAATGTAATATCTCAGTTTACATGTTATTCCATGAATTAAATTTTAAATATAATATAATATTCACAATTGTTGCCTTTATTATGTATTGTTATAACAGCTCGGAATTATCTAAAAATATTTAGTGAGTTTTGCAAGTAAACTAATGATACCTCTATAAAAAATAAATATAGCTATAGGTACGTCCCTAAATGTCAAAAAAGTTTTTCGGAACCGTCGCCGCGCGGCAATACTTTCCATACATGCACGTTTAGGCATAGACCAGCCCCTCTTGTTATATCTATATTATTATACTCTTTGGGCAAATTATACAATGGTGACAACCATGTGACGACACAGGTGACAAGTTGACAAACGGCGACAGTCACAGAAAGAATAAAGAAACAAAAGTTCTCTAAAAAGCTCTTATTCTTCCACTACATCACATAGGGCTCCTTAAAAAAACGCCGAACTTCGAGACCCTGCGCCGTTTGCACTCCTTCAATCCCAAGACCCCAAATAAATCATCACAATGTATGAAACAAAGACAAAAATCGTCACCCCTTTTATAATTAGATTTTTTGGAGAATTTAATTTGATGAATGAATTTAGTTTAGTTTGAGAGGTTAGTTCTTTGGAGGAGCCCTATGAACCAGAGGTGGTTCCAAGGCTACTATCAATCCTCGTCTCCCGGTTTGTGGCCGCCGCATATGTACTTACAAATTTGAATCATGGATCAAATCTGTGCTCATAAAACCTATCACAGAAAGTTTAGAACATATTAGTCTGTGCTGAACAATGGCAACACTAAAATTAATGTCATGGACAGACATGACGCCTTTCAAAACCTAAGTTTCCTCAAATTTCCTCTGACGTCCGCTGTCACAAAATAGTTGTTTATGGTTTCTTCTAAGATTCCGGGCAGTGCCTACTACTATTCAAATCTGAAACCATAGATAACATAAGGAATGTATTCTTTATCTAGTTTGAGTACAAAAGAGTTTAGAGTCAAAGGAATTAAGGAAAACGTGGAACAAAGAACAAATTGTAAGTCTCTAAAAAGACGATGTTTTAAAACGGAATGTCCAAATTCATAAACCTAAATGCTTGTTATTTGGCCACAGGCCTAGACTAGGATTATGTCCTTGGTTTTAATACTTATTAAGTCCTGTGTTAAAAAAGATTGAAATTCAATCGGAATAATTTTAAAAGATTTACCACATTTAATAGTAACAAAAATATCCTGAAATTGTTACTTATAAGTTCGTGTTATTAGTTATCTACTTAAAATTAATACTTATATAGGTTATATACTTATATTACATTTTCGTATCGACAGCCGAATAGTATTATTACATAATTTAATTCAGACCCTTTTTATTCTGTCCAACCGCGTAGGTGACTGGTCGTAATGTAATAAAAAATGTCTGTCCGTCCGGCACTCAAAATTGAATTATGTTTCTCATGTGATGGCAACTGTTCGACCCCTAGATATAGAGCCAGGTCACATTACAAGCGGGAAGTGATTTTGTAAACGTTATCATCGCTTACGCCTATGTATATTATAATCAATCCTATAAACTAAATGTACAGCATAATAAGCTAATCTAGCCTAACAATCGCGGCTACACACGCAATTGTAGTAACTGCCCGGCTTTTAGCCTGTTTGTATCAGATAATAAAGTCTAAGTTATACAGTTATAAAGTTTCGTAGTAATTTATTCAGTAGTTTTTGGGGTAACGAGTAACAAACATACATTCTTACAAAAATTTGTTTTTATAATATTAGTAGGATCGTTTATTTAAAGCTTTTCAAACAACTCTATTTTCTGTCAACATATATCTACATAAGTTTTCTCTATAGAAAATTCTTTGAAAACAGTATCACTAACGATTACAAATCCTGTTTAAATCCATCGATCCTTGTATCCATCAGCCTTTCTCCGTCCATTACTGTAATTCTTTTGTGTACAAGCGGTGTTTGCCTATAAGTAATTGTTGCATGTTCATTTGTTTTGTTTTTGAATGTATTTTTGTTACTATTATCTAATGTTAACAATTGCTGGTGAACCTAAATAAATAAATTACTGGCCATAAGCCTCACCCATAGAACGCCAGGACTGTTTTAATAACTAAACAAATATCTCCATCAGTCCCCGCTACACGCTATCGGTATGACCTAAGTGTAATGTGACGGTTGCTATAGTAACGCAGGTGCGATCGATCCCAGGTGTGACGCGCCTCGCCACACCTTACTGCAACTATGTGTGTGTAGTTGTGTGTATGTTTACCAATATTTGCTAATGTAGCTACCCTCTTAATATATGTTTGCATACAAAATAGAATTAAACAAAACAGGCAATGGCAATGTGGTAAAATATATACGGATTAGTTTTCTTTTTTCTTTTACCGAAAAGGTAATACATATTTAGTATGTTATCACAAATGTCAGGTTTAAAATATTATAACTTTTTCAAATACACAATAGAATTCCTTATATTGCTAAGGGAACCTTAAGTACATTAGTTTTTATTACTCATGAAATATGAATTTAGAAAAACTATATTTTGGAGCCTTTTAAAAGCAAAATATAAGTAAGAATACTGTTAGAAATAACTACAATTTACCTCAACTCTTTAAAAAACGTTACAAGGTTAGTGAAAATAATAAATTATTAATGTCAGAGACTTTCGTAGCAATTTGTCCACGTCACGCAATCAGCTACAATTGAATGACACGACAATGACGTAGCGTTTTGCTACGAAGTGCTACGAAAGCTTGAAGGGGTTTTAATGAACATAAAAAATACGGATTTTATGTTCGTTAAAGCTGTATTTATACGAATACTTTTATTACTTTAGAATAAACAAGAACTTTTTTCTTATTCTTTTGTAATTAATGCTTTGTTTTAGGCTTGTAATAGGAAGGAATGGATGGTAATAATAATATATTTTTTATCATCAGTAATAAGTCAAAGTCAAAATTTTTTATTTCAAGTTAGCATGTTTTACAAGCTCTTTTGAAACGTCAGAAACTAGGTGTCTGTTCCAAACGCGAATCCTATGGAGAAGAACAGACAAGAAACTCCATGGACTTTTTTTATTTTTTTATTTCACTTAATTTTTTAATTTATTTATGCTATTATTTTTATTTCAATTGTCATAAAAATAGTCTTTCTCCATTAACGACTCCCTATTAGGCTATATATGACTGTTGTGAACTTTTATTCTACTACAGAACACTCACTAGTCGTGTCTGCATAAGGATTATTTTCGAGTTTTCCGTCTTAGAACACTATGAGAAAGATATTGATGGTCACACTTTTATTCTTAATGCATCACACAGATTTTGGCTGGATGTAGTACAGAAAACTAATTTTGTAATAAATTTAAGTAATATTTTAAGTTATATGTAACATTTTTAAGTTATATGTGTATAACAAAACATCGATTCAACCAAGCTTGTATCGGGATGGCCTAAATTCAAAAACTATTCAGTTCACAACTAAAATAAACAATTTCTGTGTTAAGTCTTTAAAGTTATTAGACAGTCGAGCTTGAATAAAACACTTGAACTTATAAATTCAATAGATCGACCCTCTCTTGTTAAATTTTCACGGGTGTCTGCACCCCCTCGTTTTGGTCGTCCCTGTTTCGATTGCTACCGGGTTTTTATCCAAATAATAGGTTAATGATAGAATGATTTATAGTATTCACATCGATACACGTAGTATAGTAAAGCGTTAAATAGAAATAAATAATTGGCTATTTAGTTTCGCTTACTTTTTTATTTCGTATTCGGTGATGATTGAATTCTTGATAAAGAGATTCGTGTAACAAGTATAACAATAGCTTTATGATGATGATAGTCACACATGTACCGTGATCACAGGTGAAATTAGTACATGTGTATAGTAAATTACATTTAATGTGATCGAAGCGTCGCGACGACATTTTGATAATTTCAACATACGAAAAAAATTATCTCGCAACCCGGTCATTAAATTTTATGTATTTACTAGCTGACCCGGCAAACGTTGTTTTGCGGTCAGTCGTTTGAAAAATAGATTTTGTCCAATTCTCAGACCTAACGGATATGTGTATAAATTTTCATAATAATTGGTCAAGCCGTTTCGGAGGAGTATGGTAACTAACACTGTGACACGTGAATTTTATATATAAGATATATGGATCGTGAGAGTTTAATAACGTTAAAAGTAAAGTTTCATTTGAAGTATTTACTTACGAAACTCTTTAAAAAATATATTAAACTTTTAAAAAATACAAATAACACACGAATTACTGTACTGTGCGGGAATTGAACTTATAAGCGTTGGCAGTCTGTTCCACGAACCACTAGACCACGACGCCCTTATATAGTATTATACTTATTTAGTAATTATCTCTGGAGATACTAATGTATGGTCACTCTATGACAACTTCATCCTCTTATCATGCCATTAGGGAATGCTATTATTTAACACTAGCTGTGCCCAGCGGTGTTACGGTAAAAATAGAAAAAAATCAGGCCGTAAAGGGTGCTTTAAGGACGCGCACGTCATAATAGCTCGCAGATGGTAGATTTTTTCCTAATTACTTGACACTTATCACATTTTGGACAATTCACACAATATTTATAAATTGTAGCCTATGTGTTATTCTGATGTACCTATAAGCTACATTATTGTAAAGTTTCATTAAAATACATTCAGTAGTTTTTGCGTGAAAGAATACAACATCCAAATATCCATATTCACAAAGTTTCACATTTTTATTATTAGTAGGATTTACTTACTTTGGTACTCTTTGCTGGTTCAAATAGCTAATTATCGTGTTAAAGGTGTTGTCCGCGACTCCGACGCTTAGAATTTAAAAAAATGTCCCTCTTTTCCCAACATTTTTCACTGCTGCTTCGCTTCTATTGGTCGTAGTGTGATGTTATATGATAAATGTATTATCCAACGCATATAGAATTTCTCAATTTGAACCGGTATTTCCTGAGATTAGCGCGTTCAAACAAACAAACTCTTCAGCTTTATAATATTATTAGCTGTCCCGACAAACGTTGTTTTGCCATACTAAAAAAAAGTATGAAAAATAGATGTTAGCCGATTCTCAGACTTACTGAATATGTGTGCAAAATTTGAGAAGAATCGGTCAAGCCGTTTCGGAGGAGTACGGTAACTAACACTGTGACACGTGAATTTTATATATTAGATTATAGATCATAATTATCTTTACGGTGAAGTCGCTGAAATTCTAGTCTTATCTTAGAAGAATTTGTTAGCATAATTAAAGTTTTAAGAAGCCAAATGGCTCCCCGTAACTCCCCGTATAAAAAATATTTTTCGTCATTCATCAGGTTTTTTAGTAAGTGGTTTTTATGTCAGGCAGAAGGTACTATTTGCTATACATTATGCAATATCCATTGAAAAATTTCAAGCAATATAATAATATGATAACAAATTCTAATTCTTGTCAGAATATTTTAAAACTTTGACCTTCACAATACAACTTGAGTTAACAAGCACAACGAGTCAAGTGCTTTCGTATTTTTATTTGTTCCTATCAAGTGTACTCACAGTATTTACGAAGTACTCTTTGCAATAATTGGAATGAAAATATTTTAGATCACTCTCTTTAATTTTATTCTCTTTATCAACATCTTCACTTATTGTAAAACTAAGTCGTTATTTTTGTATGTCTGTGTATGTGATGTTGTTTATGTGTAGAATGGTTTAAGAGGAAGGATTATGTGTATAAATTGTTAAGATTATTAAATTCCACGCGTACGAAGTCACGGGCAACATTTAGCTGTTATATATAAAGAATCTATCCTTCTGTACATGTTTAGTTAACCTGTTAGTATTTTTATTATCAATAAAATCATCATCATCGTACTGTCATATCTTTTTGTCGTAGAAATATCTTCTTCCAGAGGCACTTACATGGGAATGAGAGGCTATAGAGAGGCCGGTTAGGTTTTACTTTTAGGAATGTTTGTTTGCGACGCACAATGACTTCAGACAACTAAGTCAATGTTGATCACGTTAAAATTTAAGTTTAATTTAATTTATGTATTTAAAGGGCTGTAATTTTTTTTTGTTTTTTTTAAGCTATTGCATAGCTTCTATCTGACTAGACCACAAAATTCGAAATTTAAATTCCGTAGGTAACGGAAATAGCGTAAGAAACCTTACACATTGGCGCTACGCCGTTTCGCTGTTCGCGCTGGTGACTCATGTCAGTTTTGGCGTTAGTTTTTATTTTATTGACATTTGATTGACAATCGCTATTTTATCATAATTACCATAAACAATGGACAGATGTAATCATCAGTAAATAAGGATTATTATCTTATTTTAGTTTATGGTATTTAGATTCATGCATAAATAAAATAAATAAATAATTATAATTGCATAAGTTGATAAAAAAATACTATGCGATAGTTTTACCGCGGCAGTCCCCGAGTGACACACGTCTTTTTTTAATATGGCTATTGAAGTTTAGTGTGTATAAATAAAAACACAGTATGATTTGTCGTAACAATTGTATTCGATCACTGATTTAGAGTTTGATCACTTCACATACAACTAGAATAGATAATAAGTACACAAGTGATACATTTTTATAATAAATATACTTTTGTTTCTACTCACTAATAAATACGCGTTTAATTTAAGTTAAATACATTGAGAAATATGACAATTGAAGAACTGACAACACAGGGAATGGGTAACACAGATAGCTACTTATATTTAAATAAAGTTTTCTTTTTTACGAAACCCTAAATCTTGCAAGACTAACTTTAGGTTATATTCTGTAAACTACTTGAGATCATAGTATTTTTTTAAAGTCTATAACTTAATTCGCTATTATCGACTAGTATTATTTAATTTGTTAAGTATTAGCAAGTCAATTGGCAAATAATAAATTACTGTACTGAACTACATAATATATATCTTGTGTTAAAAACAACATAAAATATGGTTTAATATAGAATTTCAGCTATAAGCGTGGAGCTTAGCTTAGCTTAAGGAGAATATCTGTTAATTAACAATCTTATAAAGATGGTCGTTTATGTCTACAAGTCATATTTTGAAATTACAGTTGTCATTAATAAATAAATAAATATTCATGGACATTTCACACAACGGTCTCTGGTCCCAAGCTAAGTTATGTATATGCTTGTGTTATGGGTACCAGAATACGGATAGAATGCCTACATTTACTACTTTTCTTTTGTAAATACATACTTATAATACATAGAAACACCCGGACGCAGTACAAACATTTGTATGACAATTATAAATATCACACAAACGATTGTCCCGAGCGGGAATCGAACCCGCGAATTCAAGATCGGCAGTCCGTTACGTGAACTACTTAACCACGAAGCTCGTCATTGTTTGTAATGGAGTGATGAAAATCAAAATTCATGAGATAAATTTTTTGATAATAGATGTTCAGAATGTTACTCAAAATATACCAGTATTATATAATTGATAATGAGATAATACTAAACACCACTGTTAAAATGAATAAAACACTAAGAAAAAATTATAATTTCTAATGATAAAAATAAAGCATCTATTTAATTTTATTTTGTAAATCATCGATAAATGGAAGACATTTATAAAGAAATATCATAAGAAAAATATATAGAATCATTCAAGATTGACTGTACCGACTATTAAATTTTTTTTATTTTCTTGATGATAGCTTATCAGCCTTTTGATAGTCAAAGAAACAAACAGGGAATGGTCAAGTAGAAAATAAAGAAATGGCAATAATCAAACATAAAATACCTAAGGCATTCATACATTTTATTTAAATAGTTATCATATTTTTCAATGTATCATAAATATCCAAATCAACAACTAGTAGATATAATACATAGCTATTTAAAAGCTATAACTTAGGTTATTATTACAAATTTTAATGTATGCAAATAATAATTCTATCATAATAATAATATTAACAAAGAAATTTTTGAACTACTTGAAGTATTTTACATTCAAACTATTTTCTAACGTCTATAATTTACGAATTATAATTAAATGCATTTAAATTAAATGTAATATTTTAATTATATTATTAACTATTTTTAATGATCATTAATTTTCATAGCACTATAACTACATTGGGTTAACGTGAAAAGACAATTATTAAATAATTTAACTATTTGAAAATTGCCTTTTTCAGTATCTTTTAAATTAATTATAATCTAAAATTTATGTAATTTATTTAAAATAGTTTTTAAGTACAACACTGATTAATTAGCTTATTATAAATACTTATTTTTAAGTTTTCTTATGAACAATAAATTAATAAAAATTAAATTGGCTTAAACATTAAAAAATGACAGACAGACAAACATATAGACGAACGCCGTAGTGTGATATAAGGGTTCCTTTTTTATACGAAACCCTAACAATCTATTAATTCCATCTATTATCCTATTGTAACAATGTGGAAAAGTGGCCAAAGGTATCTAAGGGACTAAAATGTAATCTTTGCCCACTTTGCCTATTTCATAATTATGAGATGATCTATTGGCTTAAAGTTAGGTTTTAGTGCATGTTAACGTATTGCATATTTTGATTACGTGAAAAATATTTTAATCTAATACAATGCTGAGATTTTTCACATTTTTATTAACATTAAATTATTATAAATCCTTAAACTTAATGTATGGTGTTATAGATTCTGGTATATTGTACATCTATCACACCTATTCCTATTTATGAGCGTACTACGTCTAAAGATACCAAATCTCGTTGAGGTATTAGGTAATGATAACGCATATAGATATATCTAACAATACTAAATGTTTATATTAATGATAATATCTAGAATGATAATATGCCATAATGATTCATTTTGTGATATTTTAGATATCGTAATTTATATGAGATTATAAAAACTCTAGAGCTACAACTAAAACATGAGAAAATCTTGTTATAATTCTATGATTAGTAATTAAGTGCGAGGGAGAATGGCAAAACATAAAATAAATTTTGTTACCGCGATATTGTTTGCGGTAAAACTATAGAAAATGTGATTAGAAATGATGAGAAGCTTTGTGTGTTGAATTTGACAATCTAATTTGATCGCTGCTACATACCATGGTAGTTTTATACAATCTCTACTTGCGAAATGAAACTATAATTTTCTCTGTAATATTTACCTGGCAATTAAAGTGTCAAAGATTATCTATAAAAAGCTATGGAATCAAAAACAGAAAATGGCCAAAATAGAATTGAAACTACTTAGCTTTTTATCTTATACTTGCTAATGTTAATATAATGATTAATTATGCTTCTTATAATAATATACAATTTAAATATAATTTAATGTTTACAATTATTTCAATACTAGCTTAATGTTTTACTAAATATGTTTTAAACAAATATAATTATGAAATTTACGCATTCCGATAATGATTACAGTGAAATTTTATGAAAATTGAATTTATATATACAAAAAATGCACAAATAGTTTTATTAAATGTTTCAAGACTTAATGTACTATGACTTAATGATTATTAACAAAAAGTGTGAGTGATTTTATTGAAATAAATATAATGAAGTCATTATATTTATAATTAATTAATTATAATTAAATGATTGTATTACTTATCACTCGTACTTTTGTGGGTGTTCAACTATTATATTTACATTTATTATTTCTAATAAAATGATTTCTTTAAATATTAAAGTAAAACAATAAGAAAATTATATTGTAAGTAAATATAGTTTCTATTTATGCTAAAAGTACTACAAGAATATGAACTCTAGGAGAGGGAAAAGAGAAAAAAAAACTAAAACATAATATATAAATAACAGATAATGAGATTGTAAGATATATTTTTAATACTATATCATCAAGCGAAGCGAATTCCTAAGAATAATTAGAGATAGTATACAGCTAACGGACGGGTATTGATCTACCTAATAGGAATAATAGAAACTGCAAACATTTTGGAGTATCGAAAGTCTTGTGTTTGATTATTATTTGCAAATGTATGATTTATATTATGTGAGTAAATTTTAATATTTCTAATCGGTATTTCTTTCAACTATGATTTGTTGTAAGACCTAAAATGCAACTTGTAGATGTAAATGCATCTTGCATTTGCAACTAGAATGGTTTTATTTTATGAATTATAATAGATGGTGACAAATAATATTCGTAATATCTCTTATTACAAAACTCCTCATTGACTTTAAAACAATAAAGGGATTTTTCATTAGCCATTGTATTTTCTATGTTTCTTTTCCAGAACGTTAAGGTGTACATTGCATATTTCTTGCATCCAAGAAGTTTGCAGTTATTCCAAATTTAACATCCATTATAGAATAAGATTAACGTAATAACCTAATTTATCTAAAGAATTTCTAACAGGGACGCTACAAACACTCAAATATGGCGCTTGTGCGTTTCAATTTGATACAAAAGTTAATAAAGTAAAGGTATTTGTATAATGACAGAATAATGATAGCAAATATACCTTATCAAAGCAACAAGATATAATAGGAATACTAATAATGAAGGCAAAAAGGTTTAACATACAAAAGATGAATAGAATATTTCTAGAAACATTTTCCGTAATAAATCAAATTATGGTGGAAAAAGTGAATGTGCCGCAAGTGGGACTTGAACCCACGACCTCGGAATACCGTTCCGAAGCTCTTCCAACTAAGCTTATTGCGGTCTACTTGCAACACCTTCAAATTAGCCACCATTTATATATTTTTACGTACATGGTTTGATTTATTAAGTAAAAGGCATAGCATGTCAAATGCAAAAATTAATAAATTAACATTTTCCGTTCTTAATATTTATCAAATACAAAAAATATAGGTATATGAATACATTATGACTCAATTATTTATATATACATGAATTTTGGTGACAGAGAAGTTACAAAACAAAGTATCAATGTAATGTAGTGAAAGAAAAGCTTTGAATTTTCAAATAACTGAAAAAAATTACAAGAATAAAACTTGAGAAGTACACGTCTATACAAATATATTATTACTAGCTGTTGCCCGCGACTCCTTCCGCGTGAAATTTAGAAAACTTTTAATCCCTTTTTTCGCAATAAGAAGTAGCCTATGTCCTTTCTCAGGGTCTAAAGATTGACTGTGCCAAATTTCATCAAAATCGGTTGAGAGGTTTAAGCGGGAAAGCGTAACAGACAGACAGACAGACGGAGTTACTTTCGAATTTATAATATTAGTAGGGATTATATGCTAAGTTTTGTAATAAAATGCAGTGGAAGGCTGACGCAAACAATACCTTCGAAGCATTAACCATTATTAGTATCACGCACTAATCAAGGTTTGCTCTCATTTTTATTCTAAAATATGTATCTAGCTATAACTAACATTTATTTTATTAAAAATGACAGGATAAAACTTTCATCTCAATATAAACACGTGTTTTATAAAAATAAACAAAACTTTGTTATTAAAGAAAGTGTTGTTTATTTTTTTCAAATCCATTTTTATAAGGATTCATTGCAACATTGGGAAAAAAGAAATAAAGTTTTGTTATAATTATTGTGAAAGGATGTTTTTAAGAATTAATAAAAAGATATTAAGTTTTGTTCTATACAAAGTGTTTACGAAAGAACAGGTTTAGTTAGTTAGTTATAAGAAGTAAATAAGAAACTAATAATTTAGAAATATTTAAAATTAAATGAGCACCTATTAATATGTTCTTTTGATTTTAAGGACAGCATTAGTTTTCAATAATAGTTAATTGATTATGTAGTAGAATATCACAAATAAAAAAAAAGCTTAGCTAAAATTTTATGTCTACAATAAATTAAATATAATATTATATCTAAATTTGTACATAATCTAAAAAATGTTTGTTATAGATACTGGAATCATGAAAAACATTCAAAAAATTTATGTAGACGGGTGTTATATATATAAAAATATACTTATTATAATAATTATAACTATGTATGTATATTCTTAAATTAGTGATATGTCTGTGATATTGGCGGTTATTGCTGATATAATAATTATACAGTTTATACATCTACGAATAATTGCACATAATCAGTACGCATACAACGTAACACATTGCTAATACTTATGTTAATGTGTTTTGAATATTTGATAAAAAAATCTGTTACAAAAAATATTTAACAGTAAGAATTTTTTTGAACATTTCTTGTATAATGCATATTTTAAGAAAGCTAACATTATAGCAGCATAGTGGCTAATATGTGGTTTATAAGTCCTGATTTCGTTCTAGAGATGAAACAAAACTTGATCGTAGATATTATAATCAGGAGTTTTATTTACAAACTCGAGTACTTTATAAGGTATAATTGGTTTTCATTTAAAATTTCAATGTTATAACATAAATTTCCATTTTATTGTATTTAATAGCTAATAACGTTATATCTAAACACATCAAGTACGTACTTACGGAATTATATAATAAACATTAACTCTTTGTGCTCACGATCTACTAATTAATTGAATTTCGGGAGAATTTGACACGAAAATTGACTCTTATCTTACATACACAATGTACTAGAGTGATTCTTTGACCGACTCTCATGTACAATCGAGATAGCATACACATTCAAAATTAATAATTTATTAATTATAAATCATATTTAATTAATTATAGAATAATAATAGGTGTAATCAAGCATTTACTTTTAATCTAATAAAGTAAATTATACACGCGTTATTAGGAAATACAAAGAATGAAGATCAATCAAATCAAAGTGCGACACGACCATTATTTTGTGCTTCAGATATTAGCTACGATTTCTATTGTACTTTGCAGGTTTAATTAATTTTTAATTTGTTTAATCAGTTTCAGATGTTTTTGAGCGAATAGCAAAATAATTATTTTAGCGAAATTCACAACGACAATACATTTTAACGAATATTATTCACAATAATCATTTTGATTAATTTATACACACTTTCAATTGACATACGGGCGCGTCATTATTTCTTGTACAATTATTTTTATTTTTTAATTTTGACTTTTTCTGATCAGTCATCTGCAAAATATTAGTAGCATTGACTGTCCGGGGACGTGATATGCCATAATATTGGAGAATATAACTTCAATATTTTACAACAGTCGTATTTTCTCAAATCGCGTCAATATTTTCAAAAACCAAAAATTTTTATATCGTCGTACTAATTTCCTATTATCTTACGTTTTATGAAATATTTTACATAAGTACCAGAAAAGTGATTCAGCATCGCGGTAAACTTTATCATAGATATACTCTGGCACGAGCAAAACGCAACCTGATGAAGTAATAAGATTTTTAATTATGGTGAGAAAAGATTTGTATAAATTATATTCCTCAATTGCAATATTGAATTAATATTCTCGAATTTGCATGTTGTCTGCTAAGATATACAGTTACAGATAATTGTTTTGTTTTCCTAAGATTTGAACAATAATTTTATGAGTACTTACAATTGTTTAATCCCCGATGACTCGAAACAGCCTTGCTGTGTGTATGTACGTAGGTATCTACTTACAAAAGACAATGACAGAAATACAGATCAACTACCATTGTATATATACACTTACACAAAAATACATTCAAAATATACACAATTATAATTAATTAATTATATTTACTTAATTCTAATTGAATCAAAAGATTCTGATATGTTTCGTTACCTTGGTTGCAACTTATCACAAGTTGATTACTTAAAATAATTGATATTTAAATTGATATATTTTCATAGTTAATTGATTATGATTATCGATATAATGATAACTTATATTAATATTGCTGTTTTAGCATACACATTTAAATGCTTATAATATATAATTTCGAATTTTACAATCGAGAATCGTACACACAGACTAGTAATCTTAGTTATATGATGATTATAATTGTAACGTAACTATTATTTTTATTGTTAAGGTTATTTAGTTATTCAATTAGATAATTTGTTTCGCATTTTGATAAATGTAGCGCATTAGTAAGTGCCATTAATTATTTAAACAACATTTTAGGCCCTTACATCAAAGTGCGGGTTTTCTAGTGATGAACCTGCGCAATTTGTTTTCATACATATTTCTACTTGGTTATAGGATATGAGAGGATGTTATGTTTTCATTAAACAGTGTTTTATTTTATCAAATAGTTTATTTAAAATAGTACACCATTTTTTGAGATATGTTTTGTTTGACTATCATACAATTAGTTAGCTTAATTTACTTATTAGAACTAAGTTATATTATATTTTTTACGATTTAATATATCTATTAGAAAGCATAACAATCGTATTATATAAGAACAATACAAGATCAACAAGAAAACAGCGACACAAGACTACAGCGCTTTTTGTATACTCAATGCAACATCTTCATCACATTTCCTTTTTTCTCTTTATTAACCTTTACACATAAATGTACTTTTGTCAAAACTGTACATGACTGTACTTATCTTTAGGTATCTGACTTTTATAATCATTCAGTTTTTTATTAATTTCGTCACTAGTAATACACTAAAGCGCTATTTTCTCAGTCATTAAATATACTAAATTACAAGCACAGCTATTAAATAGACATCTATCTATTGGATAATAAGTAACTCGGTGCCGATATAAGACGGCTCAGTGATCGAAGTTCTATTACGGACGAATATATAACATTCTCTTGCAAATTTATATTTTATTATTTACATACTACCTATTTCAAATTAATGAAAAATATTTACAAAAACTCAATAACCATTTGTTAAATTTATAATTTACTTTCCCTTTTCTTAAATCCTATAACAAAGTTAAAGTTAAAAGCTTTCATTCTTTCTTTTCTTTTCTTAAAGTCCTTCTTTTTTCGGGCGACAAATTTTATTACAAAATAATTCTTTTGAATTGAATGAAAGGAATGCTTTAGAGGCTCTCTTTTTGTAACATTTTTCCAACTGATTAATTAATTTGCGAATTTTTATTACATCGGTTTCATGTGAAATAATAAAATACATCTATGCCAGAAGATGTAATATACTTGTCCGCAAATCTACCCAAGTAAGATAATTTATAATTACACAACAAGTAAATCCAAAAATTTCGACAACAACACAGATTTGTAGCAAATTAGAAACCTAGTCGAAAAGGATTTTTTATAGTAGGTTGTGGCGCTGCAGTTGGTGCCGTTGCGGGTGCTGCAGCAGCTGGAACCTCAGCTCGGAAGGGGTTGCTAGCTGTAGGCTGCGGTTGTGCTGGCGCTTGCCATTGTTGATTATAAGATTCTTGATAACCTTGCTGAGCTGGTTGCTGTTGATCATAACCCTGCTGACCATAATTTTGATATCCACTTTGATATGATTGGTCATATGAATATCCGCCAGCACTTGAGTCAATATTAGTTTCTTCGGTTTGAGATACCTGACCTGATACATTTGAATACTCCAAATGATTCTTATACTCTCCATTCACAGGTCTCTGTTCTTGCATGCTGTACGTT
This sequence comes from Orgyia antiqua, assembly GCA_916999025.1. Lineage (NCBI taxonomy): Eukaryota > Metazoa > Arthropoda > Insecta > Lepidoptera > Erebidae > Orgyia > Orgyia antiqua. The sequence continues at coordinate 17,671,849 of OU779867.1, forward strand.
TGATACTCTTTATCGGGTGGATCAGACATTAGAACATTCGCTTCATCCTGGAATGGCTTAAAGTCGTAGATATGCCGAAGATTCATCAGCACTGGTACATACATGAGCTTACAGACAGCAATTAATATATTCAAAGCTGTAAAGCCTATAGCTTCAACAACTTCTCCAGCAATTATTGGGCCAACAGCGTATGCAAACGAATATGATATATCAGCAATTGCATAAATGCTTCCATAAACTGACACGTATCGCACATCCACCAGATATCCCAACATAGGCAGTAAAGCTGTATCGATGAGTGCAACACCAAAACATATTCCACAAATAGGTATCATTAACATTATAAAAGAGTTAGCAAAGGGAATTATAAAGCAGCATAATCCTTCTAATGCCAGTCCTCCAGCTGCCATCAGCCACTGATGTTGTGGATATTTTTTCGCCATTTTTACTGTTACTATTACTCCAAGTACATGAGGGAAAAATGCTGGCAGCCATATCATACCAATTTTCCAATTGTCTTTGGTCAAGTTATCTTCCATCCAAAGTGAAATCGTTGGTTCTAAAAACGCTAGAGCCACGTTTGCCATCATAAGAGCTCCAGCACAAACAGCTATATAAGGGTCCATAAGAAGCTTCCAAATTGGTGTACCAGCTGGTTTGGGTTGCTGCGCTTCCTTCAATTGGGTTTTTAGAGGTTTCATAACGAGTAGCAACATAAAACCATCTAACAATGATATTAATGCAAGTATTAAAAATGGAACTTCTTTACCCGCAAACTGGTATAATGCACCACCAAAAGGAGGAGCGAAGAGGCATCCAAAACTAATGAAAGCCAATGCAATACCTAAAGCCTTTGATCTCTCTGATTCTTCTGTAAATCTATCGGCTATCATTGCCAAACCAGATGTGTCAGCAAAAGCAGATCCAACGCCTTGTAAACTTCTTGCGAAGAACAGCATTCCGTAACTTCTACCACAAGCGAAAACTGATGTTGAAAGGAACATTATTACGAGGCCGATCATCATAGGTACGTCGTACCCAATTCGATCTATTAAGGCACCAGAAAAAGGATTGATCATGAGTTGCACGATCGCCTTTGAAGCAAACAATACGCCTGTCGCAGAATCTTGGCCTTCATGTGATCTTGGGATTATTTTAGTAGGCGTTATTGTTCTATTTCCTTCTTTGTAAGGTGCTAGTGTTACGACATGGTCATAGCTGTCTTCGCCCCATGCGCCAATGTATCGTAGATAATCAGGAATTATAGGTACAATCACCATATACAGCATGTTATCTAGTAGCAATGCTATACATACTATGACCAAGATGATCTTTCTTTGTGACGTGGGCTCCTGAATCTTCTCCCATAATATCTCCCGGATCTCACGTACCTCTAAGTTCACCACCGGGATGACGGCGTTGTCGATCTTTTGCCATATCGACTGTGGTCCCTCCGCCATCTTGAAGTCTTGGTATTGTTACTTAGGTTTTCAGTTAAAATATCTTGGATTCATCTTCAGATGAAACACGTCCCTCCAGTAGATTTTCAATGTCACACATTTACGCGTGGTCCGATGGCGCAATTTTCTTATGGGACTTCGGAACCTGACAACAAACAGAAATGATCATTTTATTATCATTTCATGAAAAAGTGGGGAGAAACTGGGAGTGCCCAGGATATATAAAGGACACATTATGTTTCAAAAGGATTTTGAGTCGATCTTTGTTTCTGTTAGTTGTCGTTCCTCTGTCCCCAGCGGATTATTTAAATAACGCCGTTTTCCAAAGACGATTCAGAGTCCTTTTGAATATAAATATTTATTAATAAAAATAGTAATCATCACAAACAAATGATCACTTGACATAATTTCTTATCAATATAAAATCTCTGATTAGAAAATTATTTCATTTCAATTGTCGTTGATATAAATTATGAAATTCATAACAAATATAAAAAAAACTTTATTAGGTACTTTGGTTTAAAGATATACTTTATGTATAGATAAAGAAGCAATAACTGAATTGCAATAGGCTAACTTGTGACCTGACTGTGTTATATTTTTTGTATTCCATTCTAACTTGTATCTTAAAATTCTGTTGTATTACGTAAAACACACTTCTATATCAACAGTTTCAGAGTTGTAAAACAGGCTAAACTCAATTTGTACTAATTGCTTGACGTTTTCATCTCAGCTCTGTTCACAAGGAGTAATTGTAACGACTTGTTTAGCCCAAATCCAATTTGCTAGGGTCCCTCAACATTACCGTCCTTAGCGAGGGGAGGTTGACGGTGACGTTCTTACTCTATGGGCTTCAATATTTTTTTGTCATCGACACTTTCTTTTTAGAAATGATTTATTTTATTAATCAAAAAATATTAAATTTTATTTAGATTTTACCGATACATTTTTTGTATAATTCGGTATATTAATCTAAGTTGTTTGGATCATCGGTTAGAATCATGATCATCATAACATCACGCCTTCTTCCCATGGAGATAAGCAGAGACTATAGAACACTATCTCTTACAATCTGTACATACTTCCCTGACCTCACTTTCATAGATCTGGTGGGTTAGAAATCTCAATAAAAGCTATTCGTAATATAATATGTGGAAAAACTATTGAAATGTTGTTAATTTTAGACCAGCCTTGTGGTTGAGTGGTTCATGTAACGGACTACCGATCACGAACCCGCAAGTTCGATTCCCGCTCGGGACAACCATTTGTGTGATATTTATAATTTTCATACAAATGTTTGTTCTGAGTCTGGGTGTTTCTATGTATTAGAAGTATTTATTTACAAAAGAAAAGTAAATTATGTATTCTGTCCGTATTCTGGTACCCATAACATAAGCATATTAGCTTATCTTGGGACCAGAGGACGTTGTGTGAAATGTCCATGAATATTTATTTATTTAAAAAAATATTATTGCGTTGACATAAAAGCTTCGTTGATAATATAATAAGAAACTAAGTACATACATATAATATGTATCGCAAACACATAAAGTACGCACGAAAAAATTTACCATTTCTTCTCTCTCCAGCCCATTTACGCCCCACTGTTGGGCACGGGCCTCCTCCACTTTGGAGGGATTATGGTCTACTGTGCCGCGCTGACCAGGCGTATTGGCACAGGGTTTATTTTCGAGTTTTCCGTCTCTCACAGAGGATGTTTTTTGTGTGCAATATCCCTTAGCTAACTTTTACAGCACACTTGGGGGAGATGGGGTGGTGACACTTGTATTCTTAATCCGTCACCACACGGAGGAACCATTTCTTCACAGTCCGGCAAAAATTAATTACGAAAGATATTAAAGATTTGAAAAGGTTTCCTATTTCTTTTCTTTAGCCGAACCTAAATCTAATCCATCTGCTTTAAGAGGAAGTAATTTTTAGAAGCCTTGCCAATATTTTCTTTTCTAACTATAAAAGCTCGTTAGGGAGGCAAAGGGCGGAAAATCCCTACGGAAAGTATCCACCCGTTGTGTTGAATTTCAATAAGGTAAAAAGTCATCGGTAAAAAGCTAAGGAATTAAATTTGTGGATAAAATATTGATGTTTATAAAAATCTGTTTCGTTGCATAAACAAGCTGTCTTTTTAACGTACCTAAACACAGCTTGGTGATACCATAGAATTAGGATATATACTTACGTATATGGTGATACAAGCAATCGTCTTATAACACCTTAAGTTCGATTATTATATTGGAAAAAGTATTACAGTTATTTTTTTGTGTAGAATTCCGAACTTAAAAAATCAATTTTTCTGCATGGATTTCACAAGATTTCATTTCGTGCGATTAATTAATAGACTTGGTACCAGTACTATAATTGACTTACATTCTTTACTTTAATCCCGGAAAAATGTGGTGTTCCCATGGGATGTTACGGCAACTCAAATATCCTACCTAAATGTCGTTAGTTTCGAGGTAGAACTAGTTTCTTTACGATTTTCTAAAAAACATTATCACGGCGGGTTACGCATTTATATTTTAAGATAATCCGACTATACAACTTCCTCTCTTCTGATCTAAATTGCTGTGCCCGACAGGGCCCATAATTGTATTTTAAATATTTATTTTAAGCAATGATTGTATACATACTTTTGACGGAACAACGATAATATTGTCACCTAGTTATATATCTTTCTTCTAATATATAAAATTCTCGTGTCACAGTGTTAGTTACCATACTCCTCCAAAACGGCTTGTCCGATTTTTTTCAAATTTTATATGCATTTCAGTAGGTCTGAGAATCTACTACTATATATTTTTGTTACCCTTATATTTTTATCACTATACTTCGATCGTAGCAGATGGCGCTCTATAGTCTCTGCCTACCCCCATGGGAAAAAGGCGTGATGTTATGATGATGATGATGATGATGACTATAAGGGTTGTCCACCCCTAACATTTATATAGCAAAAAAACGTTTGCTGGGCTAGCTAGTAAATAGAATAATATAGATATTATTCTTATACTCTGACTTATTAAAAGAGTTTGTTAATCTTGTCTTCTTAAAATAAAAATATTTTTGACTTTGACTTTGATACCTACTTTTACGAAAGCCAAAAATTACAAAATGATTAAAAACATGTGAAACAACAAAATGTTCATTTGTGTATTCTTTAATCATCGCTAGAGCCAGTTATGTAGAGAAGTAGAAATGTTTCCTATTCTGTACAGTCACGTAATCAATTATCTCCATAGCTAAGAGGGTTCTATACAGCCATTCATGTCGAGGGCACTCTAACGGCACAAATGACTAACACGATTCACTGACTCATATATTGTAAATCTACTCATTCATACAAAGCGCTATCTATTTTGTTTGTTTATAAAGCTGAAGAGTTTGTTTGTTTGAACGCGCTAATCTCAGCAACTGCTGTTCCGATTTGAAAAGTTCTTTCAGTGTTAGACAGTACATTTGTCGAAGAAGGATATAGACTATAATGTCACGCTGTCACCAATAGGGAAAAAATGGGGAAAATTATTTATATTCATCTGTTGCGTGCGCTGAGTTAGTGGTTTGTCTTTATTTAATAAAAAAGACGTGTGGCACTCGGGGACTGCCGCGGTAAAGCTATTGCATAGTATTTTTAATCAACTTATGCAATTATAATTATTTATTTATTTTATTTATGCAGGAATCTAAATACCATAAACTAAAATAAGATTAGTAATCCTTATTTACTGATGCTTACATCTGTCCATTGTTTATGGTAATTATGATAAAATAGCGATTGTCAATCAAATGTAGCGCCGTGTGTAGTATTTTTTAGTTACGCTATCTTTGTTACGGAATTTAAATTTCGAATTTTGTGCATTTAGTCTCCACGCTCAAGGCCCGCGATAGAAGCTATGCAATAGCTTAAAAACAAAGTCCTTTTTTTTGTATGTCTCTATGTGAGCTTAGATCTTCCAAACTACGCAATGGATCTTGATGCGTTTTTTTAATACATAGAATGTTTCAAGAGGATGGCGTTTTTTGTATGTATAATTAATTACAGGTTTGGTTGCTAAATTCCACGCGTACGAAGTCGCCGATAAAACTAGTTTTCATTGGATCTATTAATTGCCTCCATTTGTCCTTTGTGTTGTTCATATCTAATGAAAAACTTTTTAGTGCTTTGTACTATTCTTCGTTACTTTTCTCATTACAAGTAATTGGTAATTAATATAATTACTACAAGTCTGTATACCCCGTTATCGTTATGCTGTAATGTTTAGAAACACGCAATAGTATAAATAACATAAAAACTGTATTTTTACATAAGTTATCGTACTCAGGAAGGTTGCATACGCGCGTGCTATATTTAGTTGATAGGGTCACGCAATCAAATCGATAATGTTAATGGTAACTTGAAAATTATATAACTTATATTCTAGTTCACAGTTCTATAAGTAATCTAATAATATGCAAGGAGAATTTAGGTGTCACCACCCCATTTCCTCCTCAGGGCGCTGTAAGATCCAGCTAAGAGATATTATAAGCAAGCAACGTCTACTGTGAGAGACGGAAAACTCGAAAATAAATCTTATACCTTAGTCAGCGCGGCATAGTAGACAGCAAATCCTCTCAAAATGGGCATTTCTAGCAAAGACTATGTTATGTCAGATATACTAATATGACTAGTTCACGAAAATTCTCTCTCCCTTTCCAACCCATTAGACTCCCACTGTTGGGCACGGGCCTCCTTCACTTAGTCAAAGGTTCGTTCAAGTGACCTACTATGCCATGCTGACCAGTGTTGGTCTAAAGTCTCGTCTTAACTGGATTTTACAGCACCATGGGAAGGAAAGGAGGTAGTGACACTTGTATTCTTAATTCCATCACCATGAAACAACATGAAAATGAACGAACTATAACTATTAGTCATAATTTATATTACGTATTATTTGCTTCAAGGTGAAAACTATATAGCAGATGGGTATTGATCTAGTAGGGTTGCCACCCTCATACTCGTATGAATAATATAACTTGTTATAAATATGTAAATAGTGTGACAGCCCTTTTAAATTTATCTTTTGTTCGTCTTTATTTACACGTCGCGTCTTACAAAATCAATTGTAAATAAAAGGTACACAATAATACCCTGAGTTTGAAATTACAATATTTTTCAGGGCTGCTATAGAGAAAAAAAAATACAAATAAAATCTGTATCAGGCCTCTTTTTTGTTTTATGTAACCGAAGTTAATATCTTAATTAACAAAGTATTTTACCTGCAAATAAATAAACCCATACATAGTGCAAAATAATTATCTGTCTTTATAAAAATATTAGTATTAACTGGGTAGTGAACCCACGATCACAAAGTTGGCACCAACCAAGGTGCGGCAAAATTCTAAGTTTATTTGTGTAACGCCTTAACTAGATTATATTGAAGGTAAACATTCACATTAAAACGAAATGAAATTGCAATTTCTATGGTGGGGACTTCCCGTAGAGAGTACAACTGGAAGACATTGTGGTTGCAGTGTATAAGGTCATATCATTTGTATTTGTATTATTTTTAAGTACTCCTTTAATCAAATCCCAAAATAAAAATTATATTCTGTATGTTATAAAGTTGTAGTTTCGGCTATGCTTCGGTCTGTTAATCAAGATTCTTCCTAGATCTAAATCGACTATGAGCTGGATGAAGTCAGATTAATATTATGAAATTTTATTGATATATTCTAATTCCTGTGCCACAATGATATCTAGCAAAAGGTGTAATTTTAATAAATATTATCACTATCATAAAACAAAAGAACATTGTTAGCGCTATGACACAATTTCTTTGTTTTCGAGGAAGAAAAAGTAAAGGGCTTTTTGTATTCTATATAAAAAAAGTCTTATGTTCTGTTCAAATAAAACCCTACAAAGAAGTTGTTCTTTGCTAATAGAAAGGAGACTGAAAAGATTTTCTTTTATAAAACATTCCTTTCAAATAGGTTAGAGTAGCAATTTGTTGTTTTGCGTCTTCAGTCCTTTGTTATGAGTGTTTTGCCTTTGTCCTAATAACAATTGATTTATTCAAGTAGTTCAAGTAGTTATATATTGATTTAATTAGTTTTCGTCATTAGTAAAACAATTTTACTCTTGGGTAGCTAATAATTAATAAATACTACTTAATCGAAATTTTTAAATTAGGCTAGTAACTATCGTAAATAGACTAAATTGTCATCTCTATGTGAAGGAGGCTTACGCTACGGTTAAAGACATTTATTTTTCTCAAAAGATTACAAAATCACTTACAGAGAAAATACAATTTTTACTGACTTTCTAGTGCACAAGATCCTTGAATGTAGCAATTTCTTAATCCAATAGGCAGGTAGAAGTTGAAACAATTCATTTATTAAACAGTTGCAGTTTATCAGAAACCCGTGGGTAGCAAGATTATAAGACAAGCATATTATTATGTATTGGCTCAAAGTTTGAACCTCAAGATATGCATAAGGTCCATGTCACACTGAAGTGCTATAATGCAATTTAATATGATATATCTCTTACGTCACATTCATATTTTGTATATTGTACTATTTTAGTAGACGATATTTGTGTTTATATATCTAGTAAGCATGTAAGTATAATAATATTGAAAAGTAGGTATACCTATAACACACAATACACATTACAACTAGTAGTTCATGGATGAATGATTCCTTGAAAAGTGGCTCTTTATTAACCTCTTGTATGTAGCGAAGGATTTTGCATTTTTGATGTCGTTTGGTAATTTATTGTAATATTGTGCACCTTTGCACACACATGCACATTGTATAGATCTTTTTCCATAATTTGGTCTTGAGGGTGTTTTTATGGATATTATTGGCTTGTCTTGTTACACGTTTTTGGTAATCTGATCTTATTGTAAAAATTAGCTGAGTATGTGTGTCTTTAGTTAAAATGTTGCTTAATATACAAGTATTATATTTATGTATTTGCGTGATATTCATTAATTTGATTTCCCCATATATCAATTAGATAGTCTAGATGAGGCTTTACTAAGGTATTGTAAACAACGTATCGAACATGTTGCTGTAAGCAATTTCCCATAGATTTTACAGCTCCCGTGAGAGACGCAAGCTTACCACGTACTTTTTTTATATGGGAATTCCAATTTAGATGTTGGTCCAGGGTTAAGCGCAGGTATTTTTCCTCAGTCACCTTGTTTATAGTCTCTCCGTGTATAGTTAATGGCTTGTGATTACCAATTTTTTTGTTTTTTGCTGCAAAAATAATATAATTTGTTTTAGATGTGTTTATTGTCAACATATTAGATTGCATCCAGGAGTCTAGTATATTAAGATCATTTTGTGCTTGGTTTATGACAGTATCAATGGAATGACCATAATAAAATAAGCTAGTATCGTCAGCATATAGTGTGATATCTCCCCTTAATCCAATATCATCTATATTATTTATGTAAATAAGGAACAATAATGGTCCCAAAATTGAACCCTGCTGCACCCCGCATGTTATCAATTCAGGCCTATTTTGGTTTTTATCAATTTTGACAACTTGATATCTATTCGCAAGATAAGATTTAAATAGGTTATAAGCCGCACTTGTCACCCCCAAATCCTGTAGTTTCCTAAACAGTATGTCATGGCTCACTGTATCGAAGGCTTTCTTTAAATCAATAAATATACCTAATTCAGTTTGTTTTATGTCGATATTGTGTTTAATAAAACAAACAAATAAACGTTTAATAAAGAATATAAAAATCTTTCTAGGTTAACTTAAATTAATTTTGAAAATTGTTTAATTATGAAACTTTAGAAGACTTTAACGTATAAAACAGCAAAATAGCATAGTCGCCTCATTACGAGTCCACTTCGCATAAAATAATCATTAAACTATTAGGCTACAGAATGCCCTTGAGGTGTACCGTCGGCTTTTTCAAAGGGCAGGTGAGTAAGGGTGAGTTAATTTCAGAGGGGCTGTTTCCCCTCTGCGGGGTAAGGGAGGGAATGCCCTGGAGGTAGGGAGGCAGGGAGACTGACCTGTCTAGGGGAGAGCTTTTGAATTTTTTATATCTTGTTTCGGGAGCACTTTGCGAATATGTATTTGTTCATTTGTATTTTTGTTTTAGGGGTTGTATAAAATACAATGTTTTTGTATAACCTATTCCACTCAAAGTTTGTTTTTGTTATGTTTAAAACAATTAACTCAACAAATATATTTCTGTTTTTACATAATGAAAGTTATGTTATGCTTTACTAATAATATACTATAATATTGCTTAACCTAATTTGGGTTTTATATGTGTTTAATTAATATGTCCCTATGGTGATGTATTAAGACTACAAGTTTTAACACCCCATATTTTACCCAGGGTGCTGTAAGAGCCAGTTAAGAAATATTATAAGCAGATAATAGAAATCTCGAAACTAAACCCTGTGCCAACAGGCCTAATCAGTGCTGAATAGTAGGCCATAAACCCTCCCAAAGTGAAGAAGGCCCGTGCCCAATAATGGGACGTCAATAGGCTAGGAAGGGGAAGATAGAGATGGTAACATTTTACAAGACTTTAATTATCATCTACGTATAAATAATTGTCATTTATTTGGATTAGATTTTTTACTAGCCAATTCGTAATAAAACCTTCATAAACTACTTTACCTGTTTCCCGTACTTGCCAATTAGTATCACCCCATGTATAAGGGGGTTGAGCAGGAGGAATGTGTAGACGTTCTATGTAGGGGAGGTATTAATTAATTGATGAACATTCCCTATCTGATATTTCATGTTATTTCTGATTGGAATGTTATACCAATTTCATGATTTGCTATTACGGGTAATTGACAAATGTATGATGTTAGCACTGCAGAAAGACAAGATATATCTTAATATTTTCTAACACTTGCGCGACTCATTTGTTTAAATAAAACTACTTTTTACGGATTTAGACGCGTATATTGGTTTCAAATTTTGGCCCGACGTTTCGGAGACTTTGAAGTCACCATGGTCACGGGTGAGACTGAACGGTAATGTGTCTTCTACGATCAGTTATTACAGGGTTTACCAACATCCAATTAAATTAAATTTAATATTTTTTTTTATTTAATTCCGTAAGAATTCCGCAAAAATTAACTTAAAACCATTAGAGATTAATAACTCGTAAGAACATTTAATTTACTTGAGTAACACACTCAAGCAAATATTTGAGATATGATAACGGGATACTAGGAGTGAAAGTATTAATTTATTATTTTTTTGCAATTGACTTGCTATGCTTTTTTATTTTTTTACTTAATAAACTACCCGTTACTCTTCCAACTGAGCTACAATATGCAGATGCCATGGTAGCTTAGTTGGAAGAGCAACGGAACGGCATTCCGAGGTCGTGGGTTTGAGTCCCGCTCATGGTGATCATTTTTTCCACTATAATTTAATTTATCAGTGAAGGTATTTTTCAAAATTTTTTTATCATGTTAAAGAGTTTTGTTTAAATTCCATTTTCCTGGAAAATTAATTACATATTGTAAAGTTGTAAATGTGGTGCTATGCGAAATTTTTGTTCCCTGTACCTCTGTGTTCGATATATTAACTCTATCGTCATCAGAAATCATCAATAGTAAACAATAAGCGATTTCAAAAATAAAAATAATTTTTACCAGAAAATGAAATAATATTAGTTTTGGTTATTTTATTACACAAGGGCTGTCATACGCAACACTTGAATCGCTCTGAAATCACAAAAGCTCCGCAGTCCCGCTGAGCAGTGTGATGGGGTCGCAGGTTCAATCAAATATGTTTCACGCTGTGTGTCAAATACCTTTTGTGTTTGAAGTGTTTTGTGAACGTATAATTGTATTTTTAACTTGTTTTATGATATACCTAGTTTTACTTCCTAGTTTTTCTTTTTTTTACGGATATTTCACAAAACATCCTCTGGTATCTACCTAAACTTACAGCTTGTGTTGTACCAGGATACGAAAACATTACTATTTTGTAAATAATTTATTAAAATGGACAAAGATCACATCAAAAATTGTCGCAAGCGGATAATCGAACTTACGATCTCGTAAACTGCAGCTCGGTATATAAACCACTGCACCACAAGACCCGTCGCGTGATTACATTATGTAAAAGATCTTATAGATATAAAAAACCTCATTGATTATTTTATTCCTTCAAAGGATAATTGTAATTTCATTTTTAAAAAGAAAAGTAACTACAGATTCTAACGGCAAGTAAATAGAAGAACTTTAGCAAAATATTACAAAGCCTTTTGTCCTTTTATTAATAAGTAAGTACATTAGAAAATTCTAAAATATTATTTCTAACTTTCTTGAACAAAAGAATTCATTATTTTTTGTTCTTACTAACTCCATGAATTCGCTGTGTTAAAAAATATAAAACACCTTGCAAGTACAGTTTAGAAACTTGAGACTCCTTCTTATGTCAATATTAATAAGAGCGTCATGATACCATTTTATACGTAGTAAGTAAAAGTGTATTTCCCGTGGCGTTTCATTCTGAGAGGAGAATGGGACAAACTGGATTATATCGGGTCTCTAGGGAGGGGTGGATGGGAGGGACCCAGTGAGAAAAGTTTGCGTAAGTCAGCTGTAATCTTGTTTGGGTTAGAAGGGTTGTAGTTGTATTTATATAAGCCTTAGGCCTTGCGTTTGTGATGTTAGCCAAAAGGAACTTGTCAATAGTTAGTGTAAATATACTGGAGCTCGTTAAACAGCGGCCGTTTGTTGAATTTAGTCGTTATTAATTTTAAAGTAAATATTTTTTTTACTGTTGAAAGCAATTTTGCTAATAGAAACTAAAACACTATACTATACAATACTAAACCACAAAATTTAAATTTGAAAGATTTATAATTTTTGTATTTTCTAATATATAAAATTCTCCTGTCACGGTGTTTGTAATTATACTCCTCCGAAAAGGCTCGACCGATTTTCTTATAAATTTTGTGTAGGTACATATTCGTTAGGTCTGAGAATAGGACAACATCTATTTTTCATACCCCTAAATGTTAAGGGTGATCCACCTCTAACACTTCTATGGCAAAACTACGTTTGCCGGGTCAGCTAGTATTTCTATAAATAACCAGTTTTTTATTATATTTGTCTTTATTCTCTTTAGATAAATAAACCAGATAAATGACTAGGTGTATGAGTTTAGAGGAAGCCACGGAAGTATGTTTCGATCGTAGCAGATGGCGTTCTGTAGTCTCCGCCTAACCCCATGGAAAAAGGCATGACGATATTATGATGCTGATTAATTCTCTTTTTTCTAACTACTGTCTAGAAGTCAGTTGTTGGTCTTATTTAGACCATATTATTTTGCACTATACCAGCTGTGCTGGGTGTATTTGTTCATACCAGGTTAAAAGGGGTGCAGACACTTGTTTTCTTAGGCCATCACCTCACGGATAATATCGAATGTATGTACGAAATGTATCTACTTTGAGGTTAATTCTATTATGAATAAAAACAATATAATAATTGTACCAGCTTAACACATATAATCAACACAAACGAGCACAAGTACTTGATCACTTGAGCCTCGGGACGTACATGGATCCATTCCACCCCAACCTCCCCCGACAACACAGAAGGCCTTTCGCAGACAATAAATACTCTTGATAATATTATGTTTTGTTTATCACGTTGTAAGTCTGTTCATTTTGTTATCTTCCATCATATAATGGCTTCCGGAACTTCCGGTTCCAACTCCTTATAAACAGATTTATAGTAAGAAAATTCTACTTAATTTATTTATTGTTAAATATATTACAAAACAACTGGTAACGAGCGATAATATTTGATATTTTAAGATTATAAGAGGGATTTGTTGCATGCGTGCTGCTGTATTATTGGTGACCTTATATCCTGCAGTCGGCTAATTAAGACTTAGAAAGAAATTAATGTTAAGTCCCAAACTATCCTATCCTAGTGCTCACGTAGGTACTAGGAACTAGAATGGACAGTTTTAAGCTTCCAGCTTTATAAGTTTCACCTGACGGTAATTCGTCTGTGGGTCAGCTGTATAACATACTCCTTTATTTGTTAGTTAAAAGGACCATATTAGGAAAATAGGGAAAATTTGTATTTTGGAAAACAAATTCTATAACATAACGTATAAAAAATTAAGAGAAGTCTGAAAGACGAGAGAAAAGTAATATGGAAGAGCATGACATATTGCGCTAACGCCAAATAATTATTTATCTTAATCACAGATAGAACTTAAACTTACAACTTCGCCCTGCAAAACTTGCATCCCCATTTTATATCAGACTTTAAGCACAGCTTCTGTGCGTGTTTTATCTACAACACAGCCTGTGTCATTCTTGTACACCCTTGATCTCAACCCTCTTACATAAAGTGGCTTGGAGAGATGCCAAAGCCCATCATAGCGAGTTGCATCCTCGGGTTACGTAAGAAAATACATGTCAATCAATATTACTATGGTGTAACACCTGTTTCAGAACTCACTTAATTTTTTAAATCTCGTAGATATCGATTATATAAATATGAGTTATTGAACGCAGTTTTGACCGTGTTTATTGTTATTGAGCAAATATACACCAAACCTTAACAAAATATACATAAAACTATCCACCACCAAATCCAAACCACTTTATTATCTAAAAAACTGCATCAAAATCCGTTGTATAGTTTTAAAGATTTAAGCTCACATAGGGATATACATATACACACAGACCTACAAAAGTTATGACTTTGTTTTATAATAAGTAAAATTTCACTAAATACTAATTTTAAGTATCTACTAATATTTTATACCTATTCACATATTTTTCTGCTGTGCGGTGAAGTCATATTTTCAAGTTTTTCGCATCTTTCAGATTTCTGTCTGGGTAAACATTTCATTGAACACACATACAAATATAAATCACAATAAAGCTATGTAAATGTAAATACAAATACATCTCGCATGCTCATTAAATTTGCACGGTTGTGTAATAGTACACCGCAGTAATTGCTTCGTGTTGTAAAACAGATGAGGGGAGAATGGGGCAAATGAAGCCATTTCTAAAAGAAAAAAATTCCAACACTCTTTTCTTGCTATTAAACAAAAAAAAACCTTAAAATTAAGGGACTGAATAGAGATATAACGCAAAGCTTAAGTTGGTATACAAAGTTATTTTTGCCGTTGTGTGCAATATAAGACTTTTATATAGTTGTAATAAGGTTGAGTAAATAGAGTATGAATAAATGGTGTGCAGCATCCCGTTTCAAGTAAATAGTTTGTTGTGAATAATAGAGGTAGTAAGTTGACGCTCTGTTATGAAAGTTGCTAGAAATATAGTAATATTTGAGAACATAATATTTACCTATTTTTTTTTTATAAATATTCATGGACATTTCACACAACGTCCTCTGGTCCCAAGCTAAGCTTATATGCTTGTGTTATGGGTACCAGAATACGGATAGAATACATACACTACTTTTTTTTTGTAAATACATACTTATAATACATAGAAACACCGAGACGCAGTACAAACATTTGTATGACAATTAGAAAAATCACACAAATGATTGTCCCGAGCGGTAATCGAACCCGCGACCTCTTGATCGGCAGTCCGTTACCAGAACCACTACACCACGAGGCTCGTCAAGTTATCTACCTGCATTTATTTTGGTTGTGTATTGTGAGTTGTATTTAAGTTACTATTAATTGTATTTTGTATTTATAATTATATGATATATCTTTTGTAGTGGTTTTCCATTATCAGAACTTCAACGCCTCCCGGATAATTTTCACCAATTCTACTTCGACTTATCAGTATAATCACTATAGTGTTTGATTTTCGTTGAGTACAATAATATTAAGTGCATATACCTATGTATGTATGTATGTTTCTGATTATATTATGTGTATTTTTGTAGCATCTATTTATATGTATGTAGGTATAGGTGTAAGTATTCGTAAGTAAGTTTATTTTTTATATTTATAAATGCACCTACCATTTATTCTCTGTACAACCCTAATGAAATGAAATGAAATGAAAAATCATTCAATCAAGTAGACACAGTTTTTCAGAAAAATTATGTGCTTTTGACATGTCCAATTTTTTTTTGCCTACCACCGGTACATGACGCAATCTGGTGAGAAGAACCGGCGTAAGAAACTCAGCAGAGCTTTATTTAACCAAATCAATATTTTTTAATTAAGTGTCAATTATACTTACAATGCTAATAAAACTTGATAAATTTAGTTTTAATGAATTTTTTAAATTTAGAATTATTTAATTAATTCTCTTACATCAATAGGGGGTTTATTATAAAATCGTATACAATGACCCATGAAAGAGTTACATATTTTGTGGAGACGAGTTACATGCATTACAAGATTGTGTTTATGCCTTGTATTAACATTATGGTGGTTGCTTCTTTTTGTAAAATTATAAATATTTTTATTAACATACAATAAATTTTCATATATACAATTGCGAAGCGACCGTTAAAATATAAGTTTGACTTGTGGAATGGCTCAGATACTAAGACCGCCTTTGTACATGTACTCTGTTTATATATTTTTTTTTATATTCGTGGACATTTCACACGAAGTTTGTGCATGAAGTATTAAATAAATAAATAGACTCCTCGTCAATCTGACAGTTAACGCTTCACTAATGTAGTAAGAAAGAGATTGGCTACATCTAAGTTCTAACTTTAACTACATATTAACTCCAAGCGATACTTCGATATGATTACTTTACTTAGAGATAAAAGCAATAAAATTTTACCATACTGTTTTACCATTACAGGATCTAAAATCAGACCAACTTTAGACACGAAAAACCCGAATGTCTCGTAAATCTCTAGTGTAGATTGAACCCTCGTCTACCCATAACGAGAAACCCGCAGGCAATAAAGCCGTTACGGTCCGAACATACCCGAATACGTTCGCATATTTCCGTTGAACGTCTGCCATTTTGCAATTTGAATTGAAATGTCAAGTGAGGGGAGCGCGGGCGTGATTGGATCAGTTCAGTTTATTGGAATTATTATCGTTTCGGTGATTGTGTTTTGTTTTGGCCGTAAATAGTTGTTTTAATTAAGGTACTATTCTCAAATTAATTTTCTTCAATTTTTGTAAACTAACTTTGTCTTTACTGTCTGTATGACATTTTTATGTATAGACATTTGTTTAATATCCGTAGTTTGATGGACTTCAAAATATATATGCTTGATATTCGTTTGAATAAGACATCTTGAAGTTTATCTTGCTGCACTCATCTACTTTAGCTGATAAAAATATTTGTTAGTCGGACATCGAAGTAATCCTAGAGCGGTCCTTTTTGTTCACAGCCTGAAAAACATTGTCCACCTACAATTCTCCCAACGTACAATGTGATAAGACCCTCAAAACAGGCAATTTCTTGAGCAATTTTCCTTTTCGTTTAAATCGACCCCTATCTATTTTTATGCGAGGAACTATTAGCAATGTCGTTATCGGCAGAAAACGCCACAAATCATTCCGGCACCGACATATTACTGACGGCTAATTTAACAACGGTATAGGGGAGAGTGGCTGGACCACGAATAATGTTTTTATTTGAAAATTTTCAAGGTCTCGTTGTTACACAATTTGTTTTAGCGAATAAATAAATTTATCTATCTACCTATTGATTAGAATTACATTTTCAATTTATTTTAGTAAAGCCAGTAGAAGAATTTCTTTCGTTCAAGACGAAAGATTACCCAATTTAGTCTATTATTCATATTTTGAGTAGATATTTCAGATTGACGAGCCAGCTTTGAGATGTTACAATGTTATAAAACATCAAAAAGAATCACAATTTCTTTTTGATGTTTTATAACATTGTAAAAAATACTGAAATAATTTCAAATTTTTAACTCAAATAAAGATTTATGTGATGTTAAAAGCTTATAAATATAAACGTCAGTAAATACCGCACAGAAATGGTCCTAATATCCGCAACGACCTTTGTTATAATAAACAACGAGGGGTGCTACCATCTTGCAAATATTATGGTGTCATAATAGTCCCTCATATTTCTTATGACATTGTCGGGTGTCCCATCGTACACTTGTTATAAAAATAGACATACACTATTATGATTTACGGCCCAGTAGTTGCACAAATAGTAATTTTTAATATATTATGTCATTTGGCCTATTGTGTATAAGTTAGTGTAATTAAATCTCATACAGTGCCAACCTTTAAGAAATGTCCTAAAAATATTCCTTAAAACTCCAAAGTATTTATGTTTTTAGGTAAATGAGTCATTAAATTATACATAAATAAGCGTAGTCTATCAAATTTCTTTAACAGCCGCCTTGTTAGTAGTTTATTAATTTTTTTTTAGCCACTACGTAACGATATAATGTAATGTATGTAATGGGACAATCATTTGTGTGATTTTTCTAATTGTCATACAAATGTTTGTACTGCGTCTGGGTGTTTATAATATGTATCATAAGTATGTATTTACAAAAAAAAAGTAGTATATGTATTCTATCCGTATTCTGGTACCCATAACACAAGCATATAAGCTTAGCTTGGGACCAGAGGACGTTGTGTGAAATGTCCATGAATATTTATTTATTTATTTATATAAAAATTAGTCAATAGTTTTAAGCATTTTGGTATTAAGAAGTACCTACTTTTTAATTAATTACATTTAAGAAAACATCGCGTTTGTCCTGTAGGCAAAATAAAATCTAACAAATATTGGAAAATGGTTTAAATAAAAGTGTAGTAATAGTCTAATATATAAGTAATTTTATTTCAAATTGCTCACTAGCTCCTTAAGTTACGGTACAGTATTATGATTATATTTTATACAGCGTTAGGGGGAGAAAATAATAGATTCACCTGTATTTTCCCAGGGGTATGTGTATTATTGATCGTCATAATGTGGAATGGTGTTGAATACGATAAAGTGTTATTTTAATACAAGTTATTTTATTTTATAGAACATTCTAAAAAACATTGTATAGCTAAGAAGTGAAGAGTAACAAGGGCCAATTCCGAAATGTTCACCAGAGCGTTTTAATATAAATTACATTTTCGTTCAGACTTATTACACCTTGCCTCTAAACTATATAATTGTTTGTGGCAATAAAGACTACACTATGATACAAAAAATACTAGTATAAAATACAACACTATTCATTTGGCCTTCTTTTTTTTTTACATCAGGTTAAATAACATCACTTCCAAGCGACGGAAATCACGGAAAAGAATAACGTCTAGTAGACAATGGCATTATGAAAAAAACTCGTGTTCGTTATCAGACTATTTACAAGGCTAGAAGGAATATGAATGAAGGAATAACATTATTTCTCATGCATATTCTCCTAAATGAAGTTGTCAAAACAGCCTGACGATATAATTAAAATATAAACGATGTACAATTCCTTACGCAAACGCTCGTATTTTCATACAATAATTCTGTTATACTCCAATCTAACAAAGCGAGTCTCGATTCACAATGAACCCGTTTCAGCTAACTGCTCAGTTTGTAAAACACAAAACAATGACGTCACCAACAAACCTAATCCCAGTTTTAATGAACGCGACCCTCTTGTGGGTAAATATTGCCCAACTTACCCTAGCTTACATTTATTGGCGATGTACCCGCAACAAAGAGGACATGCGGATATGCGGATATTAGGGGAAGATGGGGTGATAAGAAAAGGGTGTTAAATTGCAAGTATGATTCTTTTCGCTTCCGATTGCGTGGCGTTTTCTTGGTTAATTAATTTCATATTAAAAATTTAGGATAGATAAATAATAGTAAATAGACGTGTTATTTGCGATTTTAAATATAATTTAAAGTTAAATGAAAGAATATCAGCGTTTAATTTCCGAGAAAATCAATTTCAGAAATATAAGAGTACCATTTATGTACGGTCATTCGGGTACATATTTTATAAGATAATTTCGCCTGACCTTACTATTAAAGTACGTTATATTAATCTAAAAATTTAATTATAAATTTAAAAAAACCGTAATCTCAAAAACAAACGTATGGACAACCGGAAAACTCGGTTAAAACACGTATCGAATGTCTTACAAAATCTAATCACAATTCAGATTTCAGCATTCATGACATTCTATAATAGTCTGCACAGAAAAATCTCAATAAATTCACCTCACGTCGGTTCTGTTGAGACACGTATTTGAGGGGAGACTGGGGTAGAATGGACGACCGGAAGCTCGCAGTTACCAGCGAGATAAATAGCGTACGAGATTACGTGAGATACTGACGGGAATACAAAGTGCGGACAAAATTACTGTTATGTAGTTGTGTTGTGTTGAAACTACTTAGCTGTATTAAAAGCTGGTGGATTTTACTAACAGTTTTTATATTAAATGAAATAAACTTTTGAAACTAAAAAAACTTTCATCTAGGATATGATTTTATGTTGACTACTAAATAAAATTTTAACTATGTATGTTTACGAATGGTACGACCGCAACTCAGTAAAAAATTGTTCCAGCCATTCTATTCAGCCCATTGCAGTCAGTAGGTGTACATTCAATCATCAACCTTTCTCCATCCATAGCTAGACATAATCCTCCCCCATAGAAGGCCACAACGCACGGTCTTGCAATATCTGCATCCAGCGGTCTCCGGAAATTTTGACGATAGCGTTAATCCACCTTTTTGGATGCGTGGTCACCACTCGAAGACCTTCCGTCTCCAACGATTGTCTAGTATTGTCTTCAGCGTGCTAACTCTTCGGGATATTCGTACACACCGTTCCTTCTACGCATCTACGCTGGACATGGGCATGCTAATTTACGCCACAATAAAGATATTTTTCGTACTTTTATTAAATTATCAAATTGTGAAGGTTCAGTATGAAAGAAATTTCGTGCCGATAGTGGACGACTGAGTTATAAAAACCGGCCAAGTACGAGTTGGACTCGTACACGATCTGTTCCTTATCATTTTTATCTTAATATTCGTCATATATAACATCATCATGTTATCTAAGCGTATCATCAAATTACACTGAAAACTGTATAGAAGCACACATAAATATTTATTGTATTGTGGTTTTAGTATTTGTTGTTATAGCATCAACTGATATACCTACATAATCTGTGAAAATTTCAGCTCTCTAGCCATTATTACATTTCCTGAGATACAGCCAGGTGATAGACGAACGGAAGAAAGGAGTCTTAGTAATATAGTCCTAAAAAGGTTTTAATTATTTCTAATAATAATATTGATCACTTAACTACTATTATGATCCCCTTCAGATATGGCGTGTGTTACGAGAGGCACACAACTATTCATGTAACAGTACTACTATTGTGGCGTATTTGTCACGCGTTGTCAAAGCGAGTGGGTTCGGGTAGCGTGGGGTTAACTTACCCCTCATCGTAACGACTATTTAATTGGTTATTATTATTGAGATTTCAGATATGGTCTGAGCGAATGAGAGAATAGCAATAATGGAAACACTAATCTATACTAATAATGTAAAGCTGAAGAGTTTTTTTGTTTGAACGCGCTAATCTGAGTTAAACTACTGGTTCGATTTGAAAAATTCTTTTAGCATGATAGCACAGTTATCGAGGAAGGCCGGCTTTATAACATCACACTGCGGCTAATATGAGCGAAGCATCAGTAAACCTTTTGATTGAGAGGTAGGTTGGGCAACTCAGTAAATAATATTCCCTTTGAAAAAATGTCATTTACCATTTTCGTATTTCAGTTGTGTTTGATGTTTAACTTAAACTTAAGTATGAAGTGGACTTCTATTTAAGTCGAATGATTTTTATACTAGGAATCTGTGCGTTTGATTGAGATTCATTTTCCAGAACTTATTCTTTACGCAATGTAATCATTTAGGTTGTTAAACAAGTCGTAAGCAAAGTACATAGAAAAAATTATTTGTATTTTTGATTATCATTTAAAAATTTATATCTTCCTATAAATTCTTTGACGGATTATATTTTTGATAGACGATAATACTTTAGTAACCAATTTAGTGATTTCATTTTTGAGAAGATTATTTTAGATTATCAAGATTATAAATAAAACATTAAATTAATCTTATTCTTAAGAGACAACATAGATTTGATAGATCATAAATTATAACATATAGAATGTAAGCGATACAAATTCCGGTGAATTAAAAAAAAAACTTACCTTTAATAACTCATGCGTGTTATTAAATAGGGATTTCCCCAATTGTGGACTCTCTGTAGAAGAAAAACCACTCGATTGATATCCGTTTAACTTACACACATACACACAGACACACACAAACTCACACACAAACACAAACTCACACACGCAAACTCACATACACATAATCACACAGAGATATACTGAGGGGATGTTAGGTTAATTGATTAGTATTATTGTTCAAATTTATTTAATTTATATCAATCAATTATAAAATTTCTTATATTATTTATTATTAATTATAAAATCAATTATAAAATACTGCAAAAAGTTTAATAAATCTAATATATAAAATTCACGTGTCACAGTGTTAGTTACCGTACTCCTCCGAAACGGCTTGACCGATTTTTATGAAATTTTACATGCGTATTCAGTAGGTCTGAGAATCACCCAACATCTATTTTTCAAACCTTTATTTTTTTAGTATGGCAGAACAACGTTTGCCGGCTCAGCTAGTAAATTATAAATCCGTAATTGGCTGTAAGTGTAATGTAAGTAATGGTTTTTTTTGTGTAGATAATCTTTAAGAGCTGTGGATTTTGTGAATGAATAAATAAATAAATAAATGCATGAACACCACACTATTTCTAATCGACTAAAACACAATAGGAACAAAAGTTACAAGTAACGCCCGCGGGTTCTCATCAAATATTCATAAATAGGGAGTAAATAATATCGACCCACTCTCCCCACACAATGGTTGCTAAGTTACGATATAAAGTTACGATTTTAAAATTGTTTAAGTATTGCATTGTAACAAAGCAGTCAAGTGCGAGTTGGAATCGCATATGCAGGTCCGGAACGGACCGTTAATATCATAATGTATTCGTCATACCAAATAACACACAATGACGAGGCCCCAAATAATGGGATCAGCACAGGGTAATGATTATGATGAGTATTTGTTATTATAGCATCAACTATTATACACAAACTGGAAAATTTTCAACTCTCTAGCTATTACCGTTCTAGAGAGTTTTTTATCATTAAAACACTCTTATATTATTGTATGAAATGGGATGTTGACATCTGTATTTATTAATCCGTAAACAAACAGTATGTTCTTATTCTTCCCAAACCATCAACGTCCTACTATTGGGCAAGAACCTCATCCACTTCAGGAGGGATTTTCGTCTACCATGCCGGGTTACCAAGTTTCCGTCCCTCACAAAGCATGTTGTCTGCCTATGACAGCCCTTAGCCTCGAGGAAATGGAGTATTGACACTTGTATTCTTCATCCGTCACAATATGAAATATTTTATCCTTGTTATTTTACATTTATGTACATAAGGTTTAGTATTTTAACAAATTATTTCCCGTCCGTTATCCTTAACTACAAAAGACCCTAACACAGCATCGAACCTGCGTCACCTCGTCACAGTAATTGATACAATTAGCGCCCGAGGGTCTACAGAAATTGGGAAACGAAGGGCGGTTTTGTGGCAAGTACGACAAATAATTTTAGTCATGTTTTGATTTTATATGTATATCGTGTGTATATGGTTTAAGAAATTATTTCTCAAAAAGAATAAATACAATTCACTTATAATTGAGAAATCACAATAAGCTTATTAGTAAGTACTATTGAGAGCAATCTTATAGGTACATGTTTATCTTACTTATTACTGCAATTACTTAAATGAAATAATACAAATTCATATTACTTTATAACAATTCAGAAAACATGTGGGTAGCAAGAAAACAAGTAGCAGTATTACGTATCGATTAGCCAATAACAAGTGGATAGCAATTGACATTACAGTTATTACAATTTATTTAAGAAATAATAAAATATTGGTCAAGTGCAAGTCGGACTCGCACACGAAGGGTTCCGTACCATTATCTATGCAACATAAGGCAACGTTATTAGTATCGAGCAAGAAACGCTAAAAAAATCATGTTTGTTGTATGGGAGCCCCCCTTAAATATTTATTTTATTTTATTTTTAGTATTTGTTGTTATAGCGGCAATAGAAATACATCATCTGTGAAAATTTCAACTGTCTAGCTATCACCGTTCTTGAGATACAGCCTGGTGACAGACGGACGGACGGACAGCGAAGTCTCAGTAATAGGGTCCGTTTTTACCCTTTGGGTACGGAACCCTAAAAACGTCTTTATTTACATTTTAATCAGATTAATCTTATAGTTTACAAATTAATTATTTTTGTATGTGTATTTTAAATTTAAATCATCAAGGTCTTGAAAATACCTTTAGAATATGAAACTTTAATACTCTTTTATATAATTTATAGGATTTTATTTCTTTAATGTCATTTGGCAGTCTAATATAAATCTATCATATATTTCTATCTATCTATAAATCTGTCTATCGGTTTAACAATTTAATTATTCTGTCCGTGGAGTGACAGACATAAAGAATACGAGCGTCATTTGAAGACATGGGGATGACTTGCCCACGGGGGTCGTAAGAACCTAGTGAAGGAACCACGTTGCATGACACCTGCGCACATACCCAAGGAAGAATGCAGACAGGCGACCGCGAGTAAAAATCAGCCAAATTCTTTTGCATAACGAACCCCAATTATCGGGATGAAGCAGGAGAATAATGATGATAAATGGTAATAGTTCAGGTCGCTGAGATTTTGTTGTTTGTCCGTTTTTCCATCCACATGTCACCGGACTGTATCTCAGAAACGATGATAGCTAGAGAGCTCAAAATCTCACAGTCTATGTATATTAGCTTATGCTATAAAATCTAATACTCATTATCATAATTCTTTTGGCCTTACTTATAACTTTATTTGGGGTCAGGAATATGAAGAATATATTATGATAGTCACGGTACGGAGCTTCTCGTGTACGAGTTCCATTCGTACTTTACTGTTTTTATCCAATTGTTACATCACGTGGTACATCCTAACTAATTTATAAATGCGAATATCGGAATTAAAATCTAAAAATATTGACGAGGTTAAGTGTTAATGCGTGTAACCAAACCATAGCGCGATTTAAAGGAACTGTACAACGCCATCTATCGAGTGATATGGTAAACTTATTTCAAAATTTCACGCGTACGAAGTCGCGGGCAACAGCTAGTAATAATAATAATATCATTAGTTTGCCGTTCCTTATGTCAACATAGCTATGTATTTTATGTCGCAATACCTCAATTTGCCTTGTAACGCCATTTCACAAATATTTGCTTATCGTTAGCTTCAACAAATTACTACTAAAACAAACTCTATGTTAAAACATTAAGATTGAAACTTGCTGTATTATACAATATTGGATGGTTGGTGAGCCAATATTTGCCAAAGCACCCTCTCCTACGATCTTATTATTGTAAATAATAATGCTTTTGTTTTTATCTTGTTTTGTTTACATTATTTGCTTTTAGGGATTGTGTTTTGAATAATAAAATAAAATGTTTCTTATTTTTTCAAACAAAATATAATTTATCAATTGAAATATAGCTAAAGGCAATTTTCCAATGTACGTGACGCACGCATGCACAACGTGCGTCCGTAGTGCGCGACTCGTCAAAATAATGTTAACTTTCACGTTGGCAAAAGAAGAAAGAAATACTTTTATGTCACTCACACCGGTGCCAGCGGCTACTTTTGTGTTTAGCCAGTGAGAATATAAGAATCGGACTATATTTTCAGTACGAAATCAAAGCGTATCGCGCGATTCTGTCGTGGAACAACGGAAGGCCACCTTAATACTCGCAATTTCATACGCCTATTTTGGTTATTAAAATATTATTATCTTCTATTTAAAAACACTATTCAAATGCGTTATTAAATTAATTAAAACACCGGTATTGGTAGTACCAGTGTTTTGTTTTTCTTACAGATGACAACAAAAAGCTAATAGTTACCAGTTTTATGTTCTGTAAGATTTCAAAACAAGAAACGAGAAACGAAAATCTGCAGTAAAATAAATTGTAATTAATAGAATATTTTAATAGTACTGACCTGTATCCCTGAGCTGCAGAGATCCAACTTTGTTAGTGAGGTAGCCTCGAATCGAACTGGCGACCCGCGAGGGCGAGGCGGCCGCTGCGCCTCCGCGCAAAGCGCCCCCCAGCCGCCCTAACAGCGCGCCCCCTTCCGCCTCCACGGTCAACACTTTAAACCCCAGCTATTACTAAAACCCCAAACGCTACTAAACCACCAGCGTTTATACCCAAATACTTACTAATAACTAATTTTTACTAATTAATGTGTATATCGCGTGTAAGTTAATATTAATTTCAGTACTCTATTTGATATGTATCGGTTAATGGCTAGTTCACCATGGTGTGGTATATGCCTGAAACAAAGAAAAATATACGTTAGTTACATTACTTCAAACCTTTATTTGTGATGGGATCGTAATGGGATCAATCATTATCGCTTTGAAAAACCACTTGATTGATTAGAAAAGTATTAATAATTACTAGATTTATTTTATTCTGTTAAATTACTATATTTTCCCCGTAGTTAGTTGATTACTTACTGCGGAGGTCCCTTATTTAACACGCTTTTATTAGTTCAGTAAGTATCTATCCATGTATTAATCTATGTAACGGAATCTTTTCCCGTAAAGATTTTTACCCACTAATCAATCACCATCAACTAGTAATCGGATTGATAAGAAATTTTGTACACATATTATATAAATAAATAAATATTCATGGACATTTCACACAACGTTCTCTGGCCCCAAGCTAAGCTTGTGTTATGGGTACCAGAATACGGATATAATACATATACTACTTTTCTTTTGTAAATACATACTTATAATACATTGAAACACCCAGAGGCAGTACAAACATTTGTATGACAATCTATACTATATATTATAATATTATAAAGCTGAAGAGTTTGTTTGTTTGTTTAAACGCACTAATCTCAGGAACCACAAGTCCGATTTGAAAAATTCTTTTAGTGTTAGATAGCATTTATTCAGAAAGGCTATAGGCTGTATAACATTACGTTACAACCAATAGGGGCGAAAAAGTAGTAAAAAATGTTGCAAGAACGGGGAAAATTTTACTAATTCCACGCGTACAGAGTTGCGGGTAACAGCTAGTTATAAATAATCACACAAATTATGGGAATCGAACCCGCGACCTTGTGATCGGCAGTCCGTCACATGGACCACTAGACCACGAGGTCCGTTTTTATCAATCTATGAATATATGTAATAATAGTGATTATTATGACGGTATGATGATGATAATGACATTTAGTAAACGGTCTACTGAATTTTAATAAAGTATTGGGCTATTAACCAGTAGTAAGAAATTCACAAAAAATCATGATCTCTCATCCTAAGTTGAGTCTCCAACGGATGTGTAACACCGGAAACTTCCACTCGAGTCACATCCGGCGGCCATCTTGTGCGCGGAAGTAGACGCGGTTTATGACATCCGCTTTCTTTGTGAATCGTAAATGTAACTTTCGTGAATATGCTGTAATTTGTTTTTGATGAAATTTTGCATAATTCCATTTCAAACTTAACTTTGTCTGTTTTATATATTTATAAAGGAATTATCTTATATTTTTAACTTTTAATTGCTTTTAAAATAAATAATATTTACTTTAACTTGTTATTTGTCAAAAGAAAGTGAATTTCTATGTTATAAATACAAATTTCATGAAAATTTCTCACAGCCTCTAGTCCCAAGCGAAACTTATTTGCTTGTGTAATGGATACCAGAGAACGGACACAATACATAATTTATTTTTAAGTACTATATAATATTTTTGTGACGAATACAAATTTAATATAACACAATTAGTTGTACTGTTCGTTATTTGAATCCGCAGCTCCATGAACGACAGTGCGCTACTCTAACTACTGAACTACGAGATTCACAAACTATTTTATGTGTTGTTTTATTGCTATTTTCGGCCCAACCGTTAAAATAAGGTAAGTATATTATAAAATTCTGAATCTTTTATTTACGCTACAGGTCTCCATTTAGAAAGAAAGCTTAATGAAGCGGGAACGAATTGGAATGCCCTTAATCAGGCGAAGCAACGGCCTAATTTAGTCTATTAGCAGTCGTTAGATGAAGTGGTGTAGATGATTACAATGTATTAACAATCTTCGAGAAAGTGTTACCCAAAAGTAAAAGGAAGTAAACGTAACGACGGGCTTCGTGGCGTAGTGGTTCATGTACTGGACTATCGTTCACAAGGTCGCGGGTTCGATTCCCGCTTGGGACAATCATTTGTGTGATATTCATAAATGTCATACAAATGTTTGTACTACGTCTGGGTGTTTTCTATGTATTATACGAGTAAGTATGTATTTACAAAAGAAAAGTAGTTTATGTATTATATCCGTATTTTGGTACCCATAACACAAGCATATAAGCTTAGCTTGGGACCAGAGGACGTTGTGTGAAATGTCCATGAATATTTATTTATTTATTTATTTATAAGTAAAATCTAAAGAATCAATTGACTTAGATTCGAACTCGAAACATTGCTATAACCATTTTCATTTTTTTAAAATTACCACTTGAAGCAAGTCAGAGTTATTATAACAAAATGTAAAGTTATTCAAAGCGTAGCGCTATTCCATATCTCTCAAATGTAAATGAGCTACATAAATAATTACTAAGCTACGCGGTTACATTTCGTAGCACCGTGCTACGTTGCGTAACCACAGTGCTACAAAATTCTGTTTTATTGTTAGAGACAAATAAATAGTATCTGAAGTGTTTTCGAATTCCAGGACTCATTTGACATTTAATAATGTCAAACATGATACATTCTATCCACAATTTAAAAAAAATTAAGTTAGGCCTAATTTAAAACAAATATACGCCTATAAATCCGTAATAAGTTTTATTTGGCTCAATATAATTGTGAACTTTTTATTTATTTACTGAATTTTATAAGTTTGGTAAAAATTTTGAGTAGGGATCTGTTAAAAAAGTTTTTCGTTTAACGACTGCTGATTTACAAGTGTTATAAAATGCAATTATCTACCATCACAGAAAACGTGTAACCGTCGCGTACCCGCAATAAAAAACAGAATATAGTCAGTTCAAAAACGCTAAAATCGGTCCTGCAAGTTCCAGATTTAATTTCAAAATGATTGCGTTCCAGCAGTCCTTGATAATTATGCAAAATTCTAGATTAATCTGAAACTTGAATGAAAATTACGTTCAAAGATTCTGTTACAAAGTATAAGATAGATACATTCAAACATACTTAGATACGATTAATGCTAATGGGTTCGATTCCCGCTCGGGACAATCATTTGTGTGATATTTATAAGTGTCATACAAATGTTTGTACTGCGTCTGGGTGTTTCTATGTATTATAAGTATCTATTTACAAAAGAAAAGTATTTTATGTAGTATAATATTTGTATTCTGGTACCCATAACACAAGCATATAAGCTTAGCTTAGGACCAGAGGACGTTGTGTGTAATGTCTATGATTATTTATTTATTTATTTATTATTTAATGCTAATAGAAAAATGTAAAAAATTTCCTTAGTTAGTTACTAAAAATCATGTCTAAAAACCCTGATCACTTTCGAAGATTCCGTTACATAGATTAGTACATAAATAATTGTCCTGTAGCATGATAAATAGATACGAACGAACTTAATAAAAGCGTGTTTAAAATTAGTTTGTTCTTTCCTGAATTAATATTTTCACACCATTAAGCTTGATTAAGTTAGAAAGGATTGGCAAGATTTATGAGTAAATATCAACACAGTAAGTACTACACTTAAATATTAATTAAACTGCAAATTTAAAACTCAGATAACATAAATAGACAAATGTCACACTGCAGTTGGCAGCGATTGCATCTCGCGTTGGACTTCATAGATTCTCATTTAGTACTGCAACTAAAAAGGCTAGTAATACATAATCTATTTTTAAAAAAAGTTATACATATTATAGACAAATTACACAAAATATTATAAAATTGCAAGAACATTTCATAATAAAATAGAACAATAAGAACATTTTATTATTCTGAACATCGAACCTACACTCTCACTTATATAAGGCAGCGTCACTGCGCACTACATTGATCGACTGACGAAAATATTAAATGCAGTTGTCTTGGCAATGGTAGTTATTAGTTGTAATTTACACAATCACACAAACATACAGACAATTAGATAGGTTTTACACAACAATTATATAACACACAATAAAAATAAACATAAAATAATTCTATTTATATTTTTAAATAAGAAAAAAATTAAAAGTGCAAAATTAATAATAAATTCGAAATTCAAAATATTAATTAATTAATTACTTTGGCTATTAAAATTTAAAATAAATGAATATACACTAAATATATATGAAAATGGAATATTTAGATTTAAAATAACCATTCAATTATTTTCGAAAAACCAAAATGGCGGATTATGTTTGAGTAATAAAAAATATATTGACCTTGGTTCTTGTTGGCGGGTACTTCGCACACCTGGGAACACCTCGCCCGGACTGCTGAGCTTTGTCAGTGAGCTGAAAAGGCTTTCAAGGCATGCGCAGAACGGAGCCATGCTATTGGATGCGGGCATTTCGTGACGTCACAACACTTTAACCAATAGAAATCGCCTGAAATTTTCACGTAGGTATAGATCGGTGTACTAAAAATAGGTTCTGGGGTCGATACGACAAATGGTATCAAACATTCATCTGATTATATCAAATGGTAGGAGCTATATACAAATGTTAGACAATAAATTGAGGTTTGTTTTACGATTAGTGTTCATAAAATACTATACTAAATATTTAATAAAAGATATTTCAGTTCGTTTTATTTTGAACTAAATTAGACGACAATTTTGTAATCTTTTTAAGAAATATAATAACCTTTTTATGGATTTAAATATGTTTGTTACTTTTTATTACAAATACACGCTTCAAAATCTGTAAGTAGTAGTTTTTGTTTGAGTAAGTCAGATGTGTATGGAATTTAACAAATAGAAAATGAATGAAGATAATTAGTATTTTAGAAGCTATGATTGAAAATATAAATACTACACACTATTTTATACTTAAAATAGACACACAATAGTACGTTTAACACTCTTAAAATAACAAACTCCATCACCATGTATGGCGTCTTAAATGCAGAAAGGACAAGAAATTTTTGGTCTAGATCATGTTCGATAATACATCAATAATTTCACATAAGATTTCGGCGAATTTTGAGCTCTGGGAACAAATCTATATAAATATTATAAAGCTGAAAAGTTTGTTTGTTTGAATGCGCTAATCTCAGGAACCACTGGTCCGATTTGAAAAATTCTTTCAGTGTTATATAAGGCATTTATCGAGAAAGGCTTTAGGCTATATAATATCACGCTACGACCAGTAGAAGCGAAGTAGTAGTGAAAAATGTTGCAAAAACGGGGAAAATTTTCTAAATTCCACGCGGACGGAGTCGCGGGCAACAGCTAGTTACAAATAAATTGAGACACAATTTCTAAGTGTCATTCATTATAAAACTATTCGAGACTTTGAATTGGTAAAAGTTGTGAAAAAGAATAGTTCGACGGTTTGGATAAATATTAAATAAACAAAGAAAATTTTGTATAATTGAGTACTTTTAAAAAAAAAGTTCAACCGACTTCATGTGCCTGTAAAATTTGAGGATTTTCATTGATATCTCAGGAGATAACTATGACATCCTGACCTGGTGCCAATGGGACCATACGGAAACCACCCGCTTTCAAATAAAAATTGATCAAGTGCGAGTCGGACTCGCGCACGAAGGGTTCCGTACCATTATCTATGCAACATAAGGCAACGTTATTAGTATCGAGCAAGAAACGGTAAAAAAATCATGTTTGTTGTATGGAAGCCCCCCTTAAATCTTTATTTTATTTTATTTTTAGTATTTGTTGTTATAGCGGCAATAGAAATACATCATCTGTGAAAATTTCAACTGTCTAGCTATCACCGTTCTTGAGATACAGCCTGGTGACAGACGGACGGACGGACGGACGGACGGACGGACGGACGGACAGCGAAGTCTCAGTAATAGGGTCCCGTTTTTACCCTTTGGGTACGGAACCCTAATAAAAAAAGAATCATTGATATCGCTTCGCCCAGTTAGAAGTTATGAGGTAACAAATATAAAAAAACATACAGACGTATTGAGAACCTCATCCTTTTTTGAAGTCGGTTAAAAAGACCGCTTGAACTATTACAGAACTCGAAAATAAAATTAAAATAAAATAAATATTCATGGACATTTCACACAACGTATTCTGGTCCCAAGCTAAGGTTATTTTGCTTGTGTTATGGTTTCCAGAATACGGATAGAATACATATACTACTTTTCTTTTGTAAATAATAACTTAAAATAAGAAATATAAAAAAAACAAAAAAAAAGTATAGAATACAAACTTAAATAAATATGGCATTAAAAATATTCTAAAACTTGGGGGAAATCTTTAAGTTTGCCATCAAATGGGAGGTATTCTTGTTCACGATTTTAGTAGTATAAAAATTAAAATAAATTCCTGAATGTATAGTGAGATATAAAAAAGTGGCATCATTTCGTCTTTTGCGTGTGCAATACACACGCAAAAGACGAAATGATGCCACTTTTTTCTTGTTTTGCTAGAAGCATAGATATAGTCGTCATCTATACATATAATAAATCTGTAGAGAGGTCGATTCTGTACATGAAATATATTTTCAAAATAACTATCAGGGGGTGATTAGTGATCGATACTGATGCCAAAAATGCAATCAGTAAAATTTTTGTCTGCCTGTCTGTCTGTCTGTCCGTCTGTATGTTCCTTATAGAAACAAAAACTACTCGACGGATTTTAACGAAACTTGGTACAATTATTCTTCATACTCCTGGGCAGGTTATAGTATACTTTTCATCACGCTACAATCAATAGGAGCAGAGTAGTGAAGGGAAATGTTGGGAAAACGGGAAAAGGTGCTCCATTTTTTAAGCTTCCATCGCGTGTGCAGCCTTAATGGTTAAAGTTACATAGAAATCATATATGACGAAAATATTCTACATAAAATTGTCAATAAAATATCTCTGAACAGCACATATCTATAGTTTATGGTTGTCTCACAATAACACGTGTAACTCCTGATAGCTTAGCGGTTCGTTCATTCTGATTATGTTTGTTTACTCTTACGTTTATAATACTCTCACTCAAGCAGTAGTTAAAACGCGTTACGCGGACGGAGTCGAGGGCAACAGCTAGTCTATAATATGGCGTAAAAAATTTAAATCGGTTTAAGTTTCATGAAGAAAAAAGGGTTCGAACGTCTTTTTTAAAGAATTTGTTGGTAAAATCTGCCTCAACTATATTTGCTCCTTTCAGCGCAGCGCTCGGGAATAGGGTTAGCAATACCTAAAGCAAATACCTAAAAAAACTGTAGTCCCCACAAACTCCTAGAATTCGGAAAAATATTTGTTATACTGTGCTACCACAATGCATTGGCGTGGGGTTAAAATTTAGGTTTCACAGAACTGCTAGAATTATCCCTGGACTAGTTCTACCATTACCACTTTTCTAAGGAAATAATAAAGGGCTGTAACTTATAATTACAATCCATCACCACGTAAAACTGCACTTACAATATAATTATTGCAATTGGTAATAAACGTTTTTTAGCTAGACTGTTGTACTGATTATGGTGTCGATTCTACGTCCACAACTAAACTTAACTAAAAAATGAAAACAACTATTACTGTATATTGATTATTTGGTTGTTTTGTTGTGTAATTTTATATTAATTACAATCGTTAAGAGGATACCAAAATAGCTTCGTGCATTTTTCTACGTACGAAGTTTTCATTGTTTCTTTAGATTGAATGGCTAGAGCTCTAATTTTTAAGTATATGTTTTTTCAATCTATGATCTAGGATCGCATAAACTCAGAAACGCGATTGAAAAAGTTTTCTCGATAGAAAATCTTGGCGAAACAACCTCTCAAATTTTTTATTTTTTTCATTTGTCGGTCTATTATCGCGTATTAACTAATGAAATAACTTTAAAAACATAGGTAACTATTATGTATAGAAACACGTAAATCAGAATTAAAATATATTTAGTAGATTTTGAGTAAATAGGAAAAGTATCCCTAATTCTTCATTTTCTGTGCCTACTGTCTGTGTTAATATGTACGTGTCGGCGATGATATACGATAATATTGATGTAGGCCCTTAATCTATAATAAACAGATTTGCTAACAAGAAAGAATCGTTAACATTACGGAATTGTGATATTGACACAATAAAATTTCATTTTTTAGTTAAGTTAAGTTTAGTTGTGCGCGTAGAATTGGTACCAATATCTACATAACTAAACTAAACTTAACTAAACAATGAATGTATCAATAACAATTCGGCAATGGTAACTGAACTGTTTTATTAGAAAATCTGTATATTATTATTATAAACTGATTTTAATTAATAAAAAACGCACAAGGAAATAATCAAAATACGCCATAGTTGCTTTCATTTTTTAGTTAAGTTAAGTTTGGTTGTGCAAGTAGAATTGGTACCGGTATTGTGATTTAGAAAACATTAAGAGGGTACTGTACTCCTAATTTAGGTATTTGCCTTAGGTATTGCTATCCCTATTCCCGAGCATCGTGCTGAAAGGGACAAATATAGCTGAAGCAGATTTTACCTACAAATTCTTTGAAAAAAAAGACGTTTCGTAGTCCTCTTTTTTCTTCGTGAAACTTAAACCGATTTTGATTGTTTTACGCTATATTATAGATAAAGAGTATATCTATGCTTATATCACTTTCTTTTTTTGTAAAACGTTACCAAATATGTGTGATAGACGCTGCAACTTTACCTAAAGAAAACCGAAAAAACGGGATTTTCGGATGATCATATTTCTTTTTGTTATTATGTATTAAAAAAAAGAAAGTAACAGTAGCATAGATATACTCTTCATCTATAATATAACGTGGAAACAATTAAAATCGGTTTAACTTTCGCGAAGAAAAAAGGGAAGTACGATACCCATATTTTTGTATGGAGCATAATTTGGTATCGTGCCCTCTTAATATGAATGTTTTAGTTTTATACTTACATGCAGAATAGCTACCAACCATTATCGTTTCAATTATGTTCTAAACGAGAAATCAGATTTATAAGGTTTCACTAAATAGTAGGTATTGTTTCAGTCGTTAATCTTAATTATTGATAGTATTTTGATTTAGTGCTGATAAGAAATGGGAAATAATATTTTTGTAACCATGTACTTTATTAGAAAGAAAATAGGGGGATGAAAAATAGAATATGTTTCCGATTCTCAGACCTAACGGATATGTACACAAAATTTCACGAAAATCGGTCGATCCATTTCGGAAGAGTATAATTACAAACACCGTGACAGGAGAATTTTATATATTAGACTAGTCACGTGAAAATTAGACAAGATTATCTAAAACTGCTATCTGTTTTCTGACTGACGGGCCTCGTCGTCGAGTGGTTCATGATCATGTAGCGGACTGCCATTCACCAGGGGCCACTCGTCATTTAAGACAAAAAAAATAATAGTAGACTATCAAACTTGATAAAATTCGCCATTATGCAACATTGTAATAGCAGACTTGGTGCCCAGGTCGCGGGTTTGATTCCCGCAAGGAACAATAATTTGTGTGATGTTTACCTTATGAATCTAAATCAAATATTTGGACTGCGTCTGGGTGTTTCTATGTATTATAAGTATGTATTTACAAAAGAAAAGTAGTACATATATGTATTCTATCCGTATTCTCGTACCCATAACACAAGCAAATAAGCTTAGCTTGGGACCAGAGGACGTTGTGTGAATTGTCTATGAATATTTATTTATTTAGTGAGAGAGACGGTTTAATGACATGTATATATACTCGTAGGTCTCACGTGGTTGTTAAAAAGTGTAGGACTTTTTAACAACCAGGTGAGACATTATATCATAAGAAAGCTTGTCGAATTCTCCACACACCTATACTAGCTTGCTTAGTCAAAAGTTTTCATTACTATATTTAATTTACTTTTCAACC
This sequence comes from Orgyia antiqua, assembly GCA_916999025.1. Classification (NCBI taxonomy): domain Eukaryota; kingdom Metazoa; phylum Arthropoda; class Insecta; order Lepidoptera; family Erebidae; genus Orgyia; species Orgyia antiqua. The sequence continues at coordinate 17,707,485 of OU779867.1, forward strand.
GACATCGTAAAAAGAAGGAGGTTCTCAATTCATCTGTATGTCTTTTTTTTATTTTATTTTTATGTTTGTTACCTTATTAGTCGTTACTTATAACTGGGCGAAGCGATTTTAATTATCCTTTTATATTTGAAACTGGTAGTTCCCGTGTGGTCCCATTGACACCAGGTCTGGATCTGATTGCTATCTCCTAAGAAATCGAGGCATACCTCAAATTTCAAAGGTACATGAAGTCAGTTTTTTTAATACATATTTACATATACCCATTTTGTCTTTGTTGTCTACATCCTCGTTATAACTGTACTAAACTAGTTTCGGGAGAGTTATGTTCTATTATGCAGTCTTCCGCCTCTCACAGTTGATATTATGATAATAATATGTTAAGTTTAATGGTTTATTTATCCTTTAGTTGGCTCTTACAGAATCCTGCGATAGAAAGGGGGTAACGACACTTGTTATCTTGACATGGGTATTAAAAGTTCAAGATGCCCTAAATTCTATTCATAGTATGGCATTTTCGACTATGGCCATCATACTAACGTTATTGCTACGTAACTATAAATACCAGGCGGTCGATATGTCACGCATGCGCAACAAATAATATCTATATCTCTGATCGTACCAACCACATCGTTTATACAGGATGATTTTAAAATATATTGCTTAACTAAGATCTTGCCCGTAACTATAATAGGTCAGTTCATAATAATTATAGAATCAACGCTGTATCTCTTAGAATTGCTCCTTTGCCCGTGGTAGACATTCATTTGTGTATATAAAATGTTTGTATTGTCGTTGGGTGTTTATTAGGTATTACAAGTATGTATTTACTAAAGAAAAGTAGTATAATGTATTCTATCCGTATTCTGGTACCTATAACACAAGCATATAAGCTTATCTTCGGACCAGAAGACGTTGTTTGAAATGTTCATGAATATTTTTATATTTATTTATAATTTTTCTTGCATCTGAACTTTTCTGAGTTATAAGAAATAAAACGAACTCAATTTTCCAACCCCAATTACTTTATTTTATTTAACGAAGTTTTCTATAATATTTTGGTACGGAACCCTGAAATACATTTGCTGTTTAACGCTGGCAATGTTCCAAAAATCTGCTGCAGTGTTATATCATTTGTGTTATGATTTGTAAACTGCATTCGTATCAAGGATATAATATTACAATTTTAAATCAAAATTTTAAAAGGCCTCGTGGTCCAGTGGTTTATGTAACGGACTGCCGTTCACGAAGTCGTGGTTCGATTCCTGCACGGGACAATCATTTGTGTTATATTTATAATTGTCATACAAATGTCACCACACGGAGCAGTTTAACATAGTTCAAAGTAGCAAAGGTTAATAGTACCTACTGTTAAAAATAACCCATACATTTTTAAATAACACCTTGCAAAGCATTTTGATACTCTCCTGGGACAGTATAGGAACGTGTGTAGAAAGAGAAAGGGTTATTGTTATTATTGCTGTCTCACTCTTCTATAATATATTGTCCTTTCATGTTGGTATCAAATAAAGCTGCATGCACACTATGGAGTCTTGACAATTATTTAACATTAGCTGTTACCCGTAACTTCATATGCGTGGAATGGAACGTAAACCCTAACAAATAACTGGTGAGTTCAATAGAATATTTAAACCAAAATTTATGATCATTTGTGATCAGTTGAAGTTCAGTGAATGGGCAACTGTTGTATTTATAAAAGCCGTAATAAGTTGTATGAACTTTATGAAGAAAAAACTTATAATCAGAGTGAAACTTTAAAAAAATATGTAAATAATTAGTCTAAAGTTTTTAAAAGAGCCTGTTCTGCCGCAAAGACCATTTACTTAAATAAAATAAAAACTTCTTCAAACAAAATTAAAACTACTTGGGATATTATAAATAGTGAAACTGGTAGGGCTCCAGCTCGCAGCTGCGACTTTAATATAAAAATAAATAATGTAAATATAACGGCGGATATGGAAGTAGCGACTGAGTTTGAACATTATTTTTCTAACATTCCTATATTAGCAACCGGTTCACTCAAGTCCTCTCCCATCTCAGCCGAAGAGCTCCTCAAACAAAATATTACAGATTGTATCACCGAGTTTTCGTTTAGGTACCGCAGTTAATGACATAGATATGTCGGAGTAACATAATAGAGAATGGAACTGCTATGGTTTATAATCGGTCTACAAATTGTAGAAGCTGTTTTTAAGATGTTCATACATCAAATTGACATTCTCTTTCATACATAAAAGGGTCCACAGCAGGTCTCCAACCAAATCCCTATAACCTGCGCCTCTACCACCAAGATAATGATGTTCACTCAAAACATCACCTCTCAATCGTCACTTTACACTTTCTCACAAATACACACTTTGTAATTATACACTCGCGATTATGACCGGTATAAACTCTTTATCACTACTGTGAGTGAGCAACTCGTCGGGCAGAGATCCGCCTTGTCTAACGTCTCAAACGATACTGATCATTAGCTCTGTGGCTGTCTCGTATTTATACTGACTGCGAGGTGGGGCAACGTAAGACACAAGGTGGGGAAATCACGTGTTAGGACCTGTCTACAATTCTTTACATTAACGAATTATACGTTCATATTTATTTATTTTAATTGTCGCTTCGTCAGATATTATAAATACTTTCAAAACACTTGATAAAAAAAAAAATTGGTCAAGTGCGATTCGGAATCGCGCACGAAGGGTTCCGTACCATTATCTATGCAACATAAGGCAACGTTATTAGTATCGAGCAAGAAACGGTAAAAATATCATGTTTGTTGTATGGGAGCCCCCCTTAAATATTTATTTTATTTTATTTTTAGTATTTGTTGTTATAGCGGCAATAGAAATACATCATCTGTGAAAATTTCAACTGTCTAGCTATCACCGTTCTTGAGATACTGGGTACGGAACCCTAAAAATCATGTTTGTTGTATGGGAGCCCCCCTTAAATATTTATTTTATTTTATTTTTAGTATTTGTTGTTATAGCGGCAATAGAAATACATCATCTGTGAAAATTTCAACTGTCTAGCTATCACCGTTCTTGAGATACTGGGTACGGAACCCTAAAAATCATGTTTGTTGTATGGGAGCCCCCCTTAAATATTTATTTTATTTTATTTTTAGTATTTGTTGTTATAGCGGCAATAGAAATACATCATCTGTGAAAATTTCAACTCTCTAGCTATCACCGTTCTTGAGATACAGCCTGGTGACAGACGGACGGACGGACGGACGGACAGCGAAGTCTCAGTAATAGGGTCCCGTTTTTACCCTTTGGGTACGGAACCCTAAAAACCATAGACCTATGGGGATTGTCAGTCAAAACTATTGAAAATATTATAGGAATAATAGCCCCTGGCCTGGCTGAAATTTTTAATTGTTGTATTGATTTAGGTGTGTTTCCAGATCTCATGAAACACAGCAAAGTAAAACCTTTATTTAAGTCAGGTGATTCTTCGGATCTAACGAATTTCCGACCTGTTTCTATACTTCCTTCTTTATGTAAAATATTTGAAAAAAATATTCTAAGTCAGCTCCTCAAGCACTTTAATGATAATAAATTATTACATAAGAAACAGTTTGGATTTACGAAAGGATTTTCAACTACAGATGCAGGGCAACCCCTGCATCTGTAGTTGAAAATAAAGTTTAAAAAAGAGTTAATAAAAAAGTCTAAATAAGAGTTTAAAAGATCGAGTGCTTTATTTCTGATACCATAATGATGTAGTTTCCTAACTAAGGTTTCATGTTGTACACAGTCAAAAGCTTTGGACAAATCGCAAAACACACCTAACGAATCTTGCGAGTTCTCCCAGGCCGAGAATATACCTTTTAACAGTTGTTGAACTGTTAAAAGGTATAATCGTGTAATGCATGTAACCCGTCTCCACAAAATATGTAACTCTTTCATGGGTCATTGTATACGATTTTATAATAAACTCCCTATTGATGTAACAGAATTTAATAATTCTAAATTTAAAAAATTCATTAAAACTAAATTATGTAAAAAGGCGTATTATAAAATTTCTGATTATATTAAAGATGATAAAGCTTGGGAGTAAGTTGCTCTGGAGCAATACAAATTCTATATTATAAAGTTTTATGAGCATTGTAAGTATCATTGACATTTAATTTAAAAAATATTGTATTGATTAAAAGCTCTGCTCTGCTGCTCTGCTCTCTTCTCAGCACATTGCGTCCTGAACCGGTGGTAGGGAAAAAAATTAGACATGTCATAAGCACATAATTTTTCTCAAAAATTGTGTTTACTTGATTAAATGATTTTTCATTTCATTTCAAATTATACAAAAAAGCCATTGTTCTGAAACACTCCATCTAATAAAAAAACCGCGTCAAAATCCGTTACATTGTTTTGAAGATATAACCTCACACAGGGTCATACATACAACAATAACGAGTTTGTTTTATAATAATTAATTAATTAAAAAAGATAATTTTATTTATTAAGTTTAACTGCTTTTGGTATGATAAGTAAAAATCTCTACGTGGTGACGGATTCAGAACAAGTGTCACCACCCCTTTACCTTCCTAGGATCCTGTCACTGTCAGCTAAGGGTTATTGTACACAAATAACGTTCACGCCTAGTCAGCGCGGCATATACACCATAATCCCTTATAAAGTGGGCCGTGCCCAACAGCGAGTCGTTAATGGGCTGGTGTGAGCGATACGAAAGTTATTGGTGTTATTTGGTACAACTACGGTACTCTAATGATTATTTCGTGTAAGGGCTGAGTGCTATGAGAGCCAGCTGAGAGAGATTGAGAGACGGAAAACTGGAAACTAAACCCAATGGCAACACGCTTGGTCAGCGGCGCACCAAAACCATCCCGAAATGAAGGCCCGCGCCCAACAATAGGGCGTTAATGAGCTTGAGAGAAAAATTATGATAAAAACGAATGGGGACTCTTATCGTGTGAGTAAAATTCGTACTTGGCTAGTATTTTTAAATAACAAAAAATGTGTATAGTGTGTATACACCTGAATATAAGTGTATTGCACACAAAGGACATCGATGTATAAATGTTCACATGTTTATATTCTCACGTACAACCCTCGGGTTTCATAACATATAAACATTCATTAAGACGAACGGGTCTCGCGTGTTGTATTATATTCTTTTTCTCTCTCTCTCCAGCCCATTAAGAGGGCACGACACCAAACTACTCCATACAAAAATATGGGAATCTCTTTTTTCTTGGTTTTCTTTAGATGAAGTTGCAGCGTCTATCACACAAATTTGGTAAAGTTTTACCAAAAAACAAAGTGATATAAACATAGAAAATTATACTGTTCATCTATAACATGGCGTAAAAAACAAAGAATATACCTATGTAGGTAAAATCTGCCTTAACTATATTTGTCCCTTTTAGCGCGGTGCTCGGGAAAGGGGATAGCAATACTTAAGCTAATAACTAAATTAGGACCATAGTCCGCTCTTAACGTCCCACTGTTGAGCACGGGCCTCCTCCACTTTGGGAAGACATAGAACGCTGACTAGGCGTATTGGCACAGGGTTTGTCTCCGAGGTGCCCGGCTCTCATAGAGAATGGTATCTGTGTACTGTCCCTTAGCTGACTTTAACAGAACCCTGAGGTGGAAATGGGGTGGTGATATTTGTATTCTTAATCTGTCACTACACGGACAATTATCATATAGTAATGAAATTAGTTAAAGCCCACGAATTTACCCTCGTTTGTAATTACTGCCCTGCTCTCTGGTTTTTAGCGTAATGATTATAATATCCTACGAATTATTTGGATCTATAAGCAATACCTTCTTCAGGTCGTCGGTCGACCTGAAGAAGGTCGCGGGGAGGAACTGGATGCGGAAGGCGGAGGACCGGATATTGTGGCGTAAATTGGGAGAGACCTATGTCCAGCGGTGGACTGCAATAGGTTGATATGATGATGATGATGATGATGATAAGCAATACAAATGTAAAGTTTCACTAAAACCCATTCAGTATATTTTGCGTGAAAGAGTAACAAACATCCATACAATGTTTAACACCCATATTATTAGTAGGATTGTAATCAGGACCTTTTGAATAAGGAATCCTAAAAATAAGTATGTTAACTCAATCCCTTTTGGGAATTGACAGGGATCGTTATGCTAACGAAAACGTGACGTAAAGTGAGCAAAGTCAAAAGTAGAACCTTTTTTTAGGTACCTGTTATACCGTACCCTTCTAACGAAAGGAACATAACTTTTAAAGCATTTTTTCTTATATTACCTGAAAGTGACATTTTATAACCTACAGATGAAAAAAATTAAAAAATTTAATTTTGAAGGTTTTTGCGAATAAATAGATAAACAGCCGAGAACTTTGATTTATATACGACACTAGCTATTACCCGCGTGAAATTAAGAAATTAAACTTTAACAAACAGAAGTTATCTACTCCGCTCGATAGATGGCGTTGTACAGTTTTTAAATCGCGCTATGGTTTCGTTCCACACATTAACACTTAAGCTCGTCAATATTTTTATTGTGTCATCATCTCGCTTTCACATTTATAAATTAGTAAAGATGATACATTAATTGCTCTTTTTAGTGTTAGTAGGTACGTCTACGCCCGAGGTTTGTCCTGTGAATTACAGTAGGGTTGGCGATTCCCTCCAAAAAATATCGATTTGAATCGTGACCCAAAGAATCGATCCACAAAAAAATCGAGGCCTAAAAGATCGATCTTTCGATCTTTTTTCTGAAAGCCATTAATTTTGAATAGATCCAAGTCGCAACTTAAGCGATCGATTTACAAAGACATCGAAATGTAAAATATGAATAAAAAAACGATTTCTAAATACTTTTTTTCAAGATGACAGGTACAACTTTTTGTAAAAATCAATTTTCGAACTGATTCGAATCATGACCTGAAGTATCGATTTTCAAAACACTCGAAGTAGGTAGGTATACACCATGCTTTCGAGATGATAGGTACCTACCACTACTTTCAGAAAATATAGATTTTTGTTTTGATTTAAGTCCTGATATAATATATCGTATCAATATATATTTCAAAAAAAAACTATTGAAGAAAACAACTTAAAATATTTTCAAAATGATGTGTACCTATTACTTTAAGAGAAAAATAGATTTTTATTGATTTGAATCAATACCTGAAGTATCGATTCTCAAAAACTAGATTTATTTTAAAGAAAAACAGACTTTTACTTATATGAATTAAGATCTGAAGTATCGATTCACAAAAAAACTCATGGTGGTCAAAAAGATCAATTTCCAAAAAATCTACTTTCTTTGATATGATGAGCACCTCTTTCCCAAAAAATCGATTTTCAATCAAATTGAATTAACAAAACACTCCAATTAGTTGTAAAAGATCGATTTCCTAAAAATATGTTTTCTTTCGAAATGATCTATTTTCTTTCGGCACTTTCGGAAGAGATTGATTTTTAGTTGATTCGAATCGTGATATATAAATGTATCGATGTATAAAAAAATCTTAAGGGTCTACAAGATCGAGCTTTTTTAGGGTGTTTTCTTTTCGAAAACAATTAATTTTGAATCAATTTGAGTTGTATTGTTAAGAATCGATCTCAAGAAATTAATTCATACGATCTATTTTCAAAAATATCGATATTTTTCAAGTATGTCTTGTCTAAAACAAAAAAGATAAAGCTATCTCTTATTATTAAAATCTGGAAATCCTATAAGAACTATTCTTTATAAGTATCAGATCAAATCTATTAAAAGTAACAGTGACTTCATTTAAAAAAATCGAACTTCGATTTTCAAGGGTGAAGAATCGATTCACTGAATCGATTCAGGGCTGAGGATCGATCTAAAAAATCGATTTTTTGGGCCTAAAAGATCGATTCTTCGATTAATCGATCTCAAATCGCCATCCCCAAATTACAGTTTTTTAAAAATGAAACCTAACTAGATCGATTAATAAGTTTATTAAACTCCTACCTACTAATATTATTTCATTAAAATAAATAGTTCTGTTGAAGTCGTTATCGATCGAGACTCATCTATACTTAATATTAGAAAGCGGAAGAGTTTGTTTGTTTGTTTAAACGCGCTAATCTCAAGAAGTACTGGCCCTATTTGAAAAATTCTTTCAGTGTTGGATAGTAAAATTATCGAGGAAGGCTATAGGCTATACAAAATCACGCTATGATCAATAGGAGCGATGCAGAAGTGAAAAATGTTGCAAAAACGAGAAGAAATTGCTAAATTCCACGAGTACGAAGTCGCTGGCAACAGCTAGTATATAGGTAATATGGTGGTAAATATTATAATATCTTGTTAATTTTCAATGAAATTGTAAAACAATGATAAAATGCCTTGACATGAACATAGTCCATAATATTCTATTTACGATTTCTCTTTAAATATTTGAAACTTAATTCTGTACATAAACTATAACGTCCAATTTGCTTTAAACTTTGTTAGTTTAAAAATTTCAAAGCGAGGCTTTTGGCTAGTCTAAAAGGTATTCTATGCAACTGTTATAAGGCAACATATTCTTTGATATACCCTGGGGAATTACTTATGAAATACGTAGTTGTTAAGCTCAGGGATTTTCTTACTGTTTGTTAAAGCGTTAAATATTTTGTTGCGAAAAGAAATTACAAAGCTTTTTAGATTTAAAAAAAAACATAAGAAAGCTAGAGAATACCTGGCATAAACATGTTCGTATCGCCTAGTTTTTAGTTATTAAGGAAGTCACAAACGGCATATTAATTGTACGAGCAAGCACGTACATTTGCAGAATCAGCAATAAGTTTTGACCTAATTATTCACAATATGTAAATATAATATAAGTTCGTCATCGGTCAGCAAGTAGGTAAGCCGGACGTTCTCGCCGTTACCATTATTCTATTCACTCATCAATTATGTAATATCAGTTTTATAATACAGTTATTATATTATCAAATCAGTGTTTATATCAGCCTATCCTCTGATCAGTCCTTTATGGTACGGAACATACCCGTACATTTGGTCCTTCGATCTATTAAGGATAGCGGAATTTTTAAACGTCCACGTGTCGCGTCGGTCGTGTTGGATTCTAACCTGCAACACGTGGTAGCCCAGGTTCGCTAGCCTTATTGAAACCAGCATAGTGCGCGTGTAATTAACTTTATTTCGCACTAACTGTGACTCTGTTGCTGTGCTATCAAGTGATTCAGTGACATATCAGTCTACAATCAACATCAAGAGTTCAGTGAACCCGCCCGGAGCATCAAGGTTTCGGGTAATCTGCAGCAGCAAGGCAGACTTTATCAAGTAAGATCTTTCCTTTTGTACTTAAACAGCAGTTATAATGTCTACAGGCTCCACAGCCCATGATATACTAGCAAACCAGCAGGATTTCTATAGCCGTAGCTACTAGAGCTACGGCTATAGAAATCCTGTATATCAACTTCAAGAAGGATGGTCCAAGTAGGAAATCTACCGAGTACATAAGGAAAAAGTTAGACATACTAGACGGTTATTGGTTCGAGTATGAACCCAATTTTAAGAAAATATCATCCCTGGAGTTAGAACCAGGAATGCGTGATTATATCAACAAGGATATGGAGAGAGTGAAAGAGAAATATGGTAACATAAGGTCTCACATTCAAGCTTGTGAGATAACCTCAGATGATAGGCCAAAATCTCCGGTTATAAAACCCCTACGTTTGGTGTACCGAAAGCGAGTAATCAAGATAGCCCGCATTCGGGTGGCAGCAAGGCCGGGTATATATAAATAAATAAATAATAAATAAATAAATAAATATTCATGGACATTTCACACAACGTCCTCTAGTCCCAAGCTAAGCTTATATGCTTGTGTTATGGGTACCAGAATACGGATAGAATACATATACTACTTTTTTTTGTAAACACATACTTATAATACACAAGGAATAGGAACACCCAGACGCAGTACAAAGATTTGTATGACAAATAGAAAAATCACACAAATGATTGTCCCGAGCGGGAATCGAACCCGCGACCTCTTGATAGGCAGTCCGTTACCAGAACCACTACACCACGAGGCCCGTCATCATCCGTATCAAGTGCTACAGTGAGTAAAACCGAAGAGATGTTAAGAAAACAGACTAGCAATTTCAAAGCCTTCCATCGTACCATAGTAGGTATTGATTTGGACTCAATGAGGGAGAAGTGGGAGTTTCAAGACCTGCTTCGAACCCTACAGTCCCGCTGGCAGGCTATTGACTCACTACACTGGGATCTGGACAGTCAGATGGACTGTCCCAACGCAGAGTATGAAAGTACATTCACTTGGTATGAAGAGAAGTATCAGGCTGCCAAGAAGCCATTAAGAAAAAAATGTGGTCAACAGCTCGCATAGAAAAATCCACTCCGCAGGTGGAAATTCCATTCTTCAGCGGAAATTATAATACGTGGATTTCTTTCAAGGATTTATTCGACGAAGCTATTCATAACAATATCTCGATGTCTAGCGCACAGAAAATGCAGTACCTCAAGTCTAAGGTTAAGGGGGAAGCAGAACGCATGATTCAGCATTTACATGTAAGCTCTGATAATTATCATGTGTGTTGGGATATTTTAAATCAGAGATATAATAACAAGAAATTAATTTTTACCTCACATATGAACATTTTGATGAATTTGCCGACTATGCAACAACAAACAGTCGGTCTTATCAAGCGTATGCATGACACTACACAAGAGTGTCTTAATGCAATCAAGAACTTAGGAGTCGACATCAGTTCGTGGGACCCTATAATTGTGTATCTCTTGACTCAAAAGTTAGATACAATTTCATATACAGAATACGTGGCGACAGTCAAGGAACCACGTCAATTGCCAAATTTAGAGGAGTTTCTTCGATTTTTGGAGGCTAAATTTACAGCCCTAGAATCAGTACGTAAAAAACATGACAACCCTATTAAAAAGGTTCAAATGTTCAACAAAATGCAGAATAATACAAATAATAATCGAACGAATCGAAATCGAACAAGTCTTCGTTTGTTAACAGCAAAAAGGTTTCGAAATCAAATGACCTCAATAAATACGACGCTTCGTCATCAAAATATACATGTAAGTTGTGCAACAGCGACGAACATGGAATTTATTTTTGCAAACAATTTTTAAACATGTCGCCACCCCATCGGCTAAGCACAGTTACGAAGTTAAATCTTTGCCATAATTGCTTACATAATCATCAAGGAAAACCATGTCTATCAGATAGTTTGTCGGCAATGCAATATGGTGCATAATAGACTATTACATGAGGCTTTTACGTCACAAGCTACTGCCGGGGATAGCTCAAGCGCGCGGGCGAGTAGGACTCATCCGCAAACACTAACACATGAAAAACAGTCCGAGCGTCACACGTGTCTCTTCAAGACGACTGTTTTGAGGTTTTATTACCGACGGCTTTAATTAATGTTCATGCCGAGGATGGTTCACAGCATACATTGCGCGCCCATCTAGATCAGGGTTCGCAAACGTCTCTAATTACAGAACATGCACCACAACTCCTGAGAATACCTAGAAAAAGATGCATGGGTGTAATCACAGGTATTAAAGATAAAGGAAATAACATGAAGGGTATTATTTCTATTAGATGTTCATCAGTCGTCAGCGATTTTACGTTCGAAACGGATCATGAAAAAGCTTATCAAGAACTTGCCAAGCCAGAACTTTTCTAAGCCTGACTGGTCATACCTGGACCTCATAAATATGGCGGATCCAGAATTTTACAAAAGCCGCCCAGTAGACATTTTATTAGACGCAGATGTTTATTCAATTATATTGATGGACGGAATATGCAGAACAAACTCTACTCTACCAACCGCTCAACAAACAAGGCTTGGGTGGATTTTGAGTGGAAATATTAAACATTTCCAATGTAATGTAGTTTTTAACAAGATAGAAGAACTGCAGAAATTTTGGGAAATAGAAGATATATCAGAACAATCAGAATTATCAGTAGAAGACAAGCATTGTATAGAATTTTATCAGAAAACAACTACCAGGCGGGATAATGGCCATTATGAAGTCCAGCTTCCCATGAAAACAGATTATCAGAAACATTTAGGCCATTCAAAATCAAAAGCAGTCGCACAGTTTTATAAATTGGAACAAAAATTTATAAAAAATGCAACAGTTGCAAATGATTATACACAATTTATCAAAGAGTATTTATCGCTTGGACATATGACACCGGCCGACGATTACAATAACAAGCTCAAGTGTTATTTACCTCATCACAGCGTTATACGCGAGGACTCCACTACGACCAAATTGTGTGTTGTTTTCAACGCATCAGAAAAAACATCTGGGTTAAGTTTGAACGACGTAATGTTACGTGGACCGAACCTTCAGGAAGATTTGCAAAATATTATCCTTAAATGGAGACAGTATAAATATGCATTAACTGTTGACATAGAGAAAATTTTCAGACAGATATGGGTTAATAATAATGATCAGAACTTGCAGATGATAATATGGAGAGATAATTCAGAGAAAAAATTAAAAGACTACCGGCTCGCAACTGTGACGTATGGAACTAAAGCAGCTCCATTTCTCGCTATGATGACGTTTAAGCAATATGATCAGAAAACAAACTTCTCCGTTAGCGTTTCAATCAAGCCTCGTTTAGAACTATGTGGGGCAATTTTACTAAGCAAATTAATGACAAAAATCAAAGCAAGTTTAGAAAGTTATGAAGTCATCACCTACGGATGGATAGATTTTATGGTGGTCCTGGGTTGGATAAACGGTGACGTAGAAAGATGGCAGCCATTCGTAGCAAATTGAGTGAAACAAGTCACATCATCGATGCCATCGAACTGCTGGCGATACGTAGCATCGAAAGAAAACCCAGCGGATTGCGCTAGTCGGGGTATCACAGCTTCTCAGTTACAAGATCATCCTCTCTGGTGGGAAGGCCCGTCCTGGCTACAATCCTACACGTCTCAAAATGAAAAACCACAAACATATACAACTAATCAAGAAATGAAAAAATATAAACAAGTTAACGTTATAATATTCAGCGAGTATGTAAGTTTGATGTTGTAAAAAATCTGTTGGATACGCAAAACTCGCTCCGTAAAGCCGTTAGAATACTGGCGTGGGTATTACGGTTCAGCAGAAAGGGTAAAAAACAAGATTATTTAAGCATACAAGAGCTAGACAGGTCTACAGTTTTGATAATTAAAAGTATTCAGGGTGAAAAATTCGTTGAAGAAATCAACCAAGTAAAGGAATGCAAAAGTGTAAGCAGTAAAAGCAAGTTTAACAATTTAAGTCCAGTCTTAGACGATAACCAAATATTGCGGGTCGGAGGCAGGCTCAGACACGCACAGATAGATCCTGAAATAACGCATCCGATCATAATCCCTAGTGACAAAAGATTAGCAGAACTCATAATTGATCAGGCTCACGAGCTTACATATCATGGCGGAGTGCGGTTGACTACATATATATTATATATATATGTGGATTAGTTTATTGAGTTTAATTTTGTTTTTTATTTTTTTAGTAGGAATTAGTAGATTTTGCTATCTGTGTTTACTTAATACTATGAATATCATACGTACTCTGTGGCTAAGTTCTACACTGAAGTGCACTGAAGTAGTGTCTATGGAAGTGTGAAAAAAGGTTGTCAATATTGTGTTGTGTTAAGACTATTTAAATAAAAAAGTGCAATATTTACTTCTCATACATTGTTTTAAGCCAATCCCACAACTTTTTGGGGGCTCGTCCGGGATACGAAACAATTTTCGAAGTAAATCTACGGAAAAAAGCAGAAGACTCATCCAAATCAAAGTGCCGGTTCATGTTCGCTTAAGCCGCCATTGTGAACGCCAGTTCCCTGTTTTACCGACGACGCGCGTTTGCGATGAAGAGTGAAGTTGGCCACAAATCGTAAACTGCATTACCGAAACCGACACAAAAGATTTTTTAATTCACTATGGTAGAAAATGTTGTCAACCTAGAAAAAATCTACTAAAATGGTAGCTTTTTTTGAAAATGAATTATGAGAAGATTTATGAATTTATTTTTTGAAGACTGAAGACTTAATTTATTCTGATCTTAATGACTACGAAGAAGCCATCGTTTTGTATAACGACTAAGAAGAGAAATTCATTAAGCTCTTCTAAAGCAAACACAAGTTTTTCTGCCAAAATGCCGCCTAAGAGAAATGAGCAAGAAAGTGATGAGGAAGATATTGATGTGCAGATTTCTTTCAAAGACTTGGAGAAGTCTATGACAATATTTACTGGAGACGACACCTACCCCATTGAGACATTCCTCGATGAATTTGAAGACACTGCTCAACTTATGAAGTGGACTAAAATCGAGAAATTGATCTATGCTAAACGACTTCTGGATGGCACTGCCAAACTTTTCCTGAGATCTGTAGGCAAAGTAAAGGACTACCCAAGTTTTAAGAAGGCCCTTATAGAAGAATTTGGCCCCAAGGTTAACAGCGCAATAATACACAAGAAGCTTGCCGCGCGTAAGATGAAGAACGACGAAACGTATCAACAGTATTTCCTATGCATGAAGGAGTTGGCAATTCATGGCAAGGTTGAGGATGCTGCGCTTATAGAGTACATAATTGATGGCATCCGTGATCTGGAGACCAACAAGGCTATTCTATATGGTGCCACGGACATAAAAGATTTCCGGAAGAAATTAAACATTTATAGTGACTTCAGAAAGAAGATACCAAGTAAACCTGCCCAGACAGGTCATTCATCTGCGCATCATCCAACACGTAAGATGCCTCATGTGAAAAGATGCTTCAACTGTGGTGACTTAGGTCATCAATCACCGTCGTGTCCAAATGGGATCAAATGTTTTAAATGTAATGGATTTGGCCATAAATCTACTGAATGCACAAACAGCCAACAGAAGAAAACACTTAATATCCAGAAAAATAACGAAAATCAGCAAGTACACTTAAAGATTAAGGAAGAGAAAGTTCCCTACAAAAGGCTTAAGATTGATGGAATAGACTTTACAACTCTAATAGATACCGGAAGTGACGTTAACCTTATTACAGAATCAGAATTCAAGAAGATTAAAGACACAGTTAAAGACTACCAAGCAAAAGCAACATGTTTATCGGGAATTGCAGAAAATAAACTAGAAACTGAAGGAATATTTACAGCGAAGGTGCAGATTGACCAGTATTATACGGATATGACTTTCCATGTTGTAAAGGATCACGACATACCTGTTACTATTCTGATTGGAAATCCAATACTCAAAGACTTCGAAGTACATTTTACCCCCGATGGCGTCTTTATGGAAAAAATCATACACCTCACTCTTTTAGCTGAAGAAGATAAAGTTAATCAAGAATACGATATAGAAAACTCTAAGTATGCTGATGAAATTCACAAGGTGTGTGTGGAGTATAAACCCAATGAGAAGGAAAAGAATAGTAACGTAGAACTGAGAATTTTATTATCTGATGAAGATCCTGTCTTCCAAAGTCCGAGACGTTTGTCACCATTGGAAATGAATATTGTGAATAAACAGATTGAAGAATGGTTAGGTAAAGGAATAATTAAGCCTAGTAAATCTGATTTTGCATGCCAAATAGTTCTGGCCCACAAGAAAGATGGCTCACGTCGGATGTGTATGGATTTCCGAAAATTGAATAAAAAGGTCATAAGAGAAAGATTTCCATTGCCAGTGATAGAAGATCAGATAGATAAGTTAAAAGAAGCCAAGGTATTCACCTCACTGGATTTGTGCAACGGATTTTTTCACGTGAATGTTCACAAAGACAGCCAGAAGTACACAGCCTTTGTTACACCTCAAGGCCAGTACGAATTTATCAAAATGCCTTTTGGACTATGTACTGCTCCATCTGTTTTCCAGAGGTTTATCAATGATGTCTTTAGCGACCTAATTACCGATGGAACCGTAACGGCTTATCTTGATGATTTGATACTACCGTCTAAAACGGAAGAAGAAGGTTTAATTAAGCTCAAAAAGGTACTAAAAAGAGCACAGGAATATGGCTTAGAGTTTAACTGGAGAAAGTGTCATTTCTTGAAGAAGGAGATAGAGTATCTCGGTTACATCATCCGCGATAATGAAGTAAGACCATCCAAGGATAAAATTAATGCTGTGGCGAAGTTTAGGCAACCTGAAAATGTGAAAACAGTTCAATCATTTTTAGGACTTACTGGATATTTCCGAAAGTTTATCAAAGATTACTCACTTATAGCAAGGCCGATGACCGAATTATTGAAGAAGAATACTCCATTTAATTTTAATGAGAGCTGTCAAAAAGCCTTTCAAGAATTAAAGAATATACTGTGTAGTTCTCCTGTACTTAAAATTTACAGTCCTAATCTCCATACTGAATTACACACCGACGCTAGTGCTGATGGATACGGAGCCGTACTTTTACAAAGAAGTCCGAATGATGATAAACTTCACCCAATCCACTATATGAGCAAAAAGACTACGCCGACTCAAAGAAATTACCATAGTTACCATTTAGAGGTATTAGCTATCGTGGAGGCTATCAAGAAATTTAGAATTTATCTGCAAGGCTTACACTTTAAAATAGTAACAGACTGCTCTGCGTTAACAATGACCTTACAAAAGAAAGACTTACCACCAAGAGTCGCTCGCTGGGCTCTGCTACTTGAAGAATATGATTACGAGATCGAACATAGGCCAGGATCAAGAATGAAGCATGCTGATGCATTAAGTCGTTACCCAATTTGTTTATTGATCGCAGAAACTACAGTACGTATTAAAAAAGCACAAGATGAAGATGATTACATAAAAGCACTGAAAAAAATTTTAGAGAAAGATCCTTATCAAGATTATATTTTACAAAATAACATACTTTACAAAGAGAAGAACGGAAGTAGACTGATCGTTGTACCGAAGAGAATGCAATTTGAAATAATAAGAAAGAACCACGAAAGAGGACACTTTGGAGTTGCAAAGACAGAAGAATTAATCAGTAGAGAATATTACATAGACAATTTACCTAACAAAATTAGAAAAATAATAAATAATTGTGTTGAGTGTATCCTAATATCAAACAAGAAAGGGAAGAAAGAAGGCTTCCTGCACCCGATCGATAAAGGTGATGTGCCATTATCAACATATCATATTGACCATCTTGGACCTCTGACATCAACACATAAGAGTTACAAGTACATCCTAACTGTCATCGACGCCTACACCAAATTCACTTGGATTTATCCTGTTAAGACTTTAACCACCGAAGAGACGCTAGATAAACTGAGACTACAACAGCAAACTTTTGGTGCACCTGAGAGAATAATAACCGATAGAAACGCAGCATTTACTTCCAATGATTTTCGAGATTATTGCAAAGGCGAAAATATAATGCATCATACAATTACTACGGGACAGCCGAGAGCGAACGGCCAAGTTGAACGTATTCATCAGATTATCATTGCCGTGTTGAGCAAACTCAGTGCAGATGACCCCACAAAATGGTACCGCAGGGTAACCAACGTGCAACGTTGTTTAAATGGGACTTACCAACGAAGTATTCAAATGACCCCGTTTGAACTGTTATTTGGAGTTAAAATTAGAGACAAAGATGAAGAAATCTTGAAATTGTTAGAAGAAGAAAATATTCAAATTTTTAATGAAAAGAGACAGGAACTTAGAGAAAGGGCAAAAGAATCGATTAAAAAGATACAGGAAGAAAATGTAAGATATTATAATAAGAAAAGGAAAGAAGCGGTTGTTTACGACGTAGGTGATCTTGTTGCTATCAGAAAGACACAATTTTCTCAAGGCTCGAAACTTTTCCCGAAATTTCTAGGGCCATATGAAGTAACCGCCAAGAAAAGGAATGACCGATACTCAGTGAAGAAAGTAGGAAATGGGGAAGGACCCATTAATACTTCAACATCCGCAGATTTAATGAAACCGTGGACTGCGCCAGAAGATGAAAGTTCATCTGGGACAGATGAATGAACAGGATGGCCGTGTGGATTAGTTTATTGAGTTTAATTTTGTTTTTTATTTTTTTAGTAGGAATTAGTAGATTTTGCTATCTGTGTTTACTTAATACTATGAATATCATACGTACTCTGTGGCTAAGTTCTACACTGAAGTGCACTGAAGTAGTGTCTATGGAAGTGTGAAAAAAGGTTGTCAATATTGTGTTGTGTTAAGACTATTTAAATAAAAAAGTGCAATATTTACTTCTCATACATTGTTTTAAGCCAATCCCACATATATATATATTCGTCGCAAATATTGGCTTATCAGCGGAAACAATGCCACGAAAAAATGACTGCGGTTGTGTATCAAATGCAGGAAACATAATTCCAGTATATTACATCAGGTAATGGGCGACTTGCCGTCAGCGAGAACAAATCCATCTCGACCGTTTTATCATTGTGGCATAGACTATACCGGTCACGTGACCATCAAAGCTAACAAAGGCCGTGGTATCAAGACCACAAAAGGTTACGTGGCAGAGTTCGTTTGTACCAAGGCCGTACATCTTGAACTTGTGTCAGATTTGACAACATCAGCTTTTTCAGCAGCATTACGCAGAATGGCAGCCAAAGGGGCTACCAGGTCATATGTACAGCGATCAAGGAAAGAATTTTATAGGAGCGGAAAAAGTACTAAAACAAGAATTATCAGTAATCAAACAGACATTTAATCGAGAATTTATGGCAGAAATAGCAAATATGAACATAGAGTGGCATTTTAACGCACCTTCTTGGCCTTCAGTAGGGGGCCTGTGGGAGGCGGCTGTAAAAAGCCTTAAATATCACTTAAAACGAGTGATAGGCGAACAAAATCTTACGTTCGAAGAGTTCACTACGCTGCTCGCCAGTTTAGAGGGATGTTTAAATTCGCGGCCACTTGTCCCCTTACTGAGGACCCCGATGATTTAAATTTTTTAACCCCGTCCCATTTATTATCTAGTGGTCCGGTGCTAACCCTATACAATACAGAAAATGACCTTAGAACGAGGTGGCATCTTACTCAAAAGATATTTAACGACATATGGCGAAGGTGGCGTGAAGAGTACTTAACACAACTTACAGTAAAAAGTAAGTGACAAAAGCCTCAAACAAATATCAAGTTGAATGACGTCGTCATTATAAAGGACGATAAACTCCCGCCGGGGAAATGGGCCCTAGGTCGCGTAATCAAGTTACATCCATTAACCGACGGCTATGTTAGAGTCGTGACATTAAAAACCAAGAATGGTCAAATGCAACGGCCCGTTGTTAAGTTATCGATCCTACCTGTGCATCAAGATAACAGGCAAGACGACACCCAAGACGTACGTCAGACTTCAGAAAAGCCAATTTTACAAAAAGGCACGAAAATTAAGAAAAAATTTAGTTTCTTAAATATGGGCATGTTATTGTTTACACTATTCTGTATAGCCGTACAATCAGTTCACGGCTCTTACGTCATTACTCCAGTGCAGGAAAACAATAGCATTTATTTCGATCGCGTAAAAGACATGTAATTGATAAGAGACGATTGGAAGCTCGTTGTGTATGTCGGCGTAACTTATTAGAGAATGTAATTGCTATGGTTATAATCAGTCTACAAATTGTAGAAACAATCTTTGAGATGTTAGATGGCGTTAGAGGAACTACCGTACATGCGCGAACTTTCCAGAAACATTCGTTCCGGGCGATCACGTTCGCGCACAGTCGGGAACATTCTGGAATAGTCTGGAACTCGTCTCGGCGCATATAAATAGCGGCAGGGAGGCGAGCCCGGGCAGTTCAGTTTGAGCTACGATCGAGGCGACTTCGAGAGCGAAAACAAGTGATCAAGAGTGATACCAGTGAAACCTACGACTTGGCTTCAACCTAGGACATTGTTAGTGCTTACTGTTTGGACCTAGTGCTTAGTGTTTGGACCTAGTGCTTAGTGTGTAACTAGTGCTAGTGAATAAAGTCTTCAAAAAGAGTCAGCAGGTCTTTCTCTCCAAATCCTTCGAACCCTAACACGTAACAACTGGTGTCAGAAGTGGGATTTGGAGATGCCATTGACTCCGAGAGAGGACTTCGAGGGCGTCAGGACAAGGGCACAACGAGCTGCGGAGGCCACGCCCGCTGTGGACCAAGCCCCGCCCACTGGCCCTACCTACCAGGCCCCGCCCACCGACCACGCCCCTCTAGACCCGCCCACTGGCCACGCCCACCATGCCACGCCCACCATGCCGTGCCCACCATGTCACGCCCACCATTCCACGCCCATCGACAACGCCCATCGGGCTCCGCCTACTCAGACTCAAGCCCCGCCCATTGGCTCCTCCCACCTTGCCACGCCCACCACACAGGCCACGCCCACTAGACAAGCCACGCCCACCAGCGGCACCGTAGCGTCAGTAGCACTTCAATTAGGAAGTTTAATTGAACTGATAGAGATGCAAAGGGCTGAAATTCGGTCAATGAAGGAGTCACAAGAACGCAAGCTCGGCGCTTTGCAAGAGTCACAAGAACGCAAGTTCGAGTCACAAGAACGCAAGCTCGGCGCTTTGCAAGAGTCACAAGAACGCAAGCTCGAGTCACAAGAACGCAAGCTCGGCGCTTTGCAAGAATCACAAGAGCAACAAAAAGACCTTCAAGAAAAAGTGCTTTGTGCTATAAATGATGTTAGTAACACGGTGATTAAGCTTCGAAAAGATGTCGACGTAGTGGAAGAACGAGTTACCGGGTTAGGATTGGATGTCGAAAATGTGAAAACCGGCCTCATTGAACTAGAGAAGAAAGTAGTGCGCCTTGAAATCACGGGAGTTGCGATCTCTAGTGCAACTATCGGAGTGGCACAAAGACCAAGAGTGAAAGTTCCGCCATACGACGGCACTACTTCCTGGAACGCTTATCGACAGCAATTCCAGACGGTTGCTACTGCCAACGGATGGACGGAAGAACAATGCTTGACCGCTCTCACTGTTGCGCTCAGAGGGCAAGCTTTGTCGGTCCTGGAAGCACTGCCACATACAGGAAATGGGTTCCAAGACCTGATGGAGGCACTTGAATCCAGATACGGGGAGCGACACCTGGAGCACGTGTTCTGTGCCCAACTGCGTGACAGAGTCCAACGCTCAGGAGAAGGACTACAACAATGGGCGTTGGAAATTGAAAAACTCGTCAGGAAGGCACACCCAGGAGCCGACACCAAGATGGTAGACACAAATATTGTTCAAGCATTTGTCGACGGAATCAAAGACCTGGAGGTCAGAGCTGCAGTGAGGCTTCGTCACCATACCTCGCTAAAGGAAGCATTAGCGCATGCTTCGGAGGTCGAGGCTGTTCGTTATGACATACGGCATACCCATAAGATCCGCGAGGTCTCTGAGGAAGTCAAGGAGGTTAAGTCCCCTACGAAGAAAAGCTCTGGAGCCATGTGCTACAAGTGCGGCGAGAGGGGCCATCTTCAGCTCAACTGCCCGCAGACGGAACACCGCAGTGGAAAGACACATGGGAATGCCGACGCACTCTCACGAAGGCCGTGTTCGGAGGACTGAAAACATTGTGTTAAGCAAGAATGCAATGAAGTAACATTAAAGCTGACGAGAATGAATCCTTTGAGTCTCTGGGAGAATGATGCTATGAGGGAGGCTCAAGAAAAAGATGACGACCTTCGGCACATCATCACATGGAAGAAACGGGGTGACGTAAAACCAATATGGAGTGAGGTTGCGCCCACTGGCGCTGTCGTACGCTAAGGCGTACGCTAAGGCGTACTGGGCGCAATGGGACAGTCTGATACTCCAAAACGGAATACTCTACCGGAAATGGGAGAAGACTAACGGCAGAGAGTTCCATCTTCAGATAATTGTCCCAAGAACGAGAGTACCAGATGTTCTCCGTGAAATACATGATGGCGTATCAGGAGGTCATCTAGGTGTCAAGAGGACGTTAACAAAAGTGCGAGGACGATTCTACTGGTTACATTGTCGAGATGATGTACAGGATTGGTGCCGCAAATGTACTACTTGCGCTGCTGTGAAAGGACCACAGACCAGGAGCCGTGGGAACCTGCGGTCGTATAACGTCGGTGCACCGTGGGAACGAATTGCAGTTGACGTAGCTGGGCCATTTCCTGTAACGGATTCGGGAAACAAGTATTTTATGGTCGTCATTGACTACTTCACCAAATGGCCCGAAGTGTTCGCCATACCAAACCAAGAAGCCACAACAGTCGCTTCTAAGTTAGTCGAAGAAGTGACATGTCGCTTTGGTGTGCCTCTGGAAATCCATTCTGATCAGGGCAGGAACTTCGAATCGCAGGTGTTCCAGGAAGTGTGCAGAATTTTGGGCATGCATAAGACGAGGACCACCGCGTATCATCCACAGTCTGATAGAATGGTTGAGAGATTTAACCAGACCCTTGAGAGGCATTTGGCGAAATTGGTAGATGACAAACAAAAGGATGGGGACAAGTATATACCACTCTTCCTTCTGTCTTACCGAACCGCCGAGCATGAGAGCATAAAAGCTACTCCGGCGTATGTCAATTTCGGTAGAGAACTACGAATACCAGTAGACCTATTGACAGGAGGGTCACCGGAGGGACCAAAGACGGTACAAGACTATGTCTGCGATTTAAGGGAAAAGATGCGCTATATACACGCCTTGGTTCGGGAAAAAGGGTTACAGTCAAGTGAGAACATGAAAACCAGATACGACCGGAAACCGAACACGAGCGGCTTCGAGGAAGGGACACTGGTGTGGCTGCATAACCCAACTCGCCGGAAAGGGAAATCTCCAAAGTTGCAGAACAAGTGGGACGGTCCATAGAAAGTGGTTACCCGACTGAATGATGTGACCTATAGGATTCAAAAGCAACCAAGAGGGACATTCAAAGTGGTACACATAGACCGTCTGGCGCGTTACCATGGTAGTAACAACGATGCTCGGGACGAGCATCTCTAAGAAGGGAGTGGTGTTACGAACACACAAAACACAAAGGAGCTAGCGCCATCTAGCAGCAACCAGTAAAACCACTCAAAGAACCGAACAGAGTGAAACCCCTTTTAGATACTAGATGGCGTTAGAGGAACTACCGTACATGCGCGAACTTTCCAGAAACATTCGTTCCGGGCGATCACGTTCGCGCACAGTCGGGAACATTCTGGATTAGTCTGGAACTTGTCTCGGCGCATATAAATAGCGGCAGGGAGGCGAGCCCGGGCAGTTCAGTTTGAGCTACGATCGAGGCGACTTCGAGAGCGAAAACAAGTGATCAAGAGCCAAAAGAACAAAAACCAATGAAACCTACGACTTGGCTTCAACCTAGGACATTGTTAGTGCTTACTGTTATAAAGTCTTCAAAAAGAGTCAGCAGGTCTTTCTCTCCAAATCCTTCGAACCCTAACACGTAACAATATAAAAATGGCAAATAAATATAGTATGGCGCTCACACGGCCATACTGACTCCAGCGCGTCCCTGCGCTGTGTCAGTGTTGTCATAACCCCATAAACAAGCTAATACTCTCATTGAGAGCGTGAAGCAAATCACATGGCCCGCTACCCCATACAGGGTTCTAACCAAAAAACATCAAGACCAGGTTTAAGGATACGCATGGTGATCAGCCAGCGTGGGAAGGCTAGTGGATAGGTAAAATAAATAAAACACAAAATCAATGTAATTACTGCGCCAAGTAATTTAAACATCAAATAAGAAAAATAAATAAAACCCCAAATAGGCCTCACCCCATACAGGGTTCTAGCCAACACCCCAAATAGGCCTCACCCATACAGGGTTCTTGGCCAACAAGCTCTCATTGAGAGCGTGAAGCAAATCACATCGCCCGCTACCCCATACAGGGTTCTAGCCAAAAAAACATCAAGACCAGGTTTAAGGATGCACATGGTGGCCTGCCATGTGCGGGAAGGATAGTGGATAGGTAAAATAAATAAATATTCACAGACATTTCAAAGTAAAGTAAGACAAAGCATAATTTTTTTTTGTTGTTGTTGTTTTGTTTTATTTCTTTTCATCTATTCAAAACAAGTTAGTAAAAGGTAGAATCACCAGCATGTTAGCCGGCTCTACTGTTTCTTCCGCCCATATGGTCATCATGGAACAAAAACATTATAACCGCTCGTCCATCCATTTTGGGTCAAAATCAACCACATCATCATCATCATCCACTCAAAACACTGCTGCCAAACTCATTCTACATGGTCTTAAAATTCTATTTAGAACACAGAAGATTTCAAGTAAAAATTGGAGAAGAATTATCTGAACTATGTTACATAAACGCATTGGTGCCACAAGGATCTGTATTGGGACCAGTTCTATACTCCATATACACTGCAGATATGCCCGAAACTCCAGGTATCACAACAGCAACATAGGCAGCTTCACTTGGGCAAAGCACATTAAAGCAAAAAGAACTGAAGCAAATATAGAAATAAGAAACATGTTATGGCTCCTTGACAATCTCGCCTCTCGCTCTTTTACAAACTCTCCAAGTACAATGCCTTGCTGGAACCGATTTGGATGTACGGCGTGGAACTCTGAGGATCATAACTAACATAACTCATAACAAAAAAAACATAGAACATAGAAATAATAAAATAATAAATAAAATAAATAAATAAAATAATAAATAAAATAAATAAATAAAATAATAAATCATAAGACTCTAACCAAGAAATTCTTCAAAGTTTCCAAAATATTGCCCTGCCAACAATCTCAAACGTACATTGGTTTGTCAAAAATAGTGAAATTCATTAGTCCCTAAAATGCAGTAAGGGGAAGTGAACAACTACTGCAAAAAGTATAAAGAGCGATTAAACCAACATAGCAAGGCACTTGCCACGGACTTTCTACAAGAGCATGGAGACATTAAGCGACTGAAACGGTGGAACATACTTCAGCTGGACCAGAGAGAGTGACAATCATATTGTTGCTGCAGCAGAATGACATTACTCAATGGAGTGATGCCATAATTTAAACGAAACCCGTGAAAATATCTGAAAAAGACTGAAATGTCGATGGCAGGTCTAATTGGAAAATACAAAAAAAATAAAAACGATTTCAGGTAATTGATCTACCTGATTTAATTTTATTAGTCTGTATGGCATTGTTTATCTTTATTTACTTCGTTAGACGATTCTAATTTATTGTAATGAATGAAATATATAAGAAAAAGCAATTGTGTAAGCCAACCGGCAGATTTTGGAGAAACTATTTATATTCTCTTTAATATCATTGGCCCCTATAAAGTCAAATTCAAATAACACAGGTTCAGAGACAGAGATTTTTACATTTTCTTCAAAGAGTTTCTCAGCCGATGCTGGAGACGATGAGAGATATTTAGTTGTTTCAATCGGAATATTCGTAAAAAAAATTTCAAAGTAATTAGCGACTTCTGTCTTGTCAGATACTATTTTGTTACTTATATTAAGACGAATATCACAACTTTTAGGTCTCTTATTACGAGTTTCTTTATTTATCATTTTCCACGTCATTTTAACTTTATTGTCGGCTTTTTTCATTTGTTCACTAATATATGCCGCTTTTGCCTGAATGCAAACTTTTTTAAATATTTTTGAGTAGTTTCTGACGTAATTTAAAATACTATTTATCTAATTAGGGATGACCAAAGTTTCTGCGAAACATTGTTTACTCCAAAAAGGTGCAGGACATCTATTACTCTATGTAACAATAGATGGGTGGAATTGTCGAAATTCAACATATATTTCTATTTTTGCTGCGAACAATGGCAAGTTAAGCTCGTATGCAATGATCAAATTATACTCGTGAAAATGTCTAATTCCGGGTTCTTTCATGTCGCTCAAGGATGTACAATTAAATCGGCAGATTCCTTTATTTACTCGCATAGACAGGAGGTCAGCCAGATAAACGTAAGTTCAAGTATTACGTTACCAGAAATCTCGCAGATTAATTACATCATCAATGTATCGTTACCTAAAATATCTTTACAAAATACAGATAATTCTGATTTATTTAATCAGACAACTCAGCTCCAAGAAATAAAACGAAACCTAGAAATCATGAAGAAGAATGAACCACTTCTAGAAGGCAGTATTTCTAACCACGACGTCCATCACTATGCGATGATATACATTTTATTCGTATTAGTGGGACTCGGGACAGCAGCCTGGGTGTGGAAGACCATCAACAGGAGGAGGGCAGTCTGGATGACTGGCACGCCCGCCGCGTCACCCCCGTCGTCATCCCCTCAGGTCCCAGAGGCAGCAGCGCGCTTCCAGGCGCCAGTTTCAGCGGCCGTATCCGCGAGTGTTCAGTGCAGTGAGCTACACGAGTTAGCTAATAAAAGAGCGCGTGTGTCAGTGCGAAATAAAAGCTCAATTTCTAAAGTGCAAAGTACGCGTGTACAAGTGAAAGAGACGGGGTCGTCCCCCATTGTGTTTAGATCGGGATTCAAATCCCCGAGTGACCCTTTATACTTCGATATAGTATAAACTTAGACCTAAGAATATGTCTATCACCTTGTAATCATTATCAGTACTAATCAGTTCGTTCAGTAATTTTAAGTCCAATGTTTATCACCTTGTATCATGTGAATCATCTCATCACCACTACTAACCCCAACTTTCTCGCCCGGGAATATGTACGAGCAAGCACGTACATTTGCCGAATCAGCAATAAGTTTTGACCTAATTATTCACAATATGTATAATATAAGTTCGTCATCGGTCAGCAAGTAGGTAAGCCGGACGTTCTCGCCGTTACCATTATTCTATTCACTCATCAATTATGTAATATCAGTTTTATAATACAGTTATTATATTATCAAATCAGTGTTTATATCAGCCTATCCTCTGATCAGTCCTTTATAGTACGGAACATACTATACAGAAAAATGGCGAGGCGAAAAGAGACATATATATGTATTATAATATACCGAGATGTGTCTATTCTTATAATGTCACCGACAAATATATCTCTCTCTTTCTCGCTATATGCCGTTTGTGACGCTCTTTAAACTCCATCGAAACAGCTTTATTAATGTTATAATGAACTTTGTGTATGTATCCGGTAGGTAACATTTATTTTTATACCCCTTAGTCAGAAGGGGCACAACTATAGTTTTTAAATAAATACTCGTGTCACAGTGTTAGTTGCTATTCTCCTCCGAAACGGCTTAGCAACAACTAAAATACCCTAACAATCATTATGGACTTTTAGTTGTATATTCAGTAAATCTGCGAATATGATTAATCCAGTAACGTAACAGAAACTCAGAGGTTTGGCCAGTGATAGGAATGTGAAAAATAAATTCATACTTTTACACATTTTATTTATTGTAAGTTTCAATTTACAATTTAAATTTTTAAACCTTGTATTATAGGTATTTATAGTGGTGTACGACACTTTTTACCATCACACTTGTATTTCTCACAGCATTTCCTGTTAGTGCACTGCAAAAAAGAAACAAATCTTGTAATTGGTTACATCGAAGTTTGGAAAAATGCCGCTCTTGTACACTACTCATCAGTGTGAGTTTTGTTCATTATATTATTATGAACACAGATAATTTAATAAAGAATGAATGTTATGAACAATCGGGACCACGATGGCGCGAAACTGTATTGAGTTGGAACAGCACCACCTAGTGGCATAAAGTGGTACTGTTTCACTTAAAAATAAATACTTCAACGTTGGCACGATCCCAGAGGTGTTGTGTAACGTGGTAACCGAATGTAGTATTGTAAGGAATGTTGAAAATGTTTGAATTTACTATAACTTACAATCAATCCTCTCTACACATAGGTTATATATAAGCTAAATAAAAATGCTTAGAAAAACTCACATCTTCATATTCATTTACGCATCTATAAGGAGCCGTAATAATATTCGCTTCAGCCTCTCCTATGTTCATGTTGATCACATACAGAGTACAGACGAGCAACAACACGAAGACTGTAAGACGACTCATTGTGAATATGTTCTAAACTGACTATCTTGTAATGACACCGACTTATATACCAAGTGTCTTCCTTAAGAACATCCATAGAATCCACATTAAATGTTATAAATTTTGTTGATAATGTATTGATAGGTATTTCCTTCGTATCAATTGGTATCAATTAAATTATAATGACATTAAATGTCACAGAAAGAAAAAAACATTTACAGAAATTAAATTCAAGTGATAAGACAGAAATTCGTTATTGTTTAACCTCAATATATCTTTAAAGGCAATATTCGTTAAATTTCACGCGCGATGCTGCGACACCTGCATCCGGCATTCATGATAAATCGGTCATAACGAATAAATTTTTTTAGCTGTGATCTCGACATTATGGGAAACAGCTAAACATACTATAGGAAATAATACAATTATTAGATTCAATAAAATCACATACATCGGTTTATTGCACTGAAGAAAAGTATAACAATTTATTAGGAATGACAATGACAGTGTCACATGAGGTCGTCAGGAAACGGAACAACAGTTTCTTTTTCGACAGACCTAAGGGCGTTGTTTACTCTATTCCAATATCCTCTCTTAAACATAAGCCCTTCTTGGATGAACAATAAGCCAACTTGGAATATGTCGTTGCTTTCGTGAGAGCATCTGCAACCATCAAAATAAGCAAAAGATGTTACAAAACATTTGCACATGCTGTAAAGTTATACAAATGAGTTTTTTTACAATTTTTTTTCAGGAAATCATTGACCGAATAAAAGTTTTCTTCAATGAGCCATTTTCGTAAGGAAGTACAAAATCGACTGTACGGTAGATTCAAAATACCATCGGGTAGCGAGTTATAGATCAAGGGTGACATGAAGACGCAATTACCCCTATACATTTCAATTTTAGGCACGGGCAGTTTTAAATTATTTTGTGTTAGAGCTCGTTTGCTAACAATGTCACTCAATTCAAAAAGTTCACTATTAGCCTTTACAAACCTACCAACCTCATAAATATAAATTCCAGGTACCGTTAGTAAGTTGTTTGTCTTGAAAATGGGTTTACAAGAATCTGACCACTTAAGATTAAATATTGCACGTATACATTTCTTTTGTGCAATAAATACGCGTGCAACATCTATTGAATAGCCCCACAACACTATGGCATACCTAATTATAGAGACGACATAGGCGTGATACACCATTATTGCAGTTTGCATTGACAATGTCTCCCTAATCTTCCGCAATGCAAATACAAATTTATTAATTCTCTTGCAAATATTGTTCACATGATCCTTCCATGCAAGATGTTCGTCAATCTCGATACCCAAAAAAGTAGTACCATGATGCTGCTGAATGAGTTTTTTATCTAATGTAATATTAAAATTTCTGAATTTAGATCGATGTGTTTTAAAATTGATTATTTTTGTTTTTTCTGTGTTTATTAGTAATGAATTCGAGTTCAACCATACTGTTATGTCATGTAGGCATTTAGTTATATCTTTCTCATAAGTTTTCTCATTATTACACCTTACAACAACTGAAGTATCATCTGCAAATAGAATACATTCGTGAGGTGACACTGCATGGGGCAAGTCATTAATGTAAACCAAAAATAATAATGGTCCCAATATACTCCCTTGGGGAACCCCAAAATGATTATTTCTAGGAAGAGAGTCGTAAATATCAAGAGAATTTTAAAGATTCAATTAGGTTCATAGATCAATACATAGGTAGATATTTTCCAAACTAATAAAGAGTTTTAATAGTTATAGTTTCCTGTCTTAATTATTTTCTATATAATGTGTACCTTTTTGTAACCTTTAATGTCATGATAATTAATTAAAGTGATAAGAAAAAAAATTTGTGTTAAGCTATTTCCAATAAAATATAACATCCGTTAGTTGTTCTATGAAGGAAGTCACTTGGTATATAAGCCAGTGTTAAATACAACGTAAGTGTCACTTAAAACATAATACATTCACGATGAGTCGTCTTACAGTCTTCGTGTTGTTGCTCGTCTGTACTCTGTATGTGATCAATATGAACATAGGAGAGGCTGAAGCGAACAAATGTGTTGGCGCGGGAGGCAAAGTGAGTATATCACAGTTATTAAGAGGGTACTATACTCTTAATTTAGGTATTTGCCTTAGGTATTGCTATACCTATTCCCGAGCGCCGCGCTGAAAGGGATAAATATAGCTGATGCAGTTTTTACCTACAAATTCTTTGAAAAAAGACTTTTCGTAGTCCCCTTTTTTCTTCACGAAAATTAAACCGATATTAATTTTTTACTATATATACGCTATATTATACGTAAGGAGTATATCTTTGCTTCTGTCACTTTCTTTTTTGGTAAAACCATACCAAATGTGGGTGATAGACGCTGCAACTTTATCTAAAGAAAATCGAAAAAATCGGGATATTTGGATGGTCATATTTCTTTTAGTTATTATGTTTTGAAAAAAAGAAAATGATTCAAGCATCGATATATAAGACCTTGATACTGTGAAAAAAATTCGTTCTATGGAGGTAAAATTCACGAAGAAAACAGGGGACTACGATGCCCATATTTCTGTATGGAGCATAACTTGGTATCGTGCCCTCTTAAAGTATATATGTGAGTAATATACTTAATGAAGTAAGTAATGCAATACTGTATAATACTGTTTATAAAATTGCAACTTACGATGGTTTTGTTCTTAGAAACAAATGTTTTTAATAGGTATTTCACAAACTTAAACAGTGCTACTAATACTACGTGTACAACTAAAACCCAAAAACGAATTTTGATAGTGTCGATAACTTAATTCAGCAATGTTAACTTAACTTTCCTATTATAAAAACTGTGTATTATAGACAAAAGATTTTAATTAATATGAATATGCAAACAAAATATCCAATCAATCAAAATACGCCAATAGTGGTTTTCATTTCTTAGTTATGTTTAGTTATGCACTTAGAATTGGTACCAGGTCTGTTTTTCCAATTTGTATTTTTATTGCAGTGTCGCGATGATATTAAATGCTGCAGCAATATGGAGTGTGGCTCAGGGATATGTCGCAAGCCTGAAAGTAGATCCGTTTTATAATTTAAATTATTCCTTTCTTTTACAACATATTATTAGATATGTTCAACGTATTATGAGTATTATTTATGAGTAATAACAACTTGAAGAAATAACAGATCTTGTATAAAATTAAAGGTTCAGTAAAATAAAAGCTCTTTAATTTTATTTAGTAAGTGCGTTTTCAGAGTTACCTACCAAAAGGTAAAAAGGGAGCACATTTTCTGTTTAGAAACTTCGCTATGCGTCCATCCGACCATCTGTCACCAGACTCTATCTAATGAATAGCTAGAGAGTTAAAATTTTTAAAGATGATGTATTTCTGTTGCCACTATAACAACAAATGCTAAAACTGGTCAAGTACGAGTTTAACAATCACATATAAAGATTTCCGGACCGTTTTCATCATAAATATTCTTCATACTGTCATTTTCATGTCGTCTAAGGGTATCATCAAGTTACACTGAAAGCGTTTGTTATGTGGGAGACGGTAAAGAATAATACAAGATCAGTCAAGCGTAGTTGGTGAAACCCGCGTCTCGCGGAGACGTCGCTGACAAAGCTCCAGTCAATCTGCGGTCTCAATCGAAACGTCGGGATAAAGGTTCATTTATTTGTTTGAACATGAGTACAATAAAATGTTACAAACAATAAATTGATTCACCACGTTCTATCTGATATTATCAGACAAATAAGAAACATAAAAACCTGTCAAAAGCGAGATAGTAGCACATGTAGTGTTCCGTACCTAGTAGACGAAGAAGCATACTAACGTAAGTATATTTGGTACGTTTCCCAAACGGTATTCAAAACTATCTATAAACGTGGAAGTTATCGTGTGTGTTCTCTGGTAGTTATTGTGTCATCTCCTAAAGAAACATAAACTACTTTATGAACTTAATTTTGTATTTGAAATATAGGGGAGCTGTCAATAAATTGGTATAAGTTTAAACTATATTATCTATTCTCGTATGATCTGATAACAATTCTCAGTCCCGTCCCATTTTATTCTGAAATTCTGCATTCTTTATTGAACAGTAGACGTAATGATCGATTGTTTACCTAGCAGTTCAGTTGAGCAAATCTAACTTCGAGAAAGAGGTCAAGTGACGAGACCAACTGGGCCTGGCAGCATTTGGACAGCTTAGGCACATCCTCACGTCCAAAATACCCCAGTGCCTGAAAGGAAAGCTCTATGACCAGTGTGTGTTCACGGTGATGATTAATAGAACTAAGATGTGATTTCTGAATGTTCGCCTCATATCTAAACTCAAAAGATCCGTAGAAGGACCGGTGTGTACGACACAGCTCGAAGAGTTAGCACGCTGAAGTGGGCAGGCCACATCGCTCGACTGGAGACTTGAGGCGTAACTCGTTCAACTATAGAGGTTAGACAAAATGACGACAGATTATAGGAATAATTTGCAAACCACAGATGCTCCATAAATTAAAGAGGATTATTAATTCCAAAATAAGAACAACAATCCCAAATTATATTCCTGTACGGTAGCACGGGACATCAAGCTAATAAGATTGTGTTTCTTGCTCTGTATATGAATTAATCATTGCAAGTCGATTGTAATTCGGTGACCGCCAGAAGCTGAAGGTCTGGCTCATTAGTCCTCACTACTCTGGTTAACTGTTGCCGAACTCATTGAAGCGCGTTTGCTGCTTTTCCAGATCAGGCTGTGTCATATGCAAAAATAATGACCAAAATAACATTTTTTAAGCCTTAATTAAAGTACAATTAAAAAAAAATATTTCTTATATTATATGAAATTATAGTGGAAAAAGTGATCACCGCAAGGGGGACTCCTCTCTTGATCACTTTTTCCACTATAATTTCATTTAATAAGTATAACGCCTTATACCTATCTTGGTGAAGTTGATCCTAATTGGTGTCGTAAGACAGGAGAACTTGTAAGGATTTTTTTCTATACTACTAAATATTTAAAAGAGAAATGATTTAATTGCCTCTTTATTTGTTTGTTTGCATCATAATATAGTCCCTTAAATTTCTGGACTGATTTCTTTAATTCAATTTCAAGCGACGCGTCGATAACCAATATATACGGTAAATTTAGGCTGTAATTAAATTAAAATACGAGAGTAGCACTCGTACACCAAGGGTTTTGTATCATTATTATCTTAATAATATATATTTGTCATACTATCACACACACTATTGTATAGATAGTTCAACTCAGATGTGCACGCGGCCCAATGTGTGAGTAAACCTTGTACATATACAGTGACTTTGTGTGCGTGACAAGAGGTACAGTCGGGTACAAATACAAATACAGTTAATTACGAGTTATATACGGGTTTAAAAAAAAGAGTTATTTCGTAATTTAATGTTTATTTATTGAACATTATTCTGAATCACTACTTGAAAAATCAAATGTCGAATTTTCGCATTCGCTGCTCTCAACAAGGTTAATTATGAATTCTGATTCCATGTCAAAATGTCTATAGTATTCTTCTTCTTTCTTCACTGAACTGGATCACTTACTGGTTCCAATATATCTCTCGCATTTATTTTCAGAAATTCGTTTACCTTAGCAATGGTTTCTCGAGCCTAAAACAATAATACGTAAACGTCAACAAGGATATTTTTTTAGAATATAGAATCATAATATATGCGGTAAAAACAATTAGACGACTTACAGGTGCTCAAGTCCACTATTTTGGAACAATTGTCATACCGGCACAATACCGGCACGATACTGTTGCAATTGAAGTCAAATATCCGTAGTCTGCTATATGCCGTCATAACGGTCTTTCAATGGTAATAGAATTGTCGATCTCTTTTATCTATGCATTGAATTTTCGGTCTCTTTTATCTATGGATTGTGTTAGAATGGTATGTATGTGTTGCCGTTTTTAAAAAATGCGTTAGTTGAAGTGATTTTCGAAAAACTACTAATAAATTTAAACATTTAATCATGCTAGACTTCGTTTAAATATATTTGTACATACTATTTATTAGTATAAAAAGCAATGTGAAGTTTAGGAGATTAGTAAATTGCAATAAATTACAAAGAACAATTTCTAATATTTCTATCTATCTATTTTTTATTTATGGCAATCTGTCGACACAGGACAATTAAAAAATATTACTGTCAAATTCAAAATAGCAGACTACCGAAACATTTCAGTCATTGAATTGCAATTGTGAAGCAGTTGTGTACGAGACTAGCAATTTATGTCACTTTGACAATTGTAAGACAATGATGAAGTCGTTATGACGACACATTAATAGTAGACTACCAAAAACTTTACTATTGCACCATAATGGTACAATAATGGTACAGTTGTGACACCGTTGAAATACCCGACTCAGGGCCCAGATGTAGTACGGCTAGAATAGTTTACTTTAGTTATTTTCATAGTGTAATGTGTTACGGAATTCTTCTTTGGGGAAGCTGTGCGGACGTTAATCGGATATTTGTGCTCCAGAAACGCGCTGTTAGAGCTATATATAACCTAGGCCCTCGGGATTCCCTAAGGGAGAAATTCAAGGACATAAATATCTTGACAGTCGCTTCACAATATATATATGAAAATTTATTGTACATTCATAATAATATTCAGCACTTTAAAAAGAAAAGCGACTACCATAATGTTAACACGAGAAATAAGCACAATCTTGTAATGCACGTTAGTCGTCTCCACAAAATAAGTAACAAAACTCTTTCATGGGGCATGGTATACGTTTTAATAACAAACTCCCTAATGATGTGAAAGAATTAAATAAATCTAAGTTTAAAAAATTTGTAAAATCTAAACTATGTAAAAAGGCGTATTATAAAATTTCAGACTATGTTAATGACAATAAAGCTTGGGAGTAAATTGTTCCAGAGCAACACATATTATTATAATTGTAATTTATTTATATTATAAGAACTATTGTAATGATTATTTAAAAAAAAGATTAATATGACAAAAGATAACGATATCTGCTGAGTTTCTTACGCCGGTTCTTCTCAGCGGATTGAAAGTCCTGAACCGGTGGTAAGGAAAAAAATTTTTGGACATATCATAAGAGCTTATTTTTTGGCAAAAAGAGAATATGCCTACGTGAATAAATGATTTTTGATTTTGATTTTAATAAATATTTATTACATCTTAATTTAAAATAAAAATATATTTACCTGACTACTTAAACATTTTCTCCGTGGGACCTGTGCGTCGGACTTGCCGATGAACGGAATACCGACTAAACCTAACTGTGGCGCTCTCCACGTCTTCCTAGAGCGCCAGAAGTTCCCTGTTACTCTCTCTGACGCCCCGACGTTGGCCTACCGGCACAACACCCGGTGTCGCAACACATTAAAGCCCGGTTTCCACCGCGAGCGGAACGGACCCATTAATGACTTCGTTAAACTCGCAAACGCAAACTGCATACTTGTATTTCCACCAACAAATAGTCGGACGGAAAGAGCCGAGCGTGTAGAAAGAGTAGAAATGAGCTCGCTCAGTTCTAGGGAGCACCAACTCTTCGTTGGTGGAAATTCAAACCTATTTAATTAAAAAGGAGTCCGTTCCGCCTAACCATTTTCCGCACATTACCCTTTCGCAGTGGAAGAACTAGAACTAGCCTTAGTTCGGCTCCCCTCCCGTACCCCGCCTGTGCCCTTCGCTCGCCCGGCTGTTGGGATGTGCGGGCGCTTGCTTACTGTAGTAGTGATCAGTGTGTTTTGTTTTACCGTGCACAATGGAAGAGTTTATTGAAGCTGTACGCTGCTGCCTTACGGAATTGAAGGAGTATCGCGATACTAGGAAGAAGGAGGAGGCATGGCTTCAAATCGTAGCCGCTATAAAGAATAATGAAATCTTTATTTTTTCATAAGTAGTGTGAAAATCGTCTTCCGAACTCGAGTCTTCGTAAATTTTCAATTGTAGGCAACCCAACCGTTCTGTATCAAATACGTCGCAACACTAACACCTCTGGCAGCTATTTTTCGGTCGAGCTATACTCGTTTTAGTCATTTTAACAATTTCTCGCTTCCAAAACCTCGCTCAGTTCAAGTTTGTCCGTTCATTTCGCGGTCGAGCCCCGGCTTTAAGGCGGGGGGTGGAGACGAGCGTATTCAATATTTTTATGTATAGTGATGAAATGGGAAAACATATGGGCCAAACAATGTTTCATAATACGAGCCTACTAGTAACCAACTCTTGTTTGCCTGGTGCTAGTTTCACACAAATATTAGATAATTTACTTTTAGATAGTAGTAGTTACACTCCTGAGACTACTTTAATTGTTTTAATTGGGAGAATTTTTTACATTTTTCTGCTTCTATTGAGCAGCCTTGTAATTTGACGTCATGTAAAGATGCTTTATGTGACAGTAATTCTTTAAATTAGTATGTAAGACAATGGAGGGAAACTCCGGCAATACACTGATACATTTTGTTAATGATCATGATAGTTGCAATGTTAATAGTACACCTGCATTATCTGTTAGTAATACAAAAAAGCCAAATTGCCTTAACCTGGTGCATCAAAATATTCAGGTGATGTTAGGTAAGGAGTTAGAATTGGAATTGTTTTTGAACTATATTATTATTGACATTTTATGTGTTACAGAATCTTGGCTAAAAAGTCACCAGGTCATATTTAGTTCCAATAACCACCAGGTTGTAAACTCTTTCAACAGGGTTCGTATTATACGTGGTGGCTATTTAATAATTATTAATAGGTTACTTAAATTTAAAGAAAGAACTGATATTGTGAGCCTCTCTGTTGAACGGGTAGTAGAGATCGCATGTGTTGAACTGGAGCAACTTATTGTTATGAGTGTATATAAACCTCCATGTGCGCCTTATGAATCTTTTATTAATATCATGGAGGATGCCTTATTTAAATTAGCTAATAGTCCTAAAATAATTGCTATTTGTGGAGACTTTAATATAAATATACTGGAAAATAATTCACAGACTGGTAATTTTTTAAATCTGTTTAAATCATTTAATTTACATAATGTTTTTCTTGAACCCACAAGAATTACTGCCTCCAGTGCTACCTGCATTGATAACATATTTATTAACATCAAACCAGATCACAAGTCTTTATTTAGCTCGTTATCATCTGATCTAAAAAGAAGAACTAAAAAGTAACTTGTTCACAAAGCTATCACGGATGCCTGTTCATGGAACTCCTGATCCTAATGTCCTTTATAACTCTTTATTTAACATAATAACTGGTGAGTTCAATAGAATATTTAAACCAAAACCTAAGATGATTAGTGATCAGTTGAAGTTCAGTGAATGGGCAACTGTTGGTATTTATAAAAGCCGTAATAAGTTGTATGAACTTTATGAAGAAAAAATTTATAATCAGAGTGAAACTTTAAAAAAATATGTAGGTAAATAATTATTCTAAAGTTTTTAAAAAAGCCTGTTCTGCCGCAAAGACCATTTACTTTAAAAATAAAATAAAAACTTCTTCAAACAAAATTAAAACTACTTGGGATATTATAAATAGTGAATCTGGTAGGCCTACAGCTCGCAGCCGTGACTTTAATATAAAAATAAATAATGTTAATATAACGGCGGATATGGAAGTAGCGACTGAGCTTGAACATTATTTTTCTAACATTCCTATATTAACAACCAGTTCACTCAAGTCCTCTCCCATCTCAGCTGAAGAGTTCCTCAAACAAAATGTTACAGAATGTATCACCGAGTTTTCGTTGTTGTTAATGACATAGATATTAAAAGTACTTTCAAAACAATTGATAAAAAGAAAACCATAGATCTATGGGGATTGTCTGTCAAAACTATTGAAAATATTATAGGAATAATAGCCTCTTGCCAGGCTGAAATTTTTAATTGTTGTATTGATTTAGGTGTGTTTCCAGATCTCATGAAACACAACAAAGTAATACCTTTGTTTAAGTTTGGTGATTCTTCGGATCCAACGAATTTCCGACCTGTTTCTATACTTCCTTCTTTAAGTAAAATATTTGAAAAAATTATTCTAAATCAGCTCCTCAAGCACTTTAATGATAATAAATTATTACATAAGAAACAGTTTGAATTTACGAAAAGATGTTCAACTACAGATGCAGGGGTTGAACTGTTAAAAGGTATATTCCCGGCCTGGGAGAGTTCGCAAGATTCGTTAGCTTTTGACTGTGTACAACATGAAACCTTAGTTAGGAAACTACATCATTATGGTATCAGAAATAAAGCACTCGATCTTTTAAACTCTTATTTAGACAATAGAATTCAGAAAGTTGATGTTAACGGTGAACGATCTCCAGGAGCTGCTGTTACATTGGGCGTCCCACAGGGCTCCATTCTCGGCCCATTCCTCTTCCTTAATTATATTAATGACTTACCGTACTATGTTGGGAACGATAAAGAGATTGTTATGTTTGCTGATGATACTTCCTTGACTTTTAAAATTAATAGACAAATGCGTGATTATGACGAGGTTAACAGTACACTCTCTAAACTTGTACAATGGTTTAATGTTAATAACTTATTATTAAACTCTAAGAAAACAAAAGTAATAACATTCTCCATGCCAAATGTTACCCAAGTAGAAACCAATGTACATTTGATTGGAGCGAGATTAGAACCAGTACAGTCAACTATATTTTTAGGAATCACTATTGATTCAAAATTACAGTGGGGCCCACAAATAAAAAAAATGTCTGTCAAACTTAGCTCTGCGTCATATGCGGTGAAAACAATTAGACGACTTACGGATGTAGATACGGCTAGAATGGTTTACTTTAGTTATTTTCACAGTGTAATGTGCTATGGAATTCTTCTTTGGGGAAGCTGTGCGGACATTAATCGGATATTTGTGCTCCAGAAACGCGCTGTTAGAGCTATATATAACCTAGGTCCGCGGGATTCTCTAAGGGAGAAATTCAAAGACATAAATATTTTAACGGTCGCTTCGCAATATATATATGAAAATTTATTGTATGTTCATAAAAATATTCATAATTTTACAAAAAAAAAGCGACCACCATAATGTTAATACAAGGCATAAACACAATCTTGTGATGCATGTAACCCGTCTCCACAAAATATGTAACTCTTTCATGGGTCATTGTATACGATTTTATAATAAACTCCCTATTGATGTAAGAGAATTAAATAATTCTAAATTTAAAAAATTCATTAAAACTAAGTTATGTAAAAAGGCGTATTGTAAAATTTCTGATTATATTAAAGATGATAAAGCTTGGGAGTAGGCTGCTCTGGAGCAATACATATTCTATATTGTAAAGTTATTAGCATTGTAAGTATAATTGACATTTAATTAAAAAAATATTGATTTGATTAAAAGCACTGCTGAGTTTCTTACGGCGGTTCTTCTCAGCAGATTGCGTCCTGAACCGGTAGTAGGGTAAAAAAATGGACATGTCATAAGCACATAATTTTTCTGAAAAATTGTGTCTACGTGATTAAATGATTTTTCATTTCATTTCATTTCATTCGCGTCGCCTCCTCCCTGGCCTTGCTCGGCGGAGCCGGTCTGCATTGGCAGCTGCCTCGCGCTCCCTCTCCGCGGCCTCCTTCAGGAGCATGACGGCTTCACTGAAGTCGGCGACCGCTTGCCAGCACCTGTCGCTGTTAAGCATGGCACTGATTACTGCTTTCAGCGACAGGTCCCTGCCTATCTCCTGGGTGAGGGCCGTACGCTGTGCCTGCCATAAGCTTATGTGTTTCTGTTTCTTATTGCAAATTTAGTAGGTATATGAGTAATCTATGTTTTGAGTGACTAACTGTTATTTTTGTTTCAGTGTGGTAAACTGGACATGCCTTACTGTTGTAGCGGAAACGGCTGCGATTATAATATATCGAAAAATGAAAGTAGATGCGGACCAATTTGAGACTAATTCACATTTCTTAAATAATTTAATTGTTAATCAAATAAATACATTTTCTAACTGTTTATATCGTTTTACAGCATAAATAAACAGCAAATAAACAACATTGTGAACACACTTATAATATTTCTCCTTTTTTAGGGTCTAACCTATTTAAATATTAATTTTGTAGTCCTTGTTGCCCG
This sequence comes from Orgyia antiqua, assembly GCA_916999025.1. Classification (NCBI taxonomy): domain Eukaryota; kingdom Metazoa; phylum Arthropoda; class Insecta; order Lepidoptera; family Erebidae; genus Orgyia; species Orgyia antiqua. The sequence goes on from OU779867.1 coordinate 17,747,508, forward strand.
CGACTTCGTTCACGTGAAAATTAGAAAATTTTCCCCGTTTTTGCAACATTTTTTAGTGAAACTTCGCTCCTGAAACTCGCTGATGTCTCGATCAGCCTATCTATAGCCTTCCTCTAATTGTTCATATCAGACCAGTGGTTCCTAACATTAGCGCGTTCATACAAACTAACAGACTCTTCCTTTATGTAATATCTGAATTCTAGTACCCATAACACAAGCAAATAGCTTAGCTTGGGACCAGAAGACGTTGTGCAATATATCCATGAAAAGAATTAAGAATTTTTAAAGAAAAATAGTTGTTTTTGAAAGGAGCTAGAGAATATTAATAACGGAATTTGTGCATTAAGATAATATTGTGTAGGTAAATAAAAAAATAAACAAAATAAATAAACACTAAAAGTTAATTAGAAATTATGTATCCTTACAAACATTACTTTGACTTTGAGTGATTCGATAATAAGGCATCCATTGATGTTAAATAAACGAAAATGTACAATAAAACAATTCATTACTTTAATAGTCTACCAACTACATACCAAGAATAATGCAACGAATAATACTCGTAGTACTATGCCGTCTGCATCCAACGGCTACCTACTTCTTGATTGTTTCTCCACTGAGCTGCATAATAGATGATCACTTTAAGCTAAGTCTAGTTTTGCTACTTTGCAATATTTCACTCGAGAAATTCCATTCTTCTTTGCCTTTCCACCTCAGTAATGTTACACTATTGGGCGCGGGATTATTCCGCTTTATGAGGGTTTTGGTCTAATAAACCAGGCGTGTAGGCATACAAGAAAGAAAGACATAATACGAAAAAATATTAAATGAGAATTATAAAATACAGGAGCGCTGGTACTTAAAATAAAATTCATATTTCAAACCATGCACATTTGTGAATCCGGTCTCCAGCAATAGATCGCGATATTCGCGATTTCTGCATAATGTCAAGTTTTCATATGGAGCCTTTTGAGTGTTGTCAGGAATACCGACAGCCGACAAACCATTTAAATAATTACAAGGTTAATAATAAACAAGGGTAAATTTTCTAGGGTTTAGTTTCAAGTATTCGGTCTCTAACAGATCATCCTAATTGCTTATAATATTCCTTTGTTGACTTTTGGTTGACTTTATGTTAATCACCATGTAATTCTACCACTCATTATTGGTAGCTATTGCTAGTTTTTTATTAATTTATAACCTCAATTGTATCGTTTAGTATCGAATCAGGACAAGACAGAGACCACAATTACGTTATTTAATGTCTGTACTCGATTGTAAAAGATTGATTGACTACTCGAATGTGTAATCGCTCAAATAGCGATCATTCGAATAGTGATACTATTCGAATGATCGCTCCGATCGACCACAGTAATATCATTCTCAAGCGAGCACACAGTCAGTCTTGATTTGCTTTGATACAGTATTAAAGTTAATAATAATATATTTTACTTATAAGTCTTTAATTTTATTCACTATTTGTAATAGGATAACTTTTGTTCAACAAGAAAAGTATAGTATAGCTAGTTTCTATCACACTGTACTAGCTGCCCTCACATTTGGGTTGCAGTTCCACTTAACATTAGGTGGAGTGTAGTCATTTGTCCCCCCAGCCAAAAAAAAAGACTATATCAAAGGCAAGTTTTTAGCACTCGAAAAAATCCTGTCTGGCTGCTAGGATATGTCTAAGTAAGATGACTATGTTTGGAGGTTTCGGACGTCGATATAATCGACAGATATATATTAGATGTCGGATCCCACAAAATGTATGTCCTATACTTATTCATCCCAAAAGTCCTGATCTTGTTCTGCACAGAAATGCCCTTAGGTTTCCTCAAAAACGTCACTGAAAGCAATTACGCGAAGGCTTCCTTATCTTTCTAGGGCTCAAGTAGAGCCTGAAACAACCATTTGTGTGTGATATTTACGATTATTATTATAATAAGAAGTAATTTGCTTTCATTAATAAGTATTTCCTGCCTTATCAGTTAAATTTATTTTGTAGAGATGTCATTATAATTTGAATGATAAGAAAATTTTACGATCAGCTATTTTCAACTTAACTTATAGCAACCGTTAGTTGTTCTATGAAGGAAGTCACTTGGTATTTATGCCAGTGTTAATACAACATAGTAAGTGTCACTTAGAACATAATATTGTCAATGAGTCGTCTTACAGTCTTACAGTATTTATTTATATTGACACATGACGGCCCTCGTGGTCGAGTGGTTTATGTAACGGACTGTCATTCACGAGGTCGCGGGTTCGATTCCCGCTCGGTACAGTCATTTGTGTGATATTTATAATTGTCATACAAATGTTTGTACTGCGTCTGGGTGTTTACTATGTACTATAAGTATGTATTTACAAATGAAAAGCAGTATATTTATGTCTATCCGTATTCTGGTACCCATAACACAAGCATAGAAATATAGCTTACTTTGGGACCAGAGGACGCTGTGTGAATCCATGAATATGTATTATTTGTATTTATTTATTTATACATGCTCACTGTCCGTGTGGTGATGGACCAAGAATACAAATGTCACCACCCCATCTCTTTCCCAGGGTGCTGTAAAAGCTAGCTAAGGGATATTTTGCACAGATGAGAAAGATGGAAATCTCGAAAGCAAAGCCTGTGCCAATAAGACTAGTCAGCGCGGCACAGTAGACCATAATCCCTCCCACAACGTGGAGGAGGCTCGAGCCCAACAGTGGGACGTTAATGGACTGGAGAGAATACGGTTTATACACAGACAGGTATGCGTTGTGTGCCACTTGCCAATTTCCCTGATTTGATATGGTTACCAATTCTAATTGCACAACTAATACAACTAATTGCTGTCCTGGACTGGTGTGTGGCCGCAAAAGATAAGATATATGCCAGTTTTTACTTAAATTATTTTTAAATTGATCCCTACAACAACTGAATTATGAGCAAACAAATTAAAAATATATCATAACATTTTATAGGCTAATTGTTGCCCACGACATCACGTAGTCTTCTTATCAGCTTAGGGCTTAAAAATTCAAGTTTTTAAATACACACGTATGTCGTCATTGCTTGGATGTCATTGAACAGTAACATTTTTTTTGAATAACTATTTGTACAGCGCCTGATTTTTTTACAAAATCGTAACAAAACGTAAACGGGGCTCAATTACAAAATTGTAATCTGCAAGAATACTGTCGAAGAAGAACAGAACCTTTGGATGTGACGTTTCTCCATACAAATATTAAATTATGTTAATGAATTCACTTTAATACGTGTAAGAATAAATTTCCGTAAAATATTAATATATGCTTATTAAAATATGGTAGGTAATATTAATAAAATTTAAATAATAATTAATGAATAATTTATTAAAAAGGTATTGCAGCGTAGGTGGTAAATAATCCAACGTGTAATTTACGCAACGTTAATTTTCACAATAAGTACAAATGAAGCAGTAAAATTTCGCATAAATAATTAACCTGACTGTGTTCTTATTCTGTCACATTAAAAATACAAATATCACCCAATTTTCTACCGAGGGTGCTGTAAGGGCTAGCTTAGAGATGATATCAAGACACGCGGAATCCTGTCAAGTCAAGTTCAAGGAATAAAACTGGTGAGCAACACCGTGTGTATACATAAACCATTTATAGCCATAAGCAGATAACATCCTATATCAGACACTCGTAACTGAACCCTATGCCGACCACCCTGGTCAACGTGGTATAGTCAACCCTCCCAAAGTGAAGGAGGCTGGTGCACCATAGGACGTTAATGTGCTGTAGAGTAAATTATCTTAAGTTGAAATGGAATGCATGACTGTCGCACGGAAGTCGGAATTACTACCAGCTTCCAGGCCCGTCAAAAAACTAATGTTTGTACTTAATATTTTTTACTGCATTGTTTGTTTATGATAATCACTAACAAATATTAAAAGACACAAAATGCTTCATATATAAACGTTCTAAGTTTAAATTATAATCAGTACTAAAATTGCCTATACTTGCGCGACTCATATCAATATTAAATGCGTCTAAATCCGTAAAAAGGCATTTTATTTGAATAAACAGTGTTATTAGTATATTCAAAAAATGAATCATCTTGCTAATTTTATGGTTTTAATAGGTTTTATTTATATAGTTAACGTGATAGGACAAGTCAATGCAGCAGAAAATGAAACTGACGAATGTGTTGGAGCAGGTGCTAATGTGAGTACTATTAATTATACTTAGATATTTTATCAAACAAAATCGTCTGAATTTCATTGATAAAATATTTAGTCGATATGACCAATCTAATATATAAAATTCTCCTGTCACGGTGTTTGTAATTATACTCCTCCGAAATGGCTCGACCGATATACGTGACATTTTGTGTACATATCCGTTAGGTTTGAGAATCGGACAACATCTATTTCCCATCCATCCCCCTAAATGTTAAGGGTGGTCCACCCCCGACATTTGTATGGCAAAACAACGTTTCCTGGGTCAGCTAGTTCTTTATAATAAGAACTCTTCATTTGCAAGTCCAACTCGAACTTGACCGCTTTTATTATCAGTGCATTACTTTTTGTTTTATAACGTGTATTTGTTTCAGTGTGGTGGTGACGCAGGTCCATGCTGTCATAACTTAAGCTGTGAAGAACCAGGAGTATGTTTTAGGAGTTACTCTATAGGCGAACCTGATGATGATGATGTTGATGATATTGAGAATACTCCTAATGATGATACCGTTGAATGAAAGAAAAAAATTGTTGTTTTTTACATAAAATAATATTCATTTTATTTAGTTCAATAAAGTATAGTAACATATCAATGTCTATTTATTGATAACTTGCCCTTTGCCCGCGAATTCGTTCGCCCAAATTCTATTTTCCATAATAAAACCTATAGTACTTTCGGAGATTTTAGTATTCATACGTTGATGTGGTGACGGATTAAGAAGGGGTATTCTTGATCCGTTTCCACAGCATTTCGTACCTACCAAATCTTTCCTTGTCTAATCGTCGTAATACTTCCCATGTGGTTTATTAAACATTGCAATTAGCACTCATAGTGCTGAGATAGGATAAAAATATAGTTATAGTGTATTTATTTTAAGAGAGACTATAGTCCCAATTCAGGTATTTGCCTTAGGTATTACTATCCCTATTTCCGAGCGCCGCGCTGAAAGGGACAAAAAGTTATGGCAGATTTTATCTACAAATTCTTAGAAAAACAGACGTTTCGTAGTCCGCGGTTTTCTTTGTGAAAATTAAACAGATTTTAATTTTTTACGCCATATTATAGATGAAGAGTATATCTATGCTTCTATCAATTTCTTTTTTGGTAAAAGCTAACCAAATTTGTGTAGTAGACACTGCAAGTTCATCTAAAGAAAACCGAAAAAACGGGATTTTTGGATGGTCATATATTATTATCTTTTAGTCATTATGTTTTGAAGAAAAAAGTTATAGAAGTGCTGATACTGTGAGAAAAAATCGTAACTCAGGAGGCAATATCCATTCCCATATTTTTGTAGGGAGCATAGTTAGGTGTCGTGCCCTCTTAAGTACAGAAAAAAAGGTAAATCAAACATTTACTTCAAGTAATTCTTCATGTGCTTTATTATTCTAAAGAAAAACTCTTTACACAAACTCCTTCAGCCAGGCAGTCGTATCCACCGCAACATGGCTTACGTCCAGCACCACACTGGAACAAAATAGTCAAAATATTAGCAAAGCTATAAATATTAGCTGTGTGTGATATGTCCGTGTGGTGACGGATTAAGAATCAAGTGTCACCATCCTATTTCCTTTCCAGGGTGCTGTAAAAGCCATCTCAGGAATATTGTACAGTGGTGACATCCACTGTGAGGGACGGAAACCTCGAAAATAAGCCCTATGGCAACACGCCTGATCAGCGCCGCACAGTAGACCATAATCTCACCCAAAGTGGAGGAGGGCCGTACCCAACATTGGGATGTTAATGGGCTGGAGAGAGAGCAAGAGAGATAAATAATTAGCTGAACCAACAAAAGTTGTTCTACCCACAGGTTCTAACAAAAGTAATATATAGATGAAAAACAATAATTGCTTCCAAGCATCATTTTGTTATATTTTTTCATACTAAGTAGGTACCTATATATTATTTTGACATTCTCAGTATTATATTACCTCAAGTAATAGGTATTATGCAAAACCTTAACAAATAATATCTTAGAACCCTTTTAACAAATGCAGTGTTTTAAAATTAACAATAACGAATTTGAAAGTTAAGGTGGTATTCAGAAGTCCCGTGACTGCGACGTGCCATCCATCAAATTGGTGTTAATTTTCAGGTTGCCCAAAGAAGACAAGAATACTTTTATGACCATTGATGCATAGACTAAGTATTATATATTTATCCTCCTCGCATTTATGTCGATCATACCATTCTCGCAATGTCAAAAGTGTGAGTGGCGCCAATTCTGCGGTTACTTTTGCGTTTAGCCACACCTACTTCTTATACAAAGCAATGAGAACTTGTTCGCGCGCAATCCGATCTAATATTATTATGAGAATCGGACGGCTTTTTAATACAAAGACAGAGCTAGTGGCCCGACCGGATCGCGAGACTTTCGAATAACCTTTAGGTACTTACATTAGATCCTATTTTTCCACAATTTTCACTCTCAATAGATTTTGCATCAGCTTCTTCTATATTCATGTTTACTACAAACAAAGCCAATATCATTAAAAACGCGAGTTTGTGAAAACGACACATTTTGAATATATTCCCAATAACAGTGAATAACTCTGTATAATATTTTAGTTTATATACCACGGCATTTGCGAAAAAAAAATTATAAATATTATAAATTCTGTATAAATATTACTTTAATAATAATTTGCATTTAATTAAGAAAAATAGCAATGATTTTAACAAAAAAAAATTACTCAATAATTTATTAACACACTAGCTGTTGCCCGCGACTTTGCGTGGAGTTTAGAAAATTTTCCCCGTTTTGCAACATTTTTCACTACTGCTTCGCGTCGTAGCGTAATGTTATATAGCCTAAAGCTTTCCTCGATAAATGCCCTATCATCATCATCATAACATCACGCCTTTTTCCCATGGGGATAGGCAGAGACTATAGAGCGCCATCGGCTACGATACAAACATACTTCCTTGGCTTCATCCACACTCATACATCTGGTCATACATGACCGACGGTTGTAAGTGCTACGCACTTGCCCCTTTTGGAGTGTGCCGGCGATGATATCGCCCTATCTAACACTGAAAGAATTTTTGTTTGTACTGCGTCTGGGTGTTTCTATGTAATATAAGTATGTATTTACAAAAGAAAAGTAGTGTATGTATTCTATCCGTATTCTGGTACCCAGAACACAAGCATATAAGCTTAGCTTGGGACCAGAGGACGTTGTGTGAAATGTCCATGAATATTTATTTATTTATTTTATTTATTTTCAAATCGGCCCAGTGCTGCAGTGGTTCCTGAGATTAGCGCGTCCTAACAAAAAACAAACAAACAAACTCTTCCGCTTTATAATATTAGTACATATAGATTTATTTATGTTGACCTAAGGTTTATTTTCGATCTTTCCTTCTTTTACAGAGGATGTTATCCGTGTACAATATCTCTTACAGCACCCTGGATTAAAATTGATTACATTTTTGCTATTGACTATGTAACATTAACTGGCGTCCACTAAAGATTTATTAGTTTACTAGCTGTTGCCCGCGACTTCGTACGCGTGAAATTTAGAAAGTAAGTAAACCTTAACAAACAGAAGTTTACTATGACAGTCGATAGATGGCGTTGCTTTTTGGCGTTGCTAAGTTTTTTAAACTTAGACCCACGTAATAGAACTACCCAGTTAGACTACCTGTCCTAGGTACGAGTAGATACCTAGGACAGGTAGTCTAACTGGGTAGTTCTAACTTCTCTAGTAATAGAAAATACTAGTACCTCCCGTAAAAAAAACACTCTGTTCTTCATTTCTACCACTGACTGACTCACACTTCCAGCTTTCAGGGTTTTGACGTTAGATCGATGTAGCCTGGATTTTGTATGTCATCAAACGTCAACTGGTGTTGGCAGAATAGAATAGCATCTTATATCTTCTCACCCGTATCGTAGAACGCGATTACGGCAGTGCAAAACGTGCGGATCTCTTTGTAACATTTCCACCATCACCGTAACATGAAAACATGTTGCACCAACACAAGTAATAATGGCAGGAGAATGATGATCAGACTTACCCAGCCCATAATATTATGATTAAAATATTTTTCATAATTGAAATGAACTGGAATTCAACATTTAAACGCAAAATTTCAGCTGAAGGAGTGGCCCCGTAGAAGCTAATCCCCATACTCGGATTGACCTCCTCTACGCGTTCATTACATTTCTTTCGCTGGCTTGGCACTTCGAATTGGTAGTTGGGGCCGTTGTAAGAGAATAGCTCAAAATCAAGCAATGTGGTTCATTTAGTGAAAGAGATATCTTCCGCAGAGGACCGAAAAGAGCTGATGGATAATGGCAAACAGTTAAGATCATATTTACACAAGCAGATGTTTACATTTTTGTAAAATAAAGCCTTCTGAAATCCAGACTTTTCAACACAAAAAACACGCTGAAGAAGTGGTGATAGAAGCTGACCGCCATAATAAAAAATACTCGGAAGGACCACTTTTCTTGGTTGTTTTTTTCTACAATATGGTCAGTAATCTATCTGATGGTATCTCACCCAGCGTAAAAATGTTTTGTTAGCAGTTTTAGTCGACGTAACATAGTTTTTGATAGCATCGGAGGTAAGTGTGATTTACGCAAAATTTGTTATTATGATAGTCATAAGAATTAGAATTAATACTAGATGTAGCCAAATCTCAATGGCAAAAGTTGATTGCATAGTACGTAAACAAGTGCTAGTGGCAAAATGTTTCACTTTACCAAATGATCAACACTTATATTTACATTTGATAAATGATTACTTCACAAAACGAGTTTTTAAGACCATTTATTTCCATTCCATTAGGACATTTTAATACTTAGCACATTTAACAAGTGTAGTGTATTTAATTTCCCTTCAAATTATATGCATTTATTCTTCTATACAGAAATTTTGCCGTTCATCGAAAGCAATAAGTTGCTTGAATTAGTAATTTTGCCTTACCTGCTAACAAAACGATTATAATAGTAAGCAATTTTGGTTTTCTTTGAATAAAACATATTTTTAATTTAAGGAATTTTGCCTTTCGTTAAATAAAACATATTTTCAATATACGAAACTTTGCTTTTCTTTGAATAAAACATATTTTCAACATAAGAAATTTTGCCTTATTATGATACAAAAAAAATAGAAGTCCCTTTTACTTAAGCGCCCATTAATTCAAAAACTAAGCACTTTTTCAATGTACCCATATCTTTAAAAAACGGCAAAAAATTCAAGCATTTGAATGGTCTTGGTTTCAAAAAAATATACTGGATACAAAATAATATACGACTTTTTTTTCGAAAAAAAAAAATTTTAAATTCATTTCCCAACAATGCAGTTTTGGCGCTTCAGTAATTTTGCCTTTCCGTCGACGATATACTTGTTTACGTACTATGCAATCAACTTTTGCCATTGAGATTTGGCTACATCTAGTATTAACCGATATGATAACGGCTAAAACTGGGTGTGGCCGAAATCGACCGGCTACAGCTAGGATTAGCCAACCACCCTTGGCTGACCATAGTTTTAGCCGGCTAAACCTAGGTCTAGCCAAACTTCGGGCTTTATCCGTAGGTAACATTTATACAAAACGACTTTTTTTACCTCTCCATGTATCACCAGGGGATAAGGCGTAACGGTATGTATGTACTCGAATGTAAAACATTATATAACGTAGCTTTTTAGACTGATATAAAAAAAACGATTGCAGTAAACTTTAAAACTTTTATTATCTGTCAAATTTTTTTTATTATGCAAGTAACAAATGTAGAAATTAACTATATATATATATATATTTCAATAATGATCATCACGAACATTCTTGGCGATAAAAAAAGTAATTACACTTTTCGACATTGTCCCATCGTTGAACAACGATATCCACTGCAGCATTTCAAACCATCTCCACCACACTGAAAAGAAAATAATGTTATTGTAATTTTATTAAACTACTAGCTTTTGCCCGCAACTTCGTATGCGTAGGATTTGGAAACTGAATATTGACAAATTATACAAAAAAGCTCCTGAACCACTCTATATAGTTTTGAAGATATAAGCTCACATAGGGACATACATATACAAATAACGACTGTGTTTTATAATAGGTAAAGATTTAAAAAAATTACACTGTGAGAAATCATTTAATTCAGGATTTGTATTGAGTGTAAACTTATAAAGGTACTTAATAACTCCAGTTATATTTCGTAAATACGGTACGTAATGTTTTTTTTTGTTACAAACTAAAAGGTAAAACGGGAGCCTATGATCCTGAGATATGGCTCCACATTTTTAAAAGAAATTTTCATTTTTGAAATTTTTACATATGTATATGTATTGACCCGGGGCGTCAAATCGAATGGCCTGGGGCGCTAATTTTTAAAATACGCCTCTGCCATTATGCAGTGTATATTCACGGTGGCTCCCATACAACAAACATTTAATATGTATTTAGTTACCGACTGGCGACATGTTAAATGTGGTATCTACAGAAATAAACACAATATTTTTTTTGGTAAAAGATTTACTCTCAAAAATCATCGAGAGACTTAGAGTCAGTAGTAAATCGATGAAACAGAAAGCAGTCTTTCTGAATAAGGTCCGTAAAATATGCTAGGTGCTCTCCTATTACGCTTACATTGTGTCCAGACACCGCACGAAGCGAGGCAATGGTGGCAATTCGGTTGCCTCTAAAACCTAATCTGACTTAACTAAAACAAAACCAACTAAACTACTTTTGATTTAATAATAAATAAATAAATATTCACGAACATTTCACACAACGGCCGTTTAATTTTGAACATCTATGTTAATCGAAATTGTTATTCCTTATTAACACAGTTTTGTAGAAAAAAAAGTGTAGAGGAAGCCGTAATAATAGATAAATGGAATGTGTCAATTAGGATATGGAAGATAGAGGAGTTAACACTAATATGATTTCTTATAGAAGACTATGGAAAAAAAAACATACAGATGAATTGAGAACCTCCTCCTTTTTTGAAGTTGGTTAAAAAGAAATGTTGCGCTGACACTATATAACAAAAGCAATAAGGGCAGGAGAATGCTGATGACAGTCATTGTAATAAGACAGTTCATTTATTATTGCCGAATTATGTTTCTGAAACTATCATTATTTATGTTTTACCTAGATTAGTTAGTTGTGGCAATAGAATCTTATCAATGTCTAATAATAGTTTTAATATGAATACTTACATTTTGACCTGCCTGACCACATCTTAGCGGAGCATCGATGATATGTGCATCAACTTGTCCTACATTCATACTAACCACGTAGAATGTACAGACGAGTAACAATACCAAAGTTGCAACACGACTCATTGTGAACATGTTCTAAGTAACACTGAAGATTTTGACTCTACGATGGTTTATATAGGTACTGCAGTTATTTCCTTAAAAATGTTATATGAATTTATTATCATAAACATTATATTTAACAATAATTAGATTATAATGAGTATTTATAATGTTTTAATGGTACACTATATTAAATATGCAAATAAGTAATCCACTATATAAAAATAAGTCGGGTTTTCCTTCCTGACGCTATAACTCCAGAACGCACGAACCGATTTCCACGGTTTTGCATTCGTTGGAAAGGTCTCGGGCTCCGTGAGGTTTATAGATCTTTTTTTTTAATTTTTTTTTTAACTTTTTTTTGTATGGCTAAACAACGTTTGCCGGTCCAGCTAGTAACAAATACATTTTATGAACGTCATACAACGTCAACAACGTCCTCTGATTCCAAGGTAAGTTTATTATTTAGTGTTTAGTTAACTAAAGTTATAAATAGACAGAAAACACGTCCAGACGCTGTACAGATATCTGTATGTCAAATACTTACAAACTTCACAAAAAAATTATTTATGTGCGGGAATCGAAGCCAACACTACATGAGCGGCAGTCTGTTACGCTAACCACTGCATCTGTCTGAGTTTCGATTTTATTTGGGCTTTTGTAATATAATTTTGTATCTTAAGAGTTTGTTATTAAAAGGGGTGTCTACTCCGGCCCAATTGACAATTTAGGTATTTGCGTGAGATATTTCTGAGCGCCACCGCGCCGCGCCGAAAGGTAAACCTATAGTTCACCTAGATATTATTTATAAAATCAATGAAAAAAGATTTTAGACGTATTCCGCTATTTTCTTAGTGAAAAAAAAACGATTTGAAAAGTTTATGAGCATATTAAATTTTTATGTAATGTTTATTGTTTGTAGGCTGTAGGTATATTTTTGTTGTAGATTTAATTACTATGAATTAATTAAAATTAAAGATACAGCGTATATATACATATGATTCTAACATTTTCTTTTTTGTAAAACGTTACCTAGAAAGTAATAGAACCTTAGACATATAAGACCCAGATACTGTGAAAACAATTTGTTGCTACATTAATAATAAATAATAAATATTCATGGACATTTCACACAACGTCCTCTGGTCCCAAGCTAAGCTTATATGGTTGTGTTATGGGTACCAGAATACGGATATAATACATAAACTACTTTTCTTTTGTAAATACAAACTTATAATAGATTAATTTATTAAGTTTTGCAATTGACTTGTTATGCTTTTACTTAAAAAACTAAATTGCTTATAGGCAATATCCACGAAGAAAACAGCGGAGCAAAATGTCCATACATTTGTATGGAGCAAAACTGTCGAGCCGTCTTAAAAGTCGTAAAGGGAGTCGAATGTAAAATTATGTTTAAACTTTAAATTAATTGCCCTAATAATGAGTCATTATTATGAAGTATTTAGGATTTTTAACTCTACCTACTATTTTAGGGTAAATAATTTTAATCGATTTGTCCTTCACAATATAAAAACTCTTAATATTATTTTTATAGTTAATACTAGTATTGCCCACTATTTCGTACGCGTTGAATTTGGAACCCAAACCTTAACAAATTATACAAAATATCTGTCCTTTTGAACCACTCTAACTATTAAAAAACCTCATCGAAATCTATTGCGCTGTTTGGAAGGTACAAGCTCACATCGGGACATACATACAAAATTAACGACTTTTATATACAAAAACCAGGCGTGGCATAAAGACTAAATTTTTTGTAGATTTTGAAAACAATCACGCTGTAACAAAACCTTTTCATGGTAGCAAATTAAAATATGGATTATTTAATTTTGTTTTTAATAATAATTTTTGTAAATTAACGTAAAAATTTAATAATTCATATATTTTATTCTGCCTATACATTTTATGATATATAAAAGCTTAAATCTGGGTGTAATATTCAATTAGTGTCACTGAAAATATATGAACAATGAGTCGTGTTGCGTGTCTCGTGTTATTGGTCTTTTTTACCCTAAATGTGATCATTAAGAATGTAGCAACATCTAGTGACTAATAGCTGTCACTACATAGTACAGCACAATAACAACAGATGGCGTTAAATGTCAAAATATGACGTCACAATGAATTCTACATCGCGAAAGCAAGATTTGCATACGAGTTAAGATAGCTACAACATCTGAACATACAACAGTGGGGCGAAAGCCCTGGCCAGTGCTGATCACCTAGCCTGGTCGGAGAATTCTCCATTTGTGGTTGGAGGAGCCCGATCACCCACGCTCCCCCACAGTGGAATGGTGTAGGGACTACATTATAATTGTACATGTGTTTTACATAAATGTCACAGTGAAAATAAGTTACAATCCCTATTGTAGGAAATAGTAGCGTAATAGCTGCGTAAGAATCAATTTGACCATTCTGTTTTTTTACTTTAACATTAAGAATTCATTGTTCTCAGACTGTTTAAAAATTAGTTAAGAATTTATTGTTTCTGTATAGAAATCAGTTAAGATTTATTGTGGGTTTGACAGGCGCAAAACAGCGCCTTAACTTTCTTAAAATCATTATTTATTTTGAACTATATTTATTAAAAAAATACATGTTATGTAGATGTTATTATGATAGAGTAACAAACAGATAGACAGTACTTGTCTAACGTCGGTCTTCATCACTAGAAAGTTGTGACCTACGACATTTCTTGGAAATAAGTGAACAATACAGTTTTGTGCAGCAATCACTTGTTTTTTCGCACTGAAAAATATCAAGTATATATTTAATTCAAATTATTATCACACGCCATGTTCCACACAATGTAAAATAAAAACCGGTCAAGTACGAGTTGTACTTGCACACGAACAGTTCCCTACTGTTACTATCTCAGTATACATACACCAAATAACAAGAACTCAAACGATGAGATAAGGGCAGGAGAATAATGATGATGAGCATTTATTGATAAAGTATCAACTAATATACACAAACTGAGAAATTTTCAGCTCTCTAGCTATCATCGTTCCAGAGATACAGCCAGGTGACATACGGACAGATGGACGGACAGTGAAGACTCAGTAATAGGATAATGTATCTTATGATGTTAGCCTAAAAATCTGTTCCATGTATGAAAAATATTATTTACAACAGCATTTTTCACGGATTTAGGCGCGTTTATGAGTTTAAACAAATTAACGCGTCTAAATCCGTAAAAAGTGGTTTTATTTGAGTAAACAAGTCGAGCAACTGTTAGGAACATTATTTACAACATTTTAAAGTAGGTATACTCTTCTTATCAAAACACATTATGTTGCAAGAATTAACTTTAAAATAATCAAATTTATTTCATGTGTTATTTTGGCTTAAATAAAAAATCATTTTTTTATCTGTTTAACTATACTGAGATAGTATTTTCATATAAATGTATCTTTTGAAATACAGAAATAAATAAATAAAAATTATAAATAAATTCACGGACATTTCACACAACGTCCTCTGGTCCCACCCAAGCTAATCTTATATGCTTGTGTTATTAGTATCAGAATACGGATATACCTACTACATAAACCACCTACTTTTCTTTTGTAAATAAATACTTATAATACTTAACAAACACCCAGACGTGATACAAAACATTTGTATGACATTTCTAAATATCACACATATAATTATTCTGTGCAGAGATCGAAATCGCGACCTCGTGAACGGTAGTCCATTACATGAACCATGAGACCCGTCATAACAATATTATGCAAAGAAGCTTCTAGATAACTTCTTCAGTTCAAAAACACGCTTGAAAATCCTAAATAATATTTCACGTTACTGCATTGTCATCGGTCCTTCCTTATTATGTGTGCACAATTTCAGATCAATCTGAATACTGTAAGTGGGTGAAAATCACATTCAAAGATTTCGTTACATAGATTAATACATTGATAGATAAGAACCGATCTAATTACTAGCTGTTGTCCGCAACTGCGTACATGTGGAATTTAAAAACCAAACCCTAACAATTTATACAAAAAAGTCATCCTCTTGAACCACTATATCTATTAAAAGAAACCGCATCAAGATCCGTGGCGTAATTTTGAAGATATAAGCTCACAAAAGGACATACATACAAAAATAACGACTTTGTTTGATAATAAGTAAAGAGAAAGTTGCAAATGGGTAGTAGTAGTAGGATGTTACATCCTATGTACTAACTATGGCCCGCGATTTCATACGCGGGTATTGGTCGTTAATTTACACGTAACAAACAATGGCAAAATTAAATGACATACCAGAAATTTAACTAACACACTAGTTGGCTATTGTGTTTTGACAGGCGCTGTGAGTTTAACGTATGTTCGTTGCTCTATCACGCAAAAACTTGTATCTCATAAGACTTATATCTATAATGTAAGGTCTACCAGGGGAAAATCTATCCTAAACAATATTATGAAGAAGGTCATATAATCATAGGTCGCGCTCGCGGGTTCGATTCCCGCTCGGGACAAACATTTGCGTGATGTTTATAAATTGTGATACAAATATTTGAACTGCGTCTGGGTGTGTTCTATGTATTATAAGTATGTATTTACAAAAGAAAAGTAGTATATGTATTCTATCCGTATTCTGGTACTCATAACACAAGCATATAAGCTTAGCTTGGGACCAGAGAACGTTGTGTGAAATGTCCAAAAAAATGTTTGGTTGACAGTGGTCATTACTTGTAATGGATTTTCTAAACAGTAACAATATGATTAATACAGGGTGGCGCAATAGAACGTGCATTTAATGTGTATATGCTAAAAAAATAAATACAAAATGTATAGGTAGTTGAAATAAAAAATAGGATGATTAGGTAATTAAATGTAATTTATTTTTTGAAAATGACATCATCTAAATGACGGCCCTCTCGAAGACGGCACTCCTCTAAACGCGAACGCAGATTTGTGAAAACTCTTGTCAATAAATCTGGGGTGATTGCTGCCATTTCCCTACGGATATTTTCCTTTAGCTGACTGATGTTCCTCGGATTGTTCACGTAGACATGTTCATTTTTATGTTCCAAAAATGAAACATCAAAAACCACTGCATAGTCCGAAAGTAACGGTATGGGCAGCAGTCTCAAGCAAAGGAATTATTGGCCACGAGGACGAAACATCACCGTTAACACCGACCGCTATGTTGGGATGTTAGAGAGATATTTGGCTCCAGAACTTGCGAGATCAAGAATAGCGAATACGAAGACTTGGTTCCAACAAGACGGAGCGACCTGTCACACATCAAATGACTCTATGGCGGTTGTGAAACAGATGTTTCCTGCAAAACTAATTTCCAAAAGAGGTGATTATATCACTTGGCCCCCATGTAGCCCTGACTTAACGCCTCTTGACTTTTTTTGGTGAGGATACCTCAAACACAAAGTCTACAATCCGAGGAACATCAGTCAGCTAAAGGAAAATATCTGTGGGGAAATGGCAGCAATCATCCCAGATTTAATGACAAGAGTTTTCACAAATCTGCGTTCGCGTTTAGAGGAGTGCCGTCTTCGAGAGGGCCGTCATTTATATGATGTCATTTTTTAAAAATAAACTTCATTTAATTACCTAATCATCCTATTTTTTATTTCAACTATACATTTTGTATTTATTTTTTTAGCCTATACATATTAAATGCACGTTCTATTGCGCCATCCTGTATTTGATAATAAATGTACAGAATGTTATTCAAAGTTAACTAGTATTATTTATACATAAATTAGCTTATATCAGCTCTTAACACGCACATTACGCTGAAAGACAAGGAGTAGGCTAGAACCTATAAAGTATAAACATTGGTTAAACCGTAGATTATTGCAAGTAACTAACAATATACAACATTAACCTAATTATGTAATAACAATTTGATCTTTTAGTGTCATTATTGCTTGAACTTAATATTTGCGCATTGCAAATAGTTAAACATAACTGTATAAATTGTGTGAGCGACGTTAACGAAAAATAAGGAGTTGATGAGAAGTTAGCAGTTGACAGGAGAGCTTGGAAGAAAAAACGTGCCGCGCCGACCACAAATAAATTGGGACAAGGGCAGAAAGAAGAACTGCTTACCGACAATATACATAACTGCTTATATATAAGGTAGATAGTAGTCTACTGCCTATCCTGATGGGAAAGAGGCGTATAAGTATCATCATACCCACATATTAAGATTATTTTCCCTCTATTTTATTACACTCTAATGTTATTATCTTACATAATAGTTATAGAACGCATCGTCAGAATTAGTATAGAAACCAGCCAAGTGCGAGTTGGACTCGCGCACAAAGGGTTCTTCATTCTCGTCACAATATTTATTTGTCTACATATCGTGCGTGTAACCATCACATCGCCATTAGCATGTCATCAAGATAAGCAAAAAACATTTATTGTATTCTTTTTTTTAGTATTTGTTGTTAATGTTGTTGATAATATCATATGATAAGATACAGCGGACGGAGAGCGCAGTCTCAGTAATAGGGTGCCCCTTCACCCTATGTTACGTACTCCTAAAAATTATAGAAGAATTCTAATGTTTATGTGGAACCCACTAATAGCAACACTTCAAAGTGATTGTAAGTATTTTGAGTAAACATTCAAAATGGCAAAAGTATGTAGGTAGTAATATTGTAATGACTCAAGATAACTGATGTAATGTCCCTATCAAGATAGCTACTTAGGCGCAGTGAACAGATTACCAGGACGTATAGATAGATACGCTATTCTTACTTAAGTCGTTAAGCCTGTAGACTCTAAACACCAATACCGCCGAAAAGCGATATCTGAATAAAAACCATCCCGACACAGTAGATAACATTTATTGCTTGGTTAAAAAACTAAAAACAAGGCGCTTGAAAATAAGCGCAAATTTATATATATTACATTGTTATTGGTCCTTAATATGAATGCAACACTTCAGATCAATCCGACTACTGAGAGTTAGTGAAAACCACTTTCAAAGATTCCGTTACATACATTAATACATTGATACGTACCGAGCTAAAAAAAGCGTGTTAATAATGTGACAAATTAAAATATCACATAAATAAGCGTATTGTCCGTTGATAGAACTCGTGACCTCGTGAACACGGCAGTCCGATAGATTAACCCTGCACCTTAAGACCTGCCAATCAAACATTCTATCTTCATCGCGGATTCATATTATACGGAATAAACTTCAATAACTTTTTCGCAGTTCAAATCTAACCCAGAAACTATATCCATACATCCATTAGCCCACCTCCGTCCACTGTTGGACATAGAACTCGATCCTACTCTATATCAAACACACCCACACTTATATATGATTCCTTTAAGTACCTTTCATGATAAGAATGAGGTAATAAATGAAATACGATGACATAACAAGGGCCACCACTGCAATCACACTGACACCATAATATGACATGACCCCATGACCGCACGAGGTTTATAGTGAGCTAAGCGATTGTAAATATTAGCACATGTGACACAGAGAAATGTGGAAAGATTATGTCATTAATAAATTACGATAGTTTTCTGTACAATATGTTATATTAGATAAATAATAATAATAATAAATAATAAATAAATATTTTGGACATTTCACACAACGTCCTCTGGTCCCAAAGTAAGCTATATTTCTGTGCTTGTGTTATGGGTACCAGATACGGTTATAATACATAAACTACTTTTCTTTTGTAAATACATACTTATAATACATAGAAAACACCCAGACGCAGAACAAACATTTGTATGACAAGTATAAACATCACACAAATGATTGTCCTGACCGGGAATCGAACCCGAGACCTCGTGATCGCCAGTCCGTTATATACACCACTAGACCACGAGGCCCGTCGAAAAGATAAAAGATAAATGATTAGTAGTATTCTATGGTGATGGATTATTTCTAGTGAAACCTTAAGGGCCTACATCAATATTATCGTATATCATCGCCGACACGTACATATTAACACTGCCAGTAGGCACAGAAAATGAAGGATTAGGGATACTTTTCCTATTTACTCAAAATCTACTAAATATATTTTAATTCTGATTTACGTGTTTCTATATATAATAGTTACTTATGTTTTTAAAGTTATTTCATTAGTTAATATGCGATAATAGACCGACAAATGAAAAAAATAAAAAATTAGAGAGGTTGTTTCGCTATGATTTTCTATCGAGAAAACTTTTTTCAATCGTGTTTCTGAATTTATGCGATCCTAGATCATACTCGTATATTGAAAAAACATATACTTAAAAATTAGAGCTCTAGCCATTCAATCTAAAGAAACAATGAAAACTTCGTACGTAGAAAAATGCACGAAGCTATTTTGGTATCGTCTTAACGTAACCGTTTGGAGAATAATGTTGTAATAAATCCTGCCTATTCTCCGTGTGGTGACGTATTAAGAATACAAGTGTCACCACCCCATCTCCTCCCAAGGGTGCTGTAAAAGTCAGCTAAGGGATATTGCACACAAATAACATCCTCTGTGAGAGACGGAAGACTCGAAAATAAACCCCAGTACCAACACGCCTGGTCAGCGCGGCACAGTGGACCATAATCCCTCCCAGAGTGGAGGAGGCCTGTGCCCGTCAGTGGGACGTAAATGGGCTGGAGAGAGAGAGAAATCCTGCCTGATGGAACATTTCTTAGTTGCTAAAAGAATCATTTATCATGTATTTTTTAATAGACAGAAGCGTCTATACATAGCCTTAAGTCAACATGCTCTATTAGACAAATAATTTGCTTAAGGGCCTACATCAATATTATCGTCGACATGTACATATTAACACAGCTAGTAGGTATAGAAAATGAAGAATTAGGGATTTTTTTTTTTGTTTACTCAAAATCTACTAAATATATTTTAATTCTAATTTACGTGTTTCTATATATAATAGTTACTTATGTTTTTAAAGTTATTTCATTAGTTAATACGCGATAATAGACCGACAAATGAAAAAAATAAAAAATGAGAGAGGTTGTTTCGCTAAGATTTTCTAGCGAGAAAACTTTTTCAATCGCGTTTCTGAGTTTATGCGATCCTAGATCATATATTGAAAAAACATATACTTAAAAATTAGAGCTCTAACCATTCAATCTAAAGAAAAAATGAAAACTTCGTACATAGAAAAATGCACGAAGCTATATTGGTATCCTCTTAAGACTTAAATTTCTATGTATAATATGTACTTTTTTTAAATTTTGTAGTTGTCGTCTATCCCTAATATGTGTGCAAAATTTTAGATCAATCTAACTACTGTAACTGAAAATCCCTTTCAAAGATTCCATTACATAGATTACATAGATAGATACGAACAAAGGTATAAAAGCGTATAAAAAATTATTAATTTAAAGAATATTAGCAAAACGTATATCTAAGAAGAATAAGACTGCTACATAGATATGTAAATCTATGTATATTGATACAAGCGTCTGTCATATTGTAGATATTTCGTCACAAAGTAAGCAAAGCACCACATTCACTAGTAGATATTGAGAGTGATCGTCATCGTCAGTATAACGGGGCCGCTTGTGTTTTAATATGCAAAACTTAGATGTTTTGTTTACAGATTAAATATTACTCTCAAACTGTGTTGTTTGATTAACCTCATTATCGTAAAAAAAATGACTGCCGAGTGTGACAACAACTATGATATTCTTTCTATATGTATAAGTATTTTACTATACACTTCGTTATTTTCGTAAATAGATTAAAAATACTAAGTTATTGTATGGTGGCAGTGTATACCTACAAAATTGATTTTTAGTCGGAGTCGGAAATGTAATACCTACGTCGAATTTGTCCCATAGCCACCGAATGGTGGTTTCAATTCTATGCGTAAGGTCGGCAATTCAAATACCACAATTTCTATCTACATATGTTCTTGTGGTCTTATTCACAATGACTTATCTGGTTTAAAAGTTCGCTAAAATCGGTTCGCTAAAATTGTCAAAAATTGTTATTCATAATAGTCTTTTTACGATAAAATGTTTACTATCTCTCCGATAAAGTGACGTTATTTTATTGTTTAAACCTCCGATACGTCATCATTATAAATAAGACCATAGTGTTTATGATGGCTCCAGCGTAACTTCGGTACGTATCACGTATAATCAGGTTATGGAATAAACTTTCTGCCATGGTTTTCTCAAAGGACTACAGTATGGGGCTCTTGAAATATGGCGTTAAAAGGTTATAAAAGTGTCTTAAAGAGAGTGATACCTCTAGTGTTAGAGTAGTCACTTACTATCGGGCGAGATGTATGCTTGTTTGTCACACTCGTTCCATAAAAAATTAAAACTAATAAATAGGTATATGTAAACATATTTAAAGCAAGCATCTCTATAATTTAATTAACCTATCAAATGCGCAATCTTTTGGCTAATTATACCAGAATTATGCTTAATTTAGGAGAACTGAGGACATAGTGTATAATATACATAAGCATAAAATGCGAAAGTCTTAGACATGTACACATTGAACACATATTGCTCGGGGCAAAAACAACTTATTTTGAACATAGTATGTATAATTAATAAAAAGGTTGTTACCCATCATATATCATAGTTGACCTAATGACCTGTTAACCTCTAACTAAACAATATGTTGCAGCACATTACATAATGTGGTATATAGTGTAGTATATAATACCAGGTACTTACCTGACGTAAACACAATCATGTTGTAACATTAATATAGTATTATCTTGTTAAATGTACCGACACACTGTAATTATGAACTGCAACAAATATAATCTCTCTTCTTATGGTGTCGAAGAACTACTGAGTTTCCTAATATCTCCTAATATTCTTCATAATATTATATTTATCTGCTACTGTTGATCGCGAGCCCCCTCCACTGAGTATTTGGACTACTTATGCTACGCTGAAAAATCGTATTAGCATAGGTTTTTAATTTCAGGTTTTCGGCCCCTCACAGAAACTTTGCATATATTCTCTTAGCTGGCTCATTTAGCTAAAGCACTGGGAAGGAAATGCGGTGGTGACACTTGCACTCTGTCTACATCACTAGTCAGACAAACGACCAATATTTTCGTTTAATATTAAAAGAAATTTTTAAAACGAACTCGCCGCAATCTATTTGTCAATGGATTTTCTTTGTGAATAGATAGAAGATGGAAAAGTTGTATAACATGTATTATTCTTTTGTGTAAATAGATGGACATAACTGACTCATTTAGCTTCAACAGCTACATAATATAAAAATCTCGAATGGTGGGTGAAAATTCCTATTAAGTGTACTGCACTGGATTCAATCTCTCGAGAGGTAAATAAACATATTGCTATAACAATTGTAAGAATATCAAAATACCTTATGCCACAAGTACACAAATACTAATATCATTGATATTTGCTAAATATTGCAAAAAAAACTAACAACCTTTCAGAACTGTTATAAGTAAAGTAAATAATTTGTTAACTATCTAGAATGTGATAGTACATTGATGTCAGAAGTGAGCGGGTCAACTGTCTGACAGCTATCACTCCTAGCTTGAGGCGGTTCTGTACTGTACTTGATGTATACAACATTATTATGTACTACTAGTAACTTGCCTTGACTTTTGCAAGCGTAGTGATCCATGAAGAATCGGAGATATCTCCATAAATATCGTCATATCTCAACAAATTTACCCTAAACTTTAACAAATTATACACCAAAATCGTTTTTACGCAAAAATTCTATCAGTTGTTTTTTAAAATAAACTAAATTATAGTGGAAAAAATGATAACCATGAGCGGGACTTGAACCCACGACCTCGGAATACCGTTCCGTTGCTCTCCCATCTGAGCTATCATGGTTCCCGCATATGTTTACCAAATCTTCCACTACAACCTTCTCAATGTGAGTTAAACATCGTGCGATGTTTTGTGTACAACGCCATCTATTGAGCGGTTTGCACCAACTCGATCAATCGATCACTTAGTGTTCTTTACAGAACACAATTGGACCGAAAATAATGACTGTACATGGTTTGTGGAGTTGGTGCAAACGGCTCAATAGATGGCGTTGTACACAAAACATCGCACGATGTTTAACTCACATTGAGAAGGTTGTAGTGGAAGATTTGGTAAACATATGCGGGAACCATGATAGCTCAGATGGGAGAGCAACGGAACGGTATTCCGAGGTCGTGGGTTCAAGTCCCGCTCATGGTTATCATTTTTTCCACTATAATTTAGTTTATTTAGTAAAAGCATAGCAAGTCAATTGCAAAAATTCATAAATTAAGTTGTTTTTTAGTTAAACGCGTACAAAGAAATAGTGAGATACGGTGGTACCTACTACTATTAATTATTTACTATTAATAATTTTAAAACAGCAATATATCATAGTATTTTCTAACACTTGCGCGACTCATTTGTTTAAATAAAACTACTTTTTACGGATTTAGACGCGTATATTTGTTTTAAATTTTGTTTAGTCTCACCCGTGACCATGGTGACTGCAAAGTCTTCGAAACGTCGAAAATTTAAAACAAATATACGCGTCTAAATCAGTAAAAAGTAGTTTTATTTAAGACGATACCAAAATAGCTTCGAGCATTTTTCTATGTACGAAGTTTTCATTGTTTCTTTAGATTGAATGGCTAGAGCTCTAATTTTTAAGTATATGTTTTTTCAATATATGATCTAGGATCGCATCAACTCAGAAACACGATTGAAAAAAGTTTTCTCGATAGAAAATCTTGGCGAAACAACCTCTCAAAATTTTTATTTTTTTCATTTGTCGGTCTATTATCGCGTATTACCTAATGAAATAAGTTTAAAAACACAAGTAACTATTATATATAGAAACACGTAAATCAGAATTAAAATATATTTAGTAGATTTTGAGTAAATAGGAAAAGTATCCCTAATTCTTCATTTTCTGTGCCTACTGGCTGTGTTAATATGTACGTGTCGGCGATGATATACGATAATATTGATGTAGGCCCTTAAGCAATAGATCATACTTGCCAAACACAGAACAATATTAGGCCTTTGAAAATTTCTCTTATTAATTTAAAAAAGGAGTACCACAGAGGCGTATTTCGGGCCCATTTGAATTATATTATACAATTCCATATTTTTTATACTCTATAATGATGCTATCGATTCATGTAATTACTAAAAATCCTCAACGTGCCAGTCTACCTCGTTCTCGAGTGACTTTATTATACCTTGTTCTTACATATACTATGTGAGTGAGGACTGTTACATGGCCATTGACCATTATTTCTACTTATTTATGCAAGAAACATAGTATAAATTATAAGGTTATTAATTGTTTTAAAACATCGCCATAATATTGGTGTTACAGAAACATTATAAATGAGTGTTATTGTACTAATTGACCTCAATTATTGTTGCAAATCTTATACTTAAGACATCATCATTAGCATAACATATGCAAGACATTGTGATGATCTTACCATCATACATTAAGGTTGTATTATAACTTGCTGATTTAAAACAATAATGGAGTCATGTACTACGTTATTTACTAGCAAATCCCTGCTGTTTCACGGTCTTCAATATTAATTTTACGTAATTATTTCCTTCCTTTCCCAACCCATAAATGTTAAATTTTTGGGCACGGACCAGGAGGTGCCCGTGCCCAAAAATAGAGGACTATTTGGTAGAGTATTTAGTCTACTACGCCGCGCCATGACACAGGGTCTAGTTTCGAGTTTTCCGTCCCTCATAAAGGATGTTAATAGCTTAAACCCTATAGCAGGTTCTTACAGCACGTTATTATTACAAGAAAATGTATAAAAGTTTATTCTTAAATAAAGCTGTTCGTAGTAATATTTTTTTAATGGAAACAACTTCATATATATTTTCACCAGCCTGCAACTTTGCTGTTTGTTAAACTATTAGTTTCATATTTTTAAACTTACAACTATTTCTATATATTTAATAATTATATCGTAATAGTTACGAATTATCGCTAATCATAGTTTATATCTAATATATAAAATTCACGTGTCACAGTGTTAGTTACCGTACTCCTCCGAAACGGCTTGACCGATTCTTCTCAAATTTTGCATACATATTCAGTAGGTCTGAGAATCGGCCAACATCTATTTTTCGAACTTTTTTTTTTAGTATGGCAAAACAACGTTTGCCGGGTCAGCTGGTTATTATATAAGTAGATACTTTTAGCAGCCTTACAATGAGCGAATCTTTAATTTCAAATTAGCATTTGGCTTTCCATGAATTATATATTAATTATATGTTAATAACAATGTGTATACATACATTATATTTGTTATATTAAACAGTACGTTAGTTTATAGTTGTAATGATCACCGTGGTAACAATTTGTGCTGTGTACACAAATATTTCACATGAGCCCTCCGCACGCACCTCTATCACTCAGGGTTGTCACTCACTACTCATCTATTTGGTATTTATTTAATTATTTTATTAACGATACTTATTTTACTTTTAAAGTTATACTTCATTCATTGCATTTTCAAAGTAAGGAATAAATTTTAAAGTGTGTCACCGATTGTCACACTGAAGTTGGTTACAAACATGGTATGTGCATAGAATAATACTTCCAAACATTCCAACACGAGGGTCTTAGGACAAAAAACAAACAAGCTCCAAGTGTAAGAACAACCCGTGCTCAACAGTGGGACATTATATGTTTGAAGAAGAAACTCCCATATACGTGGCAGTCTTCATGGCCGTGACAGAGCAGATAAATTGCGAAAGAGTCGCCTAGGGTGGTAAGGCTACGTTTTACGAAGACCAATAAGTTATGTAAGCAACAAATGTCTGGCATGGGCACCTCCACTAGCTCCTGGTAGACAAGGCAGGCCCAAGAAGTGCGGCTGGCTGGCAATGTGGAGTATAAAAAGCAGGGCAGTGGGCTACTGGCACCGAAGCGACATCTAACAGATGCTAACGGGATTATTGTCGGTGTGGTGACGGATTAAGAATACAAGCATAACCACTCATTTTTCTTTCCAGAGTGCTGTGAAACCCAGCTAAGGAATATTGTACACAGATAAGATCATCTGTATAAGACGGGAAAACTCGAAATTAAACCCTGTACTAAAACGCTTGGTCAATGCGGCATAGTAGACCATAATCCCTTCCAAAGGGGAGGAGACCCGTGACCAACTGTGAGACTTTAATGAGCTATAGAGGATGACGATGATGATAGGCTGAAAATAAATGTAAATAATAAAAAAAAAAGAAAATGTGTATTGGCTTCTTGTCCTATTCCTATGATATAATTCTAGTGTGTCATCACACTAGGTTAGATAAAGTTGGTTGCACCAGCTACCGTAACGTAATTCTCTACTAAGTACAGTCACAGTAGCCTCACTACGCCAAGTGTAATTGATTTAACACACCGTGCTCTTTGCGATAAGTACTTACTGTTGTAGACACACTGACGAACCAATCATATCAACATTGTACCACAGATTGCGCAAACTAATTAATTATGAAGACATCGTCCAGTATCCGTATATCATCATCATCACATTGATACCTAAATATTTTTAAACGCAACTTTACATTTTATACGTCTGTCTGTCATTGCTTTTCAAAAATGATTTATTATATTTAAAAACACGGGCTATGTAGGAGTTATGTGTCTAAGGAAATAAAATTTTGGTTCTAAGTTAAACAATAATAATGGCAAAAAGCTATTAATTCTACATGTGAGAGGGTGTTGTCACTGCGGGTAACTAACTTACATTAAAAAATAAGCACTATCGTCGAGATTTGCTATAAAACCGTTAGACTACTAATCTGTCTCTGGTTTGTACGCGACAGTTTTTTTTTTTAGGTTGCTAATGCTGCGCTAATAAATAGTTTAATTAAACGGTTTACACCGATAGATGGAACTGCCATCAGATACCTTTGCCTTTGTACATAACAAAGTTTGCCGGAACAGATACAATAGTTTAAGGAAAAATCCACAAAAACTGTCTTAAACTTCTTGCTTCCCAAACCAATTGAAAGTGTTACAATATAATTTGTTAAATTATTCTCTATAATTTGTTAAATTATTCTCACCATTACCTACTGTGTTATGTCAGTGAAACATAGTCCTTTCTAAATGTGCAATACTTTCAATTTTGAGTTGTTTCATGACCTACGGCAAATACTGTTCATTACTTAATACAATATTAGACAGATTCCATGTATCTAGAAGCACCACGAACTTATAGACACTGATTATGGTACTAATTCTACATGCACAACTAAATTAAAAATTAACTAAAAACCAAAATTGATAGTGACATCATTCGGTAATGTTTACTGAACTTTTTTATTACTAAAACTGTGTATAACAATTGAATTGAATAACGATTTTATCTTCTTGTTATATATAAAAATCAATTTCTGTTCGTTAGTCTCGCTAAAACTCGAGGAAGGCTGGGCCGATTTTAGTAATTTCGAGCTTGAAATATTCGTGAAAGTCCAAGCAAGGTTTTAACGGTGACAAAATATATGAGAATCTAAAATTCCACGCGTACGGAGTAGCAGACAGCAGCTAGTTTAAGACGGCACGATACCAAATTATGCTCTGTACAAAAGTATGGGTATCGTACTTCCGTTTTTTCTTCGCGAAAGTTAAACCGATTTTAATAGTTTTTGCGTTATATTATAGATAAAGAGTAGGTATATCTATGCTTCTATCACTTTCTTTTTTTCAAAACATAATAACTAAAAGAAATATGACGATCCGAAAAACCCACTTTTTTCGGTTTTCCTTAGATAAAGTTGCAGCGTCTATCACACAAATTTGGTAAAGTTTTACCACAAAATTTGGTAAAGTACCCTCTTAATACAAATGTGTACAACGAAAAAGCTATTCATAGATATATTTACGCTCGATTTTCATTTTTTAGTTAAGTTTAGTTTAGTTGTGCACGGAGAATTGGTACTATTGTAATTAAAGAAAGATAAGGGGATGTGTGGCATTAATAAGCGGACATTTTAAAATCCAGGGTTTTGTAGTCAGTGAGGCGATGGATTAAGAATACAAGTGTCACCTACCCTTTTCCTTCTCAGAGTGCTGTAAAAACCAGCTAAGGGATATACACAGATAACACTCTCTGTGAGAGATGGAAAACTCGAAAATAAACCCTGTGCCAACACGCCTGGTCAACGCGGCACAGTAGACCATAATCCCTTCCAAAGTGGAGGAGACCCGTGCCCAACAGTGGGACGTTAATGGACTGAAGCTGGAGAGAGAGAGAGAGAGAGATTTTGTTTTTTCCGACATTTTCATCGATCAACATTTTTTTGACAAACGTAGTTTGAGGAGGAGACTTTATGTGAAATATTCTTAATTAAGTATTTTACATAACCTACGCTATAGAAATATTCGAATTATACGAAGCAGTTTTTTTATTTATAAAACCAATAATTGATTATTTTATGTAAAAGGCCTCAACAAACCATTTTATTTAGCCACATCTCAACAATGAGTTTCACAATACGAAACCAATAGTTGAACACAGAGCTATATCAATTAATTGCTGCCAATAACGAATGATTATAACGCGATCCCATTAAACGTTATTTAAAAAACCACTACAAAACGTTAACTTTCATATGTATAATGTTGAGAAAGAACTGTGTTTATGAAAATAATTATGTGTTGTTAATTTATATTGTGTTTAAATTCTCACGAGCTCACATGATCAGAGGAAATATATATAAA
Organism: Orgyia antiqua; assembly: GCA_916999025.1. Lineage (NCBI taxonomy): Eukaryota > Metazoa > Arthropoda > Insecta > Lepidoptera > Erebidae > Orgyia > Orgyia antiqua. The sequence goes on from OU779867.1 coordinate 17,776,734, forward strand.
CTAGTTGCATAGTTATACAATATACATATTTGTTAAAATTAAACGGGTTATTTCATACTTAACAATATACTATGCTTGATGGGTGTCATGGCATAGTGGTTGATAGGGTCTTCGGTGCAATGAGTTCGTTCTAACTAGGTCATTTAATAATACAGACAGTTTTACTACGGCTGCGTGTTTACTAACTGTTTGATGTACCTATAAAACGTATACGAAACGTCCAAAGAATGTGACATAGAAATTATCAATTACACAAAAGATGGGTACTTGCCGAAATTCTAAAAATAATGAAAAGTTCAAAATTTTCATGACAATTTTTCGTTAGTATAATGAGATTGGTAATTCCAATGATATTGGCATGGTTTGATGTCTATCTGTTGGTTCGAATCCTGAAACCTATTTATTCATTTTAAAACATTACAATTTATTTTAGCACAGAGTGTAGTGTGGTCACGCAGATATTAACTGTATAAAATACTTTGACTTGTGTCGTGTACCTACTTAACATTAAAATAACTTGGAACAGTTGTCTATGGTGTTAACCTTTGATTGTAGCTGACTCACATATTATTTATCTTTTTACAATGTTTATTCTACAATATTTTTGAGGACATTTCACACAACGTACTCTGGTTCCAAGCTAAGCTTATTGATTATGTTGTAGGTACTTCTAATGAATAAAAAACACTCAGACGCATAACAAACATTTGTAAGACAAATATAAACGTCACACAAATAATTGTCATGTACGAAATTCAATCCCCTGACCTCGTGAACGGCAGTCCGTTACAACGGCCATTGCACCACGAGGCTTATCGGACATAAAGAGATATACACAGTTTAAGGATAGCGACGAAAAATAGAAGAGCCGACTGTCACGTATTAAATGTTGTCACCCACGCTTAAAAGTGGCACGCAGGCTATCTGATAGAGCTCAGTATAGCAATACCAAGGTTTATGATCTTAGTTCGCATTTGAGAGATCACTTTGGATATGATGTCGTAAGTATTGACTGATATGTGATTGTTTACGTTCCCTAATAAATATTCAGGTCTACTTGGCCTAGACTGCTTCGTAAAAAAATACAATCGCATACTGAGGCAATTTTCTTAACAAATGTAATTTTTTATACTACAAGGGTGACAAACAAGCTTACGGCTCGCCTGATGGTAAGCGATTACCTTAGCCTATGGACGTTTGCAACACCAGAGGTGTCACTCGCGCGTTGCCGACCCTGTAGGAACCGTTTAACGCCCTTTTTGAAGAGCCCCATGCTATAGCCCAATATCCGTTGTTATTAAAATACTCATTATTCAAAATTGATCTGATCTATGTTTGAAGCTAGTTAAAACAAATAAATCAGGTATTTGATTTAATAACCCACAACCCTAATGCTACAAATTGGCACTAAACATTAAAAAGAATTAATTATGGAACCCATTCACTTCTTTTAGTTTTATTATTAGCAACTTAGTCCTGCCGTTTGGGAGCACTTGAGATCATCCATCAGACTTTCTCCATCCACTACAAAGGTTATGGTTACTCACTTTGAAGCAAAACGATGTGATGAAATGCAACGTAGACAAACGAGCAAAAGAACAAAAACGAATAGGTTCTTAACTAGGTAGTGCGGCTATCCGTGAATGACTCGTAGCAACTGAGTTTACCTGAGAATCGAACCAAAATCTCACAATCCCACGCAGATATTTTAATATTACACACGCAGAAGGTCACATATCAAATTAAATCATTAAACTCAATCAAATATCTGTAAATATGAAATATTACAGAAAATATTATTATTAATGACAACGGCCTTTTCAACAAGCGAAAGAATTTACGCAACAAATAAAATAATAATTTTACCTCTACACTTGGGCAATTTAGATGTATCTATGTGAAGATATAGGAACCTGGTCTATTGTTGACCTAAGCGGTGCCGCTCTCACGGAATATACCGTGACAACATAACATATTATGTTTATATACACTATCTATACCATCACGCTTATGCCTAGAGTATGTAGGCAGAACGAAGGATCACGTATGCGTCTGTTCTATGTATATTTTATTAGTTATCCTGCCTGGTACAGGCAAGCTCTATTGGTTTTTCTTACTACTGGTCAGCCAGTATTTGGGGAACTGATTCGACGTCCCTGACATCTGTGTATCTTCGTACCATTTCCCTGATGCCGTATGATGTCTTTGCTATTGATTTATTGTACTTTTAAACCTTAATCTATATTTATTCTATACTAGTTGTTGTCTTCGTATGTGTTTAAAACCACCTGTTTTCACCCCTTCATCAGGCCCTTAACTATACTATTTATGTAATTTTAGCAAGTCGGCCCTTTAGTTTTTGGCAAAAAGAGGCACAGACAGACTGACAGACTATAATATTAGTAAGGATAACTACGCTTTACATATTCTTCCGTTCACTTAAATTTTGTAAAAAAGTAAGTATTTGTACAAAGTTTTCACGTCACGTATTTAGGTATTTAAGATTTCATAATATAGAGGTAAATTGTAATATGTGAGCACGATATTTACAGGTAATGTGGTCATTTAAATGTATTTTTTGTTTTCCCTATATGCACTAGGAGGATTAAAAACCTTAATGTGGGTCACGATGTGGAAATATAAGTGGGCCACGGCTTTATATTGATTAAGAAATGTTGCCTTACTGTCTAATGAACACATATATTGTGTGTATGGATAATCATGACAAGGAACATTTACAATTATTCATGATTATGGAATCTCTGAAAAAAAATGGGGAAAGCCCGTGTGCCTAACCGTGGGACGCAAATAGACAGGAGAGAGGGAGAGAGAGAGAGAGAGAGAGAGAGAGAGAGAGAGAGAGAGAGAGAGAGAGAGAATCTCTTCTCAATGGTCTTAGTACAAAATGAAAAAAATATATAAATATCCACGAATATTTCACACAACGTCCTCTGGTCTCAAATTTAGTTTAGTTGCTTGTGTTATGAGCACCAGAGACCGGATATAGGTATAAATACCGGATATAGATATAAGTATGAATATTTTTAGTTGGATCATTTTCATAAAGAAATTCCACTACAACCGGCTGAAGAACCGTCTCAGAAATAACCACCATTATTAAACAAGATATTTATAGTACCTTAACGTAATAATAACAACCTAAGAAATAAAGAGGCTAATTCTAATACGTCAAAAACTTAAGGGCCTACATCAATATTATCGTATATCATCGCCGACACGTACATATTAACACAGCCAGTAGGCACAGAAAATGAAGAATTAGGGATACTTTTGCTATTTACTCAAAATCTACTAAATATATTTTAATTCTGATTTACGTGTTTCTATATATGATAGTTACATAAGTTTTTAAAGTTATTTCATTAGTTAATACGTGATAATAGACCGACAAATGAAAAAAATAAAAAATTTGAGAGGTTATTTCGCCAAGATTTTCTATCGAGAAAACTTTTTTCAATCGTGTTTCTGAGTTTACGCGATCCTAGATAATATATTGAAAAAACATATACTTAAAAATTAGAGCTCTAGCCATTCAATCTAAAGAAACAATGAAAACTTCGTACATAGAAAAATGCACGAAGCTATTTTGGTATCCTCTTAACCTAATCTAACTTAAATGAATTTACTTGTTGTTAAAACTATACTTTGATTTATTGGCTATTTCGTTGTACACATTTATATTCATTTAAGTATCTATCAATGTATTAATCTGTGTAACAGAATCTTTGGAAGTGATTTACACCCACTTACAGTAATCTTCATCTGTTATAATATAATTGATCTGAAATTTTGCACATATATTAAGGACCGATGACAATGTAATAGTGTAAAAAAAATATCTAGGATTTTCTAGCGTGTTTTTTATTTTTTTATTTTAAACATATTTTATTTTATTTATTTGTTTCATATTATTATAATAAGAAAATTCAAATAGCGTCGCGGAATTATCAATATCAATGACACTATCAATTTTTATTTAATTTATTTCTTTTGTAAGTGTGCTGGTACCAGACTTTAGTTCCTACCTTTAAGCAATAAAGTTACATATATTATGAGAATGTAATCACTAAACTGATTACTAGGCTTAAGGGCCTACATCAATATTATCGTCGACGTGTACCAATTAACACAGCTAGTAGGTATAGAAAATGAAGAATTAGGGATATTTTTTTTGTTTACTAAAAATCTACTAATTATATTTTAATTCCGGTTCACGTGTTTCTATATATAATAGTTACTTATGTTTTGAAAGTTATTTCATTAGTTAATACGCGATAATAGACCGACAAATGAAAAAAATAAAAAATAAGAGAGATTGTTTCGCTAAGATTTTCTATCGAGAAAACTTTTTCCTAGATTATATATTGAAGAACCTAGATTATATATTGAAAAAACATAATACTTAAAAATTAGAGCTATAGCGATCTAGAGTAGAAAAATGCACGAAGCTATTTTGGTATCCTCTTAACTAAATAACTCAATTTAGCTAATTTATTTCATACTCAAGTGATCAGAAGTCACAGTTTTGCATTTTTTATAGAGTTATTCATTTTTTCTAATAACATTTAGAGTTAATTTAAAGATATTCATTTCTTCCACTAAAACACGAAAAAAGGCTTATTTTTGCATTGAGTTAAGATATGAGAATGTTTGTTAGATCAAAAGATTTTGGGCACATTTTGGCACATTTTGGCACATTTTCGGCTTCACGAAAATGGTAAAAGCTCAATTTAGCCAAAATGTGAGTTATTAAGTTCTTCCATTATACCGACGATATAATCTATTCAGTAAATTAAGTATCAAGAATTAAAACACAAACACACAAAATTTCACATTTATAATATTAGTAGGATTAAATAATAAGTTATTTGTGAATCATCCACATTTCCTGAATATTGTGTAAACTAACATAATAATTTACAACGTGTACTTACATGATGAGATTACCGAACATGTAACATCGTTCTAAGAAAAGGGCTACAAAGTATCATTATGCTACAATATATTATGGGCTACAATGTTTTATTTCTATTTTAGTATATGTTATTTGTTACAGGTTTGACATTATACAAGTAGTTATGTTTTAGGCACTGTTTATTTCTATTAGCCTTCATACTCATACTTACTTTTACGGATGTAAACGTGTGCAGCCCAAGTTTTTGTTAACCACCCAAGACCACGCTTTGTGACATTCTATGGGGAGGCCTATGTGGACATCCAGAACTCCCCACAGAATATCAAAAGGCAGTGGATAAAAAAACGAATGGAAGGGTGGATGGTACGGATGATTTTGTTTTATTTAAACTCATTATTATGCGTAGAATCTTTTGGATCGTTTCAGATATCACTCTGAGTCTCTGCCTACCGCCACGTGAAAAAGGCGTAATGGTGTGATGATGATGATAAATCCTACATACTACTATCCTGTTAAGTATTGAAGACTAAAATTGTACTATTGTATTCGACTGGCACGTAATTAACTCAATTACATGAACATTTTAGTTAAAACAACAACAACTCGTAACAACTGATCACAGAGGATATATTTACAGTTCAGTCCCACCTGTGATCACGGTGACCGAAAAGAAACGTCTCGGGCTAAACTTAAAACAAATATAAAAGTTTTCTTCGTTTTTCCAACAATTTTTCACTGATGCTTCACTCCTATTTGTAGCGTGATGTTATATGACCTATAGCCTTCCTCGATAAATGTACTATCTATAAATGAAGGAATTTTTTAAATCAGACCTTCGGTTCCTGAGATTAGCGAGTTCTAACAAACAAACTCCACTACTTTATAATATTAATACCTATAGACATTTATGGTCTTATTCATAATGACTTATCGGAGGTTTAAACGGAGATTTTATCGGAGAGATAATAAACGTTTTAGCGTAAAAAGACTATTTTGAATAACAAGTTTTGACAATTTTCGCGAACCGATTTTAGTGAACTATTAAACCTCTGATAAGTCATTATGAATAAGACCATCAGACTTTAAAGTGAAAGACTAACTCGGTTTAAATAAATAAATACAGGTCAAGTTAATAAAACTTTACCTAACATTATCTTAAGTATTCGTTGGTGCAACTTGAAAATAAAGGTATTTTAAGGTTCCGTTTCAAAAAGTAAAGCGGGACCCTATTAGTGATACGCTGTCCATCCCACCGTCTGTCATCAGGCTGTATCTCAGAAACGGTAATGATATCTAAAGAGTTGAAATTTTCACAGTTGAAATCTGTTGATTCTAACAACAAATAATAAAAACCAGAATACAATAAAAATATTTATTGTATTCTGGTTTTTATTATTTGTTGTTTATCGGAGAGATAATAAACGTTATCTGTTGATTCTATAACAACAAATAATAAAAACCAGAATGCAATAAATATTTAAGTGTGCTCCCATACAACAAACGTTATTAGTTTAACTTGATGTTACACTTAGACGAGATGACTATGACAGTATGACGAATAAATTATGTTATTAACTCTACGGAACCCTTCGTCTGTAAGTCTAACTCGTACCAGTATTGTCAATATAATATATGCAGTCCAATGTAGTAATAAGAAAGAATTAGCATACAACATACATTAGTATGGTGTGTCTGAGTACTTCACTGTTTATGAAATACAAACTGTGTACAATTAACACTTTCTGTCTATCTGTCTGTCCACCATCAACTTAAAAACCGGCCATAAAGCCACTAAGAGTTTGAACCATTATCATCATAATATCATTCAGTAATTAATAAATATTGAATAAGTATTCATGGAATTTTCACACAACGTCCTCTGTGTCCGTCTTGTGTTATGGGTACTAGAATACGGATAGAATACATATACTACTTTTCTTTTATAAATACATACTTATAATACACAGAAAACACCCAAAGTAGTACAAACATTTGTATGACATTTATAAATATCACACAAATAATTGTCCCGTGCGGGAAACAAACCCGCGACCTTGTGAACGGTAGTCCGTTACATGAACCACTCGACCACGAGGCCTGTCAAACAACATAAACAGAAACACCTATTTAAATTGCTAAATGTTATTTGTCCTTTTAAATTATGTTCTGGTTTCTATTGTTGGTTGTTATAGCGGCAACAGAACTGAAATACATAATCTGTGAAAATTTCAACTCCCTAGCTATCACCGTTCATGAGATACAGCCTGGTTACAGACGGACGGATAAACAGCGGAATCTCAGTAATAGGATCCCATGTTACCCTTTGAAACGGAAACCTAAAAATATATATATAAGTTTTATGTAGTGAGTACATTACTATATAGATATTATCAATATTTCATTTCGCATTGCAAGACCTTAAATAGATTTTTTTTAATTAACTTTTTTGTTAAATTAGGTTAAATATTTGCGTGCTATTTCGGCTGATTATGGAGATAAATATTTTATTGTAAAATCTAATTTATTACGCATTGTCGTAAATAAATGAAATTGAATTAAAAATTGAATTGAATTGATTTATCTTTGTATTGGAAATCTAAAATGTAATAATGAAGGGATCAATCCCTTTGAAAATACTAAAATAACTAATTGTATAAATGATTGGAGTTACAATAATTGTGATCTTGGGGTGAAAGATCTGGTGGGAGGATGATTTAAGGGGGGGAGGGATATATAGCTGAGATGCGTAGACGCAGCCTCAACAGCCCAACAACGCGGCTACCTCTAGTGTACAACCAACACTTGTGAAGTTTTGTTAATAAAAGTTTAACTTCCTGTGATTGGATTCTGTGACGTAGACGGTGAGTCAGTGTTATTATACATTCATATTCAAAAGTAACTTAATAAAATAAATAAAATAAATAAGTATATAAATATATTCAGGACATTTCACACAACGTCCTCTGGTCCCAAAGTAAGCTATATTTCTATGCTTGTATTATGGGAACCAGATACGGATAGACTACATATACTACTTTTCTTTTGTAAATACATACTTATAATACATAGAAAACACCCAGACGCAGTACAAACATTTGTATGACATTTATGGATATCACACAAATGATTGTCCCAACCGGGAATCGAACCAATTATATTAATAAGTAACTTTAATATAACAAATTCATTAATAGTAATTTATATTACTTTGTGTAATATATTTATTTTAGTCATTTATGAATATAGATAAATAATATAGGTTAATATTATTTTGAAAATAATATATTTTCAAAGTTATAAAAAATAACAATATTCATATATTGTTACTAAAAATGCAATAAAACGAAAAAAAAATTTATTTTTCAAAATATCAATAAATTATTTAAATCTAATGTTTTTTGAAAAAAAAATTTTTACGTTTTATTGCATTTTAATTAATATATGTATTATGTTAATAAAATTGTATTGTGACTAGAATGTGCGGAATGTTAATTCTTAATAACAAAAATAAGTACTTCTATTTGTCTGTTTGCGTAACATAATAAACGATTTCTGTGTCAGATTAAATATAAAACTACTAACTGTTCCGCGCAACTTCGTACGCGTTTCATTTAGGAACTAAACTATTTAAATAAATTGCATCAAAATCCGTTGTGTAGTTTTGAAGAGCTATAAGCTCGCATAGGGACGTACAAAAATAGCGACTTTGTTTTATCATACGTAAGGAAGTGTAATTTTGTATCTCCTAAGTAAATGATATTCAATTCTGTCAGGCTGTTGAACATGAAGGAGGGCCAAAAAAAGGAGGGACGGGCCTCGTGGTCTAGTAGTTTAAAATTGTCATACAAATGTTTATCCTGCGTCTGGGTGCTCACTATTTATTATAAGTGTGTATTTACAAAAGAAAAGTAGTTTATGTATTATATCCGTATTCTGGTGCTCATATCACAAGCATAATAAGCTTAGCTTGAGGGCAGAGGACGTAAAAGAGAAAAAAATAACCAACATTTATAATATTAGAATAATTATAAGCTAGGTAGAGTTATAATCAAGGGGTTGTAATCAGGTAATTCTTCACAAAATTCACATTGATTCTGATTTGACGCCTTAAATAATATACTAAAAGTTATTATTTTTATGTCATAAACAAACTTACAATTATTCAGTATTATTATTTAGTAGTTATATGTCGAGTGAAAGTCTATGTTCAGTACTAACACAGATATGACCTATGTTTCTATAATCGCAGGTCATGTTTGTGTATACTCAAAATAGTGTCAATTCTACTTGCACAAACTAAACTTAAATACAAAGTAGAAGTTCTCAGTTTCAAAATTTTGTGAATTAGAATACACACCAAGTTTTAATCTTAAACTAGATTACAACATGGCTGCAATAATTTTAGTTTCTTATATTTTAGTTAACATTTTCACGCATAAGAATTTTTACTATGCCAAGAAATAGGGTCATGGCTTAGATTACCCCATTTTCCATGAGGTAATGGATAATGTAAACAGCCTGTAATCATATCAATAACTAGTATTTTGCTCGTGACTGTTCAACTCAATTTACTTATATCTTACTAACTTATTTACTTTTCTAAACATAAAATTACTTTCAGAGATCACCGCTACATACATACATATTAAAAACATTACATCTTTATCCTCGTAATATAAGTATAGATAGAACCGAACTGACAACAATACAGTTGCTACTATTATTAATAACTAAACATATATATACGTAGTTTACTTTTTAACTTCTTCATTTTGATATTTAGTTTTAATACCCAAAGTTCCAATAACACTCAGTTTTTTAATGAATTTAACATTACCCTAAAAGTCTAAATCGTTTCTCATATTAACAAGATATGAGGTAATAAACAATGTAACAAATATACATACAGACAAGAAACGTAATCAATTCTGGACACTCGGACACACGCACAATAACTAGAAACAAAACACTATTCTAAGCTGTCAGCTACATACATTAATTATAGTGTATCGTAGACAGTCCGTGACCATTATTAGAAAGGTTCAGGGATAAGTAATGACATGCTCTTATATTGTTACAGTAGCGGCGCGTTGTTCTTCATGATGATTCACTTTAAGTTGATGGTAAGTACATCATAATTATAAGCCAATCATTAACTACAATTCAATACCATTGCAACTTTATATTCAATAGTTGCCGGAAGAAATCGCTTAATGCGATATAGTTGCCAATCCTATACATAAACATCTAATTTGATCATAAAAAAACGGAAAAGCAAATCATCCTAAGAAAATCTGTCCCAGGTAGAAAATAAACCTGCGACCTCTTGTTCCAAACACTACTTACCAAGTTGTTTATAATACCGGGTCAAATAAAATAATAAAAACTATATCATCAAATTAAAACAAACAAGCAAAACCAAAACTTGTTTCCCAATATTTAAACTAATAAATTTAAGTATTAACATAAACGTTGACATTTATGACTAATTTCATTACTTCAAAATGCAAAATAATATTAACACTTAATACAAACAATAAAATGATATGTCATCTGAATGATTATGTGATTTGATTACATATATTATAAAAAGTAAAGACAATGATTTTTGATAACATTTCCTCAAAAATTAACACTCTAAATAATTTAACGTTATCATTGAGTTATATTTAAACACAATTAATGTATGAGTTACATACATAACCATTATTATAGTTATTGTACGATGTCAGTCACATAAATGTTGAAATTCACAGTTATTTGTGTTATATCATGTTACTATTCATTTCATTAATATTTAATTGGACGTGCACATCACATATTTGCCTACTTTTAAAGTATTTTATTTCATAATACCTGCACGAATGAACACGTAAAGGCCTGTTAGTGAAAATGAATAAATAAAAACTAGATTTGTTCGTATCTACGTATCTATCTTCTAACTCTCGTACCAGAATCTTTGAACGCGGTTTATAACTATTATAATGTGTCAGGGTTATCTGAAATTTTTCACACCAATCATGTACCTACCTACTCTTGGACCGATGACAATACAATAACCTAAATTTGGGATTATATTAATACTAGCTGTTGCCCGCAACTTCATACGCGTGGAATTCGTAAACTTATGGTCTTATTCATAATGACTTATCGAAGGTTTAAAAGTTCGCTAAAATCGGTACGCGAAAAGTCTTCTACGCTAAAACGTTTATTATCTCTCCGATAAAAGCTCCGTTTAAACCTCCGATAATTCATTATGAATAAGACCTTTACAAATTATACAAAAAATCCATCCCCTGAACAACTCTTATCTGTTAAAAAAAACACATGAAAATCCGTTGCGTAGCTTTGAAAATATAAGCGCACATAGGGACATGTATACATACAACAATAACCACTTATGTGATCTTATATTTTTAACACTTCGCAACAAAATTTGATGGGTTTTTTTAAATGATAGAATGGTTTAAGTGGATTGCTTTTTTGTATAATTTGTTAGGGTTTGGTTTCTAAATTCCGCACGTACGAGGTTGCAGGCAACAGCTAGTGTAGGATATACAATAATATACATACAACGACATCTAGCTCTAGACTAATAAAGAACCATAAGAAGTTTACTAACTGTGTCTACGGTATAAGTATATCTACGTAGAGCTAAATATGATATGGTACGTAATATTAGAGATATCTAATATCACAGCCTTTATGAAACCTTTGAACTTGTAAAACCCAAATTTCCGCATGAAATTTAATTAAACTTGATATTTGCTGAAATTAATAACTTAATTTATGAGTAAACTTAATTAATTTAAAATATTTCGTATCATAAACAAACGTGATTTTGTGATGTAGACTTAAATTCAATGCGTTTAGAGTCGTAGTTGATATAAATGCTGACTTTCTTTGGTCTTAAATTCGAGTCCCATTCATTACAATTGTTCGTATGACGAACGTTCCAACTACACATAGGTAGCATTTATGTCTCTTACTTTAGCCATCAAATTTCATTTATTCTCTAACTGTCTTCACGTAATAGTATCTTGGTACATATACTTGAAACATGTGTTAAATATTTATGGTCTTATCGGAGGTTTAAACGGAGATTTTATCGGAGAGATAATAAACGTTTTAGCGTAAAAAAACTATTATGAATAACAAGTTTTGACAATTTCCGCGAAACGATTTTAACGAACTTTTAAATCTCCGCTTTTAAAGCTTTTAAACGAACTTTTAAAGCTCGATGCTTTTTCGCGTTACTGAACAAAATACAACATACTGTCAGACGAACAACATAAGCTTTAATTTTATTACACCATTGTAAAGAATGTAATATTATTTTTACATCAACTAGTATTCGAAGTCAAGCCTCCATATATAAACCACCATGTACCTACTATAGATGCACTATGCGTTACTTCCTAATATGAAATATATGATGTGTTGGAAGTATTTATCCAGTCGTGTATATAAAGTGTTCAGTTGAGTGATGTGACATCGCTCCACGATATCTTCGCGCGTTGCGTCAGTCAGCGTAGACCGCAACGTGCTGTCTAAACTTAAGGCTGCCACTTACAGCTAAAGCACAATTATAAAGATGTAAAAATTTTAATTGTGCCATAAACTTTATTGATGTATTAACTTTTTCGAGTCTGTTTGGTAACAGATTAAAAATACACACATCGAACACAACTAAAAAAGGTAAAAATCTATCATATCATCTATCTTTACAATTGTGGATACGATTGAACAATACATTAAAATTAGACCGACTCTGCAGAAAAAGCTCTGCGCACACGCATAACAATATATACTACTAGATAGCGTCCTGAGGTAGAGTCATGGAAATGGCAACTAAAGCACAAATATGATTCAAATTCCTGCTACAATTTAGTGATATGTTAGATGACATCCCTAACAGAACCACAGACCACATTGCATTACGCGTGTTACAGACTTGCTCTCTTGTACATGCTCATTCATCTCTAATGCATACCATTTACGTTCCGTATCTAAAGTACAACAAAAGTCGAAAACTCAGGAGTCTTTTATATGCCAAGGTAGAATATTTAAGAAGCAAACATATATAGGAGGTAGTTTCCGCGAGTGCTCAGTGTATCGTGTCATAAACGTCCGGCGTGCCACGGAGAAAGTAGCATTAAGGTCAAGGCCACGCCCCTTCCTTTACTAACAGGCTAGGGCTGCCTATGGCTGCATTTTTATATGCACAATAATAAATAACACTTAATTATTAAATGCATTTTTAAAATACCCTCTTCTATCAGGCAAATCCCTTACATAAAAACAGAGTGTCAAAGGGCTACAGGGCTAATATTACTACAGTTTCTCTTCTTCTAAATTCTCATAAATGCTTGCCAGTCGCCACGTCAGAGTAAGAGTCCCACTCTTAACTCCAATTTTGATCCAATTAGGTTAATTCGAATCTCGTCCAGTATATATACCCAATTAATTTTAATTCGCGTACCATGTTTAACCAGCTTTCGTTGGGTATTCTATCCATATGTATTGTAACGTCATAATTAAGATTGATTCACAACATTGAAAATGAAAGCAGCTTTTAGCGATCAGTTGATCGATAAATTAAAATAAACTACTGATAATGTACGTATTACGTATTCTATAGCTTTTCAAAATTCACTATTAAATACACTTTCGCTAACTGACGAGTTATGATTTACTATGTGCTTGGTAACGTAGGTGCTTAACAATAAGTTACAACGTAAAAAATTTACATAATAAACAGTAGTAATTTAAAATGAACAGTAGCAAATTAGTTTAAACATTATGGTGACAACCCTAATGCAAACGATGCGTATGCGCATTAAGGCACTAGTTTTGTTAGCGTCCGCGACACAGTGAGTGTTGTGCTATTATGTTACGTAACGCGTTATTGTTATAATGCGCGTTTACACATTACGTGCCACGTTACGTGCCAATGTGTTAATGTTTCGGTAATACACTCTCCAATGACCCATACACTAAATTCTACATTATATTTAATGTTACCAACATTAACATCTATTTCCTTCTATATTTTGTAATGCAAATAAATAATGTATTTTGTTTCTTTACTGCTGACCTGACGAACTTCGTACCGCCATATTCTTTAGTAAAAAATTTTTTTTTTAATTTTCCTCTATGTACACCTCGTAGGTACTGACAATAATAAATATATATTCACGGACATTTCACACAACGTCCTCTGGTCCCGAGCTCAGCTTATATGCTTGTGTTATGGGTACCAAAATACGGATAGAACGCTTAAACTACTTTTTGTAAAAACTTACATACATAAAATACTCAGACGCAGTACTATGAGAATAGGATTGGCAATGACCTCTATCTGTCAAAACTGATAGAAAAAGTACAGGCAACAACGAAACCTTAATTGCGTAATAATAATGTATTTTTTGGTTTCATCTAATTTCACTTATTTTAAGAGAAAAAAAATGTCTTGAATTATTTATTTGTATAGGACATATTATTATTTAAAAAATCACTATTTTCTTTTATAATTTCGTTGTTGAAAACAATGATAATATGGTTAAGTGGCAACCTCTATATTGTCGTTGTTCGTGTGTTTTGTTGAGAAAATGAGGCCTGCCTAGGTTTTATTTTTTTTAAATAAATTTTGTTGTTATTTCTCATTGTTCTTGTTTGTTAGTGTTGGTATTTTGTACTTGTCATAATTTGTTATTGTTTTATTTGCATTTGTCTCGCTAACTGCTCGAAAATGAGTAAACGATGACGATAAAGTGATAAATTAATTATATTATAACAATATCTTGTTTTTCTGACCCTACTAAAATTGTTGGAATTGACAGCTATGACGTCACGACATGACGCGGGGTCAATCCTATTTTCATTTGAACGGCATAGTACAAACATTTTGTATGACAATTATAAATACCTAATACACAAATGATTGTCCCGAGCGGGAATCGAGCCCGTGACCTCGTGAATAGCAGTCCGTTTCTACACAAAATAATGAACACATTATAAAAGGAACGATGTAATATTGTGTAGTCGTTCAGAAATCATGCGCATATATTCATTTCCCTTTAACGTGTAAAGAGATAACTTAGTTCTATATCCAGCCAGGGTTTTTACTTAAATAGTTTCAGACATTCCTTTCGTGCAGAGACACCATCTTTTTACCTTTGGTAACAAAATCAAAATATTGTGTGTTATGAAAACACTGATTTAAGTTAAATATCTCCATTTTTAGGGTTTCGTTTAAACCCTTACAGTCCACTACGGTTTCCGTCTGTCTGTCTGTGTGTCTGTCAACCTTTTTTTACTCAGCAACGGCTGAAGGTGTCAACTTGAAACTCATACCCAATGTAGATCTATGCAGTCCCTTGCTGCAAAAGATAGAATCAATAATTTAGATCTACGCATTCAGAAGATATAACCGAATTACAGCCATTTTTGAGTATTTTCGACTTAGGCTAGGGAGTCAAAATTTACAGGTTACTTCCCATTGTCCCAGAGACTTGAAATTTGGAATGGACCAAGTCTACATAGTGCTGATATAGGTAAAAATCTAAAAATTTGTAATTTTTTATCACATCACATGAAAGAATTGTTTAAACTAATACCAACTTATGTAGTAGCTGAAATGTAGGCGATTCCCTTTATTGCAGCTACAAAGTTAAGTTGGTGAGTTGCTTTATGCTTAATTAACTGTTTATTTGTATTTAGTTATTTATATTTTTCGGTCAAGTAGGTACGGAATCCTAAGCGTGCAAGTTTACCTTGCTCTTGACAGGTTTTTAGTATTTTTAACAACTAAATCCCTTATTATTGCAAAAATTGTTGTGAAAAATGTTTAACCATGAGTTGAAATAAACCCATGGTTGAGCTTAAATTTTTATTTTCCACATTCTAGTGGGGGTATCTAATTGATAGTGAAGTGAGCATCACTCACTGCGCATCGAGACACGTTAATATTTTTATCCGTAATCTTTACTGAAATAAAGACGAATTATTCTCATAATAGCATCAGATAAAACTTTGAATTACGTAATACCTAAAACTGAACGTTACTTGTCAAAGATTCAGCACAGCTTTCAAACTAAGATTTATCTCGTGATATCACAAGAAGACTGAGAGACGTAATTACATGATAACATCTTCACTCACGAAAACTCTATCTAGCGAACACTGAACTAACCTTAGTCGTAGCTTAATCGGTAGTAATCTTTACTTACAGCTGTTAATAATGTCGCGGGAAAAATATACGATAAACGTAATATAATTACTTGCTTTTACTTGGAAGTTTTTAAGAATTAATTTGTTTTTAGGGTTCCGTACCCAAAGGGTAAAAACGGGACCCTATTACTGAGACTTCGTTGTCCGTCCGTCCGTCCGTCCGTCCGTCCGTCCGTCCGTCCGTCCGTCTGTCACCAGGCTGTATCTCAAGACCGGTGATAGCTACAGAGTTGAAATTTTCACAGATGATGTATTCTATTGCCGCGATAACAACAAATACTAAAAATAAAATAAAATAAATATTTAAGGGGGGCTCCCATACAACAAACATGATTTTTTTACCGTTTCTTGCTCGATACTAATAACGTTGCCTTATGTTGCATAGATAATGGTACGGAGACCCTTCGTGCGCGAGTCCGACTCGCACTTGACCAATTTTTAAATATTGTTTTGGAATAAGTACCGAGATCTTGATTTGTTCGCCACAGTGAATATAACTTGCACTTTTCTGGAATGAGCTAATAATAAATAATTAAGTGCACATTATTTATTTTTACCATAGCGTATAGCGTTTATATTAGCGATATTACTTATCCGATTAACTTATCCGATTTCGTTTTTGCATATTGTATTGTTAGTATATTGATATGAACGAACGAGGTCATACAAGAGAAACATTTCCTTACAACAATAACTAACAGTAATAATCATCTGCATTCAACAAAAGTGCTTTCATCATAAAAACTACAGGTCACAGAGTTACATAATACCTTACTGTATAGTTGTGTACATTATACATTACTGCTTTACAACATTACTAGTTAGATAATTCTTTAGTGAATATTCAATGGACTGCATTTTATTATTTCAATGATGACTTTTACTTTTGTCGTGGGAAATTACAAGTGAATATTATGTCAGAGGCTCCAAGTATTGTAGACTAAGTACACTTTTGATGTTCATGATTTACTACAAAGACAGTAAGAGACAAAGAGAGGAACACAGACACAAACACGGTATAATATCCTAGAGATGTAAGATATGAGTTATCTTCACAAATACAAGATGTATCACCCGCTACTGTGTGAACTTTCACAGATATCAAATGCTAAACTAATGACTAAGTAGGACCAGACCAGACACTTTCCGCCTGTCGTTACTTTTTTATACGTATCAAGGGTCACTAAATATTTTTGTATTTTCGAATAACAGTTTTCATTTTTTTAAATGACATTTATGGAAGTGTTTGTAACGTTTCTGTATACCGACGAACAGATCACAGACAGATAATTCTGAAACGTCATAAAGTTAATTGAATTGTCGCAATTTGTACTTAGTGATATACATACTCGTATTATACATAATTAATGTGACCAGACGTCCCATTTTAAACGGGACTGTCCCTTTTTGCAACTACGAGTCCCGGTGTCCCCGAAACTACCTCTGGGACGCAAAAATTTTCAGAAACCGAACTCCAGTAGAAATAGTATTTTCCGTAATGAACAAATTGTGGACGTCTGAGAAAACTCAGTTACAGGTATCAGTTACTGTTTTATAAGCGATGTTCATAATGAAAGTTAATACTAAAAAAACATGCTCAGAGTATAATTCCTATTTGAAATCATCACCAGCTATATTAAAGCAATTTTTTTCTTGTGATAAATACAATTAAACCTAATATTTTATGACACTACTAGCTTTTTGTGAATAAATAACTTAAAAAGTGTTATTTTTTCATTTAATTTTAGATTAAGTACCTACAAACTGATGTCCCGTTTTGAGTCAAAGAAAAAATGGTCACGTTATACATAATTAACTCCATTCATATTGTATAATTATTATGTTCACAGAGCATTAATTAAGATAAAGATGATATTTATTACGAATTTATAGGATTATTTAAGATTGAATCAAAATGTGATAGCTGTTATTTACGTAATTAAAGTAAAAGATATTACAATAAACATTCCACAGACTATAAATAAAAATATATAACAGAAACTGGCATAAGTCAATTTGGCGCCAACTTTTATATTGTCGTTCTGACATAACGAGGCTAAAAATAAGTATAACTCGTATTAATATCACTGAACACATTCAATAAATATTAATAAATTCGCCATAATGCCTCTCACAATAGTGACACAGTTAAAATAAATATGTTATATAAAACAATACCATTGCAGTGCCAGTTTAGTGTCCACCATATTAGTTTATTGGCGGATGTTTTTTTTTATTCGGTATCATTCTGATTGTGTATTTGCCAAAGTTAAACAAGAGTAAATATTTTAAATGTTTTAATAAAAAATATGTGCACAATATTCTCAAACACTTACACGGCTCATTTATTTAAAAAAAACAACAATTTATTTAATATACTAACACAGAAGCGTACATTCAACTTTTATATTTTTATAGTTCATATCCCGACGCCCCTAAGACTTTCAGCTCACAGAACACCGTAGGTAGAACTTAGCTCATGTATCATTCAATAAGGACATATACCTACGTATTTAATCCTCCCTGGACCGTATTGACCAAATAATAATCAACTAATTAAATGGAGAAAGCAATCAAATTCATTCAAAGAAATACACCGTTAGTAAAATTACGTAATGCGATAAAAATAGGCGGGAAAAAGAAAATTATTTACCAAGATGGATTCGAAAGTATTATAACGGACGTCTTCCTAAAAGTTCAGAAAAACAGCTAATGTTGCAAACAATGTGTGCGTGTGAAGTTTGAATTAAATTGCATTAAAGATTAATAGATTAGTTTTTTGTGTATAAACTCACTCAGGAAATTTACTCTTGAATAATTACTTTCACATTGTATAAACGATAGTGCAATTAATGAGAAACTAAATTACTTACACACTTTGTAGGAAAAGGATCGCATTGTATATAGCTATCAAGTTCGTATCAATTTCTTCTTCATTACTGTCCCACTATGGAATGGCCTTCTCCACTGTGGAATGGTATTCATTCTCTCTGCTGCGCTGACCAAGTTGATTAGCATTAGGTTTACGAGTAGTTTCAAATTTGCCGTCTCTTACAGAGGCTTTTAACAAAACTTGATAAGTAAATAGAGTGGTAAAGGAAGCTTTTAACAATCAACGAAGAAGACAAGAACTTACTTCTGCAATAATCGTATTAATCTCTGTCTCATCCCATAACGTGACATTATGTAAATATATTCGCACAATATTGGATCACAGAACAATGCGCACACACGTATAAGTTTGTTGCGATGTACGATGGTGAATTGTAGCTGTTCTCGTAGTTCCCAGAATACAGTTCCCGTGAGAGGTGTACACTTTATATGTGATATATGTGTCTAGCAACACTATAGGGTTACCACATTACATTAGATTAATATCTAACAATACTGCTAATCTGTGAGAGAAGGAAAACTCAAAACTAAACTAAACTTTTTTTAACAAGAATAGGATATCTTAAGTCGTGTAATGTTATCATTTGTATTACTATTTAACTCCATACGTAGATATATAATATTGATTACAATTTCAAAACACATCATCATATTGTCACGTCCTTTTCCATGTGTCCATGGGGGTAGACAGAGACTATAGGGCGTCATCTGCTACGATCCAAACACACTTCCTTAGCTTCATTTACATCTGGTCATACAAGTCTGACGGTTGTAAGTGCTACACACTTGACCGTTATGAAGGATATCGGCGATGACATCTGAGTATGTTTTTTACAGCTATTACAAAATAACGATAAATAATTTTATATCTGTTTCACCGAGTCACTAAGACATAGTATGTAATATTTTAATATAAATTATGTAATATACATGTATATCTATTTGTCAACCTTAAATATCTCATTCAAATTGCCTCGCTATACTCGTAAATGTCAAGTTATTCGATACTATAATAACTTAGCAATAACAGCTATTGATGTTATGAAGAGCCATATACCAGAGAGACACATTTCCGTCCGGAAGTATGTGAATGATTCTATTTTAGTTATTGCCTCTAATAACTTACAGCTATTTAGAGTTTATTTTTTTATTTTATTGTGTATAATATTTTATAATCATTTCTAACAGAAGGCAGATTAGTTAGCAATTGTGCCACAGACGAATAATAAGACATATCTCTATTTAAATAGTTATAAATACCTAAATATAATTGTCAACATAATTGTTATGTTTGTTAAATAATGTTATATACAACATTAGATATACTTATTGATATATTTAGTAATCTATAATAAATAATAATAAATAAATATTCGTGGACATTTCACAAAACGTCCTCTGGTCCCAAGCTAAGCTTATTATGCTTGTGTTATGGGTACTAAAATACGGATATAATACATAAACTACTTTTCTTTTGTAAATACATTCTTATAATACATAGAAACACCCAGAGGCAGTACAAACATTTCTATGAGAATTACAAACATCGCACAAATGATTGTCCCGAGGAGGAATCGAACCCGTGACCTCATGCAAGCAAGCTGTCCGTTATATGAACCACTATACCACGAGGCTCGTATAAGAGTGTTAACTGAACTTTCTTGTTATAAAAACTGTTTACTATAGACTGAAGATTATCTTCTTGATATATATAAATCTCCTTTCACGATGTTTGTCCGCGATGGATTCCTTAACTACTTAACCGATTTTAAATTAAATTGGCACACCGTGAGCAGTCTGGTCCAACTTGAAAGACAGGATAGCTTAGATCTTTAATTATAGCCGCAATTTTATTTTATTGCAAATTATTTGTTTTTTGTGGCAAAACAACGTTTGCCGGGTCAGCTATAATTAATATAAATGTGCACAACAAAATAGCCAATTGGGATTGATCAAAATTTTTGACCTGCTGTTTTTATATATTTTTTTAGAAATTATAGACTATTTTAAGCAACTGATTTCAATAATATTGAAATATTCACTATATAGAATTTTTAAATATTCTTAAAGATAATATTTTAAATGTTGTAACGTCATCGTTGTACGCAATTTGTGTATTGCCGTTTCCTGATAGACTTAAGACAGATTGCAATGTATCTCTTTTCAAAGTTGCCAAGTTGATATAATAGACCAACTTCAACTTCACCACAAATTAGTATATCCCTAAGAACGAACTTAATATTTTAAGTTCTTCATTTCAAGGACAAATAGAGATCATTTGCTTTTTTGGAAAAATAACCGTTAATAGAGTGCCAATTAATCAAGATACAGCATTTTTTTGTTATGTTTTGTTGTGCACGTAAAATCAGCACCACTGTCGTCTCTTAGTGTGCATCAGGTGATTATGGGCGTGCGGCGCGTCCATGAAATATCTTCGTAATATCTGTGTACGCTACCTCGGTACACCGCCGCGCCGACCTGACTACATCTTGGGTTAATACTCTGAACCTAAGAATATACACTAAAACATCGGAATTCATTTTAATCTATTAGGATTTAGAATTATACCCCATTTAAGTTATTAATATAAATTCATAGATACGTTGATATTATTCATTTAGTTATAATTACAATCTATTACGTAAAAAAATGTGTTCACCCACGCATTTACGTACTATATCTACACTACTGCTATATAACTAACTTAGTTAGTATTAATCACGATTAGTAATTACATACGCACTGGTGAAAGCAGCCATTTAATTTACCTAAATTGATCTGAAGGTATTATGTATGTACGTATTTTGCCAACTAATGTACATACCAAAAGTTTAATTAATTTATGTTAATTAGATGGGTGTATACAACAGTATAACATGTATTTTGTTACTCATTTAGTAATAAGATATTATAATTATTATCTTATATCACTAACATTGGGTAAAGTTGTTGACAGAAGCTACTAAACATATTAACATTATTAATATCTCTAAGAAATACATTAGGTACGAGTACTCATACTTATAACTTGCATCCAATTGGATGCAAGCGGCACAAGATCGCGCGTTGTGGCGTTCTATTCCTCCATTTAATGATTAAAACCGCATAAAAAACGTCCAGTAGTCTTGAGATTATCGCGAACATATAGACATACATTTTAGTCTTTATTTAAAATGAGATTTTTATAATCAAATAAAATAAATCCCGCTCATGGTGTTCATTTTTCAATTAGTCCATTAGCAAGTCAATTGCAAAAATTTATAAAATAATGTATTTATTTTTTATTCAACGAAACGAATTTTATCAACATTTTGAAAAATACAATTCTTGTAAAATGGCGGTCTTAATGCCAACGACATTATCCCGGATACACACATTGACATTTCTAAATTATACCTCTCATATCCTTCAAGAGATTAACATTCATAGCGACGTCCAACACTCATACAATCTAATCACAGATCGGTCTGCCAAAGCGAAGACGCGACGTGACGGTTTCCCATACAAATGACTAAATTTACTTCATATTGCCCTGACATCTTTCACTACGATTTATTGCAACATAAACTTAGAACATCGTCTAAATACCTGCACGCTTTTGATAAATAAAACAGTACATAATGGAGCAAATATACACACACATACACATTACACGTAATCAAAACACCACCATATTTGTCACTCGGTTGAGTTTATATATTTTTTACGTACAACGCCATCTATCCAGATTGCGTTGCAACATATCGACCGCAATAAACTCAGTTGGAAAGAGCAGAAGTCCCGCTTGCGGCAGTCATATTTTCCACCATAATTTGATTTGTTAAGTAAATAATAGCATGTCAATTGCAAAATCAAAAAATTACTTTAAAATTTCCAGTTTATTCACATTTTTTTATGTTTCTCCATTAATGAAAACAGTTTATTATTGAGGGTTCCCTTACTAAATGGTAAAATGGGTCCCTAATATTGAGACGCTGCTACGCGGCCGCTGCTGTCCGTCTATATGTACAACAAACCTTTTCATTTAAACTTGATGATTGATACGCTTAATGAAACGTTATGATGATGATGGCAAGGATTCCTCCGCGTGCAAGACCAAGTCGTGCTTAGGTGGTTCTATTTAATTATTGTTTTTAACAGTAGCAAAATGCTAAATAATGATATTTTTACATTTTTTTTGTAATCATTATAATAGCTGTTTGAATACGATCACATTTTTAAAAAAGTGTTTATTTGATATTTTTTCAAATTTATTATTTTGCTCTTTCAAAAACTACACACGAATTAAAGTGATATTTGTTGCAATCGTACATCGCTATTTGCGAATCTGTTTTATTCTTATAATATGTATTATGGAAGACAGATTTACATAACGGCAAAGTTAGCGTTCCGCTCACGTTTCCTTTTAGGCACCGACATTCATTATTTGGTCTTGATGTCTACATCTATAAGATACAGATTATAAACTACATGTGTTTACATAAATACAGACTAGATCGGAACTACACGGATATGAAAATTTAAAACAAATATACGCGTCTAAATCCGTAAAAAGTAGTTTTATTTAATCATAATTTGTGTTAAAAAAAAGTAACATAAACAGATACCACGTGATGCGTTATTCGCGATCACACTCTGTTAATTGCTATATTTATTAATCGTTTATTACAATTTCTATATGTTATTGTAAGGTATATTCTAATATATAAAATTCACGTGTCACAGTGTTAGTTACCGTACGTACTCCTCCGAAACGGCTTGACCGATTCTTATGAAATTTTACATGCATATTCAGTAGGTCTGAGAATCGGCCAACATCTATTTTTCAAACCTTTTTTTTTTTTAGTATGGCCAAACAACGTTTGCCGGTTCAGCTAGTATTATTATATATCCACATTAAAACCGGTTTCATATAATTATTTAGCATATCGTAAGAACTGAAAAAAATTAAAATCACTTCTGTTTTTTTTTACTGTTTATGTTTTATGACTATTCATAGCGTTCAAAGCGCTTTTTTGAACGCCAAGCTATACTTTCTTCTTCTTCTAAGCTAAGGAATAGTAAGGAACAAAGACATATTATACTAAAATGTCTATGTCCAATTACATTGACCAATACTAAACATTCATTTAGATAACAATGCGTGAAATCTTTAATCTGTGTGTTACACAAGCTAACCGCACAATTTAAATCAATGGCCTCGCATTATGACGATTCAAGTACGTCAGATGACTACTTGAATTAGTCGTGTTGCAAGGAAGACCTTGGTTTGTGGTATTGGCTAACTGTTTACCAACACTAGTAGCTAACATCTCCTCCTTATATTTAAGAAAATAGGATCTTCGCGCAATTAATACATGATGATAAAAACATTTTTATATCGAAACCTATCGGAATTTACTCAAAATATGTGTATAACAAGTGACTATTAAACCGCTCATTTGAAGGAATCGATGGCAAAAGTTATGATAATATAGACATGTCTGTCCTAATCCTGAGGCCTAAATAATAAAAAATATTTTACAATAAACATAATTTTCTTAACTATTTCAGGTGGCTACGGCGCTGGTGCTGCTCTCTGTTGCTGCAGCCAAACCGAAGAAACACTTCAAACGAGATGGTAAGTCTTAATAATATTTAAACGGAACTTTTACAATGAACATGCTAGTTATTATATTTCTAGATATAATATCATATCATCAATATAATAAAGTGATTCTTTCTAACATAAAGCGAACTCTTAAAATCTTTCTAAATTTTAAATCATTGCAGAAGTTCTAATAACCACAGACCGAGTAAATGAATAAAGACACTGATAACTACAATAGTCGAGCGTAGGTATCTCATAGACCCGCAGCCGATACCACCTACCTATATCGAGCATCGAGCATCTCCGTACTCACACGTTTCACAAATTATTCTGTGACACTGCAGTTTGATTGCTGTCATTTTCATGTGTTCATCACACAACGATGGTTAGAATTTGGTACAACTGTTAGAGTTACACGCTGTTTCTATTTGTTTACTCGGTGTGTGCAACACTATAATAATACAAACTTACAACGTAAAATAAAAGCACCCATACCTTTGCACGCAGCGCCCTTGTCATCGTCATACCTACCACCATCAAGAGGCGGCGGAGGAGGAGGTGGTCACGGAGGTGGACATGGAGGTGGCAGTGGAGGAGGCAGACCGGCTTCATCTTACGGCCCACCTAAACAAAGCTACGGCCCACCACCGAAACCTAGCTATGGACCGCCGAAACCAGCGAGCAGCTACGGGCCACCGCCATCGTCAAGCTATGGAGCACCTGCACCCAAACCTTCAAGCTCTTACGGAGCACCAGCTCCCAAGCCGTCCAGCTCATACGGCGCACCTGCAAAGCCTCCAGCGACCAGCTATGGTGTACCGACAGGTCCCTCCACTACTTACGGTGCACCTAAACCTTCCCAGCCTTCCAGTTCTTATGGCGCACCATCCCCTCCGTCTAGTTCTTACGGTGCCCCAGCAGCTCCACCATCAAGCTCTTATGGCGCTCCCTCTCCTCCATCAAGCTCATATGGAGCACCAGCTCCGGCACCGTCCAGCTCTTATGGAGCTCCTAGCGGTGGTCATGGTTCCTCCGGTGGTGGTTCTGGATTTGGAGGCGGACATGGAGGTGCATCTAGTTTCGGTGGTGGTTCATCTTCAGGACCATCCAGCTCCTATGGTGCTCCAGCTGCTCCCTCAAGTTCATACGGTGCACCAGCCCCAGCTCCATCAAGTTCATACGGCGCACCGGCACCTGCTCCTTCTAGTTCATATGGCGCTCCAGCCCCCGCTCCGTCAAGCTCTTACGGTGCTCCTAGTGGTGGTTCATCTGGCGGCTCTGGCTTCGGAGGTGGTTCGGGATTCGGGGGTGGTCATTCATCAGGCGGTGGTGGTCATTCATCAGGTGGTGGTGGCTCTTCTGGCCCATCTAGCTCATACGGTGCTCCCTCTCCTCCATCAAGCTCATATGGCGCACCCGCTCCTGCCCCATCCAGTTCTTATGGCGCACCATCTCCTCCTTCCAATTCGTATGGAGCCCCAGCAGCACCACCTTCCTCATCATATGGAGCACCCTCAGCCGGTGGTAGCAGTGGTGGCTTTAGCAGCAGTAGTAGCAGCAGTGGATTCGGTGGCAGTGCTTTTGGTGGCAGCGGCTTTGGCTCAAGTGGACCCGCATCGAGCTATGGTCCTCCAGCCAGCCCACCCTCAAGTTCCTATGGTGCTCCTTCTCCCCCATCAAGCTCGTATGGAGCCCCTGCCTCGCCACCATCGAGCTCATACGGAGCGCCTGCACCCGCCCCATCAAGTTCATATGGCGCACCCGCTCCCGCTCCATCTAGTTCGTACGGTGCCCCTGCACCCGCTCCTTCAAGCTCATATGGAGCACCCAGCAGCGGTGGCGGACAATCTTCGGGTAGCGGAGGCTGGACTCCTTCGTCCGGTAGTTCTTCAAGTAGTGGAGGCTGGGCTAGTTCTTCTGGCGGCTCTTCAGGTGGTGGAGGCTGGTCTAGTTCTTCAGGTGGTTCGTCAGGTGGCGTACCTGCGACCATCAACCAAAGTTACGACTCAAGCGGTGGCTATGTGTACTAAAGTCAGCAAGATTTCATCCTAGATTAAGTATACTATAGTCAACGTCTAAGTTATCACAGTAACCTTCCGACGACACCATATCTTATTGTGGCGGATTTCATCACAGATTATTAGCATAAATAAATATTTATAGACAACTGGTACGAACAAATACATCACAAAATATTACTCCCTTAGAGTTCCAAAAACTTTTCAATTTTCTTATTAACCTATCGAAAAACATTAGCCTTTTCTGTGATTTCCACCAAGTAAATGAGTTCCACTTTATTTTGGCTGCATCTTTAAAATAATTTCTGCAAGTTCTATCCATAAATATAATATTTATTTCTTGATGAAACTGAAATAAAGATCGCTTGTTTTGTAATGTCGCCGATAATAACCAAATAATTATGTTACCAAAATGAGTTACACAACATGTAGGTACTTATACGAAAATTACCGGTTTCATACTTACCGAATATTTCAATGATTATTTTTGTGAGATATAATTGCGCTGATCGATGATAATTAGACTAACAACGTTGATGAGCCTAGTATCGTTGATCAGACAATCGACAAAGATGAAACTATCGATATGCTTACCGAGTAAGCGACACACGAAACTATTAGCTATAATTTAATTTGTAATTAATGAAATTGTACAAAAATTTAGTTTAAGTACTCAATAATTGTAACTTTTTATATAAATTAAATATTTTGTAAATACTGTCACTGGTTTTATTACGCCTTCCTTTATTGCTCATGTCTCCCTCTTTACTTTAAAGTATAAAACTATATGCCTGAGTAGTTAGCACTAACTGGCATCCACAGTTAGCATTATGAGTAATTTATTGTTTGACATCATTACTGCTAATGTTGCTGAAGAAGAAAACACTTTATAAATCGTATTAGTTAATGCAAATAATTTCTCTGAAGGCACTTGCGTCGCATAAATATATAAAGTGAGTCAAATTGCTCAGAATCAGTATTTGCAGCAAGAGCTTATAATATAGGTACTAATAAAGGTTTTATTCTACAAGATAAATAAAAGTTCATTCAACATACTATAATGTTATATTTGTAAGTCGGCGAGCGACCGCGGAGTTCACAACATTACACAGTTTTTACACATTTTCAAAATATTCAACAAGAACTAGGATATTATATATTATTCGTAAGTTTATATATATCTACTAACTAACAGTGGAGCGCCGCTACATGACTATATTTCATAAATAAACTAGTCAAGACTCTCATATTTGAATTATAATCAAAATCCAAAAAAAAATATTGTAATACAAAAACATATATAACCGCAGAAGAGTTCAGTTTAAATTCAGTTAACCTGTTTGTTTTCCGAACCTACCTATAATGGTGTGGTAGTAACACTACTATTAATTCAAAAATACCAAAAAATATAGGTATATAGGTAGATATATTAAAAATAATCTTAATATCAAAAACGATTCTATTTTTTCTATTCGAACTAATATTGCAAATATAAAGTTAATATAAAAGTTAATAAATAGTTGAAAGTAATATATAAATGAGTACCCATAGCTATATATATACGAGTATATAATAATATGAGAGAGCGGCGCCGAAGAACAACAACGATACTATACATCTACTCTTACAAATATGATATGTATTGTTTCACACTAATCACTAGTACATTATGTATAATTATATATAAGTCACAGACATGATATGTATCGAGTGTGGTAAGGTTAGGCAGGTGGTTATCACAACAGTTTAGGTATATCAGCAACTTAACACTACATATATATTTTTAATTATTTTCCATTTACAATAAACTATTTTTATCAAAAAACAATTTTATTAGCTTGATTATAGAGATATAATAATAAATTAGCAACATTGGACCTATATTCTCTGAAAATATCTAAATATTTGGAATATATAAGTGAATTTATGTGCCTAAATATAATTTTTAACTAGACAGTACACATACAAAAAGCTTTGATAAACACGTAGTTAGTGTTGCCAACGATTGCTTTGACTAAAATGGGACTTGTGCAGTGTCGCCATCTGTAATAGATTCCTCGTACGAGATTATCATTAATTACGTATTAAAAAGATAGAAAAATGCTCTATACGTGAGAATTTTCTGCTTTTTATAATTAGTTTTTTATACATGAGACGTGATCCCTTGTTACTACGTTCGAGAAAACTAATGTATAATGGCGACGTTTCATTTAGGAAACACGACAAGACGGATCGAACAACAACAAAACATATAGTTTCCAAAATACCAATAATTACAACTACCAGCAAATAAGTATTACTTACCTCAATATTATTATGAAGCTCTTGACATAATTTACTACAAACGTAGTACAATAAACATTAACGTTTTATTCAAACATCAATTTCAATAATACTGATTTCACCCAGTTTTTGTAAGGAACTGACAGTGACATCGATACCTTTACATAATGAGCAATTATTTTATGATTTCGGTATCGGAAACAACTCCAATAATTCGACGGCTCTGTTAAATATTTCGGGAGCGAATATTCGAGAAAGTTTGGAATTAATTTTATAAAAACGCATGTCATTATTATTTTGTTTTTATTATAAAATGGGTGAATTAACTCCCGATAGAGTAAAATCACCTTCATTTAAGAAACCACAGATTAACAACAAAGAGCCAAGTGCATCGTAAATAGTACTAAATAATATGCTGGTTGAATACACTCCAATTCACAATCTATAATCGTAAATAATAGAAAATATAACTAAATATAACTAATTCCACTAAATCACAATAAAATCATTACAATACTAAGTTATACTTCACTACAATAATTATATTAGTTTTATATAATTTTGTGCACATTGTTTTGTATAATTTTGCAATTATAATTAAATCGATAAAATGTTTTTGATTGATATGTTTACGATTTTACAAGGTTAATAGACACGTTGCCTTTGGGAGCATACCCTTTACAATATAAGTTTTAATAATCGGACCATTATTGATAGAGGATTCGCGTAACAAAAATAAAAATCATACAGATTTTTCTTATTTTGAAGTGCATCTAAAACACTTTGTGCTATAAATACTGCCCACGTCCCACAAGCGTTACGTTCTGCGTCTTATTCAATGCGAGTGGTTGGTGCCATATATTATGACAGTGACACTACACGCGCACACACTAACACTGTGTACTAACAAGCACGTCCATGTGTGCGTCCACGAACTACTAATTGACTTAAATAAGGAATCTTTTTTTATATAAACTTTATTTATCAAGGCGCTAATACTGTTATACATCGCACTACAAATATTTGAATTTAAAATTTAAATTTTCCTCTTATGTATTTAACCACAGAGCATAAATTTTAATGCCCAATTATAGAAGTCCAAGAATGTAGGTCTGTATTATTTTTGTTGATATATTTGTTAATATTTCACATTTCTCAGATGAAAAACACAGTAGGTCTGACTCGCATGGGTACGCTTGGTTACATTTGATTAATGAAACTCTTAAAGCATTTAATTTTGGCCAATATCGTACAGTTTCCCTTCCATATTATGCATTAGCATTTTTGTTTTGTTATTCCAATGCCTTTTCCAAATATTGTATGTTATATTCAGAACGATACCTATCGTCTTCATTAATTACAAAACTAGTTAGATTCTCGCAAGCCTAATTTTACGTTATGGATGTAAAATATTTTTCTCAAAAATTAATATATGCAAGATATAAAATACAATATAAATATATTCAGCATATCTTCAGGCCTTTCATTTGATATGTATGAACCACAATAAATTTGATAAGATTAATGTTACTTTAGTTTATACAACAGAATTAGCACCCTAACTCTAACAAGAAAATACTTGACAATTTGATATGTATGAGTTACCATAGTCGTTACTTATCTACTATATAAAAATAAGTCGGATTTTCCTTCCTGACGTTATAACTCCAGAACGCACGAACCGATTTCCACGGTTTTGCATTCGTTGGAAAGGTCTGGGGCTCCGTGAGGTTTATAGTTCTTTTTTTTTTTAAATTTATTTTTTAAACTTTTTTTTTGGTATGACAATACAACGTTTGCCGGGCCAGCTAGTAGCTCATAAAACAGACATTTACACAACAACTATTAAACATATATATAGGTATATATTGCTTAAAGTATTACAACTACATTAGATATATTACTTTTACACTTTTATTAAAATTTGCGCGTACCTGTTTTTACAGGCATTTCATTGATAGCGTATTTATAAGGTTCAATGGACGACCTACTCTTTATAAAATTTCTTCTTGCTTTTATCTTATGGAAAAGGAATTTAAAATACAAAATAATACTGTTTTAGTAACATTGAAAAATGAGCCAGAGTTTGACGTAAGAAAACATTCGGCTAACGAGGTCAAAAAACGCCAAAATCATCTTAATATTAGTAATTTACGGCCACTCATTGTAAACATTATAAAATTATATTGTTGTTTGTATTTTATACAAATGCTTTAATGCAAATGCTTTTATTATTATGACGCTTTTATAAGTTTGGTATGTAACTATCAATGTTTTAATCTGTGTAACTGAATCTTTGAAAGCGATTTTCAGCCACTTGCAGTAGACGAATTGATCTGAAATTTTGCACACCTAATATGGACCGATGACAATGCAATAATTTAAAAGAATAATCCCAATTCCTTGATCAGAATTACTAGAATAGCACGTTGAAGTATCACTATGACCACACTTGTATTTTTAATTATACACGTAATAGTTTAATTGTATATGAGTAGACTCAACTATATTATTGTGTTTCTACGTATGCCTTTTATATACAATCAGATAATTTCACATAAAAACGCTTTGTTTATAGAATCAGGTAAAATTATAATCATTGTTTACTTGTGTTTACTACGGTTTTGACAACATGTGACAACAGAAACTTATGTCTCTGACAACATAGACTGTCAACGTTTTGTAAGTAGGTAGCATAGAATTGAGTATTGATGACAAAGACAATGCAATCATTTAAAAAATATTCAGGATATTCAAGCGTGTTTGTTAGTTTTTAAACTAAGTAGATTATTATATTCGTATATTTTGTTCGTGATGTATTCTAAGAATTGTCATTAAGTTTTCAAAGTATTTGAAACCGTTACAGGGTTGCTACAATGGTTACATACTGTACAAATACATCAAGAAGCCAAGTTGTCCGCATGATTCTAAACTAACATATAACAAACATAATGTTAATATAACTATGATCAAGTATACTTGTTAGCAGGAAGATTACATTATAATGATATGCATATGTTTCGTAGAATTCAGTTCACACTTCGATGTACTAAACATTTAATACACGAACGACATATAAGATATAGTAAATTTTTCGGAAAATATAATTTCCATTTATTGCGATGTTTTGCAAAACAGCTTGAGTGTCAATCGTTGATATAGTAAGTAAACTAATATGTATACTTATCGTCTCAGAATGTTGTCTGCTTGCCGAACGGTTGGACTGGTGGGGGAGCGTTGCTGTTCCCGAATAGAGGGGTTGGTCCATCATTGGGGTCGTCCAGATCATCATCATCAGGTTCAAGTGCCGGGTTGATCCTGCCTGAAGATTCATCAGGACCTACAAGTGTCTGGGCGGCTCCGTACAGTCGGCCTGGTACTCCACCGAGGACGGACATCTGTTCACCAGCCTCGGATGGTTCATCCACCCGGCGTATATCTTCAGGAATGTTCACGACACAGTTGAAGTAATCTGACTCTGGACTCAGGTATCCATTGTTGAACAGGTACCTGTTACAACAATACAAATACATTAGAGCAATAATCTCATAAACTCATAACACACACACACACACACCCCCGCGCCCATACTATCAGAAATCTGAAATAATAAAACTTTGACATATAGCATCAAATTTAGTTTAATTCAGTTAACGATTTTGTAAACTCCGTTATACCAATTATAATATATCTTTTTAAATTATATTTTGCGTAGGTAATCTGGCACAACCAACACGCCATAAAATATATTAATATATATTAAAATATATATTCCTAAAGAGAAAAAAAGGTCTATCTTGTCTTCACATTAAAACTTCCGCCGGAAATCATAAAGGAGTTTCATAAGGGTTTCCGGGCCGAAGCTCTCGTCAACCCACTTTATACTAGAAGAATCTACATAATTTTTTTAGAAGATTGAGGCTTGTCGCTTTTTCTTACAATCAAATATTTGTTATATACCTATTCTTATTTAACAGGTCTCCATTTTACCTATTTATTATATTTGTGTAGATTTCCCAAATCCATCGTATTAGAACCTTTGTATATGAGAATAGTCACGAGATCCGAAGATATAAAATATTCAAATATTAAAAGAGGTATAAGCATCGCTTCATTTATTATGTAAAGGGCTGTGAGTGGAAACGTAAATGAATCATTAATAAAACAACAAATTACAAGCTAAATATTTCGTATTAATTTAAATGTATGATATGATGTACATTCACATTTTGTTGTATTCTATTAAAACGTAAATCAATATAAATATGTATTTACAAAGTCATTCAAGGTGTAATGAACCAAAGTGCGAGGCAGACTGGCACATGAGGGTTTCGTACGTAAATACTAGACCAAAATAAAAACAACAATTAGTGCCCTAATGAAAATACAAAACTTAAAAAAAATTGTATATCCTTAGTTTAAATATAATCCGAAAAGATTCCTGTTTCGCCATAATAAGGACTAAATAAAATCAAATAAAGAAAAGAAGTTAGTATTACAAATTTTTATTAATATGCAACATAATTTTCTTGTTGTGTTTTTATAAATAAGATGAAACAATAGTATACTAGTATATAACATAAGATACTGTTCAGACAAAAGAACGCTCCCGGGCGCGGCACTCTTCCTAGCTAACATCATGTCAATAAGTCATGACATGACATTGTTGACGTACGTAATATATTCCGATTTATAATAAACAGTCTGGCTCTAGGTCTGGCTATAATGTGAGGCAGACTCGAACCCGGCTCCATACTCTAGATATAGACGGAAATAATCACAAAACTGCTCATATCTAAACGTAAATACAATTACGGTGAGCAGTTTTCATTGTTTTAATTGCACTTTATATGTTTTATATATATATACAATTTCATTTATATCAATTATAATTAGTGAATATCTTGCCATTAAATTTCGCTATCGATTGATCGAATAAAGTGTAGTCTATCACTTACATAATGCTGAGAGAATCGACACTAACGTCTAGAACAAATTTTTTGTTAATTATAGATACAAATTAAAAAATATACGTAAATGATAATTTCGTGTGTACACCTGCCAGTTCTACAACTTTTACAACTAAATGATTCTCTGATGAATCTGTCTAATTATAAACATTTACGCTGACATAACCAACTTGTGACGCTTTAATATCAGGGCAATCTCTTTATCTTTACTTATTATAAAACAAAGTCGTTATTTTTGTATGTATGTCCTTATGTGAGTTTTATATCTTCAAAACGACGCAACGGATTTTGAAGCGGTTTTTTTTAATAGATAGAGTGGTTCAAGACGATGGCTTTTTTGTATATTTTGCTAAGTTTTGGTTTCAAAACTCGTACGACGTTGCGAACAACAGGTAGTCTTATTTATATAATAAATATTATGTTAAATCTTACTTTCTGGGAACCCAAACTAAAATCAATCCCTTCGACCAACGAACCCAAACTTATCCGTATTCTGAAGTTATTTCATAAATATTAATATAGATATTTAAAAACGGATCAAGTGCGAGTTGGTCTCTCACACAAAGTGTACCGCACCGTTATCATAATATATTCGTAATACCGACCCTAAATAACGGGATGAGAGCAGGAGAATTATGATGATGAGTATTGTTTGCTATTGCATGGAATGACCATTTCAGAGTACAGCCTGGTGACAGACGGACAAACGGGTAGTGAAAACGAAACCCTATTACTGAAATAGGGTCTTATTTTGCCTTTTGGTACGCGACCATAACATCCACCGGTGGAGTTACTTATCTGCTCTAAACCAAGATTATTATAATAGTATTGTGAGTATGGTATATATCCTTAAATTCAATGTTACTGTCATATGAGTTATTAAACGATGGCCCAAGCTAGATTAGGCTGTACCTATTGTGCATTGCACTCTAATGCCTTTTAGATTTAATAAACTGTTAATATTATATTGACCTTTAAAAATACTTGTAACGTAACTACACGTACCTAATCAACCTAAACATAATTTCTAGTATTGCGTGTAGGTATATGCGGAGGACGAGAAACCATGTCATATCATAATTAGAACTAAATCGTTATTTAATGTATGTTTGATATGCCACATACCATAACTAATATTATTAGACGTGAGGTGACCATTCATATTTCAATTATGTAATGCACATTTGTTAATGAAATCGCACGTTATCAGATTCAATAAAAGAGCACTCTTTAACAAGTCAATGTATCTATATGGACTAACATATCATATAAGATCAGAGACTTGTTGGCTTGTCCAATTTCAAGCAATATTCTATGAGAGACGTTTGTCCTCTGAAAATAATAATAAAGCTAGACATATTTATGAGTATAGCTTATCGGTTGTACTTAAAAAGGGATTTAACAAATGCCTTCAAGAGCATCTGTAATGCGTAGTTAAATAAAGTACACATTCTTAGGAATACATGAAAGTAACTTACAGGTACTCACTTTGCAAGACATATAAAACTTTAATTAAGATTAAGTAGAAGCATAGCAAGTCAATTCCAAAAATTATTTATCATCATTATATTATCACGCCTTTTTCCCATGGGATGTAAGCAGAGACTATAGAGCGCCATCCACTACGATCCAAACACACTTATTTAGCATTAAATAATAATAAATTAATTATGTAATTAATAAAATAATAATAAATAAATGTATTTAATAAGGATATTAAAAATAAATGTTATACTCACACAGAGAGCCAGGAGACAAACGCCAACGTGAAGAGAGACAAGCACATCGCCATGGTTCTGAATGGGAATAGCTGGATTTCATTCTCAGCGTTCCATCCAGGGTAGTGGATGAGAGCGGGCAGACCCAGCAACTTCTCACCACCGGTGAGCCTCACCAGCAGTGCCACGATATAGGCAGCTAACGAGCCGTATGTGTTGCAGTACCTCTTGAAGTGGACCACCATCAGCAGTTGAGGGAACAGGATCACATATACCAGGTCTGAACACATCGACCTGCATACAATATAATTCATGTGTGTTATCATATCACTGAATATGACTAATAGATCCAGTTAGATAAATCCAACTTCGAAACAGAGGTCAACCGACGAATCCAACTCGGCTGGGCAGCGTTCGGGAAGCTTAGACATATCTTCTCGTCTAACATTCCGCAGTGCTTGAAGACGAAGGTCTATGACCAGTGTGTGTTACCAGCGATGACATACGGAACAGAGACGTGGTCCTTAAATGTTGGCCTCGTAAATAAGTTTATTAATCACATATCAGTTAATGCATTCACTATTAAAACATATTATATAATTAAAATGAAATACTTAAAAGCTTCTGAACCCTGAATGTTAAACCTTAACGCCAATATTATATTTAATATATGTTATAATAATTTAAATCTAAACCATATTCATCGAAGCTTTAGTGTTTAATTGAAATGTAATCCATTTTCCGGCGGCGCGCCTCGCTCATTCTTCATTCTATTTTAAACCAGCTAATCGACTTCGATCTATATGTGTATGTGTGTGTATGTGATATTTATAACACTGCGCAGTATTTAATACAATATCAGTAACACAAGTTGGAATTGTCAAAAACAAGCAGTTTAATATTTATCCGTGTGAAGTTGGGGAGTTAGGTACTCTAGTATAATAATATTCCTATTACTTACAAAATTCCTGGAAAATTAATAATGTTAAACTTCACAAAGTAAAATTACTTTATGATTGTGTAAGCAAAGCCTGCTATTGTTTGAGGATAGTTGGTGGGTGGCTCCATACGGGGGGTAGGGGGAAAGATAAGTCTAAAATAAAAATTAAAATAAAATATTCAGGGCACGTGGCAACTGTAACATTTCCTTGTGGAGATTATTGCAGGATTTCACTATTTCAATATTCACAATATTGAGAGTTAGGTTAGGTTGATCTTATCCTAGCGATTTTACAATGAGATTAGATTTATCTTAGGAATATCCAACGTTCTTACCAGTTACCGCTGTATAAAACTGATCCCAACTAAATTCTAATTTAAAGTTTTAGTTAGAATTTATGTTTGCTTCACGGCGACTCATCGTTTTTTAAAACAGTAAGTCTGTCCCGCAACAAATAGCAACCACCAACAATTATTATAATAGTTATCAAATTAAATAACTGTTAAGTAGGTAGTTAAGTTACGTATGGCGGTTGGCTGCGTCCCCGCCCTCAAGACTATATTAATAAAATAGTGTGCAACTAGCTACGTAGTTTGCTTGACGTTATCCTTACTCCCGTATAAATATCTAACAGTGGCGACGATCGGAAACACGCGTAAATTTTAAAAATAAAAAGGAAAATGTCCTCGGGAGTAACTTTCGGGATATTATCAACATTTGATCACAGTTCAAATGAGTGGAATAGCTATAAATCGCGTTTAATCCAGTGGTTCATCGCGAACGATATCACAAATGAAACGGACAAAGCAAAGGTCAAACGAAGGGCGATTTTGCTTAGCGCACTCAGCGAATCTACGTATAAACTTGCTAGTGACCTGGCGCTGCCTAAGAAGGTTGAAGATGTGGACTACGAAGAAATACTGAGATTACTAGATGGTCATTTCACACCTAAACGCATTGGGTTTTCAGAAAAGTCTATATTTTATTCGGCCACGCAGTTAAGGGGCGAGAGTCACACTCAATGGGCGGTCAGGGTCAGAGGACTGGCCGCACACTGTGGTTTTAAGAATTTGGAAGAGGCCCTTTTGGACAGATTCATTATGGGCATGGTACCGGGACACGAACGTGACAAGTTATTTGCTCAGGATCAGCAGGAACTAACTTTAACAAAGGCAGTTGATTTAGCGGAAAGCGTGCGTTGTGCGCGCCAGGCCGCCACGATGACCACGGTCATGCCAGGCACCAGTGGTGCTGGTGTGAATACATCGGGCCAAGAAAGCGTGTTCACAATCTCCAAAAAAGAAAAGTGCAGTGTGTGCGGTTTTACAAACCACAAATCAATACAGTGTCGTTTTAAAAATTACAAATGTAAGAAGTGCAATAAAAAGGGTCATTTAGGAAGAATGTGTACGGTTGATAAAGTAAAATTTGTGGAGGAAAGTAATGCGAATGAGGAACACGACGACGACGGTATGTTTTTTTACAATATTAGATGTGATAAAGGCAAACCTATGACAGAGAAGGTGCGTATCGGTGATTTATTTTTAGAATTTGAGATAGATAGCGGCTCAGCAGTTAGTGTAATTTCAGAGAACACATATAAAAATAATTTTTCTAAAGTGCCGTTGCTATTTACGAACAAAAAATTAATGGGTTATACTGGTACTAAGATCGAAACGCGTGGAATCGTGCGTTTACCAATTGCATATCGTGGGATTGTACATGACCTTGACGTGTTTGTTGTGCGGTGTGGAGGGCCGCCCCTGTTAGGGCGTGATTTTATCCGTTTTTTTAACTTAGAGTTCGCACCCGCGGCGCATGCATTGTCTGTGAATAACTTGTCGGAAAATTATAACGTAGTACAAGAAATAATTAAACAATTTCCTAATACATTTTCCGGCGAGTTAGGTACATTTAATAAGTATACAGTGGAATTACACTTAAAACCGGGTTCTAAACCAATATTTTATAAAGCTAGGCCGGTTCCCTACGCGTTAAAAGAGAAAATTGATAGTGAACTAGACCGTTTGGTAGATATAGGAGTATTAAAACCTGTACAGAACTCTGATTATGCTTCTCCAATCGTCCCAGTCTTGAAAAAAGACGGTAAACTTCGTTTGTGTGCAGATTACTCTGTTACAATTAATAAACAATTAATAATTGACAAATATCCTTTGCCGACTATTAAAGACTTGTTTGCTAAACTTAATGGGGGTGTTTATTTTAGTAAAATTGACTTGTCAATGGCATACAGTCAATTTGTCCTCATTGAGTCATCACAAAACCTTACATGCATAAACACACATCGCGGATTATTCAAATATACCAGACTGGTGTTCGGATTATCACCGGCACCAGCTATCTTCCAACGTGCAATGGAATGTTTACTTGCAGGGTTAGAAGGTGTAGTTTTTTTGATTGATGACATACTGTGTTGTGGCCAAGACCTTAAACAGCATAGACGACGTCTGATAGCAGTTTTACAACGGCTAGAAGACGCAGGGTTAACTGTACAAGCTTCTAAATGCGAATTTTTTAAAGATGAGATATGTTACTTGGGCCATATCATCGATAGGAACGGGGTAAGAAAAACACAAGACAAGGTGAATGCCATTTTGAAAGTTTCTAAGCCAGAGAATATCAAACAATTACAGTCTTTTTTAGGGTTAACAAATTACTACCGAAACTTTATACCGGAAGCCGCGTCAATTTTATATCCATTGTATAATTTGTTACATAAAAATAAAAAATGGGAATGGACGTCGGCCCATGATGAAGCATTTAGTAAAATAAAAAATATTATGGCTACCGATAAATATTTAGCGCACTTTGATTCCGACGCAGATTTGATATTAACCGTTGATGCGTCTCCAACGGGACTAGGCGCCGTGTTATCGCAAATCGGTAAGGACGGGGTCGAAAAACCCGTGTCTTATGCGTCTCGGACTCTCAGTGCAGCGGAAAAAAAATATGCGCAAATACAAAAGGAAGCGACCGCTATTATTTTCGGTGTCCGCCGGTTTCACCAATACTTATACGGTAGATCGGTTCCCTTCATATTGCGAACCGATCATAAACCGCTTTTAACTATATTTGGCCCTTACCGTGGCATTCCCGAAGTGTCCGCAAACAGACTCCAACGTTACGCCATATTTTTATCGGCATACAACTATCGCATTGAATATATTAAGAGTAGTAATAACAACGCAGATTATTTATCGCGAGCAGTGTCCGACGCGGACACGCCTACCGTCGGATCGGGGGGGACACCAGTCAGCTGTGTGGGTGAAGACCGCGCGACGTATGTGCATTTCGTAATCGACGAGAGCATACCAGTGACGTTGAATGATCTGCGCCGCGAAACTGATAACGACTGTATCCTTAGTAAAATAAAATTCTATGTTCTTAGAGGTTGGCCAAAGAAAGTTAGTGATTTAAGTTTAAAGCCGTATTTCAATGTTAGATTTCAGCTATCACTCGAAAACGGAGTCTTAATGCGGGGCCATAAGGTAGTCATACCGACCGCTTTACGCGAAAAAATATGTAAGGAATTACATAGTTCACACTTTGGCATAATTAAAATGAAAGCTGAAGCTCGTAGGCGACTATGGTTCCCGGGCGTAGATAGCGTACTGGAGAAGCTGGCGGCGGCCTGCACAGTTTGCGCGGCATTGCGGCCGCGTCCACCACGTGTGTCACTCGCGCCGTGGCCATACCCGCCTCGACCATTCCATCGTGTTCACTTAGATTTTCTAGGTCCATTCAACAACCAAATGTTTTTAATAATAGTGGACGCGTACAGTAAATGGGTGGAGTGCTATACGATGACGAATTCTTACGGAACTAAGGCGGTCTTATCGAAGTTGTACGATTTTATGGCAAGGGTAGGAGTACCCCATACTTTAGTGACCGATAACGGCACATCTTTCTCATCGCAAGATTTTAAAGATTTCTGTACTGCAAATGGTATTAAACACGTTTTTTCGCCCCCGTACCACCCGGCAAGCAACGGTCAAGCCGAAAGTTTCGTGAAAATAGTAAAGAAGGGCTTGAAGGCTATAATATTAGGTAGTACAAATAAAAAAATGTTAAATGAACAGATTTTAAAGTTTTTATTTGATTATAGAAATTCTAAAAATAGTACCACTGGAAAATCGCCTGCAGAACTGTTATACGGCAAACCTTTACGATCAAGGTTAGATCTTTTATTACCAAAAAAAGTGTGTTCGTCTTCCTCAATCGCAGACCTCAATCAAACGGTAGAAAGGAATCAGTGTTTACAGGCTAAAAATTACAAAGGAAAACAAAGAGTTTTTAAAAAGAATGATTTAGTATGGATAACTAAGAACTTGGATAATAAGAAATTCTATTGGCTTGAGGGCATCATCAACGAAAAAATCGGAAACGTTATGTATAAGATTTTTGTACCAAAATTAAATCGTGAAGTAACCCGACACGCGGACCAGATAAGAATACGCTCGTCTGCAACGGAGGTAGATCGTCATCCAGAGTGGAATTCCGATGTCGTTCCCGATGTACATCCAACGATATCTACAACCGCAGCACCACCATCTCCGGCAGAGCACGGGGAGGAGGAGGCGGAGTATGGTGTCACCAGCGACGGACATAGTCCGACCCCTTCGACACCCACAATATTACCGGTGTCCACTCGTAGACGAGAACTGACCCCAGTAAGGTCCGAGTCACCCAATGAGACCCTTCAAAACGACGATGATGAGCCAAGCCAACCAAATCCTTTTCGCGGTTTTAGGTTTTTTTAGTTTAATATTAGCTGGTAGTGATCTAATGGTTATTGTTCTTAATTATAAGGTGGAGGGAATGTTAAGTAGGTAGTTAAGTTACGTATGGCGGTTGGCTGCGTCCCCGCCCTCAAGACTATATTAATAAAATAGTGTGCAACTAGCTACGTAGTTTGCTTGACGTTATCCTTACTCCCGTATAAATATCTAACAATAACTAATGTGCAAAACTCACCACAGTCCATAAATGGAAGGTATGGTGAGCGCCATCACAGTGGCGAGGAAGCCCACCACTAGTATAGACACCCTCACTACCCAGATGATCTCCATCTCTGACGCGTTCTGTCTGAAGATCAGCCGGTACACATTCCTGACGAACATAACTAACTTTCAAACCATAAAACTAATTACTTATGTATTAACACAAATATATTTTCTGATCCAATATTCAAAGCTGAGATTATTTAGTCACATCTAAGTACATATCTGATCTTAGCTGAAACTCCTACAAGGGTTAGCATTATTTTGTAAAAAGTTATGACATGGGACATAAAAGCGCTATGACATGGGGCTCTTCACACGAGGTTTAAGAAGAGTTACTTTTTCTCGGTAGGCAGCGGCTTAGCTATGCCCCTGGTATTGCGGAGTCCATGAGCGACGGATGCCCCTTATCATCAAGTGGGCCGTTTGCTCGTCTGTCGACCTAAGATATATAAAAAAAAAAGTTTAAATAATGATATACCCCTAAATAACCTAACCTGGCAAACATTGAGCTGGCACTGAGGACGCTAGAGTCTGCCGATGACATGACAGCAGCAGACACAGCACCCAGACCGAAGAATGATATAAAGTCAGGCGTCAAGTGCTGCAGCACCAGTGGCAGGATCATGGACGTTTGGTCTGATGTCAACTCACCGTCAGGCGTCAATGCACCTCGGTAGTCGGTTTCATTCCACGCTATAAGAAAAGGTAGTATAACATTAGTGGTAATAAATAATATTTGTCATCATCCTATCATCCTTCTACTTGTTTTACAATAGCATTATATTGTTACCAGTTCCCTTGGCGATGGCTCCTATGAGCACTGGAGGAATGGCCATGATGATGCATCCAATAGCAGCCACGTAGGACAGAACCTGCGCACGACCCGCTGTCTTACTGCTCAACACACGTTGGAAGTATACCTGAACAAATGAATTGTGTTCAGTGTCCGTCATTAAATTACATTGAAGCAACAGGAAATATTTTAAAAGACAGGATTTGCCCATAACTTGATTGAGTAAGACAATGAGCAAGTTTTAATAATTATTTTTTCGCATCAAATTTTTTAAAACATTTAAATGAAATGAAATGAAATGATTTATTTGCACAAAACATGAGTATATGATATGTCAGACATAAAAATCATAAATCCTTCACATTTTACCTGTATAAGGCATGCAAAAACAGTTTTGATCTTAGACTGATAAATAGCTAAGTTCATAATATTGATTCAATATATTATTTATGTCAAATTAAACATTACCATTTACGAAGATGTCAAAACATTTTTAAAAAATACAAAATTTTACATGATTTCAAATTTAGATAGGTACTCATCAATAAAAAAACTAGAAATGTCAAATTAATTAAAATAAAAATGTCAATAGAAAATAAAAATAAACATACAATAATTTTTAGTTGGTGTCTAACTAAAAATTATAATATACAAATAACAAACAAGTCGTTTTAAAAATACCACAAGTCAAAACTATTACAATTTCTAAACATCTTTGTCATTTAAAAAGTCTTTAAAAGTATAATAACATTTAGTGGCTAGTAAATTCTTTAGACGAGTCTTAAACTGTTTTAAATTCAGCTCTTTGATAGTTTGTAGTACATGATTATAAATTATAGGAGCTATGCGATTCTGCATGCTGCACTGCTCTAATGAATAAGAGTATATTCATACTCTTATTCATTAGAGCAGTGTGACATTTTCTTAAACACAGCCTATTATTGTCTCTTTTGCTTCTATTATTGCATGTAAAGTCAGATATTTTAGGAAATAGATATGTGTTTTTATGTATGTGTTTAGGTTTTCTAAATTAACTTTACGGCTAGTATTACAATAAAATCCAATCATAAAAGTACAAGTACTGACTGTTCAACGGAAGTCATCATACGGCTAAAATAAACAAATACAGAGAGGAATCCATAACAACGATCGAGTAAATTTTTACTCGGTCTATTTTTATTTATCTGATGATATATCTTTTATTTTGATCGAATTGTTATTACCATTTGGTAATAACAATTTTATGTGACTGGGTCTGGTAAAAATTCAACGAGAATCGAGTTTAAACCAAAATAGCCACCAACCTGCCAAGGTATACCGCCGAAGACGAGCAGCAGTCCATAGTCAATATAATACCAGTAGTAGTCGGGATCTACGGACCCCATCCACTCCACCTTCATGGAGCCCAGTGGCTTCACGTGCTCGTTGGCCCACGCGAATGGAATACACATCCACAGACCTGCCATCATTTCTCTTATTATATATTGTAAGAATTTTAGGGTGCGTCGATGGAAACTTTTCAAAAACTCGTAGACAGACGACAGACGACAGAGACATTACGTAAAACAACTTATCCTTAAATTAATAATTTGATTTTCGAAAGACATATTTTAAGCATTGCCTGTGATTTATTACCAGAAATTGGTATATAATAGTCGGGGAAAAAGTATTTTCGTATTTCATAAGTAAAAAGTTACAGTATTTTTTTTTTTGAGAAGTGCTGATTGTATCTGGCCCGTTTATATACCATTGAAAAGAAGACATTTTAGAGAATAGAAAAATAAAAAAAGTGATATCCCGCCGCATTTTCTATTGTTTTTCTATTGATTAAAATGAGCGAACGTAACATAGAAATTCGATACATTTTGAATTTTTTTTACTACTAAGAGAAAAATGCGACACACGCCACGAA
This sequence comes from Orgyia antiqua, assembly GCA_916999025.1. Taxonomy (NCBI): domain Eukaryota; kingdom Metazoa; phylum Arthropoda; class Insecta; order Lepidoptera; family Erebidae; genus Orgyia; species Orgyia antiqua. The sequence goes on from OU779867.1 coordinate 17,821,042, forward strand.
AAAGATTTTGTGACGTTTATGGACTCAATGCAGTGCCGGTAAGAGTAGCATTAAACTGGTTCAAGCGTTTTCAGTCCAGCAATTTTGATGTCAAAGATAAGCCTCGCTCTAGCCGACCTGTTACGGGAAAAGTCTATGCCATTTCGAAAAAAATGGAGCAAGATCGGCATATTAGTTTGTACGACATAGCAACCACAGACCACAAAACAGTTTTAAGCCATTTGAAAAACTCTGGATCTACCAAAAGGCTCGATATTTGGATCCCACACGAACTCACTGGAAGAAACTTAATGAATCGTGTACTGATTTGCATTTCTCTTTGGCGGTGTAACGATACCGAACCGTTTTTATAAAGATTGGTCACTGTTGATAAAAATTGGATTACCTACGACAAGAACGTGCGAAAAAGTTCTTGTTCAGAAGGCAAACAAGCTCTCAGAGTATAGCAAAATCCGGGTTAACTCGCAATAAGGTGATGCTGTAAGTATGGTGGGATTGGAAGAGCATTATTCACTATCAGCTTTTACCACCAGGCAAAATCATCGACTCGGATTTCTCCTGCCAAGAACTGATGAGACTCAAGCACGAAATAGAGAAAAAACGGCCGAAATTGATCAACAGAGGGTGTGGTTTTTCACCATAATAACGTCAGACCGCACTTATCTTTAGCCACTCAGCAAATAATGCGAGAGTTTGGTTAATGTATCCGCCGTATAGCCCTGGTCTTGTACCATCAGATTTTCACCTATTTCGGTCTCTTCAGAATTCCTTAGGTAGAGTTAGGTAAACATCAAAAGAGAACTGCCAAAACTACTTGTTGCAGTTTTTTGATCAGAAGTCCCAAAATTTCTACAGCAATGGGATTCTGTCACTACCTATAAAATGGTCACAAGTTGTAGAACAAAATGATATATATATTACTAGTTGTCCCGGCAAACGTTGTTTTGCCATACTAAAAAAAAAAATTTTGAAAACTAGATGTTGGCCGATTCTCAGACCTAGAGGACACAAAATTTGAGGAAAATCGGTCGAGCCGTTTCGGAGGAGTACGGTAACTAACACTGTGACACGTGAATTTTATATATAAGATAATCAAATGTAAACAAAAGTAACAAAAAACTATCTTGAGTTTATATAAAAAATACGAAAATACTTTCTTCTCGACCTAATACATATAGTATGTGGAAATTATATTACCTATGAATATGCAGAACAGTTGTATAACATCGGTATATGCGACGGAGTATAGTCCTCCGAACAGCGTGTAGAAGACAGCCACACACGCGCTGAAGATCACCGAGGTGCGATGATCCATGTCGATGATCACGGCCAAGGTTGCGCCTGATAGACAACACATACAAACATACAAATACGCGGAAAATTCATTTGTTAATTAGACAACTATGCAAAACAAAACTAAGAAACCTGCAATGCACTTTCCATTTTCACTGATATCAAATGAAAGTAATGAAAGAATTTCAACTTATATTATGCCTAACTTAGGCAAAATATAAGTTGAGATTAAGGCGAGCAAATAAGTCACAATATAATGTAAGACAATATGTTTTGATAAATGCGGTCAACCTAACAAGATCTAAACACAACTATTGATTCAGCAGTTTAAAAGTTGTCTTTTTTCAGAGACATAATAAAAAAACTTATAAAACATTGTACTAATCGGTCTATCAGTTGACTGGATTTATTTACTATTCATTGAGATCTTAATATGTAGACCCCCATACAAATTTCATCACTCGAGGGAGTTCTTCGTCTATAAAGTACGCGCTAAATATTTTCATAATAAAAGCTCCAGTACATAACATAATGTTTATAAATTACGAAGAGATTGTACTACAGTACATTCATACTTAATAATTCAGTTCGCTCTTGTACGTCGCATGTTCTCTACATACCTATACGATCTTATGAGTAAGAAATTGAAAGACCAAATAAACTGCGTTAGTAGATAGCATTCATTTTTTCATAGTGCAGGAGAAGAAGAGGAAGAGCTCGCTACTTATTATATTAGTAAGGTAGCCCATAGGGATTTCATATGTCAGAAAACCCTTAAGAAGAAACCTTGTACCATGTAATAGATAGGGGTACTATCAAATAGGGAGTGTATAGAGAGCAGTCCGTCAAATTAATATAGAAGTGAATTACATACAGACGAGAGAAATATTTTCATAAGTAGAGCATGGCAGGAGGTGACCCGTTTTGAAAATATGTATTACAATATAATATTTTGAAAATATGTATTACAATATATTATATTATTATATTAGTAGGTACATACATATTTTCAAAACTGTAACTTTTCTCATACACGATGAGCTTACAGACTTGTCATAATTAAGTCTAAATAGGTAAACATAAGTACGTACTTATATCAACATATTTCAGTTTCATGTTAATGGTATTTTAATGATATTACGTACACATCACATTAAATAATCACACAATTACTTAGCGAGTGTGTTTGTTTGTATTATGTGTGATGTAATATTATTATGTAGACGACACACTTCCCCACTCCTCGTCCTTACTCGCCCTTTGATCTTTCCACTCTACGTACAATTACTTATTGATGTGAGTGTTACTGTATACAAGTACGATTTGTAACTGTATGAGTACTTCTGGAGAACCTATGTGCAGATTAATATATAAGATAGGCTCTCATAAACCTCATTACCTCGAAAGCAAATGATTTGTGGTCTTTGACTCGCATAACCTTTAATTATATTATGTTTCTAAGCGATACATACACACACTACAACAAATATTTCAACATTAATTTTACTCATAATTTTACTGAAACAAAGGAAGTTACTTTATGCTAGAATATTCTACTGACAAATGACTTATACGTGTACGTATCCACATACGTAATGATTTGCAAAATTAACATGTAATAGGTTTTACATGTATTGTATACACTGTCGGGTTTATCTCTGACAGAGGGTTGATATCATTGTCAGTTGTGTCCTATAGCTACGTCTACGTAGCTATAGGATAAAATAATAAATTTAATAAAATAAAAAATAATTTAATATATACAATTTAATAAATATAATAAATGTAATAAAGTAAAATATAAAAAATATAATAAATTTAATAAAGTATACAAATACCTACCATTAGGTCTACCTAATGGTAGGTATTTGTATACTTTATTAAATTTAAGTTTGTGTTAAAGTCTATCAGATCTATTAAAGATTTATTTTTTGAACAATGTCTTATAAAACCATGTTATTATTTCAACCAGTGAGTTAATATAATTGTTACAACCGCTTCACCCGTCTTCTGTTGTACCGATAATATAACGACTACTACGCATTCTATGGTTCCATTCCTGTTCAAGACAAACTTGTTGTATTATATGAACAGATATACGTACTGTGCCTGTTTATATTCTATCTATTTTATGTACGTATTTACTATATATATTATTATATTTATTATAACCAGATATAAAATTGTGGTTATAGGTACTTACCAAGAGCTGCTAATATTCCTGCCGCCCAGAACACCTCTCCACATAGAGCAGGCAAGAACAGCAGCCCACCCATGCGACTGCCAAACGAGTCTTGCAGTGGATCCAACATGGTCACGTAACCCTGTTTCCTCATTGGATTTGCAAAGAATACACCACCTACAGACAAACAATGAAAGCTCTACAGTGTATTCTAAATAAAATAAACGAAGTTCCATTGTAATTATTACCTTTACCTATTAGCCTGATAGCTACACGACTCATTATAATCTATAACAAGCTGGTCCAACACTCCAACTACACCTACGCCTCTAAACCAACATAGGTGATATATTATTGACGCAGTGTCTAGTTAAAAATCCTGTAGAGTTTATATTTTCAATGAGTTGCTCTGTTATAGTAGACCTTGTTTTTCATATATTGTGAAGGACGTTTACCAGGCTGAAGTATTTAACATATATAAGAATGTAATGTACCAAAGACGAGTGAGAGCGCGTATCCGAAGGGTGCCTGGCACCACACCAGCCCCGACGTGTAGATTGCCTCCGCCGTTCCGTTGATGTAACCACCACCGACCCATGTCGCTGTAACAAACATAACACTTTACCTCCTCGACGTACATTTGTGCTAACATGTCTATTACACTACATTAGAAAATAATCATCCAACTGAATAGAATGTCATACAATCGTACCGTCGATACTGTGCTACGTCGTAGCTACCGTGTAGACGCGTAGCACCATGAACGATTTACACAACAAAATCTATTGCAACTAAACTAATAAAGCAGAAAAATTAGATTATAGTCTAGAATAAAAGTCATATCGTTACAGTAAAACTTTGTATATCGTTATATATAAAACATAATCTTACCAGTCATAGTGAATATTCCAACGAAAAGGCCTATTGATCGTCCCGCCAGCATCACCTCTTCCTCCGAGTCATTCCCGGCAGGCTTCTTCCGTCCAGCCCAGATCCCCACGGCCAGGATCAGAACGTAGAAGAGCACGATGGACACCACACCAGCTATGTTGATCATCTTGGAAGTTGTCCGTCTATAGCGAGCAGTTTTATAAAAATAAAAGGAAATCTCTACTCATCCTTTATTTATAAAATTAACATCATATATTTTACTGATGCGTATGCCATATATATATAAAGATATAAGCTCACATAGGGACATACATACAAAAATAACGACTTTGTTTTATGTTAAGTAAAAATTTTGTACAGAATTAATTAGGAAATTCCTTTTAAAAATACTAAAAAAGAATATCTAACAGGAATTGCTGCCCATAATATCGACTGGTTTTAAATTGACATAAAAGTATGTATTGAAAACCGGACAACTTGAAAATTCACGTATTGTGTACTTCTTACTAATAAATAATGGTTAATTTATCCTTATTTAAGATTTAATTCAAAAACTTGCACTTTCTCCTATATTTATTCCTACGTTATTTATTTCTAAGTAAGCCTTTAAGTATTTTACTTAAAGAATTCTGATGAGAAGTTATTTTTGTTTGAGTGATTTAGTAGAGTTGATAGAGCACTTAATATGTACATAGCACATACCAAAACTATTACGACATCTAAGAGCTATTTCACCGCTATTTTTCATTTCATAGAAACATAATATACATATGTATATGTCGTAGAAGACTTGATTAAAATAGTTTACTTAAGGATTTTTAGTTTTAACTTAGCTTCCAAGATTATGAAGTAAGTCCTCAAATTGTGTCAATGGTAAGTACGTTATTTATTTTGTGTAGTTAGTGATGAGATTGAATGGTGACCCGTTGAATATTCATAAAAATATCCTTCCAAACCAGTTACACGTGTCGTAAGCGACGGATCGATCTAATCGTAGTTAATAGAATGTTGTAGTTAACGTAGTTAGTTTGTCCAGTATTACAAGACCTTTAGATTAATGACTGCTCTGGCTGTAAATACAGGTGATTTCTTTGATGTTTTTCGATATATACTCGTACATACACAGTATGATGTTGCCCATATCATCTAAATGTACACACGTCGTCACGTCTTTTGAGGGCTTCGCAATGTGTTATGCACAAAAAATATATATTTTTAAGACGCTTTTATTAGCTTCGTACGTATTTATTTATATGTAACACAATTTTTACAAGTGACTTTCACCTACTTTTTATGATCTTATTGATCTGATGTTGATATTGATTGATCTGAATTTTTTACAAAAGATATTCAGGATTTTCAAGCGCTTTTCTTAGTTTTAATACTAAGCAAATTATTTTCATATATATATAATGATTGATTACAAAACGAATGTAGATATTTCACACGACTTATAAATTTTTTCCAAGTTCCAACTATAAAATATCAGCTAATAGTCGCGTTTTGGGTCTATACATCGATGACACGCTGACACAACTAATAGATACTTGAAGTACTACAAAAGTAATTTAACTGAAGCTCCAGCTATATACTTGTTTTTGGTGGAGTAACACAACAATTCATATTTCAATTTCAGTCGTCCAGGTACCTGTAATGTCATATAAAACTCGAAAAATGGCGTTCAATAAATTTTGTATGTTAAATATGTATGTAACTATGAAGTTATTTGCACACCAAAGGTTTATTTATTTACAAGAGAACGGTAATGTTTATCTATTTACCCATTTCTGTTGGGTAAATAATTCAACCTTGCTGAATATTGACAAACATTACGAAAACTAATAGTAATTACTTTTACAAGTGTTAGTTTTAAAAAACAAATTGATTATTTTTAAAGTTTTAGTTTTTAGTTTATAAACTGGCCATCGTTCGACTTTACTAAGTAGCGCTATAAGCCTACGATATAATAAATAAGTCTCTGATATATTCTCTCTGCCACCATGTCAGTCCGAATCCAGGATGGGAGCACAAGACCGAATCCACAGAATTCCACTGCAGAAGGGTGTCAGACAGGGTGACGTAATTTCCCCTAAACTGTTTACCGCTGCATTGGAAGACGTCTTTAAGCTCCTTGATTGGGCCGGACTCGGCATCAACATCAACGGCGAATACATCACTCACCTTCGATTTGGAGACGATATCGTGGTCATGGCAGAATCCCTGGAGGACCTTGGCACAATGCTCAATGACCTCAGCAGTGTTTCCCAACGGGTCGGTTTAAGGATGAACATGGATAAAACCAAGGTTATGTTCAATGTCCATGTCACTCCAGCACCAGTATCTGTTGGGAATGCGATTCTCGAAGTTGTCGACCACTATGTCTACCTAGGACAAACAGTCCAGTTAGGCAAATCCAACTTCGAGAAAGAGGTCAACCGACGAATCCAACTCGGCTGGGCGGCGTTCGGGAAGCTTAGGCATATCTTCTCGCCCAATATTCCGCAGTGCTTGAAGACGAAGGTCTATGACTAGTGTGTGTTACCAGCGATGACATACGGAACAGAGACGTGGTCCTTAAATGTCGGCCTCGTAAATAAGCTCAAGGTTGCACAGCGTGCTATGGAGAGGGCTATGCTCGGTATTTCCCCACGGGATAAAATCCGAAATACGGAGATCCGTAGGAGAACTGGCGTGTCCGACATAGCCCGAAAGGTTAGTACGCTGAAGTGGCAATGGGCAGGCCACATCGCTCGTAGGACTGACGATCGTTGGGAAAGAAAAGTCCTAGAGTGGCGACCACGTACCGGACGACGCAGCGTTAGGCGGCGACAAGGTGGAGGGACGATATCGTTCGCGTATCGCGGGGAGACATTGGATGCAGGCGGCACGGGACAGCGCGTCGTGGCGTTCTATGGGAGAGACCTATGTCCAACAGTGGACGCAGAGAGGCTGATGGGTGGATATTGACAGGCCTCGTGGTGGAGTGGTTTATATAACGGACTGCCGATCATGAGGTTTCGGGTTCGATTCCCGGTCAGGACAATCATTTGTGTGATGTTTTTAATTGTCATACAAATGTTTGTACTGCGTCTGGGTGTTTATTATGTATTATAAGTATGTATTTACAAAAAAAAAGTAGTTTATGTATTATATCCGTATTCTGGTACCCATAACACAAGCATATAAGCTTAGCTTGGGACCAGAGGACGTTGTGTGAAATGTCCATGAATATTTATTTATTTATATTTATTCTCTCTTTTGGAATTTATTAACGGATCAAATACTTGTATTGATAATTATCTAAATTATATACATTATAATTTTTTTTACTGTTGTTATTTTTCAACGATTCGGAAACACCACTGTTTACCAGTGCGCACTGTAGCAAATGTTTACTTTTTAAATGCAATTCTTATTAATTGTTGCTTTAAATAAGGCGTAATGTAGTAATATTTGTCTAACACTATGAAGATATATATAGTTACGTTGGTGGGTGCTTAAGCTATCGATCTGTGACCAGGGAACGGAGGAAATTGTTCTTGCTATTATTGTAATTGCTTATCTTTTCATTGATATCTAAGGTTAGTAATCTCTTCTACGTGAATACGTTACAAGAGGGAGACCATCACTGTGGTAGGTACTAAGTAAACCTGAATTGATGTTTAGATTATAAATATACTATGAAAAGGCCCTCAGGAAAACATATGAAATGAAATTATGATCTGGTGTGTTGAAAGTATTGAGTACTTATGAAAGTATTCTATTTTTATAAAGTATCTGAAAGTATTGTGTACTCACATAAATATTTGATTAATTAGTTGACGGCGAGCTCAGCAGCATCCGCCACCCAGTGACCTCCCACCTATAGAAACACAGCACAGCACTGTATAGTTTCGTGTGTTATAAGTTAGGCCTGCCGACGGCCGGGCAGCTGTCGCCCCATCTGAGGGAAGTTTTCTGAGATGGGCTATTTCTTGTTCTAAAGCTTAACCCACACATGGGTGGCGGACATCTGTCCTCCGCGCGTCGCCTCCTTACGTAAGAGATGGGCTCATGGGCACGTGTCGCCGTGACAGCTCGCACGGTCTGCGGACCAGAGCCCCGATACAGCCGCGATCGATCCTCTGACGTCATTGCTTGGGCGAGTACAGTAAACCGCATGCGCGACACAACCACCTTGATACCGACCGATATTGACATTACATTCATCATACATCGCTTACTTAACACACCGGTCTAAGGTACTGTTGTCTAAGTGTGACAGTATTGTATGATACCTTACTTGAATATTTCAAAACCACAAGGTAGAAGGTGCCCCGTACCAGCCCCAGTACGGGCTGGTATTCTCATTGACAAATTGATTGATGAGAGATATTTTTAATTGCAGCCTAATGTAGAGACAACTTGGAACTTAACAACTTTTGGTATATAACAATTATGTTGCAGGTGATGTGTGTGAATAAATGAATAAATTGTTATACACTACCTGTGTACAGGCTAACACTTAAACAACGACATTTAGACGTAATTACATTATCGTCTACACACGTCCCTGACGAGAGAAGTAGCTCAATCACTGAACCGTCTTTTAGCCAAGTTTCAGTCACTCTCAGATTATTTTTATTTTTATGGACATAGACATTTGACTCTATGACCTCTGGTCTCAAGCTATTTGATTGTGTTATGGGTACCAGAATATGGATATACTGCATATATTAATTTTCTTTTGTAAATACACACATAAAATACAAATACTTGTACGATGCGGGGATCGAAAAAACGACCTCGTGAACGGCAGGCGGTCCATTACTTGAACTACAAGACCACAAGGCATGTAGATAGTAAAGGCCGTATTTTGAAAATTAGCGCCCTGGGCCATTTGATTGGACGCCCCGGGCCATTTAACTAGCCGCCCTGTATACTAGTAGAGATAGAGAAAAATTTTAAACTTGAAGGCTTTCGCCGTCCTTCTCAGGCTGGCCGTCCTGGGCCATGACCCCTATGGTCCTAGGGTAAATACGCCTATGCCTGTAGATGAAAAAATATCATATTTATAATACGTAAAGCTTTTGATACCGACTGCCGAGTTCAGTCTTGCTAATTTTAACCCACAATCTTAATAACCCCACAATTATCTCAGCTGAACATGACACTATCAATTTTAATTTTTTAGTTAAGTTTAGTTGTGCTCGTAGAATCGGTACCATTGGCTTTTTTTCATAACATCAATTAGTTTACCTAGACGCATAGTAACAGTTATCGTTTAATTAACGGTTCAAAAGATTTTTGTCCACTTAAACAGAGATTTGTCCGTGGTATCAGTCAGTCTTCAGTATGCTACTATTACAATAAATTCAATCCATCGTCCAAAGAGCATTAGGTACCCTTATTATTAGGTACTTCACTGTCAAAAGTATTGTGAAATGATGATGTAATAAGTATTATAGACAAAAATAATTAAAATCACGATTTTCCGTTGCTCAATAAGAGTTGCGCACCAACAAAGAAACAAGAACCCTCAGAGCACCCGCAACCCTCACTTTTATGTTCGTGTGTTTATTCTCGGTAGGTAACAGTTCAAAGTAGCAACTTGAACCTCTGCAATATTTAAGATGTAGGTAGTACTTTTATGCAAAAAAATCGATCGATCTTTTAAGTCTACGTAATTTTAATTTACAGCCAAAATATGATCATTGTTGTCAAATTTATGTAATGCTTTTAATGTAGGTGTGGTATGAATCGTTCGCGACTTGACGGGTTTTTGTACGAAACTAATAAATATACAGAATTACTAGCTGACCCGGCAAAGGTTGTTTTGCCATACTAAAAAAAAGGTTTGAAAAAAGATGTTTGCCGATTCTCAGACCTACTGAATACGCATGTAAAATTTCAAAAAATCGGTCAAGCCGTTTCGGAGGAGTACGGTAACTAACACTGTGACACGTGAAATGAAATGAAATGAAAAATCATTTAATCAAGTAGACACTATTTTTCAGAAAAATTGTGTGCTTATGACATGTCCAAATTTTTTTTTGCCTACCACCGGTTCAGGACGCAATCTGCTGAGAAGAACCGGCGTAAGAAACTCAGCAGAGCTTTTAATCAAATCAAGATATTTTTTTAAATTTAATGTAAATTATACTTACAATGCTAATAAAACTTTACAATATAGAATATGTATTGCTCCAGAGCAACTTACTCCCAAGCTTTATCATCTTTAATATAATCAGAAATTTTATAATACGCCTTTTTACATAATTTAGTTTTAATGATTTTTTTAAATTTAGAATTATTAAATTCTCTTACATCAATAGGGAGTTTATTATAAAATCATATAGAATGACCCATATATGATAGAGTTACATATTTTGTGGAGACGGGTTACATGCATTACAAGATTGTGTTTATGCCTTGTATTAACATTATGGTGGTCGCTTTTTTTTGTAAAATTATGAATATTTTTATGAACATACAATAAATTTTCATATATATATTGCGAAGCGACCGTTAAAATATTTATGTCTTTGAATTTCTCCCTTAGAGAATCCCGAGGACCTAGGTTATATATAGCTCTAACAGCGCGTTTCTGGAGCTCAAATATCCGAATAATGTCCGCACACCTTCGCCAAAGAAGAATTCCATTCTAGCCGTGTCTACATCCGTAAGTCTTCTAATTGTTTTCACCGCATATGCCGCAGAGCTAAGTTTGCCAGACATTTTTTTCAATTTGTGGGCCCCACTGTAATTTCGAATCAATAGTGATTCCTAAAAATATAGTTGACTGTACTGGTTCCAATCTCGATCCACTCCAAAGAGTATCTTATATATAAAATTCACGTGTCACAGTGTTAGTTACCGTACTCCTCCGAAACGGCTTGAACGATTCTTCTCAAATTTTGCATACATATTCAGTAGGTCTGAGAATCGGCCAACATCTATTTTTAAAAACTTTTTTTTTTTGTTACCTATGGCAAAACAACGTTTGCCGGGTCAGCTAGTAATAATATAGATATCACAGAATAGATAGAAGATACTACGTATCAGAAGGGAAACTTAGAAGAACGGGTAAATTATAGAGGAGGGGTATTTTGCATTCTGACAACTGTCATTTGACTGTCATTTGATTGTCATTTGACTGCTCAACTGTCAACCTTCTGTCATCTGAGTACAGCCGTAAAAATTAAGCCATGTTAGATATTAACCACATGCTTAGACCACATGTTATAGCTATGTAGCCACATATTTTACACAATAGATAATTATTTAGATGCAAAAATAAAATTACAACTATGTGGTTACCGAATTATTTTATTGTAAATGACAAAACAGAATGAACATATCTACGAAAATACACTTATAAATATAAATATTATATAGGTACACTTATTATCAAGGTCAGAGCAAGCCAATATACTTTTAAAAACTAAACAATATGTATTGCCCCAGAACTACTTACTCTAAAGATTTATTTTATTATCATTAACATAGTCGAGTTACACGCATTACAAGATTGTGCTTATGCCTCGTGTTAACAAATGGCGGACGATTATTTAAAATAACAATTTTATTTTTTATAACGTACAATAAATTTTCGTCTCTGACAGAGGATGTTATATGTGTACAATATTCCTTAGCTAACTTTTACAGCACCCTAGGAACAAAAAGGGGTGGCGACACTTGCATTCTTCACTATACGGACAACAGAAACAGAATTTACAACAGTAAATTGTTAACTTTAAAATTACCTAGCTGACTTAATAAATTAAATTAAAGCAGAAAACCCGGGTACTAACTGACACCCTGAATAGCCGATGGGCCTTGAGATTCATAACTAGTAGCAAATGCGTCAGTCTCAATTTCCTCTTTTATGAATATAGTAGAATATGAGAATTGCCAGCGTCGTAACAAATCGTAGTTCAAAGTGTTTGTTACACACATATGACGATCTTACTTGATCTTCCGAAAGGCCCTTCAAAAGAGCAGAGTCAATACTCTAAATACACTTCTTGGTGACTGTTTCTCGAATCGGAAATTGGTGCAGAGCCACATTCTTTCGCTTGCTTTTGCATTTAGGAATACAGCATGTCGTCTTCATGATAAAACATATACGGAATATTGCAGTTTTGATGAGAGAAGATATGCTCGCAAAATATACTCCTGATACATTCAACTTATAACTAAAATTATAATTAAAACAAATAAGATGTAAAAAATTGCTAATTAAAATAAGGGCAAATTATACAATGGTGACAACCATGTGACGACACAGGTGACAAGTTGACAAACGGTGACAGTCACAGAAAGAATAAAGAAACAAAAGTTCTCTAAAAAGCTCTTATTCTTCCACTACATCACATAGGGCTCCTTAAAAAAACGCCGAATTTCGAGACCCTGCGCCGTTTGCACTCCTTCAATCCCAAGACCCCAAATAAATCATCACAATGTATGAAACAAAGACAAAAAACGTCACCCCTTTTATAATTAGATTTTTTGGAGAATTTAATTTGGTGAATGAATTTAGTTTAGTTTGAGAGGTTAGTTCTTTGGAGGAGCCCTATGAACTAGAGGTGGTTCCAAGGCTACTATCAATCCTCGTCTCCCGGTTTGTGGCCGCCGCATATGTAATATGTACTTACAAATTTGAATCATGGATCAAATCTGTGCTCTTTAAACCTATCACAGAAAGTTTAGAACATATTAGTCTGTGCTGAACAATGGCAACACTAAAATTAATGTCATGGACAGACATGACGCCTTTCAAAACCTAATTCAATTCAATTCTTCTTTTAATGGCCCATATGTGACTATCTTAGGACTAGTCACTTTCCGCCAGTGTTTTGTATTAACTTCAGACAAGAACATGCTAGTATCATGATCTATGGAGAGAAAACAATATTTGGCCGAAACAAGTGAAAAAGTTAAATAATAAACTGATAACTGATTATTCTTAGAAAAATTAATAGATAAAAATAAAAACATACATTAACAAATAAGAAATGTTAAATATATACAAGTATTATAGGAATTAAATACATAAATATGAATGTAACATAATACTCATTTTATATAATGTGTCTAATTATTACAATTTAATTTTATGTTTTTTAATATAGTTGCAAAGTATGGAATTTATTTCAAATGAAAAAATAAAAGATAAGAGAAATTTAAAGGAGACAGGACGCGGGATATTGTTAGGGATTAAATCATAAAGTGATTGTTGTACAAGTGAGCAATTGAAAAAAATATGATCAGCTGAACCTTCATCTAAGCCACATTCGCAGAGTGAGTTATCCTTTATCCTAAGTTTAGCCAGATGGGAAGGAGTACAAGAGTGACCCAATCGGAGTAAAAAAAAAACTAAAAAAAAAAAACTAAAACTTCAAAACCTAAGTTTCCTCAAATTTCCTCTGACGTCCGCTGTCACAAAATAGTTGTCTATGGTTTCTTCTAAGATTCCGGGCAGTGATAAATATAACATCCACTCAAATGTACATTGGTTTCTACTTGGGTGACATTTGGCATAGAGAATGTTATTACTTTTGTTTTCTTAGAATTTAATAATAAGTTATTAACATTAAATAAACCATTGTACAAATTTGGGAGTGCACTGTTTATCTCGTCATAATCACGCATTTATCTACATTAATATATTAAGTTTATTTAGTAAACGCATTTATCTATTAATTTTAAAAGTCAAGGAAGTATCATAAGCAAACAAAACAATCTCTTGATCGTTCCCAACATAATACAGTAAGTCATTAATATAAGTAAGGAAGAGGAATGGGCCGAGAATGGAGCCCTGTGGGACGCCCAATGTAACAGCAGCTCCTGGAGATCGTTTACCGTTAACATCAATTTTCTGAATTCTATTGTCTAAATAAGAGTTTCAATAAGATCGAGTGTTTTATTTCTGATACCATAATGATGTAGTTTCCTAACTAAGGTTTCATGTTGTACACAGTCAAAAACTTTGGACAAATCTCAAAAAACACCTAACGTATCTTGCAAGTTCTCCAAGGCCGGGAATATACCTTTTAACAGTTCAACCCCTGCATCTGTAGTTGAACATCTTTTCGTAAATCCAAACTGTTTCTTATGTAATAATTTATTATCATTAAAGTGCTTGAGGAGCTGATTTAGAATAATTTTTTCAAATATTTTACTTTATTTCTATAGAAACAGGTCGGAAATTCGTTGGATCCGAAGAATCACCAGACTTAAACAACTATTACTTTGCTGTGTTTCATGAGATCTGGAAACACACCTAAATCAATACAACAATTAAAAATTTCAGCCAGGCAAGGGGCTATTATTCCTATAATATTTTCAATAGTTTTGACAGACAATCCCCATAGATCTATGGTTTTCTTTTTATCAATTGTTTTGAAAGTACTTTTAATATCTATGTCATTAACTGCGGTAAACCAAAACTCGGTGATACATTCTGTAACATTTTGTTTGAGGAGCTCTTCGGCTGAGATGGGAGAGGACTTGAGTGAACTGGTTGTTAATATAGGAATGTTAGAAAAATAATGTTCAAACTCAGTCGCTACTTCCATATCCGCCGTTATATTAACATTATTTATTTTTATATTAAAGTCGCGGCTGCGAGCTGTAGGCCTACCAGTTTCACTATTTATAATATCCCAAGTAGTTTTAATTTTGTTTGAAGAAGTTTTTATTTTATTTTTAAAGTAAATGGTCTTTGCGGCATTCTAAAGTTTTAAAAAAACCGAAAAAAGTGGGTTTTTCGGATCGTCATATTTCTTTTAGTTATTATGTTTTGAAAAAAAGAAAGTGATAGAAGCATAGATATACTCTTTATCTATAATATACCGTAAAAACTATTAAAATCGGTTTAACTTTCGCGAAGAAAAAACGGAAGTACGATACCCATACTTTTGTATAGAGCATAATTTGGTATCGTACCGTCTTAATAAATTTTGTTACAGAGTTGTATTAAAAGTCTCGTATAAGTTACGCTTATCCTTTACATTGTAGTAACAAATAGGTGATTAAACATAAGATGATGAAGATAGAAAATCTATTACTGCTCTATTTCACATCTACATAAAAACCTGTTTGACTTCAACACGAAGCTGTGCTGGTCTGATAGTTATCTATTACGCTATAAGGCCCTAAAGTACAAGTTATATGTAACATAGATAAATATTAAGTGAGACATAATTATATACATATAATCTCATTACCTCTACAAGTTATTGTCTTTGTTACTAATAATGACGTGTGTCACAACATGTGATGGTCATGACGGACATATATCGGTGACATGCTAACTTTATGTACATACTAAATTAACGAACAAATAGTCATTATATTTTAAAATTATCAGAGTGTATTGTAATTAATTATTAGGTACTTAATTCCGACTCGTAGTCATCCACTTATATTAAAATGCATGATACCGTAAGTAGAGTCATGTACTATTTGTTCGCCTGGCATCACAGGCATATTCACCCCTTTTTGAAGAACATTTAAAAAGAGAACTTTTGTGACCTATAATATATTTGAAATTATTTGATCGCTTTATTGTATTCCCTGAGCACTGTGTGGATTAACTGTAAAGTGTAAACACATTCACACTATATAATATGGGCTGACAAGAAGAACAATAATGCGTTGTTGTTTTACATTGTGTTGTAGATAATCCGTCTGGCCAATGTATGGAAAACTTGCAACAAAATCCGCGCGGCGGCGTTCCGCGTGGGTCTCAACCTGTGGGAGTGGTACCAGCCCCTCGACCCCGACGGGAACTCCCTCATATCAGGTGAGATGTATATAATGTACTGCGACTCTACTAACAACAATCGAGGATGTACTTAATATTGGTAATTTATTCAAACTTCGAGTTCCCATTCATCATTTATACTTACGTAAACTTACTTACTTATTTTAATATCAGTTACTTAGCGCCACACTATAGAGACCCTTCAGATCAGGTATATTATGAATAATTAAAAGAATCAGTTTTATTACAGTCGTTGTATGAATAGTAATATTGTTTTGTATGAAACAGAGTCGAAGTTCGTATCAGTGCTGGCGGGTCCACTCCGGTCGGTGGTGGGTCTGTCGGACGCGGAGATCGCTCAACTGGCGGACTACTTCCGCGCGCAGGACGGCCGCGTGCTTTACCACCAGCTCTGTCAGATCATACACGGAGAAGGTGACTCTCTGTCTGGGCATATCAACTATTATTTTTCTACTTCTCGGACCATTTGTTTTCATAATTTGGACAAAGCCTATATACTATCGATAGTTCAAATATATTAGATGTGTGCAACACATTGCAAGGGTTCTTTTAAAGTTCCAATTACTTATTTATCTATACTTATAATAAATCTGTAGAGAGGTCAATTCTGTACATGAAATATATTTTCAAAATAACTATCAGGGGGTGATTAGTGATCGATACTGATGCCAAAAATGCAATCAGTAAAATTTTTGTCTGTCTGTCTGTCTGTCTGTCTGTCCGTCTGTCTGTCCGTCTGTATGTTCCTTATAGAAACAAAAACTACTCGACGGATTTTAACGAAACTTGGTACAATTATTCTTCATACTCCTGGGCAGGTTATAGTATACTTTTCATCACGCTACAATCAATAGGAGCAGAGTAGTGAAGGGAAATGTTGGGAAAACGGGAAAAGGTGCTCCATTTTTTAAGCTTCCGTCGCGTGTGCAGCCTTAATGGTTAAAGTTACATAGAAATCATGTATGACGGAAATATTCCACATAAAATTGTCTAAAAAATATCCCGAAACAGCACATATCTATATTTTATGGTTGACTCACAATAACACGTGTAACTCCTGATAGCTTAGCAGTTCGTTCATTCTGATTATATTTGTTTACTCTTACGTTTATAATATTCTCACTCAAGCAGTAGTTAAAAATGTTGCAAAAATGGGGAAAATTTCCTAAATTCTACGCGGACGGAGTCGAGGGCAACAGCTAGTGTAAAATAAAAAAGTTTAATCTCTTGTAACATAAACTTTATCTTACTTTTTTTACTACTATTTTTTATAATATAATACAAATTATATTGGGAATACAAAAGCGCAAAGTATTGCAGTATCTGTGAATCGAAGTAAGCGACTACCTCTTACCACTAGTAGTTATATATCTTATATATAAAACTCACGTGTCACAGTGTTAGTTACAGTACTCCTCCGAAATGGCTTGACCGATTTTTATGAAGTGTTACATGCATATTCAGTAGGTCTAAGAATCGGCCAACATCTATTTTTCAAACCTTTTTTTTTTAGTATTGAAAAACAACGTTTGCCGGGACAGCTAGTAAATAAATAAATATCAATTATTACAGGGTTTACCCACATTCGATTTTAATTTTACATTGACCATAAAGATAGACTTTTACCATAAATTATATTATATTATATTATTATACTCAAATACAGATTCAGATATTATACTCAAACTACATAGCATCCTCCGTGTGGTGACGGATTATGAATACAAGTGTCACCACCCCATCTCCTCCCAAGGGTGCTGTAAAAGTCAGCTAAGGGATATTGCACACAGATAACATCCTCTGTGAGAGACGGAAATCTCGAAAATAAACCCTGTGCCAAGTGCCAACACGCCTGGTCAGCGCGGCACAGTAGACCAAAATCCCTCCCAAAGTTGAGGAGGCCCGTGCCCAACAGTGGGACGTAAATGGGCTGGAGAGAGAGAGAGAGACATAAAATCAATAACCGTTATTTTAATTTTTTAAATACAATATAACAGAAACAAATTATAACAATATTTGAGAATTAAAATTATGTAAAGGTAAAACTTACTTAATTATATCATAAACTAATGTTTTTCATTATTATAGAGGTAGTATACAATATAGCAAGTAAACTAGGTTTATATACTTTAATACAATATTATTTACATAGTTCAAATTGGTTATATTAAAAGAAAATAGTTAATTTTATTTCAACTAAAGAAAATTAGTATTTATTTTAATTATTTAGTTTTATTATTTGTCTAATATACTACCACGAGATCAGAACCTGTCACACTTGAGAAAGATCTGGCAAGAAAACTCAAGGGGAGTCAAAAAATTTATTTATTATTAACTTTATGTTGTCGGTCTAAAGTGAAGTTAAGGAGATTTAAGTCTTGTTATCTGCAAAATGTGCTAACGGTGTCTTGCTGTTTTGAAACCGAGTGTGTTTTGGATTTTATTAAACTAATTACAGGATCCCAACTAGGTGCCAGATCCCAACCGTCTTCTCTATTAAAGTTTTTATGTTTCTTTATTTCAATAGCCTCGCGAATCATTCTAGGTCGGTATTGATTTTCCTTGGCGAGGATTTGAGGTTTATCAAACCGGATGTAGTGGTTAAGGCGATCCTATGTTCACAGATTGCAGACTTTGTATTGCGTCGGTGCTTCACATCAGCTATGTGTTCTTTAAGCCGAGTTCTGACGGATCTATTTGTTTTATTCAAACAAATGAGTCGCGCAGTTTTATTTCAGTGCTGAACTTAATGAGGTCAGTCAATCAATAACAATTGTACGCTCTCGTCTCTGGTAAAAACGACGCCGCGTAGTCTCGTTCATCGTTCGGATTAAACTTTATGCACAATTTGGTTTTCCTTTCTGCCCATAACCTACCCACGGCTAGTTAATTTCACAATGAGATGGTAACTGTGCTACGATATGGACTCACATATGGGCTAAGAGCCGCGCTAAACTTCATATTTATGGTGCTGATAACCAGACTTATATTTAATAAAAGTTTATCATAATATCAGCTATGAAGATCAATTCTAAGCTGGCACAATAATGTCATTGTAAGTACATATATTATGACCGACAGAGCCGAGTGGGCGTGACAAGACATCGGCGGACTGTCTGCTCGAGGAGTGCCCGCCGCCACCCGAGCCTGCCTGCCACACCCTCAACCAGTGGCAGACGCGCCGCCTCTGTTGTCTGCTGGCTACCATCGCAGCAAGGGATCTTCCACTCAAACCCTACTTCCAGGACTACGAGCTGGTCTTTATCTCTCAACTCTCTTGAATTTATACGTTTACACAATAAATGACTTAAACCAAGATCGTGACCACAGGTGGCTAAGAATGACGGGCGCATCACTTTCGCTCACTTCGCTCGAATCCTCACGTATATAGGCGTGATCGTGTCGCCTGAGGACTTCAACCTACTCGTGCGCAAGTTCCTCAAGGACTCCTACACGCTGGACTACGTCGCCTTCCTTCAAGCTGTCGATGCTGTCAAGAAGCAAGGCATAAGTGGACTCGGCCCGGTAACGCACACACCACAAACACGCGCGCGCACACACACAAACAAACATATCTAAGAGCTTGGAAGTAAAACACGTGCCGTGCTGACCCCAAATAATTTGGGATCAGGGCAAGAAGAAGAGACCCTATGTATTTGATAAACCTAAGTTATTTGCAAGACAGTTTTCTTAAAAATTAAATATTCTGAATCTCAGTAGTTGTGAATATGCACGCTAGGCTAGTGATGATTCATGGACAGTATACAAGGTGGCGCGAAGACAATCACATTAATTTAAACAGTGTCTAGCACGGCTTAATATATTTCTATTAAAACAATAAAACAACCAATTTTACTTAAAAAAAGAAAACGAAAATGT
Organism: Orgyia antiqua; assembly: GCA_916999025.1. Lineage (NCBI taxonomy): Eukaryota > Metazoa > Arthropoda > Insecta > Lepidoptera > Erebidae > Orgyia > Orgyia antiqua. Next base: position 17,841,057 of record OU779867.1, read on the forward strand.
TGAACAAAATAAATAGCAATAAAATTGTGACCAAATAGAACACCATTAATTATAATAATTTACTGACCTGCCGGCGTATTATGAGCTTTCTAAAATCATTCAAGTTCCAGGCAGGCCGTAATCAGCATGGCTAAATTAGGTATTATGGCAAAAATAAAACTTTTAGTTGAAAATTTTTAGTTAGTACTTTAAGTTTTAGTTGTACCTTCTCCTTAAACATATTAATGTAAGACTGGTTTAGCGAACTGACTGATTAATAATTTTGTTCATAATACGAATTTGCCAGACAGTTCAATTCACGGCGTAAACAAACTGTCTGTAAATAAAAGCTCATAATACGGCCGCTGTAAAGCTGCAACGTCGCACGTCGACGCGTGTGTAGGTACCTACTCATCAGACAATGTAGGTACAGTTTGGCTGCATTTTGTTATTTAGTTTTATTGGCCTTGACCTACGAGTATTGGTCAGCTGATATCTCTATACATTTATTTCCAGGTTGTTGTTTATGATAAATACGAAAAAAAAATCATGTGCCTAAAATATTAAGTGTTATTTATTTATTAGTTTAATAATGGTCAAAGAATGTTCCGTAGAATATGTGGTATCAATTAATGTGATAACTAAATCGCCACTCTGTATAACATGGTTTACAGGAATATCTAAACCCGAGTGCGGTGATCGATACATCACTGCCGAAGATGTCTCGTCCGGAGATAGAGTCAGGACTGTCCACTGCAGCGCTGGGCCCCGGCGAGGTGTTCCACCCTGCGCTCAGACCACGCGCCCCCACCCGCCACCTCGTCGACGTTATGCTGCGCGTGCAGGAGTTCGTCATGCAGCGAAGTATTAGAGTCTCCGAGTTTTTCAGGGTTCGTATTTTTATCATGACAATGTGCATCCTGCAAATAGTACAGGGCCACTGGGGCGTTCTACGTCTGAGCTCAGCTCCAGGAGAAGACGGAAAAAGACTGGTGGATGGACGGAATTGGATCACTAATGATACACACCAAATGATACAAAAAAATATTATTTATTAAAAGTGTGTGAATTTGTGAATAAGTGATTGAAACTGTAGGTCTGTATTTTACAAACTCGTCTATATACTAAATCTGTTTAGTATGTCACTTGGACTCAGATAAGCAGCAATTTGTTAAGATATATTGTCTTCATTGAGTATACCTAATTTACTATATGTATAAACGTTATATTATTACAGGACTACGACGCCTTGAATTGTGGCCGCATTTTACCGCAACAGTTCCGCCGCGCCATGGACATGATGGGGCTGGGGACCATCCTGTCTCCGGCGGAGGTGATCTGTGTAATGCAGCACTACGTCGACCCTAACGACCCTCAACGAGTCTGCTGGAGGACCTTCGAGGACGATTGTGATCAGGGTATGAGAACAGTCATTGTAAACAACCCAACGTGGAGAGATCATTTACTCTATCATTTCCAATAATTTGTGTGGCAGTGTTCACAATCAAGGAATTGGAGAAGCACCCCGAGGCTGTGGCGGGCAGTGCGGCTGCGGCGGTGGTGCAGCTGGCGGCGCGCGGTTCAGCGCAGGAGGGGGGCCGCGCAGAGGGTCGCGCCGAGCTGGACGCGGCGCAGGACGCGTTGCTGCGCGTGCGCACCGCCTGCCGCGAGCGATCCATAGACCTGCGTCCCGCCTTCTGCGACCACGATCTGTCAGTGCCTCTATTAACACTTGCGAAACTTTACTGCGATATTTTTCACTTTACCAATTGATAGATACGTACCATTTGCACATTTTTCCTGGGTAGAAACTGGACTTAAACACAAGGTCGGAAGTAAGGATAGTCATGTATAGTTTAAAAGTAGAATACTTTGTCTGTTGTTAGGCACAACAACGGGCACGTGTCGCGCGCGCAGGTGCGGCGCGTGCTGGCGCGGCTGGGCGTGCTGGTGTCGGCCATGCACGTGCGCGCTCTGGACGCGCGCTACCTGGATGACTGCGGCTTCAACTACATGCGGCTGCTGGACGAGGTCTTTAGGCTGATACTCAATCTTATGTCACATTATAATGAGCCCTGCCTGATTCAAAGTACAAGGCGTGAGGTCGACAACAATTAAGTCGTTAAAGGTCAATGAATACTTTTCTTCAGTGTTCATTTGAAATTAAAGTGTATAAAGTATTGTGTCAAATGAAGAATCATGGCTGATGCCGGGTGAGCTATATAGTAGCGTATGCTCCAGATGGAGGAACGTCCCGTTGAGAGCTTGACCGCGGCGGGCCCGTCCACCACGCCGCGTGCTCCGCGCGACACTGCCGCACCTGCAGACCACACTGACATCGTGCAGATCCTCGCCAAGATTAAAGGGAAGGTGCTGTATCATTTCTTTTATACATAGCTCTAGAAGCCTTGTTCGTAGCTATAAGAGGCAATACCTAGTTTCATGTGCTGGAAGCTAATACCTACCTACACACCAAACCAGAATATCTAAATCTTACCGTGCATCCCCAGTTTTACAACCTTTCGAAAACCTTTGAAAATCAATTTTTTTTTTATTTAATTGAACAACCGTTTGAAAACCTTTCGGTCATCGAGCTTCCAATTTTAAGGTTGTGACTTGTAGTTATCTGTACAACTGCCACAGTATTACTAATAGTTTTTAAAATACTATAATTGTTAAGGCACGCCTAAACGTTTCGCATTTGGAAGTCTATTAATAACTGGGAGTTACACATACACCGATCACGCAGATCCGAATATCCCGCGCTTAGCTTCATCGATGCGTACGTGGTAGTATATATAGTAAAGTAAGCGCTGATCGCAGATGGTGCGCGAGGGCGTGCGGCCGCGCGACTTCCTGCAGCAGTTCGACCCGCGGCGCGAGCTGGTGGTCCCGCGCGCTGACTTCTACCGCGGGCTCGCCGCCGCCGGCCTCGCACTCTCACCGCTCGAGATGGACACGCTCATGGAAGTGTTCGTTACTTTAATATCTATCACACGAGTAATACTCTGCTTTTCCCATAATCACGAGAGTGGTGTGCACTGTGCAGGTTCAGCGCGCCGGGTCGTCGCCGCTACGTGGAGTACGAACGGTTCTGTTCGGCGGCGGGTGAGGCGCTGGTGCAGGCGGGGCTGGAGCGCGCGCCGCTGCTGCAGCCCGTGCCGCACGTGCCCACACGGGACTCGCCACTCAATTTCCTCAACTTTGAGGAGCGGAACATTGTCTCTGGTGCGCTCAAGAAGCTCTCCAAGTATCCTGATCAACTGTCCAACATACTCGAAGTATTCCAGGTAACAAACATTGTTTACAGTTCTTTCATAATAATATAATCAGGACTCTACCTAAAACGTAGATATTTTTATATTATACCAATTTTGTCCGTGTGGTACAGAACATCAACCATTACATAATTGCCAGTTTAGGGTTTTGATCATTAACAAGGAGGTAAAGTTTGTAATAGGTACTTATTACAGTTATGTAGGGGGTAAGCCAGGGACGTATTTACCCTAGAGCCAAGGGGGCGATGGCCCGGGGCGGCCGGTCTGCGAGTGGCGGCGTAAGCTGCACCTCGTTCAAGGATGTAACCAGAAATAGAGCGCCCCTGACTTACAAGCTGGATGCACCCTTGCATGCCGCCCATGTCTACGTAATACGAGTACATAACATAAATATTTTGTCTGTTCTTGACAAACTCGGTCTGTTACAATATTAATAATTTTTATGTCAGTTCGTATATAGACATGTAGCGACACCTAGTGACCACTAGCCTGTCACTACATAGTACAGCACAATAACGATAGATGGCGTTAAATGTCAAAAATGTGACGTCACAATGAATCCTACATTGCGAAAGCATGATTTGCATACGAGTTAAGATAGCTACAACATCTGAACATACAACAGTGGGGCGAAAGCCCTGGCCAGTGCTGAACACCTAGCCTGGTCGGAGAATTCTCCATTTTGTGGTTAGAGGAGCCCGATCACCCATGCTTCTTTAGACCCATATCCTTATTTGATTTCATGAGCCTAATTTAGATGAAAATTCTACCGGAATAGGTTACAAATCTTTCTATCTGCCAATAGCTGGTCATTGATCTCTCCAGTAAACGCCAAAAAGCGCGGTCCTGTACCACTTTCGTTCAGTATTTAGATAACTAGATTTCCTATTAATTTATTTGCAAGTATGACACACAACACGCAGGACAATATAGTAACATCGACAGAGCGCGATAGCTTAGGGGAGGGGCGGCGTATTTTTTCTCGTTAGACAGTATGTGTAACATAGCAGAGACTATGTAAAGTCCATAATAGATAAAAAGGAAATGACCACCCCGCGTTAATTAGTCTAAGCTCAGGCAATCTAAAAGCAATTCAGCCTTTGGCAGTCATGTCATGTCATGTCAAGGCTTTATGTCATGAATTTGGACATAAGGCCTTTCGCATTCAGTTTTCCCTTCCAACCTTCTTTAAATCGTCGAGCAACCTAGCAGCGGGGCCTTCTACCGTACGTTTGCGAAGCCGCGGTCTCTACTCTACTACTACTAGACCCGTCTGTACTAACGGCCATCGGTTATTTGGCAAACATGGCCAGCTCACCTCAGTGTGCTCACTCTTCCAGTTAAGTTTGACCTCGTTTCTGAGTTTCACCCTTAAGAAACCCAAAGCATAGCCCACTTAATAGCTCGCTGTGCGACTCTCACCCATTGGACCAGTAATAAGTGTCCACATCGCGGCTCCGTGTATCATTACTGGTAGGAAGCATTTGTAGTAGACTTTCGTCTTCAGGTACTGCGTTAAAGGCTAAAAAAAATCCTGACGTCCTAATAAATTGAATTAACATTTTTGTTGATTCAAGCCAATTGACCCAAATTGTGATGAATATATTGCATACTACCTAATGGCTTTATCAATGAAACAAGTGCCATATGTAGAGGGTGGGATGGTACGAATATGTATGTACCTACTGTATACAGGACATGGACAAGGCGCGGTGCGGCACGGTGGCGCCAGTGTGCGTGGAGCGCGCCCTCTGTATCCGCAACTTGTTGCCGCTGGTGTCGGCGCGCGAGCGAGACCTGCTCTACAAGTGCTTCGGCTACCAGCGTGGCTGCGGACTAGAGGTCACCACATATTCTATTTACTGCACTGCATCAGTGAGCTGCACATTTTATATGCCTAAACAATTTATAGTAAACAACTAAACATACATTATCAGTTCTTTGAGCAAGATCTGAAGACACGCCTTTCTAAAATGCAGCATTGGCTAATACACAGTAGGTAGGCACTTACTTTCTTGTTAAATGTATCCACAGGGACTCGCCGCTTCTCTATGACATTATGGAATCGTTTTCTTTTTGTTCCCATAACAGAAAATTCAATGAAAATCTATGTACTACGAATAATATTTATTAATATTACAGAATCAAGATTCAGATGGTGCCTATTCATTTATCACAATGTATAATGTGTATAAAATAATTCGCAGGTAAACTACCGCGCATTCTGCAACGCCCTAGAAGTGCTGCACGCCACAGCCAACTCCCAGCCCTGCTGAGTGCACATAATGTCCTTTTTGTCTTGACGTCTTTAAAATACAGATATAAAAACATTACCCATCTCCTATTTATTTTACAAGAGTTGGGTTCTTTAGCTTGAAACAGTTTGTTGCTTTAGCAACTGAATAAGCTGCGATTCAGTGTAGGCGAGTACATAGTTATCGGATTCAAAAATTAAAAATTAATGAGGTACTATCTAAACTAGATTGTATGTAGATATCATGGCTTCATATGTACAGAAACGGGTTCTATATTTTTTTTACTGTTATATAAGAGCTACTAAGTACCTACCTACCTAGTGCATCTGTAATCTGTACCTACCTATATTACCTATATAGTTTGCCCGTATATTTCAGGCGCTTTGTTAGTGAACGTCAGGTTGTCTGGACCAACATAGAAATCCAGTGTTTGGTATATACTAAAATTTAGTACCTTTCTAGTACCTTTTAGTACCTAAGTTCAAATATTTAGTACCTCGATAGATTCCGAGAAAATGCGAAAAAAGGTGGTCCAGACAACCTGACGTCAGGTTGTCTGGACCAATTTTTTTTCTCATACTTGCAGACAAAACAACTGAATTATTTTGTTGTCAGTATTTAGTACCTATTTAGTACCTTCATTATTATTTTTTTCAAAATTTTTTGACATACCAGAAGAGAGTTAAGCAAGTTTGAACTTTTCCAGTACTTGGTCATTTTGCGAAATATAGGACTTATATCACTTTCTTATGGTGTATACTTAGATACGTTTGCGTTGCTGATTGGAAATCATACGTCCTGAACAAGTTGGGACAAGTCTGATATTTACCTTAGGTCCCAAAATAAGCATATTTTTTTCTTAGGTTTCACAGATAAGGATTCAGCTCTTATTTTTTATCAATGCTTTTAAATAAGTTACGAGTAAATAAAACGTTTGTTTCTCTCACAATGTACTTAAAATTACATGCTTAAAAAAAGTACAAACTAAAAAGTTTAAATGCCTTCCGTCCGTCTGTTACCAGGCTTTATATATTGAAATCAACGCAGAGAATAGCGTGAGTTAAGTGTGGTTCAGGCATTTGTACCGTATGAAAAAAATTGTCTGTATTTATGTTGTATATGTGCGAATTCAAACTCAGCTTTTAAAATTATGAATAAGTTTGAAATTATTGATATATGTAGTTTCTTTTGTTTCCTTTCTAGGTTTTAGGCCTTCATCCGACTTTAACTTTCCTAGATTTATAATAACTTTCAATCTATATATCGACGACGGAAAGGCAAAATTACTTAAGCGCCAATTTGTCGAAAATGACTTATATACGAGTATATACCATTCGCCTGGTTTTTTTTATCTGCGTCGAATTGTCTAGGTTTCTAAGCGATTGGAGAACTTTCTTGGCGCTTAAGGTTTCCGAAAAATGGCCAAAATTTTTTGTCGCATTGCTTAAGCGACACAATTTGAGGTCTTTTTTTAGGTGTGTCCCATAAGCCATTTATTTTCAAATGCAATATTTATAAGTTATATTGGCTTCCTAGATGATCATCGCGAATAACTGATACGTAGCTTTAACTTTTCATGTATATAGAATTGTAAACTTGGTACGCATTTTTGCCTTTTACTAATTTTGTTGTTTTTCTCGTGTGAAGTTGTTTTGCCCTGATAAAGTGGGTAAACAGCAAGTAAGTAATTTTGACTTATTGCGCTTTTGATAATTGAGGCAGCTAAGAAATTCAGCTTTGCACAAATTTACACACTACCTGACGGTTAAGTAAACATGCTTTACGTAGTATTATCACACCGAGTGTACATCGGCACATTTGAATTACTACAATTTGGATAAAAACATGTCGTAATCAAAAGGAAAGCCGATAATTTTGAAGTCTTCAAAGGTTAAAGTAAATCGGTAGTACCATTTCTTGTAAAAAAATACGTTTTAGTAATGTTTTGGTCACTTTATTTTTTGTACTTAAGTCAGTTTTCAGTGTGTTTTTATGAGTTGCGAGTTATAAAACTTAAAATCATAGTAAAACTATGATAAATTGTGAAAAAGTGTACCTCTACGGCATCTTGAATATCAAAATAAAATCTGCTGATGAAAATATGTAGTATAAATAAAAATTAAGAAAGTCACCCAATCTGTGTGAATATCAATAATGATAATATAGATTAAGACAAAGATATTAAATATGAATATAAAGACATATAGAAAAACATAATAAAAGAGATGATCAATAGGTACATTGAAATAAAGATGATGACAAAAACAAAAACAAAAGTAGGTCAACTTTTTGTCAGACAATGAAGATTTTGTTTGGAGCTCAAATTCTTGGGAAGGTTCAGATAATTATAGAAAGAACAGAATGATAAAAAATTAAATAAGGAGAGAAGAACGAAAAGAAATCAAGTTAACAAAACAAAAAAGAAAAAAATTTTACAATTTTATTTTTGTCATTTTTAAGCTGCATTTTTGCATTGCAAAAATGAAGCTGAAGGAGTGGTGGAAGAAGGTGACTCTCGTAAAAAAAAACACTCTGTTGTTCATTTCTACCACTGACTGACTCGCACTTCCAGCTTTCAGGGTTTTGACGTTAGATCGATGTAGCCTGGATTTTGTATGTCATCAATCGTCAACTGGTGTTGGCAGAATAGAATAGCATCTTATATCTTCTCACCGGTATCGTAAAACGCGATTATGGCAGTGTAAAACGTGCGGATCTATTGTAACTTTTTCACCATCACTATAACATGAAAACATATTGCACCAACACAAGTAATAATGGCAGGAGAATGATGATCAAACTTACACAAGCCCATAATATTAAGATTAAAATATTTTTCACAATTAAAATGAACTGGAATCCAACATTTAAACGCAAAATTTCAGCTGAAGAAGTGGCCCGTAGAAGCTGACCCCCATACTCGGATTGACCTCCTCTACGCGTTCATTACATTTCTTTCACTGGCTTGGCACTTCGAATTGGTAGTTGGGGCCGTTGTAAGCGAATAGGCCAAAATCAAGCAATGTGGTTCATTTAGTGAAAGTGATATGTTCCGCAGAGGACCGAAAACAGCTGATGGATGTTAACAAACAGTTATGATCATATTTACACAAGCAGATGTTTACATTTTTGTAAAATAAAGCCTTCTGAAATCCAGACTTTTCAACCCAAAAAATACGCTGAAGGTGTGGTGATAGAAGCTGACCGCAACAATAAAAAATACTCGGAAGGACCGCCCCAACACGCCTATCATATTTTTTTCGTTGGCCGGCACTTTGAATCTATTTTTAGGCCTAAGAGTAGGTCTAAGCAACATTAATAATGTTTAAGTAAATTTGTCTCCCGAACATGAAAGTCGAATGTCGTATCAGACTCTTTTCTTGGTTGTTTTGTGGTCAGTAATCTATCTGATGGTATCTCACCCAACGTAAAAATGTTATGTTAGCAGTTTTAGTCGACGTAATATAGTTTTTGATAGCATGGGAGGTAAGTGTGATTTACTCAAAATTTATTATTATGATAGTCTTAAGAATTTCACCCTTCAAATTATATGTATATTATTAGTGATATGCATTTATTCTACTATACAGAAATTTTGCCGTTCATCGAAAGGAATAATTTGCTTGGATTAGTAATTTTGCCTTACCTGCTAACAAAACGATTATAATAGTTAGCAATTTTGGCTTTCTTTGAATAAAACATATTTTCAATTTAAGTAATTTTGCCTTTCGTTAAATAAAACATATTTTCAATATACGAAACTTTGCTTTTCTTTGAATAAAACATATTTTCAACATAAGAAATTTTAAATAAAACTACTTTTTACGGATTTAGACGCGTATATTTGTTTTAAATTTTGGCCCGACGTTTCGGAGACTTTGCAGTCACCATGGTCACGGGTGAGACGGTGACTGCAGTCTCCGAAACGTCGGGCCAAAATTTAAAACAAATTTACGCGTCTAAATCCGTACAAAGTAGTTTTATTTAAACAGATGAGTCGCGCAAGTGTTAGAAAATAAGAAATTTTCCCTTATTATGATACAAAAAAAACTTTTCACTTTTTCAATGTACCCATATCTTTAAAAAACGGCAAATAATTCAAGCACTTGAATGGTCTTGGTTTCAAAAAAATATACTGAATACAAAATTTTATACGAATTTTATCCGAAAAAAAAACTTTAAAACTCATTTCCCGAAAATGCAGTTTTGGCGCTTCAGTAATTTTGCCTTTCCGTCAACGAATGTATAGTACTCACACAAAGTACACATAACAAAGTTAAATTTTACTATAAACTGTGAAATTTTTAGCTTGAGAGCTAAAATTTTCGCATTGTTCTAAAAACACAATATTATTTACGGCATTTAAACTTTTTAGTTTGTACTTTTTTATGCATGTAATTTTAAGTACATTGTGAGAGAAACAAACGTTTTATTTACTCGTAACTTATTTATAAGCATTGATAAAAAATAAGAGCTGAATCCTTATCTGTGAAACCTAAGAAAAAAATTATGCTTATTTTGGGACCTAAGGTAAATATCAGACTTGTCCCAACTTGTTCAGGACGTATGATTTCCAATCAGCAACGCAAACGTATCTAAGTATACACCATAAGAAAGTGATATAAGTCCTATATTTCGCAAAATGACCAAGTACTGGAAAAGTTCAAACTTGCTTAACTCTCTTCTGGTAGGTCAAAAAATTTTGAAAAAAATAATAATGAAGGTATGTACTAAATAGGTACTAAATACTGACAACAAAATAATTCAGTTGTTTTGTCTGCAAGTATGAGAAAAAAAATTGGTCCAGACAACCTGACGTCAGGTTGTCTGGACCACCTTTTTTCGCATTTTCTCGGAATCTATCGAGGTACTAAATATTTGAACTTAGGTACTAAAAGGTACTAGAAAGGTACTAAATTTTAGTATATACCAAACACTGGATTTCTATGTTGGTCCAGACAACCTGACGTTCACCTTTGTTAACCTGTTTATAGAGAGAAAACTTGACTTGTTTTAGTAGTTTGTAGGTTGCTGTAGGCTGTATTTTTAGTTGCTAACATTTTGAAGCTCCAATATATGCGGCAAAACTGCCAGTCTCACTTTTGACAAAACAAGTCTTTCGTATAATATTAGCGGCCTCTTGCGCCACAACTTATGAAAACTTACATGAGTATGTCATTCCCTTTGCAGAGATGTTTTAGGCAGAGGTTTACTGTTAAGCATTTGTGTTCAGCCTGTTGCATACAAGTAATTATTGACATAAAATTACGAGAGAACTAGCGTACGCGCGGCCTAGATTATGTGTACCCCAGACAATCATCATATTTTTATGCCGTTACATAGATATGAATGAGTGGCGTCGCTGGTTACCCAATCGACAGCATGGAAAGAGACCCAGGTACCTATGGGATAAAGAGACTTCAGTGACACACACAGACTAAAAGTCAATATTTTATTTACACATGTTTATTTGACATACACACTTGTATATCTCCAGTTTGTTCATGACCGATTTACTTATGACTAAAACTTTAATTTCATTCCTAATCAATGGAAGAAATATCTAATCTTTAAAAAATACATGATTCAGATTGTTCAACAGTTTGTAGTAGTAGTGGTGACACGGGGCCACACGCACACGTCGCCTGCCACTCACACATACACGCTCTCACACACACGCACAGGGCGGCTCGCCGGCTTACGGGCTTGTTACAACAATAAGCTCTGTAATTATAATTAATCTAACTCCTATAGTTCAGTACGTAAGGTAAATTTATAGACAAAAATTGAATGTCAATCTGCAATAATACTCAGTGAATCTATAATCCATACTATATTATATTAAATTTACGCTAGAGCCGAACGAGGGCGGCATCGCAACAGACAGTTTACCCTTAAAAAATCTTCTTAAAATGTTAATTACTTTCTTATATTAATTATGTGGAATGAAATGACGTGACCCCCGCGCGGCGGAGAGGCTACGCCGGGGCCACTCATGACCGGTGACTTAACCTGCGGACAATACAACATATAGTTTAGTGTCGGAGGTGTAGTGTGGTGCGGTGATGTGACAACACGCGTCGTGCACTAGTACTGACCTCACTATCGGACCGAGTGCGCGGCGTCGCTCAGTAGGGCTGGTGCCTCTGGTTGGCTCGCCCCCCGCCGCCTCCTCCGCCGCGCTGCTTGCCCCCCTGGTACCCGGCTGTAACGTCACGCACGGTCACACTCCCACACTACACACTACTGTACCCGGCACATGCACTCTACTGATCACTACATCTAGTGGCGAGGCGTGCACACTACCAGCGCGTGGCGGTGTGCGCGCCTCGCTCGCACGCTACATACATACAGGCGGTGCAGTACCTTTGCCGCGCGGAGCAGCACGCGCGCCGTACCCGCCCTCGTACCCTCCGTACCCGCCGTACTCTGCCCACAACAAAACATTATGTATTGCAGTGTACCTGTACCGCACTCTACTCGCTACCTAGCCTACGTGCTGGCTCGCGAGGCTCTACTATTTTCTCACTTCAAGGACTTCAGCGTTGATACTAAATTTATGTTATATCATCATGTATGATATCATCAAAGCATGTGTATTATGTTGAACACTAACCGTGTTAATGCATGCTGTTAGTGAGGCGACCGGTGGCGTGTATGTATCGTGAAGCTTGTGGTGAGAGGTCAGGGATCGGACTAGGGTTATATGGAAACACATTGAGAATTTTTGTAACAGTGCTTTATTCAAAAGCTTCATCATATCTTTATCACTTTCACAATGTCTCTCCATATTTACCCCATTTCCCAGATGTAGCATGTAGCGAGAGTGTTGTTAGGTAAAAATTATTACCAAAAAAAATAAAAATTATTAAAAACTCGAGCAACATGGCTACATATGTCAAAAGTGGTATTACAAACGAACACTTATAAGATAAGGCAGGTAAACATACATATGTACAGAATACAGTTATACCCGTTGACACAATGATAAAGACCCATTGGGCACTGCACTACGAGCGAGACACGAGCGCAGTCGCTCGCGCTAATAACTAAATAATGCAACTAAGTTAATGATTTAGCAACTTATATGAGATGATTAATTCTAAATTTTCAAATTTTAAACATAGCTGTGATTATATTCAGATTATACACTGTCACCTCGACAACATTCACTACACATTATCTCGATAGAACATTAAATATATAGAAAAATAAATATTTTCCTACACACTATATAAGAGCTAAGCGTTCGCGTATGTATGTAAATAGGCATATCTCGAGGACGGAGTCGCGCCTCGCCCGCGCCTTACTCACTAAGTTTACATAGTATTATTCTAGGTTCAGGTAACATCAGTCGAGGTAATGTGTCCGTGAGCCGGCTAGCATAATTAGTATTGCTTGCCGCGTTTACCGTAATTGGGGTATCCGGAGTAATCATAACCGCCGTAACCCCCGTAGCCGTCGTAACCGTAGCCGCCGTAGCCGTACCCATCGTACCCGCCGCCATAGCCGCCCTGCCCATAGCCGTAGCCGCCGTACCCGCCGTTGCCCCAGGCGCCCTGACCGCCGTACCCGCCGCGCCCGCCGCGTCCCCCGCGCACGCCTCGTCCTCCCCGCGCCCCGCGAGTGCCCATGCCTCCAGGACCATCCGGCTTGGGCGTGGCGCGCTTCACGTCCACCTGCAACCAACCCCACACTTGGTAACATGTCCGCATCAAAAACAACATCATTTATTGTTTAATCATTGCTCAGGATTGTGGGTTAGTTATCTTCACACTTCATCAGAAGCAGAACTGTTATATACATCATCATGATACTCTACATCAATTTCTTAGTAAACAATCCAGTTGATATACTGACCTCCTTGCCAGCAATGGTCTGTTTAGGAGTTTTGAGCAGCTCGTTGACAACCTGCTCAGACTCAAATGTGATGAAACAGAAACCCTTTCTCTGGTTCTTCGTCTTATCAAAAGGCATTTCAACTTCCATAATCTGCAAATAAGTATATATAAAATCAATAAACATGTACATTTATCATTTCCAATGTCTTAAGCATTTTGTGATCAGTGGCCCGGATTCCTCTTCAGATAAGTCAAGAAAAAATTATCTCACCAAAACCGGATTTGTCATCATATCAAACCTATATTCAGTACACAATTGACAGATTCATAACCAGAATATTTATAAAAAATTATAGGACTACAAGAGCATTCATTTGCAACATGTACAGAATAGTAAAGAAATGCTGTTTATGGCCACAGGCCATGTTGAATGACTATTAAAATAGCATAAGCTTTTCATAAGTCCATATCAAATTAAATATTATTTCCTGTCTATAACTTGGTTTTTTTAAATAAAGTTATACCATACTTACTGTTCCGAAATTGCCAAAAAAGTTTTTGATTTCATCATCTGATATTTCACTACTTAAACCACCAACAAATATCTTGCCATGCCTCGCTTTTGCTTTTTTAGGGTCCACTTTTTTGTTATTGATTGTGTGTTCTCCAGCAGCCATCACTTTATCTATGGAATCTGGTGCTTTGAATACTATGAAAGCAAATCCTCGTGATCTGCCTGTGTTTGGATCAGTCTTGACATTGATGCTCTCAATCTCACCATAAGCACTGAAGTGATCACGTAATTCCTCTGAAAATAATATACACTAGTAAACATCGGTACCTACATAATAATAAATCAGATAATTAATATTAGAAATCAGTATTGTGGGTAAAAAATTTCTTCAAAGAATACTCAGAAGCAGAACTGTAATATTCATCATTCTGTTATAAAGCTTAAAAACTTGAATAGTACACTAAGCATTAAAAAATTCTAGTTTATGATGTAGAGATCTTAGTATTTATGAAATAACTAAGATGTCATGATTTGTGTATTTGTATTATTGTAACCCACACATGTTTTTACAAGTAAATAGGTACATCTTTATCTTTGTGCATAGGTACATAACGGTGTTTAATAAATAACACTTACTGTCTGTGGTTTCCCAGCTCAGGCCGCCAACAAAAAGTTTTCTGTAAACGTTCACAAGTGTTTATGATTAGAATGTGAATAGACATTACATGACAGACTTGTATCTCGAAATTAAAAACTGACTTAAAAATTACATTTTATCAATTAAAACTATGCAGTACTTGTTTACAGTACTTTACAGCTACTATAGTTAAATTGTCAAAACAAACTCCAAGCACTGCAGCAAATCAATTAGACAAACCTGTAAGTTATAAAAAGTCTGGAAATTTACATTGCAAGTAATAAATCAGGACAACCAAATATAAATTTACAGTGATATCACAAAATTTGAAATTGGCAAATGTGATCGAGGCCCAAAATTAAGTGGCCCATACAATCTAGTCAGTTTGATCAGTTTACTTTAGTGTGAGCCCAGCGGATATATACCATGGCGTCCTCCGGCGGCAGCTGCGACGGCGGCGCAGGCTCACACCTGCAGAGAGACACAGCGTTAGTAGCGCCACTGAGCCCCACGACCGCCCCGCGCATGTCTTCAAAATATATAGGTACCTACGTGCGCTTCTCGCAAAACTTAGGAACGGCAAGCCCTTAACTCACGAACGACAAGTACGATATCCAACGACAACTTTCAAAATCAATAACTGAACCGAGCCGGTGCCGGGTGCAAAAGAGACGCGCAAAAAGGACGCCATTTTACTTCATGCGGCTCGGAGATTTATCTAAATTTAGTAACATATTCCTGGTATTCTGAAATAAAAACTATGAATTCTGGGTCTAAACTTAATTTGAAGAGAACGCGCTGCAAAGACGAAAGATTACAATTTTGAAGAGATCGTACCGATTACTTTAGATTTGAGCGGAATGCCGCTAGGGATAAGACAGACGCGCCGCCATTATGACGGGTGCTAATAAAACTGCAAGTTACACAATTTATAAAGTACTACAACTAACGTCCACATGTTTAATTACTAATTAAATAACACGCTAATAGTTTAATTAATACGTGATATAATGAATTTTAGTAGTTAAATTATAACTAACTGTACCTGTCATCGTCGCGTCCTGGGGCTTCAGCACTGTTATTATCTTGCTGTGAATCACCACCACCATTCTCTGCATTTCCATTTAGTTGATTTTCAGTAACATCTTGTGCAAAGTTATCGTTATTGGCCATGACTTATGTTTGGGCTAAAATTAATAATAAACTTAACCTAAGGTCCAAACGCGACCTTTAACTCCGAATGCCAAATGCAGAAGAAAGAAAGGAAATACGTGATGAGTCGGCGCGAAATCTCTCGTTATGTTGGCGACCCATAAGAGACGCGGTTTTTTTTGCAAACAAACTACCCCCACCCATTTAAACACCCAATGAACATCCAGCCGGTTGAATAGACGAAAGAGGTCATTGGCGTCAACACCGTTATAGACAAAGATACAATATAAAATTCAGTGGGAGTGAAAGAGATACAGCGTTGCCCAAATTATGAATCAATATTTTTTACCAACATCAGGAAACGAAAAAATTACCGCGTAGCTTGGATTATTGTCTATGGTTAGACCATAAAGTTAAAAGACAAACAGGAGGAATTTTGTTATTATAAGCGGTACTATAATAACGTTAAACACTGTAAAAAGAATACCTGTGCTCCCGATGTTTCGACAGGGTCTAAGTCGTTAGTCATGGGTTGAAGTTGACCCGTGACCAAGTAAGTTTAAAATCAGTAAGTTCAAAAAGTAAGTTTAAAATCAATAAACAGGAGGAAAATCAGAAATATTTCTGTAGGCTGTTCAACAAAAAGGAGAGTGGCAAGTCCTGTGTTTACAAGTACATCAAAAGCTATGTAGACTCAGTCGAGTAACATTCGGTGGAGAAATTGATTACCGTTGGCACGGCCGCTATCGCTCAGTCGGTACAGCGACGGAACGGTATTCCGAGGTTGTGGGTTCAAATCCCGCTTGCGGTGATCAATTTTTCCACTATAATTGGAACGAAGTTCCTTACGGCAGGCTTGGAGGAGATAGGGATTTTGCTGCGCGACCGAACTGAAAAAAATGTGATAGTAAAACCGTAAGAAAAATTCCGTGGAAAAAAGGCCGTGGAAAAAAGTCCGTGGAATAAAACCGTTAAATGAGACGTGCGCAGGCGCGTCGCGACAGTCGTATACACAAGCGATTAGTGTATAATTGATTACTTAAAAATATTATTGTATAGTCAAAAGGAAATAAAAACATTAAATGTTGTTTCTTTACATAATTTAAAGCAACGCAATATTGTTATTTTATTTCTAGTATTAAAATATATCATTATATACATTTCTCTTTCTTTCTTTTTTTGCAAATTGTGTCGATTCTACATTAGCCGAAGGAACTTTGTTCCTACCTGGTGTCCCACGACACCACATTAAATTTTTTTTCATTTATTAAGTATAAGGCTTGTAGCTTAAATTTATTTTGGTCAAACAAAAAACCTAGGTTAGGTTGTGATTGAGTTAAATCATTGGCGAGTTTAATGACCTAATGACATAGAAGGTTGAAATTAATTTGCTATGTCATGGCTATGTCATGAACATAGAATTTATCATATGTCATGAATTATAAAGGTACCTGTTTTATTCGGTTCCTTAATGATTGACCAAAAAATTTTTGACATATGTATTATCATTGACAAACGACGTTTCATCAAATGATCATTTGGCAGACAATACACTTGACAAAAGTATCATCTTACAAAAACTTACTTAGCAAATGATCCATTAGCAAACACTACACTTGACAAATGTGTTAAGTATTCAAATGTCATTTGACCTTTTTTTCATTTCACCAAATAATAATATGTTTCGTAAATTATGTTGTTTTAAACGTATTATTATCATCATGCATCATTATTAATGGGAGAAATGCCCTAAAGTCGCTACTTGGTTACAATTCTAACCTAACCCAATCTAATAAAGGAGATACATATATATATCTCCAAAAACGAACGGGTTTTTAATAAGTACCTACCTAATTATTTTGCAAATAATGTAAAATAACATTTTTTTCATTCTATATATATTTAATAAAATATATCAATTAATATTTATAGTATTTTCTTTTTAGGAAAATCCAGAGCAGTGTCTTTGCAAAAAAATATGCAAAAGATGGTCATTTTAACAAGAATACCAAATGTTTAGACCAATATTAGATTTATCTTATAACTCAGTTGCCAAATGTTAGTTTTGTAAAAAATAAATTTATAAAATGTAAATTTAAGTGTTGATCACTTGGCAAAATGAAACATTTGTAAAATGATCAGTAGTAAAATGATCAATATGCGAATTCACTGTTTTGCCCATGGAGACTAGAAGAAAGGAGGAATATCTCAGTATATTAAAAAGTGTCCGCTGAAAGGCCGCAAATTAAGGTGGCGCCATAGCAGCAAGTGTAAGAATTTTAAAAAGAGCGCCACAAATTATTAGAAAGTAAAGAAAAACTTCCGCTTTGTTACAGCGCAGTTTTTTAAATTATTATATTATATAGACAAACATGACTATGAAATAAATTTATATTAATTATTATTATAATTATACGGTGTTTTTAAGTACCCCAAATATTTGTAAATATAAGCCTGTAATTTAATGCGCTGGAACCTTGTCAAATTAACGCCCTTATGACGTCATCAGCAAAGAAAAATTACAGCTAACAAAATGTAATACATATTCTCATCTATACGTCACTATGACGTCACCAACATGGCCGCCAGGCGCATTACCAATTTGTGTGGCTTATAGCAAATAGAAAATAGTATTAAAGAATTACCGCAACACTCACTCTGCTTATAACTGCTACATTCATATCATTCATCTTGCTACACTAGCGCTATTTCGGTGAGTGTTATTTGCTGTTTACAAGCGGACACTTTTTGGACTGATCCCCCATGCCAGATATTCCTCCTTTCTTCTAGTCTCCATGGTTTTGCCAAACGTTGTTTGTCAAGTGTAGTTTTGCCAAATGACTTTTGGTCAAACATTAGGACACCGTTTCATTCTTAAACTTAATATAAATACAAGCTCCTTCGTTTTATTACTGCGACATTGTCGCGGTCGGAGGCATCCCTTATAGAGGTAAATTAAATAAACCATAAACTAAACTCCCTCTATGTAACTATATGAAGAATATGAACTTGCTATACGGCAAAAACTTATTTTGTTGTGTGTCTAAAATGTCTTTAAAATTATTAAAAATTAAATAAAATGTTTTTGTTCAAACTTTAATAAAAACAATTTGTGTCCTATCCAAGTCAATATTATTAATATCTATTTCTTACAACCATACTCACAACGAACCTCATGGCTGGAAAAACAAAAATATTCAATCTATTTTTCTAAATAGCAACATCAGCTCTGAACTGACATCAGAACGGTGAGGTAGGCTCTTTTTCTGTTTTTAATTCTAATAAAACGTGAAAATTTAGCATTTCTCGTGATAATTTGTTGCCTGTAACGCTACTTTCATGCCTAAAATTTACTGAGGTAAGTTTCACAACATGTTTATACTTTTAAAAATCGACGTTTTGCAATATTTTGGTTGTCGGTAGAGGTATATCACCTAGAGGTTAATGGCCAAAAATTGTCATATCTTTATGCATTGTGTACTCGTATTTACCAAAAAATGGCATACTTTAATTTTTTTCGTAATTTCATGGTATGTTTTCGTCTATAAACAAAAATTTTTGTGTAACAAAAGTAGTGGTAGTTAAATAAGTCGCCATGCGTGCTTTGACAATACAATTAACTTCGGGACCTTCCTTTATCCGATAAATAAGTAAACATAATGTTTGTTTACTTCACGAATACACATAATGATCACAGTCGTTCAATTAATCACAGTTTGTTTACTACCTACTTAATGACTGCACAATTTAGTTTTTGTTATCTTAGAATATGTTGGGGCTCCTTTACTTTGCTCTATTGAGGCACTTAACTAGCGTACACAAAAATGCTTAAAATTTGTTACTTTGTAACATCACCTGTTAGGAATAATAATAATATATCAATTGTATGTCTACTAGTAATAATCATAGCAAGCAATAGTCGTAGCTCCTTTAAGTAGTTAGCCTGTGTTACAGTGCTTATATATCTAATTGTTAACAATTACACCAGTGTATACTATCAACTAGGCATAACTCGTGGCTAACTTATATCCTATATATCTAGGACTAACTAATACTGTTTGATGATCCCTATGTTCATCCATCATTTCATTCTAATATAAAATAAAAGCATAAAGCAGAAATTATAACTATATGAGTCATGCCATAAATTAACCATTGCTATCATACAAGAAATTATATGTTTTTCACCTTTTAATTTTTTCAAGTAGTAAACAGTACAACACTCACTTTATTGTAATTTTAATAGTTTTTAAGCATGATTTATTAATACTTAGGTATTATTATATAAATGATGACAGGATGTTTTTAAAATGTTGATATGATAAAAATTATAATTATTGTATGACTATGGTGTGAAGTGTGCAAATGTCCAAAAACCAGCCAGACATAGATTCTGTATATTAGATGTGCTTATAAATTACTTACTAATACTTTAGACTGGGCACATCACTATTGTATTTCAATTTATGGTTTGTATATGTAACGGGCTAAGAAAAACACCTGAGAAAAATTGTTTAGTTTGTGTTTAAAATGTTATCAAGAAAAATTACAATTTATACGAAACATGTTATGTATTTAGAAAGTACTGAGTCATACAATTTAGTTAATAATATGAAGTGTTATGTAACATTAATTAATTGTTATAGTAAAAGTATTCTTTGTTATTATTTATAATGAATTATATATTCATTATAAATAAGAGACTACCAGTTTATGTCACTTTGACAATTGTAAGTCAATGATGAAGTCGTTATGATGAGACAATAATAGTAGACTACCAAAAACTTTACAATTGCACCATAATGGTACAATAATGGTACAGTTGTGACACCGTTGAAATACCCGACTCAGGGCCCAGTATGAAAGCTCCCGCCATACGTTGATAGTGAGTAGTGAGGCTAATCACAGTATAATAATGTTGTTGTATGCACAGAGTACAGTAGAGGGGTGTCACGGCGCGCTGTCATCACTAGCGATGGTCATGGAGGCGTCCCCCTCCCCGCAGAGCGTCGGCCGCGAGTTCGTGCGCCAGTACTACACGCTGCTCAACAAGGCACCCGCACATCTACACAGGTACATACATACAGTACCACTACCAGTAGGATTTGGGGGTTTTCCATTTGTTCATTGGTTAAATATTTTTGTACACCTTAAATTAATACAATGTACAAAAAAAATAGTCATCACAAAAGTCATAGTATAATATGAGTACAAAGAGCAACCTTATCAATACTGCAATTTCTTAAGACGATACCAAAATAGCTTCGAGCATTTTTCTATGTACGAAGTTTTCATTGTTTCTTTAGATTGAATGGCTAGAGCTCTAATTTTTAAGTATATGTTTTTTCAATATATGATCTAGGATCGCATCAACTCAGAAACACGATTGAAAAAAGTTTTCTCGATAGAAAATCTTGGCGAAACAACCTCTCAAAATTTTTATTTTTTTCATTTGTCGGTCTATTATCGCGTATTACCTAATGAAATAACTTTAAAAACACAAGTAACTATTATATATAGAAACACGTAAATCAGAATTAAAATATATTTAGTAGATTTTGAGTAAATAGGAAAAGTATCCCTAATTCTTCATTTTCTGTGCCTACTGACTGTGTTAATATGTACGTGTCGGCGATGATATACGATAATATTGATGTAGGCCCTTAAAGGCAACATCCGACTAGATCTGAGTGCCTGTATGATATTGAATACTTAAAATATGTGATGTAGTGTTATTTTTTCCATTATTTGGCAATGGATAGAAGATTTTCAAGTTTAGTTAAAATACGTAAATAATATTACACATATACATTTCACAAAACAGCCTCTGGTCCCACTGTAAGCTATATCTCTATACTTGTGTTATGGGTACCAGAATATAGTTATATTACTTATTAACAATTTTTTTTAAACAATGTTACAATGTACAAGGTGAGATGGGAACCCCACGTGGGTTCAAACCCACGACCTCGTGAATAACAGTGTGTTATATGAACGACTACACCACAAAACCCGTTGAATTCAACAGAAAGTATAGTTATCCTAACATACAGCTCAAGTGTGATATATTATTATGTCATTGAACAATTTTTGTTTTGTACTACTATGATCTTTTAGACAATGGTGCTGATTCTGAGCGCACAACTAAACTTATCTTAACTAAAAAATTAAAATTGATAGCGTCATTATCACAATTCGGCAATGTTTACTGAAGTTTCTTATTATTAAAACTGTGTATTATAGACTAACGATTTTAATTAATATAAATGTGTACAACGAAATAGCAAGTAATAGCTATATTAACACTACCAATTTTAATTTTTTAGTTAAGGTAAGTTTAGTTGTGCACGTAGAATTGGTACCATTGTCGCTGTTGTACAATACAGACCGCGACCTACGTTATTTTATTTTTTTTTGCTGTCTTGCCCTGCCTGGCCATGATGGTGCTTTGAGCTCTATCATGACCCGGCGAGGACCGCGACCTATGTGCATCATGAACACAATTATCTCATCTGTGTGACGATTTCTTATTTGGGCATGGTGCTTACTTTGGAACCACATAATTATAATTAAATAGATCTATGTACTTCGAAAAATATAGAATCTTTTAAATAGCAGTTGGTAATTATGTGCGCAACTATCGCGTATCAGCGCGGTCCTAATGTTGACACTTTGTTTGTGTAGTAAATAACACGTGTACGAACTCATGTTATTTTTGTATACAACAACACAACACAACTTGTCTGTTTATATATTTTTAATCCTTTCCTAATTAATGTGTTTCCAATATAATAGTTTTTTTTTAATGTGTGTTACTTAAAAACTAGAGTTAGCGGTTTTCTACCATATGGACATGTGAACCCCATTATCAGTGATGTAATAGTTATAACATTACCAAAGGTTAATCTATAATGTAATACAAAAGGCCGGAGCCTATTGTTTCTGTTCAGCTATTAAACATCTCATATGTTGGCGTAATTCGTGTAATGCATGCCATCAGCATGACCAGGACCACCTTGTTAATACTTGCTAACGTTATCGGCGAATAAACATAAAAAAAACAGCATATTGTACATATTATTATTACGGTCGATTTGATATATTTTAAATAGAAAAATATAAATTATTACCTACATCTATTTATATGAAAAACAATCATCACAAGGAAAACTTTTAACTGTAACAATGAAATGTCCTTTGATCTGTCTTGACAAGTGCTTTGGGGTTAAACTATAAATTACTTAATATTAGAAATAATTAATCCTCACATGTACAATTAGTGTTGTGTATGTATGTATAGTGAAGGTGTGTGTGTGTGTCAGGTTCTACAACAACTACTCGTCGTTCGTGCACGGCGGGCTGGACGCGCCCAACCGCGAGACGCTGCCCGTCGTCGGACAGAAGCAGATACACAACCGCATACAGCAGCTCAACTTCCGCGACTGTCACGCCAAGATCAGTCAGGTACACGACAACACTATACTGGCTTCTGTCCGCGTGTTTGCACGCATTACTTTCCAAATCGATTTGCTAATGGAATCGAGAATTTAAACTTCAAAGAATTGAAATTAATACTAAAAGTTGATACTGTAATCAATACTAAAATTAACGACATGAAAAACTGTATAAATATAGTCTTTGTAAATTAATTAAAAGTAATTGTTGTGACTAAGTAGGTACCACACAAGATGTTTCTGTTTGAAGCTACCGCGTAAATCGCATGTATCAGTCTGGAATCTGGAAAGACCTTCTTGGTTAAATCAAGAAAAATAATATGAGTCGATGGATATAAAATTGAAAGTGGGTTTGTTTGTGACGTTTTCACGCAAAATATACCGAATAGAATTGCTTGAAAATTAGAATAGAGATAATTTATAATCCTGGAAATTACATAAGCTATATATTATTTCGCAAAAAAATCTGTACGACACAAAAAATACAAAAATTTGTTAAATATGATAAGTTCAGTAACCTCTGCCGTTTTTGTTTATTTTACCGATGTTTCTTTTCAAATTTGATCCGAAAACTAATGCGTGCGTAAGGTAGTTTATATACAAGTAAGGATGTTAACAATAGGCATGTGTACAGGTGGACGCGCAGGCGACGCTAGGCAATGGTGTGGTGGTACAGGTGACTGGCGAGCTGTCTAATGGCGGCGCCCCCATGAGGCGGTTCACTCAGACCTTCGTGCTGGCCGCGCAGTCACCCAAGAAGTACTACGTACATAACGATATATTCAGATATCAGGACATCGTGTTCTCCGACGAGGAGGGCGACGCCGAGGGCAGGTCCGACGGCGAGGAGGAGGAGGCGGGCCCGCCCGCCACCTACTTTCCCCCGGCGCCGCCCGCCTCCGCCTTCCCCCCCGCCAGCTTCCCCGCACCGCCCGCGCCCCCCGCCGCCCCCGCACCGCCCGCAGCTCCCGCGCCCGCCCCCGCCGCACCTCTCGACCATCTGAACGGACACCCGCCACACCACGACGAACAACTCGCCAGGCAGTTCGTACCTAACGTACCAGGTAATATAGACATTATATAATATACATTAACAATACGTGACGGATTATGAATACAAGGGTCACCGCCTCTCTTCCTTCCCAGTGTACTGTAAAAGCCAGCTAAGAAGTATTGTACACAGGTCCTCTGTGAGAGACGAAAAACCCTGTGCGAGCACGCCCGTCAGCATGGCATAGTAGTCCATAAACCCTCCCGAAGCGGAGGAGGCTGCTGCTCAGCAATGATGGGCCGGGGAGAAGAAACCTAATGTAGTATGAATGTTGTGTGACTAGTGTCGGGTTGTATGTATTGTTGCAGCGTGCGGCGAGGGCGGGGCGGAGAGCGAGCCGCCCGGCGAGGGGAGCGCGCCCGCCACGCCGCCCCCGCCCCCCCACACCGACACGGACACGCACACAGACAACGAGCACACACCACCACCACCACACGCACGTACGTATACATATTAATATACAACCTGTTTATTGTCTACTTGATGTTATTTATACATATACATATTTATGTTTTATATCATGATTTGAATTCAATATCTTTCAATATTGACTGTTCATGTGTGTGGTAACGAGGTAAGAATACATTCCCGAGTTTCTGTAGAAGTTATATAAGGAATATTGCATACACACACATGACGGACGGAAACCTCGAAAATAAACCTTATTTGTCAACACACTTGATGAGCACGGCCCGCGCCCAACAGTAGGGTGCTGATGGGCAAGAGAGACATTTTGATCGTTTGGTCCTTCCGAGACTTACTAACAGAAGGACCAACAGCTTTAGGTGGTGTACTAAAGTTATTCGTATTATACATATGTACTAATATTAAATTATTAGCTTCTGCCCGCGGACTTGCACGCATTAGTGACCGAGTCGAAATTGAAAACAAACCTAATATAAAACTGTATTCTAAACTGAAATTAATAGATAAGTACTAATATCGATACCGAAATCCATACCAAAATTTACAGCAATCAACAATCGATACAAAATGCTATGTATGTATATCAAATAAAATCAAAAATAAATACGATACTAAAATGGCAACTACGATTGATATCAAAATAAATTCTAAGTTCAATTGTTGTTAAAATCGCAAGAAATTATTAATTCAATATTACAAAAAAAAAATCGACATAGTATAGAATATAAATACTTATCTGTTCCAATCTCTTTAAATAGGAAGACATTTCAATAAATAAAAAAATTGGAACTAAGTACCAACAAGGAGTTTGTATTCCAAACTACTGAGTAAATTGCATGTGTCAGTCTGGGACTAAAACCTTCATAGCCAAATACAAAAAAAAAAATATCTATAAGTCGATGGCCTCTATGAATTGCTGTAAAATAATCAAGATTATTTTATTACCGTATTTTACAAATATTTGCGTTTAATACCTCGTACAGAGTTTTTAGCGAAATAATATATAGCCTATTTTAATTCCAGGACTATAAATTATCTCTATACCAATTTTCGTGTAATTCCATTCGGTAGATTTTGCGTGAAAACGTCACAAATAAACTCACTTTCACTTTTATAATATATAAGTAACAATATTATCTCCGTACAGTGACGGATTAAGAACACAAGTGTCACCACCCCATCTCCTCCCAAAGGTGCTGTAAAAGTTAGCTAGGGGATATTGCACACAGATAACATCCTCTGTGAGAAACGGAAATCTCGAAAATAAACCCTGTGCCAACACGTACGCCTGGTCAGTGTGGCACTGTAGACCATTATCCTTCCCAAAGTGGAGGAGGCCCGTGCCCAACAGTGGGACGTAAATGGGCTGGAGAGAGAAGGATATTATTATTTTTTTACTTACTCTCATAAGATTCTCGATATAGTGAGCGAGTTATTAATAGAATGTTATAATACACACGACAGCGGTGGCTCCCGAGCCCAAGACGTACGCCAACTTGCTGAAGTCGGGCAGTGGGGGGGCGACGCGCGTCTCCCCGCCGGTACAGGTGGTGCTGCCCCAGCCTGCAGCACACGCCCCCGCGCCGCCCCCCGCCCCGCCCGCCGCCCCGCACGAGCCCCGGCCCCGAGCGGTGCGCGCCGCCGGGGCAGGGGGCGGGCCTGAGGCGCGCCGCTACTCGGACGCGCAGCAGCTGTTCCTGGGCAACCTGCCGCACAGCGCCACGGAGGAGGAGCTGCGGGCGCTGTTCGCGCGGTTCGGGCCTGTCGCGGAGTTGCGCGTACACTCGAAGCCCGCCGCGCCCGGCGCACCCAGACACCCCAACTATGGGTTCATCACGTACGAGAGCAGCCAGGCGGCGCACGACTGTCTCAACGCTGCGGTATGTATAACGTACATATAGTAACAATCAGTGTTTACTCATTCACCGAGATCTATAGTAATGTTATAAATTGAACACAGTAACCTCGGGCACCGTTGCTCTGATTTGAAAAATTCTTCCAATGTTGAATAGTATATTTATCGACGATGGCTTTAGGCTAGGTACACAACATCACATTTCTAAATGACACGCGTACGAAAACGCAGGCAACAGCTGGTTATAGACAAAATAGAATGAAAACTACTGCGTTGCTGATTTCTTGTAATAATTTTATTCAGTATATTTAGTATTTTATTATATTGTCTACATGGTGACTGAGTTACCACCCCATTTCTTTGCCAGGGTGCTGTAAGAGCCAGCTAAGTAACAATATAAACAGTTAACGTCTACTGTGAGAGAGGGAAAACTTGGAACTAAACCCTGTGCCAACGCGTCTGGGCTGCGCGGCACAGTGTACCATAATCTCTCCCAAAGTGGAGGTGAGCTTAACTGTGAGACGTTAATGGGGAGGAGAGAGAAAATTAAAAAATGTCACTGGATAGAATTTGATATCATAAAAATTGTTGTTTACTGGGAGCACACTTGTGTTAATGTTCAACCTGTTGTGTGGCACAGCCGCTGTACTTCCCGCTGAACTCGGTGGACGGTGTGAAGCTGAACGTGGAGGAGAAGAAGGCGCGAGGACGAGACCCGCCCAGGCGGCGCCCGCTCTCCTCGCACCGCGCACCCTTCACACCGCGCACACCGTACCGTCGCTAGAGACACACACACACACACACACAGTACCACTACTACATACATCTGTTACTAGTTGTGTGTGTGTCACACGCACACACACAACACAATAACAAGTGTGTGCTGTACTGAGTGAAATGTTGTATGTAATTAATTAAACCACACAATTCTAACGTAAATAACTTTCATACTGATAACAGTTAACAAGAAGGATTTAGTTAATAACTAAACATGCTTAGACAGGCTAGATGATGTGACCGGTACACACACACACACATACATAGACGCGGTGCTCGTGTACTGTGTACTATTGTAGCGCGTAAACATCTTTTAATATTTGAAACTGTATTATATACTAATATTAGTTCATAAAAGAAATGAAAAATGGCGATGACTAATTTTATTTTAGTTAATTTTTTCGTCACATCTTTTTTGTAACTCGTTCGAGTAATGTTTGTGTTAAGTACACATTGTATTGAGTTGTGAGGTGTGCAGGTTGCGTTACAAACGTAACAACGTGTACTTATTTATTGTAAATATTGTGAGAGGTCCGTGTGTGACGTCACTGCGCACACGGACAGACGATCAGACTAACTAAACCATGTTTAGTGTACAGTTGTGTCGACCACGTTACACATATAGTTGGTACTTAGCTGTAAGGAAGACGGACGATACGATACACACTTGGCGAACTTCATAACTAATTTAATCATAATAAATATTATCTGTTTATTATTATTTTTTATATTGCTGTAGCATTAAATTTGTGAATTTGAACAATATCACACGTGGCATTTTTAACTTAACATTTACTATTGGTTAATTGATCGGGTTTAGTTGAGAGGCGAGTCCATATTGAAAATTGTTTGTATACGTTACATGATGCATTGAAAATAGTAAATTATTTGTATAAATGTAAAGTTTGATTATGACGTCATACAAGATCGCCTCCCTCCCCTTTTCAGCACGCTAACACTCCTCCCAATATGTATGTTCCCGGTTTAATAGACATGTAGTTGTGTTGTTAGAAGTACCGCGTGTGATCGCGTCAAGTAATTATGATTGTAGTGTAAGAGAGCGACTCTGTTAAGAGCGCGCTCCTCACAGCGATTATTACATTAAACGTTACGGTATTTGTCGCAAACATTATTATTTGAACAATCCCTCAACTTGTCCTAATATTAAAACAATAACTATTGTTAGGGTTCCGTACCCAAAGGGTAAAAACGGGACCCTATTAATGAGACTTCGCTGTCCGTCCGTCCGTCCGTCTGTCACCAGGCTGTATCTCAAGAACGGTGATAGCTAGAGAGTTGAAATTTTCACAGATGATGTATTTCTATTGCCGCTATAACAACATATACTAAAAATAAAATAAATATTTAAGGGGGGCTCCCATACAACAAACATGATTTTTTTACCGTTTCTTGCTCAATACTAATAACGTTGCCTTATGTTGCATAGATGGTATGGTACGGAACCCTTCGTGCGCGAGTCCGACTCGCACTTGACCAATTTTTTATTTTAACGACGACGGCTCCTGGTTTCCTTGAACAGCTATATTTTACAGGTTTGGTTTATTTATTTATCCACAATAGCCAAATTTAGCCAGCTTACGATAATAAGTAGGTATCTAATTTATAATCTAACTTAAATTGCTAAGAGTTTTGAGTGTGTCCATTGACTCTTTTACTTAGTCTCTAATAAGTTGAAGACACTGTTCTTTGGTTTATTAAAAAAAATAGTTAAAAAAAACTAAAAAACACGCTTTATTTAATCGAATTATTGCATTGTCATCGGTCTTTGACAGGTGTGCAAAATTTGAATAGAATCTGACCGTTTAAAGTCGGTCAAAATAGCGTCCAAAGGAGTCGGTTACAAACATACAAGTGAAGCTAATATAAAGCGTGTAAAATGAGCGTCTTTTTACATTATGTAGGTACGCATCATTTTATAAAAACGTACAACGGATACTGATGAACAAATGAAAAGATTATAGGAATAGGATATAAACACATAGATACCTACTTTAGTTCATAAATTTACTGTCATCCTGACTAACAAACAGACGTTCAATATTTTTTTTTTTATGACGTATCTGGATTTTGAGAACCAAATCATTAATAAGTAATTTTAAACTAACTTAAATTGCTAAATAGAATATGACTAAAAATGTGTCCATTAACACTTTTCTTACTGTCTCTATTAAGGCGTAGACACTGTTGTTGACGCCCTGGTTGCGACGATGTTGTTCCCGGTGTGGACTGTATGGATGGTGGGGGCGAAAGAAAAGCCGGGGTCACGTGGTCTGGTAGCGAGGAGAGACAGCGGGGGCGGAGCTTGTTCTTGTTGGAGGCGCGGGCGACGACTGGACTGGCGGTGCTGGAGCGCCGCTCTTTTTATAGCAAATTTTCCCTGCCTCACCCCCTCTGCCTTTCCCCAGCTAATATCTTTATTCCTTTTATTTTTATATTACAGATTGACCTTAAATCAGCTTATATACTAGGTCTTACATGTGGTCAACACAGGTGCACAACCAGCGTCGCGGCGTCGAGGCGGGTCGAAGATTTATCTAAATATTTCCCGAAGCGTTTCCTCACCCCCCGCCTCAGCACTATATATACTCGCCCTAGTGGCGCTACATGCACTAATCTTTGCTCGGCGCGCGCTGTGTGCACACCCGTAAACAGAACTTTTCAGTTCTATGATATATTCTTATTTCTAAAGTGAAAGTCTCATACTAACAATTATTTATTTCAGCTTAAACTAATGACATTACAGGCTTATAATCTAAAGGAAAATAAACTTTACTCTGCTTACATTTATTATTTACCCTACTGCTTGTTTTCAAAGATATTTATTTACGTTATGTACTTATGTATAAAGTGCTATTATCTAACAACTAATATTAAAGGTGTCTTCTTGAGGAGCCGTCGTGCACATTTCTCCCGCCGTCGCGTCTCGCGACCCAACTGGGAGCACGACGATTTTTCTGGTGGGCCGGCGTAGTACGTGACCGTTGGCAGTCGTTATGTCTACGATGCGGACTTCTCCATCTTTGCCAGGGTAGATTTTGGATACTATTCCCTTCGGCCATATGTTTCTTGGTAGATTCGGATCGCATATGATCACTAGATCGCCCGTTCTCGGTGTGACTCCTGTGGTTCGCGTCTCCCGCCGGTGTTGGAGCAGGGGAAGGTATTCTTTCATCCACCGTCGCCAGAAGTTGTCAGCGAGGAGTTGGGCACGCCGCCATACTTGGCGTGCTGATTGATCGTTCTCTTCGAATGTTCCCGGTGAAGGTGCGTGGCTGTTCGGGCCCAGCAGGATGTGATTTGGCGTCAGGGCTTCTGGGTCACCTGGTGACACCGCCACGTGAGTCAGCGGTCGCGAGTTTATGGTATTTTCAATTTCCAGTAGGAAGGTGTGTAGCGTCTCATCGCTGGGGTGTGTTTCCTGAAGTGTGGCACGTAGAGCTTCCTTGACGCTCCTCACCAGTCGTTCCCAGGCGCCGCCCATAAACGGGGCAGCGGGGGGTATGTATTTCCAGCTGATGCGGCGCGCGCCGGCCTCGCTGCGTATCGCTAGCCAAGCTTCCTGTAGTTCTTTGTCGGCTGCTTTGAAACATGTTGCGTTGTCAGACCACAACTCTGTTGGTTGCCCTCTTCTAGCGATGAAACGTCGTAGGGCCGCTATCGCGGAATCTGCACTTAGTGTTGTTACGACTTCTAAGTGGATGGCTCGTATAGTCAAGCAGGTGAACAGCGCCACCCATCTTTTTTCTCTGCGTCGCCCCACGGTGACCTCCACGGGTCCAAAGTAGTCCAGGCCCGTGAAAGTGAACGGTCTTCTGTGATGCGTGAGGCGCGCTGGCGGCAGGTCTCCTGTTGCAGGGTTGGCAGGTTTTGCTCTCTTCAATCGGCACCGTTGACAATTTTTGATTACTGTTTTCACTGTTGGTCTTATCTTTGTTATCCAGAAACGTTGTCTGAGTTCGTTTACAGTTGTTTCCACCCCTCCATGGTGTAAATTTTCGTGTACGTGTTGCGTGTATAAACGAGTGTACCTATGTTGACCGTCGAGAAGGGCAGGGTTCGCTGTTTCATATTCGATGTCTGGTGTGGCGCCTATCCTTCCCTTTAACCGCAGCAGTCCGTCTTCATCAAGGTATACTTGTAGGTTCGTCAAACGGTCGTTTGACGTGGGTTTGTTGCCGTGTGAAACTCTTTTTCTTTCTTCTGTGAAGCTATCTTCTTGTGCACTTTTTATCCAAAGCTTTTCCGCGCGTATCAAGTACTCAGCCTCTAGACATATATATCTTCTTTCTTTGGTTTCTTTACGGACGGTCTTCTTAACTTCAATCTTCTTTCGCTTGGTGTTCCAAGCGGGGTCCTTTTGGGTCTTCTCGCTTGTTCGTTTGCGTCTGGCCGCTGCGGCAGTGTGTTTCTTTGCGCGACATAGAGCGATAAACTGTAGAACTCGTCCTGTGGTACGGACCAACGTGTTCCACTTTCCTATTCTTCCGATGTCCGGCAAGTGGTCGTGTCGTGCCGGTGTCTCATACGTTACATGGCACCTCTCCTCTCCGCTCGGTTCTGGGTTTTTTTCTCTGACTTCCGTTGGCCATTCTTCCTCAGGCTTCTGCAGGAACTCCGGTCCTTGGAACCATCGGTGTCGCGCGTCGAAGTCGGGTGGGGTGTCTCTGGTAGCGTCGTCGGCTACGTTTTCCTTGGTCGGAGTCCAGCGCCACTCGTTTACCTTAGTGAGCTCTTCTATTTCAGCCAGTCTGTGCGCTACGAAGGTCTTGAAGGCTCTTGGTTCCGCTCGTATCCACGCGAGGACGGTGCGGGAGTCGCTCCAGTATAGTTTCCTGGGGAACTCAAATTCATGTTCTTTTTCAGCTGTGCTCGCTAGTCGAGCGCCCAGTAATGCTGCTTGTAGCTCCAGCCGTGGTATCGAAGTTGGCTTCAAGGGTGCTACTCGACTCTTAGCTGTTGCTAGAGCGACGCGTACTGTTCCGTTGACGTATTGCATCCTTATGTAGACTGCGGCGGCGTAGGCTTCTTCACTCGCATCTACGAACGTGTGCAGTTCTCTACTCATGATCGGCGAGTCGATGTTGTAACAACGTGGGATGTGCAGGTTTTCAATGGTCCGTAGGTTCGTTAGCCACGTCGTCCAGCGCTGCTGCAGGTCTTCAGGGAGGGGTTCATCCCATCCGGTTCCATATCGCCATGTTTCCTGCATTAGTCGTTTTGCTGGTGTCGTGAGTGGTGATATTAGTCCAAGCGGATCGAACAGGGACATGATCACGCTTAGGGCCTCTCGCTTCGTTGGAGGTCTTTCGTTTTTCAGTACTTCGAGGGCTGTCTTCTTTTCGTTGAGCTGAAACCCGATGCAGTCTTCTCTTATTTTCCACAATAGCCCTAGAGTCTTTTCGACATCTGTTCCACCGATCGGCACAGCATCTGTTTTCGTATCGGCGTCAAAATGCTGCATAACGGACGGCTCGTTCGACACCCATCCTCGTAGCATGAAGCCTGCTTTTTTGTGTACATAGTCCACGTCTCGTGATATTTCTATGGCTTCTCTCTTGCTCGGAAAGCTTGTGATGTAGTCATCCATGTAATGATTCTTCTTAATTTCTTTTACTGCTCTGGGGAAGTCTTCTTCGAAGTCTTCTGCGTTCCGGTTTTTTATGTAAAGTGCTGTACAAGGTGAAGATGTCGCTCCGAAGATAACTGATGTCATCTGGTATTCTCGAGGTGTTGTGTGGTCCCTGCTGTCTCCTCTCCACAGGAATCTTAAGGCATCCCGGTCTTCTGGTCTTATCTTGATTTGCATGAACATTTCCTTTATATCAGCTGACACGGCGTAAGGATGTTGTCGGAATCGCATGATAACCCCTGGGAGCGATTGCAGAAGGTCGGGGCCGGAAAGCAGCATGTCGTTCAAGCTCTTGCCATGCGATCTTGCAGCCGCGTCGTGTACTAGGCGTATCTTAGGCTTCGATGGGTTGCATACTGCGAAGTGAGGCAGGTACCATGTTCTTCCTATTCTCGGGGATGTGGTGGCTGGGATCGCGTATCCGGACGTCAGGAGGTTATCTATCCTTTCTTCATACTTGATCTTCAGTCCTGGGTCGCGGTCCAGCTTCTTCTCTAGCGACTTCAGTCTTTTGTACGCGTCTTCGTAGTTGTTGGGTATCTGTTCGTTTTCTTCTTTCCATAGTAGAGCCGTTTGAAATCTTCCATCTGGCATTCTTTGACTTTTTTCTTTCAATATGGTCAATGCTCGCTCATCGGGATCGTTCTTCTGTTTCTTGGGTTCTATTCCGAGAGCTTCTAGTTCGAAGAAGTGTTTCATCATTTTTTCCATAGACTCTTCTTCTTCTTTGAGCACCGTGTGACCGCAGAAGGCGGTCGCGTTGTGGTATGACGTCTTGTATCCGTGCAGCACCCAACCCAGACGCGTCTCCGATGCTACCGGTTGGTTTGGTTCTCCGGCGCGCGTACGTAGCGCCATCAAGAGTTCCCAGTTGTCCTGGCCTATCAATACCTTGGGGCAGGCGTTCCTGTATACCAGCTGTTCCTCAATTTCTCGGAGATGCTTACAGTCTTGCACATCTTTTTTGTCTATAGTCTGCTTGGTGAACATAAGTCGTTGTACTGTGCGCGCGTTGTGGATAGTGAATTCTTCTTTACAGTGTCTTCCGCGTATCTTAACGTCGACTCGCCTGCTGTCCTTGTGCTCTACGGTTTCGTTTATTCCTTGAACCCACATCTGATCGGTGGGGCCTTCCAAATGGAGTATGTCGGCGAGGCTCTCGTCTATGATTGTGATCGTGCTGCCGTCATCCATTAGTGCGTACGTATCCACTTGGTTGCCGTCGGGGCCCGTGAGTGTTACCGGAGCTATTTTTAGGTAGGCTCGTCTTCGTCCGATGAAGTCTGCGCTTTTCACTACTTCTGCCGTAGACGTTATTTCTTTCTCGTCCTGCTGTGGTGGTATCGCTGTCGGCGTCCGCTCGCTCTGCTTGTGGTGCAGGAGGCGGTGATGGGACATGTTGCAGCCGTCCTGGCCACACATCTTCGTTTTGCAGTTACCACGGCGGTGGGTGTATCGCAGGCATCGAAAACATAGGCGGTGTTTCTTTGCAGTTTCCCAACGTTCGTGTACGTCCGTGTTCAAGAACTTCTTACACTCAGGTAGCTGGTGGTCTTGTTTGCACGACGGACACTGTCTTCTGGTTTCGCTATCCGTTGCGAATGTACGCTCGTATCTTTCGAGACGCTTCTTAGGCTGTCGGTCGTGATTATAGTTCACACTGTCTTCCGTTTGCGCGTACGCACCACATTTGTCTGCTTCTTCGTTTAAAAAGGCCGTAAGTCTCTTTAAGTCTGGTATATCTTCTTTATTTTTTGCTGCGTAGTCGTACCACTTATTTTTAATGATCGGCGTTAGTTTCTCAACGGTGATCTTTACAAGTTCTGGATTATATAAGTAGTGCACTTTCTTCAAGGCTTCTATTGTTGCTACAATGTTTGCCACTTTGCTCGCGAACACGCACATATCTCTAGGGTTGTCTCCTAGTTTTCCTAGCGCTTTTATCTTCTGCATTTCGTTCATCGCCAGGGCATCCGGTCTTCCGAATCTTCTCTCCAGTGCTTCCATTATTGTCGCGGGATCTGGCTGGCAGATGAGTAGGCTGCTTACGGCTTCTAGGGCTGTACCTTTTACACTTTTTCTTAATCTGGAGACATTTTCTGATTTTGAGAACATGCTTTCGGTCTCCTTGTAGGCGGCACGGAAAGCTAGCCATGTTGAAACATGTCCGTTGAACGTTGGTAGCTCTTGTAGGAATCTTGGTGTGTCTCTCGTCATTCTTACTGCCTGCGTTAGTGCCTCTGCTAGCGAGGTGACATCAGCTGGCGGGTGACACGCGGACCGGGTACAATCTTCTACTTCTCGTTCGTTTCGGGTGCACCGGCTTCGTTCTTCAGGTGCCGCTGACGCTGTTATCTTCTTTTTCTTCTGCAGTGTGGGCCGGGGTTCTTCTGCCCGGTTCCCGTGAGCGTTCTGCCCTTGTTCTACCAATGGAGAGTCGTCCGCGTTCTGCGGTTGACGCGCGGGCCGGGATTCCTCTTCCCGGTGCCCCTGGTTTTCCATTACCTTGGAGGCGCCCCGTCCTCGTCCTTGCGAGTCTTCGTTTGGTTTATCCGTAGGGTTCTTGCTCCCTTCTAGCCACTCGTGAACTCTTGAGTGATCATTTTCTTCCTCTACGTCTTCCTCTTCTGAGGCTGACGGGGCCTCGTCGTCTGTCGCGGTGGCTTGTTCTAGCTCAATTTGTGCTAGAGCCAGGGATGCGCGTACCTCTTGCAACTTTAGTTCCGCTATCTTCTTTTTCTGTGCCAGTTCCGTCTTTCTACGGAGTGCCTCTGACCTCTGCGATTTTTTCTTTGAGGGTTTCATGGTGTAACTTGTGCCTGTTGCGGTTGCCTCTTCAGTTTCTGCTGACGTAGTTTCCTCACTGGAGGTCTGCTCCGTAGCAGATGACTCCGTCGGTGTATTGTGCGCTACGGTGCGTCGCGACGTGCTTTTTGTCACTATTTCGTCATTGGCGACGGCGCTCACAGTTCTAGCGGCGGCGCTCGCGGTTCTAGGGTCGGCGCTCGCGATGGCAGTGTTTGTGGTGACGGCGCTCACAGTTCTAGCGGCGGCGCTCGCGTTTTTACTATCGGCACTCGCGATTCTACTATCGGCACTCACGATTCTACTATCGGCACTCACGATTCTACTATCGGCACTCACGATTCTACTATCGGCACTCACGATTCTACTATCGGCACTCGCGGTTCTACTATCGGCACTCGCGGTTCTACTATCGGCACTCGCGGTTCTACTATCGGCACTCGCGGTTCTACTATCGGCACTCGCGGCGGCAGCGCCCGTGGCGGCCGGTTCGTATTCGCGACTTGATGTTCCTGGGTGCGCTCTAGTTCCGCCCGCTATGCTTCCCTTTCTGGACCTCGTGACCGGCATTTTCTTAGCTATTCTTCACAGGAGTGGTACGTTTCTTGATTCGGCTTCGCAAGGACCATGAATGTTGTTGACGCCCTGGTTGCGACGATGTTGTTCCCGGTGTGGACTGTATGGATGGTGGGGGCGAAAGAAAAGCCGGGGTCACGTGGTCTGGTAGCGAGGAGAGACAGCGGGGGCGGAGCTTGTTCTTGTTGGAGGCGCGGGCGACGACTGGACTGGCGGTGCTGGAGCGCCGCTCTTTTTATAGCAAATTTTCCCTGCCTCACCCCCTCTGCCTTTCCCCAGCTAATATCTTTATTCCTTTTATTTTTATATTACAGATTGACCTTAAATCAGCTTATATACTAGGTCTTACATGTGGTCAACACAGGTGCACAACCAGCGTCGCGGCGTCGAGGCGGGTCGAAGATTTATCTAAATATTTCCCGAAGCGTTTCCTCACCCCCCGCCTCAGCACTATATATACTCGCCCTAGTGGCGCTACATGCACTAATCTTTGCTCGGCGCGCGCTGTGTGCACACCCGTAAACAGAACTTTTCAGTTCTATGATATATTCTTATTTCTAAAGTGAAAGTCTCATACTAACAATTATTTATTTCAGCTTAAACTAATGACATTACAGGCTTATAATCTAAAGGAAAATAAACTTTACTCTGCTTACATTTATTATTTACCCTACTGCTTGTTTTCAAAGATATTTATTTACGTTATGTACTTATGTATAAAGTGCTATTAACTAACAACTAATATTAAAGGTGTCTTCTTGAGGAGCCGTCGTGCACAGACACTTTTTAGAGACGTTTTTGTGGACACAATTATATGATGATCAATATTTTCTGTAATTCCTGATGTCCAAACTCAATTCAATCTGGTATGTAGTCTTATTAAATATATTCTACTAAGGAATAGTCGTAATTGACTATCGGTCAAATAAAAAATTGCTCCTCATTCTCGGCATATTGATGTCCACATGTCCACTGTTGGGCAGCTTCCTTCACATTGGGAGAGTCATTAAAATACTACGTCGCGTGTCGCGCTGACCACGCGTGTTGACTTAGGAATTAGTTACGAGATTTCATTTTCTCACAGAGAAATGAAATGAAATGAAAAATCATTTAATCACGTAGACACAATTTTTTAGAAAAATTATGTGCTTATGACATGTCCAATTTTTTTCCCCTACCACCGGTTCAGGACGCAATCTGCTGAGAAGAACCGGCGTAAGAAACTCAGCAGAGCTTTTAATCAAATCAATATTTTTAAATTAAATGTCAATTATACTTACAATGCTAATAACTTTACAATATAGAATATGTATTGCTCCAGAGCAACCTACTCCCAAGCTTTATCATCTTTAATAGAATGTTCTCTGTTTATACTCTTAACTATTTCCAACAGCACCCTAGAGAGGCGACACTTGTATTGTTAATATGTCACCACGCAGGCAAACTTGAGCAGTGTGGTGGAGGTGGACGTCGCCAGCCTCGTAACTTGTGAAGGCAGCCGGTACTGAGACAGCTGGTGGACTTACCGAACGACTTATGAAGTGTTCCATGTCGTTATTAATCATAGTGTGCCTAGACCCTAAATAACGGGATAAGGACAGGAGAATAATAATGAGTATTTTGTTGTTATAGCGTCAACTGGTATACATCACAATAAAGAAATATACATAAACTGAAATTTATAGCTCGCTAGCTATCACCGTTTCAGAGATCCAGTCACGTGGCACACGGACGGACAACGAAGTCTCAGTAGTGGGCTTTTATAGACTGTTGTATGTAATTTGATATAATCAGTTAACAACTAATACCAGACTGATATATTGGATGACCTGACGATGATGTTATCAATAATTTTGTACTGTTTTCGTAGCGTATTATAATGTAGTAGTGCATGACAAGTACCGCACCGTTATCGACAACTACCTCATCATTTTATTGTTGAGAAGCATCACAAATAGCAGATTTTAACTGTCTATCGCTGTTCGTGTGATACAGCCTGGTGACAGATGGACGGACGGACATCGAAATCTCACAGTTATGCGGTCCCGATTCACTTTCTCGTAAGGAACCCTAAATAATAGTGAAGTGGGTAAGTGGTAAGATGTATCAAGCTGTGTGAGTGAGGTGTATGTGTGATGGTCGGTATCACATTACAGCTGAATACAACTAAGTACTTGTTTATTGAGGAGTCACAAGTGTATCGTTAATTAACTATAGGCACGAGCCTCGTCACTCACATTTTATACTAAAAGTTCAAAAATGCAAATAGAAGATTAAGTTTAACATCTATTATCAGTTTCTGATTGTAAGAGTTCGTTGTAGCGTTATTTTTAACAGTGACCCTATCACGATAGGTATAGTTATATCTACATACAAATCATCAATGTTTAATTAACAAAGTGACAGAATCATCTATAATACTATGTACTGTAGTTATAACTGCAGGATTTTGGTACATACCTACTTAATTATACTAATATTTTTGTGTACCTAATTGTGAATTAAATGAAATTATGTTGTCTCAAATTTAATTTCAGTCAAATATGACAAAACATAATAGAGATTAATGTATATTAAGTGAACTGTGTGGGCGGCCGGTGTGTGCGGGCGGCAATATCTGAGCGTGTGCGCGTCGCTCCAGTTGTCAGGCGCGCTCTCTCGGACAACACGCGCTCTCGGACAACACAGGCGCTTACTTGCTGACCACACCACTTTTAAATTTTATTCTACTACACAAGTAAGTGATTATATTTTGTTTAAATATCAAATAATTATTATTATGACATTTATGACTAAACTATTTTCTGTACATAAAGATATCAGTTCTACGTGCACGTGCACAACTTAACTAAAAAATGCAAACAACTATAGCGTATTTTGATTAATTGGCAACTTCGTTGTGAACATTTTTATTAATTAAAGTCGTTGGTCTATACTTATTAAACAGATTTTCTAATAAAAAAGTTCTGTTAACATTGCGGAATTGTGTTATTGACACTATTGGAATCGGTACCAAAATATATGACGATATACTTAATTTAATGTTATTGATACACAATATAACAGAGAAACTGTGAGATGATTATTTTATGGTAATTATTTATTTATTTTCATATTACATTAAATAACAACTTAACAAGTAAATTGAAGAAGCTAATTATACCACAATTATTGTTAGTGTACTACTTTACTACAAATATATTCTTTTATAACTTGCTCACGGATTAATTAAAATTTATGCAAAAAAGGTTTTGTTCAAAACCTGGAGGACTTGATGATCGTAGTGAACCGGTTTAGGGATTAGTACGTATATCGTCCTGTAGGAGCGCTGCGGCCGCGGCCGCGCGGCTGTAAGCTTGCCCTCTGTTATTTAGGTCAAACACAAGTTTACAATTCAGCAAAAACAATAGTCTACATTATTGTGCAGTTTTCATCATTAAACTTATACACCTACGTTAGACCTAGTGCTCTAGTTGTTCATGTAACGGACTGTCGTTTACGAGGTCGCAGGTTCGATTCCCAAAAACAAAATTTACGTGATATTTATATTTGTCACATTAAATATTTGTACTGCGACTGGGTGTTTTCTATGTATTATAATATAAGTATGTATTTACAACAAAAAAGTGTCTATATGCATTACACCTGGCTATATATTCCGGTACCTACCCATAACAAAAGCAAATAAGCTTATCTTGGGACCAGAGAATGTTGATTGCAATATGTAATTTGTAACTAGATTACCAGTCACGTTTTACGATGAAAGAAATCAGACTTAAAATAAATTTATACTTAACATTAACATAACATATTCTAGGTCCCTTGTGTCTGTCTGTTTTTGTATGCGATAAACTTAAAACTACTACTGAAGCTTAAACATATATTTTAGAAAAGCTGCACAATCTGTTTTAGATACAAGACAATGTATGGGAAGATTATATTTCATCAATAAAAGTACGTGTTGGTTATGTATATGTTTGTAAGTTTCATTTATGTAGGAATGCATTGTAACTTTTGTTAGAACAACAATTCCTGGACCAGCTAGTATACAAATAACCATCTAGGTGGCTGTTTCTGTAAAATATGATCTTGTTTCACTGCATAAACTGCGTAGCGTCTAACTAACGTTATGTTATTTGTGTTGTCGTCAGTATGTCACCGGATGCCACAACTATTGCAATATTTACTTACTAGTGCATCTTGTTGTTAAACACAACACTCTACAAACAATTTGTGACACTGAATCACCAAATAAACGGAACATACCGTGACAGGTTCAGCTTTGACTCGATAGATAGCCTTGTCCACTCATAGGTAAACGCTTCTCAATCGTCATAAAAGGGTATTCAAAAAGAATTTTCTAACTAAAAATATAGAAACGCATAAGCATACTCCCATACACGCTTTGCGCGAATTATATGCTATAGCTATATTACATGTTGCATTCTCACCTAAATTCTGTGCCATATTGTTAATTGTACATATATGTATATTAGGCGATGAGCTCATAGCTGTTCACTATTATTGACTACCACTAGGTGACTTTTGAGACTATTGCTTCTCACAGTTTTGTACTGAAACATACACAGATAATACACCCTTCACCTGATGCAAGAACGATGTCCATAAATGACGCGCGTGACGAGCATTTAGTTTCAGGGAGGGTTTTTAATTCTTCGTGTTATTTTTTTCGAGGAGGGTTTTGATACAAAAACGGACTAATTATGTCTAAAATAATTAACGTTATTTTATGTTATAAGACCACTATTTTCGGCATTTCCACCCTAACCCGACTTCTAACGCGCGCCACGTCATAAACAACATATTTAGACGAGGTATAGAATAATATATTTTGAATACTTTTAAATTGGTAGAACGTGTTACGAATATTGGTATGTCTGGTAAGCTCACTAGCTTGGGGCCTGTCGTTCATGTGTATGTTTTACTCGTGTTCGTTCTAATGCACATTAGACAATAAGTTTTACTGAGGTTTATGCACAGAAATGGTGGGAATTGTATTTATTATGAAGCTCACAGTATTGTACGGAACATAACATAGCTTGTTATTAGCACAAAATTTCATTAAATACGGCGAGGTATTCCACAAGGAGCTATTCTTAGCCCGTCGTATTTTCAATAAACTTATTTGATCTATCTTTGATGACGTATCATCTTTATACAGGCTGTCCCAAAAGTCGACGTCAAGCCGAAATCGCATGATGGGTAAGGTCATAACAGTTATCAGAAAAATAAAAAATAAAAATTATGTCTAGTATATTTAAAATTATAGCAAAATACATTTATTCGGGAAAATGTACACCCTGTAACAGTTTTTACCTTCCTGTTGCTACAAATCTTTACTTTTCGCCATTTTTTTTTTACTTATTTCATCCTGAATAGTGCTTCTGTAATTTGTAACCTTAAAATCTGAGCTAACTGGTCCAGCTTGAAAGAAGATGTCATGTTTTGCAGAACCACGTTTTGAAAATCAGTTTTTCGCTCTACTTTAACTGACGGTCCTGAAAAAGGAACGCTTTGAGTTCACTAGAATCACTTTTAGTAAAGTCAAAGAAATTATTCAAAACCGACTTTCCTTGAAAAAATATTTTTTATACCCGATCTAAGAAATAATTTAATAAGTGTTATACCACTTTAGAATTCTTATTAAATGCGCTAATTTTTTAAGTTACTTGCCAGACTTGCGTGGTATAATTTTTTTTAGGACCGTCAGTTAAAGTAGAGCGAAAAACTGATTTTCAAAACGTGGTTCTGCAAAACGTCATATCTTCTTTCAAGCTGGACCAGTTAGCTCAGATTTTAAGGTTACAAATTACAGAAGCACTATTCAGGATAAAATAATTAAAAAAAAAATGGCAAAAAGTAAAGATTTGTAGCAACAGGAAGGTAAAAACTGTTACAGAGTGTACATTTTCCCGAATAAAATGTTTTTTGCTATAATTTTAAATATACTAGACATAATTTTTTTTTATATTTTTCTGATAACTGTTATGACCTTACCCATCATGCCATTTCGGCTTGACGTCGACTTTTGGGACATCCTGTATAATTAAATATTTTATAGCGACTGTTTTAATATGATTATTGATATGAAACATTTAATAAACTTAAAGTGGAACAATTATCTTGAGTTTATCTGTTAAATATAGATCAGAGTTAACTTTGTGCTGAAGTGATTACGCGTGATGACACAAAAAGTGATGTTTTCATAGTTTTTATCTGCAGCTCGGGGTCAGCGAGCTATCGGCGGACGCGATAACCAATAACCAAGCTTCCGTCCACGCTCGCGAATACATGTGCGGTACTCTACACTATACACAATTCAACAGAACCTGACCTAATTCTGTATTTTAATATTTAGCACAGTTTACGCAGTGGTTTATGCAGTATACACTTATTCTATGGCCCAGACGTCCACTCTCCTTCTTGGAAATAAGCATTGTTTGTTAGCCATAACTGTACGCATCGTATGCCAATTTGTTATGTTGAAGAAACTGAAACTATTGCCCCATATACTATGAATACTATGATCTCATTACCAAAAGGTAAAACGAGACTTCGCTGTTCGTCCGATATTGATAACGGCAACAATCTGTAGC
Organism: Orgyia antiqua; assembly: GCA_916999025.1. Lineage (NCBI taxonomy): Eukaryota > Metazoa > Arthropoda > Insecta > Lepidoptera > Erebidae > Orgyia > Orgyia antiqua. Next base: position 17,883,924 of record OU779867.1, read on the forward strand.
CCCTTGTTCAAAAATAGAAGTTAGAGCTTTTATAATTCCCCGAAATCATAACACTGTGGCAGAGTTTATTATACGAGGAATACAGCGCGCTCGGTCGTCCGGGGCTCCGGGGTGACTGGTGACCTATCACATGCTGATAGTGCGCACCAAATATAATGATGACACTATTTCGTATAATAATTATTTAAAATATTTATGATTTTGCTCTCAACTGATTAGTCCATGTGACCTACTTGGATAAATGTGTTTCACAATTTTTTTAGTTTTAGTTATAGCTTGTGAGCTAGGCTAACATCGACCTTCCTTGCACCAGATGACACATATATATGTTTTTATGAAAGCTTGTTAAATTCTATACACGTCTATGTACTATATTTACTTATAATTACGATATATAGATATATCTATATAGTATGTGGAAGCTTGATATTGCTGTATAAAAGGAGAAACTAACATCTAATCTGTGTTGAGACATGTACGTCTGCTCAAGTCATCAACTTGTGTAGTGAAGTACAACACTTGCAATCAACACAACAAACAATGACTCACACATGATACACGGGATGTGAAACAGAAATGTATCTACAGCCAATCAATGAGCTTAAACTAAGAGCTACTTATGTTAAATGATGGGATGTATGAATTCACTGTTGGACTTGCTACTTAATTGTCAGTAGATGTAGCAGTTGATTGAAACCAAGGTGCAAGCCTGCACACGTTAGGCAATATTGAATTACAATGAATGCAAATCAGGTCAAACGATCTATTTGTGTTTGTCGCGTTCTTGTATTGACGTGGAGGAGACCTTGTTTTCTTACTATAAACATCCTGAAATCATATCATTAATATTATGTACATAGTTACTGCTAAAGGGGACCGACCACTTTATACGGACTTTTGGCCTAGACATGGATAATTAAATAACGTATTAAAAATAATAGTTTACAGTAGCTTACACCATGTAGAATACATAATTAAATGAAGTTTAGTATCAATCATAAGTATATTACATAAAGATTGTAATAATTGTCACCGCCCAGATTATAGTCACTGGCTAATATGATACATTGTATTGTACTAAAAACAAACTTGCCTTAGATGAAAGTCGAACGCAGTAAATAAGTTTCAGTTGCACAGAATATTATATTATAATTATATAGTTTTTATCACATTGCATCATACATACGTTTATAGATGCATATAGGTGTCTGTGTGTATACCTACAACGTATTATTTAATTCGCGTCTCAATCAATGTATCAATTGTGTTGGTGACCTCACAGTCTCGTACCGGGGTCAATAGAAGTGCACCTCGCGCCTCATCATATTGAAGTGACAACACTCGCTCACGGTGAACATACTGTACTGTACTGTACCTACATGTTCGTCTATTAACTAAGTTAAAAATAGGGTCCGGTACCGTTCGCCTTATTATTATTATTATAATATAGGTACCCTGAGCCTAACTAACGGGATAAAAGAGGATGAAGAGTGTTTGTTGTGACACCATATTACACAAAATATAAAGATTTCAGCTCTCTAGCTATCACACATCCAGAGATATAATAGGCTGGTGCAAGACGGACACCGAAGTCTCAGTAACAAAGTCATATTTTACATTTTAGTAGGTACGGTACCCTAAAACAAGACAATACAAACCATAAATGTTGCAAACTATGTCCGGTATTAACTGAAGGCTCTTATCTATCTGGCTGAGGGCACTGAACATGTACCTATACAAACGTGCACCATTATCATATTACTATACATTCTCTGTTAGTGTTTATTACTTTAAATTCTTAGAAATATTCAGTCGACGAGTAATGCAGATGTCTGGGTGACATCACCTGACAGCGCCATCTGGTATTTTAATAAGCGACTATTTAAATATACCTACGAAATGTATATAACTATATCTAATATATAAAATTCACGTGTCACAGTGTTAGTTACCGTACTCCTCTGAAACGGCTTGACCGATTCTTCTCAAATTTTGCATACATATTCAGTAGGTCTGAGAATCGGCCAACATCTATTTTTCAAACTTTTTTTTTTTAGTATGGCAAAACAACGTTTGCTGGGTCAGCTAGTTACTTTATATAATTGTTATTATATACAGTATACATAACGATTGTATAGCGTCCAACTCCAACTAAGTAGATAGATAATCTGGGACCTGAGGGTTATCAAATAAAATGAACATTGTAACTAACAGCAGCCGACATAATTATGATGGCACGCAGCGCGCAGTGAGGACAATTCTTATGCGGCAAAATCTTAACGTAGGTAACAATATAATTTAAATATATAAAATTCACGTGTCACAGTGTTAGTTACCGTACTCCTCTGAAACGGCTTGACCGATTCTTCTCAAATTTTGCATACATATTCAGTAGGTCTGAGAATCGGCCAACATCTATTTTTCAAACTTTTTTTTTTTAGTATGGCAAAACAACGTTTGCTGGGTCAGCTAGTTACTTTATATAATTGTTATTATATACAGTATACATAACGATTGTATAGCGTCCAACTCCAACTAAGTAGATAGATAATCTGGGACCTGAGGGTTATCAAATAAAATGAACATTGTAACTAACAGCAGCCGACATAATTATGATGGCACGCAGCGCGCAGTGAGGACAATTCTTATGCGGCAAAATCTTAACGTAGGTAACAATATAATTTAAATGAAAACAACTATCCTTACTTATATGTATACTAGCTGTTGCCCGCGACTCCGTACGCGTGGAATTTAGGAAAGTTTCATGATAATCCATCCAGTAGTCTTTACGTGAAAGAACAACAAACATCCTTACATTCATACAATCCAACATTAACCAAACATCCAAATATTAGAGTATGGATAGAAGACCGAGGAAACGTTCGCGTTGCTCGGCCAGCAGTTTAAGAGGGCACGATACCAAATTATGCTCCATACAAAAATATGGGTATGGTACTTCCCTTTATTCTTCGCGAAAGTTAAACCGATTTTAATTGTTTCTCCGCTGTATTATAGATGAAGAGTATATCTATGCTTCTGTCACTTTCTTTTTTTCAATACATCATAACTAAAAGAAATATGACCATCCGAAAATCCCGTATTTTTCGGTTTTCTTTAGGTTAAGTTGCAGCGTCTATCACACATATTTGGTAACGTGTCACCAAAAAAGAAAGTGATACAAGCATAGATATACTCTTCATGTGGTACCTACTTAGTTCCAAAATTTTTTTTAATTAAGATGATTAAAGAGGTTGGTAGGTTGGTTAGATGCACTTATATTCTGTACTACGTCGATTTTTTTTACACGCTTTATATCAGCTTCATTTGTATGTTTGTTTGTATGTTTTAACCGACTCCTTTGGACGCTATTTTGACCCACTTTAAACGGTCAGATTCTATTCAAATTTTGCACACCTGTCAAAGACCGATGACAATGCAATAATTCGATTAAATAAAGCGTGTTTTTAGTTAAATAAACTAAATTATAGTGGAAAAAATGATAACCATGAGCGGGACTTGAACCCACGACCTCGGAATACCGTTCCGTTGCTCTCCCATCTGAGCTATCATGGTTCCCGCACATGTTTACCAAATCTTCCACTACTATATTCTCAATGTGAGTTAAACATCGTGCGATGTTTCTTGTACAACGCCATCTATTGAGCGGTTTGCACCAACTCGATCAATCGATAACTTAGTGTTCTTTACAGAACACAATTGGACCGAAATAATGACTGTACATGTATTTCTACATTAAGTTATTAATTTTTGCAATTGACTTGCTATGCTTTTACTAATCATTTTTTTATCATTTTATCATTTTTTCCACTATAATTTAGTTTATTTAGTAAAAGCATAGCAAGTCAATTGCAAAAATTAATAACTTAATGTAGAAATACATGTACAGTCATTATTTCGGTCCAATTGTGTTCTGTAAAGAACACTAAGTTATCGATTGATCGAGTTGGTGCAAACCGCTCAATAGATGGCGTTGTACAAGAAACATCGCACGATGTTTAACTCACATTGAGAATATAGTAGTGGAAGATTTGGTAAACATGTGCGGGAACCATGATAGCTCAGATGGGAGAGCAACGGAACGGTATTCCGAGGTCGTGGGTTCAAGTCCCGCTCATGGTTATCATTTTTTCCACTATAATTTAGTTTATTTAGTAAAAGCATAGCAAGTCAATTGCAAAAATTAATAACTTAATGTAGAAATACATGTACAGTCATTATTTCGGTCCAATTGTGTTCTGTAAAGAACACTAAGTTATCGATTGATCGAGTTGGTGCAAACCGCTCAATAGATGGCGTTGTACAAGAAACATCGCACGATGTTTAACTCACATTGAGAATATAGTAGTGGAAGATTTGGTAAACATGTGCGGGAACCATGATAGCTCAGATGGGAGAGCAACGGAACGGTATTCCGAGGTCGTGGGTTCAAGTCCCGCTCATGGTTATCATTTTTTTCCACTATAATTTAGTTTATTTACTAAAAGCATAGCAAGTCAATTGCAAAAATTAATAACTTAACGTGTTTTTAGTTTTTTTAAACTATTTTTTTATTATTTTGGCAGAAAGAAAAGTTACAGTTTTGAACAAGGAGGTTGTAAGTAGCGAGCAACAACTCGGGAATATAGATTTGTCCCAAGGCACGGCCTGTTTACGGTTTAAAAGTAAAATAGTAGCCTTGCCTTCTTTTTTCTTCTTACTAGCTTTCTCTTGTACTCCAGCTCAAAAAGAAAGAGTTAGAAAGGCTACTAAATAGGCTCTTTGTCATTTATTTTTCATAATGTGTTCAACTAAAAAAAGAAGCAGGCAGGATTCGTTGTACCGAGTGTTACATCTAGATCTATATCGTAAGTCTATGGTTTTGAATTAATATTTTCATAAAATTTAGATAACAATTGAACTTAGTATTTGTTTTGGTTTGTATTAATTGTAGTATATTTTGTAACGATTGTTGATTGAGGTTTTTGCTATGGATTTCAGTATTGTTTTTAGTGTCTATTAATTTCAGTTCAGATTTCAGTTTTTATTTTAGATTTGATTTCACTACTATGGCTACTAATGTGTGCGAAGCCGCGGGCAGAAGCTAGTGATTTAATAATTTGGCTATTTAGTTGTATATAAATTTTAATACTGTTTATTACACGGTTTTTATAACATGAAAGTTCAGTTAACATTGACGAAATGTGTTATTAATAGTTACTATCAATTTTCATTCTTTATTTAAGTTTGATTTATCACGTATGACTGTGATTTAGACTGTGGGTATGTCTGTGGGACGCAGATAGGTATAGTAAGCTCATAAATATAGTACATTCGTAATTACATAGCGTACAATGTACATACAACATATATTAGTTAGTGTGAACACGTAACTTTCTGTATTATAAATAATTATAATGTGTTGATCATAAACTGAACAGGATTTATGTGTGTAAGTAGTTAACTTACATACCATGCACACAATACATGCTACCAGCGACAACGCTGAGTCGCTTCGTGCACATTAAGAGCTGGACTAACATTAACAGAGTAACAACTTATTATAATGAGTTCGTGCTAGTGTGTGTGTGTGTTGATGTACTCTAATGTAGTATAATTGTTACAGGTGTGTGTGTGTGAGAGAGACGGCGCTATGCGTTGTCTCGTGTACGCGGTGCTGGTGGTGATGCTGGTGTGTGCTGTACACTCGCAGGTGAGTGTCGCCCTCCACAGTAAGTGTAGTGTAGTGTAGACACACTGACGTCTCTCTGTGTGTGTGTGATCCACAGCACACGAAGCGTCGTCACCGCAGACTACGCACCACCACGAGCGCGCCCCCACCGCAGCCGCCGCGCGAGGACGCCGAGGCGGAGCAGCTCGAGCTGGGCTTGGCGGAGAGACTCGACGAGAAACGATACCAGGTACACGACACTACATACTGTACCTGCCTACCTGTTACTGACTGTACTAATCATATATATTGACACGGTATGCACTTGCTCCAGGAGGCGGAGAGGAGACGCGTCAACGAGCTGATGAACGAAGCGTCGTCGCGCGAGGGAGACAACGACGCCATGTTGGATGGTCTGACTCTATACGTATCTATTAACTGAATGCTTTCCCAAAGTAGGCGATAAACCCTTCCTGTAGGCGCTGTGAGGGCGCGGCGGTAGGGGAGCAAAAAAAACGAGGAAGCTGTAGAATAATGTATTCTAAAAGTGAACAGTTGACAAAATATATTTGGGAAATCCTGATTTACACTATTGAATACAACCGTAACGTCATTATTCCTACTGCCATGAGGTGGAGACTGACTACATTCACACTTTACCATGTTTATTAGCCCTGTCGCGGGACAATCACACGACTATTGTCTAAATAATTTTGTCAGAAAACGAAATGATTAAAGAGCAGTGGGACACTGTGCGATCTTCGCCATGTACCACTCGCTTAATTGAACTCTGAATATTGTAGACCCCTGCCTGAAGGTGCACTGCAGCGCGGGGCGCGTGTGCGAGATAGACGAGCACGGCGAGGCGGTGTGCAACTGTATCAAGGAGTGTCCCTACGAGACCGACTCACGCCGCAAGGTGTGCACCAACCACAACGAGACATGGGGCTCCGACTGCGAGGTGTACCAGCAGCGCTGTCTCTGTCTGGACGGCAGCGCGGAGTGCCGCGGCGCGCAGTACCACCACGTGCAGATCGAGTACTACGGCGCGTGTCGCCAGATGCCCGAGTGCAGCGACAGTGAGATGTCCGACTTCCCGCGGCGCATGCGCGACTGGCTCTTCAACGTGATGAGGGACATGGCGGAGAGGCGCGAGCTCACCTCGCACTACCTCGCCATGGAGCGCGAGGCCGAGTCCAACTTGACGCGTCGCTGGACCAACGCCGCCATATGGAAGTGGTGCGACCTGGACGCGCACGACAACGACCGGTTCGTCTCCGTGCACGAGCTGTTCCCCATCCGCGCGCCGCTCATGGCGCTGGAGCACTGCATCGCGCCCTTCCTCGAGCGCTGCGACGAGGACGACGATCATCGCATCACGCTCGCCGAGTGGGGCAAATGTCTGCAGCTCGACGAGGTACATCATTAAACCATATCTCTACTGTTACCTTATAAACACGCAAACTGTCTATATCTCGGCAACAGCTGAATCTCATACCTTATGTAGGTACAGGCATGCAATCCCCTACTGCAAATCAAAAAGTTTTCAAATCAGTCTTGTTGTTGACAATATTTTACACTAGGTAGTATGTGTACACTATACTGCATTGACGTTTAAGAGGGCACGATACCAAATTATGCTCCATACAAAAATATGGGTATCGTACTTCCTTTTTTCTTCGCGAAAGTTAAACCGATTTTAATTGTTTCTCCGCTATATTATAGATGAAGAGTATATCTATGCTTTTGTCACTTTCTTTTTTTCAGTACATAATAACTAAAAGAAATGTGACCATCCGAAAATCCCGTTTTTTCGGTTTTCTTTAGGTAAAGTTGCAGCGTCTATCACACATATTTGGTAAACGATTTACCAAAAAAGAAAGTGATACAGGCATAGATATACTCTTTATCTATAATAAAGCGTAAAAACAATTAAAATCAGTTTAACTTTCGCGAAGAAAAAAGGGGACTACGAAACGTCCTTTTTTTTCAAAGAATTTGTAGGTAAAATCTGCTTCAGCTATATTTGTCCTTTTCAGCACGGTGCTCGGAAATAGGGATAAAAATACCTAAGGCCAATACCTTAATTAGGAGTACAGTACCCTCTTAATAACGGAACAGACGCTTCCAACATGAGATCAATTAAACATTATTTTTATTATGTTTTTATAAAATATCTAATAGTATTTGTTTGTATAATGCACGCAGTACGAGCTGGAGGACCGCTGTGACGAGTTCACGGACGCGCCCGCCGACAACTACTAGTCGCCGCGTCCACGCCGCAGACTCGCCGACACTGCCATTACATTTCTAATAATCTCTATAGGTACTTTAAGTAGTGATACGTTACATAATTATTATTATAATAATATGTAGATAGATATACCACGGGATAATAACCAAAAACTTTGAATAAATAATAATGTAATTAACTGATGTGATTGTTGTAAATAGTGTACACTGTGATGTTGCTACCAAATGTTTCATACTTTACAATAAACCACAAAACTTACAATAGTGTTTCATTTATACACACACACACACACATCAAGTGTACGACCTGTTGGCGAGACTTAACGTCACCTACTAGTAATCTGACCCGGCTTCACCCGGATAACATTAAAGCTTTTGTGATGTGAAGTAATTTATTAATTTTGCAATTGACTTGCTATGCTTTTACTTAATAAATTAATTAAAAGCATAGCATGTACATGTACTTCAAATGCGATGTAGACTCAATCTAGTAACATTGTAATGGATGAATTGGTTACTGTTGGCACGGCCGCTATAGCTCAGTCGGTAGAGCGACGGAACGGTATTCCGAGGTCGTGGGTTCAAGTCCAAGCATAAGCATTGCCATCCAACGTGGCAATGCTGCCAGCGTTCTGGGCACTTTACCAGTTGAGGACAATGCGAAGGTATACTTTGACGCGTAATTTATTTAGTTCATTTTATTTGTTTTCTTTTATATTAGCTTTGTACATATTATCCTGTTTTAATTTGAAAAAAAAATCGTTTGTACATATGTTAATAGATAAAATAGATCATACCATTTTTAAGAAAATCGTTGGAGCCGTTTCTAAGATCCCAAAAATATATTATTATAGATATTTATATAAGAATTGCTCCTATATAGTAGGTAATAAGATAAGATGAGCTGTGCACACTGTGATGTGCTTATAACGATAATATTATCAGGGCTACACATAAACCTACCAGATGGTAATTAAAACTGTAGACAAGTAACTTTAGCGTGGCTAAATCGTACTCCATAGAATAATGACGTTTCATATGACGCACACATAGATATATATAAATACATACTAGACTATTGCTATTTTTGATATCAGACTTCTTTTAAGGCTTTATGGGAAAATTTTGAGACCAATTCTACCTGCACAATTAAACATAACCAAAAAAGTTTAGTTGTGCACATTACATTTACATCTTTTCTTTATCTTTACTTCTTATAAAACAAAGTCGTAATTTTTGTATGTATGTCCCTATAAATATAAATAAATATAAATATAAATATTCATGGACATTTCACACATCGTCCTCTGGTCCCAAGCTAAGCTTATTATGCTTGTGTTATGGGTACCAGAATACGGATATAATACATATACTACTTTTCTTTTGTAAATACATACTTATAATACATAGAAAACACCCAGACGTAGTACAAACATTTGTATGACATATAAGAATGTCACACAAATAATTGTCCCAAGCGGGAATCGAACCCGCGACCTTGTGAACGGCAGTCCAGTACATGAACCACTACGCCACGAAGCCCGTCAAATGTATGTGAGCTTATATCTTCAAAAATACGCAACGGATCTTGATGCGGTTTTTTTTAATAGATAGAATGGTTCAAGAGGATGGCTTTTTTCGCATAATTTATTGGGGTTTGCTGTATATTGGATGAGATATGGTAAGATTTGCCGAGAAATTCGGACGCGCGCGAGCTATAAATGAAAACGCTGCCTTATCTATGTGAGGTACAACAAACTAATGTATGGAAGAATTCTTAGCTACCTATAGTTCTTCAAAAAAGTCCGCGAGGGCATATGTCTATCTTTTAAGGGAAACCCGCTGTACCCATATTAATGTCAAACAAATGATCAAATTCAATAGGGTGTTTTCAAAAGCTATTTATCTGTTTAACTTTAACTAAATAGCTTAGTTAGCTTACGCAATTAATATATATTATAACTGCTCTTTACAGCATGCAATTTAAATGAATATCTTAGGAGATATGACGAAAAAAGAATTACGCGCTATAAAATAAAATAAACTGTTGGCTGAGTAACGCGAACGTTTCCTCGGTCTTCTATCCATACTCCACTGTTTCGTTAAGTAAAGATGTTTATTGTGCTTTCACGTAAAGACTACTGGATGGATGATTTTTATGAAACTTTCCAATGAAAAATGGAATAGAAAATGAACTTATTTTTTATCCTTTTTACCGCGGGTAACACCGCGGGGCACAGCTAGTTAATTATAATCTTCAGTCTATAATAAACAGTTTTTATAACAAGAAAGTTCAGTTAACATTACGGAATTGTGTTATTGACGCCATCCATTTTCATTTCTTAATTAAATTTAGTAAGAGGCGTATTTTCCCTAGGGCCATAGGGGCCATGGCCCCGGGGCCATAGGGGCCATGGCCCCGGGGCCATAGGGAAAGACTGGAAAGGCTGGCTGCCCCGGGGCAGCCAGCCTGAGAAGGGCGGCGAAAGCCTTCAAATTTAAAATTTTGCTCTATCTCTGTTAATGTAAGGGCGTCTAATTAAATTGGCCCAGGACGCCGAATCGAATGGGGCGCTAATTTCCAAAATACGCCTGTGAGTTGAGTTGTGCACGTAGAATTGGTACCAGTGTCAATATATCGACTGATTAATTGCTATTTCTAGATTGTATAGTGCTCTCTACAGCATGCGACGCAATACAATCTTAAACTTGAAATTCAAAGAAAACGTTTCTGTTCCATATTATATCATCGCTAGTAACATTCATTGGTCAACGGTCATAGATCTTTATAAATAAATATGTCGTAGGAGACTTGATTAAAATAGTTTACATAAGGATTTTTAGTTTTAACTTAGCTTCCAAGATTATGAAGTGGGTCCTCAAATTGTGTCAATGGTGAGTAAGTTATTGATTTTGTGTAGTTAGTTGGTGAGATTGAAATGGTGACCCGTTAAATATTCGTAAAATGACCCTTCTAAACCAGTTACACGTGTGGTAAGCCCATAACTGTTCTGGCTGTAAATACAGGTAATTTCTATGATGTTTTCCGATATATATATTCATGGACATTTTACACAACGTCCTCTGGTCCCAAGCTAAGCTCACACGTTTGTGTTATGGGTACCAGTGTACCAGAATACAGATAGAATACATAGTACATAGGAGTACTTCTATGGGAGGGTATAGCTTTTGTAAATACATACCTAGACATTTATCTTAAATAGAAACACCCAGACGCAGGACAAAGATTTGTTTTGTATGACAATCATAAATATCGCACAAATGATTGTCCCGAGCGGGAATCGAACCCGCGACCTTGTGATCAGCAGTCCATTACATGAACCACTAGACCACGAGACCCGTCAAGTTTGTCCTTCATGTCATAAGGCGAACGCTGTCCAGCCGTGTTGTAATTGTCGAAGGTCGTTCTCAAAATTGTATTTCTTTCTGTAGATTTAGCTAACTGAACAATATAACCAACGTAGACGGTTAACCCAGTTGTCCGTTAGGTGCCCAGATTGAAAGAATACAAATGTCACCTCCTTGGGCGTCGCACATAAAACTTATAATACCTACCTACTTAATGTAGGTATTCAAATTTTTTATTGTTATTGTTATAGCAGCACCAGCATAACACATCCATATTCCAAATTGCTAATGCTGACCAAAGTGACCAATGCTGACGCTAAACGAAACGCAATTTTAAAAGTAAATTTAGTTCCTACTTTTCCTCGCTGCTTGGCTTGGCAGCACTATTCTTGGCATCGCCACAAATGTCATTGCTACTCACCCGCCATTTCAAGCGACGCGGATTGGGCGAGCGCCGCGTGACGTTATTTTGTTTGTTTTCGACACATCCGCTTGCGTGCAATTGGCCAGACTGATAGCTTTATACAGCACAGTTGCGCTGCCATCTTGTATTTTACTTTTGGCTTGGCGCCTTTCGTCCTTTCCTGTTTGGTTATTCACTGACTGTAGTGGTGATAGTGTGTTACACGTTTCAAAATGGTGAGTTTTGCAAGATTTTGTGAAATTTAGTTGTTGTTATTGCGGTTTTGCTATGTGTATCGGTGAATAGTGGTGTGGTTAACTACCTGGCAAAGTTTCAGCGTTGTACGAGTAAAATTAATAGGATTTTTCGTCAATTTTAGGCTGGCGGTAAAGCGGGTAAAGATTCTGGTAAAGCTAAGGCGAAAGCTGTATCGAGATCAGCCAGGGCAGGATTACAGGTATGTGTATTCGCATTCTTAATTTATTTAATGATTTTTCGTATATGTATTATGTTTAAAATTGCTTTGAATCTGTATTTAACATAATTGAATAATACGAATGACCCAGCAAGTATGGCGGCTATCGACCAAGTTCGTTACAGGGTTTAATCAATACATATGGATTACAAAGAAATGTTTTTTTTCAGTTTCCCGTTGGAAGAATACACCGACATTTAAAAAATAGGACAACAAGTCATGGGCGCGTCGGTGCTACAGCCGCAGTATACTCTGCAGCTATTCTGGAATATCTTACAGCCGAGGTAAGTTTATGATACGCCCTATCAATATGGCGGCAATTTTTATTCTGTTATTACTAGCGGATATTAGAATTAAATGTAATAATTTTCATGTAATGATTTTTCATATTACACTACATTTGTTCACAAAGCATTTACAAAATATTTTGTTAACCAATGGTTTTGGCGGGAAATCACAAATACAGGTTAGGTAAGGAGCTCCTGGTAAATATTAAAGGTGCCTACCTACTTTAAGTTAATATCAATGCATGAGGACGATTTGTTTGTAACTTGGTAGTTACATCCAACGGAGCCCTTCTTAGAATTGTTAATATAATCAAATATGTGAATCTATTTTATTTTTAGGTCTTGGAGTTGGCGGGAAATGCATCAAAAGATCTCAAAGTAAAACGTATTACACCACGTCACTTGCAGCTCGCTATCAGAGGAGACGAGGAGCTCGATAGTTTGATTAAAGCCACTATTGCTGGCGGAGGCGTCATTCCTCACATACATAAATCACTCATTGGGAAAAAAGGTGGTCCTGGTGCACCCGTTTAAAATTAGGTAAGCATTTGGTTAGATTTGTTTGTTAACAACCTGTTACTGTAAAAGAATAATTAACCAAGAATGTTTTCTTACAGATATGGCACACTCATTAATTTATAAATTCTAGTGTTAGAGTCCTGTTAGTTAATGCGATTATTAAAATGAAAAGCCAAACATATATATTTAATAATTAAAAAACCATTTTCTGCATTATACCCTTGACCCAACTCCTATTATTAGTTCTTTTGGCATCTCGTATAATTATTTATTCATTATTACATATCTGATCAACTGAGCTTAGCTTGGTTTAGCTTCTTGAATATTAAAAATTTTTAAAATCTACAAAAAATATGAAATGTAAAGTGCATAATATAATGACCAGGGTACAAATCATAGGCTTCTACTTTTGCAACTGCCCAAATACTCATGTAAGTTATTGTGACATGACCGATGAAAGCGAAATTGACCTCTATATTGTAATGATATTATTGACAGTTATTCATTTTATTTTTATGACACACTAAATCAATGAACTGCCCTCCAAACTAAACAATAATTGTTTATTTTTTATTTCTGTTGTAATTAATTATCACATTATACTAACTAGTTTTTTTTACTTAATTAAATAGAATACGATTTTTATTTAAATTTTGCGTCATCGTACCGTCACGCCTTTTACCCATGGGGGTAGGCAGATACTATAGAGATTCATTTGCTACTATCCAAACTTTTCAAGTATTATCTTTTATTTTATTAAATCTACATATTATGTTAATGTAGTGTACTGAAAGCTTATACACTCCCTCTTGTTGGGAAACATTTCATCTGTATGTAATAACTACTGCTTGCCTAGGGTTCATACTAGTTTTTAAAAATCTTGGAACAAGTAAATTACCATGCACACTTTTTATGCTACAATGGCGTTAACCAGTCATCCATCATTAGTGCAGAGATAATTTAGGGTTCTGGTCAGAAGGATGTAGTGACTAAGGTGGAGAAAAGTATGCTTAGGTGGTTTGGCCATGTGGAGAGGATGGATGAGAGACGGTTAACGAAAGGCATATACATGGTGGAGGTAAGTGGGAATGCTAGGAGAGGACACCCGATAATCTGATGTCATGACAGGTATACTTCAAAAGGGTCAAGTGAGTAGCACTTACAACCGTCGGGGATGTATGACAAGATGTATTATGAGTGTGGATGAAGCCAAGGAGGTATGTTTGGATCGTAGCAGGCGCTCTTTAGTTTCTCCCTGCCCCCGTGAGAAATAGGCGTGATGTTATGATGATGATGTTAGATTATTCCAGATTGGACTTATTTATAATTATTAATAGAAATAGAATAATGATAATAGAAAATCATGCAAGAATTTGTTTATCCTGGTTTATAAAATGAATGCCTTTGATTGACATAAAGGCAATTTTAATGCAAATAAATAAATTAGACTTTAATCAAAACACTCTGGTTCCAAGCTAAGCTTATTTGCTTGTGTTATGGTTGCCAGAATAGGGATATTGCAAATTAACTGTTTTCTTTTGTAAATAACATTATTTATTACATAAATGGAATGACATGTAAAGGAGGTGTTTGCCCTAGATCAGGAGTGGCCAACAAGTCGACCGCGAGACCAATTTTGGTTGATCACTCGCAAGTTCCATGAGGGGACGCATTCAATGCCAAATGTTTCTAGTACTTGATACAGACATACAGGAATGAACATACGCAGCTCATGCTTCGAGTAGGGAGACGTTCAGCGTGACCACCTTTAGTAGTTTTCTACTATTTTCAAGAGTGCACCGCGGTATAAAAGCATTCCGTAGTGTCCAAATTTTTGAAATTCTTCCTTAAGAAATAGGTCGATCATGACTTAACTTTAAAATAAAAAGTAGATCTTATGTGCACAAAAGTTGGCCACACCTGCCCTAGATTATTGATGTTGCTGCTGTTACCAACCACCATATTTAGCGTAATACAACATACTTACGTGTGAGGAGAAATAAAGAATTTATTATTTATACTAATGAGTGAATAATGTTTGATTTCAGGTTATGATAAGACTCTGCTGCATTTGACTCCGGGCACGTTTTCTACAAAACTTAACAACTGAGACAGTTTTCAAGAGTTAGTGATGTGAACTGTGGAGTGTTTCCAAGGAACTGTTTGGTCCGGACTAAATCGTTTTAGTAGTTAATAAGTTCTAGAAATATTTTAGTGTATAAGAAGATTTAATATGATTGTAGAATTAAGTTTAATTTTCTTGTTTGTTCATAGTACATGATATTTTTGTGAAGCATTGACTATTACAATGTGTATAGACATTCTAAACTATATTTTGACACCAAGTTGTATATTTGGTGGCACTTCTTTTTGGCTATGGTGTTATGAGGGTGCATTGTGGTTTTAATACAACCATTGTAAAGTTAATTCACTAATTGTTTGAAGCTATAAGCAGTTTTAATAGTTTTGCAGTGTTTGTATTTTTTAAGTGACAATCTTTAGTAGTAAAGTATAACATAATGTTATTCTAAATTGTAATATCATATGATGGAACTGTTACAAGTTGTAAGAAATGTATTTTGATCTTTGAAATATATGACAAAAGAACGAATATTACTTCATTTACTTTTCATTATATCATAAAGGGTACCACGAATTGTTAACAATGCTTTACTTATTATAAAGCAGTCGTTATATTTATATATATGTCCCTATGTGAGCTTATATCTTCAAAAATACGCAACCGATTTTGATGCGGTTTTTTAATAGATAGAATGGTTCAAGTGGATGGCTTTTTTGCGTAATTTGTTGGGGTTTGCTGTATATTGGATGAGATATTAAATTTGCTGAGAATTTCGAACGTAGGTATAGCCACACTCCCAAATGAACAGGGGTTTTTTTAATATTATAAAGTTGAAAAGTTTGTTTGTTTGAACGCGCTAATCTCGGCAACTATCAGTTCGATTTGAAAATTTCCTTTTGTGTTGATAAGTCCATTTCTCAAGGAAGTTATAGGCTATATAACATCACGCTGCGATCATTAGGAGCGAAGCATTAAGCATAAATGAAAAATTATGCAAAAAACCGGGAAAATTTGAGTGTCAAGATTCACCCTGTAGTATTATTTCAAATTGTAAATGCTTACGAGCGTAGAAATGCCGATTCTCACAGAGTTATCGGTACCTTACTCGGCACCAGTGACAAGGGAGTGGTGGAAGTGACGAACTGCTTCTGCGTCCCGCACAAGGAACATGCCGAACAGGTGGAGGCCGAGCTCAACTATGCCATGGACGTGTACGAGTTAAACAGACGGGTGAATGCCTCTGAAAACATTGTTGGTTGGTGGGCGACAGGCAACGAGGTGACGAACCACACGTCAGTGATCCACGAGTACTACTCGCGCGGGTGTAAAGAGCCGGTCCACGTGACCCTGGACACGTCGCTGCAGGGCGCCCGCATGGGGTAGCGCGCCTACGTGTGCGTGGCGCTGGGCGTGCCGCGCGCCAGGCTGACCTGTATGTTCACACCCATATACGTGTCCGTAACATGCTACGACCCTGAGATTGTAGGGCTGAATCTTAGTCAAAAAACAATGGGTGGTGTCGGCAGGTCCAGCCCATGTTAGAGTTGACTCAAGTGGCTGTGGCAGCATCCAAAATGATCCAAACTGTCCACCCTCCTGGACCAGGTGTTGGCTTACGTGGAGGATGTCCTCGCCGAGCGTACAGAACCCAACAATGCAGCTGGAAGACAACTCCTGGAGCTAGTGAACTCAGTACCAAACTTATCAGCTGACATATTTGCTGCCTCGTTTGCCTCCATTGTTAAGCATCTGCTTATGGTGGTGACGCTCGCTCAGTTGATCAAGACTCAGGTACAACTCAATGAGAAGCCCACTTTGTTGACATCACAGTGAATTAACAGACACAATTGTATTGAGTTTGTACATTATTGTATGTTAACATTAAAATAACAACTTGGCGTCATTTATGACAATAAATTAATAGTAGACTACTGAACTTGACAAAATTCGCCATTATGCAATCAGTGACTGATCGTTATGACAATATTGTAATAGCAGACTTGGGCCCCTAGTTATATGTAGGTAGGTAAGTATTATTTTAGTTACCTATTTGTCTCTTTCTAGGGAATAATAAAGTCTCTCCAGCCCATTTACGTCCCACTGCTGGGCACGGGCCTCCTCCACTTTGGAAGGGATTATGTTCTACTGTGGCGTGTTGGCACAGGGTTTATTTTCGAGTTTTCTGTTTCTCACAGAGGATGTTATCTGTGTGCAATATCTCATAACTGACTTTTACAGCACCCTTGGGCGGAGATGGGGTGGTGACACTTTTAGTCTTAATCCGTCACCACACGGAGAGAACCGTAGATAATAAAATAAGATAAATTCTATTTTCTTTCTATTGCCCGCGACCACAGAAGAACCAGAAGGAACGCTCGGCAACATTTGAATGCATCGTAGTGTCTCCCTAAACGAGCCCCGCGCGGGCGCGCGCACCTCCCTTCACCTCCGCGCAGTGTTGCTAGCTCTCGAGTCATTTCCTACTAATTCTCACTTTTGGGGAAAATGTAAATTTCTTTTTTATTATTTATATTATAAGTATAGATTATAAAATAAAGTTGTTATTTTGTATGTTTGTCCTCTGTGAGTGTATATCTTCAAAATTACGTAATGGATTTTCATAGTTTTTTTTTTATAGATAGTAATTCAAATGGGTGGTTTTAGCTATGTTAGGATTTGATTCATATATTAACCTTAACCGATGGTATGGAAAAAATATTTGGACTTATCATAATCACATAATTTTCCCTAAAAAAATCAATCATGATTATTAACTATACCTACTGTATGAGATGAGACAAAAAGATGTATGGTCATAGACGTCCAAGTTGTTGAGTGATCTCAGAAGTCCAAGAAGATGTATGCGCGTTGAGTGAGTCGCATACACCACACACCTTGTATTGAATGATGTACTGTTACGTGGGCACCGCTGAGTGAATGGTACACACGTAGGTTTTGTAAAATGATAACACTGTAATATAGCCTGGATGAAAGATGCTGTTTATTTGACTATATTAATATGATGGTTATTATGGATGTGAGTACTGCTAACAGTGTTAACTGTGTACGACGAATATGAGTGTTGTTTGCGTATGATTGCTACGACTGCTAACTGAGTACTGAAGTGTAACTGTATTGTGTGGAAAATGTAATATAAATGTGCTGATGTGCAGTTTAATCCATGTGTGTGCTGTTGGCTCATACACCTACATTTAAAATTCCGGGCCATTTGAAGTTTTCTTGAATTAAAAAATTCTGAAGTGATAGGTATACGTAAATTAAAGAGAAAATAAAAATTGCAATATATTTATTCACAATAAAATTTAGCAAATTATAAATAGATTTAAGAAGTAAAGAAATATTATGAGATAGTTATTTAACCCTTAATTTGACAACTGAATTAAAATATGTAAATGTATAAGTTTGATGAATGCTGGGCATCAAAGCCATCCTAAGAACTGTAAAAAAAATATGCATAAAAAACTCATTTTTTATATTTTTACCTTGAAAAATGGTTAAATCTATTTTTGGCCGAATAAAAAAACCACTAAATTACGTTCAAAACGTTAGGCATTGCAGATTAGCATTATCACATACGTATATTCTAATGCACAAATTTAAAAAAAGAAAAACTTCTATTCACAAAAACATCGAAAAATAATATATTTTACCTTGTCGAAAAAAGATGACCCCGTCTCCGTTGACATAAACATAATGTTTCCAACCTAATATTTTACCTTCTACTACGTTTTTCATAGGTTGACCAAGAAATAATCACGCAGGATGAAAGAAAATAATGTTTACAGCGCACACAGTTATTTTTAAAAAGTTATGTCCGCCACACCGGTCAAAATCTAATTAAGGGTTAATACATACCTATTCAAGGGTTAAATGCTAAAACTGCATTAAAGTTAGTGAATAGCAGATGGCAACGATAGGTTGTGCACAAATTATAAACAAGGGAGAATGCTTTACCAAAAAGTGGCAACACATTAAGATTGGGTTCGCCCAATTCATACGTAGGCGAGTCCAACTAAAATAATTTTTATTAATATTGCCCGCGACTTTCTCCGCGTAAAACTTATAAAGTTTCCCGGGTTTTACAATGTTTTCATTACTTTTCAGTGATACTTCACTTAGCTGCAGCGTGATGTTAAATAGGCTTCCTCGACAAATGGACCAGCAGTTCCTGAGATTAGCAGGTTCAAACAATTAACTGCAATTAACAAACTCTTCTTTTAGTTTATGGCTTTTGTATTATACAATTTCGCCAAACAAACTCTTCTGCTGTATAATTTTGATATATTGGTATAAGCCACGCAAATTGGTAATGCGCTGGAACCTTGTCAAATTAACGCCCTTGTGACGTCATCAGCAAAGAAAAAGTAGAGCTAACAAAATGTAATATTCTCATCTATACGTCACTATGACGTCACCAACATGGCCGCCAGGCGCATTACCAATTTGTGTGGCTTATACTTCAGTGATTTTGGTATAGATGTCTATAAGTTTTTATTTAAGTCCTATAAGTTTTTATTTAGACGGGCCTCGTGGTGTAGTGGTTCATGTAACGGACTACCGATCATGAGGTCTCGGGTTCGATTCCCGGTCAGGACAATCATTTGTGTGATGTTTTTAATTGTCATACAAATGTTTGTACTGTGTCTGGGTGTTTACTATGTATTATAAGTATGTATTTACAAAAGAAAAGTAGTTTATGTATTATATCCGTATTCTGGTACCCACAACACAAGCATATAAGCTTAGCTTGGGACCAGAGGACGTTGTGTGAAATGTCCATGAATATTTATGTCACGAAGTATAGATACAAGGAGTCCGAACGGTATAGGCTTTTCCATAATATTTCGTGTACACAATAATCAACCCAGATAATAGTTCTATTTTCTGCCACTGGCGGCGCAAGTATTCAGGGCGTACCGATGCTAGTATAGAATATCAGAATATCTCTTGACCTTCTCTGTATTGTTGGGTTTAAAGCACTCAAAAAATTTCCTAAAACTTATATTTATATCCACGTTTCTCAGAATATTTTTTTCCACAAGTGTCAATAGTTCAAACGAGTACTCCTTGAAAAATGGCGCACTCTACCGGCAAAAATCTGTCCCTTAAATTGAGACCATTCGTTCAACATTACGTTCGGACTCCTTGTATCTATACTTCGTGATTTATGTATTCTGTGGTGTAGTCTATGGTGCCATGGTACCTAGGCCCTGGGCCCTGAGTCGGGTATTTCAACGGTGTCACAACTGTACCATTATTGTACCATTATGGTGCAATAGTAAAGTTTTTGGTAGTCTACTAATAATGTGTCGTCATAACGACTTCATCATTGTCTTACAATTGTCAAAGTGACATAAATTGCTAGTCTCGTACACAACTGCTTCACAATTGCAATTCAATGACTGAAATGTTTCGGTAGTCTGCTATTTTGAATTTGACAGTAATATTTTTAAATTGTCCTGTGTCGACAGATTGCCATAAATAAAAAATAGATAGATAGAAATATTAGAAATTGTTCTTTGTAATTTATTGCAATTTACTAATCTCCTAAACTTCACATTGCTTTTTATACTAATAAATAGTATGTACAAATATATTTAAACGAAGTCTAGCATGATTAAATGTTTAAATTTATTAGTAGTTTTTCGAAAATCACTTCAACTAACGCATTTTTTAAAAACGGCAACACATACATACCATTCTAACACAATCCATAGATAAAAGAGACCGAAAATTCAATGCATAGATAAAAGAGATCGACAATTCTATTACCATTGAAAGACCGTTATGACGGCATATAGCAGACTACGGATATTTGACTTCAATTGCAACGGTATCGTGCCGGTATTGTGCCGGTATGACAATTGTTCCAAAATAGTGGACTTGAGCACCTGAGTCGGGTATTTCAACGGTGTCACAACTGTACCATTATTGTACCATTATGGTGCAATAGTAAAGTTTTTGGTAGTCTACTATTAATGTGTCGTCATAACGACTTCATCATTGTCTTACAATTGTCAAAGTGACATAAATTGCTAGTCTCGTACACAACTGCTTCACAATTGCAATTCAATGACTGAAATGTTTCGGTAGTCTGCTATTTTGAATTTGACAGTAATATTTTTAAATTGTCCTGTGTCGAGAGATTGCCATAAATAAAAAATAGATAGATAGAAATATTAGAAATTGTTCTTTGTAATTTATTGCAATTTACTAATCTCCTAAACTTCACATTGCTTTTTATACTAATAAATAGTATGTACAAATATATTTAAACGAAGTCTAGCATGATTAAATGTTTAAATTTATTAGTAGTTTTTCGAAAATCACTTCAACTAACGCATTTTTTAAAAACGGCAACACATACATACCATTCTAACACAATCCATAGATAAAAGAGACCGAAAATTCAATGCATAGATAAAAGAGATCGACAATTCTATTACCATTGAAAGACCGTTATGACGGCATATAGCAGACTACGGATATTTGACTTCAATTGCAACGGTATAGTGCCGGTATTGTGCCGGTATGACAATTGTTCCAAAATAGTGGACTTGAGCACCTAATCTATCTTCTATCTATTCTGTGTGCATGGAGACTAGAAGATAGGAGGAATATCTCAGTATATTATAGTGTCCGCTGAAAGGCAGCAACACGAATTATAGATACAAGGAGTCCGAACGTAATGTTGAACGAATGGTCTCAATTTAAGGGACAGATTTTTTGCCGGTAGAGCGCGCCATTTTTCAAGAAGTACTCGTTTGAACTATTGACACCTGTGGAAAAAAATATTCTGAGAAACGTGGAGTTAAATATAAGTTTTAGGAAATTTTTAGAAATTTTTCGAGTGCTTTAAACCCAACAATACAGAGAAGGTCAAGAGATATTCTGATATTCTATAATAGCATCGGTACGTCCTGAATACTTGCGCAGCCAGTGGCAGAAAATAGAACTATGATCTGGGATTATTATTGTGTACACGAAATATTATGGAAAAGCCTATACCGTTCGGACTCCTTGTATCTATACTTCGTGGGCAGCAAATTAAGGTGGCGCCATAGTAGCAAGTAGAAGAATTTTCAAAAGAGCGCCACAAATTATTAGAAAGGAAAGAAAAACTACCGCTTTGTTACAGCGCAGTTCTTTAAATTATTATATTATATAGACAAACATGACTATGAAATAAATTTATATTAATTATTATTATAATTATACGGTGTTTTTAAGTACCCCAAATATTTGTAAATAGCAAATAGAAATAGTATTAAAGCATTACCGCAACAGTAGCACACTTCACTCTGCTTATAACTGCTACATTCATATCATTCATCTTGCTACACTAGCGCTATTTCGGTGAGTGTTATTTGCTGTTTACAAGTGGTCACTTTTTGGACTGATCCCCCATACAAGATACTTTTTTTTTTTTTGGCATCAGTTCTACTTTTGCCATTTTCAAGTAAAAATTAGGGAAATAGTAGGTAGTAGTACAACAAAGGAACGAACGGAAAATTTAGAAAAGGAACTGATCAGGAAAGTTTATATAAAAATAAATAGAATATACATTTTATAAATCGGGAACAAACACAGAAACAAGCAAGTAAATATGTACAAAAATAAGAGAAATATAGAAAAAGATAAATATACTTATAAATTAAAAATAAACGTTTATACTACAAGTCAATATTATTATTTACAATATAATCAGCTAAAATTTGATAAACGAGAGGATCTACATACAAGATATTCCTCCTTTCTTCTAGTCTCCATGTCTGTGTGGTAATCGGCCATTACTCTATGTTGTGGTCTATGCCAAGCATATCTATATTATTTTACTCTTTGATTCCGAAGTCTATTCTTTATATGGCTCCATGGTAATTTCGTTTTTGTGAGGTGCAGTTAATTATTTCTTCAAATTTATTTACGACTATTAGTTGTTGAAGTTTTGGTGGAAAACAAGTGTATTTCACCATATTAATAACGTTTAACTGGTATATCTTCAGCAAAGTTCTATAAACGCAAAATGAGTTCGAGACATCGTGACAGAAGTCGGTCAAGATCTCGCGATAGGGATAGGCATAAGGAGCGTGATCGTGAAAAGACCCGAGATAGGGATCGTGACAAGGATAGGGATCGTGATCGTGACCGTGATCGCGACAGGGAGCGGGACCGGGACCGTGACCGTGATCGCGACAGGGATCGTGATCGTCACCGGTCAAAGAGGTAAGCAAGGAGTTTATTTACCTGTGTGCAGTTACATGATTGTGTCTCATAATTGTGTTGTGACCATTCAGGGACAAAGATAGAGAGCGGAGCCGAAGTCGTGATCGTCATAAGGAGAAGCGACGCAGTAGGAGCCGCTCACGCAGCAGAAGTCGAACTCGGAAGTCTAAAGACAGGCAAGTTACTCGTGTGTACCAATTGTGTGCTTTATCACTATTTGCAATTACTTGGGAACAATAAATTTAGTTGTGTGCACAGAGATGGGACCATAGCACTGTTAGACCAGATGGTGGGCACCACCACCAAGGCTACGGCGCGCCAGGTGACTCCTAACGGCACTATCAACCCGGCCACGCAGGCCGCCATACTGGCCGCTGCAGCTGTAGCACAGGTAACTTCATTTACTACTCTTATAATGACTATAACTTCAACATATCCTTGTAGTTATCATTGAATTATCATAAGCTAGTACTTGGGAAATCATTATTTGGAAATCAAATTTACAATGATTGAAATGATTGAAATTTTCATTCATTCATTCATTCATTCATCAAATTTACAAAAAAAATCTTGACAAATTGTGCTTATGTTTCTTTTCTAATGATAGTTTTTGCATGACCATTAATGCTGCCAAAACAACTTTGTTAGATATAATACTTAGCTTTTTTAATAGCTATATTGATTTATCTTCCATCTAAACATCTGCATACTACATTTTATGAGATTTGTTGGAGTCATTTCTGTGATTCCAGTTATACAGGATGTCTGGTAAGACATGTGTACACATTGAAGAAGGGTGTTCACTATTTGATTGTGATATAATTATATATATATATTTATATTATAATTTTAATTTGAATCATATTCTAAGTACTATATATTATATAGTACTTAAAATTGTATATAATTATCTGAGAAAATATTGTGATACAGACACTTGTGTATCTCGCCTCTCTACCTGTCACCTGTATATATACTAGCTGCTGCCTTGTATGCATAACATTTAGAAATTAAACCTTATGAATTATATACATTTAAAGATAAACCTTTGTCATGAAACACTGTCTCTTGACAGTGTTTCAAGAATCTGTTGCAGTTTTAGTATTAAACATACAAAGACAACAATTTTGTTTTATTATAAATGAAGGTTGTATGTATGTATGTACATGTACAAGAATTGCTTGTATTGTTTTCCAGCGTAATATGTGTGAACGAGAGGTAACCTATCATCAATTACCATCTTTATTGATACAAATATATCTTGTTTATTTGATACTAGCTGTTGCCCGCGACTCTGTACGCGTGGAATTTAGGAAAGTTTCATGAAAATTCATCCAGTAGTCTTTACGTGAAGGAACAACAAACATCCTTTACGTTCATACAATCCAACATTAACCAAACATCCAAACATTAGAGTATGGATAGAAGACCGAGGAAACGTTCGCGTTGCTCGGCCAACAGTTTAAGTATTTTATTTTGTCGCGCGTAATTCTTTTTTCGTCATATCTCCTAAGATATTCATTTAAATTGTATGCTGTAAAAAGCAGTTATAATCTATATTACACGTGTAAGCTAATTAAGGTATTTAATTTGATAAACAAGATAAATAGCTTTTTAAAACACCCTATTGAATTTGATAATTTTTGCGACATTATTATGGGTACAGCGGGTTTCCCTTAAAAGATAGACATATCGCGGACTTTTTTGGACTATAGGTAACAAACAATTCCTCCATAGGTTAGTTTGTTGTACCTCACATAGATAAGGCAGCGTTTTCATTTATAGCTCGCGCGCGTCCGAGTTTCTCGGCAAATTTAATCATATCTCATCCAATATACAGCAAACCCCAACAAATTATGCTAAAAAAGCTATCCTCTTGAACCATTCTATCTATTGAAAAAAACCCCATCAAGATTCGTTGCGTATTTTTGAAGATATAAGCTCACATAGGGACATACATACAAAAATTACGACTTTGTTTTATAAGAAGTAAAGATAAAGATTATTATGACTCTTTTATCTTATCTTGAAATATTATATATCCAGTGATACAATTAAGAGGGTACTGTACTCCTCATTTAGGTATTTGCCTTAGGTATAGCTATCCCTATTTCCGAGCGCCGCGCTGAAAGGGACAAATATAGATGAAGCGGATTTTACGTACAAATTCTTTGAAAAAAGACGTTCCGTACTTCCGTTTTTTTTCGCGAAAGTTAAACCGATTTTAATAGTTTTTGCGTTATATTATAGATAAAGAGTATATCTATGCTTCTATGAATGCTGAAAAATGTATGTATGTTAAAACTATAATTTATTATTTGTAGAAATACATCAAGTATGCTGCGGTAAGATCATAACATTTATGTAGAAATGTTTATTTTAATTCTAACATTTCTACATAAATATGTAGAAATGTTTATTTTAATTTCTATTACATTTTTGTAATATTTTAGTCCAGTGAAGATTTAATGTAAGTATAATCACAATAATAAAGAAATAAATAAATATTCATGGACATTTCACACAACATGCTCTCAATTATGTAGTTTATGTAGTATATCCGTATTCTGGTACCCATAACACAAGCTTAAAAGCTTAGCTTGGGGCCAGAGGACGTTGTGTGAAATGTCCGTGAATTTTTATATATTTTTATAATTATAAATCACACAAATACGGCAGTCCATTGCACGAATGTTTACTAATAAATATTTTGAATATATTATAGTAATTTGTAAGTAATATAAATATGTGCGTGCGCAGACATTCGTGGCCCAGCGTCGCATGGCGGCCCCGGTGCAGCCCGCGGCGGCGGCGGCGGCCGCGCTGTCTGCCGCCACGGCCATCCCGCCGCCCACCGCCGTGCAGCAGCGCCTCGAGCAGCTGCAGGCGCGTGCCGACAAGAGGCACAGGGACAAGCCCGCCCACCACCTGCACGACTACCACCCCGACGACGATAAGGACGACGGACTTGGGCCCGAGGGGGAGACGGCGGCCGAGAGGCGCGCCCGCCGCCGCCGCACGCGCTGGATGGGCTCCGAGCACGACAAGACCTTCATCCCGGGCCTGCCCACCGTGCTGCCCTCCAGCCTCACGCGCGACCAGGAGGAGCAGTACCTACGTGAGTAGACCCACCTTTCTGTCTGTCTGTTTGTCTGTCTCGTGCTCAGTCCACATGTATGTGGTGAGCCAGTATACTGTAATATAATGTTGTGCGAGTGTATAGTGAAGCCAGTAAGGCAGGTAGGATGCGCTAGTGCGGCACTATTCTAATGAGCGGTGATGGCCGCGCGTGGCTAACCCCTTCCCTTGCAGTGCAGCTCCAGATCGAGGAGGTGTCCCGCAAGCTGCGCTCCGGAGACCTGGGCATCCCCGCCAACGTGGAGGAGAGGTTGGTGCCTGGCCGCTCGGTCTCACTCTGAGTATCAACATGTTTCATTACATTATATATATATAGTTAGGACGCGTCTGCCGCCCGTCACCCGCCATCTTACACCACGTGGTCTCTCTATCTCTCTATGTACGTAAGAGAGGCAGCGGCGTGCACTGCTAATTAACGTAGGGTAGGCAGTCACAAAAACTTTTTCTTTTATAGATTTTTAGCATAGCCACGCGACGGATCTCTAAGTCGGAAACCATGCCAACAGAACAAATTTAAATCTGAATATCCCGAATCAGTCCACACTGTACTAGAATTACTAAGCAATAACTACGTACGTACATACATACGTACATGTACGTATGTACATACGTTTCATAACTTTTAACATTTCATACATTTTAACATATAAATGTGTGCAAAAAAATAGCGAAACATTTAAGATACAGCAATAGCTGTTTTCATTTTTTAGTTAAGAGGATACCAAAATAGCTTCGTGCATTTTTCTATGTACGAAGTTTTCATTGTTTCTTTAGATTGAATGGCTAGAGCTCTAATTTTTAAGTAGGTATATGTTTTTTCAATATATGATCTAGGATCGCATAAACTCAGAAACGCGATTGAAAAAAGTTTTCTCGATAGAAAATCTTAGCGAAAATACCTCTCTCATTTCTTATTTTTTTCATTTGTCGGTCTATTATCACGTATTAACTAATGAAATAACTTTAGAAACATAAGTAACTATTATATATAGAAACACGTAAATCAGAATTAAAATATATTTAGTAGATTTTGAGTAAATAGGAAAAGTATCCCTAATTCTTCATTTTCTGTGCCTACTGGCTGTGTTAATATGTACGTGTCGGCGATGATATACGATAATATTGATGTAGGCCCTTAAGATAACCATTCCCACGTCCCGACCTAAATACCTATTATACCGTTGTCCGTCCAGCTACGCGTGGCGCTGATTCGATCGGTACCGCGCTCGCATGTTGTAACAAAAAACCTTTATAGCTTCTTATCTATAATACCTAGAGTGAAGACAAATACTACGAAAAATTACTAGAAGACTACAGATGAAATCTATCTATTTTTTAAGATCTGAAAATTTATTTTAAAGTATTAAAAATGAGAACAGAAGAGGACAGAGGAGAAAACATAACAATTCAAAATATAACTCGATTTTACTCTTAAAACTGTGATATGTATGCTATATGTATACTTAATTATAAAGCACAAATCATCTAGTTTATCTTGATGTATAATAATATTAATAATCTATGAACTCATAAATAAAACTAAACTACTTACGACAATCCGCTGGAACTTCAAAACCACTTGTTTACTAAACACAAAGCGTAAAGTGGACTGAAGATAAAAACTGCCATCTAGTGATTATGGATTGTGAAGTAATTCATCAGCTATCTATTACACAACTTATAGACGCAAAAAATAACGCAATTTGTCCATAGATGTCGGTTTTATAAAATATGTCGCTATGGATATAAAAGTAACCTTGGACGTAAATTGCCCTTTTTTTTTGAATATCAAAGTATCCTTGAACGTGTGAATGGTTAAGTTTAGTTCTGCACATAGAATAGGCACCATTACCTACCTTTTTGCTGGCTTAGTTGTTGAACTTGTTATTTTTAATTTTTAACAAACACACACTATCAACACACATTTCACAATCAAATAACATTTTAAAATCAACAAACGAAAATCCATACAATTATTAAATTAAAGAAACTCAATATTAAACAGTTCAATGAATCACACGAAAAAATAAAATGGCCTCCGTCGAACCAAAATATTTCTGCTATTTAAATAAATAAAACCTTACTAAACAAAAATGCATACGTGATTTATTAGACTTCCGAGTTCCGACTATATTTAATCGGATTATAAGTAACGAACGAACATTGCCGAATACTCGCGATAACATCCGATCGCGAAAGCAGGCGGCAGGATTTTCAGTATAAATCGTCTTGGATATGTAAGCCTGTGTGCGTTTGGGAACTGTGCACGGACACCAAAATTTCTACACACATATGAACTCATGGCAGGCGGGCGGCGTGGA
Source organism: Orgyia antiqua (assembly GCA_916999025.1). Taxonomy (NCBI): domain Eukaryota; kingdom Metazoa; phylum Arthropoda; class Insecta; order Lepidoptera; family Erebidae; genus Orgyia; species Orgyia antiqua. Next base: position 17,912,684 of record OU779867.1, read on the forward strand.
GCTTGTCCGACGCGTTCGTCCGACCAATATTATTCCTTCGCCAAACGCCTGGCAAAAAACAATTTGCAAGCACATATTGGTGCTATTTATGAATTATTAGGTAGGCGTTTTTAAGTTATAATATTTTGTTTAATTAATAGTAAATACATGAATAAAGTCATCTAAATCATACGAACGTTTTATTAAAATATCTGTGAATGGCAAGTAAAGCAGTGCCTATCAGCTTGTATTGAGTGCACGCCACTGAAGAGAGGAGTGGCGGGAGGCGGGGCGGGGGGCGTGTCGCGGCGCTCCGCCCTACTAATGCGCAGTTTTTGAATGTTGCAGGTCACAAACGACTGCCAATATTAATGATTCAATTAATTAACAAAATTCCACTAATTATTAATGTTTTTACCAACAGGACACATTTAATCACTGAATTATTTTCAGGGCTAATTAATGTGCTTAATTGATATTTCAGGATTGAATTAATTGAATTATATTTTCTCAGGGCGTTAGGTGTTAAAGTAGGACGTGTGAACACAACCTGTATTGTGTATATTGTACGATGTTTCATAATATATAATGTAGTTAACAGTTTACGATTTATGTATCACAACATATACTAACACTCATATTAAGTTGATTGTTGTGCTCATTACATCCAGTTATAACTGCTTCATCTGTTACTCCGAATCTGAATATTGAAATATCAAAACATTATTTTATAAAAAAATATGATACATTTATACAACAATGTTGAAGTTTTAATTAACAAGAGGACACACACACAGAACTTAGTTACTGAACTTTACATAATATGATATTTATAAACCTAGTAATAACTAAACATGACATGTTACATTATGAGACGCGCACAATGTCAACCGTCACACGCAATATGTTGACGTTATTAGATATTACTGTATACACGCACTTTATTAAATAAAATAGATAATATATGTGATATAAAATACATTACGTCTTCAGTGTCAAGGATTAACATATTTATAAAAAGAATCCTCAGAAATATATATTAAATAAAGTTTTATTAGATACTAGCTTCTGCCCGCGGCGTAGCACGCATTAGTGGCGGAATCGAAATTGAAATCGAATCTAAAATAAAAACTGAAATTAATATATTATACTAAAATCGCTACTTAAAGCTATAGCTACTAAAATCAAAACTAAATACGATATTAAAATCACAGGTAAAATTGATATCAAAATACTAACAAAAATTATGCTCAATTGATACAAAAATTAAAGAACTAAAAAAATGTAATCCGAACTTAACTAACCGAAACGGAAATCAACCTGACTATATTTCACAAACGAAAAAAGCGAAATAATATGTCTAGCGAAATAATGAGTATGTTATTTCCAGGACTATAAAATACTTCAATATCAATTTTTGTGCAATTCCTTTCAGTGAATTTTGCGTGAAAACGACACAATCAAATTCACTTTCACTTTTATATAATTAGAAAGTAAGGATAGCTGTATATATAGGATAGAGAAGTACACGAGGGTAGGAAACATAACGTCGCCTTTTATAATTTAGATATGAAACATTTGATCTAAATATATTATATATTCTAATGACCAGTTTGTGTGGCAGGTCCCCGTCCCCGGAGCCCGTCTACTCGACGGACGGGAAGCGTCTGAACACGCGCGAGTACCGCACGCGCCGCAAGCTGGAGGAGGAGAGACACCGCCTCGTGCAGCGCATGCACAACATCAACCCGGAGTTCAAACCTCCGCCTGATTATAAGTGAGTACACACAACACAGACACGCACACACCACACCACGTGGCTCAACCGTCTCTGCTGTCTCTTGTAGGCCTCCCATCATACGTGTGCACGACAAGGTGATGATACCGCAGGAGGAGCACCCCGACATCAACTTTGTGGGACTGCTGATAGGACCGCGCGGGAACACCCTCAAAGGTATAGTATAATAATAATATATTTGTGGACAGTTTGTTTCAATGAAATGGTCCTTATAGTTCGTATCTGTGTTATTTTTTATAGTTTTGAGCTCCGCTGGTTCATATTACGCTTTGTAATATAAATGATAATATAATTATAGGTAATTTATAAAAGTGACTGTATATATTATGTATGTATATCGCTTAGCTATGGAGAAGGAGACGGGCGCCAAAATAATAATCCGCGGAAAGGGCTCGGTGAAGGAGGGCAAGGTGGGACGTAAGGACGGACAGCCTCTCCCCGGAGAGGACGAGCCACTGCACGCGTACATCACCGCCACCAACGTGGACTGTGTCAAGAAGGCTGTCGAGAAGGTATACTTAGATATATAATTATGTTATACTAGCTGTCCCGGCAAACGTTGTTTTGGAATACTAAAAAAAAGTTTGAAAAATAGATGTTAGCCGATTCTCATACCTACTGAATGTGCATACAAAATTTCATAAGAATCGGTCTAGCCGTTTCGGAGGAGTACGGTAAGTAACACTGTGACACGTGAATTTTATATTATTAGATTATATTATTATTATTAGATTATATTATTATAGCTGTTGCCCGCGACTCCATACTAGTCGAATTTAATTTTTTTTTTAAAATAGCCTTCCTCGATAAATTTACTATCCAACAATGAAAGAATTTTTAAAATCGGCCCAGTCGTTTCTGAGATTACCGCGTTCAAACAAACAAACTCTCCAGCTTTATAATGTTAAGTATAGATGAATAGTGAGGAATACAACAAAACGTGTCGGTTCGACGAACAGATCAAGGAGGTGATCCGTCAGGGTGTGGAGGTGCCCGAGGGACAGAACGACCTGCGGCGGATGCAGCTGCGCGAGCTGGCCCAGCTGAACGGTACGCTGCGCGAGCACGACGCCCAGCGTTGCGCCAACTGCTCGGCCGTGGACCACAAGACGTGGCTGTGTCCCGACAAGCCCAACGTGACCGGCTCCATCGTGTGCTCGTCGTGCGGCGGCGCCGGCCACATCGCGCGGGACTGTCGCGCCAAGAGACCCGGCCAGGCGCCGCACCACGCCGCCGACCGCGCCAAGATAGACGAGGAGTACCTCTCGCTCATGGCGGAGCTGGGCGAGGCCGTGCCTCCACCGGGCGCCGCGCCGCGCCGGCCGCTCCACCCGGGGCCGCACCCCGCCTACCAGCAGGCGCGCGCCATCATGCCGCCGCCCCCGCACCCCGACATGGTGCCCCCCGCCAACATGTTCCCGCCGCCGCCGCCCCCGCCGCAGCAGGCCCCCGCCCCCGCACCCTGGCTAGGTGACATACAACATTTAATACTAATTATTATATGTTTTATTAGTTGATAATAATCATCATCAAAATGATATTTTTCTTCTAAATTCTAAACTTCCAAGGAAGCAAGTTATCGATTAGATGAAATGTCCGCGACTTGACGCGCGTCTAATGTAGACATTGTTGTGTGTCAGGTGGGGGGCAGCCCCCGCCCCCCGGCGCGCTGCACGACAACATGCCGCCCCCACCACCACCAGGTACACACTAGTCGTTCATCACTCGTCACTTTACATTTTATTTATTAGATACTAGCTTCTGCCCGCGGGTTCGCACGCATTAGTGGCCGAATCAAATTTGAAATCAAACCTGAAATCAGTAGATACTAAAATAGATATTGAAATCTATAGCAAAATTTACATTAATCAATAATTGATACAAAATATCATGTATATCTACTAAAATCAAAGGTACGATACCAAAATGACAAATACGATTGATATCAAAATACAATTACAAATCAAAACAAATACTAAGTTCAACTGTTATTAAAATTTTATGAAAATATTAATTTAATATTACAAGAATAAAAAATAAATCGACGTAGTTCTTTAGTTAGGAAAGCATCTCAATTAAAAGAAATGTCGGAACTAAGTACTTACCATACAAGGAGTTTATAATACATATCGCGTAAATCGCATTTGTCAGTCTGTGATTAAAACCTCTGGCAAAATTTAAAAAAAATGCCCATTAGTCGACATATTCTACAAAATACAAAATGGCGGAACTATTATTTTATACCATACTAGCTGTTGGCCGCGACTTCGTACTCGTGGAATTTAGAAAATGCTCCCCGTTTTTTGTAACATTTTTCACTAATGCTTCTCTCCTATTAGTCGCAGCGTGATGTTATATAACCTTCCTTGCTAAATGGACTATCAAATAGTGAAAGAATTTTTCAAATCGGACCAGAGGTTCCTGAGATTAGCGCGTTTAAACAAACAAACTCTTCAGCTTTATAATAATTTTAATAGTTTTTTAGAATATTCCTTCAAGTACGAGGATGCTTGTTACGTATATACACAAGTACAGTACATCGCCCTCTACTCGGTACAATATAAAGTGTGACCCACATGTATATAATTGTTCGATTGAACCTTGTGTTGTGTCGCAGGTATGATGGGCATGTCGTGGCGCGGCGGGTTCAACCCTCCGCCGTGGGGCGCGCCCCCGCCCCCCGCCTTCCTGGCGCCGCCCCCGCCCCCGCCCCCCGTCTCGCACGACTAACGACCACACACACGCACGCAACTGTTAAATTTATATAAATGTTTAACTTTCATTTGTATTATTCTATCATGGAACTATGTAATAATATGCTCAAAATAATAGATAATATACATTAAAACGACAAATCTTGATAAACAGATACATATTGTAGTAGGCACAGATTTACCGGGTAGTGAGTACACGTCACGTTCAACCTTAGAGACACGTGACTTAGCGTGTTTCAGAGACACGCATAGTATTTCAAGCACACTTAGATATTGCCAGGTGAATAATGTAGCCATAGAGACACCATCTAGGAAATAAAAATACTTTACTTAAAAGTTGTAAAATAATCGGTCATGTTATTATGTGCATATTACCGATCTAATATGTATCAGACTTTTTAAAGAATCTTGATACATGTATTATCCGCGCCGCAACGTTGCCATGTGTGCCGGTCGTTCACATAAATGTGTGTAATTTGTCACTTACCCATATTATGAAATAAAAATATAATGAATAATGTAGTTTATTTATTGTTTACATAACAAAGGTACCTGATATAATGTACTGTGCATTCACTATGGTGGCTGCGTAACATAGCTAGCTTGTTTGTACGTCTCTTTAATTTGATGACAAGTAAACTAAAGTTATAGTTGCTACTGCTAGACTGTAGGCATCATCGTAATGGTAGGGGAGCCGACGATGCTAAATGGGGATTTACTCCAGCGTCAGACCTATTGCGTTGCAAAGCTTATATGATAAGAAGACGTCACAAAAAATGTTATGTGATACCTTTTAAATATGTAATTTTTATATATTTACGAAATTTTATTATTTCGGCTTGCGGAAATCGTCAGATTATATTTTTCGTTGTCCTTGAACTATTTCCTTCAAAATAAAAAAAATTTTGCTACGCTCGAGAATATCGAGATAAGATTTTTTTTTACAACTTTGCTGCCTTCCCCTTTCTTTACGTCACTCTCAAATTGTCAGATTAGTGGAAGATACGCTTTTTAGGATATAATTAACTCACCTTACCTTAATCTGACCCGCTCGAGAATTTCTGATGGTCAATTTTTTTTACTCCTGTATGTATCCTTCACGGGCGGCCTTATATATGGAGCTCGTGTTTGGTGGAGGTACTTAACCGGGTACAAGGTATCCCCCTGTATATTAATCTGTCGCGCTTTAGTAAATCCCGAAATCCCCTCTTGGGCTCCCCTACCATAATAAACACAGATTTACGTTATAAAGTGCAAAAAAGGGAAGCCTTCCCTCTTAATGGACGGAGGGAAAGAAAAAAAATAAAGTGAACAAACAGTTGATATTCTCTATCGATTACATTGTTCAACGATTGGTCTGAAAGTAATAACAAGCTGTGGATGCAAGTAATGAAGACTCCAACCGCCAAGTGTGAGTTGGACTCGCTTATAAAGGGTTTCATACCGTTATTATCATAATATTCGTCATATCTATGTCGTCTATGGGTATCGTCAAGTAGGACTGAAAACGTTTGTTGTTTGGGAGCCTCCTGGAAAGGCATTATAGTCTGCCGCACTAACCAGGCGTGTTGTTAAAGGGTTATTTTCGAGTATTACGTCTCACAGAGAATGTTATCTGTACATTATTATTACATTATTTCAACGGAGTACACACGCAAGTGCTTGATTGTACTCAACCCTAGAATTCGCTAGATACGAGGCCTATTACACTTTTCGGCTTGAAATTAACTATACAGTGCATTTTCTAAACAAATTTTTATTAAAGTAGGTATACTGTGTAGGTATGTATAAGCCACACAAATTGGTAATGCGCCTGGCGGCCATGTTGGTGACGTCAGTACCGTTAGCAACGCTGCCCGACGCGTACGCGTATCGAGTTGTGAGCTTTAATACCTACCACGATCGTTTTAATTGTTGTTTTTTTTTGTTATATTGTTGTTTGCTGCTTTTGTTGTTAAATTTGTTATTATTTAGGCTTTGCGATTGCAAAGCCTAAATAATAACAAATTTGAATTTGATTTGGAGTGATTGATTAATCACTCCTGAAGATTGGAAAAAGGAGGTAGATCAAGTGAAGAGGCTGGAAGAAGGATACTGGCGAAAAGATAGATTGGTCGACGAGTTATTTGTTATTAACACGGGAAATGATACTGATTCTGACGAGACATCCGACTCGGATACCAATTCTGAGTCTGATGTAGATAATATGAGTGGTGTTGAAGAGCTAAGATTTTCAAAAATGTGATGAATGATGATGATTAAAAGTTAAACATTATTCAAACATTTAGTTTTAATTAAAAAAACATCAACTTACCTTTATAAACTTTTATTAATAGATGAGAATATTACATTTTGTTAGCTGTACTTTTTCTTTGCTGAAGACGTCACAAGGGCGTTAATTTGACAGGGTTCCAGCGCATTACCAATTTGCGTGGCTTATATTTATAATGACGAGTATGATGAGGCATTTCCTAATAATGCTGGAAGTTACAAAAGCATTAGACGTGACTAGATTATTGGTGATGATTACTGACAGTAATCATCACCAATAATCTAGTCACGTTTAGTTTACAACCACCACCATCATCAGTAATTTACTGATGATGATGGTGGTGGTTGTAAACGTTTTCCTTTTCCGTGGGTTCCGTATTCATGAGATTCCCATGGAGATCTAGCTATAACAGATAGCGTCTGTGTTACATAGAGAGAAGTTAAAATGCCTGTAATCCCGTAAGATTCGTATTCATTTGACGCAGTGTAATCATTTGGGTAAGTGTAATAATCTCTTTAGGTTTTTTATTGGCAGCACAGAGTAATGTCTATGCAATGTCTATGAGTGGCAGCACGAAGTATCTATACTTCGTGAGTGGCAGAAAATGTCAAATTGAGCCATAGAGTAATAGAAGCAAACAGGAGGCTCAGGTGCGCCATCTCAATTTTTAGATCCGCAATATTTATAGCATTCGTTCATTAATTTATTTCAACTCGACAGGCGAGCTCGGTGATCTAGTGGTTAATGTAGACTAGACTATCATTCACGAGGTCACGGGTTTAATTCCCACACGGGATAATTATTTGTACTGCGTGTGGATGTTTTCTATGTATTACGATTATAATATAGATAGATTTATCTATATCTCTTTAGAACAAGCTAAGATAAAAATGTTTAAAGCAATAGTTTTTCGAGGAATTGCAAACCTATGTGATATGTGTAGCTGATTGCTGATTACATACAACATATTTTTAATAAACTGTATTTATACTAACTAAAACTTGTGATTGGCTTTAAAGTGTATTTGTTAATTTGCTTGTAATTTTAGCTGTACCTAAGATTTGAAAATTTTAAGTATAAAATAAATGAAATAAGTATGTATTCACAAAAGAAAAGTATTTTATGATTATTACCAGAATATGGATATACATCCATATTCTGGTACCCAAGCACATAAGCTTAGCTTAGGAACAGATGACATTGTGTGAAATGTCCATGAATAATACTACTGCTATATCTATTATTTTTTTAGAGATAAATGTATACATACAATACAATGGTATAATAGATAAATAAGAATCCATTCTGTACTTTATGTTGTGTAACAACAAAATCAGAGGTCTCTTTATCTTGAGCAACAAAAATGCAGAAGTTGATTCTCTCTTTTAGTCTAATAGTAGTACTTTAAGTGCTAATGTTATCCAATTTTGAATGTACATTTTATTGTTGTGAATTATAATTATTGTAAAAAGGAAATTTATGATAGTTATTTACTTGTTTTATACTGAAGATGATTATAGTATATATTTCTCAAAAGAGTTATTTATGCCACCGTAATATTAATGGTTAAGTAAGTACTTCTGTTTTATAATTTCAGAATGCTTCGTTAAGGGCATGGATTGAATTAAAATTAAATTAAATATTATTATATGATTATTATTGTGTATGTTTTTATAACAACGACTACCACTACACCTACCGACTACACGACTGGTATTTAGTATTTTATTTCATACTCATCTAATCATAAAAATTCCAACATTCACTAAAAGTTTAATGTTAATAGCACAGTTTTATAGTTAACTAAAAGCAAATTTTGTATTTAAAATTACTTTTGGAGTGTTGCTCTGTTATGCTGAGTTGATCAGGAATCTTACTTATAAATAAATAAATCCCAAGCTAAGCTTATAAGCTTGTGTTATGGATACCAGAATATGGATATACTACTTAAATTACTTTTTTTTGTAAATACATACTTATAATACATAGAAACACCCAGACGCAGAACAATAATACATAGAAAGACCCAGATGCAGTACTTCTTAGTGTTGTAGTTTTATCATTTCTCACACATTATTTGTTTATTAAATTATTATCCCTGACCTGACCCTTGTGTAAGTGGGATGGTGACATTTCTACTCATAATTGTTTTTATAAGTAATATTATTGTAGTAGTAAAGAAAATTTGAATAAAACATGGTGTTAAATTTCAAATTAATTTTATAAGGGTTAAAGTCTTAAAATCCATCCATCTTTCTGTGTAATCTATTCTATCAATGTCTATCTACTGTTTATTTTTTATTTTACTTTGTATTATAATTTCTTTATCTCTACGATATTATATAAACACTATCAAAATGCTTTGATTTTGAAATGAAATGAAATGAAAAATCATTTAATCAAGAACCTTACCACCGGTTCAGGACAATCTGCTGACAAGAATCGGCCTAAGAAACTCAGCAGAGCTTATATTATATCATTTTTTTTTTTAAATTAAAGAAAATGATTTTGATGAAATTGATCAATATATAATTATTTAATTTGATTTTTCTAAAATCGTATATAATTCACAGGTATTTACTTATTCCCTCAGTGACGGAATGTATTGGATAAGATAGTTTACGTATGTACTATCATTGTAAAAATACTCACAAATCTGTCCTGTCTGATTTTTAGCAATTTGATACCAATCTGGCAATTAAGCTTATTAGGCTTTAGGTTAGGTTTGCTTTATTTTTAAGTGTTCAAATTTACGTACGTCATATAAAATACTCTTTAAAATGTATAGTCCCTCTAGCAGACACTATCTGAGAGCCCTTACTTTGAGGAGAAGCTTTAAAAGTCCTAAAATATTTTTGTAACATTTCTTATGTTAACTTAGTTTATTAAAGTTGATCTTTGTATATACAAAGATCCTAGTTACTCCGACATATGTCGGACTTATGATATATGATAACAGCAAGGCCAAAATAAAACTAGACAAGGAAGGCGAGGAGATAAAAATAGAACGAGGCGTACGCCAGGGGGACCCATTATCGCCAAAACTCTTCACAGCTGTTTTAGAAGAAGTCTTTCGTCAATTGGACTGGGAGAATGTGGACTATCCATTAATGGTGAAAACCTATCACATTTGAGATTTGCAGATGATCTGATTATACTCTCGCCATCAAGAGAAGGACTACAAACAATGCTGAATGACCTAGTTATAGAGAGTGGTAAGGTAGGATTAGTCATGAACACACTAAAAACCAAAGCTATGACTAATGACAGACAAGAACCTATTATAATCGATAACAACCCAATTGAATATGTCAATGAATACATCTACTTAGGCCACATAATTTCTTCTACAGATCTAACCTCAAAAGAAATTAATAAGCGGATCGGAAATGCTTGGAAGAAATTTTGGAGCCTAAAAGAGATAATGAAAAATAAAGACATTAAAATAAACATTAAACGGAAACTCTTTGATACCTGCATACTTCCTATACTCACATATGGTTGCCAAACCTGGGCACTAAATAAAGCACATATTAAAAAGTTATAAACTTGCCAAAACTCAATGGAAAGGAGTATGATAGGGAAAAGACTATCTGATAGAATAAGAACTGAAATCATAAAGAAACAAGCAAAAACAAAAAACGTCACAAAAACCATAAAAAAGTTAAAATGGAAATGGTCAGGACATACAATTAGAGGGAAGGAGAAATGGTCGAAATTAATAATGAACTGGTTCACAAGCCATAAGAAAAGAAAAAGGGGTAGACCACTTAGAAGATGGGTGGACGAAATTAAAACTGTAGCAGGAGTTACATGGACAAGAACTGCAAATGATAGAGAGGAATGGAGAAAGTTGGAGGAGGCCTTTGCCAATAGTGGCATGCAGACATGGTAGTCGTTGTAAAAATAAAAATAAATAAATAACTATAATTTAAATAAAAAAAAATAAAAAATAAAAATAATAAACGTAGAATTTGGGAATATAATGTAAGAAATAGTATAAGCATACTTAGATTTTTTTGTGATAGAAAAAAAAGAAAAAAGAACAAAGTGAAATATACATTTATATTTAAGATACAATGTGATACCCAGTCATTGTGGAATTAATGGCAATGAACGCGCAGACAAAATGGCAAGTGAAGCAGTGCAATGTGGTGACCATTTTCCATTTTGTATCCTTCCCCAAGATTTGTTGGCCCTTCCCAGAATCTATCTTAAAGATTCTTGGGAAAAACTTTGGGAACCCTCTAGCAAAGCAAAAGGCAAACAATATAAAACTATTCAGCCTAACGTTTCTTTAACACCTTGGTTCTGTGATCGTGCTTTTAATAAGCTAAGACTTGGTAAAAGGACGACCACGGTTATCATTAGAATGCGCCTGGGGCACTGCTGCGTACCAGCACATCTTGCCAGAATCAAGATTATTTCGGAACCGTCTTGTACTTGTGGTGAATTTGGAGACCTAAACCATATTTTCTTTTCATGTGAGCTTTATGACCATTCCACTCTACTAAATAGTCTCATGGCCTTAAAAATTCCTTTCCCTACTCATATTAATGTCCTTCTTTCTTCCTTAGACCCTTCTATATATTCTACTCTAGATTCTTTTATTGTACAAAATAATATTAAACTGTAATATAAGATATATATATAACATGAAAGGCTTATTATAAGCACAACACAATATGATTCATCTAAAACGAAGAATCGACAATTAAATGTTATGCCTTACTCTTCTTGTTACAATTTCACTTTAATCGTATTTTGCACAATTAATGAAAGCAAATTCACAAACATAACAAATTAGCAAATTAAATTTTAATTGATAATGTTTCTTTTCTCTCCATAGTAACTAGAATAGAAGTCATTTTGACATAGGTAAGTCACAAAGGTTACATCACCCCCCTTCAAAAAGCAAATTTTTCTGAAGTTAAAAATTTGACTGCGAAATTTAATAATCGACAAGTACAGGAATGAGCTTTGTGACATGATATAATCCAAGAGATCTTGAACCACGACCAGTATTTATCTTGAAAACTGAATCTGATATTTTTTCTTCAATTACAAAGGGACCAATTCTAATTTCATCTAACTTTTTTTTGTTTAATTTATTTCCATAGTCAACATATACCTTATCTCCTTTTTTAAAATCATGCTGTAGCCTATTCTTAGCAAATAAAGTTTTATTATATTCATGCGATTTTATTGACCTTCGAAGTGCTATTTTCCTGTTTTCTTCCAAGCTTGTAGTTAATAACTGTTTTCCTTTTAATTCATTTGGTAGCAAGTCTGTGGACTCACCAGATAGCAAATATTTAGGAGAGAATCCTGTAACAGAATGGTTTGTCTCATTGTATCTGTTTCTACATTCTTCTGCTAATTTTGACCAATTAACTTTTCCTTTTGATTCATTCATTTTGCATCTTATTTTGTTAACAATAGTCTGGTTTAACCTTTCGTTTAAACCGTTTGAGAATGGTGCATCTACCGCTGTAAGTATTAATTGAATATTCCGGTTCTTAAGGTAATTCTTGAATTCAATCGAATTAAATGCTGGATATTGATCAGAGAGTAGGATGTCTATTGTTTCTTCTCGTGGAATTTTATCTATAAGTTTGATAAAGTCTCGAGCATGTTGATTCTTAGAACATAGGATATATGCGTACCTCGTGAAGTGATCTACTAGTAGATGTAAATATCTTTTAGTTGATCTTTGACCCCCAAATCCTCCTATTGTGTCCAGTGACATTATTTGAAAGGGTTTAGTTGCTGGGCCTAATTGCGACATAAAGCCATACTTTCTGTTTAACCTTGTTTTATTTTTTATGCATATTTCACAGTTTTTGCATATATCTTTAATATTTTTTGATAGATTCGGTGCTATATAAAATGGTTTTATTTTAGATTCTAATTGATTTATTCCAGTATGACAATATTTTTCATGGGTCTTTTTTACTATAGTCTTACTGTAATCTTCACTTAGTACTATTTTCTTTTTATTATTCCCACTCTTTTTATAGTAAATTCCATCTTCTAAAATAATATTTTTTCCTAATTTTTTTATTTGCAAATTTTGTGCTTGGTCATACTTTATGTCATCAATATCAATAATATTTACCGTTTTTAGGGTTCCGTACCCAAAGGGTAAAAACGGGACCCTATTACTGAGACTTCGCTGTCCGTCCGTCCGTCCGTCCGTCCGTCCGTCCGTCCGTCCGTCTGTCACCAGGCTGTATCTCAAGAACGGTGATAGCTAGAGAGTTGAAATTTTCACAGATGATGTATTTCTATTGCCGCTATAACAACAAATACTAAAAATAAAATAAAATAAATATTTAAGGGGGGCTCCCATACAACAAACATGATTTTTTTACCGTTTCTTGCTCGATACTAATAACGTTGCCTTATGTTGCATAGATAATGGTACGGAACCCTTCGTGCGCGAGTCCGACTCGCACTTGACCAATTTTTAAGTTATCTTCATTATTTGTATCAATGTCCAATACTGGGTTTCTACTAAGACAATCTGCTTCTGTATTATTTTTTCCAGGAAAATATTTTATTTCGCAATTATACTGTGACAAATAAAGTGACATATCGCCTAATTCGTCGTCAGGTCTGTTTTTTATGTTTAACTTCTCTAGAGGTTTGTGATCTGTGTAGACAGTAAAATAATTTCCAATTAACCAATGTTGCCAAAATTTTATACTCTCTTTAATGGCTAAACATTCCAAAAATATAGCTTTTTTATTTTTTTGAGACACATTTAATTTTTTTGAAAAATATGCTACTGGCTTTTCTTCGCCATTTTGTTGAATTTGTTTCATAACTGCCCCTATCCCTACTGTACTGGCATCTGTATAAATTAATATTGGTGCTTGTGGATCATATATGGCTAGTATTGGTTTGGAACATAAATAATCTTTAACTTTTTGAAATGCATCCTCACATTGTTCTGTCCAAGTAAATGTCTGATCTTTTCTGAGTAATCTATGCAAAGGATCAAGAACTATTGAGACATTTGGAATATACTTTCCATAAAAATTAATTTTTCCTAAAAATTGTCGTATTTGTTTTCTGTTTTGAGGAACAGGAAAATCCTTTATTGATTTCAAATTGTCCTTTAGAGGTGTAATCGTATTCTTTTGTAATATATGACCTAAGTACTTGACAGAATCACATGCAAACTTACATTTTGTTAATTTTAGTCTAAAACCTTCTTCTTTTATGGCCTCCAGCAGTTTCCTTAAGTGTGTTACATGATCATCAAATGTTTTAGAGAAAATCAATATATCATCGATGAAATTTACTGTGAATCCGGTCAAACCATATTTTCTTATAATATTTCCCAAAATCCGTTGAAATATGGCTGGTGCTGTCTTAAGACCGAAGGGTAAACAGGTCCATTGGTAATGACCTTCTTGAGTTACAAACCCAGTTTTTTGTCGGTCTGTAATCTTCAAAGGGATGGACCAAAAAGCTGAATTTATATCCAGAGTTGTAAAATAATTACAATTTATTGTTTTTGTTATTAAATCTTCAATGAGAGGAAATGGTTGCGATTGAGGTATTACTATTTTATTTAAATCTCTGAAATCTATGCATAGTCTGCTTTTTTTTCCTTCGTCCCTCTTAAAAGCTAAGGTAACGGGTGCCGCAAACGGACTGTACGATTCCTCAATCAATTCATGTTTTAATAGTTGTGAGATTTGATTTTCTATTTCTAACTTGTCTTGGATTGAACATCTGTATGGTCTTTTACAGCAATATTTATCAACTTGCAAATCTATACACGCTTCATATTTCTTCACTTTTCCTGTGTCATATTTATTTTTTGCAAAAATTTCTGTGTAACTATCCAATAATATCTTAATTTGTTTTCTTTGATCAGTATTTAAGTATTCTGTATTTATACTAAATTTGTTTGTATCTATTCCTTCATTAAAGTTTACTTCATATTCATTATCTTCTATATTTTTAATCTCTTCATTTTCATCTCTACAATTTTTTTCAAGATTGTGTATTTTTTGTATTTGGATATTTAAATTCTCATCATGAGTCAACCCAAATTTATATATTGAATCTAATCCTAGTATTAGATCATACTCAAAATTTTCATTTTCAAAGATAAATGCATTTATTTTAGTCTTCTTTTGTAATAATTCTGCATCTAGTGTAATGAAACCTTTAGTTTCACCCCCTCCACTTATTGTTTTTATTTTGTTATTAGAATAATTTGGCTTCATATCTGTTACGTGAACTAGTTTTGAATTTATTAATGTGACACGTGAACCAGGGTCATACAGCCCCTTAGCTTCTAATGTATTATTTAACATAACCATAATCTCAATTAGTGGAGGGAAGTTTAGTTTTTTGGATCTTCATTACTTAATTCAACTTGTAATATTGAATTAGAATTAAGATTTTTGTCATTGGTTGCTTTTTTTTCATAGTTATACCAGCAATCATTCTCTGGGTGAAATCTATTTAATTTTCCTTTATTTTCACAAATCCTGCATGATGTTTTGTCATTTCTCTTAATCTCTTGTTTATAGAATATTTTTCCTGTGCTTAAGTTTTTCTTTGTATCTATTTTCCTTGTTAAACTTTCTAGTCCTCTTATGCAGTTAAATAAGTCGTTTACTTCTTTAAGACTTTCTCTGTCTATTTTATCCATTATGAAGTTTGGTAAACCGGTAGCAATTAAATAAATCAGGGTTTGTGTATCTATTTTTCTGTTTATTTCTAGTAACAATCTCTCTTTTTTTAGAGCATATTCTAACATTGATCCTTGTATGTATTTAAAATTCATAGCATACCTTATTGGTGACCAGCTTTTATCAGCAAATGTTTCAATTAGACTTTTCTTCCATACAGACCAATTTGAATCTATGGTATATTTAATAATCATTGATGTGTACCAATCGGTGTAAGTGTCTTCCAAAAGTAATCTTAGAATTTCAACTTTTTGTAAATCTGTATCAACTTGTAAACGTTCACATTCACTTTCAAAATTATCTAACCATTGTTTAACATTTGTTGTATTTCTTGAAAACTTCTCTATTGAAAATTCTGCTACCAATCTTGTCTTATTTTCTGTTCTTTTTTGCAATGCTGGTTCCATTGATGGCGATTCATGACTTGGTTCCAATTTTTCAAGTAAAAACCCATCAAATTGTAAGTTATCATCATCTAAATATGTTGATTTCATTTCCTTGGTTAATGTTATCCAAACCTGTCTCTTATCATGCCTTTTCTGGAGAGATTTTTTTATTTTTTCAAATATTTCATGTTTTATTATTTCTTTATGCAAATGCACTGATTGATACTCCCTAGGCACCGCAAAGGTTTGGTTTTGTGTATCCGTAATAGAGGTTATAGCATACATATTTGTCTTATTATCATCGGGTTTGGCTTTTATAGTGAACTCAAACCTTAATTTCTCCATTGTATAGGTTATTGTTTCTTTTTGTTTTTGCACACGTATATAAATTGTCGATTTATAACATGAAAGGCTTATTATAAGCACAACACAATATGATTCATCTAAAACGAAGAATCGACAATTAAATGTTATGCCTTACTCTTCTTGTTACAATTTCACTTTAATCGTATTTTGCACAATTAATGAAAGCAAATTCACAAACATAACAAATTAGCAAATTAAATTTTAATTGATAATGTTTCTTTTCTCTCCATAGTAACTAGAATAGAAGTCATTTTGACATAGGTAAGTCACAAAGGTTACATATATATACTATTCTAATTTCATTATTAGCTTGTAAGATATTTTTATTAATAATATTAAAAATAATTTAAAAAAAAAATTAAAAAAAAAAAAAAAAAACGTGATCTTATATTTATAAATATGAAAATATAATGTATGTACTCTCCTGATCTTTTCCTTATTCCAAATTTTCGTTTCATATTTTTGTTTAATTCCTTTCCCAAATTTTGGATGTGGCCAAGGTTCCCAACCGGTGCCAAAAAATAAATTAAAAAAAAAAAAAAAAAAAAAACACTGTAAATGAAATACTGTCTGAAATAAAGGCTATTATTATTATAATGAATGAGACCAGTTTCATGAATGATCATTATAATTTTTGTATTTATTAGTTTCGGATTTATTTATCTTTACTTATTATAAAACAAAGCTTTACTGACTATTTATTTATTAAACTATTTGTATGTATGTCCCTATGTGAGGTTATATCTTCAAAACTATGTAACAGATTTTTATGTGGAAACAATTATAGTGGTGTGGCAGTCACCCTGTCGCGTCTTGTCGATCGCGCCCTCCTCCATCTTACCTCAGGTGGTGACTAGCAGTTGTGCGAGACTACGTACTTACTATACGTAGCAGACAGACAGATTGGATGGTAACTCTCGTTATGTACATAACATCATTATATTTCAATACTATTCTATGGATGACTGGCCCATTTGATCTGTCTGACTTTTGAAGCTTTCAATGTAACGGCTGTCGGAAAGCGTCTGGTAATAGTCATTATGAATTTGTGGGAGTATTTCCTACGACATACGTAAATTTGAGTGCTAACAAATAAGAAAGCTATTAAAATGTATACCAGAGCTAAGCATTAAATTGCTGAAAATCGGCTCACGGGACAGAGTTGCTGATATTTTTACAATAATATGTAGTACGTGGACAATGGCTATGATACCCAACATCGATCACTGAGCAAATAAGTAAAAGGGTTCGCGTCTCGGATCTCGGTCTATAACACTGGTATTGTGTTGCACCTCACTTGTGTGTGTGTGTGTGTGCAGTGTTGTGGTGGTGTGCGTGGCGGCGCCATGTGGTGCGGGGCGGGCGCGGGGCAGGCGGACGCCGCGCTCCTCGCGCCGCTCACCGAGGACACGTTCGTGCACAACCTGCAGGCGCGATACAACAGGGACATCATATACGTGAGTACACAAACACAGTACACAATAGACACGGTACACAGTAGACACGGTACACAGTAGACACGGTACACAGTAGACACGGTACACAGTAGACACGGTACACAGTAGACACGGTACACAGTAGACACGGTACACAGTAGACACGGTACACAGTAGACACGGTACACAGTAGACACGGTACACAGTAGACACGGTACACAGTCACGTGTCACTCCCACAGACGTACGTGGGTAATGCGCTTGTGTCGGTGAACCCGTGCCGCGCGCTGCCCCTCTACTCGGCGGAGCTGGTGCGCGCCTACCTGTCGCGTGCCCCCTACACGCTGCCACCGCACCTGTACGCGGTCACCGCCACCGCCTACCGCCGCGTGCGGGACCGGGACGAGACGCAGTGCATCGTCATCACCGGTCAGTACACTACACTTCCCACCACCACCACCACCACCACACCCGGACAGCTGTGAGCACGCCCCTGTGTCGCAGGTGAGAGCGGCGCCGGCAAGACGGAGGCGGCCCGCGTGTGCCTGCAATGCGCCGTGCTGGCGGGCCCCGGCGGCGGGCCCCCGCTCACGGCGGCGGGCACGCTGCTGGAGGCCTTCGGTAACGCGGCCACCGCGCGGAACCATAACGCGAGCAGATTTGTGAGTCACACACCCACTACTACTTATATAAAGTATTTCACTGTACACGTACACGTAGCTACATAGTGAAACAGATTTGAGTATGACCATTTTCACTAGAATATAAAGGACCAAGGATTGAATAGAATAACCTAACAGTTATTATAGTTAATTTAGATAAGCAGGAACAATTTTCTGACGTCTATTTAGATAAATAATGTCATTAAAAACGATCAAGTAAACTGTCTAAATAAAACTACTTTTTACGGATTTAGCCGCGTAAAAAGCGTTAAAAACCCTGTAATAACTGATCGTAGAAGACACATTACAGCTCAGTCTCACCCATGACCATGGTGACTGCAAAGTCTCCGAAAGGTCGGGCCAAAATTTAAAACAAATATACGCGTCTAAATCCGTAAAAAGTAGTTTTATTTAAAAAGATGAGTCGCGCAAGTGTTAGAAAATATTAAGTAAACTGTCATCATGTTGGGAGTAACAGGGCACCACTGATCGTTCATGAAATTTGATTCGGTAATTTATCATACAATATTTTAGAAACTAGTTTCTATGTAAAGACAATTTAAAAAAAAAAAATGTGAATGGTTAAACTAAAGAACATTAATGGTAGAAAAAAGACATTTTATGTATTTGATAAAATAGCAGAAGTGAACAGTGTGAACACTTCTCCACGCTACTCCAAATGTATCACATGTTACTTAATATTTTCTTATTAGGACAAGTTTTCTCTATTTCTGTTCTTTGATTCTTAATAAAATGTAGGATTTTTTTAGATCTAGTATGTTCCCTCTAACACCATAGGCATATAGCTTTTCTACTACTGATCAACGTGATCAAAAGCTTTCGTAAAATCCATGGAGCATATGACTGATTATTTATATGTAAGTATGACATAATGACGTTGTGTTATGTTCCGCAGGGCAAGCTGCTGGAGATAGAGTTCGACCTGAAGGGTGAGCCGGTCGGTGGACACATCACTCACTGTCAGTACTCTACTGTCTTATTGACTGTTTGTATTTGTTGTTAATGTGGATTGATACACGCATAGCACTATCTTTGTACATTTCTGTACAAACTTATGTTATGTTTAATATATAATGTAATGGTAACTGTTTGTTGCAAGCAGACCTCCTGGAGAAGGTGAGAGTGTGGTACAGTGTGCGTGTGTGTGTGTGTGTATATATATACTGAGCGTGTGTGTGTGTACAGAGTCGTGCGTGTGGCGGTGTGTGCGGCGGTGAGCGCAACTTCCACGTGCTGTACCAGGTGCTGGCCGGCGCGGACGTGTCGCTACTCAGTGAGTACTGTCTGTGTGTGTGTGCGCGTGTGTGTGTACACAGTTGTACTGACGTGTGTGTGTGTATGTATCAGAGCGTCTCCGCCTGCAGCGCTCGTGGGAGCAGTACCGCATGTTGCGCGCCCCGGCGGTGCCCGGCTCGCCCCCCCCGTCCCCGCGCGCCGCCGCACAGGACCGCGACCACTTCGCCTTCACCATGGTGAGTGCCTGCCGCCTGCAGCCTGCCGCCCGCCGGCCCGGTACACTCTAGTACAGTGCATGTGTGTGTGCAGGCCGCTATGCGCGCGCTGGGTCTGTCCGGCGAGGCTGAGGGCGTGCTGCGCGTGCTCGCCTTCATGCTCAAGTTGTCCAACGTGGAGTTCGAGCCGCAGACCAACATAGACGGTACACTCGGCACACGCACACACAGGATATACGGTGCGTACACACACACACACGGCGCGCTCCACTGGCTCATGCAACGTACTGTCTTCACGAGGTCGCGGGTTCTATCTCCGCACAGAACAACTATTGTCTAATTTATATCTATTAATACAAAAATTCATCATTTCACAAAAAAAAGCGACCAACATGTAAACACGCGGTAGCGTATCGAAACCGCACACTCCACTGTCCGGGGAGATTCAGTGTGACAGTGTGCCACCCTCACCTAATAATAAAGAAAGTGGTGAACAGCACCATCTGTAACTTTTGATCTCCTTATAACTCAAAAGCTATTTTTAATTTTATAGACGTGACGTGTCAAAGGTTCATGTGGTAAAATTAATGCCCAAACGGTGCACGTCCCCGGGGCGCAGGGTTCCAACTAGACCCAACACCGTTCAGAGTGTATTTGCTAATAGATTTGATTGTCGTTACATGAATCATTGTTATATGGTGCATGTTATGATGAACAAACAGATGACTCAAAAGCAAACCAGTGTTTATTAGCTCAAAATTCTAGCACGTCACCTCACCGGCTTAACTTGAATTAAAATACGGATTACTCACATTTTTTACACTTTTGCTGTTACGTTTATTTTTGTTATACGACATTGTGGAAGTTAAGAAAATCTAGTTCACAGTACCGAATTTTGTAATGCATGTTTTAATTTAGTTAAGTTTAGTTGTGTAGGTAGAATAGGTAACAAAATGCCCTAACTGTGTTACTTATTGAACCCAGTATACCACATACCCACATGACTTGGTCTGGCAACTTGGCAGTTAGGTAATTAGATGGATACAAAGGAAAAATTTGAAACTGTTGTTATTTCATTTTATCATATTTTTTCAGTTAATTCTATTGCCGAGAGTGCCACAGGGTAGTATTGTGGGACTGATTTTGAGGATGAGATTTTGTTGTAACATTGAACCTGACTTCTATTTCACATTTATGTTTTTGATGGAACAATGTTATCACTAGACATGGTTAAGCTTGGGAGTAAGTTGTTCTAGCTAGAGCAATACCTATTTGTGTCTTTATGACTTGTCAATAGTTAGTACATTGTAAGTATTATTGTTGAGATATTAGTGTGATACAGAGTTGAGGGAGGCGTGTGCGCTGGTCGGCGTGGAGGCGGACGAGCTGGCGGACGCGCTGGGTGCCGGCCAGGAGGAGGAGGACGATGAGGAGGAGGAGCGGGGCGCCGCGCAGGGGGGGGAGGGTGGCGCGTGGGCGGGAGCGCGCCGCGACCTGCTGGTGTGCACGCTGTACGCGCGCCTGTTCACGTGGCTGGTGGCGCGCACCAACGCGGCGCTGGCGGCGCGCGGCCCGGCGCGGCGCGCTCAGCTGGCGTTGCTCGACGTGTACGGACTCGAGGCGCTCGCCCACAACGCGCTAGAGCGGCTCCTCATCAACTACGCGGCGGAGCGCGTGCAGGCCGCCGTCACCGCCGCCACGCTGCGCCGCGAGCAGGACGAGTATGCGCGCGAGGGGCTCGCCTGGCGCGCGTTGCCCTTCACGCCTCACGACGCGCACGCCGACCTGCTGGACGCGGGGCCTGACAGCGTGCTGGGCGTGCTGCGCGAGTGCTCGCTGCGCGGCGCCTCGGACGCGGTGCTGCTGCAGCGCCTGCAGCGGCGCCGTCACCCGCGCCTGCTGGTGCTGCCGCCCGACGGCTTCCAGTCAGTTTACCTAGATACGATAGAGAGGCACAGAGCGTGTTCAGTGTTCGTATAGCGTGGTGGTCGGTCGCAGGGTGGTACACTTCGGTGGCGCGGTGTCGTACTGCGCGCGCGGCATGGTGGCGCACAACCGCGACGCCGTGTGCCGGCGCTGTGCGGGCGCGCTGGCGGCGGCGCGCGACCCGCTGCTGGCGGCGCTGTTCGCGGAGAGCGCGCCCTCGTCGCCGCGCCGAGCCGCGCTGCTGTCGTGCCGCCAGCGCGCGCTGGTGGGCGCCCTGGTGCGGCGCCTGCCGCCCGCTCCGCGCCTGGTGCGCTGCCTGCGCGCCGACGCCGCGCTGCGCCCGCACCGCTTCGACGCGGCGCTCGTCCGACAGCAGATACGACAACAAGGGTACGCTCTAGTCAACTGTATCTGTGATATACGGTGAACACGGAACTACAACATGTGTGTGTGTGTGATGATATTTATTTATTTATTACTAGCCTCTGTAAGCGGCTTCGCACACATTACACTACGAATCGGATTTGAAATTAAACACACACACACACAATTGGGTCTCTATTATGCAGGCACTGGAAGAGAAAAATACACCAGGCTAAGTGCGCAGGATGGTTGCAAACTATATTACGATTAGGCTACTGAAATACGACACAGCATACATACATTTCAGCGTAGGGTTTAGTATTGATTTTGATGTTAATTTTGCTATTGATATGTCACAATAGATTTTATTAGATATTAATTTTAGTTATGATTAGAATATGTGTGAAGCGACGCGGCGGAGATATTAAGGAGCTAGTTCATATTTAATGTAATAAGTAGTTGTATGACGTGACTTACTCCAGGATTATGGAGATGGCTCAGTTGAGACGCAGCGGGTGGTGTGAGTCCATGTGTGCGCGTGCAGCCCTGGCGCGCTACTCGGTGCTGCGCGCGACCTGCCCGCCGCCCGCCGACGACCCGGTGCGCGCCGTGCGAGGCCTGCTGCGCGCGCTGCCCATACCCGGCGCGGAGTTCGCGTACGGACGGACGCGCCTCTTCATCCGCAGCCCGCGTACTCTGTGGGAGCTGGAAGCGCTGCGGGCGGCGCGCGTCGACGAGCTCGTGGCGGCGGCGCAGCGGGCCTGGCGCCGCCACCGCGCGCGGCGGAGGAGTCGCGCCCAGGCGGTAATAGCGCGCGCGTGGCGGGCGTGGCGCGGGAGGCGCGCGGCGCAGCTGGGCGCGGGGGAGGGGCGGCGCGAGTATGCGGCGCGCGTGCTGTGGCGAGCCTGGTGCGCGGGGGCGCGGCGCCGGTACCTGAGGGGGCTGTGGGCGCGGCTGCCGGCGCGGCACCGGTCGCCGGCGTGTGCCGTGTGGCCGGCGTGCCCGGCGCCGCGTCTGCTGGGCCGGACGGACGCTCTGCTGCGGCGCGCGCACCACGCGTGGCGGTGCCGCTCGTACCGGGCCTCGTTCGACCAGACCGCACGCAACCGCATGAGAGAGAAGGTGACCGCGAGCGTGCTATTCCGCGACCGCAAGTCCTCGTACTCGTGCAGCGTGGCTCACCCGTTCGTGGGCGACTACGTGCGTCTGCGCGGCAGCGCGGCGTGGCGGCGCGGCGCCGGCGCGCTCGACCGGTACGTGGTGTTCGCGGACGTGGTGGGCAAGGTGGCGCGCGCGTCGGGCCGCGTGTCCAGCGCGCTGTGCGTCGTGTCCACGTCCGCGCTGCTGCTGCTGGACGCGCGCTCGCTGCGCCCCCGCCGGCGCGTTGCGGCGCACCACGTGTGGCGTCTCTCCCTGTCGCCTCACCACGACGACGTGCTGGTGGTGCACGTGCGCGCGGAGCCCGCCGCCGACGACGGGTCGCAGTGCTCCGGGCGCGACCAGCCCGACCCGCCCGGCTGTCTGTTCGCGGTAGGCGGTACAACATACTCGTATATGATTATAAGTTAGCTGATAAAAATCTATGACGCGAGGACACAGTCAGAGAGTTGGTGTCTTACTTGATACTAAAATGCATTTTAATAATCACATAGACTTCATTTCGAGGAAGTCTTATAGGATGTTAGGGACATATGTCAACCATTTCAAAGTCCCAGCGCATACAAGACGCTTTACTTCGCATTTGTTCGTAGCGTATTGGAATTCTGCAGCATCATTTGGAACCCTTATTACATTGTGCATGTGGACAGAATAGAGAAGTTACAAACAAATTTTCAAAAGTACTAGAATACAGAACTTGTTACGATTTCATAGATTATATTACGAATCAAGCCGTGACCGCCACCAAGTAGTCTCCTTAAATTCTAGGCGAGCTCTAACTGACGCTTGCTTCCTATACAAAACTGTCAACAATCACTCCAATTGTTCCGGTTTACTGAAAAATATGAATTTCGGTGTACCGCGGAACTCCTAACGTAACAAACAATTTAATTGTTATTTGGGCCTCAGTCGTACCAACTATGCAAAATACAAATTCTTTATCCGCAGCCCTGATCTTTATAACACTACACTTGCTGGTATAGATATTTTTATCATCATCATAACATCACGCCTTTTTCCCATGGGGGTAGGCAGAGACTATAGAGCGCCATCTGCTACGATCCATACATACTTCCTTGGCTTCATCCACACTCATACATCTGGTCATACATGCCCGACGGTTGTAAGTGCTACGCACTTGCCCCGGCAGATATTTTCCTGGAGAAATTAGGCTCTTTTAAAAGTAAGGCACTGCCAAACCTGTAATTTTGCTTGGCTATCCTTACTTATATATAAAGGTGAAAGTGAGTTCGTTTGTTTGTTCGTTTGTGCCGCTTTCACGCAAAATCTACCGAATGAAATTGCGCGAAAATTGGTACACAGATAATTTATAGTCCTGGAAGTAAAATAGGCAATATATTTTTTCGCTACAAACTCTGTACGAGATAATAAAAGCAAATATTTGTGAAATACGGTAATGAAATAATAGTTCAGCCATGTTGTTATTTTACAGTTGTCATAGCAACTCTTAGAATCCGTCAACTTATAATTATTTTTTTTTATTTGTCCACAAAGGTTTTAATCCCAGACTGACACATGCGATTTACGCGGTTGTTCGGAATACAAACTCCTATTTGGTACTTAGTTCCATTTTCTTTTTTTATTGAAATGCTTTCCTATTTATAGAGGTTGGAATAGTTAAGTATTTATATTCTAAACCTACTACGTTCTTTTTTTTTTCAATATTGAATTAATAATTTCTTACACTTTTAATAACAATTATAAATTAGAAATTAAGTTCCGGTTAATTTCGGTTAAGTTCGGTTATTTCGGTTAAGTTCCGGTTATTTCGGTTAAGTTCCGGTTTTTACGGTTAAGTTCGGTTAATTTCGGTTAAGTTCAGTTAATTTCGGTTATTTCGGTTAAGTTCAGTTAATTTCGGTTCTTTCGGTTAAGTTCCGGGTATTTCGGTTAAGCTCGGTTAATTTCGGTTATTTCGGTTAAGTTCGGTTATTTCGGTTAAATTCGGTTATTTCGGTTAAGTTCCGGTTATTTCGGTTAAGTTTAGTTAATTTCGGTTAAGTTAAGTTCGGTTAAGTTCGGTTAAGTTAAGTTCGGTTAAGTTAAGTTCAGTTAAATTAAGTTCAATTCGGTTAAGTTAAGTTGGGTTAAGTTAAGTTCGGTTAATTTTGGTTAAGTTCAGTTCGGTTAAGTTTCATTTCTGTTATTATTTGAGGTTCGATTTCAAATTCGATTCGGCCACTAACGCGTGCAAAGCCGCGGGCAGAAGCTAGTAGCTTATATGAGTATAACATATTTAATTAAACTCTATATTAGTTGTGATATTTATGTTTAAATTATCTTTTAATGATTGGTAAAAAGCGTTACTTCTGTAAATGACCCGTACTGTTGCAAGAAATACAAATAACTGCAATTTATGCATGTTCAACACCCATAGGGCCAATACCTAACTTTCTGATTCTAAGTTTGCATCTCTTGTAACATCACCGAGTTGACTAAGTTATAATGCATGACACTATACTTCTTATTGTTTTTGAAGAACTGTTCATAGAGAGTGTATCACTAACAGTTGTCTGTCCGTGGAGTTGTATCAATGTGGCGTGGTGTGCAGGGGGAGGGCGCGTGGCGACGTCGTGGCGACGTGGTGGTGCGCACGTGCCACGTGCTGGAGCTCGCCACCAAGCTGTTCCTGGTGGTGCAGAACGCGGTGGGGGCCGCGCCCATCGTACACGTCGCCTCGGAGTGAGTACCTCCCCGCCGCCGTACTTTACTCTACTGTGTTGTGTACACTACATGTGTGTGCGTGTGCCAGGTTCGAGGCCAACTTCGGTCAGCAGCTGGTGACGGTGTCGTTCCACGCGGGGGCGGGGGGCGGCGCGGCGGGGGGGGCGCGCCTCCTGCGGCGAGGCAGTCGCATGGACGTGCTGCTGTGACCACACACGTATATATACGTCCTCGACAACAATCACTTCATTGTAACATGTTATATAATTATTGTAAGCATGACACGAATATTGTTGCACTACAAACTTAACATGTCTAAACTGTAGGTAATAATAACAAATGTGCTATAGTTATATATGATAGCTATTTCGTTGTACATATTTAATTAATTAACACGGTGATATTGTCACTATCAATATGTATTAATTGTATAAAACATAATTGATTGTAATAAAACAAAGTGTGAATGATGTTTGAGGCAGCGAGTAGATAACGAGACTAATGTTAACTATTTAGTAGAAAGTTGTGAAGCGCGCCATCTTGCGGTGAACACGTGGAACGTGCCACGAGTGATAGTAACATAATGTCGTACACCGAGGTGTTCTTAGTGGAGTGGTGCGAGTACGGAGAGTGGCGCCCTCTCTCTCTGCTGTACTCTACTACTTGTTAAATAATTATAGATTTATTATTATTGTTATTAGGACTATTGAGACTATATCGCATCGGTTAAATATTCATCGTATACCAGGTCTATAATGTCATTAATAATTTATAATAATATTATAAAGCTGAAGAGTTTGTTTGTTTGTTGTAACGCGTTAATCTTAGACACTAGGGGAGAAGTGGGTAATGGGAGTCACTTGAGCGATAATGTATCCAGAACAAAAGTCTTTGTAGTAATATTTATTCTTCTCTTTTCCAGCCCATTTACGTCCCACTGTTGGGCACGGGCCTCCTCCAGTTTGCGAGGGATTATGGTCTACTGTACCGCGCTGACCAGGCGTGTTGGAACAGGGTTTCTTTTCGAGTTTTCTGTCTCTCACAGAAGATGTTATCTGTGTGCAATATCCCTTAGCTGACTTTTACAGCACCCTTGGGCGGAGATGGGGTGGTGACACTTGTATTCTTATTCCGTCACCACACGGAGAAATATTATAATAAAAATAATATTTATTAATATAAGTTTTTGACATAGTTTACTTAATCGACTATGAGTCTGCTGACGAGTTTCATTTCCTTTGGTTACGAACTTTCTTAAATAAAAGACTTAAAGAAAAAAATGACTTTGACTTTTGACTTGAACTTTTGAAAAGACTTGACAGCAGCCCGGCCCCGCCGACTTATGTAGTGTGTACTTATGACACTATGGTAGTTTTCCAATTATAGAGCATAATGCTGAACTATGCTGACGCTTAATTGGAACGTGAATTAGTTTTCAAATGCACCAGCAGAGTGCGCCAAGTTCAGTGTTGAAAAAAAAATTACTAAAATAAAATTCTATTCACATTATAAGTGTGGAATATAAAAAAAGTCATTGTTTGTACCTTCATCCATACTTATATTTATTTTTTTAACACAGCTTGAATTAACTTTGATTACTTCCAGAAAACTCCGACGAACCAAAAGCCTTAAAAATTTTATTAACAATAAATAATATTACTAACGATAATAAATAAATAAAATTTCAATCAATGCCAATTTAAAGAAAAAACACTTCTTAATTTTCTGTCACTGAGTTGGTATCGATTGCACGCATCACGCAAAAACATTACTTTTGAGAGTGCTCGATTGTGCGAAGCGTTGCTGTACTTGAAACATTCGAACGTTGAGCATTATGCCGCATAATGCGCTCTTGTGCTGTAATTGGAACACTACCTATATCTGTTGAAGATAACAACGTGTGTAACTGCTCCTGTTGGTTTAATACTCTATGGTTGACTCGGTACTCAGACAATCGACTCGTCACCACGCGCCACCACGTACGTAGTGTGACTTTATAGTTCAATATTAATATGATTATAGCTCCGGTATATTTAATACTAAAACAATAATTATTCAACAGTGTTAAATATTATATATTATGTTAGGTACATAATATATAATATTTATATACGTACCTATTAAAATGAACAGTTGATATTGATATAGCCACGATGTTTGTTACTAGACACATACACATTCCTAATTTGTAATAAAATTAATAGAAACATCGTCAGGGAAACTATTTTGTTACTTTATCTAATAGTTTCATCATCATAACATCACGCCTTTTTCCCATGGGGGTAGGCAGAGACTATAGAGCGCCATCTGCTACGATCCAAACATAGTTTCATAATATATAAGATACAAGTACGACGCTGTGGAGAATATTACAATTCCTCATATATGTATAAGTCTTTTTTATGATCAATAGGATAAGATAATAGGATAAATAATAAACTCGTATAAATACAAGTGATATTTGAAATGTGTATGAGTGTATCGAGGAGTCTGTTGTTGGTTCATATAAAATAGCGCTCGCTGTACACGTACAGCCGCCGGCGTCATATCTTGTTATGATGAAGCACGCCATCTATTGATAACAACTGAATGTCTAAATACTAAAAGGGCACTTGTCCCTCAAAAATTTAAAGGATTAATTTTACAGGAAACATAAAAAACCATTTTTTTTCTAAATCATTCACTACTAAACTTTGGTTTTAATATATGTTATAGAGTATATAGGAAGCAATAAATTCCACTATAGAAATCAACATAATATCTCTGTACATTTTAAGAAACAGCTTCAGAAAATCATGGACATGTGACCTTTTAACAATTAATCATGGTATTAGATGGACATGTGCCCCTATAACACCAAATAGTAGATTAGTATTATGTTAAAGTAAAGAAAATATTGTAAAAAAAACACAAAAATAGAATCAAAATATATTTTATTCCATTTATCAAATTATTGTTGAGCTTCTAATACTGGCCAATCATATATTATGTTCCAGAATGAGATATATTCTTCAGGAATGTATTCTGCTAACTTTAGCAAGTCATTCATTTTATTCTGTGCTATAGGTATTGGAAAAAAGCCACAAAATCCGTTTCTTGTAAACTCGAAATTACATTGACAATATGACAATGACGTTTATTTATTTATTTATTTATTAATATACAACTGCTTACTCCACTTACAGTTACCCAACGCGTGAAGTAAGCTACATACACTTAATACAGTTTTACATTGCATATTATGAAATTTTTACATAAATTAAGAAATATATTCAAATTGTTGAAAAATATATCAACCTCAGGGCACTGAGCAATCAAAGCATTGAGTAGACTTATTGCCTGATTAGTGGGAGCATATTGTGCGGTACATGATCGTACCTGTGGCGTAGCAAACAACGGCCTAAAACGCAGCCGTGTGTATTGATTAGGTGCCGAGAGAGCACAGCGAGATAATGTACAAACTTGCATTATCAATTTTGTTATGCAGTAGTAAATAGTAGTGTAACATTAGAATACACTTGCGACGTAACGCTAGCGTATCAAGACCGACCATACCGGATACGAAGAGAGAAGGATATAAGTACCTAGGGATAATAGCCATATAGCTTTTTGTATAGAAATCTGGAAAATTTTCGCTGAACACGCTCAATCATTAAGCTATATTTAGACTCATGAGGGTCCCAGCTAATAGAATTACACTCTAAAATACTACGTACGAACGAAAAATAAAGTATAATAATAGTATTTCGATCTTGAAATGAAGTTGATTGTCTAATTACAAAACCTAGCAATTTGAAGCTTTTTTTACAAATGTTTGTTATGTGTGTATTAAATGTTAGACCCAGGTCCAGCAGCACCCCTAAGTCCCTAATCTCAGTAACTCTCTCCAGCGGAACACTAGATATGCTGTAGCTGTGAACATACGGGACGCGACATCGAGTAAATGTTGTAACTTTGCATTTAGATACATTGAACTCTAGATGATTACTAGCTGCCCACGCCACTACACTGTCGATGTTGACCGCTGGAGAGCGTCACGGTGGTCTCTGTGACCAATACCCAAAAACAACTTCAGATCGTCAGCAAACATCAGACACTGGACCGAGCTGACAACACCAGGCAAATCATTGACCATTATTAAAAATTGCGTCGGACCTAAAACACTACCTTGACTCACACCAGAGCGAGTGTCATATGGTCAGACTGATAATTACCTAGTTGAACATACTGTGCACGATTTGCGAAATAACTAGCAAATAGTTTCAAAAGGTTAGGCGTGAATCCGATTTCAGCAAATTTTCGTAATAGCACATCATTGTGGACCGGGTCGAATGCTTTTTTGAAATCAAGATACACCGCGTCCACTTGTCTCTGACGATCTAATTCAGCAACAGTATAGTCTACAAAATTAACTAAATTACCTACCGTAGTAGTAGACTTACCTACCATAAGCCCATGTTGGCACTCGCTCAGATGTTGTTTGGATGAAGCGTTCAGAAATAATTGTTAAAAGGGCACATGTTCTTGGACAAGTGCCGTTATAGTATTTATTCGTTTTTTGACATTCCTGTCATGACTTATTAAAAGCACGGATATGCGCTGTTTTGTCAGAAAACGGTGTAAATAGATGTTGCCAAGGTATAAAAACAAAAAAAATATTTTGGGGAAAAAAGGTGACAAGTGCCCTTTTAGTATTTAGACATTCAACTATTGTCGCATTATAATGTTGTACCCGGCCAAAGGTGTAACAACAGCTCAATTAATTTATAGCTATTGGCCTATATAATTCGTAATTCATTACACTAAATCTGTTTAAAATATAACTTTGATGGTCGATGTGACTGCTTCGCCTGATTAAAAATGATGTTATAGAAAAGGCGCAGTGTCGATAGATGGCGCTGTATCGATTAATATAGTTGCCGGCACATTGTGTGGTGTAGTTGTACTGTCTACTTGTTAGTTGTATGAGAGTGGTGAAAGTTCGCCCTCTGTTCTATGGCGCGTTATGTTTTCAACGATTACTAATTATGCAAATGTTTTATCATTTTTAATAAAACTATTGAAAGGAACACACGTCTTTTATTTTACACACGAAACTTTTTTTTGTTATGTGGGAACAAGGGACATTCCTGTCACGTGGGCCGGATACAGTGGGGGGACAAGGTTCGATCCCCGCACGGAACAATTTATTTGTGTGATGAGCACTCTGGGTATTTTCTATATTTTGTGCATATTACATGAAGTAGGTATTTAAATACCCATGTTATAGAAAAATGCATTTTTAAATGATAATACATATTCTAATATCCATAACAGACGCACTTAAGCTTTGCTTGGGACCGGGGGACGTGTGTAATGTCCATAAATATTTATTTATTTGTATTTAGTATTCATTATGTGAAATTACACTTAGACTTCTAATTAGGACTCAGGTCCTCCCTCCTCACAATACATCGATGAGAGGCCCTTGGCCCTTGATAACTACAGAAGGCGAAAGAACGCAGGTGCTATAGGTGGCTAAGGTGTGTGTATTTTTGTGTGTATATTTCCAGTAACTCATCATTTCTGGAGTTCCCTAGCACAATGGGACACCTATTTATTACCGAGTCTCTGCATCCGTCACTAATCTGTATTTCAGGAACGATGATAATCTAGAGGCAAAATGTGCACCAGCGATATACTCGTACCTACCTATGTCTGTTGATGCTGTGACAACAAACGAAGCTTTCCTTTTTATAATTTAAGTAATTAATTATTTAGAATGTACATAAATTGATGGGTTTAAATTCTTTCGCAGTTAACTATTTCCCTAAAAACATTTCAACACTATGAAAATTAAAGCCAGGTAAAGTCGCCCTGCACTGGGATCTCGTACTATTAATAATTAAAACACCAAGACAAATTAAGTAAAGATTTATTTTAACAATTTTATAATTTCATACAAATAGATATAATATACCTATACATAATATGAAATATTCCAAGTAATAACTGTGTTATATCGATATACATAATATTTATAAACATACACATTTAGTTCTATAGTAGTACTGTGGTAGTATAAGCCACGCAAATTGGTAATGCGCTGGAACCTTGTCAAATTAACGCCCTTGTGCCGTCATCAGCAAAGAAAAAGTACAGCTAACAAAATGTAATATTCTCATCTATACGTCACTATGACGTCGCCAACATGGCCGCCAGGCGCATTTCCAATTTGTGTGGCTTATACCTACTCAGCGAGCGTACTATGTCACACATAGTATCTACACTACGATACGTCTACGAGGGCTCTCTCACTAGGTAGGTACATCATATAGTTGATATCGAGTGGGACGCATTCGTCAAATAAAGTATTGTAATATTTAAACAAATATTTGGATAAAAAATCTTTGTATCGATAAGAACTTCGTATTCCATGATGTGTAGATACTGAGATATGCCTAAAAGTAAGTAAATCATTATATATTTTATCATATTACATACATATATAAAATTAAATATAGTTGTGCCCGACAGAAGACATGAGACGGTACGCGACGTGCACACTTCATTCAGTCTTCTCGTTCCACTCACTCACTCACTAACTCACTCACTCACTCTCACTTGATGGAGCAGGTGAAGTGTGCGCGCAGTCGCCGCAGTGTCGCCGCCTCGCTCTGTAACAACACGTGCCTCGTCAGTGTGTGTGTTGTGTGTGCGTGCGTGTGTACACAGTAGGTGTGTGTGTGTGTGTCACCTGGTGCGCGTTGTCGTTGGCCAGGTCGTCGGTGCGCGGCGGTGGCGGCGCCACATTCCCGTTGTCGTCAGGCGCGCTGCTGTCGCCGCTGGAGGGCGCCGCCTCCGACTCGTCCATCTCGAGCGAGGACTGCGAGCCACTGGAGGCGCCGCCGGCCGCCAGCGAGCCGTCCGCCGACTCCTCGTCGCTGGAGGCGGCTCGCCGCGCCTTGTCCTGCAGCAGCGGCAGGAAGCCGCGCGCCGTCGCGTTGTTCGGCTCGTACTGCAGGATCAGCCGGCAGTACTTGAGCGCCTCCGCGTACTGTCGCCGCATTATAACCGACAGGAACTACCCGCACAAATTCTTATTTGTAAATGCAGTTTCCTCTGATCTCAAACTAAGCTTGTTGTGGACCCAAACTCAAGACGTGAACTTATCGATATAGCGATAAACAACACAGTATTTACGAGTATATACCTATTTTAAGGTACTATTAATGTAACCGCGTTGGACGTTCAACAACAAACATCTTGAGAAATGTCCGATAGGACAAACTAGCGGCTACATTTAGAATATAGATTAATATTTGTATAGGTCTCTCTCTCTCTCTCTCTCTCTCTCCAGCGTCCCACTGTTGTCGTAACGTAAATCAGATATTCATATATTTAAAAACTACCACCCTTTCTGTATATGTACATCACATCTTATCGCTGTGAAAAGGAAAGTTATTCAGCTCTAGGATCTTATACTACACGTTTTATATGAGAATAGGATTAGCAATGACCTATATCTGTCAAAAGTGATTTGAAAAGTAGTGTCAGCAACGAAACGTTATTTGAAAATTAATGATATATTTTTTATGTTTCATCTAATCTCAATTATTTTAGACGTATCGTCTAAAATTATTGAGTGATAATACTTATAACATTAATAATAAAGAAAACTATTTTATTTGATTATTTCGTTGTTGGGAACAATGATATCATGTTTAACTACCAACCGCCATTTTGTCGTTATTAGTGTGCCTTGTCGAGTAATGAAGCGTGGCAAGTTTTATTTTTAATGCTTTTTGGCTATTTTGGTTGTTCTCCGTAAAATAATTTTTTGTTATTTTACGCAGTTTTTGTCTGTTAGTGATTTTATTTTGTATTTGTCTTAATTTACTCTTGTTTGTAATTGTATTTATCTCGCTAACAGCTCGAAAATAAGTAAACCATGACGATAAAGTAATAAATAAAGAAATATCTTGCTTTGCTGACCCTACCAAAATTTATCGAATTGACAGCTATGACGTCACAACATGGCGCGGGGTCAAACCTATTCTCATTTGACTGCTATCCATAAGGGTCGTAATAAACAACTCCGTGTTCCCTTTTAGTACAAAACACAAGTAACCACATAATATGTAGGTATGTACACTTTACGTGTATCTCTCAGGGCATGCACGTTCATCTTAAATGTCGTCTTAGCTTGACAATTTTAAACATAAATTTTCGCCGTGTCTTTTGGATATTTTTTTTTATTCATACGTCCAACAAATAAGAAATATTAAATTTATCTTTGGCTTATGAGTCCAACCAGAGTCACGGACGTATGAGATTGTTACAAAAACAAATGTGACTCATTTGTAGCCATGTAACAGTGAACGTGTTCATTTTTATAACGTAGGCAGTTGTTCCTGAACTCACTTCAGCTAAAAATTCGCTCGGCGCAGATAACGATTCATTCCCATCGGAGCAGTCCTCCGGACTCGTAGAGTTTCTGTTGGTAGCATCCATAGTGACGTGCGCCGGGGACGTCGGCGCTGGGTGGCGGCCTCCCACCGGAGTGGACTCGCCCGAGTCCGCGTCCAGACGGCGCCGCCGGTAGTGTGCGCTGGCGGGCCGGTAGGCGCGCGGCAGGGTCACCACCAGGCGCGGCGGGGAGGCGGCGCGGCGCTGCTCGGAGAGGCGCAGCGCGGCGCGCGAGGCGGTGTCGAGGCGCGCAGGCGGCGCGGGCGCTGGCCAGGGCGCGCGAGGTGCTAAAGATGGGCGTGGCGCGCGGGGTGGAGCGGGCCGGTACAGCCGCGCGTTGGGAGCCGTGCGCCGATTTATGCGTTTGCGGCGCCGCACGCACGCTTGTCCCCGGCGCTTGGGGCCTTCCGAAGGGCCCGGGTATCTGCGCAAACACACACATGAGATTAGTTAGACGCGAGTACTGCGGTGCAGTAGGGGCCCTAGGGGCTACACTTACAGGCGGGCGGGGGGCGCGGCGCGGGGCACTGGGCGCGGGGTGCGAGGTGCGCCCAGGTCGATCACGTGATCCGCGTCCGCCTCGGTGCCCCAGCGCACTGTACAACAGGTGGCGGGGGGCGGGGCTTTTCTGGAGCTGGGAGCGGGGGCGGGGGCGCGGGGCACCGCCCTCCTGTAACACACACAAGTACAACAAGTGGTTTGTATAATATACACATACTGATTGTATCACTAATCGTTTGATTGTCTAATAACTACTAACTAATAAGTACGACATGTACAACACACATCATAATAATTTATTTCTCTCTCCAGCCCATTTACGTTCCTCTGTTGGGCACGGGCCTCCTCCACTTTGGGAGGGATTATGGTCTACTGTGCCGCGCTGACCAGGCGTGTTGGCACAGGGTTTATTTTCGAGTTTTCCGTCTCTCACATAGGATGTTATCTGTGTGTAATATCCCTTAGCTGACTTTTACAGCACCCTTGGGAGGAGATGGGGTGGTGACACTTATATTCTTAATCCGTCACCACACGGAAAATACTTATAATTTATTTATTACTGCCTAAATAATATTTTTTTATTTATTTCAAAGAGGACCAACAGCATTACAATCACTATAAACTAAAAAAAATATACATCAGCAAGCCAAATAGAGGTCCTAACGAATAAAAACACTAAACAAATATGTAAACAAACACAAATGTAAATTTATGGTGAGTGTGGGGAGGTATTATAAATACTATAGTGTCACCAGGGTTTCCCTGCCAGGATCTTGTAAAAGCCAGCAAGAAATATTGTACACGGATAACAATAATACGCCTGGTCAGCGCTGGTTCGTATGACAAAAAAAATAAAATAAAAATAAGTATGTACCTATTTACAAAAGTAAAGTAATTTATGTAGTCTACTAGCTTAGATTGAGACCAGAGGACGTTATATGAAATGTCCTTGAATATATATTTATTGATTTATTTTGACAACGTGAAAATTGCCGCTAATGTGATGGCCGCGATCCTCATACTATAGTGAGTTAATGGCGCTTACATACCCGTCATATTCACGACCATAAATAACGAGGTAAGGGCAGGATAATAATGATGTGGTCTCCGGACCATAGAGGTACTCCGTCTAGTTCTAGAGAATTGCGTGGGGCGGCAGCATGGGGTTCTTACCTTCCGGCTAGTGCAGGTATTGTCGGTGCTTCGGCAAATACCTGTACAAGTTCGCAAGGAGGGAACCGGCCCCAAGCTGTCACCACTGCGATTGCAGCGAGGATACAGCGCAGCATACGCTCGAGTTTTCCCCAGCCTGGGCGATGGAGCGCCGTGATCTCGCTGCAGTCATAGGAGGAGACCTCTCGCTGCCGAGGGTCATTTCTGCCATGGTCGCCAGCCAGAGAAATTGGACGGCACTCGCAACTTTCTGCGAGGTGGTAATCTCGCGGAAAGAAGCGGCGGAGCGACTCAGGGAGGAAAGTGCCCTGGCTGGGTCGACCCGCCGTCGGCAAGCGGGGCGGTGCAGACGCGCCTATGCGTGACTCCTCCCGCCCTAGCCGGGGCTGCGGGTGGTCAGATTGGGGACGTTAGTCTGACCACCCGCAATAGAGCCCACCGCGTAGAGGCGATATCCCGGTGTGCCCGGATGTTACCCGTGAGAGGATGCTCTCGAAGCAGTCGCTGGATGGGCAACTGATGGCGGAATCACCGCAGTACCAATGCCCATTCCCCAGCTGAGATAGGCACACGGCGGGGGTTTTAGTGGGTGAGGGCCCCACACTACCCTACTGTTATCCCCGAACAGTGAGGTGTGCGATTTCAGTTCTCTAGTTATCACTGTTCCTGAGATACGGCCTGGTGATAGACGACGCGTCGGTCGAATGTACCACACAGTTCCCGGAGCGGGTTCCGTTACTCCAGTTTTATCTTTTGGTAAATTGTGTTAAAAGTTTGTTTATGTAATTTGATGAAACAGCAACACGTACTCGTACAAATAAACTTTATTATTGTGAACACATTGAACACTGCGTTATACCAATTTACATTATAATTTTATTTACTTATTTTACGTAAAATGCACACCAACTTTCATTTCTATTAAGTGATACTTATACTTGATGCGTATCTTATTCCTTACGTTTATTTTCACGATGCTTTATTAATCTCATAAAGTAACTGTTTATAAAGAACACCACTAGAACATTCATACTTTTAACGTTTTAGCATATTTTATTTTACTTTTACAGTTTACTTAGAGAAATTAATAAAGATAACCATCTCCTAGTACTAGTACTAGCAGGTACCTACGTTGAACAAATAAATAACTTACTGGTACCAGATGTAAGAACCAATAATCAAGTGAAATGTTTACCAAATGTATGTGTTTGTAGTGTAACAAGGAGGCACGCTCGCTATCACCCAAACAAATGCACTGACAACCACTTGGAGCCCTATCGATCCGGCGAGCAACAGATAACGAGCAGCGAGGACGCCTGCGTGTTGACGTGGCGGCGGCGTGGCAGTGGCGTGGCGACGGCGCGGCGGCGGCGGGGCGAGTACGCGACGAGCCGGCGCAACCTCTGCCGACACACTCCACCCGCACCCTTGACCAGGTGTCGCAGGGCGCATGCGCCACGTTCGTCACTGTCCTTCTCGGAGGCTCAATCCAAATAACGTTGTGAGGCGCTTCTATATCTATATTATTTTACTCTTTGGGCGCTTCGAAGCTTAGTTGCTCATGTAACGGACTGTGGTTCACGAGGTCGCAGGTTTGATACACGCACTGGGCACGCACTATTTGTGCTGCGTCTGGGTGTTTTCTATGTATTTTAGGTAGGTATAAACATACCTATTTACAAATGAAAAATTATTAAGGTAGAATATGTGAAATATGTGTATTCTGGCACTAGTCTCTCTACCCATAACAAGTGTTGAATCTTCATCTTGGGAGTAGGTTGCTCTGGAGCAATACATATTGTACCTATATTTTTTAATGTTGTCTTTTTGGCACTATAATTTGTCTGATTTTGTATGATTGCTTTGTGTATATTTTATAAACTGTAATGTTGTACATAAAATAAATAAATACCTAAATAACTATTGACATTAAGTATTTTAAGAAAAATATTGATTTAATTAAAAGCTCTGCTGAGTTTCTTACGCCGTTTCTTCTCAGCAGATTGCGTTCGAGTCGTGAGATCAGTTTCAGTCGGGGTAACGTTCAGATACTTATGAAAATTTATACTTATAAAAACTGACTATATTTTATTGTATGAGCTAAGCATTCAGAACTAAAATCGAAGTAAGTAAAGAGATTAAAAGAAACAATGTAAGTAAATTACAACAAGTAACAAGTTGGTTTTAGTTAACGATCAAAATTAATGAAGAAAGCGGTCTACAAGATCTCCATAAGAACAAGCGCCGATCAATAGGTATTTAAATTTGGAAATGTTACTTACAAGCTTTTTCATTTTATAATCAGCAAGTACGAAGTGCATTTGCTAGGTTTATACATGTTCATATCTCTGATTCTATTTAAGATAGAAATACAGTTGCTTTTGTATTAGACGCAATAAAAAAATTAGTAAATATTGGTTTAAGATTATTCTGTGGTTTAAGAAAACGAATTTAAAAAAAAAAGTCCCTTGCTAGGTTTTGGTTTTGGACAGCCGCGGTGGTAGAGAAAAAAAGTTTGACCTGTCAAAAGAACAATTTTCTTAAAAAAAAATTATGTTTACATGATGATTTTTCATTTCATTTCATCTAATACCAGCATCACCAACACGAATCTATCGATACGCCTCTTGTTGAAATCTACCTATCCGGTTGGGAGATACAAGGATACGCATCGAAAACATATATCGAAAATATTAATAATACACGTACAACTTGTATATATTACAACTTGTATATATTATTATTTATATTACGAGACGAGCTTCGTGGTCTAATGGTTCCTGTTACGGACTGCCGTTCACGAGGTTGCGGGTTCGATTCCCGCTCGGGACAATCATTTGTGTGATGTTTATAAATGTCATACAAATGTATGTATTGCGTCTGGATGTTTCTATGTATCATAATTCATAAGTATGTATTTACAAAAGAAAAGTGGTATATGTAATCTATCCGTATTCTGGTACCCATAACACAAGCATATAAGCTTAGCTTGGGACCAGAGGACGTTGTGTGAAATGTCTATGAATATTTATTTATTATTTTATATTATATATCAAAAATTAAACAATATTAAACTCACTGCAACGGTCGCACCTTATTTTTGATTACCATTCCGAAGAGGATTGAACAAAATACCTAGGTACCTAACATTACACAAATAATTTTTGAACAAAATTTACTTTAGATTTTTAATATTTTTAATATTACATGATATTAGTATTACATGGAAAACAGAGAATCACATAATTTAAAAAGTCTAAAATATTATTAGCGGAATAAAATAATGACATTGACAGGCAGTATCCTATCATCCAACATGTAGTCCATATATCATCCATAAATGAGATCAACACCATATTATTATTATTTAATTTAATTTCCGCCCCGGTTTGATCAAGTAGATACCTATGTTATCTTGGTTTAATTATTTCATTCAAGGGTTTGATGCAGATGTGAGGGCAAGAGGTTAACAGAAATACATCATGTGTGATAATTTCAATTCTCTAGCTATCATCGGTCGTTAGGGAGGTACAGCCTGGTGACAGACGGACGGACGGACGGACAGTGGACTCTTATTAGTAGCATCGATCAAGTATAACAATGATCGATGTTAGTAGGGTCCCATTTTGGCTTTCGGTAAGGAACCCTGAAACGTAACGGTTAGTTAAACCCTTTGATAAACCGTGTTTAAGCAGTCTTCGAAAGTATGTTGTTCTCACCAAAATCGATGAAGTCTTCCGAAGGTCACCAAACGGGTAGTACCCATATAATGAGGTACTGGACTCTTTTATGTAAATAAATGTATAATAATGATACTGGAAGTATACTAAGTAGGTAGTATTATTTATTTGATGATGAGTTACACCTTTTAGTTCAGAAGTGGCATAATGCGCGTGCTATTTCCGCTAGAGCATCCTGAGATCCGACTGGTGGTGACATTTGGTGAGATTATCGTGTTCATAAATGTACTATGAATGACGAAAATTATCTTACTAGATGTGAAAAAGAAGATTTGGTAAAGATCTTACGTTCGAAAGAAACCATAACGTGGTTATTGCACACAATTCACACACACACATTTGTATAGAAGACAAGCATCATTGGAGTTGAATCTAGAATTTGAAAGCACTTCGTACACATAATATCGTTATTGCGATGAGAAAACGAGCTGAAGTAAAGTATGTATTTTATCTTTATTTTCTTGAAATACAAAGTGAAACACCAATAAATGAGAGAATGGTAGCATAAGAACCAGTCAGTATCCGGTGCTATGTCGAGCGCCGGTTATATGTTAAGGAACCCTTATGAGAAAT
The DNA here is from genome assembly GCA_916999025.1 of Orgyia antiqua. Lineage (NCBI taxonomy): Eukaryota > Metazoa > Arthropoda > Insecta > Lepidoptera > Erebidae > Orgyia > Orgyia antiqua. Next base: position 17,953,052 of record OU779867.1, read on the forward strand.
GGAGTCAAATCGTGATTGACTGGACAGAAAATGTTACAGAGTTAGATAGTATAATAAAAGTAGGATGAAATCAAACTATCAGTGATATGCAACTGGAGAAGGATTGCACGAGATAGAAATAGCAAAAAAAATGCTTTGCAAGAAAACACACCGAGCTACAAGACTTACTATGTCTATCATGATTAATTATTCAGCAGGTCATATATTATATGACCTGCTGAATAATTAATCATGATTTATAAGATTGCGTTATGTTGAAATTGAATTGATAATAATTATGTTGAATGAAAACATGATGATAATGTTATGGTTATTCTTGAATAGCGTTCAAAAAGACTTATGATGGTATACGAAATTTTTTTTAAACATCGGCTAATGATACTACTGATAGATACGTATACCTACGGTATAAAGGAATATCGATAAGATAGAAACAAATGGTTGAATATTGATTGAATTGATTTTATTACAGCAGTTATAACAAATATTGGGACTAACTAACGTTGAGAAAAAAAAAGGGACAGTTAAGGGCCTACATCAATATTATCGTCGACATGTACATATTAACACAGCTAGTAGGTATAGAAAATGAAGATTTAGGGATATTTTACTCAAAATTTACTCAAAATCTACTAAATATATTTTAATTCTGATTTACGTGTTTCTATATATAATAGTTACTTATGTTTTTAAAGTTATTTCATTAGTTAATACACGATAATATACCGACAATTGTAAAAAATAAATAAATTAGAGAGGTTGTTTCGCTAAGATTTTCTATCGAGAAAACCTTTTTCAATCGCGTTTCTGGGTTTATGCGATCCTAGATTATATATTGAAAAAACATATACTTAAAAATTAGAGCTCTAGCCATTCAATCTAAAGAAACAATGAAAACTTCGTACGTAGAAAAATGCACGAAGCTATTTTGGTATTCTCATAAATCAAAAAGTATTTACAAGACGTAACAAAGTGAACCATATAAGGCGATTTTAACAGATTTTACAAAGAAGAGTTGGCAAATTTGGGAAGTTTCTTGTAATGTTTGACTGCAAATGGGAAATGATAGAGCAGTACCCATGAACTGATTGCAAATGTTGCTGAAAGTAGTAAAGTATTGTATCTACTGACAAAATAGATAGTCAAGAGTTTGACATAAAATCAAAGAATTTAAACGATACGAATAAAAAGATTGTTTAACAGGAGGATTGTGATCTGTGAGCATAGGTGTTGATCTCACAGATGATGCAGATTATGATTGCAAGTGTGGATCGTGATTGTCTAAATGATAGCACAGATGACACAGATGGTCACTGATAGGTTGTTACGCAGGCTATGAGCACTAATGTTGATCGTATTAATGACGTATCGTAGCAGACTGCTTAACAGTTGGGAGTGTCAGTGCCTTACAAAATGATGACGCTGATCATGACTGACTATGTCGACATAAGTTATAAGTGTCTGTGAACTCACTATATGACACTGATTGTAATAGATTGTGTCGGTATGGGTCATGAGCGGTAGTAATCACTGGATTATTATTATTTTTCTTCATTCTAAACAGAATGATCTGATTCTACAAAAAAATGACGCAGATCATAACTGACTATGTCGACATAAGTTACAAGTGTCTGTGAACTCACTATATGACACTGATTGTAATAGATTGTGTCGGTATGGGTCATGAGCGGTAGTAATCGCTGGATTATTATTATTTTTCTTCATTCTAAACAGAATGATCTGATCCTACAAAATAATGACGCAGATCATGACTGACTATGTCGACATAAGTTACAAGTGTCTGTGAAATCACTTTATGACACTGATTGTCATAGACTGTGTTGGTAGGTATAGGGCATGAGCGGTAGTAAATGCTTGATTTTTTTTATGAATATTGAATGTTGAACGTTAACAAATAGTAATATCAGAACTTTTCAGATGAGCTAAGGTGTGAGGACACACACACCTAAGTGAGGATGGCCGAGCTGTAAGGGTGCACCAAGGAGAATTTCATTTAATTAACAATCATAAGAAGGAGGTCGTCTATGCGTTGAAGTTTGAAGTGTTTTTCGAAATGCGAATATTTTGGCAGTTGTCATTGCTTGTGTTGAATTTATAAAAGTAACTAGCTGACCTGGCAAACGTTGTTTTGCCATACTAAAGAAAAAAAAAAATTTGAAAAATAGATGTTGGCCGATTCTCCGACCTACTGAATACGCATATAAAATTTCATAAAAATCGGTCAAGCCGTTTCGGAGGAGTACGGTAACTAACACTGTGACACGTGAATTTTATATATTAGACAACTATTATTGAAGATTCATAAATATCTGATAATAAATGTATAATAATGATACTTATACTACATAGTATTATTTATTTGATGATGAGTTACACCTTTTAATTGAGAAACTTTGAAAAACGGGGAAAATTTTCTTAACGCCTTGCATACGAAGTCGAGGGCAACAGCTAGTAAAACACATTGGTACAACATCGACAATTCGGTTGTAAATAATATTTTTTTGTATGAAACCCTCAAATTTCAAAGGTATATGCAATGTGTTCACAAATTACCTACCTATGTGTTTAAATAATCAAAGATTACACTACCAAGTTGGTCCTATGAGCACCAGATCCAGATCTGATGTAGATATCCTGAGAAATAAAGTTTGAAGTCGGTTCAATTACTATTACAATTATTTTTTTTATACGGATATTTCACACAACGTCCTCTGGTCCCAAGCTAAGCTTATATGCTTGTGTTATGTGTACCAGAATACGGATTGAATACATAAACTACTTTTCTTTTGTAAATACATATTATGTGGGGACTATTATTGTCTACGGAAATTATTCCATAAAGACCATTAGATGATAATTTAAAAGAATGTTATAGAAGACGTTTGTGTGGTTGTCAATTATTGTGTATGTCAAGAGAATAAAAATGACTTTTAAAATGTTAAATGGATATTATTTGTAATATTAATAAAATAACAATTTGTCGATAACTGAGTGATAACAGCGTCAGTTTCTCCAGCCCCGCTAAACTACAATCTTCGAAAGTATCAGCCTGCGACATTATGACTATGCCAAAAACTCGAACTCTCTTTGTGCTCTTATTGCAGAATCACCCACGTAATTTTTATTCCGTTTTCGGTGCGTAACTAGTCCATGAAGGGGGTCACCAGTTTAGCGAGGCTGGAGAAACTGACGCTGTTATCACTTAGTTATCGACAAATTGTTATTTTATTAATATTACAAATAATATCCATTTTACATTTTAAAAGTCATTTTTATTCTCTTGACATACACAATAATTGACAACCACACAAACGTCTTCTTTAACATTCTTTTAAATTATCATCTAATGGTCTTTATGGAATAATTTCCGTAGACAATAATAGTCCCCACACATACTTATAATACACTAGCTGTTGCCCGCGACTCCGTCCGCGTGGAATTTAGAAAATTTTCCCGGTTTTTGCAACATTTTTCACTACTGCTTCGTTTCTACTGGTCGTAGCGTAATGTTATATAACCTAAAGCCTTCCTCGAGAAATGCCCTATCTAACACTGAAAGAATTTTTCAAATCAGCCCATGGGTTCCTGAGATTAGCGCGTTCAAACAAACAATCAAACTGTTCCGCTTTATAAGGCCCATAGCACACGGCGTATTTTAAACGCGCGTTTCAGGAACGCGCGTCTTCGGCGCCGTAAACGCTGATTGTTGCGTTTGCATTGATAATAGAAACGCGCGCATGAAGCGCGTATACGCGCATTTGAAGCGAAACAAACGCGCGTACAAAGGAGCGGGGTACGGGCAGAGGGGGGCTGGGATCAGGGTTGCCAACTCTACGTCTTTTTACGTAGATCTACGTATTTTAAGCCTTTCCTGCAAACCTACGAACTTTAGTCCCAGAATCTACGTATTTTCTATCAAAATTGTTCAAATTTGCAAAATAGACTGAATGGGCATAATTTCCTTTACTTTCGCTAAAAAAAGTTAATAAATGTTCCGTTTCATACTAACACACACTCGCCTCGCCACTCAACACGTTGCGCCATTCATTTTAAAAACAAAGTGTCCATTCTATAGAACTGTGACTCATGTCACATGAGTCATGTGACTGTGTAAAATGAAACGTCTTGCCGTAAAAGTGAATCTTAAGGGCCTACATCAATATCATCGCCGACACGTACATATTACACAGCCAGTAGGCACAGAAAATGAAGAATTAGGGATACTTTTCCTATTTACTCAAAATCTACTAAATATATTTTAATTCTGATCCACGTGTTTCTATAAATAATAGGTACCTATGTTTTTAAAGTTATTTCATTAGTTAATACGCGATAATAGATCGACAAATGAAAAAAATAAAAAATTAGAGAGGTTGTTTCGCCAAGATTTTCTATCGAGAAAACTTTTTTCAATCGCGTTTCTGAGTTCATGCGATCCTAGATCATATATTGAAAATACATATACCTACTTAAAAATTAGAGCTCTAGCCATTCAATCTAAAGAAACAATGAAAACTTCGTACATAGAAAAATGCACGAAGCTATTTTGGTATCCTCTTAACCTAAAAAAAATATTTCAAACTAAGACTTCGAAGGAGTTGTTTAATTTCGATATTTTTCAACTTCCTGCTCAATTTAATTAAATTCAATTATGGAAATAAGCAGTGACAGTGAGGAAGAGCAGAATGTGACTCTTACTAAAAAAAGAAAGCTACATTGAAAATGATAATAAAAATTGAATAATTTAAATAAATTGATGATGACTCTGAAAGTAGCAAAATTCATAGATTTTTTTGTTTGCTAATGGTAATTTTTTTTAAGTTTATTGTTTGTCTGCTGTCTACTACTTTTAGGGTAATATAAATTGTCGTTTTATTCACTTTTACCTACCCTACTCTCTTCAAACGCAAAAGCTACGCGTGACTACAACGCGTCTGTACAGCTGTACCTGCGCGTATACGCGCAGTAGAGGCGCGTTTTACAATCGCCCCGTGTGCTTAGGTTACAAGGTTGCGATCAAATCTCGTTTAAACCACGTATACGCGCGTCGTCTGCGCGTTTAAAATACGCCGTGTGCTATGGGTCTAATATTAGTATAGATATATCTGTGCCCCGCGGTATTATCCGCGGTAAAAAGGATAAAAAATCTATTCTTTTCTACTAACCCACGGGAATATTGCTTTCTTTTGGCATAAAAAGTAGCCTGTATGTTATTTGGCCTACTCACAACGTAAAGGTATTTGATATACCACGCCACGCAACGCTCAAGCGTTTTGTCAAGTTTTCCGCCCCGCAAATTATTTTATTTGCGGGGCGGAGGATCATTGGAGTTGAGATTTAAAATTACCAAAATTATAAATAGAAGACCGAGGAAACGTTCGCGTTGCTCAGCAAACAGTTTTAGTATTTTATTTTATCGCGGCTAATTCTTTTTTGTCACACTTTGCAAATTTAATTTCGCCTTATACATATTTAATTTCGCTTTATATTTTAATTTCGCCATAACTTCAAAACCACACGTCCAATTTTACTCATTCACAGACCAAATATTATCTACATAAACTGTACTTAGTGATGAAATAATTTATTTTGATAAGGCATAATAGCATGGGTCAAATAAATGCGTTTAAATGTAGTCCAAAAAACAATTCAAGATTTTTAAATAAAAAAATGGTTGTTGTGCCTTACTCAACATAGATAGGTATAGTGTGTCGCGGACTTTTTTGTAGATATTTATAACATCTACAAATAATTAGAACATTTTATGGTTCTATCTTTTATAGTTTAGGCAGCGTCAAATCAACCTGAAAAGTTACTTATTTAGCGTATGTACTAAATAAGTAACTTTTCAGGTTGATTTTTGTCCGAAATACCCAAATATTTTACGGAACCCTAATTTTTTTGAAAATAAAATATAGCCTTTGTTAATCGCAGATAATGTAGCTTTCAAATGGCGAAAAAATTTTTAAAAACGGTCTGGTAGTTTTTGAGCCTATTCATTACAACCAAATAAACAAAGTTTTCCTCTTTATAATATTAGTATAGATAGAAACACCCAGACGCAGAGCAAACATTTGTATAACATTTATAAACATCACACAAATGATTGTCCCGAGCGAGAATCAAACCCGCGACCTCGTGAACGGCAGTCTGTAACATGAACCACTAGACCACGAAGCACAAGAAATTTTCTTTTTTAGCACAGAAGCACAGACAAATGACGTACTGTGGAGCCTACGTATGGCAGCCTACACTATGACAATTTTGTTATTGTTAATGACAGTTAGTGACAGTCAGTCAGCAGTTGCCTGTCTGTGTCCTGTCCTGTGTCATTGGCAAATGCAGAAATGGCTGAATTGTTGTGTATTCCATTAAAAAAGTCTTCAGACGTAGATATTGTAAAGCCTTTACGAAATTTAATCCACTCTACGTACAATACTGGCGAAAATAATGAAGATTATACCGAGGCACTCAATGAACTCAGTCGTTTGAGATCTAACGCTATTTGGAAAATATTCGAGAAGACTTCTCTAGAGGTTATCTACAGGTACAGTAATTACATTATATGAGTCATTCACGGTAGTTGTTTGATTGCGAGGTGTCATCTAATTTAAACATTTAGATGTGGTTGTGTACCTACATTTTGAGTATTTTTGTGAAAGTAATGTGTATATTGTTATGAGTGATGTCATTATAAGTCACACAAAGGAACTGTGGACGCTTATTTGTTCGTTAATTAAAGAAGAGATTGTGTCGGTCGCGCGCTAACGTACTGTATCTAATAGCTAAATATAAATTAGGTATAATTGTTTTGTGTGCAGTTACTATGATCAGCTGGTGTCCCTGGAGAGTAAGATACCGCCGCAGGAGGTGCAGATACCGTTCAAGTGGAAGGATGCCTTTGACAAGGGCTCCATCTTTGGAGGGCGGATGAGTCTCAGTGAGTACCTCATATTAATATTTGTATGATTGTTGTGCTTGTATATCAAGTAAGTATAAAATTTGTCCATTAAGTGTGAATATGATATAGTATATAAGCACAGGTCTTCATCATACCTTCATTCTTTATTTAAGGATCTGTTATACAAAAGTAAAGCGACTTTGTTGTCCTTTAATTTTTTTAAATTTAAATCTAATTTAACAAGTTTAAGATCTAGGGAGCTTGCATGAAACTAGGTGTAGTGATAAGGACTTGATTGTAATCAAATATATCCTCCGAAATGGCTGCACCGATTCTTATGAAATTTCATATACCTAGATATTCAGTAAGTCTGAGAATCTGCTACTATATTTTTTATATCCCTAAGTGATAAGGTAACATAATGATGAGGTGTAACATTTGTTATAGCTTTATGGGTAAATAATCCACCTCCTTATCATCATTTAGCCTAATGTGCAAAGCGATCAACTATAACTTCAATATCCTTTTTATAGTGAGCTTAGAAGTTCAATTATTTGGTGTGTCATACATATAGTTGTGCACATAGCTCAGTATGCCTCCTGGCAAAGTTCTTCCCCAACTTCCTGTACTGTCTCATGCTACCCTTCTCCAGTTGTATCCCAGTTGTATCCCAGTTGTGTACCAATATTTTACAGAAGTAGATGATCTAAATCAAAATCAAAAAGTTATTGACAAATGATCATTTGACTAACAATGTTTCAGCAAATGATCATTTGACTAACAATGTTTCAGCAAATGATCATTTAGCAAACAATACACTTGACAAAAGTATCATCTTACAAAAACTTACTTAGCACCTGATCCATTAGCAAACATTACACTTGACAAATGTGTTAAGTATTCAAACAGTAAAAAGTTCAAAAGTATTCATTTAATGGATCATTTGCTAAGTAAGTTTTTGTAAGATGATACTTTTGTCAAGTGTATTGTCTGTCGAATGATCATTTTGTCAATAATTTTTTATTCAATCGTTAGGGAACCAATAAAACACGGTGATATCTGCTGAACAATGTAGAGTATTATGTTATGTCAGCTGTGAGCTCCCTCTCGTTCGAGCGTCTGTGCGTGTTGTTCAACGCGGCCGCCATGCAGAGCACGCTGGCCGCGCAGGAGTCCCTCACCACGGACGAGTCGCTGAAGCTGGCGGCGCGGCTGCTGCAGCAGGCGGCCGGCGCGCTGGCGCACGTGCGCGCCAACGTGCTGCACGCCGTGCACCACGAGCCCACGCCCGACCTCAGCCCCGACGCGCTGGACGCGCTCGGCAAGCTCATGTTGGCGCAGGCGCAGGAGGTCATCGCGCTCAAGTGTATCAGAGGTACTGGTCAAACACAACGCATCGCACGGATTACGACGTGGACCTACCTACGATTTACTTACTAGTTGTTGTTGGAATTCAGAAACAATAACTTAATAAATTATACAAAGCAACCATCCTCTTCAATCACTATCATTTAAAGATTCATTGAAATCCGTTGCGTAGTTTTGATAATATAAGCTCACATAGGAACATACATACATTAATAACGACTTTGTTTTACAATAAGCAAAGGGTAAAAATAAATACATCTTAATCTGTTCTTTTTGAGGTCAAAAAACCAGTAGACTTCAAAAACAGTCGTTAAAAGTACATGTAAAAAGAAAACATTCATTCAATATTCAACAAATATTCACGGACATTTCACACAACGTCCTCTGGTCCCAAGCTAAGCTTATATGCTTGTGTTATGGGTACCAGAATACGGATAGAATACATATACTACTTTTCTTTTGTAAATACTTACTTAAAATACATAAAAACACCCAGAGGCAGAACAAACATTTGTATGACAATTAGAAACTTCGTATATGTAAATATCTCTTGATTGAGTGGACCGATTGCAACAAAACAAAGAATAAGTAATACTTTGAGTTGTGTACAATTTTTACGTATAACATTTATATTTGTAAGTGCTGTACATTTTACGTGATGCGTGCACAGACAAAAATCTAAACAGACAAAAATTTCAAAAATGCTTGAAATGGGTTCTGTTGGTTGTCCTTTAACCAGCTGACTATTTTTTTGAAAATACATCCAATGTACAAATTTTTTTTTTCTACAATTTTATTATATGTATAGATAGATGTGACGATAGTTTTTACAAAACAAAACTAATATTTAAACGCTCTAAACAAGCTGAAGGTAGTTCTGGTAGAAGATTACTGTTTTTTATAAAACATACTTGCACATTGTTCGGCCCAAAAGTTAAAGTAACACAAAATATGTGATATTGGCCGAACAATGTATGAAACGTAAGTGATCTCCTTTGTCTTAAAATAATGAATTAAAACTTGTAATAGTGATGGTGGCGTGTCCACAGACGAGATGAAGGAGAGCATGGTGGCCAAGGTGTGCGCCCAGTGCGAGGAGCTGTACGCGGACGCTCTGCGCGGCATGCAGCGCGACCACCTCAAGGCGCTGTGGGAACGCGACTGGCTCGCCGTCGTGGCCGCCAAGCAGAGCGCCTTCCGCGGACTGGCGCAGCTCTACCAGGCGCTGGTGTGCCGCGCGGACAAGGCGGTGGGCGAGGAGATCGCGCGCCTGCGCCTCGCCGACGAGCTGCTGAAGCGCGCGCAGGCTCGTTTCTCGGCGCCCGGCTACCTGCAGGAGCACGCGGCGCGCGCCGCTCGCAACCTGGCGCAGGCGCTCAAGGACAATGACTTCATCTACCACGAGCGCGTGCCCGACGCGGCGCAGCTGGAACCCATCGCGCGCGCGCCCATCGCCAAGCCGCTTCCGCCGCCGGAGCGCTGGGGCTCCGCGCGCGACCTGTTCGCCGGGCTCGTGCCCGCAGTGGTGCACCACGCGCTGCAGGCGAGCTCCGCGCGCCTGGCGGACACGGTCGGCGCCGAGATAGGAAAGCTGCGTGACGCGACTCAGCTGCTGAACAGCGTGCTCGCCTCGCTAAACCTGCCCGCGTGCATCGAGAGCGCGCCCGGCGGCGACCTGCCCGAGTCGATCCGCGCGCGGGCGTCGGCCGTGAAGTCGGCCGGCGGGCTCGCCGAGCTGACGCGGCTCATGGGCGAGCTGCCGGAGCTGCTGCAGCGTAACAAGGACATCCTCGACGAGGCGGAGCGGCTGCTGCGCGAGGAGGCCGAAGCGGACGAGGCGCTGCGCCGTCAGTTCGGCGCGCGCTGGACTAGAACCGACTCGGCCAAGCTGACGGAGGCGTTCCGCGCCAACGCGGACAAGTACCGACAGATCATCGACAACGCGATCCGCGCGGACAACATCGTGCAGCAAAAGTTCCAGCAGCACAAGGAGAGCATAGAGCTGCTGAGCGGTAGTGAGGGCGCCATGTCGGCAGAGGTGCCGGACGCGCCGGACGCGGTCGACGGGGTGGCGGACGAGGGCCCGGCGCGGCAGCTGCGTCGGCTGATGGAGGAGGTGGACACGCTGAAGGCGGAGCGCGACGTCATGGAGGCGGAGCTGAAGGACGCGACGCTGGACATGCGCGAGCAGTTCGAGGCGGCGCTCGCGCAGGACGGAGCCATCGACGAGCCGGCGCTGTCGGCCGCCGCCCTCGGCGCGAAGCTGGCGCCGCTACAGCGCCAGGTGGCGGACACGCTGGCCCGCCAGCAGCGCCTGGTGGGCGAGGTGCAGCAGGCGCACAGCTCGCTGATGGCGGCGCGCGGCGGCAGCAGCGGGCGCGACGCGGCGCTCGCAAAGCTGTGCGCCGCCGCCGACGCCTTCCAGGAGCTCACCGCCAACCTCAACGAGGGGATCAAGTTCTACAACGACCTGACGCAGGTACGCACACGTACACGTCTATATGTTTGTGTGTGCGTGTGTCTGATACACGTATATACAGTACGTTATGTTTACAGTTGCTGGTAGCGTTCCAGAACAAGGTGTCAGACTTCTGTTTCGCTCGTAAGACTGAGAAGGACGAGCTGCTGAAGGACCTGACCCAGGAGGCGGCGCGGGGAGCCGTGCGCCCCGCGCCCTCACCGCCAGCACACCACGCGCCGCAAGTTCAAGAGGTACACATTTATTTTTCTTCTCATTTTAAAGTTGAGTGCAAACAGCGAGGTGTTTGTGAGTTTATTGTGAACGTGTTTGTCTGTGTGATCGTATCTCTCATGCAGATTGTTGCGGTTACTTACATAAAAGAAAGTTCGGTCTCACTCTGGTTTTTTCACTCGGCGACGCACACACGCGAAATAAACCATTTTCGTGGTCATAAATTAAAATAACCAAAGTTCATTTTTAGGGTTCCGTACCCAAAGGGTAAAAACGGGACCCTATTACTGAGACTTCGCTGTCCGTCCGTCCGTCCGTCCGTCCGTCTGTCACCAGGCTGTATCTCAAAAACGGTGATAGCTAGAGAGTTGAAATTTTCACAGATGATGTATTTCTATTGCCGCTATAACAACAAATACTAAAAATAAAATAAAATAAATATTTAAGGGGGGCTCCCATACAACAAACATGATTTTTTTACCGTTTCTTGCTCGATACTAATAACGTTGCCTTATGTTGCATAGATAATGGTACGGAACCCTTCGTGCACGAGTCCGACTCGCACTTGACCAATTTTTGATATAGTCATAAAGTACGATATTTAATATAATTCAATGGTAAATATTATTGTATTGTGTACAGAATGTTACGGGCTAACAGTAAATATAGAAATTGTATTCGACTTCATCCGATTTTCTATAAAATGTTACGTTTTTCCCGCATTAGGGAAAGTAGTCGAAAATGTAACAATGCAAAATGACTTTAAAAAAATATTACGAAATCTTTAATATAAATTAAATAAGTACTTACCACCAATTCCATTACAAAATAAACAACTTCAAATTAAGACAGTAAAATTACAAAACTGCAAAGTTATAGGTTAAGTTATAGGACTGTCGTTCAAATGCTCAATTTCGGACCAGCTGTGAACCGATTTGTGTGCCCCTATCATGAATTATTTTCTATTATTATGTAGCTAAACTCTTATGGTCGTATTCATAATGACTTATCGGAGGATTAATCAGAGATTTTATCGGAGAGATAATAACTTTGAAACCTCCGATAAGTCATTATGAATAAGACCATTAGTGTTTGTACTCTCGGTATTGTTTTTTGTGAACATGGACTTTCGATAAATGCCATAAATCAAAATTTGTGGCCACGAAAATGTCTTATTGCGCCTGTGTGTGAGTGAGCCTGTGTGCGACAGCTGAACTTATAATAACTTGTATAGAAGTTGCCGCTGACTGCTACACACAACACACCGGTACGCGTGGAAGTTTCAAAATAGAAAAATATTAACAAATTGTACAAAAAAGTAATTCTCTTGGACGACTATCTATTTAAAAAATCTCATAAAAATCCATGAGAGTAGTTTTGAAGATATAATAATAGTATAGTTCACATACAAAAATGACGAGTTTGTTTTATAATATGTAAACACTATGTCCAACAGTGGACATTGAGAGGCTGGACACAGAGAGAATTGGTTTAAGTTTAATTAACTGTTTATTTGAATGCAGTTCATTATGTTTTTCAGTTTAGTATGTAGAGTACACACTCAGAATTGTATGTCTCTTGTGTATGTTGTTAACTATTAGGTTTAATATGTTGATTGTTACAGCCCGCGGTAGTGAAGAGAGAGGCACCGGCTCGACCCCCGCCCCCCGCCGCGCCAGGGGCCCCCGCCCCCGGGCCCTCCGCGCTGCCCTACCCGCAGCAACCACAAGGTACGTACATGTACTTACTGACGCTATACTTGTGGCCATGGATTAACAATAAGTGTCATCACCCCGTTTCTCGATACGGTGTTGTAAGAAGCAACTGGGGGATGTTATCAGTGGTGATTGTGAACCGTAAGAGACGGGTACTCTAATATAGGTGCTGTGCTAAAAGGTTTGGTTAATGTGGTGTGTGTAATTTAAAGGCTGCTTCTGAAGCTCTGGCATTAAGTAGGAACAATCTGCGAATGCTAGTAAGAATACTTACTGGGCATTGCTGCCTAAATAAGCATGCGCAGACAATAGGGCTGATTGACAATGGGACGCGTAGACTCTGTCGTTTGGCGGAGGAAACGCCCATTCACATTCTCACTGATTGCCCTGCAGTGATGCATATGCGATGTTCCTCTCTGGGCAATTACACCATGCACCCAGAAGAGACTAAACTTCTCGGAGCCAAAAAGATCCTGGAGTTCTTTGTGGCAACACAACAGGCTTGGACCGAGAACTGTAAAAAGTGGCGATCACAATAGATCAATCTGGTCGCAGTGATACTAGGCGGAATATAGCCTGAATAGCCGCTACAACCAAAAAAGAAAAAAAAAATTATTGTGCGTAGGCATGCCGGTCCCGTACGGTGGTGTGTGTGTGCCGCAGTACTACGCGCCGCTCCCCGCGCTCTACAACCCGTACGCGACCCTCCCGTACCCGCGACACGCGCCACAGCAACAGTACCAGCAGTACCAGCCCTACCACCACCCGCAGCAGCAGCAGCAGTACGCACCACCACCACCCGGGTACAACCCGTACACGCAACAATAACTCTTTTCTAATATAACTCTATACTTATGTTAGTTAAACATTTCATTGTACACATTTATATTCATTTAAATGCATCATTATTTTTTAATAAACTAAATTATAGTAAAAAAAAATTGGTCAAGTGCGAGTCGGACTCGCGCACGAAGGGTTCCGTACCATTATCTATGCAAAATAAGGCAACGTTATTAGTATCGAGCAAGAAACGGTAAAAATCACTCAATCATGTTTGTTGTATGGGAGCCCCCCTTAAATATTTATTTTATTTTATTTTTAGTATTTGTTATAGCGGCAATAGAAATACATCATCTGTGAAAATTTCAACTGTCTAGCTATCACCGTTCTTGAGATACAGCCTGGTGACAGACGGACGGACAGCAAAGTCTCAGTAATAGGGTCCCGTTTTTACCCTTTGGGTACGGAACCCTAAAAAATGATCACCGTGAGCGGGACTTGAAACCGCGACCACGGAATATAGCAAGTCGACTGCAAAAATTAATAAACTGATGCATAATTTTTATACTAACAAAGCTAATTGCCAAATTGTGTTATTGATACTATCAATGATTCTCATTTCTTTAGTTTTGTTTAGTTGTGCACTTAGAATTGGTACCTACTATTGTTCTCACGCATAATAATGTATCAGGTGAGAGTCCTACGTGTGTTATATTTACAACAAGTATTTAAGAAAGTTTTAAGTTTTGTGAGTGATATAATGATGTCACCACCACAATACTGTACTAGCGGTTGACGTATGAGCGCGGTTCATACCCTCTCGCAATCACTCAACACTTTGTTTTCATGAACATGCATTTATTATTGGTAGACGGGCCTCGTGGTGTAGTGGTTCTGGTAACGGACTGCCGATCAAGAGGTCGCGGGTTCGATTCCCGCTCGGGACAATCATTTGTGTTCTTTTTCTAATTGTCATACAACTGTTTGTCCTGCGTCTGGGTGTTTCTATGTATTATAAGTATGTATTTACAAAAAAAAAGTAGTATATGTATTATATCCGTATTCTGGTACCCATAACACAAGCATAAAAGCTTAGCTTGGGACCAGAGGACGCTGTGTGAAATGTCCGTGAATATTTATTTTTTATTTTATTATTGTACAGTTGTTGTACTATTCATCTGATTGTTACAGTTCACTATAACATTAGTGTTGTGTGATGAGCGATGTGGTGGTGACACACACACATATCACTTTGTAATAGTTTTAAAAGTGTACTCTTACATTTTATTAATATTCTAACATAATAAGATATATTGAATTATACATCTACGAATTAAATTAGACAAATCATATGACGGTGATATTGTGGTTTCACTGTTAAATAGGTTATTTTAATTTTAAAATATTATTAAGTTTGTATTGTTTAGTATAAATATGCGGTAATCTCATTTGAATATGAGTTTTAGAAACCTAATAAAAAGAATTGTGTATAAAGTTAATATAGTGAATACATCACACAACTAATTAATATGATGCCTAACAAGAACTAATGAACTACATTGAAATCAAACATGTAACTAACCATGCATAATACGATATAAGCAATATAAAAAATATATAGTTATTGTTATTTTTATTGAAATGTGGAATAAATAATTTTATAGAAAAATCCAGTGTTATTTGATTGTCTGATGCACCTCCGCCTCGTTCAACATGTAGATATAAACTTGAACTACTGTATTGTGTATAAGATCTAATCACACTCCACTACCACTGTCTGATACTGTACTGAGTGGTGGGATGTGTCCAAATGCAAGAAGACTCAAAACAGATATTGCAATAATTTAGTATAACGAGGCAATATTTGTTTTGACTTTTCTTTCTACTAAAAATGTATGTATGGATTAAGAATAGGTACAAGTGGCAGCTTTTCCTTCCCACAGAGCTCCATCATGAATGGAATCCATCCAGTAGTCTACGTAAAAGCACAATAAACATCCTTACATATCCAAACATTGGAGTATGTATAGAAGACCGAGCAAACGTTCGCGTTGCTCAGCGTTTCTGAAGATATAAGCTCACATAGGGACATACATACAAAACTACGACTTTGTTTTATAAGAAGTAAAGATGATCATGTGTCGAGATAACAGCCCGAACGCGGTGGGTACCAATACGTCAGCGTAGGGACTCGCGTATTCTCGCACTTCTTTACTACAAACTTCATAACCCCTAACTCCCCTCAATATCTACGCGAAAGATTCGAGTTTCTTATTCCTAGAGCCAGCTAAGAAATATTGTACACAGATAACATCCTCTGTGAGACGGATAACTCGAAAGTAATCCCTGCCAACACGCCTGGACAGCGCAGCGTAGTGAACCATAATCCCGCCCAAAGTGGAGGAGGTTCAACCATTTCAACAAAATAAAACGAGCGTCTGGATATCACATGTTTAAGCTATTTATTGTTAAATAATAAACAAAAGCTAAAGTACAGCTAAATTATCCTTGACATAGCGCTCTTAAAACTTGGGTGCAGGGGATGGCGTCTTGGAGTAATCGATGTTTGGTGAGTAGAACTGAAACAAACAAGTACTTATGTATTACAATAATATTGTACACGTGGCGCGATAGATGGCCCTGTATATAGTAGGTGTCAGTACCTTGTACTGCTTGTCCTTGTACTCCTGCCAGGGCTCGGGGTTGCCCTTCCTGTCCCACGAAACGTCTGGGTTGCGCAGCGCCAGGCGCCCCAGGTAAAACACGGCGCCCGCACACCCGACGCCCACGCACACGTACAGCGGGATCAACTGCCGACAAATAATAACAGGTGGCGCTAACAGAATAGATCATGTTATATCAATGATTCAACAACACAAACACCTACCTACCCCGTTTTCCAATGGCAGAGCATAATGCGACTCAGTGCCGCACAATGCTGACGCTTAATTGGAACGTGAATTATTTTTAAAATGCGTCAGCAGAGTGCGCTAATTTCAGTGTTGAAAAAAAAAATCTAAAATAAACATTGTATTCACATTATCCTCTCAACTGGCACTTGACACTTGACCTGTGTGGAATATAAAAAAAGTCATTGTTTATACCTTCATCCATACTTATTTTTATTTATTTTTTAACACAGCTTGAATTAACTTTGAATATTTCCAGAAAACTCCGATGAAAAGAAAGCCTTAAAATTTTTTTTAACAATAAATAATATTACTAACGATAATAGATAAATAAAATTTCAATCAATGCCAATTTAAAAATTCTTGTTAATTTTCTGATGCTGAAGTTGGTATGGATTGCACGCATCACTTTTGAGTGCTCGATTGTGCGATGCGATGCTGTAATTGGAACACTCAACGTTGAGCATTTTGCCGCATAATGCGCTATTGTGCGCTGATTGGAAAACGGGGCTAGATAGCTACATACAGTAGGTCTATCAATGGTCTATCAATTACGCCAACATAACTTACGACATACATGTATGATTTTTTTACAAGTCACATTTATATGGGATTAGCTTTCGATCGCAACTGTGCGCGCCACAGTAGTCAATCGAATTTGATTGAGAATTAAATTAAATTCGAAATTAAAATTGATACCAAAATAAAAATTCACAATCAAACATAAAATTAAAACTAAAATCGATACAAAATACTAAAATACTACGAGTTGGATTTCCATATTTAGAGTTTCGTAACTATTCCATGATAGATGGAGCTGCTCGTAAAATCTCTGCTATGCCACGAGCGCTCTTGGTATGTAAAGTTTATATTCACAAAAAAGATTTTTTTTTAATAATGATCAAAAGTTTACATGTTTTTGGATATTTTGCTAAATCAGCACTATGTAGGGCGAGTCCATGCCTTATGTCTCTAGGACAAAGGAAAGCTTCAGCTGTTGCCAAGTAAATAATGTTGGACAGACGGACACTGGAAACCCTAGAAAGCTACATTAATATAAAGATAAAAAGATTACACCTACCTAGTTAGTATAGAAACATCTTAATTAGACTTTTCAATATATAAAAAAGAATTGTAGTTGCCTCGTCAACAACTAGTGATACCAAAGCCTGTTCACAATGACAACCTGGAGGAGGATTTTATTTGTTGTTTTATATTGTTGTTCATTGTTACTTGCAGAGTTTTAAACAAGAATATATTATGTACAGTTTATGTTCTATTCCAGACTAGGTATTTTGCCACAATATAACTTTACATACAGACAATTGTAGGTACATGCTGTGCTTACATCACTGAAGCAAACAAACTCACATTATGTATAAAGATATATTATGCATGTTACTGATGACCAGTAGTACTGATGTGGAGCTATCTACTGGGGTTGCTCTAATGACAACATGGAGCATGTACTCCTTATTATCAACAGTTTATTATTCACCTTACATATAATAGTCATAGAGTCACACCACCCTCACTGGAACCTCACTATGCCTAATGAAACAGCCATCAACACTTCACCATGTCGCAGGTGGCAAATAGTATATTTGATTGAAGTTTACATCAATAGTGCTATGGAGGATGATCATACAAACACAAACACTACATAGATTGGTGAGGCCGTTGTCTCTACGTGCGCAAAGTAAAGACCAATAATGTGGGAGGGTTATATTCATGGTAAAGAACATAATATGATACATTCAATAAAGTATACCAACAAACACCAACAGTAGTATCATTGTTAGTGCTCTTTATATCTCTTCTATTTGCTATACTTTATATAAGCATACAACAGTGAGTTGTAGCAAACTCGCCAAGTACCAGGATGAGCCAAGTTTTCTGCTCTCTATTTTATTACACCTAACATTGACCCTAATAGCTGTTACACTTGAAGACTTTTTAACGTTGACTTAAATATTTTTATGATAACAAATAGGCGAGGTTAGCCATTATGTAAGCACTGAGGACTTGGGATACACTTTGACAACTATCATTAGTTACTTACAGCTTTGTGTTTCTTCAAACTTTGGATTGATAAGCCCTGCATTTTTATAGTATGGAAATATTATAATAAAATACTAGACGTCAATAGTAATTACAAATGGCCAATAAATGGAATATACGCAATCCGAGAACCGACTGGAACCAAAGAGTAAAATAATATAGATATAACAAGAGGGGCTGCTCTATGCCCAAACGTGCATGTATGGAAAGTGCTGCCGCTGGTGATTGTTGAGGACAACTTTTTGTGACGTCATAGGTATATACCTATAGCTATTCATAGGGAGCTATACGTAGCATTGTTTACTTGTAAAACTCACTAAGTATTTTTAGATAATGAGCTGTTTACATATTGATACTTTATGAAGGCAACTGTTGTAAATAATATAATAAATTTAGAATGTAATCCATAAAATAAAATGTCTTCTAACATTTAATACAATACTTAGAATGGTTGACCTTATAAATAAATAATATTAACAGCTCAGCATCTTCTAAAAATACTTAGTGAGTTTTACAAGTAAACAATGATACATACATTATTGCATACATGGTTTAGAAAGATTAATAAAATGTGTTAACAACTCTACATCATCTGAAAATATACTTAGTTACTTTTATTGAGAAGCTTACAGCACATTATAGAAATTTGAATTGATGAAAACCAATATACAAAAGGCTAGGATTTTCCTCTTTTTTTTATACGATAATATACACATAAAACAGCTGCTTGAAATTCTGTCCAAAATGCTTTATTTATATTATACAAATAACTAATATCATGTACACAAAAATACTAAAACATATGCAAGACATACTAAATCAAAAGCGTATATATTCGCAATCAGGTACAGGTACAGACACCACACGCAGAAAAAATTGTAAGTTCAGATATCATATATCTATCATACCTGTTATGGAGCCACTTTGATTATAAGAACAGCCTTTGAAAAATGGTTTTTGATTATAAGATTTATATTATATCTACTATGCCGCGCAGACCAGGCGTATTAGCAACAGTTAATAATCTTCATGGAATACTAGAACTTAATTACAGGACATGCTTAAGTTGAAAAATTTTACAGATACAATATTACAATACGTTACCATATTACAGTACCCAAGTTCTTACATTTAATGTGACAGAATATAACACTACAGTACTTAGTTCTTACATTTAATGCGACAGAATACAATACTACAGTACCTAGTTCCTATACTTAATGAATGCACATAATTATTTAGAAGTTTTATAGTTATTGTAATACGTTTTTGCCGATATTTTAATAACATTTTCTCCTTCGTAATTAATTTTATCATCAAGTATTCTATTCACAGATCGGCATCAACTATATATAATTATGTTAATACATGTATCTACAAAACAATTTTTTACGTCTTGTTGGTGAACCTCACAATAAAAAAAATTGAAATCTGAAAATATTTCTATGAAGTACTTTACAATTTGTTAAACATTCTTATTATGGCATTCATTATTTAATGTGCCAATTGTTATGCCTTGTATATCCTGAAAACAAGCTGTTAGATCTTTAGACGGATAGCATAACCACTTTTTGTTATTGCAATACTCTCAATTGCGCATATACTTAATGTTTGCGCATATATTTGATTTTCCGCATTATCTAATAGATTGCTTTTGAAGGTTTTACAATGTTACGACTTTTTTAAACACACTTTGTTAGGGCCCATCCACATACATAAACTCTTTGATCGGCCTCTGCATCTTATACATTTTTCGTATTTATTACACAATCCAGAATCAATCAATAAATCAATTATAATTTTTGAGGATGATGAGGATACATCGCTCTTTTCCTTCTTGTTTAATAAAAATGTGAGAGACTGTAAACATTCATTGTAGCCTTCTTCACAATTTGCGTTTAAGGAATGCGTTAATTAGTATTAAAATTATTTATTATTAGACTTTTAAATGCTCCTTCAAATCCCATGCAGTTAAGCATAACATTTCTCGCGCCTGAATTTGATCGAATTGAACCTGAAGAATGCTCTATTCATTTATATCATACAAGTAACTAATATCATATCTTTATCTGATGATAAGGAGCCTTCTTCTTCTGGTAAGCGAAAGTTTTATCTGAAAAATAAATAGTAAACAAATTAATTTAATAAATAACAGTGAAAGTGGGTGTTTCTTTGTGACATTTTCACGCTAAGTCAACTAAATGAAATTGCATGAAACTTGGTGATGAAATGGGGTGGTAACACTGGTATCCTTAATCAGACACCAAACAGTTGTTCTAAACATTAACCACATATTTTTTTAAATACTGGTACCAATTCCTCGTTATTTAATTAATTAATTATAAATTAATTAGACGGGCCTCGTGGTGTAGTGGTTCATGTAACGGACTGCCGATCATGAGGTCTCGGGTTCGATTCCCGGTCAGGACAATCATTTGTGTGATGTTTTTAATTGTCATACAAATGTTTGTACTGCGTCTGGGTGTTTTCTATGTATTATAAGTATGTATTTACAAAAGAAAAGTAGTATATGTATTATATCCGTATTCTGGTACCCATAACACAAGCATAATAAGCTTAGCTTGGGACCAGAGGACGTTGTGTGAAATGTCCATGAATATTTATTTATTTATAAAAAAAAAAAAAAAAATTACTTTATTATTTATTTATTTATTTATAAAAAAAATTCCACATCCACAACTAAACTTAACTAAATAATTAAAACAACTGTGGCGTATTTTGATTAATTGGCTGTTTCGTACTATACATTTATATTAATAAATAAATCGTTAGTCTACATTACACAGTTTTTATTATAACAAAGATAAGATTGCATTGCCGAATTCTGATAATGACGCTATCAATTTTCATTTTTAGTTAACCTAAGTTTAGTTGTGCGCATAGTTTCGGTACCATAATCTAATTTGTAAAGATCCAATTAATGTTGTAAATTGTTTACCTGCAATATAATAATATGTCATCATTGATGTAATTTTGTACTCTGATGAACCTGGCGATGGCTCTTTTTGATCCACTGTACTAGTTATGTCAGTGACATCAGGTAAAGTTCAAACTTGTCCACAATCCCTGACAAGAGTGCAGTAATTGTGATCAGCCTTTACAAAAGTATTGAGTGATTTTCAAACACCTGTAATGCATTTCAATTTTAATACAAGTAAATACTGTAAATTTTGTTTACTAATATGCAATGCAGGTGAAGCTTAGAATCAGTGGTGGATTTACACTAGGGGCAGTCGGGGCTAGCGCCCAAGGCGGCAAAATTTGGAAGGTGGGAAAAAAAATTCTATAAATTAACTAATTCTTTTAAATAAACATTCTATCTTTCAAGAAATATAATTTAAGTATTATGTATCAAATTAAAATTAAAATAAATATTATAATATAGGAAATTTAAGTAAAAACTATTCAAATAGTTTAATTTATTTATTTCCATAAAGGTTTGAAAAAATTAAAGTTAATATTTTTATTTTCTGGAATTGATAAATTTATGTAGTTTTTTTGAAGAATTAAAAATATTTTCAAATTATGTATGTCTTTTTGATAACAGAAACTTTTATTGATTAATGATCATCATCATCATAACATCACGCCTTTTTCCCATGGGGGTAGGCAGTACATTATTTTAGTTTCTAAAAATACATTAACAAATTGTAACAATATAAAGAATTTTTTTTATTTATATAAGGTAAAACATACATAATTTTATCTACTACTAGACTAAAGTTTTAATTATATAAACTTAGTTTTGCTTGCTATATTGTATACTACCTCTATAATAATTATGTATTTTATGTTATTTTATATATAATGTTATTGATTTTATGTAGTCTGAGCACAATGTAATATGATATAGTTTATGGTAAAAGTCTATTTTTACGGTCAATGTAAAATTAAAATCGAATGTGGGTAAACCCTGTAATAACTGATTGTAGAAGACACATTACAGCTCAGTCTCACCCGTGACCATAGTGACTACAAAGTCTCCGAAACGTCGGGCTAAAATTAAAACAAATATACGCGTCTAAATCCGTAAAAAGTAGTTTTATTTATGCAAATGAGTCGCGCAAGTGTTAGAAAATATTCCGTTAGATTTACTAATTTTTTGGCCCGAATGTGTCCGCCATGATCACAGTTAGAGCATTGCCTGCAAGTTGAAGCGATGTATCACTTCATCACTGTTTTGGTGAAGTTCAGCTCAATGGAGAAGCTTAAATAAATACGTCATACAATAAAATAAAAATAAAATTAATGCCATTTTGGAACAACATTTTAATTTTAAAAATAAAAATTTAACGGAAATAAAAAATTCATTTAAAAAATTCATTCAGTTCACAGGGGGCGGGAAATTTTTATGGACTGAGGCGCAAATTTTCCAAATACGCCCCTGGTTAAAATTAACATAATTTATTAATATAATTATGACTGCAACAATTTTCATGACACTTGATATGCAGAAAGTTTCAAATCAATCTAGCTCAGTTTGTAAACAAATGTTGTTTTGTTGGTGTGATAATTAACAAAAATCAAATATAATCTTGACTAAATATCCACCACTAATGAAACCATCATCCATCAATAATCCACAAAATTCTTAGTAACATTTTCTTAAAGTACATTAAATAAATAAATAAATATTCATGGACATTTCACACAATGTCCTCTGGTCCCAAGCTAAGCTTATATGCTTGTATTATGGATACCAGAATACGGATATAATACATAAACTACTTTTCTTTTGTAAATACATACTTATAATACATAGTAAACACCCAGACGCAGTACAAACATTTGTATGACAATTAAAAACATCACACAAATGATTGTCCTGACCGGGAATCGAACCCAAGACCTCATGATCGGTAGTCCGTTATATGAACCACTACACCACGAGGCCCGTCGTCACAATAAAATAAGCTGTCAGATACTACTAATACTAGAGCTAATTTTGGTCGACAAGATATTTTACCTTTCAAAGGAAAAGTTTCTACTTACGATTTAAATTTACTGCTTGTACAGATGGTGGATTATGACGAATATTACTTGAATCATCATCCACCTGCCCTCATCCCATTATTTATATACTCGTATACATATAATATCTTGAATACAGACTCGAAATAGTGAACAAACACATAGGTACTCTTTTGCCGCCGTATATTTTCGTAGGATAAATTTATTTTAGCTGTTCACTTCCAATATCCTTTATCCAAGCAGCAAATAAGAAAGGATGTTTTGAGGTTATGGAAACCCCTGAATCGATATACGAATACAAACTGAAAATAAGACAAAATGTTAATAAGTATAACAATAATCACAACTATATTGCTTGATTAGTTCATCCACTGCACATTTAAAGCATCACAAACAAAACTTACATAAAGCATCTCAAACAAAATTTCTACGATGTTCAACCGTTGCCACGATATGGAAGTAAAGTTAATTTATTGGGTAACTAACGAAACTAATAAGGAAACAAATTTTAATTAGAGAAAATTTGACGAATTTAACTCAAGTTTGATATTTGATATGAATCATTAATAATAAATACACAATAAATTATGCAAGAGTTTCGAATTTGTAAGCCGCCATAACTGTCAAACTTTGCTGTCAATCTTGAAGTTAAAATTGACAACTGACAATTATGACAAGAAAGATGGCAGCGAATCATAGACAAATGAATGAAAAAATTGCTACAGAGTACTAAAAAAAACCATACGTGAGTCTGGCAATAATCAGTGGGTTGCCACAAGGGATAAAAAATACCAACATGATGACGTCATCCAAAATGGCGGGCAAAAAAAGTTCTTCGACAACCTCTAGATGGCACGAAGGTGACGAAAATATAGGCTTGTTCTAAGCGAACCGCCCCTGACTGGAACTTGCGTGACGTGCGATAATGCCACAGTAGGGATCACTGAATCGATTCAGGGCTGAGGATCGATCTAAAAAATCGATTTTTTGGACCTAAAAGATCGATTCTTCGATTAATCGATCTTTTAGGTCCAAAAAATCGATTTTTTAGATCGATCCTCAGCCCTGAATCGATCGGCATCCCAGGGATGCCGATCTGAGATCGATTAATCGAAGAATCGATCTTTTAGGTCCAAAAAATCGATTTTTTAGATCGATCCTCAGCCCTGAATCGATTCAGTGAATCGATACTTCACCCTTGAAAATCGAAGTTGTATTTTTTTAATTAAGTCACTATCACTTTTTACAGATTTGATCTGATACTTATGAGGAATAGTTCTAATAAAAAAGTATTTAGAAATCGTTTTTTTATTCATCTTTTACATTGCGATGTCTTTGTAAATTGATCGTTTAAGTTGCGACTTGGATCTATTCAAAATTAATGGCTTTCAGAAAAAAGATCGAAAGATCGATCTTTGGGAGATCGATCTTTTAGGCCTCGATTTTTTTGTGAATCGATTCTTTGGCTCACGATTCGAATCGATTCAAAAATCGATCTTTTTTGGAGAGAATCGACAACCCTATGCCACAGATTACCTATGTTCAAAGAGTAAAATAATATAGATCATAATATGTTCCACCTATGGAGGGTAGAGGTAAGGAGAATCATCTGGGCCCTGAGTCGGGTATTTCAACGGTGTCACAACTGTACCATTATTGTACCATTATGGTGCAATAGTAAAGTTTTTGGTAGTCTACTATTAATGTGTCGTCATAACGACTTCATCATTGTCTTACAATTGTCAAAGTGACATAAATTGCTAGTCTCGTACACAACTGCTTCACAATTGCAATTCAATGACTGAAATGTTTCGGTAGTCTGCTATTTTGAATTTGTCAGTAATATTTTTAAATTGTCCTGTGTCGACAGATTGCCATAAATAAAAAATAGATAGATAGAAATATTAGAAATTGTTCTTTGTAATTTATTGCAATTTACTAATCTCCTAAACTTCACATTGCTTTTTATACTAATAAATAATATGTACAAATATATTTAAACGAAGACTAGCATGATTAAATGTTTAAATTTATTAGTAGTTTTTCGAAAATCACTTCAACTAACGCATTTTTTAAAAACGGCAACACATACATACCATTCTAACACAATCCATAGATAAAAGAGACCGAAAATTCAATGCATAGATAAAAGAGATCGACAATTCCATTACCATTGAAAGACCGTTATGACGGCATATAGCAGACTACGGATATTTGACTTCAATTGCAACGGTATCGTGCCGGTATTGTGCCGGTATGACAATTGTTCCAAAATAGTGGACTTGAGCACCTGCTCATGAAAAAGTGTCCGTTGAAATGCATTAAATTAGGGTGGCGCCACATTAGCATTAGAGTAAACTTTAAAGGAAGCGCCAAATACAAACTTCCGCAATCAATAAATTTAGGGTTATATGACGTGTGGTCTGGTTAGAGGATAAAATGAAATACGTCCGGACTTGAATGGCGTTTATTTGCGACTCCAAATATTTAATATAATATTAGCTTATATAGGTAAGGATAACACTCGTTTCTATATATTCCTAAAACTGCTGATACGCTGAGTGTTGCATACAATGAATTCATACATAATATATTTGTATACAATAATTTAGGCATCGAGCAAACAATAGGACCATACATACTGTAATAAATATATTTGTTTATTATAAGTTGGGTGGCTAGCACAATGGTCTCTTTGCATTCGTAGACCTGTTGACATTACGTCTACTTGCAAACAATGAATTCATACAATGTGTCCCTACAGTAGCCTCCCCCTTAAAAGAAATGCACTTTATATTACATTAAAAACACAAAATAAAAATGACAATACAATGTATACTTATAATATAACCAAACAATAAAACAAACAGTAAACTCGGACAATATGTAAAATGTATATAAGGCAAAAATAATTAAAACAGTGTTTACTAAATAAGCTGAAAATTCATTTCGCAATACCATACTCAAACTCATTACCATATTTATGATATAGAAAAAAATATAATCTAAGTCATTGAATACATATAGTTTTATTTTACCTTACTGATACAGTTAAGTATTTAAAACTAATAAAAGCACATTAAAATACATAAACTTACAACTTTCTAACAAAATAGTCGCAAAGATATACGATAAGCTAAAGTAAAAATCTTATCGGTCGTTTGACCAATCTCTCCAAAGAGTAAATCTCCAACTGCCCGTGGTACGACTTAAGGGCTTATCACTAGGTAATACATTCTTAGATTTCTTCTTCTTGGCTGTACGGCATTGATATCTTTTAATGCAAAAGGGTCAGGCCAACCTGTTGCCCCATCGTTCACCGTAAGTCAGTATCTATGACCACTAGCCACTGTCGTAAGCGATCCAACATTGTCAGCGTGGATATGTTCGTTTAAACCGGTCACACGCCTCAAATTGTCCTAGTCCCGACAGTGTCTCAAATAACCTTCGACCTTTGACATTGAATGCAGGTTTTGGTCCAATTCCTAACTTCTACATTCATATTCAGCCAAAAGTACTTGGACGCAACTAATTTTGTAGTAGCTCGTATTCCTGTGTGAGATAAATCATATACAGAGTGAAATCCTAAACTCCGTAGGTAGATAAGGCGTAACACTATTCGTAAAAAATCACACGTAAGCTCATTAAAAGCATCCGGCAAAACATTGCGCTTGAATCATAAACTATCGTTCTTATCAGCTAACAACTTCGTCATTTCTTTGTCCGACCGTTGCGCTATTGCTATCTTCAAATTCGAGTGTTGACGGATAATTAAGGGTCTCGGCACGCGAGTGTTCGTGACAACATTATCGCTACCACTTTTGTGTTGAATATTTGTAGTAAATTATAAATACATATAAATATAAGTTAATTAGTTAAAGTGCCGTTTACTGCGCACAAGTTATAATTTCACTTTTTATCGGTACGATCACATAAACTATTTTTATACACCGGTATCACATGAGCCCCAGTGTCTATTAAAAATTGCATACCTGTCTGTCTGGCGCAAACTATAAGCCGGTTGTTTAGTGACGACGAGATTCAACTTGTCTTCGTCACAGACCCTCTGGTTTTCGATAACGGCTTCAAACTGGATGAATCGGAGTCGCGTTTGGTCCACCCAGAACTTCGGAATCCTTGAATATACGGTTATGGCTGCTAAGGCTCTGTCGTCAACGTTGCTAATAGGACTGGCAACAAGCTGTTCAGATTTCTCCATGTTGTTAATCAATTTCTTTGTCCGATATTACTTTAAAAAAAAAATCGTCTCTAACACAATCAATCACGTCGGGTTCACCACTTTAGGGTTATATGACGTGCGGTCTGGTTAGAGGATAAAATGAAATACGTCCGGACTTCAATGGCGTTTATTTGCGACTCCATATATTTAATATAATATTAGGCTATATAGGTAAGGAGAACACTCGTTTCTATATAAAATAAACTAGTTTTCAGTATAAACATTTTTAATGATTGACAAATGTCACTGCAGAATCATACATCATAAAAGTTAAGAAGAAAGTTACATTAAGAAGGTTTCGTCTTGAGGTTACAACATTCCTCCCCATCCAGATTTAGATTTCCTCAATTAAACGTCGTGGAGGACGGCCCTGGCGCTGGCTGCGTCGAGGTTGAGGTATTGTAACAGATGCGGTTGGTGTAGCAAAAGATGGAGATGAAGATGTGGATGATGTCGATGGTGAAGTTGTTGGTGACATGGAAGGAACTGAAGATGTAGGAGATGGGGATGCAGGTGGTACTGAAGTGGATGGTGTGTATGAAGGTGTCGTGCATGGTGAAGGTGTAAGGTTTGTGGATGGTGAAGATGTGGAGGGTAAGAGAGCTGTTGCAACATGTGCAGGTGACGTAATGGCAGTAGTAGTGACAGCTGAGTTTTCAGGAGCAAGCCGTGGCCTCATGTGATCAGCATGTTTCCTTTTTTCCACCCCATCAGAAGTAGTAACCACATAAGAATATCTGTGCTTCCGGGCTGTAACTGTTGCAGGTTGCCACTTTTTCTCTTGTTGTGTTTTGATGTAGACATCATCACCTGGTTTGTATGTAGGTATTGAAGAAGACATGATGTTGGCCTTAACTTGTTGATATTGTAACGTCTTTCTCTTATTTGGTCGGATATTTGATAAGACGCAGTTTAGTTGTCTACCAAACATCATTTGTGCCGGTGACTTGCCCGTAGTGGTATGTGGAGTGTTCCGATAACTGAACAAGAACTCCAATAATCGACGCTTTAGTTGACTTCCATCACTTGAAACCATTCTATTCTTGAAAGTTCTTACAAAACGTTCCGCTAATCCGTTTGTGCGGGGATGATACGGAGATGACGTGACGTGTATGATGCCCAGGTTTTGACAGTATCCTTTGAATTCTTGTGATGTAAGTTGAGGACCATTATCAGACACGATCATCTGTGGGAGTCCAAAGGTGCTGAAAATGTCATCCAAAACAAGGCATAGGCTCTTTGAGGTCATGTTTCTCATTGGTCTTAGTTCACACCATTTTGATAATGCGTCACATAATACCAACCAATAACTGCCCTCGAATGGACCAGCAAAGTCTATGTGAACTCTTTCCCAGACTTCTTCGGGTATAGACCAGGAAAAGATTGGTAGTTCAGTATTGGATGGCCTATTTTCCTGACATCTGGTGCATCTTTTGACAAAATTTTCGATGTCCTCGTCAATTGATGGCCACCATACATAGAAACGAGCGAGGGCTTTCATGGCAGAAATACCTGGGTGTCCTTTGTGTAAATAGTTCAATACAGTTTTTCTGAGTACCTCAGGTATGACCATCCTGCCTTGCCACATTAAGATCTTGCCTTCTACTGATAGTTCGGAACGTTTTCTATAGTAGTGTTTTATCTCTGAACTATATTCTAGTTCCCTCCATCCGGTCTTCAGGCAAAGGCAAACGTGCGACAAGTTTTGATCTCTAGATGTTTCATGGCTCAATTTCTCTTCACTTAATTGAAGGTCTGCAATTCTACTTCCTAGGAGGCGAATAGTCGTTCTATGTACAGCACTTTCAACTGGAGAAGGTTCTATTTCAGGATTTGGTAACCTGGATAGACAGTCAGCCAAAATATTGTTTTCACCCTTCTGGTAGCAAATATCGTACTGGTAACTTCCAATTAGAAGAGCCCATCTTACAAGTCTGTTATTTACTAGTTTCGGCAGGTTACGTTGATGTCCCAAAATGTGAATAAGTGGTTTATGGTCTGTTACCAAGGTAAATTTTGTTCCTCTTAAATACTGGTCAAACTTTTTGATTCCGAATAATATGGCTAGAGCTTCACGGTCGATGACAGAGTACTTGCGTTCAGCTGGTCGCAGTTTCCGTGATGCAAACGCTATAGGTTGCTCAACATCCTTGTTTTTATGGTAAAGAACTGCACCAACTCCTTTTTCAGAAGCATCACAGGCTAAGAAGAGGGAACGATTTTCATCGAATGCTACTAGTGGTTTTGATGAGGCAATACTTGTTTTAGCATTCTCGAAAATTTGTTTTTCGTGCTCGGACCAACGCCATTTGTGTTTGCCGCTGGTAAGTTCATAGAGGTCTGCACATGATCCGTGAAGGTGTGGGATGAACCTTTCGTAATAGTTGATGAGCCCAAGGAAGGACCGTAATTCTTTTGCGTTAGTTGGTTGTGACGCTTTGGTAATTGCATCAATTTTCCCTTTTGTTGGACGTATTCCGTTTTGATCAATTATGTGACCCAGATACTCAATTTCTTCTTTAAGGAAACTACATTTTTTTAGGTTCACTTTGAGGCCAGCCTGCTTAAGCCGGCTTAGCACAGTGCAGAGCGTACGTAAGTGTTCATCTACGCTCTTTCCTGTCAGTGCAATGTCATCGAAATACACTGCTACGTTGGGTATGTCTCCGAATAGTTGGTCAAGGAAATTTTGAAAAATTGACGGTGCTGTCGAAATACCGAACGGCATTCTGTTGTACTGGTAATAACCCTTATGAGTTGATATTGTTAGGTATTTTTTTGAATCCGGTGCTATTTCAAATTGTAAATAGGCATCTTTGAGATCAATTTTAGAGTAGACTATGCCGTTTGCTAGCTTTTGGCGTAAGTGGTTGAAGATAGGCACTGGATGTAAATGTTTTGTCAGAACAGGATTTAGTGTAGTGCTGTAGTCTCCGCAAATTCTGATATCGCCTGTAGGTTTTAAAACATTGACGGTAGGTGTGGCCCACTCTAATGCAGTTTGGTTTGGGTCTACCTTATGTATGATACCTGTATCAACTAGACGGTCCAGCTCCCGTTCAACATTTTTCTTCATGCTGAACTTAATAGGTCGTGCAGGTAGGTGTACTGGTTCTGCACCAGGTTTAACGTGGATGTTAACTTGATAGTTATTAACTTTGCCTAGTTTACCATCGAAAAGTTCGTTGAATTGCTTCAGAACTTGTTTCAAAGTTATTGGATTTGTAGTTTTGATTGAGTAAACCGGTTTTGGAAATTTCATTCCAAATTTTTCGCTCCATCGTAGACCAAAAAGCAATGGATTTGCATTTTTCATGACTACAACTGGCAAAATTTGTTGTCGCCCGTCAACTTTGACCTTAACGTCCGCAATACCTTTTGTTTTTAGTCTGTTGTTTCCGTATGCTTTGAGTTTGGGTCCCCTGGTTAATACTGGTGATCCGATTTTTTCCCACAATTCAGTGTTGATAATGGAGTAAGAGGAGCCAGGGTCCCAATCCATAGTGCAGTTAACACCATCAATGGTCACATCAATTTGTTTACAATCTTTGTTTCGAGTGCCGTAAATACTGCAGACAAATTCGTCCTCTTCCTCACTACTGTCCATTGAGTCTTGTGTACAGCTTGATGTGGAAGCTTGGACATCGCTTACCCTTTGTAGTTTTCGTTTGGAAGTATAATTATCCGTTGCTGGTAAAATGTATGCTCGTCCTGTTCTGATGCAACAACTTTCAAAATGTCCCTTAGTATTACATTCGTCGCAGATGTGGTTCTTCGCAACACATTTTGCGATGTCATGTTTGTCATTTTTACCACATCTAAAACACTGTTTAGAATGTAACTTCCGTTTTATATATGTCTGTGAATCTCTGGACTTATGAATACGTTTTTTCTTTATTTTGTTTATAGAGACAGATGGTATATCATGCTCCGCTTGTTCCCGTGACTGAGCAATTGAAAAAATTTCTTGAAATGTTACCTCTCGTCCTGATTCCTGTAAATCAGGCCACTTTTGTTTAAGATCCGTTTCTAAATCTGTATGATTTAATCCTGTAGCGAATCTGTCTCGCATTTGTCGTTCCAGCAGATTATCTTGGTAGTTACAATCTCTACTTAGACTTTTAAGTCTGTTTGCGTAGTGCTCCATTGATTCGGTGGGCTCTCTCGTGCAGTTCCAGAATTCCACCAATGCGCGGTATCTTGTTTTCTTGATTTTGTACAAATCTATAAGCTTAGAGCATATGTTGTCGTACGTGCTTGATTCAAAATTTGGTGTTAGGGCTATTTTAACTTCGCGGAATGTATCTGGTGTTAATGTGTTCAACAGGATGTCTTTTTGTAGTTTTTTGTCAATCACATTGAGAGTTTGGCATTTATTCGCAAAAAAATCGAGAAAGTCTTCAATTCGGCAATGTTCTGGATCAAATTTCTCCATATTAAAATTCTTGATAATCATCATCTTGTCGTTAGGTGTATGCGATGAAGCGCTCGTCACGCTCTTGTTTTGTGTGTCATTCCCTTTATGTACTGTTTGTACCAAAATCTTGAGAATTTGTGTGATTTGTTCCTGCTGCGCCTGTTGAGCACGCAGGAACTGTGCAAATTGTTCGTCGTTCATTATAAATCTATTATTTTCCTCGTCGCCAATAAAATAAACTAGTTTTCAGTATAAACATTTTTAATGATTGACAAATGTCACTGCAGAATCATACATCATAAAAGTTAAGAAGAAAGTTACATTAAGAAGGTTTCGTCTTGAGGTTACAACACTATATATTCCTAAAACTGCTGATACGCTGAGTGTTGCATACAATGAATTCATACATAATATATTTGTATACAATAATTTAGGCGTCGAGCAAACAATAGGACCATACATACTGTAACAAATATATTTGTTTATTATAGCTTGGGTGGCTAGCACAATGGTCTCTTTGCATTCGTAGACCTGTTGACATTACGTCTACTTGCAAACAATGAATTCATACAATGTGTCCCTACAATAAACGTACTATTCACAGTTCAGAAAATAAAATCACTTTAGCTACAAGTTTTCTCATAATAACTCTTTAAGGTTATATTTACTGCATTATTTTGTAATACGCAAGTAGTTGACATTTTCAATAAGTAACTACTTTAGTCGACAATAATATTAAATTTCTTAATTCGGCGTAGGTATTTCAATTCGTTCACAATTTTGCTACATTCATACCATACCCTGTGTCTACACCAGCGCCATTCTGGAAGGTTTTTGACAGCTGACAGCAGTCACCTACAGTACAGATTAGGCTGGTTGAGAAAATAACGATACATTGATATTATTTTTGATATAACGTTATTTTTGCGATATTTAATATATAAGTATTGAATTATGATATTAATAATTGTAGAAGAAGATTATGTGCCGTCGCGCGTCGGTATTACATTTGAAGTATCGGGTATAAAAATCGATAAGATCGAACATTGATAAGAACTTACTTTATACAAATTTTTTTTACAACAAAATTCATTATACATATTATTATATTATCTGTGATTTTAAGTTTTATTTTGTTGTTATTTCACTCTCGATTTGATGCTTTTTTGATTTTTAAGTTGGCAATTCTGTCTGTTAATTTCAACATAAGATAACAAACGGACTGCAACAGTGCAACTCCAAATAAGACCAATTAACAGGGCCCTGAGTCGGGTATTTCAACGGTGTCACAACTGTACCATTATTGTACCATTATGGTGCAATAGTAAAGTTTTTGGTAGTCTACTATTAATGTGTCGTCATAACGACTTCATCATTGTCTTACAATTGTCAAAGTGACATAAATTGCTAGTCTCGTACACAACTGCTTCACAATTGCAATTCAATGACTGAAATGTTTCGGTAGTCTGCTATTTTGAATTTGGCAGTAATATTTTTAAATTGTCCTGTGTCGACAGATTGCCATAAATAAAAAATAGATAGATAGAAATATTAGAAATTGTTCTTTGTAATTTATTGCAATTTACTAATCTCCTAAACTTCACATTGCTTTTTATACTAATAAATAGTATGTACAAATATATTTAAACGAAGTCTAGCATGATTAAATGTTTAAATTTATTAGTAGTTTTTCGAAAATCACTTCAACTAACGCATTTTTTAAAAACGGCAACACATACATACCATTCTAACACAATCCATAGATAAAAGAGACCGAAAATTCAATGCATAGATAAAAGAGATCGACAATTCTATTACCATTGAAAGACCGTTATGACGGCATATAGCAGACTACGGATATTTGACTTCAATTGCAACGGTATCGTGCCGGTATTGTGCCGGTATGACAATTGTTCCAAAATAGTGGACTTGAGCACCAGGAGCCCATACAATGGGATAAAGGCAGGATGATGATGGTGGCGAGTATTTGTTGTTGTATCATCAAATGATACATACAAACGGTGAAATTTTCAGCTCTCTAGGTATCACCGTTTCCGAGATGAATAATTAGCAAAACCTAGCTAGATCCATTTAACGCCCCCAAAACTTCCTGCATATCAAATTTCACGAAGATCGTTAGAGCCATTTCCGAGGTCCCAAAAAGATTTATTATATAGAAAAATTGCTCGTTTATAGTAATAAGATTAAAATGTTTACGACGTTTATTTTAAGAATAACTGGCAAATTAGAAAAAAAATGATAAATATAAAAAAAATTGTTTGGGTATTTTCTTTAGAAAAATTGATTATTTATTCATCGGTTATTCATGTACAAAATTTAATCAATTAATTAAAAATCTATTTTTTATGTGCAAAGTCACATGTCTATACCCAATTATATATTCGTCTATGTCTATACCAATTTCAATAATGTGTCACTGTCAATTATTTATCCTCCTAGGTGTTAAATACCTAAATCTTAATCAATACCTACGAATTATAATAGCTGTTTTCATTTTCAATACTGTGATCTACTCTGTGTGCGTGCTACTGTCAAATTTAGATAATGTGTTATTGTGAAAATCGGAAATATTCGGAATAAATAAAAAGAAAATCTTCCGTTAAAGTGTCAATGCATTTTATTTTGTTGTTAATAACTTAATTTTAATGACTTGGTGCTATTGTTTTGGTAACAATAGTCTTAACAATTATATAAACACGGAAGAGCACTTTCAAAATGAGTTTTTTATTGTAAGTATGGATTGTGATTGAAATGGAGCTTTGATGTCTATTTTTAAATTTTAACTAAATGTCTTCCGTTCTAGTGCGCTGACGTGTTGTTTACGTGCGCGGAGACGTTCTGGCATATGATTAGAAGTTCCTGATGTGTTTCGTGTACTATAGTGTGGTGTTATGATGTCGTGTCATGTTTTAGTGGAAGTCGTTCGAACAAGACGTTCAAACCCAAGAAGAACATCCCGGAAGGCACGCACCAGTACGACTTGATGCGGCACGCGGCCGCCACGCTTGGCTCCGGCAACCTGCGCCTCGCCGTAATGCTGCCCGAGGGCGAGGACCTCAACGAGTGGGTGGCCGTCAACAGTCAGTCACATTCATATTTTGTATATTCATATATTAATCACAATATTCTATTTAACATCTAGCATGTAGGTATTGTATGTTTACATTATGATATTGAGTACCTAACACTAAATGTTCTCATAAGCACTGTGAGTCATTAGTCCATCGTCAATTTCCTGGTACAATTTTGCCTGTTATTGTGACAATTTGTATGGTTTTCCTTAAGATTGCAATCTAGTTGTGGACATATACAACTTTAATATGTAATGGCTAACTATGAATGTTCAAACACCTATATATTGCTGGTGTCATTAGCAATGATTTGAACTGATGTGGAGGGTTGACATCAGTCAGTCAAAACACACTGAACATGAACAAGAAGGGATGTTGCCCGATGTTGTTGAATAAATATAAGGATTACATTGTCTGTATAAGAGCAGGAGAATCATGATGAATATCACGTATACACATAATATTTAGCCTGCAGCGGCGTGCACTGACTGGTATTTAACTTAGGGTAGGCAGTCACAAAAACTTTTTCTTTTATAGATTTTTAGCATAGCCATGCGTCGGATCTCTAAGTCGGAAACCATGCCAACAGAACAAATTTAAATCTGAATATCCCGAATCAGTCCACACTGTACTAGAATTACTAAACAATAACTACGTACGTACATACATACGTACATGTACGTATGTACATACGTTTCATAACTTTTAACATGAAATTTTCGAGTTACATTGGTGCCTATTCTATGTGCAGACCTAAACTTAACTAAAAAATGAAAATTGATAGCGTCAATAACACAATACGGCAATGAACTTTTTTTATATAAAAACTGTTTATTATAGACTAACGATTTTAATTAATATAAATGTGTGCAAAAAAATAGCGAAACATTTAAGATACAGCAATAGCTGTTTTCATTTTTAGGGTTCCGTACCCAAAGGGTAAAAACGGGACCCTATTACTGAGACTTCGCTGTCCGTCCGTCCGTCCGTCCGTCCGTCCGTCCGTCCGTCCGTCCGTCCGTCCGTCCGTCTGTCACCAGGCTGTATCTCAAGAACGGTGATAGCTAGAGAGTTGAAATTTTCACAGATGATGTATTTCTATTGCCGCTATAACAACAAATACTAAAAATAAAATAAAATAAATATTTAAGGGGGGCTCCCATACAACAAACATGATTTTTAGGGTTCCGTACCCAGTATCTCAAGAACGGTGATAGCTAGACAGTTGAAATTTTCACAGATGATGTATTTCTATTGCCGCTATAACAACAAATACTAAAAATAAAATAAAATAAATATTTAAGGGGGGCTCCCATACAACAAACATGATTTTTTTACCGTTTCTTGCTCGATACTAATAACGTTGCCTTATGTTGCATAGATAATGGTACGGAACCCTTCGTGCGCGAGTCCGACTCGCACTTGACCAATTTTTATTTAGTTAAGATAACCATTCCCACGTCCCGACCTAAATACCTATTATACCGTTGTCCGTCCAGCTACGCGTGGCGCTGATTCGATCGGTACCGCGCTCGCATGTTGTAACAAAAAACCTTTATAGCTTCTTATCTATAATACCTAGAGTGAAGACAAATACTACGAAAAATTACTAGAAGACTACAGATGAAATCTATCTATTTTTTAAGATCTGAACTTTTATTTTAAAGTATTAAAAATGAGAACAGAAGAGGACAGAGGAGAAAACATAACAATTCAAAATATAACTCGATTTTACTCTTAAAACTGTGATATGTATGCTATATGTATACTTAATTATAAAGCACAAATCATCTAGTTTATCTTAATGTATAATAATATTAATAATCTATGAACTCATAAATAAAACTAAACTACTTACGACAATCCGCTGGAACTTCAAAACCACTTGTTTACTAAACACAAAGCGTAAAGTGGACTGAAGATAAAAACTGCCATCTAGTGATTATGGATTGTGATTCATCAGCTATCTATTACACAACTTATAGACGCAAAAAATAACGCAATTTGTCCATAGATGTCGGTTTTATAAAATATGTCGCTATGGATATAAAAGTATCCTTGGACGTAAATTGCCCTTTTTTTTTGGATATTAAAGTATCCTTGAACGTGTGAATGGTTAAGTTTAGTTCTGCACATAGAATAGGCACCATTACCTACCTTTTTGCTGGCTTAGTTGTTGAACTTGTTATTTTTAATTTTTAACAAACACACACTATCAACACACATTTCACAATCAAATAACATTTGAAAATCAACAAACGAAAATCCATACAATTATAAAAATTAAAGAAACTCAATATTAAACAGTTCAATGAATCACACGAAAAAATAAAATGGCCTCCGTCGAACCAAAATATTTCTGCTATTTAAATAAATAAAACCTTACTAAACAAAAATGCATACGTGATTTATTAGACTTCCGACTATTATATTTATTCGGATTATAATAGGTAACGAACGAACGCCGAATACTCGCGGAAAATTCCGATCGCCAAAGCATACGGCAGGAGTTCCGGTTCAAGGCGTCTTCAATATGCAAGCCTGTGTGCGTTTGCGAACTGTGCACGGACACCAAAATTTCTACACACATATGAACTCATGGCAGGTGGGCGGCGTGGAGCTTGCTAGCTACGCTAATATTATTCCTTCGCCAAACGCCTGGCAAAAAGCAATTTGCAAGCACATATTGGTGCTATTTATGAATTATTAGGCGCTTTTAAGTTATAATATTTTGTTTAATTAATAGTAAATAAATGAATAAAGTCATCTAAAACATACGAACGTTTTATTAAAATATCTGTGAATGGCAAGTAAAGCAGTACTTTTCTGCTTGTATAGAGCGCACGCCCATGTTAGCCTGTACTTTAGGCTCATGGAAGATGCAGTTTACTATTGGTATTAAATGTGATGGGACTATTATTTTTGGAGATCCCCTCATACATGCATATTGCAAACTCAACCTCTATCGAAAATATTGTGATCAATATTCAATTCACTATAAATTGAATATTGAACACAATATTTTCTCCTTGCTGCTTACATATTACTTGAACATACCACCCATACCCATACCCACCTAACTATCCAGTCCACTGTCCAAAGTTTTCTGTATGTAATCTGAGTTTGACTACCAAAGTAATTTATGTACAGTTGCATCATCATGATCATGATCATGTATGAGGTTAAAATGAGAATAGGATTATTCCCGTGCCATGTTGTGACCACATAGATGTCAATTCGAACAATTTGGTAGGGTCAGCAAAGCAAGATATTTTTAATATAATTTATGTATTACTTTATCGTCATCGTTTGCTCATTTTCGAGCAGTTAGCGAGATAAATACAATTACAAACAATAGCAAAACAAGACAAATACCAAATAAAAACACTTGCAAACAATAACTGCAACAAATATAAAAAAAATGTCATCCCTCATTAAACTTTTTTTTTCTACCACTACATAGCTAAAGCTTTAAAAATAAATGTTAAGCACGCTTCATAACTCGACAAGGCACGCTAACAACGATAAAATGGCGGTTGATAGTTAAACATATATCATTCGTTTCCAAGGGCGAAATAAAGAAAAAGTTTTCTTTTTTAATATTATTATAGGTATAATCATTAAATATTTTCCGACGCTTTTTCACTTAAAATAGCTGAGATTAGATAAAACAAAAATATATATTATTATTAATTCGTAAATAAAGTTTCGCTGCTAATATCACTTTTCAAATCACTTTTGACAGATAGAGGTCATTGCCAATCCTATTCTCATTTGAAACGTGTTGGAAACGTGTAGTACATAAGGCATCTCATGTGAAGCAAACATGCCAAAGGTCAGGTTTGCATGTTATATCAAAACTAGCTGACTCGGCAAACATTGGTTTTCCATACAAATGTCATTAGACGTTTGAAAATAGATAGTGGCCGATTCTCAGACCTACTGAATACGCATATAAAATTTGGTAAAAATCGGTAAAGCCGTTTCGGAGGAGTACAGTAACTAACATTGTGACATGGAAATTTTATATATTAAAGATTGGAGGGCCTCACAGCTACCAAGAGTTCCAACTACTCACTCTGGAAGGCTTGCAAAAATTTTGACAGACCATTGTACCACAAACCACCATTACGCAAACAAGACAAAACCTGGGCTAGAACTAGTAAAAAGCCATCTCAGTCAAGTCTTCAAACCCAATCAACCTGCAATCCCGAACGGAAACGAATCTGACATCGATGTTGTCATTGATCAGGATATACTAATGGATCTGCCTCTGCGACCTGTCACACCTGGAGAGATTTCTAGAAATATTAAATTCATGGACAGCAACAAGGCGCCAGGATACGACCTAATAGATAATAAAGTACTTAAAGAACTGCCTAAAAAGCGCTAGTATATCTCACTTACCTGTTTAATGCCATCTTGAGGCTGGCTCACTTCCCAGAACTATGGAAAGTTTCCCAAATTATTATGATACATAAGCAGCCTACTGCCAGTACTGTCGAAGTTGTTTGAGAAAACCCTGCTACCTAGACTTAATAAAGTTTTGAAAGAAAGATTCATAATACCTGATCACCAATTTGGCTTTCGCCAAGAACATGCTACAATAGAGCAAGTCCATAGAGTGAGCAGGGTCATTGGAAAGTCATTTGAAAAGAAGGAGTATTGTTCGGCAGCATTCCTTGATATACAACAAGCATTTGACAAGGTATGGCACAAGGGGCTACTGTACAAAATCAAGTCCTTATTACCTCATGTGTTCTATGGAGTCATAAAATCATATCTTACCAACAGAATATTCCAAGTAAGAGAAAATGATAGTACATCAAGTTTTTTCAACATCTCAGCAGGAGTACCACAGGACTCTGTACTCGGCTCCGTGCTGTACACAATTTATACATCAGATTTACCACAAACCCCAGGGGTCACAGTTGCAACATTCGCAGATGATACGGCTCTGCTGGCTACGAACAGATGTCCCATCGAGGCTTCTAAAATCCTACAAAACAGCCTAAATGATATGGGAGAGTGGTTGACTAAATGGAGGATCGCTGCCAGCGCAACTAAATCGGTACATGTGACGTTTGCGCCCCGCAGAGAAGATTGCTCACCAGTTACGCTAAATGGAACGCAACTCCCACACTGTGACAAAGTCAAATATTTGGGAATGCATTTAGACCGTAGACTTACTTGGAAGACACATATACGAAGTAAAAGAGACGAGATCAACCTAAAATACAAAGGCTTATACTGGCTGCTAGGGAGAAACTCTAAACTAACTTTGGACAAAAAAATTTTAATTTATAAAACAATACTTAAGCCAATTTGGTTATGTGGAGTACAGCTTTGGAGTTCAGCAAGTAAATCCAACATCACTACAGTGCAGAGGGTGCACAGAATAGTATCCTTAAACAAATCTGTAATGCGCTATGGTTTATCAGAACAAATGAGGTCCATGAAATCCTCAATGTGCCTACAGTTAAAGATGAAATACTAAATTATTGCTCCAAGTACAAAACACGCTTGCAAAAACACCCTAACGATCTCGCTTCCCAGCTCACAAGCTCAGAAACCATACGTCGACTAAAAAAGCGACGTGATATATTCGACTTCGAATAAATTTGAAATAAAAAGAAATATTAATAATAAGAAACAAAAAATAGGTTCCAGCTCCTCCAAAGGAGTCTGGTCGAGGCTGACACTTACTGCATCCTATCTGTTTATAGTCGTCATGACTGATTGCAGGATTAAAAAAAAATAAAAAACAAAAAAAAAATATTAAAGATATCTGGTACTGATACTGATACTGGTAAGAGCGCAAAATAATTCCAGAACACCAATTTGGCTTCAGGTCGCAGCATGCTACAATAGAACAAGCCCATAGGGTCTGCTCCACTA
Organism: Orgyia antiqua; assembly: GCA_916999025.1. Lineage (NCBI taxonomy): Eukaryota > Metazoa > Arthropoda > Insecta > Lepidoptera > Erebidae > Orgyia > Orgyia antiqua. The sequence continues at coordinate 17,994,138 of OU779867.1, forward strand.
TAAGGAAATCACTAGAAAACAAGGAATTTTGCTCATCAGCGTTTCTGGATGTCCAGCAGGCGTTTGACAAAGTTTGGCATAATGGTCTACTTTGTAAAATTAAACGATCACTCCCACACAGCTATTATCTGATCTTAAAATCGTATATAACAGGGAGAATATTCTGTGTGAAAGAAGCTGACGAAACCTCGAACTTCTACAACATCGATGCTGGAGTTCCTCAGGGCTCAGTTCTTGGGCCAACTTTGTACACACTTTACACAGCCGACCTACCTACCACACCTGGCGTTACTACGGCAACATTTGCCGACGACACAGCGATACTCGTGAGCAACAAAGATTCGGAACAAGCTTCGGTGATGCTTCAAGACGCTCTTACTAAAGTACACGACTGGCTTCAGTACTGGAAAATAATAGCTAGCGCTGCCAAATCCAACCACATAACGTTTACCCTTCGTCGGGATAGCTGTCCGCCAGTAAGACTAGGGGAAAACATCTTGCCACAAAAGGATTGTGTAAAGTACCTGGGCTTTCACATTGACCGCCGTCTGACTTGGAGACAGCATATCAAGGCAAAAAGAGAGGAAATCTCAATTCGACACAGAAATCTTTACTGGATGTTGGGACGAAACTCAAGACTCTCAATAGATAATAAGTTGCTAATATACCAAGCTATACTAAAGCCAATCTGGATGTATGGCATTCAGTTGTGGGGCTCTGCAAAAGACTCCAATATAAATGTCATACAGAGAGCGCAGAACAAGATATTGAGATCCATAGCAAATGCACCTTGGTATGTTACAAATGCCGAAATTCATCAGCACTTGTCAGTGAAAACTGTGAAGGAAGAAATACGAAATGCCTCTGAGAAATACACAAATAGGCTAAATAGTCACCCAAATGTATTGGCCCGACAGTTGACCATTAAGGATTATACCAACCGGCTCAAACGACTTGATATCGTGGGGCTACAAAATCGACAGTAGCATCAAGCTATGATAGCGAGTAGTTGCTCTCAATGGAGGGCACACTCCACATGCGAACATTCCTACACCACATCTGCTCATAGTTTAAGGACTGATTGCACGATTTAAATAAGAACAAAAAAAAAAAAAGATATCTGGTTGACCGGGCCTTGGTAGGATCTTGCTTTAGCCTCCCCGACCCGCCGCGCGTGACCACCTCGTCGGGGGGGTCGCCGGCTACTCCCTGACGACGACCTCTGCCCTGAGCCCTGCAGGGAGGAAATGTGTTCGTTCTTCCCGCGGGTCCTCCCCCTTTACCGCTATCACCTCCCGAGAAAAGGAGGCGACGGCGGCCAAGCACTGTTCGCTTTCGGCCATGGATGGACAAAACCTCGGCCAGAGGGTGTGCTCCAGTGACACATTGTGTCACACAGGATCCGCCTCGATACCGAGCAGCTCCAGCAGCTGATCCGTGACGAGCTGGGTGAGGTGAAAGGCGGATCCCGGTGCCTCGCCTCCATCTATTTCGTAAACAGCTTATCAGTAGTAGCTACTACTAAACAATCTTGTATTTGAGAAATAGAGAATTATTGTATTGCATGTATATTCTATTCTCTTAGAACAAGGTGGACCGTCTCGGCGAGCCATTATGGTTATTAATTGTTAATTTTAATTACGTTTTACAACATTTAAAAACATTAATTGCAATTTCGCCAATTGTTATCACAAATGGTCAGAGTGTAGACGAATCATGGCTACCGTAGATATCAAACAAGAAACGTCCTACAAGGAGAGCAGTTTAGTTCCTTCGTTGTAGAAACACATAAGATAAGATCACAAATAAATTATAGCAAAACATTACGCTTTTTTTGAACTTGAACTTACACATTAGTTTTGAGAAAAATTTACATAAACTTGCTGCAATTATTTACAAGGTGTTTACAAGTGCGATTAGTTAGTAAATGTTGTTGATTTTCTACCTGAACGAAAACATCTCCAAAAATAATAGTCTGACCCTAAAATGTTTGTTTACTTAATGGAATCAAGTCTCTGAGCTGAGAGTATTATTAGGTGTTACGTATATAATTATTAGAAATACTATATTACCGGCTAACACTCACAGTTTTGGGATCGAAGATGTCGACCGCTCCTCTTCAGGACGAGTGCGCAGCGGCGTCTGCGACCTTCCGGCGTGCACTGACGCAGTCGCAGACGCCGCTGCGCCCTCGTCCTGAAGATGAGCATCGGATATGCTCGAAACCTGGGTCGACATCTTCGATCCCAAAACTGTGAGTGTTAGCCGGTAATATAGTATTTCTAATATGACTCAAACTCACGAAAATTTCAATACGAAAATATATAATTATTGTCTGTATTATGCAGTGATTGTAATTCACAGCCGTACGCCCGCCACATCGACCGCCACCTTGATGATGTTAAATCCAACACACAAATAATTAGACATTGTTGTTGTGTTCAGCGGTGGACTTCTTCAACCAGATCAACATGCTGTACGGCACCATCACGGAGTTCTGTTCGGAGGAGTCGTGCGCGGTGATGTCGGCGGGGCCCAAGTACGAGTACCACTGGGCGGACGGGCACACCGTCAAGAAGCCCATCAAGTGCTCCGCGCCCAAGTACATCGACTACCTCATGACTTGGGCGCAGGACCAGCTCGACGACGAAACACTCTTCCCTTCTAAAATAGGTAACCACCCTCACCACCATAATGTAAAAATATCTGTACTGTGAACATATTGGATTGGTGGAATAGAAGCCTAAACCATGGTTTTTAATAAAACCTTTTACCGAAATTATAAAAACTTTTTATAATTTCTGTCTGTCTGTTTGTACGCGCCTCATACCTAATCTACTGCATGGAATTGAATACCGTTTTCAGTGATATGTTGGTAGAGATCTAACTTAAAGGCCACAATTTATCCCGAGTTTGTTATTGGCCACTTGGCCATAATAGCGGCTAGTCTATAATGTGATAGTGACTTGTCCCGTTGTGTCTTATTACCCGCAGGCGTGCCGTTCCCTAAGAACTTCCTGGGCATGGCGAAGACGATCCTGAAGCGTCTGTTTCGCGTGTACGCGCACATCTACCACCAGCACTTCCCCGAGGTGGTGCAGCTGGGCGAGGAGGCGCACCTCAACACCTCCTTCAAGCACTTCATCTTCTTCGTGCAGGAGTTCAACCTGATCGAGCGTCGCGAGCTGGCTCCGCTGCAGGAGCTCATCGACAAGTTGACCGCCAAGGAGGCGCGGTGAACACTATACAACATATAGCTATCATCAAGTATGGGAGCCATGAGAACACTGCTTCTGTCTCTCTCTCCCTCTCGCTTTATACTCACTCGGAGTGTTTCACTCTCACTCCACATAATTAGGTATGATGTACAGTTTGTGATATGAGCTAGCACTGTGTGACGTCACACTGTCACCGCTCAACCAACCAATAGGCTATAATAGAGAAGGCCTTCCTATAAAATACAATAATATGATATATGTAGATGCAATTAATGTTTGAGAAATATTTAGATTTGATACACAAAGTATAATTAACGGTATTTATATATAAAGAGACACGATTCTAACTCATACTATAAGTTATTTATTAGAGCTCTAGGTTAGTTAGAGATAAAGCAACGACGGACGTGGTTACTCTCAGGGGGGGGGGGTTGTCGGAGTCATGTAATGTACATATATATTATATATTTTCGTGCATTTAATATATTACTTTGATTTGGTGTTGAATCATATCGATATGTGTATAGTTAATGTGACTGACAAGTGATGTATTTAATTTATTAATAGACAATTTCCTAATAAAAAAAAAGAATTTGTTTCATTTATTGAACAACCAACTGTATTTATAGCATACAATATTAGCTGTAAACACAGCCTGGCGACTTTCAAATATAACAGTTAATTGTGCTTAAGCCACTTCACCAATTTAATTTTGCATTTGAAATATAGTGAACCGCCTACATTTCACCTGCGTCATTATGTTGGTATCCGTTTAAGCTATTTTTTTGTGTGATGTCACAACAAATTACAAAATGTTCGGATATGTAGGATGAGTCCATGGCAAATTTCAAGACTCTAGGGCAATAGGAAGTAACCTGTAGCTTTTGATTCCCTAACATAACTCGAAAACGCACAAAAATAAATAAATAAATATTTTTGGACATTTCACACAACATCCTCTGGTCCCAAAGTAAGCTATATTTCTATGCTTGTGTTATGGGTACCAGAATACGGATATAATACATTTACTACTTTTTTTTTTAAATACATACTTATAATACACTAGCTGTTGGCGCTGTTGCCCGCGACTCCGTCTGCGTGGAATTTAGAAAATTTTCCCCGTTTTTGCAACATGTTTTACTACTGCTTCGCTTTTACTAGTCGTAGCGTGATGTTATATAGCCTAAAGCCTTCCTCGATAAATGCCCTATCTAACACTGAAAGAATTTTTCTAATCGGTCCAGTGGTTCCTGAGATTAGCGCGTTCAAACAAACAAACTCTTCAGCTTTTTATTATACTTATAATTATAACTTATAATACATAGAACACACCCAGACGCAGTACAATATTAACATTTTTACATTAAAATGGCCGTGATTCGGTTATATCTTCTAAACTAAGCGCTCAGATGTTAAAAGTTGATTGTATTAAAGTATTTGCAGCAGGGGACTGCATATCTATATGTATAATATGGTATAAGTTTCAAATGGACACCTGCAGCGGTTGCCGAAAAAGAAAAATTACAGACGATCGGACACCGACGCGACGTCATTCTTTTTGTAAGGGACGATAGCTATATACACTGGCGGACTCATAAACTGCATCAAAGTAAAAAACGTGTGTTTTGGGTACCAGAATACGGATAGAATACATAAACTACTTTTCTTTTGTAAATACATACTTATAATACATAGAAACACCCAGACGCAGTACAAACATTTGTATGACAATTAGAAAAATCACACAAATGATTGTCCCGAGCGGGAATCGAACCCGCGACCTGTTGATCGGCAGTCCGTTACATGAACCACACAACCACGAGGCTCGTCAAAATCCGTGGTCCCATGAGCACCAGATTTGGATCTGATGGAGATATCCTATGAAATCGAGGGAAGCCTTACACATATTCGTATTATGACCGGGTTCATATAAAGGACGACGCGGGATGCAGCGTCAGGTAGTTGCTAACAAGGCGGACCGACAACATCGTCAAATGTGCCGGGAGCCGATGAATGCAGATAGCCCAGGAGCACGCTCTATGGGGCCTATGCCTAGCCTATGTCGATCAGTAAACGAAGAAACGTTGATGGATGGATGGATTCATATCTTGGTACCAATTCTACGTGCACAACTAAACCTAACTAAAAAATTAAAATGGGAAGTGTCAATACATCTATTATTTGCTATTTCGTTGCACACATTTATAATAATTAAAATGGTTTGTCTATAATACAGTTTTTATAATAACAAAGTTCAGTTAACATTGATGAACTGTGATAATGACGCGGTCAATTAAAAGTTTTGAGTTAGTCAGGTTTAGTTGTGCGCGTAGAATCGGCACCATTGTTACGATTTCTTATCCCGGCTGAAACAAGACGAAAAGTCTTGGTTTCCGCCGGACAAGTTAGAACAATTTCAAACTTCCTAGACTAGGTAGGGAACCTTGGGTAGGCGTCACAATTACAGGCATTATCTTTACTTGGCCTACTCATTGTATCGTAACACTTCATAAATAAAATTAACTGCGTAATTTATTAAGTTTATAGATATTTAACACTGAAAAGAGAAAAATTAATGGTATAAAAAAGACTTGACAGGTGCAAGGGACACAAGGATGGAACGAAGTTCCTTTCGAATAAGTAGTGAAGGAATTGTAATAAAATTATTAAAAGACGAAACGAAAATAAATGGCTTGCTTTCTATGATAGAGACAGAAAGAAGCAAACTTTTGGTCTTGATTGTTTCCGTCTAGCCCTATTTCGCAACGCGCGATAAGGAACTTCGTTCCAATAAAATTGAACCAACTTGAAATGGCGCATTATTTAAATATATTAGAAAATTTAATGTAGGTATTACTTCGATGCAAAGCCAAATCTATACTAATTTTATAAAGCTGAAGAGCATTTTTTATTAGACCGGACTCCTTTTTAAAAACTAGTGATTATTATCTGTGCTGTAATTATTACTATGAAAAAAAAAATCCTACCATGATTACTTAACTGATACTTACTTAAAATATAAATGACATGATTATATTAATATATTGATTATTAAGGTAGTAACTACTTGACTGTTGTCTTGTTGGTTATTATAAAGTGTTGTAGTGATAACTCTACTTGTTTATACATTTAAACAGCATGGATTCTGGTACAAAGGCAGCGAAACGCAAAAAACGAAAGACGCGTAAGTGTTTAGACGAAATAAGAAAGCGATCACAACGTACGAGCCAAATATTACTCAACGATGAACTTGGTGACATACATTTAAGGAATATACCAAACAGCACTGTAACAAATAGTCGATTAACAATAAGAATGTTTCCTAACGCAATTCAGTCGAAGACCATCACGCGGCCGGAATTATTAGTTTTGGAACATAAACAAAACTTCAACTTGGATGAACTGGTTAAGGGAACTAAGTTGATAAGTGCGCAGAGCAGCGACATCGGAGGAATACCATTAAACCCTTGCGGTGGTGCTTGTGGCACTATTGTAAATGAGAGAAATACACACGACATTGAACTAGACAGTAATACGACACATGTGGAAATCATTGATAATGATGAAAGCTCACAGTTATTTAGTTCCATGGATGAATTGGCAAGTAAGTCTCCAAGCAGCATAGACACACAGCCATGTACAGCATCCTCAGCTCAAAGAGTTCAGGCTGACTATGCTTATAGTTTATATGAGGAGTTTATGTCTGAGGTGCCACTGTGTCTGCAACAAAACTCAAAACTGCATCAACAAGATGTTATGAAGAGAAACAAGATGCTTTTGGAAAATCTATTGATAGAAAGTTGTTATCAACAAGGTCAAGATGACATTATAAAATGTAAAAAAGAGGATACACCTGACAGTTTATATTATAGCACCAGTAAGGAGATGCATGATCCTATCAACTATATTAGACTGAATCATATCCAAGGAGACAATCATCTTGTAGGTAGTTCAGTGAGTGACAGTGGCTCCCCCTTGAGACCTGCTTCATCACTCACATCCCCGGAGGTACCTCTTAATGTAATAGCGCAACATACTCCAGACTACACTTTTTATCCACACAGGTTGAATTAATAATGATTTAAAATATATTAAAAATAAGCAACAAGTATCTTAACTCATTTATTGAACAAAGTGTTATGATAAACTTATATTTTCTAATTCCTTAATAAGATCCATATGTTTGAAGGTGTCTGGACTTTTTGTGAATTCTTGAAGCAGTTTAGATTTGTTTTTGTCTTTACCATTGTAGTACATTTGGAATTGATTGGCGAGACATTGTGCTTCTTGACCATTCAACACGTTCTGCAATCATTCACAATAATAACACTGACATTAAATTGTATTATAGAGACACAGTGACAAAGTTAATGAGATCTTGCCACCATTTAAATATTGAATGTTGGGAAACAACAACAATCAACTGATCACAGAGGACACCTTACGGTTCAGTCTCACCTGTGACCATGGTGACTGAAGTCTCCCAAACATCAGGCTAAAATTTGAAACAAATGTATGAAAATCCATAAAAAGTAGTTTTATTAGATAGATTGGAAAAATAAAGTTAAAATATATTTCCAACAAGATAAGAATAATAGTGTAAATTAATATTAAGTGAGTGGACCTCTTTTGATTTGCTAACTGGGCTCATAACATAGTTTGGTTTTGTATTTATTTTAATGATGTCAAAGTAATCAAAATGTTAGATTGTTTAACCACTAACTATCAGGGTACCATTACTTAACAAGAGTTTATTTAAATAAGAACAACTGACCTTGTCATATTCTCCTCGCATGAGAACTATGCCCTTAGAGTCAAGTAACTCGTTGTAGTGCACCACGGTGAGACATTCCGGAGCATTCTCTTTATGCACCTGGTATGCCAGTAGTGGTGTAAAATGTACTGTATGTCCGAAACTCTGACACATGATGAACTCATAACCCTGGTCGCGAGGCAGGGGCAACAGAAACGTGGGAGAGTGCCTGATGTTCTCCTGCAGACTTGTGTATATGTGTTTAGGTATTGTAGCAGATATCACTTGCTTGTTCTTGTGATATTCCTGCCAGATATTTTGAATTTCTGTAGCATCCTTATCCTCTACTAACTCTAATTTGAAAATATCACGGAGCTTCTTCTCCTGCGATTCTGAACCCTCTTTTAGAGCTTCCTTTGGATTGAGAACTGATGAGAATTGTCTACAAAATGATAATAAATATAAGTTGAAACAACAGACAGCATAGTAGTCATCCTGCCTGCATCACACTAACACAACATACCTCGTATCAACAGAAGCGAATTTCTTCTTTTTCTCTTCTTCTCTCGCTTTCTGTTGTTGTTCCACTCTCTGCATGAATTCTTCTGGAGAAGTCTTTTGAAGATTAGCTATACGTGCGGCGTATTTTTCATAATATGGATTGGTTTTGAGATTTTCCATCGCCTTTTCCATGTTCGTTTTGGTTACGCTAAAAGTCCGCAAACTTCCAATTATGTAATTTAATGGTGTAATGTCTCTTATCATATGTATAATACGTAAAGCCATAACCTGAAAATCTGTTTAATTAATTATCACAGAAACAACAGCGGTTTATGCCTACATACATGATATAATTATTATGGATTTTATTTTTCTTTTCCTTCACAACGGAATAATAGGGATTTAATAAATAGGTACGAGAGTTATGTGGAAATTAGTCGTGTGTGTGTACTGTGTAGTTCACAGATTACCAACAGATTACATAAAGAACCACAGAATAGATAGAAGATACTACGTATCAGAACGGAAACTCAGAAGAACGGGTAAATTAAAGAGGAGGGGTATTTTGTATTCTGACAACTGTAATTATTTCGATGCAAAAATAAAATTACAACTATCTGGTTACCGAATTATTTTATTGTAAATGACAAAACAGAATGAACATATCTACGAAAATACACTTATAAATATATATATTATATAGGTACACTTATTATCAAGGTCAGAGCAAGCCAATATACTTTTATAAACTAAACATTAAGTATTGCCCCAGAACTACTTACTCCAAAGATTTATTTTATTATCATTAACATAGTCGAGTTACAATCGAGTTATACATGCATTACAAGATTGTGTTTATGCCTCGTGTTAACAAATGGCGGACGATTATTTAAAATAACAATTTTATTTTTTATAACGTACAATAAATTTTCGTCTCTCACAGAGGATGTTATATGTGTACAATATTCCTTAGCTAACTTTTACAGCACCCTAGAAACAAAAAGGGGTGGCGACACTTGCATTCTTCACTTTATGGACAACAGAAACAGAAACAGAATTTACAACAGAAAATTGTTAATTTTAAAATTACCTAGCTGACCTAATAAATTAAATTAAAGCAGAAAACCCGGGTACTAACTGACACCCTGAATAGCTGATGGGCCTTGAGATTCATAACTAGTAGCAAATGCGTCGATCTCAATTTCCTCTTTTAAGAATAAAGTAGAATATAAGAATTGCCAGCGTCGTAACAAATCGTAGTTCAAAGTGTTTGTACACATAATGACGATCTTACTTGATCTTCCGAAAGGCCCTTCAAAAGAGCAGAGTCAATACTCTAAATACACTTCTTGGTGACTGTTTCTCGCACGAAGTATAGATACAAGGAGTCCGAACGTAATGTTGAACGAATGGTCTCAATTTAAGGGACAGATTTTTTGCCGGTAGAGCGCGCCATTTTTCAAGAAGTACTCGTTTGAACTATTGACACCTGTGGAAAAAAATATTCTGAGAAACGTGGAGTTAAATATAAGTTTTAGGAAATTTTTTGAAATTTTTCGAGTGCTTTAAACCCAACAATACAGAGAAGGTCAAGAGATATTCTGATATTCTATAATAGCATCGGTACGTCCTGAATACTTGCGCAGCCAGTGGCAGAAAATAGAACTATGATCTGGGTTTATTATTGTGTACACGAAATATTATGGAAAAGCCTATACCGTTCGGACTCCTTGTATCTATACTTCGTGGTTTCTCGAATCGGAAATTGGTGCAGAGCCACATTCTTTCGCTTGCTTTTGCATTTAGGAATACAGCATGTCGTCTTCATAATAAAACATATACGGAATATTGCAGTTTTGATGAGAGAAGATATGCTCGCAGAATATACTCCTGATACATTCAACTTATAACTAAAATTATAATTAAAACAAATAAGATGTAAAAAATTCAATTCAATTCTTCTTTTAATGGCCCATATGTGACTATCTTAGGACTAGTCACTTTCCGCCAGTGTTTTGTGTTAACTTCAGACAAGAACATGCTAGTATCATGATCTATGGAGAGATAACAATATTTGGCCGAAACAAGTGAAAAAGTTATATAATAAACTGACAACTGATTATTCTTAGAAAAATTAATAAATAAAAATAGAAACATACAATAACAAATAAGTAATGTTAAATATATACAAGTATTATAGGAATTAAATACATAATTATGAATGTAACATAATACTCATTTTATATAATGTGTCTAATTATTACAATTTAATTTTATGTTTTTTAATATAGTTGCAAAGTATGGAATTTATTTCAAATGAAAAAATAAAAGATAAGAGAAATTTAAAGGAGACAGGACGCGGGATATTGTTAGGGATTAAATCATAAAGTGATTGTTGTACAAGTGAGCAATTGAAAAAAATATGATCAGCTGAACCTTCATCTAAGCCACATTCGCAGAGTGAGTTATCCTTTATCCTAAGTTTAGCCAGATGGGAAGGAGTACAAGAGTGACCCAATCGGAGACGGCAGATTACAGAAGTTACGCGTTTACTAGCCTTACGAAATTTAAAAAACCATGGCTTTGCAGGTATCTCGGATTGGACATCACCATAGTACTTGGCTTTTGTTTGTTTAATTGACATCCAATACCGATTCCAGGATTTCTGGAGCGTAGATTTAGGAAGGCACAAATCATGAGAAAAAATTTTGAAATGTTCTAACGAGCCAATTTGGGATGCAGATTTAGCACAAGAGTCAACCGATTCATTACCGGATATTCCTGAGTGACCAGGTATCCACGCTAAAACGACAAGGATGTTGGAGACATGGCATTCATAAAGAGCCTGTCTAATCTGAAAAACTAGGGGAAATTTAGATTTGGAATAAAAGGGATTAGAAAGGATGGCTTGCAGACAGCTTTTAGAGTCAGTGAATATGATTGAATTATTAAGGTTATGTGATTTAACGAAAAGGATGGCTTCCAAGATAGCCAAAGTTTCTCCTGTGAAAACCGAAGCGATAGGCGGACATTTAAAACTCAAACAGATGCCAGTGAAAGGCATCCAAACAGCGGCACCAACATCACTAGTCGCGGATTGTTTAGAGGCGTCTGTGTAAATTTTATTCCAACCTTGAAAACGAGTTTGTACAATATCCAAAAACATAGCATTAGCATTAAATGATGATTTTTCAACTCCTAAATCAAGAATAACGTTAGGTTGAAAAACGAGAGATTCATATGGAGAAGAAAAAAGAGGGTTTAAGGGGAATTGAACAATTTGATAGGGTAATTTAGAATACCTGATAAAACTGAGAAGAATGCAGGGGATTTTGTCGGGATCAGATGATTGATAAAGATTAACAAGGACGCTCAATTTATGAAGAAGGGGATGACTAGAATTTTGTACAAGTTTAAACATAAATCTGTCAGAAAGAAATTGCCTTCGTAAATTTAAAGGGGGGTCCCCACATTCAATCTGCATAGCAGCAATTGGCGAAGATTTCATGGCACCGATAATAACCCTAAGAGATTTAGACTGTATTTTGGAAAGTTTATTCAATGCAGATTTGTGACAGAGGTTAAGTAAGAAACATCCATAGTCCATTTGACTGCGGATTATTGCATTATATAATAATTTCTGTGAATAAGGGTGAGAGCCCCACCATACTCCGGACAAAGCCCGAAGGATGTTGAGGTTCCTCTCACACTTATTCGCTACATAATCAAAATGAAGGGCACCCGACATTTTACTGTCAAGATAAAGGCCTAAAAATTTTGTACTATTGTGTTGAGGAATTTTTTCCCCATTTAAAATCACATCTATCACGGGAATTGACCGCTTTTTCGTGAATATCACGACAGAACTTTTAGAGGGAGACAAGCATAAACCATGGTCCACAAGCCAGTGACTGAGATAACCTAAAGCTGAATTTAATCTATTTGTTGCGTTCGGAATGTTATCAACCTTTACATACAGTGCAATATCATCAGCATATTGAAGGACACCACAAAAACAATTAACAGTTAGTTCTAAGTCATACGTGTACAGGCTATACAGCAGAGGGCTAAGAACTGAACCTTGTGGTAAACCACGCCATACTGTTTTAGGGGATAGAAGTTGCTGGTTAAATTTTATGACAATCGAACGTTCAGCTAAAATGTTAAAAATAAAACGAACTAGTTTTACAGGAATACCTAACCGAATAAGCTTGCTTCTAAGCACCGGTAAAAGAACGTTATCATAAGCAGCTACCACGTCGAGGAAGACTCCTACCAGGTAACACTTTTCTTTAAAGGCTGCATAAATGTCAGAAGTTAAAATAGCCAAATTGTCACTAGTGCTCATACTTTTTCTAAATCCAAATTGACTACTTGCTAAAATAGATTTATTTTCTACTAGCCATTCCAGGCGCAATTTAATGAGGTGCTCGGTTATTTTACAGAGAACAGATGACAATGCAATGGGTCTCCAGCTAGAAGAAGAAGCTGGGTCCTTACCTGGTTTCAAAATAGGGACTATTATTTGAGTCTTCCACTGGTTTGGGATGACACCATAGTCGAAGAAGTGATTGACAAGCTCGAGAAACGATTCTTTTGTATGGGAAGAAGATTTAGTGATAAATGAATACGGAATGCCATCTATACCAGGAGACGAGTCTTTTAGTTTATTTAAAACGAGAGATAGTTCATCAAAAGAAAACGGACCATCAAAGATATTAGAAGAATGAAGAAAAGAAAGAGGAGAAGAAAGTGAGTCCAAGGAAGGTACACAGGGAGGGGCTAGCTTATCTGAAAAAGCTTCTAAACAAGACAGGGAGATGTTGTATGGAGAATCCAGAGAATTCATGGATCCACGAAAGCGTCTGATTTGTGACCAAACTATGGCAGATGGGGTTTTGGGAGCAAGGGACTTACAGAACGCTTGCCAACCAAGCCGTTTCTTTTTCCTAACCAACCTTTTAAATTGCGCAGCAGCTTTTTGATATTTTATAAAATTTTCAGTGGTCATTGCCGAATTATACATTCTCTCAGCTGCTTTGCGGGCAGCAATAGCGTCTGAGCATTCGGAATCCCACCAGGGTGAGGAAATTCTGAAGTTTTTGAAAGGTTTTTTAGAGGGAATATGGAGATCAGCAGCTGATAGAATAGATTTAACAAATAAATTATATAGGCTTAGTGGATCACTGTTTGAGGAGTCTGCAAAAGATGATTGAATTTTATTATCAAGGGACAGAGAGTATGACTTCCAGTCAGCAGATGACAGTTTGTATTTCTGCAAAGGGCTGGGGTTGGAAAAAGGGATAGGCCTGATAGAAATAGAGGAAGAAATGGGATAGTGATCACTGCCAAACGTAGATGATAATATACTCCACGAGAAAATAGAAACCAAGGAGGAAGAACAAAGAGTTAGGTCAACTGCACTCATAGGATTTTGAGATGGATATACTCGACGAGTAGGGGAACCGTTATTCATCACACACACGTCAACCTCATCAAATACATCCAAAAGTGATAAACCAAAAAAATCTGAGTGACTAGAACCCCACATAGTATGATGGGCATTAAAGTCACCCATTACAACCATGGGATGGGGAACGGAGGAAAGTAATGAAAGAATATCTGCAATAAGACAAGAGTTAGGGCGTGGAATATATAGAGAAACGAAAGAAATGTCATGCAATCTGACACCAACAATATTGATATCAGGAGGATGAGAGGGGAAAGTGATTAAAGAGAAGGGAAGGGAGCGCTTTATAAACAAAGCGCAACCTGCATACCCATCGGCTCTGTCATCCCGCAGACAGCAGAAGCCAGGGACCCTGAACCGAGAACCTGGCCTCAACCATGTCTCCGAGATGGCAATCAGGCATGGGTGGAATTTTGAAATCAAATGAACCAGCTCGTGCTTCTTACGAAACACGCTCTGGGAGTTCCATTGAAGAAGACTTATCTTGTCCATCCGTGGAAGGGAGAAAAGTGAATTGGGAAAGTTTAGAGGCGACGTTGGACGGTAAACTATGTGGATTAGTAATAATAAAGTCAATGAGAAGAGAAAGAAGAGATTCTAATGAGTTGACAGGATGAGAGTTAGACTGAGGAGTGCTACAAAGGGCACTACCATTAGGTAAGTGATATGATGGAGAGGCGATTATATTATTATGTGCAATTTTGTCGTATGATTTACCTAATGGACTTTTAGGGCGTAATGGAGATGAGATTACCTTTGTGTACGAGCGGGTGGAAGTGGAAGGTGAATGATTTTTATGGCCTGAAACTGGATGAGAATTTTGATTGACTGGAGGAGCTTCCTGAGTGGCTAGCGCATATGACCTTGTGACGCGAGGAATTTGCAACAGAGCTTCTTGATATGAAATACTACTTTGAGCCATTACAACTTTAATGGCCCTCTGCCTCTCAAACTCTGGACATTTGTTGCTCGTAGCAAAGTGACATCCGGAACAGTGGAGACACGTTGCCATATTTTCTGGAATATCACAATTTTCACCGGCATGATCCTTTGAGCACCGAAAACATCTAGGCTTCGAACGGCACTTAAGCTTAGTATGCCCAAATCTGCAGCACGAATTGCACTGTATGGTCGGGAAATGATAAAGTTCCACACGAAGTGAAGTGAAATAAGAGAAAATTTTGGAAGGAAGAATTTGTCCTCTAAATGTCAACACAACAGTCTGAGTTGGGACCCAGGATGGGTTGCCATGCTCAATGATCTTCCTGTTTAAACGTCTGGCTTTTAATATCTTACCGACACCACAGGGTAATTCTAAAGATTCGACGAATTCTGTCATCGACAACTCAGTGGGCACATTGCGAACCAGGCCCATCCGAGTAACATTATATGTTGGAATAGTAGCCACATATTTATAGGTCGCGAGAATAGGAAGGGAAACAAATGAATTGGCATCCTCAGCTGTGCTAAACTGAACCGCAATTTTGTTTCTACCTAATTTTTTTAAACCGTCACGGCAAACGTTTTTGACATCATGTGTTTTAAGAAACTGCCCAAATCTGATAGGTTTAAAGGAGTTTGAAATCAGTTCAGACTCAGATCTGGAAACATGCACGATAAAAGGTCCAGCATCTGATTTCAAATAAGATAGCCCACCGACAATCAATGACGGGTCATTATAGATTGTATCAATTGATGCCGCCGCTAGCTCCGGAGACGTAATAGTTTTTTTTAAAACTGGGGCCTGAGAACTAGGCTCAAGACGGCGCTTAGTACTTACGTTAGCCTCGCGCTTGGGGTCAGGCGGATCTGGTGGTCTCGGAGGATCCTCCTCCATGGTTAATAATTTTGTGGTGACCAGACGATTTAATAAACTAAACACAATATTTACTAATAAATATACAAAATAATGACTAATAAATAAGATAAATAAGAATAATCAAGTTAAAATTAAAATATTTTTGAAAATTCCCGCTGACAAGATCAATCGCTATCCGTCCGATGTAAAAAATTGCAAATTAAAATAAGGGCAAATTATACAATGGTGACAACCATGTGACAACACAGGTGACAAGTTGACAAACGGCGACAGTCACAGAAAGAATAAAGAAACAAAAGTTCTCTAAAAAGCTCTTATTCTTCCACTACATCACATAGGGCTCCTTAAAAAAACGCCAAACTTCGTGACCCTGCGCCGTTAGCACTCCTTCAATTCCGAGACCCCAAATAAATCGTCACAATGTATGAAACAAAGACAAAAATCGTCACCCCTTTTATAATTAGATTTTTTGGAGAATTTAATTTGATGAATGAATTTAGTTTAGTTTGAGAGTTTAGTTTTTTGGAGGAGCCCTATGAACCAGAGGTGGTTCCAAGGCTACTATCAATCCTCGTCACCCGGTTTGTGGCCGCCGCATATGTACTTAGAAATTTGAATCATGGATCAAATCTGTGTTCTTAAAACCTATCACAGAAAGTTTTGAACATATTAGTCTGTGCTGAACAATGGCAGCACTAAATTTAATGTCATGACATGACGCCTTTCAAAACCTAAGTTTCCTCAAATTTCCTCTGACGTCCTCTGTCACAAAATAGTTGTCTATGGTTTCTTCTAAGATTCCGGGCAGTGATTTCAACGAAGTAATTAATCATCGTCTCAAATATAAAAATAAAATAAATATATATTCCTAAAACTGCTGATACGCTGAGTGTTGCATACAATGAATTCATACATAATATATTTGTATATAATAAATTTAGGCGTCGAGCAAACAATAGGACCATACATACTGTAATAAATATATTTGTTTATAATAACTTGGGTGGCTAGCACAATGGTCTCTATGCATTCGTAGACCTGTTGACATTACGTCTACTTGCAAACAATGAATTCATACAATGTGTCCCTACAGTAGCCTCCCCCTTAAAAGGAATGCACTTTATATTACATTAAAAACACAAAAACATACTTAAAATATAACCAAACAATAAAACAAACAGTAAACTCGGACAATATGTAAAATGTATATAAGGCAAAAATAATTAAAACAGTGTTTACTAAATAAGCTGACAATTCGCAATAATTTCGTACTAATTACATGTAGTTTTATTTAACCTTACTGTTACAGTTAAGTATTTAAAACTAAATAAAAGCACAATTAATATAATACATAAACATAGAACATTTTAACAAACTTTTCACAATAATATACGATAAGTTAAAGTAAAAATCTTATCGGTCGTTTGACCAATCTCTTACTGCGCGTGGTACGACTTAAGGGCTTTTCACAAGGTAATACATTCTTAGATTTCTTCTTCTTGGTTACTGTTACGGCACTGATATCTGTTAAATAAAAGACAAAACCAAAGAATATTTGGTTTTATTCAACGAATATCTTGACGATTATAAATTCAGAATATAAAAAGGATGACATGGTAGATGAAGAATATGAGACAAATTTATGGATAGTTACAATGAGGTTTTATTACAATTAGTCTGTTACTTCTGCAAACAGTAGCAAAATGGCCTTTCTTCGAACATAATTTACATATTGAATTAAATGCAGGACAATTAATAAGTTGGTGTAAAGATTTGCTTCCACAAAAAAAACAACTTTTGCTCCATCCAGGTTTATTTTTCCAATTATTGCTAGTATTTGTCGTAGCGTGCAACTGCATTTCAGGATAATTGTTAAAATTTGTATATGCAGAAGAGTTCTTTTCGGCAGTTTCGAGAGATATAGCTTTATTTTGAGCTTCATCCAGAGTTAAAGTACAATTTTCTAAGAGCCTTTCTCGTATTTTATTATTGTTTATGCCTGATATGAATGCATCGCGAATATAGTCGTTTTTATTTTGTTCAGCTGTTACGTTCTTAAAATCGCAGTCAAATGCTAATTGTTTAAGAATGCGTATATATTCAGAAATTGTCTCTCCTGGTTGTTGTCGTCTTGATGCTAATTTAAATCGTGCATGAATTGTATTCTTAGTTTTCATAAAAACATTGTCTAATATTTTCATAGCCGACTCGTAAGTTGTGCATTCGCGTATCATGAAAAATATTTTTGGAGTCAAATAATTCGCAAGCAATTGCAGTTTAATTGAATCCGGCATTTGTTCCGAATCTTCATATCGCAAAAAATTTGTAAACGTATACCTCCAGTGAATCCAACTCGCCTCTGCTGTAGGAGTATCGAATTCGACATCGAAGCGGTCTGGCCGTAGGAGTCTTGAAATGAACGTGGTCGTGGTGTTTATTTGAGACTTAGAGCAACTTGGATCATTGATCGACATTTTTATTTCATTATTTTTATATTCGTTGAATAAATTGTTAAATAAAAGACAAAACCAAAGAATATTTGGTTTTATTCAACGAATATCTTGACGATTATAAATTCAGAATATAAAAAGGATGACATGGTAGATGAAGAATATGAGACAAATTTATGGATAGTTACAATGAGGTTTTATTACAACTTATAAAAAGGAGGTAAATATACTACAATATCTATTATTTCAAAAGCGTCAGGTCAACCAGTTGCCCCATCTATCACCGTAAGTCAGTATCTATGACCACTAGCTACTGTCCTAAGCAGTCCAACATCGGCAGCGTGGATATGTTCGTTTAAACCGGTCACACGCCTCAAATTGTCCTAGTCCCGACGCTGTGTGTTGAATAACCTTCGAACTTTGGCATTGAATGTAGGTTTTGGTCCAATTTCTAGAGATAAATCATATACAGAGTGAAATGCCTTTTTCCTAAACTCCGTAGGTAGATAAGGCCTAACACTATTCGTAAGAAACTCACACGTAAGCTCATTAAAAGCATCTGGCAAAACATTGCGCTTGAATCATAAACTATCGTTCTTATCAGTTAACAGCTTCGTCAGTTCTTTGTCCGACCGTTGCGCTATTGCTGTCTTCAAATTCGAGTGTTGACGCAGAAATAAGGGTCTCGGCACGCGAGTGTTCGCGACAACATTGTCGCTACCACTTATGTGTTGAATATTTGTAGTAAATTATAAGTAAATCTAAATATAAGTTAATTAGTTAAAGTTCCGTTTACTGCGCACACGTTATAATTTCACTTTTTATCGGTACGATCACACAAACTATTTATTATACACAGGAATCACTGATATATTAGCCCCAGAGTCTTTTAAATCGCATACCCGTCTGTCTGGCGCAAACTATAAGGCGGTTGTTTAGTGACGACGAGATTCAACTTGGCTTCGTCACAGCGCCACTGGTTTTCGATCACGGCTTCAAACTGGATGAACCGGAGTCGCGTTTGGTCCACCCAGAACTCCGGAATCCGTGATGATACGGTTATAGCTGCTAGGGCTCTGTCTCCATTGTTGCTAATAAGACTGGCAACAAGCTGTTCAGGTTTCGCCATGTTGCTTAATAATAACTTTGTCCGGTATTACTTTAAAAAAAAAAATCGTCTCTAACACAACGTTCAATCACGTCGGGTTCACCACTTTAGGGTTTAAATGACGTGTGGTCTGGTTAGAGGATAAAATGAAATACGTCCGGACTTGAATGGCGTTTATTTGCGACTCAATATATTTGCTAAAGTATTAGCTTCTTATATAGGCAAGGAGAACAATCGTTTCTATGTATTCCTAAAACTGCTGATACGCTGAGTGTTGCATACAATGAATTCATACATAATATATTTGTATATAATAAATTAGGCGTCGAGCAAACAATAGGACCATACATACTGTAATAAATATATTTGTTTATAATAACTTGGGTGGCTAGCACAATGGTCTCTATGCATTCGTAGACCTGTTGACATTACGTCTACTTGCAAACAATGAATTCATACAATGTGTCCCTACATCCTTCCTTACTTACACAGAATGTCTATGCTTACTACACGTTTCAACTGAGAATAGGATTGGCAATGACCTTTAGTGTTGTCAAAAGTGATTAGAATAGTACTGTCAGCAACGTAACTTTATTTACGTATAAAAATGTTTTTTTATTCCTTTACCTAAACTCAGTAATTTGAAGCGAAAAACGTCTTAAATTATTTAGTAATAATAGTTATAATATTATTAAAAAACAAATACTATTTTCTTTCAATAATTTCATTGTTGGATACTATGATATTAAGTTGAATTGCCAACCGCCATTTTGTTGTTTTTGTTTTGCCTTGTTGAGTATGTATATGAATTAAAAGGCATTTTATTTTAAATTCTGTAAGTTAGGAGGTTGTTTCCCGTTAAAAAAATAAATTTGTTGTTATTTCTCAGTGTTTTTGTTTGTTAGTGTCGTTATTTCGACCTTTTCGTTATTTGTTATAGTTTTTTATTGTATTTGTCTCGCTAATGGCTCGAAAATTAGTAAACGATAACGACAAAGTGATAGATAAATTATACTTATTAAAAAATGTCTTGTTTTGCTGACCCTACCAAAATTGTTCAAATTGACAACTATGACGTTCCAACATGACGTGGGGTCAATCCTATTCTCATTTGAACGGCATAGTACATATAAAAGTGAAAGTGAGTTTGTTTGTGACGCTTTCACGCAAAATCTACCGAATGGAATTGCACTAAAATTGGTATAGAGATAATTTATAGTCCTGAAAGTAACATAGGCTATATATTACATTGCTAAAAACTCTGTACGAGATAATAAACGCAAATGTGTGTGAAATATGGTATAAAATAACAGTTCAGCCATATTGTTTATTTTACAGATGTCATAGCAACACATAGAATCCGTAGACTTAAAGATATTTTTTTTTAATTTGCCCAAGAAGGTAAATCGTAAATCGCATGCGATTTACGCGATAGTTCGGAATAGAAACTTCTTGTGTGGTACCTACTTAGTTCCAACTTTTTTTAAATTGAAGTGATTAAAGAAGTTGGAATAGTTGAGTATTTATATTCTGTACTACGTCTATTTATTTTTATTTTGGCAGAAAGAAGAGTTACATTATTGAAATAATATTTTCTTACAATTTTAATAATAATTGAACTTAGTATTTGTTTTTGTTTGTTTCAATTCTGCCGTCATAAGGCAAAGGGGCGCATCTACTTAAAAGGTGAAATGGAGAAAAAAAATGTTTAATATTTTTAAAATGAAAACGCTTGCTGTCTCAAGGAGAATTAATTTTTTTAAGATTTTGATGTTTTGTGGGCTGCATTGGGGTTTGATCTAATCATATAACATTGCAAAATAGATAAAATTAGTTCAACTAATTAATTTAATCGATTTTTCGTTTTCAATGTAGCACAAAAAATTCCAAAACATGTGTTATACTACGTAGAAAAGACGTTTCTAACCACTTGGAAAATTGTTCACAACTTTTTTTTATGGCGAGTTTTTCTAAAGTATTATACCATTTCAGAATCGTCTTTAGTTGCGTCAACTTTTAAAAATGCTTGCCATAGTAGTGTCACTACAATTTTTTTAACCACGCTGAGTGAAAATGAACTGAGAGTAAAAAACCTTCAAAATTTTAGGGAATATATCAACTTTGATTGCTTATTGCGTAAAAACTTTATGTACTGTGGGTATTTTAAATATTGTGGTAGTCAGCAGTACTAATACGGTTACCGATACAAAAAAAAAATCGGAAATATTTGGAAAATTGTGGTAATTAAAGTTAAAAGACATTAGGGGGTATCAATTTTCAAAGGTTTTAATACTTTTTTTTGATATCTCTAAAATAAATTACGATAAATTTTTTTAAAATTTTTTTCTTGAGTAGTCATGAGTAGGTCTAACTTCTGGTGCCCCCTTATCGTTGAATTTTGGGACACCTTGTATATTATTTTAATTCATTTATTTAGTCTAATAACTACACAGCGCATGCATCTTGAGGTGACGTATAACCCTGACACTGAACTTAAACGTAGATCCGATGGTGTTTGTGATCCTGTTCGTCACCGAACCTCTCTGGCTGGCCGACAATACTACTGCCTAGCCCCGATATTGTACAACAGGAGGATTAATCGAATTTTAAATATATACAACATGCCTGCTAGTAAACTGAAAAGAACATTAACTAAATGGTTATTATTAATTTATTGATTTTTGCATTTGACATGCTATGCCTTTTACTTACACGGCACATTCACTTTTCCACCATAATTTGATTTATTAAATGGTTATTAGATCTTGATTACAATGAAACAGAGGTTCTAAGAAGTCATCAACGCTAAGACTTGTTGTTATGAAATCACACACACACACACATTGCCATTCATACATACACACACACACACACACACACACACACACATACACATATATTTAATTTGTAACTTGCATGCTATATTCACTAGATAATAAAATTTTAAATTACACTTAGAATCAAATTAGTTACGATAAATAAAAATAAATACGATACTTTGTAGTACATTACAGTGGCGTGCACTCCATACAAGCTGATAGGCTCTGCTTTACTTGCCATTCACAGATATTTTAATAAAACGTTCGTATGATTTAGATGACTTTATTCATGTATTTACTATTAATTAAACAAAATATTATAACTTAAAAACGCCTACCTAATAATTCATAAATAGCACCAATATGTGCTTGCAAATTGTTTTTTGCCAGGCGTTTGGCGAAGGAATAATATTGGTCGGACGAACGCGTCGGACAAGCTCCACGCCGCTCGCCTGCCATGAGTTCATATGTGTGTAGAAATTTTGGTGTCCGTGCACAGTTCCCAAACGCACACAGGCTTACATATCCAAGACGATTTATACTGAAAATCCTGCCGTCTGCTTTCGCGATCGGATGTTATCGCGAGTATTCGGCAATGTTCGTTCGTTACTTATAATCCGATTAAATATAGTCGGAAGCAGTGTTGCCAGAAGGTTACATTTTTTACATTTTACGTAACTTTTGATCAGTTCATGTAACATGTATGTAAGAAACAATTTTAGTTAGATTTAAGTAACTTCTCAAGAATTACAAAAGAGGTAAAAATGAAAAAAAAATCTTGAAAAATTAAAATATTCTTATCTAAATTTATTTAATGAAAACAAAAACTACCGCAAAAAATTAAAAAGGTTATAATTATATTGATAAATATAATTTTTTTTAAATTATTGTGTACAAGAAAAAATAAAATAATAACAATTTTTGATCTGCGAGCTGAAAATTACATGAGCGTGAATGTAGCAGACATCAGAAAAATTTAAAACTACTAATAAATAGAGTAAATAATTTAAAAAATAATATTTATAAAAAATGCATTTATTAATTTGAAAATTTTTTAAATGCGCATTTAAAAAAAATCTTTTATTAATTATTTACTCTATTTGTAAATAATTATAAATTTGGCTGATGGCTGTTACATTCACACTCATAAAATTACCACTACGTAAGTTTTAGTTTAAAAATGTAACTTTTCATGGATGCCAACGTAACTTTCGACCAAATCACTCTGGCAACACTGGTCGGAAGTCTAATAAATCACGTATGCATTTTTGTTTAGTAAGGTTTTATTTATTTAAATAGCAGAAATATTTTGGTTCGACGGAGGCCATTTTATTTTATCGTGTGATTCATTGAACTGTTTAATATTGAGTTTCTTTAATTTAATAATTGTATGGATTTTCGTTTGTTGATTTTAAAATGTTATTTGATTGTGAAATGTGTGTTGATAGTGTGTGTTTGTTAAAAATTAAAAATAACAAGTTCTCACAATTGTCGTTCGGTGAAAAAATTCAAATTGTGTCTATAGGTAGATGTATACCCGAGTTACAACTTAATCAACAAAAGGGTAACGTAACTAGAAAATTTCATGTTAAAAGTTTTGAAACGTATAACTGGCTATGTGGTTGTGTACACACGAATAAATTATTTTGTTTCCCTTGCATATTGTTTAGTAATTCTAGTACAGTGTGGACTGATTCGGGATATTCAGATTTAAATAATTTCCATTCCGCGACAAAGAATAAAATATAAAAAAATAGAAAGAAAGCTTAAAATTAAATACTTTTGGTAAATCTCGTATCGAAACGAGTATCAACAGTCAGTTACGATTAGATATACCGACATCTATGGACAAATTGCGTTATTTTTTGCGTCTATAAGTTGTGTAATAGATAGCTGATGAATTACTTCACAATCTATAATCACTAGATGGCAGTTTTTATCTTCAGTCCACTTTACGCTTTGTGTTTAGTAAACAAGTGGTTTTGAAGTTCCAGCGGATTGTCGTAAGTAGTTTAGTTTTATTTATGAGTTCATAGATTATTAATATTATTATACATCAAGATAAACTAGATGATTTGTGCTTTATAATTAAGTATACATATAGCATACATATCACAGTTTTAAGAGTAAAATCGAGTTATATTTTGAATTGTTATGTTTTCTCCTCTGTCCTCTTCTGTTCTCATTTTTAATACTTTAAAATAAATTTTCAGATCTTAAAAAATAGATAGATTTCATCTGTAGTCTTCTAGTAATTTTTCGTAGTATTTGTCTTCACTCTAGGTATTATAGATAAGAAGCTATAAAGGTTTTTTGTTACAACATGCGAGCGCGGTACCGATCGAATCAGCGCCACGCGTAGCTGGACGGACAACGGTATAATAGGTATTAACTAAAAAATGAAAACAGCTATTGCTGTATCTTAAATGTTTCGCTATTTTTTTGCACACATTTATATTAATTAAAATCGTTAGTCTATAATAAACAGTTTTTATATAAAAAAAGTTCTGTTAACATTGCCGAATTGTGTTATAGACGCTATCAATTTTCATTTTTTAGTTAAGTTAAGTTTAGGTCTGCACATAGAATAGGCACCAATGTAACTCGAAAATTTCATGTTAAAAGTTATGAAACGTATGTACATACGTACATGTACGTATGTATGTACGTACGTAGTTATTGTTTAGTAATTCTAGTACAGTGTGGACTGATTCGGGATATTCAGATTTAAATTTGTTCTGTTGGCATGGTTTCCGACTTAGAGATCCGTCGCGTGGCTATGCTAAAAATCTATAAGAGTACTACCTACAGTATAAGAGCCTACCCTGCTTCAAATATATGTGCACGCCACTGGTACATTATGTGTAAAGTGGAAGGCGTTGGCATCTGTGATGCAATTATCATAATTAGTACAGATGCTAATGTTCATATGATAGCAGTTACTATTTAAAAAATTTTGCTCAATAAAGTTACGCAGTACAAACATTTGTATGATAATTAGAAAAATTACACAAATGATTGTCCCGAGCGGGAATCGAACCCGCGACCTCTTGATCGGCAGTCCGTTATATAAACCATTCAACCACGAGGCTCGTTTTCACTGGAGAATGTTTTGCTATTGTAAAGGCCTTAGAATATATTTTATTAAATTAGAAAAAGCAGTCATATTTTCATATTCAATGAGCGCACTACAAAAGACGTGTTGCAGTCGGGGAATGCCGCAGTAAAGTTATTGCATAGTATTTTTTATCAACTTAAGCAATTATAATTATTTATTTTATTTATGCAAGAGTCTAAAGACCAATAACTAAAATAAGATTAATAATCCTTAGACAATTACTAATGCGAATTTCTTGAAGCGCATCGGACCGGTTATTCTAGGTGGAAGTTGGATAAGTGTATCTTGGAGTGCATCGGATGCCTTATCATGGTTTTACAGATTCTTTTTTTTTTGTCCTGGATAATTTGTAAGATTTTTTTTATAGTACCATAAAAAAACATTTTGGTCATTTTTAGTCAAAGATTTTAAACACTGATACATAATGCTAGTTTTCCAATTGCAGAGCATAATGCGACTCAGTGCCGCACAATGCTAAACTATGCTGACGCTTAATTGGAACGTGAATTAGTTTTCAAATGCACCAGCAGAGTGCGCTAAGTTCAGTGTTGAAAAAAAAAATACTAAAATAAAATTGTATTCACATTATAAGTGTGGAATATAAAAAAAGTCATTGTTTGTACCTTCATCCATACTTATATATATATATTTTTTAACACAGATTGAATTAACTTTAAGTAATTATTTCCAGAAAACTCCGACGAAACGAAAGCCTTAAAATTTTTTTTTATAGTAAATAATAATTGATAACTGGAGCTCCATGGTACATTACAAATAGGCACCTACACCGTGATCTAAATGTTAAAACTATTAGAGAGGTCATTACGGATTCCTACGCAAAAAGAATAGAGAAGCATCCAAACAGACTAGCTAGAAGTTTGATGGAAACAAAACCAAACCACACATTTATAAGACTCAAAAGACAGGCTCCACAAGATATGCTCTGACACAAATAAATATAAAATGAAATGGACATATCACTGGATATTGTACCATGCACGCCAAAATTGCTGAGAAATACATAATATCCAGCTAAATGTCACAAAGACAGATTGCAGGAATAAAGGGAGAAAAAAAAAAAAAATAATAAATAATATTACTAACGATCATATAAGTATAGATAAAATTTCAATCAATGCCAATTTAAAGAAAAAATACTTGTTTAGGGTTATATGTTGTGTGGTTGGTTAGAGGATAAAATGAAATACGTCCGGACTTGAATGGCGTTTATTTGCGACTCTCCATATTTGATATAATAATAAGCTTATATAGGTGACGAGAACAATCTTTTCTATACATTCCTAAAACTGCAGACACGCATAGTGTTGCATACAATGAATCTGTCCAAGACGTAACATTAGTTTGTCTGTGACATGACAATTTAATATTTTGACATATGTCAAGGTTCCCCGTGAGCATTCTAGATGGCGTTGGTTGATCTGTTAAAAGTCGCAAACGTTTGTTCCAAATGTATACATTTGAATGCAATTAATTTCATGATTAAATGTCTCGCTCTGAGCTACTGTCTTTCATTCATTATTGATCGCAAGCTCTTGGGTATAAATTTTGTACCTAAACTGTACAGAATCCATACATAATATATGTATTTGTATATATCGGCGCAACCACAACAATTAGTCTAGAGAACCTAGAATAATTAAGTTAAACCATTTCATTGTTCCAATATTAATTTATAAACCACCAAGTTGATTACTTTAGGGTTTATTACGATGTAAAAATAACGTCATTGTAAATTCAATACCTACTTAACCTAAAAACTTACGAACACGTGCAGGTACGACCGAATGACATGCACGTGCGCCGGCACTATAAATACCGCCGCACGGTGGGCATTGTGGGCAATCGGGGCAGTTACACTCGAGCCGCCGTACAGTACGGACCTTTCTTGGGAATCGTTACGCTGCTCGTTGCTATTTATCTATTTATAGTTAGTGATAAAGAGTTTATTCCGGTCATAATCGCGAGTGTATAATTATAAAGTATGTATTTGTGAGAAAGTGTAAAGTGACGATTGAGAGGTGACGTTTTGTGTAAACATCATTATGTTGGTGGTAGAGGCGCAGGTTATAGGGGATTTGGTTGGAGACCTGCTGTGGAACCTTTTATGTGTGAAAGATAATGTCAGATTGATGTATGAACATCTTAAAGACAGTGTCTACAATTTGTAGACTGATTTTAAAACATGGCAATTCCATCCTCATCTGTGTTACTGCAACATATATAATAAATTAGGCGGAGAGAACAATAGGACCATACATACTGTAATAAATATATTTGTTTATAATAACTTAGGTGGTTAGCACAATGGTCTCTATAGATTCGTAGACCTGTTGACAAACGTCTACTTGCTAACAATGAAATCATATAATGTGCCTACACTTGTTAATTTTCTGTCGCTGAAGTTTGTATCGATATCGGTATCGATCGATGGTTGGTATATGGAAAACCATCTATGTAGTCTGTGACTTTAGTTAGTCTAGTCTGTGGTCGTTTTTTGTTTACTGTCAAGTGTCAGTGGTTGTTTGGTAGTTTCATAGATTGTTTAAGAATTTTATAATATTTCCCTAACACTGTATCTCCTTAAAAGAGTGCGATTTATACATAAAAATTACTATACATAAGCTGCGGGCCATATTTATATTATTGTATTGACTGGGGGGAATAAGTTTCTATTGAACAATGTCTATAGAAATTGAATCGGCGGAGTAAGTGTTTTTTATAAATATGAAATTATTTTACTCACAGACACATTAAATAAATAATTGTGGATATCAATTTAATAATTAATAATGCATTTTTAAATATTTTCAGTGTAATAAGATTGATTCAGCAATATTTAAAAGAATCTAACCTCACAAAGACACTACAGACTTTGCAGGTGAGTGTACTGTACACAGACGTGGTATTATATTCTGGTAGACAGGGACCACCACCCACCTTACTGAATGGCGAATACTTTAAGAATTTCAGGTTTTCAAATCTGTTTGTTAGTTATAGTTATTAATGTATAGTTTTATTTAAGACAAGCCTGCGACTCCGTACGCGTGTTATTTAGAAAATTTTCATCGTTTTCACAACATTTTTCACTACTGCTTTTCTCCTATTAGTCACAGTGTGATGTTATATAGTCAGTAGCCTTCCTCGATAAATGTACTATCCATCACAAAAGGAATTTTAGAAATCGAATCAGTAGTTCCTGAGATTAGCGTGTTCAAACAAACAAACTCGTTAGCTTTATGATATTAGTATAGATCCGTAGGGTTACTCTTGAAAACAATTCCGATCCATTAGCATTGAGATTATGACGTTTCATCACGTTTCGTACTCTTGAACACAACACTAGCGCCATATTGTGTTAATACTGAGCGGATATTGAGTGAACTAAACATGATTGGTCAATGTCGCCTAAACCGTACTCTTGACGCCTTTTGACAGCTCCGTATTGAAATAGAAATTGCGTTAGAGATTGGGATTAGCACAATAACCAAAGAGTAACTTTTTTGAAATTGTGAAGGTGATTTCGATTGATTTTACTGTTTAAAGATGTAAAGTACAAAAATGGCTTGACTGTCTCTTCCATATCTCATTCTTCGCGCAGCTTATAGAAATGAATTGAAACAACGAAGATATGAGTGTCATTATGCACATTATATGACCAATGATTTTGCTATGGGTGACAATGAATTTACAGCTAATTATAGCGAAAGCAGAGTTATTTTACGAAATTTAATTAAATTGGCTTGGACTTCTAATTGTGAAATATTAGGCGTGATGTTTATTATGATAATGTTCTATATTGTTTTACTAAATGGTGTACAATAAATAATGTAATAAAATAAATAATATAATAAACGATGATGTAAATAAAAATAATTGTATCAACCGTCTATTTATCTAATACTCTTACAGGAAAATAGGTGCCTAGGTATTTATTTATCCATTTATTTATTGCAATCATGTTGTTCACAAGTTGGTACATAACATAATTTTTAAATGGACTGAAACATGAGCCCTTAGGGAACAGCAATATGGCTTCAAACTAAACAATTAGACTCAAAATAAACATATCATTTACCTACCTAATCATAAATTTTCTAAATAGTAAACTATTATCATACTATAGTACTCTCTATTATTACTACTTCATTTAATAGACTAACTATTATTTTAATAAGTGACCTTAACATCTATCATTTAAAAAGTCATTAATACTATAATAACATTTATTAACTAGGTATTTCTGTAGGGTTTTCTTAAAATCTATTATCTATACCCTATTATCATTATTTACATTTTTCATACAGTCAATTATTTTGTTATATATTTTTATGCACATCTTATATAAACTAGTATGTACAAAGGTTAGCTTGGATAAAGATAGAGAACTAAATAAAAACTTCCTTATAGTATAGTTGATAAAATTAATATTATAAACATACCTTTATGCTGCTTTTTAAACTTAAAATCTCTGGATTTAATTTGTAAGTACGAACATCCATGCACATGATTCACTGGCATCACAATCACTCAACAAATAAAACACTTCACATAATTGAGACCCTTGTCCTTGACTTGAAAAGATTTCTTTCAACAGGAACTCAAGAATATAAGCAAACAAAGTTTTGAAATTCGAATCTCGCGCCTTATCAACACAATTACAGTACTTTTTAAATTGTAGATAAATGTAAGCAACGGGCGGACCTTATACAGCCAAGCCAACAGTATTTTTAGGTAAAATACAATGAAATATTGTTAATTAGTTTCTACTTACGCAATTTTAAGGTGAAACTACCTTGAAATAATAGTATTTTATTTAAATTTTACTAGAAATAGTTAAACAACAGTTTATCGATCCCTATGCCACAGCACTACGACAGATGTTAACGCTGCTCACTTCACGTCGAATGTAGCCAATTATTGAGTGATTCAGATGTTAATCCAATAACAACGTTATTGTGTTCAAGAGTAAGACTTTAAGGCTATCCTTGGATTTGAATTGGAATTATAGTGGTATTGCGATTGTTTTCAAGAGTAACCCTACAGGAGTGGCCAACAAGTCTATCGCAACCAATTTTGGTCGATCACTTGCAAGTTCCATGAGTATTCAATACCAAATGTTTCTAGTACTTGATACAGGAATAAATTTTAAAATAAAAAGATCTTATGTGCACAAAAGTTGGCCACACCTGGTGTAGATAAATAATAAATAAATAAATAAATATTCACGGACATTTCACACAACGTCCTCTGGTCCCAAGCTAAGCTTATATGCTTGTCAAAATCAAAATCAAAAATCATTTATTCACGTAGGCATATTGTCTTTTTGCCCAAAAAAAAAAATAAGCTCCTATGATATGTCCAAAAATTTTTTTCCCTACCACCAGTTCAGGACTTTCAATCCACTGAGAAGAACCGACGTAAGAAACTCAGCAGATATCGGTATCTTTTGTCATTATTACATAGTTTAGATTTTACAAATTTTTTTAAATTAGATTTATTTAATTCTTTCACATCATTAGGGAGTTTGTTATAAAAACGTATACCATGCCCCATGAAAGAGTTACTTATTTTGTGGAGACGAGTAACATGCATTACAAGTTTTTATTTTTATTTTATTTGTGTGCATGCTTTTTTATTTTGTTTTTATTTATTTTAAGTCTATTCTTTTCTGTATCTTGTTGTCTGTGACTTCACATAACGGCCCAGCGGAAGACCAGCGCTGGTCTTAACCAGGAATCAAGCTGAGCTGTGGCCGTTTTGTGGTGGACACACTTGTTTTATTTTCGTACTATATAGCTGCTTTTTCTTATCTCCTTTTATTTCATCTTATTTTACCTGCTTGCTATTGTTATTCTCCTTCTTTTGTTATCGTTTTGTGTTCGTTGCAAATAAATTTATTCTTTCAAATTTTTCGTGCACCTTATCCCCATTCCCCTTTCCCCACATTCTTTTAATTAACAGTTTCGAGATCCAATCTCGCAAATGTCTGCCGCCGGCCCCTTTCCGGGCTGGCCGAGCAAATCAATACTTTTCAGGCTTCCACGCCTTTTTCTACCCCTGGCTATCTTGATAGACGGCGATGGATTCACTTCCGTAGAGGGTTGTACCCTGCAACGGATTCCCCTTTCCCCTTTCCCCAAATAAAGAGGGGGAAAGAGAGACGCATAGCAGAGGCAGTAGACAATAAAACGTTCTTCCAATAACGTCTCCATACTTCTAGGGAGCAGTTTGCTAGTAATTAATTAAATATTGAGAATAGTGCTCTGCTCTGTCTTAATGAAACACAAATTAAATCCCACACTATCAACAAAGTCCTCATTACCTCCCTCTACATGTTCTAGGAGGAGACGGGCGTGTCCCTGAACACGGTGGACAGCGTCGACGGGTTCTGCGCCGACATCAACAATGGCCACTGGGACACTGTGCTGAAGGCCACAGCATCACTCAAGCTGCCCGACAAGAAGCTCATGGAGCTGTACGAGCAGGTGGTGCTGGAGCTGATTGAGCTGCGCGAGCTGGGCGCCGCGCGCTCGCTGCTGCGCCAGACGCACCCCTGCCTCCTCATGAAGCAGCACGAGACGGACCGCTACATCCACCTGGAGAACTTGCTGGCGCGCTCCTACTTCGACCCGCGCGAGGCGTACGGCAGCGGCGGTGGCAAAGAGCGGCGGCGCGCGGCTATCGCAGCAGCGCTGGCGGGCGAGGTGTCCGTAGTCGCCAGCTCGCGGCTGCTGGCACTGCTGGGGCAGGCCCTTAAGTGGCAGCAGCACCAGGGCCTGCTGCCGCCTGGCACCACCATCGACCTGTTCCGCGGCAAGGCGGCCATCCGCGACGAGCACGAGGACCACTGCCCCACGCAGCTCTCCAAAATGATCAAGTTTGGACAGAAGTCGCACGTTGAGTGCGCGCGGTACGTACCAACACTCAGTCTGTTCTCGTTAAGAGCGGACATCTTTATGAGCTTCACGCTAAAATGAACTAGTCTTCTGATTATTCAAGATACCCTTGTTCAAGGATACAACATCAATAAAAAAACCCAGCCAAGTACTTGTAGGACCATCATCATAGTATCATTATGGTCATTATGATGTTGTCTCAGGGTATCATCAAGTTAAACTGAAAACGTTTGTTATATATTGGGACTCCTTCAATAGGGATGTTGACTCATGTAATAAATTCATGTAAAATTATGTTTTATAGATTGAAGACAGTATTTTGATACCTAAAATATCGTTTTGAAAATTTGATATCGTATTAAAATTAATAAATGAATTTAAATTGAATTATTTTGTACACATTATCACGTGACTGCGAATACCAATCGGTCGCGGTGACGTAGATAGCCTAGATAGCTAAGGATGTCGGAATTGAAATCTCGAATATATCGAGGAAAAGTATCGATATGTTGATATATCGGTCAAATTTTAACTAAATTGTAACCAACTTAAGAAAAAGCTGGAAGCTCTCGAAACGCCGTAACCTTTTCTTTTTAATTTTTTTTTAAATTTATTTTATTTAAAACTTTATGCACATAAGATGTACAATGGCGGACTTAATGCCTCAGGCATTATCTACCAGCCAACCAAAGATAGCAGTGGCGTGCACATAATTTTGAAGCAGGGTAGGCTCTTATACTGTAGGTAGTACTCTTATAGATTTTTAGCATAGCCACGCGACGGATCTCTAAGTCGGAAACCATGCCAACAGAACAAATTTAAATCTGAATATCCCGAATCAGTCCACACTGTACTAGAATTACTAAACAATAACTACGTACGTACATACATACGTACATGTACGTATGTACATACGTTTCATAACTTTTAACATGAAATTTTCGAGTTACATTGGTGCCTATTCTATGTGCAGACCTAAACTTAACTTAACTAAAAAATGAAAATTGATAGCGTCTATAACACAATTCGGCAATGTTAACAGAACTTTTTTTATATAAAAACTGTTTATTATAGACTAACGATTTTAATTAATATAAATGTGTGCAAAAAAATAGCGAAACATTTAAGATACAGCAATAGCTGTTTTCATTTTTTAGTTAATACCTATTATACCGTTGTCCGTCCAGCTACGCGTGGCGCTGATTCGATCGGTACCGCGCTCGCATGTTGTAACAAAAAACCTTTATAGCTTCTTATCTATAATACCTAGAGTGAAGACAAATACTACGAAAAATTACTAGAAGACTACAGATGAAATCTATCTATTTTTTAAGATCTGAAAATTTATTTTAAAGTATTAAAAATGAGAACAGAAGAGGACAGAGGAGAAAACATAACAATTCAAAATATAACTCGATTTTACTCTTAAAACTGTGATATGTATGCTATATGTATACTTAATTATAAAGCACAAATCATCTAGTTTATCTTGATGTATAATAATATTAATAATCTATGAACTCATAAATAAAACTAAACTACTTACGACAATCCGCTGGAACTTCAAAACCACTTGTTTACTAAACACAAAGCGTAAAGTGGACTGAAGATAAAAACTGCCATCTAGTGATTATGGATTGTGAAGTAATTCATCAGCTATCTATTACACAACTTATAGACGCAAAAAATAACGCAATTTGTCCATAGATGTCGGTATATCTAATCGTAACTGACTGTTGATACTCGTTTCGATACGAGATTTACCAAAAGTATTTAATTTTAAGCTTTCTTTCTATTTTTTTATATTTTATTCTTTGTCGCGGAATGGAAATTATTTAAATCTGAATATCCCGAATCAGTCCACACTGTACTAGAATTACTAAACAATATGCAAGGGAAACAAAATAATTTATTCGTGTGTACACAACCACATAGCCAGTTATACGTTTCATAACTTTTAACATGAAATTTTCTAGTTACGTTACCCTTTTGTTGATTAAGTTGTAACTCGGGTATACATCTACCTATAGACACAATTTGAATTTTTTCACCGAACGACAATTGTGAGAACTTGTTATTTTTAATTTTTAACAAACACACACTATCAACACACATTTCACAATCAAATAACATTTTAAAATCAACAAACGAAAATCCATACAATTATTAAATTAAAGAAACTCAATATTAAACAGTTCAATGAATCACCTCCGAATGGCCTCCGTCGAACCAAATCCGACTATATTTAATCGGGTTATAAGTAACGAACGAACATTGCCGAATACTCGCGATAACATCCGATCGCGAAAGCAGACGGCAGGATTTTCAGTATAAATCGTCTTGGATATGTAAGCCTGTGTGCGTTTGGGAACTGTGCACGGACACCAAAATTTCTACACACATATGAACTCATGGCAGGCGAGCGGCGTGGAGCTTGTCCGATGCGTTCGTCCGACCAATATTATTCCTTCGCCAAACGCCTGGCAAAAAACAATTTGCAAGCACATATTGGTGCTATTTATGAATTATTAGGTAGGCGTTTTTAAGTTATAATATTTTGTTTAATTAATAGTAAATACATGAATAAAGTCATCTAAATCATACGAACGTTTTATTAAAATATCTGTGAATGGCAAGTAAAGCAGAGCCTGTCAGCTTGTATGGAGTGCACGCCACTGAAAGATAGTGCAGAGATAAACAGTTTTTTATGTATGTTCCCCGATTTCTTGAACACACTTCGACCAATTTGGGAAATTCATCAATTTTCTGTCTATTTTATAATAATTTATCAATGGAAATTTGATTATATTTTACACAATGCCCTTTGGTCCCAAATTAAGCTATACTTCCTTGCTTTTGTTATGGGTAGGTACCAGAATACGGTTATATTATGTTCTAAAGTATATGTATACTTTCTTGAAGACAGTGCAAATATTTTTATAACAATTAGTATTGAATACTGATTATAAAAGAAGTTAGATCCATTATTTTATAAAAGAATAAAATCTAAATTAATCGAATAAAAACATCGATCTTTTTTCTAAGTTCTACTATAAGGATATATCTTCATTTTCTACTATCAGGCTTCTAACGTAATCGCCGTCACTTGACAGCTTGGAGCGTTTTAGCGGGAACTTTTAAAATAATTTTTATTTTCGCTTTTTTATACTGCTTTTTTTTTAAATACATCTTGTATTTTAAAAAAAAGCAATTTCAATAAATAGTCAACATCCCTATAGGTAGTCATTGGTACCAATTCTAGGCACACAACTAAACTAAACTTAACTAAAAAATAAACTTTGATAGTGTCGATAACACAATTCGGCAATGTTAACTGATCTTTATTGTTATAAAAACTGTCTATTATAGACTAAAGATTTTAATTAATATAACAATTAATATAAAAAATAATAGCAAAATAGCCAATTAATCATAATACAGCAATGGTTGTTTTAATTTTTTAGTTAAGTTTAGTTGTGCACGTAGAATTGGCACCATTGTATTCTGGTTCTTGTCGTATAGCGCCAACAGAAATACTTCCATCATCTAGAAATATGTCACCTCGTGAATGGTTAAAGCTAGTACAATTGTTCATGAGATACAGCTCAATGACTAACAGACCGATACTGAGGTGACAAGTTGCAACGTGTGACAGGTTCTCGCCGGACGGACAGTACCTGGTGACGGGCTCGGTGGACGGGCTGGTGGAGGTGTGGAACTTCACCACGGGCAAGATCCGCAAGGACCTGCGCTACCAGGCGCACGAGGAGTATATGAGCATGGAGGAGGCCGTACTCAGCCTCGCCTTCGGGCGAGACAGCGATACGCTGGCGGCCGGCTCCAACGACGGCAAGGTGAAGGTGTGGCGCGTCTCCAGCGGACAGGTGCTGCGCCGGCTGGACCGCGCGCACTCCAAGGGCGTCACGTGTCTGCAGCTGACGCGCGACAACGCGCAGATCCTGTCCGCCTCCTTCGACCGCACCGTGCGCATCCATGGGCTCAAGTCGGGCAAGCTGCTCAAGGAGTTCGTGGGGCACGGCTCGTTCGTGAACGAGGCGGTGTTCACTCCGGACGGGCACGGCGTGCTCAGCGGCTCGTCGGACGGCACGGTGCGTCTGTGGGCGCTGCGCTCGGCCGAGTGCGTCGCCACGCTCAAGCCGCTGGGCTCCGGCGACCCGCCCGTCAACTCGCTGCTGCTGACGCCCAACAACCCAGACCACTTCGTGGTCTGCAACCGCACCAACACCGTCGTCATCATGAACATGCAGGGACAGATCGTGCGCTCCTTCTCGAGCGGCCGCCGCGAGCAGGAGGGCGGCGCCCTGGTGGCGGCGGCGCTTAGCGCGCGGGGCCGCCTCGTCTACTGCGCGGGCGAGGACCTGGTGCTGTACGCTTTCTGCACGGCCACGGGCAAGCTGGAGCGGACCATCAACATACACGACAAGGCGGTCATCGGGCTGGCGCATCACCCGCACCACAACCTGCTCGCCACCTACGGAGAGGACGGACTGCTCAAGCTCTGGAAGCCCTGACTCACTTCACTCTAATCTCTAATAAATTATGTTTTTATATGTGCGTTACTCGATCTGTTGTTATTGAATCTCACAACCTACATGTACACAACATGCACAGATACGATGCATCAGAAGATGCGTGATCAGTTGATGACACTCCTCAAGTATAAACAGGCCACATTCCGTGACTAATCTATTGTTTCGTTAGTGACGCGTACAACTGGTGGCTCAAATATCAATTGCGTGTTAGGTCCATGTGTCGGAATCATATAACGCCTCAAATACATGTAGGTTTACTATATTGTACATAAGAAACAGTAATGGGTTCAATGAACAGTGCATAACATATATAAACCTTTGAAGATACTCCAAGAAACTACAAGCAGCACACACACACACTGTAGGTCCATGAATCATTGTACATTTTCAACAATCATTAACATTGTACTTCACTAATCAGGGATTACATCTAAAGAAATCAAAGTACGTATGAACTCGACGACAATTATTATAAGTCGATTTTTATTAGTTATTTCGAAATATTAAGTACTAGCTTATGCTCGCAACTTGGAATTTATGCAACATTTTTGACAAGCCGATCACGACGTCGCGGGTTCGATTCCCGCTCGGGACAATCATTTTTGTGATATTTATAATTATCATATAGATGTTTGTGCTGCGTCTGAGTGTTTCTATGTACTATACACGTGACACGTCTGGTGTTGCCAGTGTCCAGTCGACTGTAAGTGCTCACCACGAGGGGGCGTGAGCTGGTTTGCCACCTTAGTGGTATAAAAAAAATAATTATAAGTATCTAGGTACCTATTTACAAAAGAAAAGTAGGTAGTATTTTTATTCTATACGTATTCTGGTGCCCATAACACAAGCATATAAGCTTAGCTTGGGACCAGAGGACGTTGTGTGAAATGTCCATGAATATTTAATTTTTCACTGACGCTTCGTCCCTATTGGTTTGACGAGATGTTATGTAACCTTCCTCGATAAATGTAGGTAGGTACTATCCAGCACATATAGAATTTTTTTATTCGAACCAGTAGTTCCCGAGACTAGCGCGTTTAAACAAACAAACTCTTCGGCTTTGTAATAGTCAGAGGCGTATTTTGAAAATCAGCGCGCTGAGCCATTTGATTAGCTGCCCTATAAATTAATCGGGAGTAAAATTTTAAACTCGAAGCCTTTCGCCGCCCTTTTCAGGCTGCCCGCCCCGGGCCATGGCACTATGGTAGTCATTAGTAGGTAAGTGAGTATTCCGTCGAAGGCGAATGGGTAACCACTTGAGTTTAGTTCGGAACTCGGAGACGTGATCATATTTACGTAACCCGTAAATAAATCTTATGCAGAAATTTTGGATTCGCTCAAGTTTATCAAGTTGGTCCTCGTTGAGATCAAGATAGTTGGCATCAGCAAAATCAAGTATTGAAAGAAGGACAGATTGTGCGAGCGCAATTTTAGTAGCAGTGGGGAGAAAATTACACAATCTTCATAACATAGCGGCTGACGCGAAAACCTTACGACTTACATTTTAGACCTGTATAGTTCAGGAAAGTGTTTTGTCAATATGCATAACGATAATATATAAATAAAATTTCAATCAATGCAAACTTGAAGAAAAAACATGTTAATTTTCTGTCGCTGAAGTTGGTATCGATTGCACGCATCACTTTTGAGAGTGCTCGATTGTGCAGCGTTGCTGTAGTTGGAACACTCAACGTTGAGCATTATGCCGCATAATGCGCTCTTGTGCTGTAATTGGAAAATCATCCTAAATTCTTAACACTGTCTTTTATTGGGATCATACACACAATTAGCGGACCTGATGCAGACAA
Organism: Orgyia antiqua; assembly: GCA_916999025.1. Lineage (NCBI taxonomy): Eukaryota > Metazoa > Arthropoda > Insecta > Lepidoptera > Erebidae > Orgyia > Orgyia antiqua. The sequence continues at coordinate 18,032,672 of OU779867.1, forward strand.
GTCTCGATGTCGTTATGAACAACAGTGGACCGAGCAGCGAACCTTGCGGGACACCGCCGGGAATAGAAACCTACCTCGACATGTAGTTGTTTATAACTACAGCTTGTGATCTGTTCTCTATATAAGATGAGAACCACCGAAAGAGGTCGCCGTGTATTCCTTTGTACTGAAGCTTCTTCAGTAAGGTATAATGTTCAATGAGATCGAATGAATGAAATTTTGTGGACTGGCGTAACAAAAGCGGATTGCCATAAAAAATTTTGGTATCTCACATAAATGTAAAGATTTCTGAAATAAAATTGTAGATAGATAGGTAACATTTGTAAGGAGAACGGAGAAAATCAAATTAGGACCCGCAGATTTATCGGTGTCCAGCTCATTGAGAAGCATGATGACTTCATATATTTTTATATCAATAGTAGAAATGTCCGAAAAACACCGGCTAATGGCGCACGACTAGTGCGCACATTTGGATTTGAAAGACTGTGAGCAGTCTATTGGTCTGTTTCAAATATTCTGAATAACATTGATTTCAAAGACTTCACTTTGTTTATTAAAAGTTATCTTGTCACTACTATAGCAGTAATTCTTAAAAATATTCGTATTTTTCTTTTATCAATTGAAGACCTCAATTGTACCATAAAGGGTAAGTACGATTACGGATAGATTTCTGTGCTTTTGTAGTACATTAGATAAAGTATTGATGTTTTGATTTTTGATGATTGATATAATATGATAACTATATATCCCACATTATTGCGCCAATTTCGTTATTTGAGCTCTCATAGTTAACCTTAGTGGAGCCATCAGTGTACCACTTTAGGCTTCCTGGTTTCCATTTTATTAGACTGTTTAACCAGTCTTCCCTTGTGGGTATTTCGACTGAGTACAACTTCTGCGAACAGTGTGTAGGGGGTAGGGCATCAGGGGGCAGCCCTAGTACATAGATATCGTTTACATAATCCTCTAGTAATTTTAGGGATTTTGCACTAGTCATTGTTGGAGTTTCTATGGGATACTATACGCATAACATCCTCTGTGAGATGGAAAAATGGAAAAGAAACCCTGACAACAAGGCTGGTCAGCGCGGCACAGTAGACCATAATCCTGCCCAAAGTGGAGGAGGCCCGTGACCAACAGTGGGATGTTAAAGAGCTGAGCACTTTCTTCCGATGTTAGCGCGTTTATTTGTTAACAAAAATCTCGTAATAGTTCATCTATTGGAGGTAATCGATGTTTATATGAATATTATGATAATGCAATACAGAGGCTCTCAAACAATACACACACTAGTACTGTACACACATATATTATACAGCAGCAGGCGGCGAGTCAGGGAGACGGCGAGCCCGGCAGCGAGGGCGCCACCAGCGGCGCGTCCGCCACGTAGGGGTGCGCTAGCGCGGCGCGCGCGGGCAGGCGGCGCGCCGGCTCGTAGCGGAGCAGCGCCTCGAACAACTCGGCGGCGTGCGGGTGCGCGCGCACCGCGCCCGGCAACAGCGCGGCGGCGGGGCGCGCCGGCCAGCGCGGGAAAGCGGCGCGATACTCGGGCAGGCGCCGCGCCGCGCCCCACAGCGCGCGCCCCGGCGTGCCCAGCGCGCGGAACACGCGGAACAGCTGGTCGATCTCGCTGTCGCCTGGGAACAGCGTGCGGCCACTCGTCATCTCCGCGAAGATGCAGGCCACGCTCCACACGTCCACGGCGGGCGAGTAGAGTCGCGCGCCCAGCAACAGCTCGGGCGCGCGGTACCACAGCGTGACCACCTCGTGCGTGTAGGCGCGCACGGGGATGCCGAAGGCGCGCGCCAGCCCGAAGTCAGCCAGCTTGATGTGACCGTGCAGGTCCACGAGCAGGTTCTGCGGCTTGAGGTCACGGTGCAGCACGCGGCGCGCGTGGCAGTACGCGAGCGCGGCCAGCAACTGGCGCAGGTAGGAGCGCGCCACGCCCACCCGCAGCGGCCCGCGGCTCAGCTCCAGCAGACGCTTCAGGTCCATGTGCAGCCACTCGAACACGAGGAACAGCGCGCCGTCCGCCGCCACCACGTCCTGCAGCGCCACCACGCCCGCGTGACGCAGCGACCGCAGCACCGACACCTCTCGCAGCGCCGTCGACGGGACGCCGTCCGGCTCACTGACAACATGCACATCATTGAAACAAGAAAATTAATTTATTCATAACAGAACAAAGTTGAAAAGAGTACAGAAGACAAGGAAAGTAATAAGTTGACACAAAAACATGAAATAAAATAAAAACAAAACTGAAAAACTGTCCAACAGTGTCTGTGGCGACACCACCTCTCCTCATTAGCAGTCAGGAGGACATCAGGAGACCTAACAACATCTTCAGACCGTGTATTACATTGTTGCTGTAGATTACGAACAGATTAAAGAAAGGAAATATCCTAAGTACTATACTGCTTAAACCTGCATGTAGTTTTGTGATTAGTTTTCCATTATCTTTATTATCTACTTGTAAGTTTTTAAATTGCACACTCCTGTTGTTTACTTGGTCCAAGATCCATGATCAAAGATAACCTGGTACTGTACCGAAAACATTGTGGATGTCAGCCTGTACTAGGAGTGGCTCTCAAGCAGCTTAAAGACAGTAAAGCACCGATGATGAAATTGGGAACATCTAAATATTCCAAAAAGCTTTTTCTGAATCTGTGTAGACTGGACTGGAATCTGTGTATAATTTAGACAGGCTTCGTGGTGGAGTGGTTTATGTAATGGACTGCCGATCATAAGGTTGCGGGTTCCATTCCCGCTTGGGACAATCATTTGTGTGATATCCCTAAATGTCATATAAATGTTTGTACTGCATCTGGGTGTTTTCTATGTATTATAAGTAAGTATATACAAAAGAAAAGTAGTATATGTAGTCTATCCGTATCTGGTACCCATAATACAAGCATAGAAATACTTTAGGACCAGAGGACGTTGTGTGAAATGTCCTGAATATTTATTATTTATTTATACTCAACGGATCAGGGGGGTCTGGGCTCCACTGCACCAGGCACAACTTTCATATGGTATTTTATGAGCAGTCCGCTGCTGTTAGTGGGTTGAAAAGATGTTATTAAATTATGCTAACTCAATAAAGGAAACGAACAACCCGCAAACAACTTGCTTTTAAAAAGTCCACAATACAAGGAAGAAGTGTCAGTGGGATATTGACTACCTACTGAGAGAACATGGTGAGTGATATCACTGATCGGAACTGTCGCATCCAGTTACTCATTAACAGAACCACTCATCGTGTCTAACCTGTGATCCTAGGTATATTATATGGGTATTACCGGCCGACTGCATGACTACACTCTCCCCTAAACAATGAATTGTTAATAACATTTACTACCTGTGATCACAATTAAACCGTTTTGCGGTCCTAGAACAGGTACTTTATGAAATTAAATTCTGAAAATAAACGTCATTTTTGGCGCCAAACTTACTTTTCGAGTTTTATTTTTTTCAGAGCGATTTCTTTTCCAGTAATCCTGTCTTTGGCTTTGTATACTACACCATATGTCCCTTCTCCTATTTTTTCAACCTTTGAAAAATTCTCCATTTGAAAACGATTGACCGAATTTTAAATAAATAATTTCTATTAAAAATAACCACATCTGATTATTGATAACTGTCAAGTGCTGTACCACCTGTCAACTCAAGTTTATTCTACGTTCCAAGAAGTATAGATACAAGGAGTCCGAACGTAATGTTGAACGAATGGTCTCAATTTAAGGGACAGATTTTTGCCGGTAGAGTGCGCCATTTTTCAAGAAGTACTCGTTTGAACTATTGACACTTGTGGAAAAAAATATTCTGAGAAACGTGGATATAAATATAAGTTTTAGGAAATTTTTCGAGTGCTTTAAACCCAACAATACAGAGAAGGTCAAGAGATATTCTGATATTCTATACTAGCATCGGTACGTCCTGAATACTTGCGCAGCCAGTGGCAGAAAATAGAACTATGATCTGGGTTGATTATTGTGTACACGAAATATTATGGAAAAGCCTATACCGTTCGGACTCCTTGTATCTATACTTCGTGCTACGTTCGTTCTGGTGCTCAAGTCTACTATTTTGGAACAATTGTCATACCGGCACAATACCGGCGCGATACCGTTGCAATTGAAGTCAAATATCCGTAGTCTGCTATATGCCGTCATAACGGTCGTTCAATGGTAATAGAATTGTCGATCTCTTTTATCTATGCATTGAATTTTCGGTCTCCTTTATCTATGAATTGTGTTAGAAAGGTATGTATGTGTTGCCGTTTTTAAAAAATGCGTTAGTTGAAGTGATTTTCGAAAAACTACTAATAAATTTAAACATTTAATCATGCTAGACTTCGTTTAGATATATTTGTACATACTATTTATTAGTTCATAAAGCAATGTGAAGTTTAGGAGATTAGTAAATTGCAATAAATTACAAAGAACAATTTCTAATATTTCTATCTATCTATTTTTTATTTATGGCAATCTGTCGACACAGGACAATTTAAAAATATTACTGTCAAATTCAAAATAGCAGACTACCGAAACATTTCAGTCATTGAATTGCAATTGTGAAGCAGTTGTGTACGAGACTAGCAATTTATGTCACTTTGACAATTGTAAGCCAATGATGAAGTCGTTATGACGACACAATAATAGTAGACTACCAAAAACTTTACTATTGCACCATAATGGTACAGTTGTGACACCGTTGAAATACCCGACTCAGGGCCCAGTTAAGTAACTGAGGAACATACAATTTGAACCGTATACCAACATCATCAGTAGGTACTATTGATCGAGTATGACTATGACAGTCCTCGTTCATAGACTAATGGGTAAATTGTTTTAAAATAAGTAATGCCTCATTACTCTGTGGTGCTAGTAAAAAGTAGGTACTTACTATCACAGAGTACTTTATACATAGGACATAGAGTATTCAGCTGTCCTTTACGTCATGCGCCATCTGGTGGCTAACGACACAACTACCTGCAATGCATACATATACATAGCTAATATGTACTAGTTTTTTTCTTCACTTTTGTGATTACAATTCGTTAAAATGAAACACAATCGAACATTGCAAAGTTTTTATTAAGTTTATAAAAAAATACTTAACATTTATGTACTTTGAATTACCTTAACCAAAATAAATGTGCGTACCTAATTACAGCAATTAACAAATGAAAAATCAAAACTCACAATAATACTTATATTTTTAAAAATTTGTTAAAATATTAGTCTTATTTTGAGTATGTACCACAGACCAATTATTACAATTACGGGAAAAATAAAAAAAATTGTGCAACCGACTTCAATAAAACGCCATAACACCAAAATGGCTGAACCAACTTCTATAAAATTTAAATGGGACCAACTGTGAGACATACACTATGAACACAAAATGAATTTTCATAACTGGTCCTTAATTGATGGAGAAATCTACAAACATGGGTACATAAAAAAAGTTAACAGCCAAACATAGAACCTCCTCCTTTTGTTGAGGTTATAAACAAAACTATTACAGTTATACATATAAGGGGTATGCTATAGGTATGCTAAAATTATAGCTAAATTAAAAAATACCTACAATGTAGGTATTTTTTAATTTAGCTATAATTGTCTATACAATTGTATTCACCATCAAAGCGTACTCAAAATAAGACTAATATTGATATTATAATTCTAATATTACACAGTTAAAAAAAAATCTTACAAAATATTATTTAAGTAAGATATATTATATTTTACTGTAATGTTAACACTGAATTTATTCAGTGTACTTCGCATAAAACAGAACTCGTCGAATTTATGTTTGATTTTTCAAGTCGATTTTTTACCCACAATTGGTGTAAGTGGACCAATAAATTATTAAATGGTACCAGCACATCCAAAGATGTTGAAGTTGATCAAAAAAAAATATTATTATTATTAAAAAAAATATTATTATTTAATAAATATTAGAATTATAATATCAGTTTCGATTGCTTATTTTTTCGTTTTTTACTATAATATATTAAAGCTTGATTCTGAATTTCGTCAGTTGAATCAACACAACTTTCTTATTTTGTGAAAAAAATAACTCATCAAAAGATTCAAATGTGGAACAGAAATCTTCTTCACAGTTGGACCCCGGAGAATAATTGCTGCTCATATTATTAACAAGCAAAGAAGCAAATGCAGCTTCAAACCCAGCACAGGTGGGTGAATTATTTCTCACCCCATGACTATGTATGCTCCCAAAAAAGTTTTCCAGAGGATCTTGGTTAAAATGTCTGCACCAAAACGATTTAATATTAAACTCGTTAAATAGTTTGTCTCTTAAAATGCCCATATTGTCAATAGTTTTTATCCAATTAGTTATTGATGGTACAGTACCAGCACTCCCTTTTGACGTCATAAATGTCATAGACTTTAAAATAGCTTTGGCTTGCACCCATATATCTTTGTGTTTTGATTTAGGTGTTACATTTCTTAATAAATCCTTCCCAGACCGGACCCCTGAGTTTTTCATACTTCCGTTTAGAGAGTCAAATAAGTAATCAATAAAGATAATAAAATCAGCCATATCTTTTGTTTCTTCTGGTAGAATCCCATTTTCTGAAAAATGAAAACAAGAATATTAGTTATGCTTTTTATAGGGTATTTAAAATGAAAAAAAATCTTCATATTTTCATTCCAGTTTTACAAAACAAATGAAATTAAATGCATAACAACAAGGGATTTATTGGGTCTTAGTTCTCACTTCTCAGGTTTATACATAAAAGATTTGCCTCCAGCACTACAACATAAATTAAAGTACATAATATTATGTGTATGTATTTTGATATAATATCTTGGGGTGGTTTTTTCCATGAATACCACTAAAACAAAATGTTAAATAATACTTTGTAAATTCGTGTGACTTAAACACATTAAACACACGTGAATACATACATGAGTTTATCCATTTGTATAGAATGTTAATAAATACTTACTTCTTTTGGTGCTAGGAGGACATAGTTCCATTGGCAATTCTTGAGCAGGAAAAATTTCAGCAGGAGAGCTACTGGTTCCTTGGTTTGTTACATCCATGAGAGGTGGCCTTCTCATAAGAGTAAATCCTGTAAATCATTTTTTCTTTATTAATCTAATAATTGTTAGAAACTATTAAATTAACTAGTCAAGGTGCACACCAGCACCCAACAAATGTTTATTGATTTAAATTATGAATTACATTTTAAGTTGTGGTAGCTCAGTAGGAGATTGACCACCCAATTCGTGGGTGCGGGTTCGAATCTCGAGCCCGTACCAATGGGTTCTTAGGAACTTACATTCGGACATAAATGATACTACTGGCTTTTCGGTGAAGGAAAACATTGTGAGGAAACTTGCATATGTCCGGAGAAGCATTTCAATGGCATATGTGAATCCACCAACCCGCACTTGGGCAGTCTGGTGGAATATGTATGGCCTGAACATCCTTCGAGGGTAGACTTATATCCCAGCAGTGGGATGCTAAAGGGTTGATCGGTTGAACGACCACAACATATTTTTTTAAACTTAATTAGCCTTGTGTAACAGTGAGCTTTTTACCTGGTAAATACAGTCGAGGTATGGCATCAGCACTTAAGAATTTGCTTCCTGTGTGGTAACGAGGTTCAAAATGCAAATGACAAACACGGCGACGTTTAAAAATTATGTCATTATCCAAGGCCAGAACTGATCCTCCAATATTGTAAATCCAGGTTCTGAAGCGTTCAGGTTCCTTGTTAGGATTAGGAAATTTGTGGAGAATTTCCTTTTCTGAACCTAAAAGAAAAGTTTTATTGATTATAATAAATATATCCCTAAATATGTAATGACTTGCCCTGACTGATAGATTGATACATCAATGCAGACTACAAACACACTACAACAGTTACAAATTTGCCTATTTTATGTAGGTACTTTAAAAAAAAGTTTAGTTGAATAAAAAGAACACCTACCTACAAACAATATTATTTATTGCAATAATTTAAATTGTATTATGTTTGAAAGTCATTTTGAGAAAGTAATTTTTAGGGTTCTATATCTAAAGGGTACCCTATTACAAGGCTCCGCTGTCCGTCTGTCAGCAGGCTGTATGTCATGCATGAACCATGATAGTTCATAAAACTTTATTATAAGGTTCTTATCCTATCCATCATAAACAAAGTAGTCACTTTATAACCAAGGCCTTCATGTCAGGTTGAATGTCACCATAAAATTTAACCTCTATATTCTATGAGATTTGCTACATTTCATTCCAGGAACTAAATGAATCAAGTAGGAGTCAAGGCAGTACAAATATCATGTGAATAAACCACAAAATGCTTAACACAGCCTACTTGAACTGCGTTTTTAGCACATGAATGAACTGTTTCATTACCAAGGACGCCTGAATGCCCAGGAATAGGATTATGCCGTAGTTTTGACGAGAAGAACAATATTGTGCACACTTTTATTTGAATCCTTTCCTTTGCCCCGAATATTTATAGAAAAACAAAATAAAATTTTCTTACCACAATTCGGTACACAGTATATTTTTTCTGACGACATTATAGAAAATCGGAGTCCAATAAACGTTGCCGGGGTCCAGGGAAAAATGGTATCTTGGTCGGAGTCCAGGGGAGAGCACGGGTAAACAGAACACAATGAGGTCACAAAAATCCAAAGTACATAGCCAGGTTGTAAATAAAATCCACAGTTCAAAATTTCCTAAACGCATTCTAGGGATTCGCAAAAAAACACCAAATGCAAATTTGCAAAATAAAAATGGCGCACGCAAGCAAACAATGACGTTCCTTTACCAAAATAGTTTTTAGGGTGCCAATTATTGAAATTGTTTTGTAAACCATCTAATGCACTTACGGTAAACCTACTATTGAGAAAGTAGTATTATATATAGCTTAACTTTTTCTTTGCAAGGGGTAGAAACAATAATAATTTTATATAAACAATGACACTTGGCTTGACGTAATTTTAAAATATTTCGTGAAATGAAACGCGTAATTCTGTAATAATTTTATTTTACGCCATCTGTTGAGTAACGATCGAACAAAACCCCAAGCATTTCTGTCCGTATAAAATTATTATGTATTAAGTGAATAGACCATGCTTACTATGTACCCACCCACTTAGCATTATTCGATATTCATGAATGTTATTAAATAAAACCACAAATTGCAAGAAATTGCTTTATTTTTACTGTAAATGGCATATGCCTTCAAATACATTTACAAAAGAAGAGAGAATAAAACATTATTTAAACTAATATCTACAATTTATGATCGGATAAAAGTTGAATATTTTTAAATTATTACAAAATTTAATAAATCAAATTATGGTGGAAAATGCGAAATGCCGCAAGTGGGACATTATTACAAAATTTTAAAATTATAGTTAAATAAAATAACATTATGAAATAGCTTTTTTTCTACTTCTATAATTGCAAATGTTGATTTTAAAGACTACAAAATTGCTGAAATAACAAAATTATTAACTGCGGTGATCTTTATGTTCTCGTATAAAGTTTATTTAGTATTTGTTATTATAAAATTTGTTATAATGAAGTTTTGTGCCCTCAGAAATTTGTCCAATAACATTCTTTGCTAAAAAAATTGAAATAGCCCTTATTTAGAGACAATACAAAACTTTCTTTCAATCTTTTATAATTTAGATATAATGCTGAAGTAGATAATACTTAGGTACTTATAATTTGGTAGACTTCACTAAATTATAAGTATTAACTACTTCGGCATTATATCTAAATTATAAAAGACATAATTCACTACTTAAAGTTGTACATGTCCTGTTCATTGTCACCAAAATGTTGACCAAAGGAACTACTTCCATCAGCAAGCTATGCATTAAACATGTCTTTTGAAAAAATGTGTCTTCTCTGTTGTTTTACCCTCCCAGATAACGTGGTATAAATAAATTTTTGTTAGGCTATCTGAAACAAAAAAGAACATTTAGTCTATGACTAAAACATAGTAGGTGAACTTTTAGTCATTCCAATTTTTGTATAGGTATAGATTTAATTTATATAGATACCAAATTCGTTACCACCACATTTTGCAATTACATACAGTTTTATTTCAATAAACAATAACTTTTAACAAGAACTAATATTTACTTTTGTGTTTTAAGGTTATAAAAAGGTAAACAGGTTTATGTTTTTCGAAAGTGTTTGGATTATACGGCTATTGTTTAAAACACAGCTAACACATCTGCAATTAAAAAATACTTACGTTTGTATTACGTAGACACAAGGTATTACGAAATATTAGCTTTTTTTATTTCTCACGATTTTCAATTTATCACTGTTGTTAACAAGGTAAGGATGCTCGTCTAAAAACATATCGACAATATCGATATTTTTTTAGCCTGGCACGATAAAAATTATTATCATCATAACATCACGCCTTTTTCCCATGGGGGTAGGCAGAGACTATAGAGCGCCATCTGCTACGATCGACACATTATTACTTTATAATATAGAATAATTTATTTGCAGAATTATATATAATAGCTCACTTATTTTCACAATAAACTGATTACATTAGCAGTGTTCATTAATATTTTTTTTCTGAAAGAGGGAGGTTCCCTAAAATTGTCACAGGTAAAATTATTGATTCAGTCTGATTAAATAGCAAATCATCTTTTTACTATCAGGCCGTGATATTAAAGAAAATGAAGAGTCAGATCAGGAATAGATAGAATAAATAAAAGAGCAATTTACATATATATTTACGGGTAAATTTCTCAATCTAATTAGCAAATAATTTGATCAGATACGAATAAAATAAGTCAAAATACAAAAATCACATTTTTACAAAAGCTGTTAATGTGACTTATTATAACATAATTATGCGGCAGATTTGCCCCAGGCCATGTCCTGACGACCATAGCTATGCCTACCTCAGAAATTTAGGTTAAAATCCATATGGGGTACTAACTGTAAAAAATAAAACATGTGTAACAATATTTATGTCAGTTTGTTAAAATTAGATGAAATCTATATTAATATACCGACACTTTAAATTATCGATACATATAATGCATTCTACTATTGCTTAATGCCGATTGGCTCACCATTTTATGCACGAAGTATAGATACAAGGAGTCCGAACGGTATAGGCTTTTCCATAATATTTCGTGTACACAATAATAAACCCAGATCATAGTTCTATTTTCTGCCACTGGCTGCGCAAGTATTCAGGACGTACCGATGCTATTATAGAATATCAGAATATCTCTTGACCTTCTCTGTATTGTTGGGATTAAAGCACTCGAAAAATTTCTAAAAATTTCCTAAAACTTATATTTAACTCCACGTTTCTCAGAATATTTTTTTCCACAGGTGTCAATAGTTCAAACGAGTACTTCTTGAAAAATGGCGCGCTCTACCGGCAAAAAATCTGTCCCTTAAATTGAGACCATTGGTTTAACACTGTTTAACATTACGTTCGGACTCCTTGTATCTATACTTCGTGATTTTATGATTAGCCAGCTCCCAGGGCTCTGAGTCGGGTATTTCAACGGTGTCACAACTGTACCATTATGGTGCAATAGTAAAGTTTTTGGTAGTCTACTATTATTGTGTCGTCATAACGACTTCATCATTGACTTACAATTGTCAAAGTGACATAAATTGCTAGTCTCGTACACAACTGCTTCACAATTGCAATTCAATGACTGAAATGTTTCGGTAGTCTGCTATTTTGAATTTGACAGTAATATTTTTAAATTGTCCTGTGTCGACAGATTGCCATAAATAAAAAATAGATAGATAGAAATATTAGAAATTGTTCTTTGTAATTTATTGCAATTTACTAATCTCCTAAACTTCACATTGCTTTTTATACTAATAAATAGTATGTACAAATATATCTAAACGAAGTCTAGCATGATTAAATGTTTAGATTTATTAGTAGTTTTTCGAAAATCACGTCAACTAACGCATTTTTTAAAAACGGCAACACATACATACCATTCTAACACAATTCATAGATAAAAGAGACCGAAAATTCAATGCATAGATAAAAGAGATCGACAATTCTATTACCATTGAACGACCGTTATGACGGCATATAGCAGACTACGGATATTTGACTTCAATTGCAACGGTATCGTGCCGGTATTGTGCCGGTATGACAATTGTCCAAAATAGTAGACTTGAGCACCTGATTGGCTAGAAAAAAATAGAAATGTCACGTTCGATTAATAGTAAAATGACACTAGGACCATAGGCTAATGTTCGAGGATATATCCCCGTGAGTTTATTTTTCTTCACCACCATAGACTAATGACTTGAAATCTAGGGATCTATGGTAGCGAGTGCTCTTGTATTTTCAGAAATATTTTACTTTTGTTGTGGTGTTGAAGGTGGTTCGTTAAGTAAAAGACGCGCTCACTAGTTATACTGTTAGATTCATGTTGTTTTGTTATAGTAATACAATAATGTACAGTAATGTAATAAAGTACAATTGTACAGTTATGTTCCTTACAATACTTGTCATAGTTTATATATAAGCCACGCAAATTGGTCATGCGCTGGAACCATGTCAAATTAACGCCCTTGTGACGTCATCAGCAAAGAAAAAGTAGAGCTAACAAAATCTATACGTCACTATGACGTCACCAACATGGCCGCCAGGCGCATTACCAATTTGTGTGGCTTATACAAACATACACGTGCTAATATGTTGTATAACTAATCATATACTTATCTTTCCTATACTTGTCTTATCATATACTTCTAATGTATAATTTCATTTAATGCACAGAAGTACTTAATGATAATTATGTGATGGAGCTGGATGGACGTGACACTCACTGCATTGTTAGCGAATTGACTAAAGCACAAGTTAATATTTTCAGGATCGATATCATACGGACAGCGGACAGATAACCGAACCAATAGTAAAAGCATAGGAGTTAAATGATGGCCATAGCGGACGGCGCTGTGGCGAGAAAAAAGAGACAGCGCTGGTAGCCCGTTTTGGGCCAGAGAATCGGGATGACGCGGAAGGTGATAAAAATGGCGCGGAATAGGAATAAAAGCAAAAGCTTGACTTATCGGGGAAGAGGAGATGTCCTGCTTGAAGTAAACATGTATATCGAAAACATCATAGAAATTACCTGTGATTACAGCCAGAGCAGTCATCTATTTAAGGCCTTGTAATACTGGAAAACCAACTACGTTAACTACAACATTCTATTAACTACGATGAGATCGATCCGTGGCTTACGACACGTGTAACTGGTTTGGAAGGATCCTTTTATGAATATTCAACGGGTCATCATTCAATCTCATAACTAACTACACAAAATAAATAACGTACTTACCATTGACACAATTTGAGGACTTACTTCATAATCTTGGAAGCTAAGTTAAAACAAAAAAATCCTTAAGTAAACTATTTTAATCAAGTCTCCTACGACATGTATGATAATAACAATAGATGTTTCTCTTTTGTTACATTGTAACGAGATTTTGGACAAAGAATTTGTTGAAATCATTATTCACACACACGCATACAAATAACCATACACTCACACTACACACGTGAATATAGTATAGATACTAACCCTTAATACTAATAGTTTTTTTAATGTTTCTTGTACTGTAATAAGTTTGTTTGTCAATGAGATTAAAAAAAAGGGAAAGCTGACTCCCATAACACAGGTTACTACCTAGCTTGAGAGTCAGAAGTCCACGATCATGTTACATACCATAACACCTTTGACAATACTTATATGTGAACTGTAAAATGTATATGTAATTGTTACTGTGAACCAATAAACTATTATTATTATTATTTATTAATAGAGTTCACATTCATCAAATCCAGTGATCAATTTAGGTAATAAAGAGATTGTTTTCATAATTCATATAAAATATATTTCAATGTAAATAATTATAAAAATATTTGAGATTCCATTACGTTTATATAAATGCAGCCAATAACAACAATATAATATGTTACTTATACCTAAAAGTTTACAACCATTAAGGGGCCAGCACACACTGGCCAGTGATGGGCCATGCTTTGCAATGCACAACTGTAGGCCATGATCACTTGGTGTTCACCCAATGGCGCAAGGCTCATTGCTGTCTGGCCGGAAACACTTACGATGGACGTGGAAGTAATCACGGCTGCGGCTAAATATTTATTTATGTATGTATTTAAATACTAGCACGCAATGAAAAAGTGCACTATCCCAGCCAGCGGTCCGTGAAGAACTTAAAAAATGCGATTGTGTGAACACCTCAGGCCATGCTACGCCACGATTCCTTTGAAGTGTGTCCAAAAAACCGACAACTTCTCGATTGCGCGCCACGATGGACAATTGTCCGCCATTATATACCATTAGCCCCTGTACACAATGGCGATGGCGTGCAGTTGGCCAGCATGGGCCAAAGTGTACTGGCCCCTTAACATCAACATGTTCACCACCATGATGGCGGCGCCACTTGTCTTATGTGAGTGGCTCCCTCTGTAACCGGATGCTCCATTTTATTTATCTAAAAATAACTATTTCTTAGCACATTTCTGGAATCTTGATTCTTAGAATAGATATATTATAGAATATATTTTTGGTAGCTCAAATTGCAGGGAACAGTCTGAACAAAAATTCTAAATACAATAATAAAACCTATGACCTAGGTAGGTACTAATATTAGATCTTATATTGGAACTTAATATAAACTCATATAATACAGCTGCAACATTCAAACGAGTATTTCTGATTGATTTTTGGTCAATAGTTCAGATAACATGCAACACACATGTTTAACATTACAAACATTTAATAATATATATTGCCTGTACACATTAGGTTTGATGTGGGACACACGCCCACCCCGGGGTCGGCAACACTCGTCCCAAGTGGTTCAGTTAATACGCATAATAAAACTGATTGAGTGTGGGGGTGTCGGGCAGGGAGACACTTTTTTTTCTTTATTAAAGGTACTTAGTATTGTAATAAATAGTTACAATCTAGTCGGCACATCTGGCGAGGGAGCGGCGCGTCTCTAGTCGTCGTGCTGAGCGCGCAGCGTGCGGCACACCTGGTCGTTGGGGCGGCCCAGCGACAGCGTGCCGCCCTCCCGCCGCGACGCCGCGCGCACCACGCGCGACACGCGCAGCCGCCGCGCACCCGCCACGCTGTGCGCGCGCACCACGCGGCGCTGCACGTGCGGTGCGGAGTGCGCGCGCACGCACAGCGCCACGCCCGAGTAGAAGTCGAGGTCCGCGTCGATGTGCAGCCGCGGGGAGGACGAGACAGCCGCGCGCGCCGCCACCTCGCCCCACGCCACGCGCAGCGCCGCGCGCACCTCCAACGCCGCGCCCGCGCGCAGCTCCAGCCGCGTGTGCGCGCTGCGGTACCACAGTGACGCCTGCGCCTGCGCGTCTAGGGCCAGCGCCGCGGCGCCGTCCACCAGCACCGCCAGCGCCGCGCCGCCCGCCAGCCGCACCGCTCCGACCCGGTCTCGCATCGGAACGAGAGCGCGTAGCGCGGGCGTCGGCGTGCTGGCCGTGCCCGCCCACACGTGGCCCAGCAGCTCCGCCTGACCCGTGAACAGCGTGAGCTCGGGCAGGCGCACGCCCGCCACGTCGAGCGCGAGGCCGGCGGCCGCTTCCTCGACGGGCGCGGCCTCGTCCTGGTCGCCGGCGAGCGCGTGCAGCCCGCGCGCCCACAGTCGCACTCCGAGCACGTCGCGCACGGAGCCGTCCTGGTGGTGCGCGCGCAGAGTGACGGCGCCTCGCCGCAGCACGCCGCCGCGCGCCACCTGCACCGAGTCCAGGTGCGCCTCCCACCCACACAGAGACCAGCCGAGCGAGCGAGACAACACGTGAGATGTACCTACATAAGAGAGAGACTCACTCTCACCTCCCGACATGTACGCGCGTGTGTGTGTGTGTGTGTACGTACAATATAATAATATACTGACGTGTATTTTCATTTGTTGAGAGATGTTGAAATATTTTATATTACAACTGTGACAATTATAAAAAAAAAAAAAAACTGACAATACAATAGGTTGGGAAAAGGTTTTCGGTATTTTAAAAAGTTACAATATTTTTAGGGTTCCGTACCCAAAGGGTAAAAACAGGACCCTATTACTGAGACTTCGCTGTCCGTCCGTCCGTCCGTCTGTCACCAGGCTGTATCTCGAGAACGGTGATAGCTAGACAGTTGAAATTTTCACAGATGATGTATTTCTATTGCCGCTATAACAACAAATACTAAAAATAAAATAATATAAATATTTAAGGGGGGCTCCCATACAACAAACATGATTTTTTTACCGTTTCTTGCTCTCATACAACAAACGTGATTAATTAAGTATTGTGTGTGTTGTTTGCTCATTTATTAATAACGTGCCTTATGTTGCATAGATAATGGTACGGAACCCTTCGTGCGCGAGTCCGACTCGCACTTGACCAATTTTTTTATTCGAGTACTACTTGTATCTGGGCAGTTTATCTACTATAAAATTTAATAGAAGACATAAAAAAAAGTCGATTCGCGCCATTTTTCTTTTAACATGAGCGAATATTTCCTCGATCTAATATACATATACAATAAGAGTTTATACCTGCGTGCGCGAGCGCGTCCCAGGTGCGCAGCTCGGGGGACAGCAGGAGCGGCAGGCGGCGCAGCTCCGCGCTGTGCGGCGCCAGCGCCGCTACGCGCTGCCACAGCACGCGGCGTAGCTCGTGCGCGGAGGGGTCGGGCCCGGCGGCGTACAGCACGTGCGCGGTGCGAGCCAGCGGCGCGGGCATGTCGGCGCGGCGCACCACCAGCAGGTCGAGCGCCGCAGCGCGCACCTCTAGCGACGCGCTCCCGTTGAGAGCGAGCGCGTCCAGTCGCTCCAGGTGAGAGAAGGAGAGCGGTACAGCGTGCAGCGCGTCCAGCGCGGGGAGGCCACCACGCTCCGCCGCCTGCAGCAGCACCTCCACACTGTCCGCGCGCACACTGCGCGTGTTGCCCGCCGCGCTCACCATGCTGCTCACACACGCAGCGTCCTGCACACACACGCACACTACTGTACTCACTGTGTGTACATCACGGTAGTAAGAGAACCCTCGCACTACGTACCTGACAGCGAGACAGAGCGCGCACCACGCTGTGCCGCACCTCCTCCGACAGCGCGGCGCCGCCCGACGAGCGGGGAGCCGCGCCCCCGGCCGCCAGCAGCGCCGCCTCACTCACCCGCCGGTCCCGCGCCGTCTCGCCCAGGCGCAGAGCTGCGCGCACCGCCGCCTCGTCGGGCGCCGCGCTCACTGCCAGCGCGCCCAGGTAGTCGAGCGCGAGCGCACGCAGCGGCTCGGCGCCCTCCAGCTGCAGCAGGCGCGAGGCCGCCTCGTGGGCGGCGAGCGTGCCCGCCAGGCCGAGCGCGCGGCACAGTGTGCTCAGATGCGGCGTCAGGTCCGGGCGCGCCGCCAGCGCCCCCAGGTGCGCCGCGTCTGTGGCGCGCACCGCCCGCACCACGCGCCCCACCAGGAGGGCGGCGCGCTCCACGCCCGCCTCCTGCCCCTGGGCGCCCCCCGCCTCGTCGAGCGCCGCGCTCAGCTCCAGCAGCATGGTGGCCAGCTCCTGTACACGTGACTCGTACTGTGACTACCGTGTGTTCACAGTAAATATAACGTGTCGTCGTGTAGCCGGATGTCGGTGATTAAAATAACAGTTCCCAGTACAACACTGCTCTACGACTGACCTGGTGCTGGAGAGGCTCCTCATGGTAGCGGTGCAGGTCGGGCGGCAGGTCCAGCTCCAGCGCGTGCGGCACGAGGCCCGCCGGCAGCGAGCCGAGCGCGGCCTGCAGGTCCGAGAAGGTGCGCGGCTCCGGCACGCGCTCGTCGGTCCGCCGGAGCCGCACCCAGGAGCGCGCCTTGAGGCCGAGGCGGGGCGCGCCCAGCACCAGCAGCTCGTCCGCGAACACGTGGCTCAGCTGAGTGAGCCCCTGGTCCAGCGTGTACCGCACAGCCCGGCGCGCCTCCACCACGTTCACGTCCCCCCGGCAGCTGCGCTTCACCTTGCGCAGCTCGGTGGAGGAGAGCGTCTCGTAGAGCACGGAGCAGGCGCCGCCCGCGTCCGTCTCGTTATAGGTGCCGTCCAGCGCGCCCACCTGCACAACTCACGCGTCACTCTATCACCAGGGTACGTCTATATAACGGTCACAGCTAAGGAGCCAATATTAACATATGGTATATAAAAAAAAAGTTATTTGATGCTACAACAACAAATTAATAATATTATGCTGATGGAACTGTACATTGGTGAGTCCATCTCGTACTTGATCTGTTTTTGTTGTTAATTATAACAAGTGACAGTACACACAATGTACCACGATGTTGAAGTATAGTCTCAGTGTTATATAACTGATCACATTGTATGGGTGATCATCTCTCTCATACATTGATGACACTACATGTATGGGATATTGTCAGAGTTTTGTTAAATTGTTGTTGTAATAATAGAATGATGCTCCTGTGTGTGTGTGTTCCCACTGAACACACTCATATATAACTGCTACTAGATATAATGATTACCTCCACACTGTAACTATCACACAGTGTATTATCAGTGTGTGTGTACATTATCAGAGTGAGTGACATTGACCTGTGTCCCCGGTATCATATTATTATTATTATATGATCACATTTGGATACATGTAGCTGCCATCTTGTATATAGACTGCTCTCTGTCACTACACACTTTATCTATTGATAACTACTCGTAGCTGTAGCCCGCGACCCCGTCGCGTGGAATTTAGAAATTTTTCCCCGTTTTTGCAACATTTTTAACTACTGCTTCGCTTCTACTGGTCGTAGCGTGATGTTATATAGCCTAAAGCCTTCCTCGATAAATGCCCTATCTAACACTAAAAGAATTTTTCAAATCGGCTCAGTGGTTCCTTAGATTAGCAAACAAACAAACTCTTCCGATTTATTAACACACTTATAAGTTTGGTATGTATCTATCAATGTATTAACTGTGTAACGGAATCTTTGAAAGCGATTTTCAGCCACTTGCAGTAAACAGATTGATCTGAAATTTTGCACACCTAACAAGGACCGATGGCAATGCAATAATTTAAAAGAATAATCCCAATTCCTTGATCAGAATTACTAGAATAGCATGTTGAAGTATCACTATGACCACACTTGTATTTTTGTATTTTTAATTATACACGTAATAGTTTAATTGTATATGAGTAGACTCACCAAGATTATTGTGTTTCTACGTATGCCTTTCATATACAATCAGATAATTTCACATAAAAACACTTTGTTTATAGAATCAGGTAAAAATATCATAATTGTTTACTTGTTTTTTTTTTTTTTTTTTTTAATCTTTTTTTTTTGGAACTTTTACCCTTTGGGTATGACAGTCCCATCGTACCCTAATCTTTGTTTACAGAATATAATTGTTTACTTGTGTTTACTACGGTTTTGACAACATGTGACAACAGAAACTTATGTCTCTGACAACATAAACTGTCAACGTTTTGTAAGTAGGTAGCATAGAATTGAGTATTGATGACAATGCAATCATTTAAAATATATTCAGGATATTTAAGCGTGTTTTTTAGTTTTTAAACTAAGTAGATATTAGTATAGATGAAAATAACTAAAAAATGATGATGTAATAGAACATTTACTAATAAGAAACAAAGATATCACAATATGAGAGAGACCACATTTATTAGGTACATTATATATTATGGTCTTATTTATAATCACTTATTGGACTTTTAAATAAAGATTTTATCGGAGAGATAATAAATGTTTTAGCGTAAAAAGACTTTTATGAATAACAATTAAACCGATTTTAGCGAACTTTTAAACCTCCAATAAGTCATTATGAATAAGACCATATGTATACAATAGTATGTATACATAGGTATTATATTAGTTAGCACTATGAAAATAATATACATGTACTAACTACTACCAGCGATCACACTTGACTACTGAAGTTACAGTTACTAAACAAGCAATTAATCATTAATGTTGCAATTAACTTGCTACACTCTTGTTTATAATATCAAATTTATGGTAAAAATAATATTACCTTAAGCGGTACTTGAACCCACAACCTCAGCCACCTACCTCTCTGTAGCATAAATAAATATAATTTAGTTAACACATGCACGTACCACGATGGCTCAGTTGGAGCAATAGAAAAATATTCTGTGGTCACAGGTTCAAGACCCGCTTGTGGTCATCATTATTTCTATTAACTACAGTGATATTTATTTATGACAGGAGGATTGGAGAGCAGACTCTCACCTGGAACAGACTGGCCAGAGACTTCTTGTAGTTGAGCAGGTCGAGGGGCTCCTGGGGGTCCAGGTAGAGGCGCAGCACGCGACCCTCGCGCCACTGCACGTAGCAGCTGGTGTCAGGGTAGCGGTCCCATAGCGACTCGTACGGGACGTGGTCCGCCAGCACGTGGGCCCCGCGCAGGAACAGGCGGGGCCCCATAACGCGCAGCCGCACCAGCCACTCGGGGCCCTGGTGCCACAGCGGCTCCACGCGCAGCGAGCCGCGCACCTCGTAGCCCAGCGCCTTGTCCTTCCGTTGCGCTTCGTTCAGTTGCACGGCGCTCTCCGCGACGTACACCGCCGGGGCCCACACGTGCAGCGCCGGAGCCTCGGCGCGGGGCCCGCCCAGGGCTCCGTGGCCCGAGCACAGCGCCACACTCAGTAACAGAGCCCACATCCTCCTCTATGTACAGGCCGGCCGGCACCTCACTACTGGCTAACTGACACTCTTGACATTCTTTAAATAAGTAAGCGGATCACACATAATACACACACACACACAGAGAGAGAGAGAGAGAGAGAGTTTTGTTATCAACAGATTTATTATGTTGGATACCTATTGATTTGAACAATTTACAAAAGGAAGTAAGGTTCTCCTACTAACACTACATACAGTCAATACAGTCATACATGATAACATGACCGACTGACATTGACACATGTCACTTCTAAAGTTTGACGTAATCGTATAATGTGTTGCGTACGCGCCGACTGGCACAGACTCGATCAGCGGTGCAGCCATAGACTAAACTAACGTGAATACGTCTTTTTGAAAATAGAAATAATTATAAAATTGAAATTACAAATTCCAATATGGTTATAAATTGGTTTTATGGTTAGATGATTCTTATTTCACCTTACAGTCGCATTCGGCAGCTGGTAGTCCAGCGGTAGCTTCTGCAAGCCATCAAGGATTCACTCAATTACGCAAGAAAGAAGAAACCTCCAAGTTTCGCGAGGCCCACGAGCGACAGCAAAACTTTTAAACTCTTATTTAGACAATAGAATTCAGAAAGTTGATGTTAACGGTAAACGATCTCCAGGAGCTGCTGTTACATTGGGCGTCCCACAGGGCTCCATTCTCGGCCCATTCCTTTTCCTTACTTATATTAATGACTTACCGTACTATGTTGGGAGCGATCAAGAGATTGTTCTGTTTGCTGATGATACTTCCTTGACTTTTAAAATTAATAGACAAATGCGTGATTATGACGAAGTAAACAGTGCACTCTCAAAACTTGTACAATAAATAAATAAATAAATATTCACGGACATTTCACACAGCGTCCTCTGGTCCCAAGCTAAGCTTATATGCTTGTGTTATGGGTACCAGAATACGGATAGAATACATATACAATGGTTTAATGTTAATAACTTATTGTTAAACTCTAAGAAAACAAAAGTAATAAAATTCTCCATGCCAAATGTTTCCCAAGTAGAAACCAATGTACATTTGAGTGGAGCGAGATTGGAACCAGTACAGTCAACTATATTTTTAGGAATCACTATTGATTCGAAATTACAGTGGGGCCCACAAATCGAAAAAATGTCTGGCAAAAGCTCTGCGGCATATGCGGTGAAAAAAATTAGACGACTTACGGATGTAGATACGGGTAGCACAGATAATCTATTAAAGGCTATTAGGCTAGAATGGTTTACTAGTTATTTTCACAGTGTAATGTGCTATGGAATTCTTCTTTGGGGAAGCTGTGCGGACATTAATCGGATATTTGAGCTCCAGAAACGCGCTGTTAGAGCTATAATATATATAACCTAGGTCCGCGGGATTCTCTAAGGGAGAAATTCAAAGACATAAATATTTTATCGGTCGCTTCGCAATATATTTATGAAAACTTATTGTATGTTCATAAAAATATTTATTTATTTATTTATTTATAAACACTTTATGCACAAAAAGGTACAATGGCGGACTTAATGCCCTAGGCATTATCTACCAGCCAACCACATGGCAGTGCAGAGATAAAGGAGTGTGGGTCAAAAATACAATAAAAAAAAGGGATCCCACTAATTTAAACAATGAATATTACGCAATTTTATCTAAGTAAATCTAATAATCATAATCTATTTAAACTTACACAAATAAGTTTTATTATATAAACATACATAAAATATCTACATAAGTACTTATACATAATATTTGTCACAATGAGGAAATAAAACTAGCGGTTTGACTCTGCCAATAGCATAATATAGTGACGACGCAATTTGGCTTTAAAAGCTGCTTTGGTTTTAGCCATCCTAATTTCAAGAGGGAGGGCATTCCAAAAGAGGATAGATTGGACAAAGAAAGAAGAGTGCACAAGACTAGAAGTATGAACCGGACAAGACAGAAGAAGATTACGAGACGACCGCAAATTACGATCAAGCGTCGGTTGGATAAACTGGAAATGACACTTTAGGTACGATGGAGAATCCGTGCTTTTCAAAATGGTGAACAAGGTGGTTAAAGCACGTAGACTGCGTCGTTGACGTATTGGCAGCCAATTCAGACGGGATCGAAAAGTTGACACGTGATCGTACTTGCGCAGATTAAAAACGAATCGAATGCAATTGTTGAGAAGACGGTCAAGTCAAAAATATTCATAGTATTACAAATAATTAAAAATAGTTTAAAAAAACTAAAAAACACGCTTTATTTAATTGAATTATTGTATTGTCATCGGTCTTTGACAGGTGTGCAAAATTTGAATAGAATCTGACCGTTTAAAGTGGGTCAAAATAGCGTCCAAAGTAGTCGGTTACAAACATACAAACAAACATTCAGGTGAAGCTAATATAAAGCGTGTAAAAAGCGACCACCATAATGTTAATACAAGGCATAAACACAATCTTGTAATGCATGTAACCCGTCTAAACACGAAATATGTACCTAACTCTTTCATGGGTCATTGTATACGATTTTATAATAAACTCCCTATTGATGTAAGAGAATTAAATAATTCTAAATTAAAAAAATTCATTAAAACTAAATTATGTAAAAATGCGTATTAAGTATAAAATTTCTGATTATATTAAAGATGATAAAGCTTGGGAGTAGGTTGCTCTGGAGCAATACATATTCTATATTGTAAAGTTATTAGCATTGTAAGTATACTTGACATTTAATTTAAAAATATTGATTTGATTAAAAGCTCTGCTGAGTTTCTTACGCCGGTTCTTCTCAGCAGATTACGTCCTGAACCGGTGGTAGGGAAAAAAAAATTGGACATGTCATAAGCTCATAATTTTTCTGAAAAATTGTGTCTACGTGATTAAATGATTTTTCATTTCATTTCATTTCATACCAAACCCTTCCATTAATATTCCAACTCGTGCTTGATTAGTTTTTGATATTTTTCTAGTTCTGAACATGAACAACTAAAGAAAAAATATTGGTCAAGTGCGAGTCGGACTCGCGCACGAAGGGTTCCGTACCATTATCTATGCAACATAAGGCAACGTTATTAGTATCGAGCAAAAAACGGTAAAAAAATCATGTTTGTTGTATGGGAGCCCCCCTTAAATATTTATTTTATTTTATTTTTAGTATTTGTTGTTATAGCGGCAATAGAAATACATCATCTGTGAAAATTTCAACTCTCTAGCTATCACCGTTCTTGAGATACAGCCTGGTGACAGACGGACGGACGGACGGACAGCGAAGTCTCAGTAATAGGGTTTCCGTTTTTACCCTTTGGGTACGGAACCCTAAGAAACAGGAGCTGGTTCACTCTTTGTATTCTTTGACAAATATAGGGCGAGTGACGCACACCAATATAGATATACTTATTTCTTTGTTTCTTTTTTCCAGTATTAAACAAAATCAATGTTATTGTTAATAAAACAACGGGTAACGTAACACAACGTCTTTAATACAACTATTATACAAATATAACGAAGCCTTGTTGTATCTGTGTCTGTGTAGTACTTGCTCTAATCACTAATGCTCGTCTACACTTGGCTCGCTCGTTTATTTATTAATTAAGTAGGTACTCAATAAGTATGTATGCTCAGTAAATAACAAGAACAATATGAGCAATAAAAATGTTATAAACAAAATTATTGATAATAATATGTAAAAAGTAAATAATAACAACATTATATGTGTATACTATAACATAGTAACGGTAGGTATAATATTAACTAATATGGTATCTATCTATAATATAACTACACAACAAATATAAACGAGAGGTAACACATATCAAGTAACAGTAGGTATATGCCATCACTAAGTGATAATTATATTACACAATACCTTTATGAACACATGTCATCACTAGTTGTGGCAGCACACACAATGTACCTACATAAAGTCATTATATGGCTACCTTCACTTATTTTGTCTTGTCTAAGCAAATATCTTTAATAAAATAAAATAGAATGTATGTTGACTGGGCATATAGTGCAGTATCTAAAGAGTAGTTAAGAGTGTATTCAGTTCAAACAATCAGATGTTTCCTCGTTACATTATTAGTACCTAAATAAATATAGAAATGTTGGTACGCAAATAATATTAGCAATGACTAGATAATTACTTGTTGTTGTTGTACTAAGTTATTTGGTTTGTTCGTGTTGTTGTACTTCACTACTTGATTGTTATATAGAGAGTGTACACCACCACGCACCACGCACCGTGCCACAACACTACACGTGTGTGGTGAGTGTACACGCACACGCACGCTCGTGCTCGCTTGCTCTACGCGCACTATTAAACTTAACTAAATGAAAATGAACAGGGTCAATAACACAAATTAGGAATGTTAACTGAACTTTCCTAATGTAAAAACTACGTATTGGAGAATAAAGATTATAACTAATATAAATGTGCGCAACAACATAGTCACTTTAATGAAAATACACAAAGTTGTTTTTAGTTTAGTTAAGTTTAGTTGTGCCTGTATATTTGGTATGATTATGTGTCGACGGCCCCGCTCTACTTGTTGCGAGGCATGTCGTCACGAGTACAGCGTCATCAGGATCATCTGTGAACGTAACACAATATGAACACACCCACACTCACCCCTCCTACCACTCGGACTAGTTCTAATGAAGTAAGCTCTAATTACTTTTAATTATTTACACAAGTAGGTAATCTAACTCACCACAATACATGTGAAGTAGTAGTTTAATTACTGTTCAAGTTCAAAGTTCACTGTAGCAGATATGTAGGTGGCTTCAAGCCGACTGAGTCATATCTGTGTGTTTTAGGATAGCATGAAAAGGTTTACCTAATATTTTATTTCGTTATTTATTTATGTATCTACACAATACATGTCACGGTAGCACACCATTATTTATACAAATTAAACACTGACTAATATTAAATACATGCTATTTAATGTACAGTAGGTAAGATGAGTGATTGCTCATTATCTCTACAAGTTGAAATTGAATTATTTTGTACCTACTACTAGACAAGAAGAGAGTGAGAGAGAGAGAGAGAGACTCACCTCCTCGAGAGAGAGCGGGTTCGACTTGAGCTTGGTATCGAGGCTGCGGTATCGTTCTGTAACAGACGCGAAAGTTAGTGGTGTTGTGCATGCGTGTGCGTGTGAGTGCACGTCGGTGTCGGCGTACCGTGCGCGAGGTGTATCCTGGTGAGCGCCATGACGTAGTGCTCGTGCGAGAGCGTGCGGCGCCGCGCGTACCGCACCACGATACTCTCCAGCACCTTATTGGAGGCGGACAGGCCCGCCGCGCTCAGCAGCGCGCGCACCCGGTACGACGAGACGCGCGGCGGGCCGCAGCGGCGCGGCGCCGCGCGCAGGTACACGGCGCGCCAGTAGCTCAGCAGCGCCAGCAGGCCCGGCAGGTCGGCGCGCGGCAGGCAGCCCGACAGAGACGCGTCGCGGAGTGAGACCAGCGCGCGACACAGCTCCAGCGAGGGGGCGGCGCACAGCACCGCGCGCCACACCCCGCGCAGCAACACACGCAGCGCGCCGGCCTCCACCACTCCGCACACACACGCGCGCATCACACGAGACACGGCGCGCGACACCTCGCCCTGTACACACACACCGCAGCGCCTCAGAGCATACACGACACGGAGTGTTCAACACCACCGCGTCACGGTCACCACACGGGTGTCGGACAGAGGGGGGTCATTTCATATTCAAGGAACATTTCGTTATTGTTACACCTACTGATGCTGGAGTCACATGGACATCGTCCGGTATTTCCCTTCGGTCTAAAATGATGTTGGATGCAAGCGGCGCAACACTTCCCGTCGTGACAACTAACCGGCACGTGGTGATCCTCCGTCTGCAGGTCGTGCTGTATGTCACGCAGCACCACGTTGTCCTCGTTGAGCTCCCACACGTCGGCAGGCTCGTCGGTCAGCAGGCGCAGCAGGAAGCAGGCGTCAATATGTGGGCGCGCGGTGTACGGCACCACCACGTAGCGACCTGCCGGCAGCGTGAAAAACGTGGCGACCTCCCGCGCGCGGCTCTCGTGGCGTACCTCCAGCGCGCGCAGGGCGCCGCCCCCGCCCTCCGCCGCCTCGTACACCGAGAACCCTATGGCGCCGTGGCGCCGCGCCGCCGGCTCGTACTGCTGCGTCACGGACACCACCACGTGCACCTTGCGCGCCACCTGCACGTGGAACTGCGGGTTGGTGTCCGCCGTGGGAGCGCCGGGCGGCCCGCCCGCGTTGTACCCGGCGCGCCACCGGCGCCGCGCCAAAACCGCGCGCCACGGCCGGCGGGCCTGCAGCGCCGGCTCACGCAGCCAGTCGTCGGGTCCCACGTGCACCAGCTCCAGCGAGCTGAACGCCTGCGCGAACTCCTCGAACGCCATCCTGCGACACGCACGGTGCTCAGCGGGGCGAGGGTCGAGCGCGGCGCAGCGCCCGCCCTCTCTACCTACCAGAAGTCACCAGGGTGCGTGATACGCGCAGTCAGCAGCTCGCGGTCGTGCGGCGCCAGGGCGCGCCACCGCTCCGAGTGCGGCGCCCAGGCGCCCGACCACAGCCCGGCGCCACCCGCCGCTCGCAGGCGGACCAGCGCGCCGCCACCCGGAGCGTCGCGCACGCGCGCCAGCCCCGTGACGCAGTAGGCCTGGCCCGGCATGAGGCCGCCGCGCGCGCGCCGGGTCTCCGCCGGCGCCGGCGTGGCGACGAGCAGCGTGGAGCGCGGCACGGCCGAGTTGAGCACCTGGTAGGTGAGCGAGGCGGGCTGCACGTGCAGCGCGAAGCTCTGCACGATGGCGCCACACAGATCCTGCAGCACGCGCGCCGCGCTGGGTCGCCCGGCGTCCAGCGCTGCGTACCCGCCGTGCAGCTTGGCGTACGCCTTGTGCAGCAGCGGCAGGGTGAAGTCGTCGGCGCGCGCGGACGCGGCACCCAAGAGGCGCCCGGCGCGCGTCGGCAGCCTGTCGTCCACCACCACCTCGTGCCACTCGCCGAACACCCAGAACCTGAAGCTGAGTGCGGGGAGGCGGTCAGCGCGGCGGGCGGCGGGCCTAGCCGATGTGTGGTGGCGGGTTCTCACCGGAAGGCGCCGCTGTACCGGTGCTGGAAGGAGTGCGGCGGCAGGGCGCGGTCCAGCAGGCGCGGCGCCCCCGCCAGCGCGCCCGCCGCCGCGCACAGCGCCGCGCCCGCGCCACTCGGCGCTCCCTCAGGGTCCAGCAGCCACCTGCACACCCAATGAGATCATGTCTGTGGCACGATGGTGGATAGTACTATATTTTATTTATTTATTTATTTTATTTTACAATTTTTGCACACAATAAATGATTGATGTACAATGGTAGACTTAATGCCAACGGTATTTTCTTCCAGTCAACCAGCGAGAAGTGCAGAAATAAGTTAAGAGGATACCAAAATAGCTTCGTGCATTTTTCTATGTACGAAGTTTTCATTGTTTCTTTAGATTGAATGACTAGAGCTCTAATTTTTAAGTATATGTTTTTTCAATATATGATCTAGGATCGCATAAACTCAGAAACGCGGTTGAAAAAAGTTTTCTCGATAGAAAATCTTAGCGAAACAACCTCTCTAATTTTAGATTTTTTTCATTTGTCGGTCTATTATCGCGTATTAACTAATGAAATAACTTTAAAAACATAAGTAACTATTATATATAGAAACACGTAAATCAGAATTAAAATATATTTAGTAGATTTTGAGTAAATAGGAAAAGTATCCCTAATTCTTCATTTTCTGTGCCTACTGGCTGTGTTAATATGTACGTGTCGGCGATGATATACGATAATATTGATGTAGGCCCTTAAAGTGGATGCTATTTATTTTAACATATAGGTACCTATATAATAATTTTAATGAAATACATAAAGCTCATACATACAAAATACATAAATAATAATGTAACACTCGCTATACAAACACTATATAAACCATACTTACTTATATACCATAATAATATAA
The DNA here is from genome assembly GCA_916999025.1 of Orgyia antiqua. Classification (NCBI taxonomy): domain Eukaryota; kingdom Metazoa; phylum Arthropoda; class Insecta; order Lepidoptera; family Erebidae; genus Orgyia; species Orgyia antiqua. The sequence goes on from OU779867.1 coordinate 18,061,407, forward strand.
CATACTACGCTATACATACACTACATAAACCATACACAAATACATATAATATACTTCCAACAGTGGAGAAAACACTAACAGTATACTTCTACCAATTAACTTCTGTAGAGTTCACGTACTTTAGCTTTGAACGTCCGACGAGATTTAGCAGCCCTGATCTCAGAAGGGAGCGAATTCCAAAGAAGAATTGACTGTATATTAAAAGACGAGTGTACTAAGCGAGAGGTGTGAGGAGGACAGGTAAGAAGAAGATTATGTGAATAACGAAGGTTTCTTTCGTGAGTGGAGCAGAGATATTGAAAGCAAGTCTTTAAGTAAGGCGGAGAATCAGGACAGTTTAATATGGTGAACAGCATAGTTAACGCTCGCAAACTACGTCGTTGTCTAATAGGTAACTATTTCAGGCGAGCACGAAGGGACGATACGTGGTCATATTTGCGCAAATTAAAAACGAATCGAATGCAATTATTGAGATGACGGTCAAGTTTATTGAGCAGATCTGCATTCAGGTCGAAGTAGCACACATCAGCGTAATCGATGTGTGCATTAGCTTTGTTTTTGTAGCTACTGGTAAAAATTTTCTAAGGCGATATAAAGCACGCAGGGTTCCCGTAACTTTACGGGAGACATTCGCGACTTGCGATCGCCAATCAAGCGAGCTGTCTAAGTACAAGCCAAGGTTTTTAACATCCGAGCTAAACGGTATGACCGATCCATTGTATATAATAGTCGGAAGTGTATTGGTATCAATCTTACGAAGCATGTATGGGCTACCAACTAAAAGTGCTTGACATTTGACGGGGTTTACTTTTATGCCAAATTTTAAGGTCCAATCAAAAATAGCTGCTAGATCCCGGTTTATAATATTTATAGCTGACGGCAAGTTATTCACATCAGCTTGAGTATACAACTGCAAGTCATCAGCATACAAAAGATACGTGCAGCGAAGTTCAGCAGTTAAAAGATTAATGAAGAGTGAGAAAAGAAGAGGAGAGAGAATTCCGCCCTGAGGGACGCCAGAAACTAGGTCACACCAATCGGATAAGATATTGTCTACTCTAACAGACTGCTGGCGTCCCCGAAGATAAGAGGAAAACCATTGCAAGGCATCAGAAGAGATCATGAAGTGAGAGAGAACGGACAGAAGGATATCATGGTTCACTACATTGAAAGCGTTAGAAAAATCTATTAGGACTAACACAGTGACCATATTATTTTCAACTGACCTAATGTCACCAGTGACTTTAAGCAAAGCCGTGACTGTTCCGTGCCCCGGTCTGAAACCTGATTGAAGTGGGCTTAAAAAGTTATTATCTTATATATAAAATTCACGTGTCACAGTGTTAGTTACCGTACTCCTCCGAAACGGCTTGACCGATTCTTCTCAAATTTTGCATACGTATTCAGTAGGTCTGAGAATCGGCCAACATCTATTTTTCAAACCTTTTTGGTTTTTTTTTGTATGGCAAAACAACGTTTGCCGGAGCAGCTAGTCTAATATATAAAATTCCCGTGTCACAGTGTTAGTTACCGTACTCCTCCGAAACGGCTTGACCGATTTTTATGAAATTTTGCATACATATTCAGTAGGTCTGAGAATCGGCCAACATCTATTTTTCAAACATTTTTTTTAGTATGGCAACACAACGTTTGCCGGGTCAGCTAGTCTTATATATAAAATTCACGTGTCACAGTGTTAGTTACCGTACTCCTCCGAAACGGCTTGACCGATCTTTATGAAATTTTACATGCATATTCAGTAGGTCTGAGAATCGGCCAACATCTATTTATCAATACTTTTTTTTTCTTAGTATGGCATAACAACGTTTGCCGGGTCAGCTAGTTATTTATAAATTTGAAAAGTTGTTTGTTAACACAGGATTCGAGGACTTTGGACAAAAAAGGGAGTATAGATATGGGACGGTATTGATTGACGACTCGGATTTGGGACTTTAGGCAGAGGACGGACGTAAGCTTTACGCCAAGCGGAGGGAAAGGTATTTGAGGATAGAGAAAAGTTTAGGATATGTGAAAGCGGAGATAGTAATTGATCCAAGATACTAGTTATTATTTTGCGACTGATTTGATCATAACCAGTGGCCTGGGATTTAATTGACAGGATAATGTTTTTGATCTCATCAGAGTATCAGACGCAATGGGAGAAAAAACCAAAGGGGCAATGTTAGAGCGAGATAATGCTGTAATGTAGTCAACCGTTTGACGTACAGTGTGGTGGTTGAGATTATCAGTCGTGGCAAAAAAATTATTAAGGTCATTTAAATCGATAGAAGTAGGAGGATCAGTCATTCTTGATTTACCGATACCTAGTTTACCCAGGAATTTCCAAACCTGAGATGGGGAGGAAGATGAAATATTGTGGAGTATATGGCGGCGTTTGGCATTACGTACCATTTGATTGCATCGATTCCTTGCAGTTTTATACGAGGCCCAATTTAAATCCGAGCGGTGTTTTTTGTGTTTACTAAATGCCCGATCCCGACGCCGCATTGCCAACCGAATCTCATCATCTATACTATATGATATGGGCCCCGCACTACTATAGGTCCGAGGTTCACTAATCTTAATGAGTCGTGATGAAGGGCAAGGCGACGCTCAATATAACAATGAAGGGCCCCTCCTCACGTAGGCCTCTCGCTGTATTTACATTTTCATTTCTCACAGAGGATGTTTAGACTAGTGCGGATAGCTTCAAAAATAATAAAAAATTTAAAAAAATCATAGTAGGATGAAACCCATTAGAAAAGGAGGAGAATACTATAAAAATAAGAGGAAAAATAATTTACGGGCGATCTGAGGTCGGGAAGGGGATGGGGGGCTTTTAAGGGTAAAAATGTTTTTAATCGATTTCCGGCAAAACTAATAGTCCTATGGAAAAAAGTTAAAAGGCAAAGTTGTAGGTAATAAAAAGATCTAAAACTTGTATTCACACTTTATTCACATAACCTCAAAATTTATGTGAAAAATTCAAAAAACCAAGTTTTTGGTTTTTTCTTTTTTTCTTTTACAAAAATGTTTTTTCATTCACGAAATTTGGTGAAAACTTACCTTTTTATGTCCTTAATACGTTGTAATTTATTTGATTAGAAATATTTATTTTTTCACCTTATTTTGAATTAATATCGAAAAAGCACCCTAATTTTCAATCGAAAATTCACCTGTCAAAATAACAGCTTTTTTCAAAAAGTTGGTATGCTTTCTGTTCGTTGCAATCTCTACTTTCCGATGGTAAAAAAAATAAAATATGTTACTATAGAAAATCTTTTCAGAAAATGCTCTAAAATATCATTCAATTTTAATCTTCAGGTTATATGTTACGCTGTGATGTTACGTTAAGCATACTATTTTTTAAAGAAAATAATACTATTTTTATGTTTGAGTTGATTGATTGGTCTCTATTTTTATCTGTATGGCCCGTAAATTATTTTTCCTCTTATTTTTATAATATTCTCCTCCTTTTCTAATGGGTTTCATCCTACTATGATTTTTGTTGTTTTAAAAATTATCGGCACTGGTCTAGTTATACTAATGTTGATTATGATATCCGTTAGTTGTATTTGACAACGCCCTAGGAAGGAAAAAATGGGAACGTGATACTTGTGTATCGTTAATCCCTGATACACACACGCATGTATGTAGGAGGCAGGTACCTGGTGTGGTCCTCCTCGTCCGGGGCGGGTTGTTCCCCCGCGAGGTGCCCCGCGTGCTGCTCCCCGGCGGGTACGAGGCGCGAGTCGCCCCGGTAGCGAGGTCGGGCGCACAGCTCCTGTACACACACACAGTGATGATGTAACAAGTAATGTTCGTCACTTAGTTCATTATAATTACGTACATAATGTAACGAGACGGTTTGTATGTCTATAATAATAGTTCAATGTACATTTTCTATGTATTATAAGTATGTGAAAAAAAAAATGAAAAAATTCTTTATTTCGTCTCAAAGCACTACAATAAAATAAGTATCTAGGACCACCCCAGTAAGTTATTAATAATACTTGTGTTGGGGTCGCCCTGCACTTCCCTTAAAATTACGTTTACATTTATATTGAGACTAAACTTTTACAAGGCTTTCACTACAATTAAAATTATTTTAGGTTAATACAAGTAAATATGGTAACTTAGTGTGCATGTGTGTTTGTGTGTGTGTGTGTGTGTGTTTGTGTGTGTGTGTGTGTGTGTGTGTCATTGAGCTGCATGCAGTAAGTTTAGGATAATCTCACTAAAATTCTTTCAGCTTCCTCATAAGTCAACGTAAGTAGCCACTCTGTTATTATCTTTTTACATTTGCGTCGGACCTGAAGACCGGAAGTATGTATTTACAAAAGAAAAATAGTGTATGTAGTATATCCGTATTCTGGTACCCATAACACAAGCATAAGCTTAGCTTGGGACCAGAGGACGTTGTGTGAAATGTCCTTGAATATTATATTATACCTACATTGAACTATTTTTTCAGATGTATTTTTTATGTATGTTATAAATAAAAGTGAATTTGTTTGTTTATGACGAAAATCTACTGAATAGAACTGCATGACGATTAGTATAGAGGAATTGTTAAAAACTTTGTACGGGACAGTAAAAATGAACGTACATATATTAATTATAGTAACTAATTACTATTATTTTCGATTTTTAAGCTATTGCATAGCTTCTATCGCGGGTCTTGAGCGTGGAGACCGAATACAGAAATTCCGTAACGAAAATAACGTAATGAAAATAACCTAACATTATCGGCGTTACTGCGCATGCGTAATCCGCCTCTTCGCCCCGCAATTTATTTCATCCTGTTGATACCAAGAGTAAACGCCTTCCTCAAATTAAACGACGTATTAAAATACCTACGAATTTTGAATCGACAACATATATCCTAAATGTTCTGATAACAGCGTATTTTAGATTTTAATAATGTAAAATAATGACACAACTAAAATTGTAGACAAAGATCCTACTGGTGAATTATTTGACTTATTTTCTCAGCGATGAAATGTATTGAATAAGGTTATCTTTGTACGCAGCATCATTGTAAAAATAACTGCAGCTCTGTGAAGTCGGCCGTTTTTCCGCAACTTTATGCTAAAGTTTGGTAAAAATATTCCTACTTTTTCATTTTTAAGCCCACAAATTGACGTGATAATGTTTCGTACTAATCACGACCGGCGGGACAGAGTTGCGAGTATTTTTACAATAATGTTATGTACAAAGACTACCTTATCCAATATATTTCTTTGTTGACAAAATAAGTCAAAGGGCCCTCGGATCTTGGTCTATTAAAACAGATTGACATTTGATTGACAATTGCTATTTTATCATAATTACCATAAACAATGGACAGATGTAAGCATCAGTAAATAAGGATTATTAATCTTATTTTAGTTTATGGTCTTTAGATTCTTGCATAAATAAAATAAATAAATAATTATAAATACATAAGTTGATAAAAAATGCTATGCAATAGCTTTACCGCGGCAGTCCCCGAGTGACACACGTCTTTTATTTGTTTCTAGGTTTCATTTTAAATTAAATTGTGAAACTAGTTCGTGCGAAGTCGCGCGCAGTAGCTAGTATTATTATAAAGCATAGCACGTGACCGCGACCGCGCTCTTACACTGAACACATCACCACGTACATGTTGCGTTAACTGTACTGTGGGGGGAGCACACACACACACACACGCGCGCAGCTCGACTCTCTCTTGTTGAAGTATTTAAATGAAAGTAGATGATAATAATATAGGTACCGTATATATAGAGTACAGTATAGTGATCGTTCATCAACAGACGGACTGTATCTACTGTCTGTTCGTCACAACCACATGTACTTTTATAAAACAACTAGCTGACCCGGCAAACGTTGTTTTGCCATACTAAAAAAAAAAGTTTGAAAAATAGATGTTGGCCGATTCTCAGACCTACTGAATACGTATGCAAAATTTGAGAAGAATCGGTCAAGCCGTTTCGGAGGAGTACGGTAACTAACACTGTGACACGTGAATTTTATATATTAGAACTAGCAGACCCGCCAAACGTTGTTTTGCCATACTAAAAAAAAAGTGTGAAAAATAGATGTTGGCCGATTCTCAGACCTACTGAATACGCATGTAAATTTTTATAAAAATCGGTCAAGCCATTTCGGAGGAGTACGGTAACTAACACTGTGACACGTGAATTTTATATATTAGACTAGCTTGTGCCCACAGCTTTGCACGCATTAGTGGTCGAATCAAATTTGAAATCAAACGTAAAACAATAACTTAAATTTCAACTGAAATTCGTAGATACTAAAATCGATACTGAAATACATAGCAAAATCTACAACATAGCAATCTACAACAATCGACATAAAAACCTATGTATATCTACACAATTATGTCATAATCTTTTTTTATATAATATTATTTTTATTTTTTAATATAATAATATGTTACACGTTGGTGTGGATGTATAATGGTTTACGGCGCTCGTACGCAGAAACTATTGATTTTAGGGAAAAATAGATTATGACATAAGTGTAGGAAATTTCCTCTACTTTTATTTTGTACAGATATGTTTTCCTGTAAAATGCGTCGGAAAGGAGTTATTATCGAAAAACTGATTTTGGGCGCCATTTTTTCAATATGGCGGCGCTAACGGACAACATACGAGGTGGCAAAGTTGAAATTTGGAAAGAGCACATCAAAATCTATAAAATCACCAATTTTCAAAACTTCCGGAAAATTTTCCAGGCAAAAATACTAAATGACTGGGCCACATACCGAACTACCGCGTAAGTCGCATGTGTCAGTCTGGCATTATACTTTCTTGGCCAAATTAAAAAAAATTGGTCAAGTGCGAGTCGGACTCGCGCACGAAGGGTTCCGTACCATTATCTATGCAACATAAGGCAACGTTATTAGTATCGAGCAAGAAACGGTAAAAAAATCATGTTTGTTGTATGGGACCCCCCCTTAAATATTTATTTTATTTTATTTTTAGTATTTGTTGTTATAGCGGCAATAGAAATACATCATCTGTGAAAATTTCAACTGTCTAGCTATCACCGTTCTTGAGATACTGGGTACGGAACCCTAAAAATCATGTTTGTTGTATGGGAGCCCCCCTTAAATATTTATTTTATTTTATTTTTAGTATTTGTTGTTATAGCGGCAATAGAAATACATCATCTGTGAAAATTTCAACTGTCTAGCTATCACCGTTCTTGAGATACTGGGTACGGAACCCTAAAAATCATGTTTGTTGTATGGGAGCCCCCCTTAAATATTTATTTTATTTTATTTTTAGTATTTGTTGTTATAGCGGCAATAGAAATACATCATCTGTGAAAATTTCAACTCTCTAGCTATCACCGTTCTTGAGATACAGCCTGGTGACAGACGGACGGACGGACGGACGGACGGACGGACGGACGGACGGACGGACGGACGGACGGACGGACGGACGGACGGACGGACGGACAGCGAAGTCTCAGTAATAGGGTCCCGTTTTTACCCTTTGGGTACGGAACCCTAAAAAATACCTTTATGTCGACGGATTCTATGACAAGTGTAAAATATCCAATACGGCGGAACTATTATTTTATACCATATTTCACAAACATTTGCGTTTATTATCTCGTAAAGAGTTTTAATCGAAATAATAGCCTATTTTACTTCGAAGACTATAAATTATCTCTATACCAATTTTAAAGTACCTAATAAATATTGTGTCACGACACAAGCAAGCGACACATACAACTCTATTCATGTGTTAACGTCTCCTTCTTTTGTTATAGACAAAATGAGACAGGTTGCATATTATATTATGTTCCTATTTATGTTTTCTTTTTAACAATAATATGAGTATATTTTAAATTGAAACATTGTATTCGAAAGAAGTAGTTCTTATATGAAAAGTAGTAAAAGAAATATAAGAAATTGCAAAGCAAAAAGATATTTGATTGTTAGTAATAAATGTTAGAGCATGAATCCAACAGGAGTGTGTATAGTAAGCGGCCGGTCCCGCCGCTAGTGTTTGTACGTACGTGTGGTCTGCTCCACGTGACGTGTGCGTGTCCTCTCAGTGTGCGAGTGGCGGGGAACTGCGCGTCGCAGTACAGCGCGCCGCACGACGCGTCCGACCTGCACACACACACACACACACACTGTACTGTCTCTGTGTGAGTGTACACACACACACACACACACACACACACAGAGAGAGAGTGTACACTCACCTGGAGTGCGCCGAGTGTCGGTCATCGCCTCGCCCCGCCGCACCGCCATCTGTACACACACTATGCCTGTGAACATTGCTCTCGTAGGTATTATTCTAGCGGGAATCATTTCATCATGACAACTCTCGTTACATTAATGCTTTATGGTCATAATAGTTTTCTCTCTTTTAATTTTGTTTGTTCATAAAGACCTATTATTATTTATATACGAAAACATATAGTATACATCTCCAAGTTAATTATGTTGTAGACATATACATAACTATACCTATGTTTGTCTGTCTGTGGCACATTGACAACTTTCTACCAACATTATTTCTAGAAACACTAGCTGCCGCCCGCAACTTCGGACGCCTTAAATTTAAAATATACCTTCACAAAATCTAAACATACCTAATTAAACAAAAAGGACATCCTCTTGAACCACTCTATCTATTAAAAATAATCGCATTAAAATCTGTTGTGTAGTTTTGAAGCACGAAGTATAGATACAAGGAGTCCGAACGGTATAGGCTTTTCCATAATATTTCGTGTACACAATAATAAACCCAGATCATAGTTCTATTTTCTGCCACTGGCTGCGCAAGTATTCAGGACGTACCGATGCTATTATAGAATATCAGAATATCTCTTGACCTTCTCTGTATTGTTGGGTTTAAAGCACTCGAAAAATTTCTAAAAATTTCCTGAAACTTATATTTAATTGCACGTTTCTCAGAATATTTTTTTCCACAGGTGTCAATAAGTTCAAACGAGTACTTCTTGAAAAATGGCGCGCTCTACCGGCAAAAAATCTGTCCCTTAAATTGAGACCATTCGTTCAACATTACGTTCGGACTCCTTGTATCTATACTTCGTGTTTTGAAGATTTAATCTCACATAGCACAGATAATACAACAAAGAGTGAGTTTGTTTGTAACGCTTTCACGCAAAATCTACCGAATAGAATTGCACGAAAATTGGTATAGAGATAATTTGTAGTCCTGAGAATAACATAGGCTTTATATTATTTCGCTGAAAACTCTGTACGAGATAATAACCGCAAATGTTTGTGAAATATGGTATAAAATAATAGTTCAGCCATACCTATTGTTTATTTTACAGTTGTCATAGCAACACATAGAATCCGTCGAGTTATAGTTTGTTTTTATTTCGCCAAGGTTTTAATCCCAGACTGACACATACGATTTACGCGGTTGTTCGAAATACAAACTCCTTGTTAGTACTTAGTTCCATTTTCTTTTTTTTTATTGAAATGCTTTCCTATTTAAAGAGGTTGGACTAGCTAAGTATTTACTCGTATATTCTATACCTAATACAATTTTTTTATTTCAATATTGAATTAATAATGTCTTACACTTTTAATCCATCCATCCATAAACCTTTGCCAGTCCACTGCTGGATATAGGCCTCCCCCATAGAACGCCACAACGCGCGGTCCTGCGCTAACTGCATCCAGCGGCCCCCGGCGTATTTGACGATATCTTCGGTCCACCGTGTTGAGGGCCGCCCCACGCTGCATCGCGTCGTCCGGTTCGTGGTCGCATAAGTTGTTGTCGAGAGTCATTCGTCGACTCTCGCGCAGGTTCGACGACTTCCAGCCTCCCGAACAAGCCGATTTCCGAAAAGGCTTTAGTACCATAGACCACATAGGTACATACGCTGCGCCAGATTATACAGAACGCTGAGGAGTATAATCGGCCTCTGTGTCTAGCGTATGTGGACTATGAGAAGGCATTCGATTCAGTTGAGACTTGGGCGGTGCTGCAGTCCCTCTAGTGGTGCCAAATTGACTACCGGTACATCGAAGCGCTGAAGTGTATAGTGTATATGTGTTGTATAGAAACGCCACCATGTCAGTCCGAATCCAGGATGGGAGCACAATACCTACCAATTCCACTGCAGAAGGGTGTCAGACAGGGGATGTAATTTCCCCAAAACTGTTCACCGCTGCATTGGAAGACGTCTTCAAGCTCCTCAATTGGGCCGCACTCGGCATCAACATCAACGGCGAACACATCACTCACCTTCGATTTGCAGACGATATCGTGGTCATGGCAGAATCCCTGGACGACCTTGGTACAATGCTCAATGAGCTCAGCAGTGTCTCCCAACGGGTTTATTAGAGGATGAACATGGATAAAACCAAGGTCATGTTTAATGTCCATGTCACTCCAGTACCTACCAGTATCTGTTGGGAATACGATTCTCGAAGTTGTCGATCATTATGTCTACCTAGGACAAACAGTCCAGTTGGGCAAATCCAACTTCGAGAAAGAGCCAAAGAGGTCAACCGACGAATCCAACTCGGCTGGGCAGCGTTCGGGAAGCTTAGGCACATCCTCACGTCCAAAATACCGCAGTGCCTGAAAAGAAAGGTCTTCGACCAGTGTGTGTTACCAGTGATGAGTTACGGAACTGAGACGTGATCCCTAAATGTCGGCCCCATAACAAAACTCAGAGTCGCGCAGCGTGCTGTGGGGAGGGCTGTGTGAGGTGATTCCCTACGTGATAAGATCCGGAATGCGGAGATCCGTAGAAGGACTGGTGTGTACGACATAGCCCGAAGAGTTAGCACGCTGAAGTGGCAATGGGCAGGCCACCTCTCGACGATCTGACGACCGTTGGGGACGGAAGGTCCTCGAGTGGCGACACTTTTAATAATAATTATAAATAAATATATTAAAATGAAGTTTAGTTTAGTTAACTACAAATTTTAGTTTTCATTTCTGTTAATGGTGTCGATTCTAGATGCACAACTAAACTTAACTAAAAAATGAAAACAACTATTGCTGTATCTTGATTATTTGGCTATTTTGTTGTGTTCTTTTATATTAATTATAATCATTAGTCTATAATAAACAGTTTTTATAATAAGAAAGTTCAGTTAACATTACGTAAAGCTGTTATTGACACTATCAATTTTCATTTTTTAGTTATGTTAAGTTTAGTTGTGCATGTAGAATTGGTACTATTATTTTAGGTTTGATTTCAAATTCAATTCGGCCACTAACGCGTGCGAAGCCATGCACAGAAGCTAGTTATGATAATAAATTTCCACACTACGTTCAACTAGCGGTGTTATACCACTCACTCGGCACAGAGAGAACGTGTTGTGAATACAACTCGTGTCGTGTACTAGAACTTAACAACTAGCGCACAGCGCGCGAGTCTGTTCACTTACACACACATATAATGACAAAACTATAAGCACGTGTCTGCAGGATACATTAAATACAAATTATAAAAAATATACAAACAACTACTTTTTTACTTTACTTTGTATATTATGTAATGATTACAATACAATGAGTAGGTCAAGTGAAGATAATCATTGTGCATCTACTAATAAAATATCATCATAACTTCACGCCTTTTTCCCGTAGGGGTAGGCAGAGACTATAGAGCGCCGTGTGCTACGATCCAAACATACTTCGTTGGCTTCATCCACACTCATACATCTGGTCATACATGCCCCACGGTTGTAAATAATGTTACAAATATACAACAGAAATAACCATCTCTCTGCACCCCCCAAGGTTGACTGTAAGAGAATGCCTTAAGCATTAAGGCCGCCTGTATACAATATGTTTGTGTATTAAGTTTAAAAATAAATAAGCAAACATAATATGTAGGTCTGTCCCTGCACCAGTGTGCGCGTACTCACGTGCGTGTCCGTTGTGCGTGTGCGCGGTACGTATGAACTTCTTCATGTCGGGGGGCGACCCCTGTCTCCCCGGGGGGGGTGTCCTGTAACCAAGAAGTATAAGATAGAGCGTGTTGCGTGTTCACGTACACCCTGTAGGTATATTCACACCTCACTATAAAGAGCCACATGTAGAAGAAGCCACGTGTAGAAAGAGCTCAGAGAAGTGTCCGTATAGTGTTCACTTCAAAACCGTTTAGATATCTCATTAAGAGGTTGTATGAATATTGTACAAATGTATATTTTGGAAATAACTAAGAAACAACATCTTAACACACCATATCATTGATATAGGAATAAAGCTTATCAATGGTGGATATGCCCCAATAATATGACTAATAAAGTCAAGTTTCATACTGCATCTGTCATAAGGTAACACACACACAGACATGTCCTCCTATATTTATAATAATTTAAATAGGAATCTGAATATCAATCCATTGACCGTCAAGAAAGTTAGGAAGAAGGCGATAGACTGGAAGAAACAGAAACACTTTTAGGCTAAATGGTAAACACGAAACACACTACAGTGTCTTTTATACATACGAACAACACACTGCACGTTCTCTCACTCTAACCTAAATAATTTTGTTTTTAATTATTTAGACAGTTGTGGTTGCGAGTTATTTCTCTTAGTATTAGACATGGAAATGTAATAATAACTTGACATATTCTTATTGTTTTTATTATTATATGGAGACAATCATGTGATCAACTGTAATGTGAACTCACTGGCTCCTGTAACACGGCGCAGGAGGCAGGCCACCAGCTACTAGGTAGATACGTACTGAGGTAGTTAATATTGATTAACAATTACAAAACTCATTTATTCACATAGAAACACTCCTACAAATTGAGACGCGTATACGTATGAGTCTCGCCCGTGACCGCGGTGCTGGTGACTCAAGTCTCCGAAACGTCGGGCTAAAGTTTAAAACAAGTACACGCGTACAAGTCCGTACAAACTGTTGTTACGGTAATAATCGTGCACATATTTGTACAGTAAGTAGGTGAACATGTACATCATTTTTACAAAATATCAGATACGTATGTATCTGATATTACAAAGTTAAACAGTCTGTTTGTTTGTTTGAACGCACTAATCCCAGGAACTACTGGTTCTAATTGAAACATTCTTTATGTGTTACATACTCCATATATCGAGGAAGACAATAATGTAACAAAAACATATCTAATAATGAATATTGGTGAGCTTCTGTCGTGTTAGTGGTTTCTATCACTTGTTATAATAATTGCACACGTACGACGCGCGACGTGGCCTGCCACTGGCTACAACTGGTACGAACATAATTATAATTACGTATATATTATTATGTTAGTGTTGCACGTCACTACTACAGAACTATATGAACAGCACTGGTATTCAGTAAGAAAAAGTGAAGCGAATTTTCGGTGATTCTTGATCACGTGACAGCGCTCCTCCAATAAAAATAGAGGAGCGCTGTCACGTGATCAAGATTCACCGAAAATTCACTTCACTTTTTCTTACTGAATACCAGTGCTGATTACATACTGCACAGATACTGGACATACTGGTGTATGTAATAAGATCGACGTTTGCTTGATGTGAATTAAAAACGTGCACTTGTGACCAATGTTTTAATGCAAGTGATTTTACTTAATATAACATACAATAAGATTCTGAACTAAACAAGGAATAGGTACACTCGACAAATAGTATAAAGTGTGTGAACCTACATCACGTTACTTTCTGATGTGGATAAATATTGCGTATCTACCCAGCTATATGAAATGTTGAGCGTACGAACTCGCGAGCAACAACTAGTACATTAAATACATACATATTAGTAACAGAAGATGTGTACATGGATTAAGTTAATATCACAATAATACTTGAAGCAACAATATATGTAAGTATTAATTTAATATGTTGTATGTTATATGATATTAAATATTTGTGTCTACATTATGTCTGTGTAATGTTGTAACAGTAAGCGCACTTTATTATTTATTAAATATAATAATATGTAGTTGAAACTGTTGAATAATAAGTGAGTGTGACGAGTACAGTTAGTTGTGTGAACACACTCGCACAGTTCGACAGACGGACATGATACAATATGATGTGTCAAGTTATATTGTGTTTATGTAAATAGTACACAATGTGACATACAAACATCTAGGTATACTAACGTTGTAAAGCTGAACAGTTTGTTTGTTTGAACGCGCGCAAATCTCAGGAACCACTGGGCCGATATGAAAAAAAAATTCAGTGTTTGATAGTAAATTTATCGAGGAAGGCGACAGGCCACATAACATCACGTTGTGACCAATAGGAGCGAAGTGGTAGTGAAAAATGTTGCAAAATTGGGAAAAATAAATAAATAATAAGTAGGTACCACTCACCGGTCGTAGTAGTACTGACACGATCAGCACTGCGAGTGTGTGCGGCGTGTTGTCGTGTGGCCGGCGTGTCGCGCACTACGCGGCTGCAGGCGGCGCGGTGACGTCACACACTACGTGCGTTCACTTCACACAGCCACACAATGTTCCCCGTCCTTGTAACATTGTTCACTACTGCTTCGCTCCTACAGGTCGCAGCGTGATGTTACACAGCCTATAGCCTGCCTCGACGAATTTACTATCCTACTACTATATCTTAATAGTATAGAGCGCTTCCTGAGATTACCGCGTACAAACAAACCCTTCAGCGATATAACAATAGTATAGATATCTAATATAATTATATAATTCTCGTGTTACAATGTTCGTCCCCACACTCCTCCGAAACGGTTTGACCGATTCTTATGAAATTGTATACGTATTCAGTAGGTATGAATCGGCAACTTTTTATTTTTCATACTCCTAAGTGATAAGGATTATCCACCCTTAAGAAGGTGTACTCCTCATTTAGGTATTTGCCTTAGGTATAGCTATCCCTATTTCCGAGCGCCGCGCTGAAAGGGACAAATATAGATGAAGCGGATTTTACCTACAAATTCTTTGAAAAAAGACGTTTCGTACTTCCGTTTTTTTTTCGCGAAAGTTAAACCGATTTTAATAGTTTTTGCGTTATATCATAGATAAAGAGTATATCTATGCTTCTATCACTTTCTTTTGTGGTAAAACTTTACCAAATTTGTGTGATAGACGCTGCAACTTTATCTAAAGAAAACCGAAATAAGTGGGTTTTTCGGATCGTCATATTTCTTTTAGTTATTATGTTTTGAAAAAAAGAAAGTGATAGAAGCATAGATATATTCTTTATCTATAATATAACGCAAAAATTATTAAAATCGGTTTAACTTTCGCAATTTGGTATCGTGCCGTCTTAAGGGCCTACATCAATATTATCGTCGACATGTACATATTAACACAGCTAGTAGGTATAGAAAATAAAGCTTAGACATCGTCAATAACTTTACTTAAAATGTATTTATTGAATGATAGACATTTCATTAACTAATTTACTTCAGCATATGTAAAGGCCAACAATATTTTTCACAATAGCTTTCAAATAGCTGAAAATTACACAATGATTTCTTTAATTTATCTTTGTGCATAACAATTCTACATGATTTTAATAGATTTAAAGAAATCAGGTACTTGCTCCATAATAATATATAGAATATGTAAACTGTGTAATAATTATATTTAAGAATATTCAACTTTTAAATATACCTATTATCAATATATTAATTTACTTTATTCAATGCGATCTCTTGATTTGTATTAGACTAGTCTTGGTATCAAACATAAAAATTGGTCAAGTGCGAGTCGGACTCGCGCACGATGGGTTCCGTACCATTATCTATGCAACATAAGGCAACGTTATTAGTATCGAGCAAGAAACGGTAAAAAAATCATGTTTGTTGTATGGGAGCCCCCCTTAAATATTTATTTTATTTTATTTTTAGTATTTGTTGTTATAGCGGCAATAGAAATACATCATCAGTGAAAATTTCAACTGTCTAGCTATCAGCGTTCTTGAGATACTGGGTACGGAACCCTAAAAATCATGTTTGTTGTATGGGAGCCCCCATTAAATATTTATTTTATTTTATTTTTAGTATTTGTTGTTATAGCGGCAATAGAAATACATCATCTGTGAAAATTTCAACTGTCTAGCTATCACCGTTCTTGAGATACTGGGTATGGAACCCTAAAAATCATGTTTGTTGTATGGGAGCCCCCCTTAAATATTTATTTTATTTTATTTTTAGTATTTGTTGTTATAGCGGCAATAGAAATACATCATCTGTGAAAATTTCAACTCTCTAGCTATCACCGTTCTTGAGATACAGCCTGGTGACAGACGGACGGACGGACGGACGGACGGACGGACGGACGGACGGACGGACGGACGGACAGCGAAGTCTCAGTAATAGGGTCCCGTTTTTACCCTTTGGGTACGGAACCCTAATGAAGAATTAGGGATATTTTTTTTGTTTACTCAAAATCTACTAAATATATTTTAATTCTGATTTACGTGTTTCTATATATAATAGTTACTTATGTTTTTAAAGTTATTTCATTACTTAATACGCGTTAATAGACCGACAAATGAAAAAAATAAAAAATTAGAGAGGTTGTTTCGCTAAGATTTTCTATCGAGAAAACTTTTTTCAATCGCGTTTCGGAGTTTATGCGATCCTAGATCATATATTGAAAAAACATATACTTGAAAATTAGAGCTCTAGCCATTCAATCTAAAGAAACAATGAAAACTTCGTACGTAGAAAAATGCACGAAGCTATTTTAGTATCCTCTTAACATTGACTAACTGTAAACGATTCCTTAATAATTGCAAAAAAATATTGACTGATTTGAATCTTTAATGTTTGATTTTGTTATACTCGATTATGTATCTCTTAGTTTTTGTACCTTTTAGTTTTCTGATTTATCTCGTATCTCGTATCTTATAATCATATTCGTATCAACTGATCTTGTGTTTTCATTATTCTAATTAAATTATTATTTTTTTTTTGTTGTAATTGACGTATATGTGTTTATGTATATATATAAATTCTTAATATCTGTATAAAAAAAAAAAAAATTAAACCATTTCTTATTATATTTCTGTAAGTGCTGTATACACCTTTAAAGTTGTTGCACATAGACTAAGGAATCAATTGTTATTTTATTTTTATGTATTTTGTGTAAATAACACTGGTGTATCTGTTTTAATAAATAAATAAATAAACATTCTAATGGCAAAACAACGTTTGCCGGGTCAGCTAGTAATAATACTAATAATATATTAAAGTTTATATACATCTATGTATATAATATGTATTGTTTTAAGTTTGTGTACAGAACCGTCCATTGTCTATTAGAGACCCTGAACACATTATAATATACACCCTGACAACACCTAGTAGGTATAAGTAGAAGATTATAGTGAAGTAGAGGCTGAGAGCTTCTGTGTGGGTCCAGTAGGTACAGACGAGACTGTTTGTGTGAGAACAAGGACTTGTACTCACTGGTAACATTAACATGTAAGTTTATTATAAACTGAGGAATTGTTTATTAACTATATACAATCTAGCGACGACTTGTCTGTATGTATATAAACTCATACGTACTTATTAAAAACACCTGATACACTTAGGTAAAGTTAAGTACATATATTTTCTCCGCACTCTGGTATCCATACACTATGAAGCTCAGCTTGTTACGTTTACAAGTTCTCAATATATTGCAACAGCGAGTGAAGCATCGATGACCAGGAGTTCCTTGATGTGAGTCATGCAAATCTGATGACAGCAATACCAAGAAGACCACATAGTCGGCCGATGAGGAGCCCCTCTCTTCACCAAACCTCACTCTTTGGTCGATCGCCGATCAATTAGTTATAGGTAACAATAAGTATATTTAAAAACGTAATTTAAATATTAAAATTGTAGCTTCAGTTTCCGTAGTTGGGTTTATTTGCCTCCTCTGCTGCCACCAATGTAATTAGCTTGAGACCAGAGGACGATATCGTCGTTGATACTGCAATACAGCGTAACTAACGATGGATAATACCGCGGAAGTACAAAAGTATCGAATTTGAGATTTGGCGGCAATACGCTATCGATGCCTATTGGGTGCGTAGTGCATTCACAGATCGGTATTTCGCTCATTCAAAATACGACAAATCAGAACTAGCTAATACCGCGTGAGCTACCCGGTAAAAATATTTTCACCAATACCGCGCATTCTCGCGATCATAACAAGCAGACGTATTGTTTTAGGTGGCGCTCCGGAAAATATAAGTTTTTTTAGTGTAATACGAAGCTAGTCGGTAAGTATTTTATGTTGTTATAATGCTTGTTTCTCAATCAACTTGGATACTTATTGGAATTTGTAAATTCTCTTGTTATCCAAGAAAAATATGCACTAATTGTTGTGATGGTAGATTCGCGATTTCGAATTTTTATGTTTTACTTCATGTTTTAGTTAGTAAATACGCGTAGTATTTGAAATAAGTAAATTTAAAAGACTATTTTTTAATTCCAAGGGTTTTCTAATTCTAGAACAGATCTGTAGCGCATGACATGCATTATAATTTTAATGTGAGGGTAGCTTTTCAGTATTTCTCAAGTAGTATTACTTTGGTTTTAGATGATCATGGAAGAAGAGTCAGGTATTGACGAGTCTGTACTATGGAGAGATGCCGACCTCAGCAGTATTATTGTTACTCTACAAGATCTTCAAAATCGACGCCAGATGTTTTTAAGCAGAAAGAAGCAGATTTTGGATCACTCAATTGCAGACTGTGATACTTTAACCACAACTTTAGAACCTGTAGCTAGCTCATCAGGTGTTTCGAAAGTTACTGAGTCACTGTTGGATTTTTCGTCTGATGACTCTGTTGTGGATCCTGATTATGTTCCGTTATCTGAAATCGGAAATGAACAACCAACAATATCATCGGATCATATTGAATGGTTTCCTGAGAGAGATACTGAGACAGAGGTTGGGACACAGTCAAGATCGAGAATACGAAAAGCTGACAGATTGACATGGAAAAGAAAAAATAGCAGGAAAAATAGAATGTTAGCCAAAGAATATATTGGATATAAAAAGATTGATAACAAATACCGTCAAACAGAATCTAAGCCTGAGAGAACCATGGGTCTACGAGCTACGAGCTACCACTATCTCTATGAGCTACCACTTACGCTTCTTTTTTTGTGGATTACATAACAAATCTGTTAGCCGAAGATATAAAAGATGTAGTAATATGGACAGATGGTTGCACATCGCAAAATAGAAACAGTATTGTTTCAAATGCACTGCTTAGACTAGCCATGGATAAAACTATAACAATTACACAAAAATACCTCGAAAAGGGACACACACAGATGGAGGTGGACTCTGTCCATTCTGTCATTGAAAGAAAATTAAAGAACACAGAAATATTTTTGCCATCGCAGTACGCAACATTATCTAAGCAAGCAAGAAAGAAACCCTTCCCATACAAAGTCATTCAACCGGATCATACGTTTTTCAAGGACTACGCGATTAAAGATTATCAAATATATGACTCCATACGACCTGGCCGTACTTCTGGCGATGATTGTGTGGTGGACCTGAGAGTTAGTTTAATTATGCTAATAAGTAATTACCAACTTTCTAATTATGAGACTGTTTAGGCTAGATCCTACCAATGTTATGATTGTTTGATAATGATGTTTATTTGAATAAATATTACTTTTTTGAAATTATTATAATTCTGTTTTATTCACACTTTAATTCCGCGTAACTACCAAAAATGCTTAAGAAAGAAATTCTTTTGAAAATTTAAAACAGCGTAAGTGTATTTTCTAACTAAATATGTATTGGATTGAATTATATATTATAACATAAGGTAACTAATATACATATCTAAATAGATAAAAGTTCAGACACGGATTTGATAAGTACAGGAGAAGTTATTTAGTTTTTTCTTTCTCCTGTAAAATTTGCCTCATCAAAGTTACGCGGTATTGTCTGTTGTTAGTTACGCGGTATTGCAGTATCAGCGACGATATGTTGAATTTCCATACATAGGTACCTATTTATTAAGAAATGATGTAAAATGTTATAAAATTTCGTTTAAATATCTGCAGACTCAAGATAGATAAGTGGTACATATCTATATAATATATTCACTTAGTACAGCACCAAATAATGGAGTCACCACTCGCCGGGTCAGGGTCCAGGCACAGCACCATGACCCGGGAGAGACGAGGAGGTTCACCGCGGGATATAGTGAGTAGTCCAGCTCTCTCAGCAGGAGTTCCACACGAAGTTCACAATCAGACAGGCGGAGTGGGTACATACATAGAGTCATATCTGAGCGGCACCTACAGCCGAGTACGAGAGTTAATATAATTTCTCAGGAACAAGTGCGGCATTACATCTATCTACGAACGTACGGCTTTTTTATACTTTACTAAATCAAAATTAACATCTAAATGGACCAACACTAAAAACAATACAACTATAGGGTCCCTACGTTGAATCCTTTTACTTATCTTCTCAGCGATAAAATGTATTGAATTAATTAAATTGACCTAGGAAAAGACACAAAAATATTTTGGCATCTTTGAAGCATTTGTTCAGAGTAACGGCTGGCGGAAGGTGTCTGGTATAGTCGCCATAGATTTTTAGGAGCATATTCTATGACATACGCAAATGTGAGCGCTTAAAAATAAAAACAATAATATTTTTACCAGACTTAAACATCAAATTGCTGAAAAACGGCCTACGGGAAAATTGCGGGTGATATTTTTACAATGATAATGCGTATAAGGATTACCTTATCAGATGCATTTTATCGCTGAGAAAATAAGTAAAAAGGATTCGCCCCCGGGATTTTGGTCTATTGGGATTAAGTACCACATAAGGAGCGTATATTCCTAAATATACACTCGCGTAATACCATATGATATTATGTCAAGTCTGGGATTAAAACCTTTGCCAAAGTAAAAAAAAAAACCTTTTTATCGACGGATTCTTTGCGTTGCTATGACAACTGTAAAATAAATAAAAACGGCAAAGCTATTACATATATTACACCGCATTTCAGAAACGTTTGTGTTTGTCTCGCACACTCACCAGGATATAGTCCTGCAATTAAAATTACCTTTATATCAAAGTTTTCGTGCAATTCCAGATTAACCGTGAAAATGTCACAAACAAACAAACAAACTCATTTTAATATCTAAGTAAGGATCTTCCAAACGAGTCG
Source organism: Orgyia antiqua (assembly GCA_916999025.1). Classification (NCBI taxonomy): domain Eukaryota; kingdom Metazoa; phylum Arthropoda; class Insecta; order Lepidoptera; family Erebidae; genus Orgyia; species Orgyia antiqua. The sequence goes on from OU779867.1 coordinate 18,082,541, forward strand.
ACATAGGAAGTTTACTGTTTATTTGGTTGCAATATCAAAGGTTTAACAGACGCATAGTCACGGTCATTAAGGTGATCCCACAAGTGTTTGTTATTCTGTATGTATCTAACTCTAAAACAGCGGCGTGCACTGGTATTTAACTTAGGGTAGGCAGTCACAAAAACTTTTTCTTTTATAGATTTTTAGCATAGCCACGCGACGGATCTCTAAGTCGGAAACCATGCCAACAGAACAAATTTAAATCTGAATATCCCGAATCAGTCCACACTGTACTAGAATTACTAAACAATAACTACGTACGTACATACATACGTACATGTACGTATGTACATACGTTTCATAACTTTTAACATGAAATTTTCGAGGTACAATACCTTTTTGCTGGCTTAGTTGTCGTAACTCGGGTACACAGAATCTTTTTACTGAAAGACATTTGTGAGAACTTGTTATTTTTAATTTTTAACAAACACACACTATCAAATAACATTTTAAAATCAACAAACGAAAATCCATACAATTATTAAATTATAGAAACTCAATATTAAACAGTTCAATGAATCACACGAAAAAATAAAATGGCCTCCGTCGAACCAAAATATTTCTGCTATTTAAATAAATAAAACCTTACTAAACAAAAATGCATACGTGATTTATTAGACTTCCGACTATTATATTTATTCGGATTATAAGTAACGAACGAACATTGCCGAATACTCGCGGTAACATCCGATCGCCAAAGCAGGCGGCAGGATTTTCAGTGTAAATCGTCTTGGATATGCAAGCCTGTGTGCAACTGTGCACGGACACCAAAATTCCTACACACATATGAACTCATGGCAGGCGGGCGGCGTGGAGCTTGCTAGCTACGCTAATATTATTCCTTCGCCAAACGCCTGGCAAAAAGCAATTTGCAAGCACATATTGGTGCTATTTATGAATTATTAGGCGTTTTTAAGTTATACCTAATATTTTGTTTAATTAATAGTAAATAAATGAATAAAGTCATCTAAAACATACGAACGTTTTATTAAAATATTTGTGAATGGCAAGTAAAGCAGTGCTTTTGTGCCTTAATAGAGTGCACGCCCATGCTCTAAAACAGATCCGTTACAACATGAAGTCAAGTAGTAACAACATATGTCACATACTCGTAGGTATAATAACAACACACACCGTACTATTGTAATGTATTTATTAAGTCACATAACATATTTATTGGTTACAGCGACACACTACTGAGTATTCAACATTATTACAATAACGAGTACCTACACTACACTACAGACATATACCTACACAGCTCAATACGTGTACTGTCTCTCTGTAACGTGTTTTTCAATATACAACTTAATATCACTTAACATCAGATGGTTGCGTCACTCACTACTGTACACTGTGTGGGTGTGCGTCTACTCGTCCTCTGTGTGCGTGTGCGCGCGGTGCGCGTGCGACGAGACGAGCAGCACGCAGGGGGGCAGCGCCAGGTCGGCGAGCGAGACCCGCACGAGGGGGGCGCGCGGCAGGCTGCGGGGCATCGTGCCCCCCACGCGGGGCGCGCCGCCCCCGCCCCCGCTCCGCGCCGCGCGCTCGTTGAACTCCAGCGTCTGCGAGCAGCAGTGCGCGGGGGGAGGCGCGCGGCAGGCGGGGGGCGCCCCCGGGGCCCGCCATCACGCGGCGCGCTCCACCACCGCTACGCCCGCGTACGAGCGCCCCACCGACATGGTGGCGTCCAGCAGAGTCCACGAGTCTGTCGCCGGGTCGAACACCTGCACACACAGTTACAACTTGTTAACGTATCATTACATCAATATTACTTGTGATCATGATACATATTATACTAATATTAAACACATCGAACTAGTGAAATAACGATTTTTTTAATTAGTTATACACTGGTCAAGTACGAGTTGTACTCACGAGTGAGGAGCTCCATACTGTTGTTATCATCAACATAATATGTAATAATAATACATATTATGTAACACTATCATCACGTTACAGTGATAACGTGGTAGCATATTGTGGTTTATATGTGATATTGTGGTTTATATGTGATATTGACTGTTGTATCATTAACAGATATACATGACCAGGTGTTGCACGAGACTTCGTACGTATGGGATATAATATATTTCCCCCGTTCTCCTTACCAAATGTTCCCTGTCTATCGGTAAACCTATTACAATTCTATTTCAGAAATCTTTAACATCATGTGAGGTACCTAAATTATGGAAATCCGCATTTGTTACTCCAATCCACAAAAAGGGTCCAAGTCGGAGATTACCAACTACCGACCAATCTCAAAGCTGTGCATTATCGCAAAAGTATTTGAGAGGATTATTTACAATTAAATCTATAACGCACTAGCTAATTCATTTAGTCCATTCCAACATGGTTTTCTAAAAAGAAGATCCACCACCACAAATCTAGCTATATTTAACGATTATATAGTGGAATCTGTTGAGAATGGCAAGCAGGTTGACGTATTCTATACCGATTATAACAAGGCATTCGATCGGATTGAACATTATACCTTACTGCAGAAGCTTCAGCTCATGGGAATTCACGGCGACCTCCTTCGGTGTTTCTCGTCTTATATAAATAACAGATCACAAGCTGTAGTTCTAAACAACTACATGTCGAAGGTGGGTTTCTATTCCCAGTGGTGTGGCTCAGGGTTCGCTGCTCGGTCCACTTTTGTTCATAATGTACGTTAACGACATTGAGACTTGTCTGCATTCCTCCAAATTATTGTCCTTCGCAGATGACATGAAAATCTATTCATCTATAACAACTCCTAATGATGCCGTAGCGTTAGCCTTTAGGCTGACTTAATGCGTCTTGAAAACAACTGTTTGGAAAGCAAACTAAATTTAAATACATCAAAATGTTTTGTAGTCACCTACAGCAGAACTAAAAACATCGTTGATACTAAATATATCTTAGGCGGTCAAACTTCGTCTAGGTTGGACTGTGCTAGGGATCTTGGTGTAATACATGACTGAAAACTAATGTTTGATAAACACGTAGATGCTGTAATCGGTAGGGCTTCCATGGCGCTTGGATTTCTGATGCGTGTTTCAAATTGTTTCACCGAAGCAAAAACTTTAAAAATTCTCTATTGCTCTTTTGTCAGAAGCAATTTGGAATATGCGTCTTCCATATGGAACCCATGCTACCACAAATATTTCGAACGTATAGAACGAATCCAAAAAAGATTTATCTAATATCTTTGCTTCCACCAGAGGGTGCGTGACAGGTCCGCTAATTATCTTAGACCTTGCAAGCGATATCATCTCTTGCTTCTTAGTACTCGTCGCGAAATAGGTGACTTTCTGTTCATTTCTAAGATAATTGACAAGGAAATTGACAGTGCCGAATTGCTGAGTAGAATATCATTTAACATCCCGAGTAAACATACTCGCTACAACACTCCATTAAATTTAACACATGTGAAGTCAAATTATAGGCAAAATAGTTGTATAGTGAGAGCTATCAGAACATACAACAGGCTATGCAAACAGCGCAATAACGATCCATATTCCGTCAGCGTTTCGTCGGCTAGAAGATGTTTATGCTGAGCATTCTTTCAGTAGCTAATTACCTATATCAGCATATATAGGTACTGTATTTATACTTATAAAGTGGTATGTAACTATCTTTTAACCTGTACTCTATTTATGTTCACACTTCTTTTTCTTCTTTTCATGTCTATCATAATTTTGGCTTTATGCTACCTACTGTAACACTGTTATTCATGTATAGTAGCTGTAAGTTTTCCATAAATTATAAATAAATAATGCTTCGCTCCTATTGGTCGCAGCGTGATGTTATATAGCCGGAACCTTCCCCAATAAACGTATTATCTACCACAGATTTTTTTTTTCAATAGGACTTGCTGTTACCGAGATTAACTTAGATTTATAATATGAATATAAATAATACCTCGACAGTGTTAAGGTTGGCGGCTCCATCGTCCCCCCCCACCACGTACAGCCTCCCGTGGTGCGCGGTGACCGCCGCGTTGCGCCGCGCCGTATGCATGGGGGGCGCGGGGGCCCAGCCCCCCGGCGCGCGGTACCGCTCCACGGAGCGGCGCACGGCGGGTCCGTCGTGCCCGCCGACCGCGTACAGCGCGCCCTCCACGACCCCCACGCCGCACCCGGAGCGCCGCGCGCTCATGTCGGCGACAGGCTCCCACGTGTCCGTGGCGGGGTCGTACCGCTCCACGGAGTGCAGGCACTGCCGCGAGGCCCCGTCGTACCCCCCCACCGCGTACAGCCGCCCCCCCATGACCCCCACGCCCACGCTGGAACGGCGCGTGGACATGCCCGCTATGGGGCGCCACGTGCCCTCGCGCGTGTCCAGCGCCTCCGCCGAGCTGAGACCCGTGGCTCCATCGAACCTGGCGCACACACACACTACTGTACTCAACTGTTTGTTGACTCTATTACGAGATGATTGTTGCGGCTGGTCGTCAACACAAATGGAGTTGTTCTTGTGATGAAGGAAACAATATTACATTTGTTAATGTTGAACATCATCTTGTTGCCGACACTTCAGAGTCACTCATGTAATTTGTTACTAGCTGTTGCCCGCGACTCCGTACGTGTGAAATTTAGAATATTTTCCCCTTTTTGCAACATTTTTCACTACCGCTTTGCTCCTTTTGGTCGCAGCGTGATGTTATATAAATTATAGCCTTCCTCGATAAATGTACTAACCAACACTGTAAGAATTTTTCAAATCGGATCAGTGGTTCCTGAGATTAGCGCTTTATAATATTAGCATAGAAGTTTGATCATGCTACACTACAAATCATCATAATCACTAGATTAACTTAATTTCAAGATATAATTTAAGATCATCAGTAAATAAGAGACATTTATCTACTGCAGGTAGCCCAGAGAGATCGTTTATCATTATTTGAAAGAGTAGCAGCCCGATAATTGAACCCACCTCACGCCAGCTGTGACATTGTCAATTTTGTCAAAGGCTTTCTGGAAATCGAAATATATTATAATGTCGAGCTGGGAGTCGCGATCCATTACGTTAGAGATGTACTCAACCAATATCAATAAATGACTATTTGTAGTACAGCCAGACGTAAAGTTGTGTTGTTCTTCGTATCAATATTTAAAGTTTCACTTGTGTTATAATATGTAGGATGTACTAAGTGGAAAACATTCTTCTATTATAACGACCTATCTCTGTTTGTGATATGTTATGAAACAATAGAGTAAGAGACTCACCCCCCGACCGCGTATATGACGTGCCCGATGGCGGCCACCCCGAGCGTGGAGCGGCGGGCCAGCAGCGGCGGGCCGGCCCCCCACGTGTCGGAGCCCACGTCGTACACGTCGACGCTGCGCACGCGGAGGGTCCCGTTGAACCCGCCCACCACGTACACGGCGCCGTGCAGCGCCGCCACGCCTGCCCGGCAGCGCCGCGTCGGCAGCTCGGCAGCGCAGCGCCAGCGGCCGCACTCCATGTGGTAGGCCTCCACGTCGCGGATGGCCTTGGGCGCCTGCCCGCCCAGCACCAGCAGCACGCGCGGCGAGCGCGGCGGCTGGCGGGGCCGCGCGCGCGCGCACGTGGCGGCGGCGGCGGCGCGGCGCTCGGGCCGCAGCAGGTGGTACGACAGCGCCTCGATCACCAGGTCCTTGACGCGTAGCCCGGCGCTGGCCAGCGGCTCGGCGGCGGCGCGCGCCACCAGCACCTCCTGCGGCAGCAGCGGCAGGCGCACGTGCTCCAGCAGCGCAGCCAGGTGCGGCCCGCGCGCCTCCGCGTCGTGCCGCAGCCAGCGCAGCACCGCGTCCAGCACGGGCTCCTCGCCAGGCACCACGAGCCGGTCGCTGTCCAGCAGCGCGCCCAGCGCGTCCGCCTCCAGGCCGAGGAACTCATCCGTGTCGAGCACCTCCACGAAGTGCGTCTCCACGTAGCGCTGCGCGGCGGCCAGCAGCTCGAGGCAGGCGTGCAGCTCGGCGAAGGCCCTGATGCCGAGCGCGTTGTCCGGAGCCAGCTGTCCGGCCAGGAAGGAGCAGCAGGCGTCCCGCACCCCGCCCACCTGCAGCAGCGACGCGGCGGACAGCAGGCCCTGCACGTTGTCCTCCGCCACGGTGAGGGACTCCGGGGAGTACACGTACTCCACGATGGCCTCCAGGGCTGAGGGCTCCACGTTCTGGAGCAGACCACGTGGTACATACTTCATTCAATACTTACAGTACACATATTATATTCTCACACATATTATTTTATTAGCTGTTAATCTTCCAAACTATAATAAATAAATAAACAATACAGTTACACTTCAGTACTCAGTTAGCAGTCGTTGCAATCATACGCGAACATCACTCATAGACGTCGTACACAGTTAACAGTGTTAGCAGTACTCACATCCATAATAACCATCATTATTCATATAGTCATATATAAACCTTTCATGGAATAGTCACATAAATGAAGTTAGCAAAAAAGTTCACTTCGCCTTTCATTCCTTGAAATGTCTTCGGAATTTCCTACCTGAAAAAACTAAAATAAAACATCTCTAAACTAAAACAAAACTCATTCAGCCAATTATTGATTATGCGGATGCTTGTATTCTTGATGCTACTGAGGAGCTGTTGGACAAGCTGGAGAGATTGCAAAATTTGTGTATACGCTTCGTATTTAATCTAATGACCATGTCTCTCATCTTCGCAAAAAATTGAAGTGGCTCCCAATCCGTCTTCGGAGAAACACTCGTCTTCTATGCATTCTATTCAACACGCTGAACAACCCTGTAGCACCAGCCTATCTCAAAGAGCGCTTCTCACCAGCTCGCCCCCCTGATTCATTATGCAGGGCTAATCTCCGCACAGTTCTCTCATTTCCTCCACACAAAATAGATTTCTACTCTTACTCTTTCACTGTACACGCTGCCAGGCTATGGAATTCACTTCCTTCAAATATTAGAGAAAGTAAAACTATCTACACTTTTAAACGTAAGCTTCGTCAACACTATTTCTCCTCTATTAACTAACCCTCCTACCAAAAAATAGTCATTGTTAATGAATGCCATAAATTTTAGTTCAGTATTATTTTAATAATTATGTATGTAATATTGGTAAATATGGGTCATTCCCAGTCCTCCACACCCCGCCGTCCACAGTGTGGAGCAATGGGAATAGTGTGGACGAATGGGAATAAAAAGGGTGTGGAGGGAAAGGTGCCGTTTATTCCCAGTCCTCCACACTATAGTGCAGGAGCCGACACTAGAAAAAGTTAAATTTTAAAAAGATGAGTTTGACTTCTAAATGTTTAATTAGGACTGTTTATGAGATATTAAGCCATCAAAATATATCGTAAAAAAAGTTGCAAAGTTATACTGTCGGCTTTTAAATTGTTAGATTTACTCGGATGTATGTCCTGAACCGTCACCAGCACCTTGTTATAGTCATTATGAGTGTTGTTGTCTTGTACCTGTATGGTGACAGTGTGCTGGGTGCGCTCCTCGAACTGAGTGAACATCGCGTGGAAGTAGGGCGAGGCGGCCGCCAGCACCGCGCGGTGAGCGCTTACTCCTTCCTCGGGGTCAGTGGGGGGCTGCGAGGGGGGCGAGCCGGGGGGCAGCTCCTCGGGGGGCTGCGGGCGCGCTCGCAGGCGCACGTCGCACAGCGCGCGGTCGCGGCGCAGCGCGGCGAGCTGGTGCAGCAGGCGCGCCGCGTGCGGGGGCTGCAGGCAGGCCGCGGAGTCGCGCGACGCGGGTCGCTGCGACGACTCGTCCAGGGAGGACTGCGACGCGCAGCGGGCCAGCATCACGCGCATGTCGTACACACTGCCGCTGTAACAGTTATTTTATGATAATATATAATAGTAGCAGCCCTCTAAGCTATAATTCACGTTGGCTCATATTGGTTGGTTGATATTTTCCACGGGCTTGTAGTCTGTAATGCTTGAGGAAGGCTCAGATTGAGGTGGCAGAGGAGGTGCAATGCATTTTATTGGCTGTAATAGTCACACATCAGTTCTCATAGCGGGGGCGTAGCTACCGCCGTATCAAGGATACGAGGCCCCCGACGTGCATAAACAAAAATAATAAATACTTCCCAATATTTTAAAATGATTTATTAAACCAGTTTGCCGAAAAAAAGGCAAGGAGAGTGTATATTTAATTTGAATTGTTTGTAAAAATTTTAGAAAAAGTGACAGGTAGATAATTATGATGAATAAATATTTCTATCAAATTTATGCACACACTTGTTTTCTTTTGTGAGAAATCTTTAACCTTCGTAAGGGCCTCCAAATATTTTTTTATACGGGACAACACCAAGGCACGCTACACCCCTGTCTTATAGATGTGCGGAATCTATTGTAGGTGATCTGTGTTATTACTACCTCTATGAAACTGAAAGACATTTAATCACATTTTTTTTTCTTGTTTGTCATTTGCAATCAGCCTTTCAGCTATAACAAAGTGTGTTATTTGTCTTTTGGCGTGAGATGCGCAGTTCTTCAGTGAGTACCGCACAATTGGATATAACTTCTATAGCCCGGCCTCTAATATGTGGTGCCTTTTTAGGCGTTTGTATGTTATGTGTTGCATGAGCTCCAACACCATCATGAACTTAACTTAACTTAACCGCACTTAACTTAACCGAACTTAACTTAACCGAACTTAACTTAACCGAAATTATCCGAACTGAACTTAACTTAATCGAAATTAACCGAATTTAACCAAAAATAACCGAAATAACCGGTTCACCGAAGGAGGGCCCTGATGCGGCAAGATGGTGTAGACCTATTGCGCCAGACTCACTGGCGCAATAGGCGCTAATTTGTCGCTGCCGGCCGTCATCGCCTCGATGGCCGGCAGCAGAGTGTTGGGCTGCCGTCGTCGCCTCGTTTGCGTCCGAGGTGATGGCGGCCAAGAGAGAGGCCCTGCGGGAGCGTGACCGCTCGGGTGACACACTACCCCCCCGCAGGGCCGCGGGTAGGGGTCGTCGGCGCGCAATAGCCGGCGGCCCCGGCCCGCGAGGAGGCCACGCGCGACGAGACCTGTCGCGCCGTTAGTGGCGGACGACCTCTCGACGAGTGTTCCGGCGAGAGCGGTCAGTCCGACGGGGGGGCACGTTGCCCACCGAAAAAAAAAAACCGAAATAACCGGAACTTAACCGAAATAACCGGAACTTAAGCAAAATTACCAAAATTAACCGAAATTAAAATTTTATTAATTTATAATTGTTATTAAAAGTGTAAGAAATTATTAATTCAATATTGAAAAAAAAACAATGTAGTAGGTATAGAATATAAATACTTAACTATTCCAACCTCTTTAAATAGGAAAGCATCTCAATAAAAAAATAAAATGGAACTACCGCGTCAATCGCACATGTTAGTCATAAAATCTTCGAAGGCAAATTGAAAAAAAAAAAATTATAAGTTGACGGCTTCTAAGAGTTGCTATGACAACTGTAAAATAACAACATGGCTGAACTATTATTTCATTACCGTATTTCACAAATATTTGCTTTTATTATCTCGTACATAGTTTGTAACGAAAAAATAAATTGCCTATTTTACTTCCAGGACTATAAATTATCTGTATACCAATTTTCGTGTAATTTCATTCAGTAGATTTTGCATGAAAGCGTCACAAACAAACAACCTCAGTTTCACCTTTATATATAAGTAAGGATTCTGCGGCACTACCCCATAGTTACATTATTCTTAGATCATATTATATCATAACATCAGGAGGCAGTCAACTTGTGTACGTCATATTTAGAAAGAAGAAATATACTTAATAATAGCAGTGTCCTCAGTGACCCAAATAGGACATCACTCAGTATCTATTTATTTCAACATTAATTGCCATTATCACTGACATTTATAAAATATAATATATCACAAATGTAAAACAGAACTTAGGTTATAATGTGGAATTATGTATTCGTGAGGGTTTAACAACCAATGTATGTATATCATATAATCAATAATTCGGCAACGTTAACTAAATTTTTATATTATTATTATTTAAAACAAAATTTTATTAATGATATTTCAAATGTGCTAATTTCGACATTTTCTTTTTCCAATATTATTATTACATATGACATTGTTATTATATGACAAAATGAAAACTGCATGCACAATATATTTATAATCACTACCATTATTGTACGCCTAAATGGCAGGACATAGTGAAACCTGTTAATTTGATCTCAACATCTTATGTACCTATTTGTCCACAATAAAAAATACTTTGACTTTGACTTTGATCACTCTAACCTGAGAATATAGTGTTGTGAAACTTCACTAATAGACTTGTTACAAACAAACAAACATACCTGTACCGTCCCCTGTCTCCATCTCCCTCGGCCGCACTGTTATCAACTCCCAACCTGTCACACATACACCAGTACATTCAATAACATGTTGAGCTATAATTGTAATACGATTATTAATATGATGATAACATTGTTTGTTGTTCACATCATATACCTAATCAATGTACACTTTAGTAAATAGTTGATGTGTTACTCACGGAGGCCTGTCACCATCAGCGTCAGGTGGTCCGTCCATGGTGGGGCCTGACACCACTCCGCTCTTGTCTCCTAGCTCATCAATCACCAGCACTCATTCAATTGCATAAAGTTGTCTATCACTGTTGTTCACTAAAACTAATGCGATACTACGACCGCTTCAAATATAACATTAAATGAAGCCTCATGTTACCATCAAGAACGTAGGTAACCAAGTGTGATGGTGGTTGCTTATTGTGGGTGGATCAACACGGAAGAGCCTGGCTCTATTGTTGGTATCGGAGTAAACAGGGGCACTCCGCCTGGACTATACAACATGTAAAATAGATGACCAATCAAACAGAAATTCCTAGGAAACTGGGAACTATTATCATCAGATTTACTGTGAAGATTTATTGTTATTAAATAATTATATTTACAGTTTACACTTTTGCACTGTTTTTAATTGTCATTCATTAGTGTCATTTACAAGCTGTCAATGGGTGGTGTCAGTGGTGTGCTTTATAAATAAATAACATTTTTTTTTTTTTTTTTTTTTTTTTTTTTTTTTTTTTTTTTTTTTTGGCTCTGGTTATAAACCTTGGCCATATAAAAAATTAGGGAAAGGGATAATGTAACGAAAGGAACGTAAATTTGGAAAACATAACGGATCAGAAAAGTAGGAAAGGAAATATTTATAATTATTATAAAAAAACATATTTCAATATTATGTACACATTAATAATAACAAATTTGTGTGACAATAAAAACTAAATTATTACATACAAATATATACATTAATATTACAGTTGAATATTATTACTTAAAATAAAAGAAGCGAGAACAGTATATACGGAAGGGTCTAAGGAATAAAGAAGAACATTAATATGGGTAGGAAAGGGAACTTTTAGGGTAATGAGGCTATTTATAAGAGTCGAATGATCAAGAAGGTCACAAGAAAAAAAAACATGGTTCAAGTCTCCAAACTCACCACAAGCGCAATATGGATCAGAACGGACTTTAATTTTAGCTAAATGTGCCGGTACGCAACAATGCCCCAGACGCATTCTAATTAGGACTGTGGTTGCCCTTTTACCAAGTCTTAGCTTAACAAAAGAACGACCACAGAACCAAGGTTTATGAGCAATTATAGGCTGTATAGTTTTATAATTTTTGCCTTTGTGTTGACTAGATATTTCCCAAAGTTTGTCCCACGAATTTATGAGATGAACTCTGGGAAGTGCTAACAGGTCTTGCGGAAGAATATAAAAAGGAAACTGATCACCACACTCCACAGCTTCACTTGCCATTCTGTCTGCCCAACTATTCCCATGAATACCACTGTGGCTAGGTATCCAAGCAAAGTTTACTTGTAAACCAGCTTCTGCGCAAAGAAGGAGCTTATATCTAGCCTCAAAAATTAGCGGATATTGGTTTTTTATTTTGAACGGAAACTTTAAAAGAGTTTGTAGTGTACTTTTAGAGTCGGAAAATATAACAGTGTTTTTAAGTTTAAGTAATAAAATATATTCCAATGCTTTAACAATGCCGTAACATTCGCCAGTAAAAACAGATGTTTCACAAGGGAATTTGATTTTTTGAACGATACCAAACTGCTCATGAACAATGCCTACACCCACCATACCTGACTGACCATGTTTGGATGCGTCAGTAAAAATGCGGTGCCACCCAGGCCAGCGGTCATTAGTAATACAAATAAAGTGTTCATTAATAGTACCATTAGTAGAATTACTTTTAACATTCAAATCAAAATGAATATTTGGTAAGAGTACAAGGCTATGATAATTATATGTATATAGTGCTAAGCGTTCGGATGTGAAAACAGGTGCTGAGAGATTCTGATACTTATTATAACTATTGACTAAACATGGAGTAACCTTATGTTTCCAATACGAGGACGTAGCAACGAGGTCTGCTAGTTTGGCGATTTTTGATATCAGTTGATGATGAGAAAATTGGCAAATACGAAAAAAGAATCTGTCGGCCAGATATTGCCGCCTCAAGTAAAGCGGAGGATCCCCACATTCAGCCTGTAGAGCATTGCAAGGACTCGATTTCATTGCCCCCATGACTATCCTTAAAGCTTTATATTGTATCCTGTCTAATCTTCTTATTGCCGTTAGGTTGCAGGGTTCAAGTAAAAATAGTCCATAATCCAGTACGCTTCTAACTACAGCATTATAAAGCAATTTTAAAGATGAAGGGTGGGCTCCCCACCATACACCTGTAAGGCACCTTAACATATTTATATTTTTTTCACATTTGGCTACAACGTGGTCACAATGTGCAAGTCCAGTTAATTTTGAGTCTAGCTTAATTCCCAAAAATTTTGCGTGACTTTTTTCAGGGATAATACTGTTTTCGAAATGAATATTTATACGTGGAGGATTGCGTTGGCGACTGTAAACTACTGCGGTACTTTTAGTTGGTGATATCTCTAACCCATGTTCATCTAACCACATTTTCAAAGAATTTAGTGCTGATGACAACTCATGTGAAGCTGAGGTAACACAGTTGCCTATACAATAAACTAGCAGATCATCCGCATATTGCAGTATATTAGCCGACTGTCCTATAGATGATGCTAAATCATACGTATAAATATTATATAGCAGTGGACTTAAGACCGACCCTTGGGGTAGTCCTCTCCAAGACAGTCTTGTTAAGTCCGTACCCTTCAAGAGTATTCTGCGTCCAGAAAGAATATTTCTAATAAAATTAACTATGATTAACGGTATTTTAATGTCTATTAATTTTTTGCATAGGATTTCTATTAAAACATTGTCGTATGCGGATTTTATATCTAAAAATGTTGCAACCACCGACTCATTTTTTGTAAAGGCTAACCGGATGTCTGTAACAAATAAACTTACACTATCTATGGAACTCCTGCCCTTTCTAAACCCATATTGTGTATTTGACAAAATATTATGTTTTTCAACAAACCACTCAATTCTGTTTTTAATTAAATGTTCTACTATTTTCGTGATTACCGGCGATAAAGCTATTGGTCTATATGACGATTCTTCTGTAGGATTTTTATGTGGTTTTAAAAATGGCAATACTGCTTGGAACTGCCATTCTGGTGGAATGACACCTGTCATTATGACGGAATTAACGATATAAAGATAAAAATTCAATGCATTGTCGCCTAAATGTGAAAAAAAGGAATATGGTATGCCATCAACGCCTGGGGCAGTGTCCGACGTAGCAGATAATACGCCTTTTAATTCGTCCAAATTAAAAGGAGCATCAAGTCCATAGGGACATGTGGATATAGCGGAGACATAGGGTGTTACCAATAAATCTTCAACAGGAACTGTTGAAGGGGCTAGTCTGTCTAAGAAATTATTACTCAGAGTGGGCGTCATTGTTACAAAAGAAGATTCACTGATTCCAGCTCTGTAGCGCTTTATGTTTTGCCAAATAATTGATGGGTTAGTACTGGGTGATATGGATAAACAAAAATTCCTCCAACCATTAACTTTCTTTGCTTTTAATGTTTTTTTTGTATTAGATGTAATATTTAAAAGTATATTAAAATTTTCTTGTGACATATTTGAGTTATATATTTTCTCTGCCTTCTTTCTTTCTTTAACAGCATCATTGCACTCACTATCCCACCAAGGTGGAGATGGTAATTTGGTTGGTGCACATTTCCTAATTGGAAATGTATCATTAGCAGCCTCGATCATCACTGACGTAAGTATATGTGAGCTAGTTGAGACATCAGTACAGATATGGGATGACAGTGTAGATAACTTATTTTCTACATAGTTTTTGTATTCGTCCCACTTTTCTTTTAATATCCTGTGTCTCCTATATGAAGTTATCTTAGGACAATAATGTAATGCTAATGTTACTAAATTTAACTTAATAGGGAAGTGATCACTTCCAAATGTAGATTGTAAAATGTTCCAGGTTGTAGTAGAAGCTAAATCAGGTGAGGTAATAGTTAAGTCTATTGCACTATTATTTTCTGAAGGATTAGTACGACGAGTTGGTGACCCATCATTTAGGACACATAAATTATGAGCGTCTATTATATCAAGTAAGTCATCGCCATAGCAGTTTGATATCGAGCTACCCCAGGATCTATGCTGGCAGTTAAAGTCTCCCATGATAATAAAAGGTTTAGGAAGAGAGGAGATCAGGTTATTTAAATCAAGAAGAGTGTCACTAGTAGCTTTTGGAATATAAATAGACAAAAAACAGATTTTATTTATTACACAAGCTACAACAGAAAAGTTAGAATATTGAGGAAGTGAAAGTTGTGAAAAAGATAAAGTATTTCTAATTAAAATAGCAGCACCTCCATAGCCATCAGGCCTGTCATCCCTGAGGCAGGAGAAGCCACTAATTTTAAAAAGAAAACCTGGCCGAAACCAGGTCTCTGCTAATGCAAACAGGAAAGGGTTGTGTTTGTTTATTAAATATATTATATCAGCTTTTTTATTGACTGCACTTCTGCAGTTCCACTGAAGTATTATAGACCTGTGATCCATAGTGGTTTTGTAGAATTGAAATCGTTTCTGTGAGTTTTGCAGCGTTGGACGGTTCAATCATATTAGAATTTATCATGGTATTTAAAAGTAATATTAAATCTGAAACAGTTGTGTTAGGTGTTTGTGTGATGTGTCTATCTACTGGGAAAGCATTACCGTTTGGTTGTGATAATGCAGGCTGTCTAGTGAGGTTTCTATGAGCCTGTTGGTCATAACCTTTGACCAGTTTAGGGTGTTCTCTTGGTTTCATGAAAAAAGTTTTTCTGTATGAACTTGATGTAGGTTTTAATGATGGGCGTGTGTGTCTGTGTGATTCAATAACCTGATCCTTTGGTGTTGCTAAAACTTCAGAGTATGATTTAGAAAGAGGTGAACAGAGTTTTGAAGCTTCAGCATAAGATATTGATTTTTCTGCCATAGCAAACTTGATTTGTTTTTGTCTGTTAAATTCGGGACATATTTTATTAGTGGCAAAATGTACACCTCCACAAAGACAGCATGAGACATGATCATCATCTATACTACAAGATTCTCCAGAGTGCTCACAACCACATTTAAAACAACGTGGTTTTGAGCGGCACTGAAGTCGAGTATGGCCAAAGCGGCAACAGTTAAAACACTGGATTGTCGGGTAAGTGTAAATTTGTACTGTAAGTGACATATAACACATATATACGTGTTCTGGTAGGTTCTGTCCATCGAAGGTCAAAACCACTGTTTGTGAAGGGCGCCATGAAGTTTCTCCATTTACAATGTTTTTAATATTGATCCTCCTAGCTTTTAATATTTTGCCACAACCATCTGGTACATTACAACACTCTATAATCTCTTCTGGGGTCAAGTCAGTGGGGACACCACGAACTACACCCATCCGAGATACTTGATAAGTTGGCACAAATGCCTTATAATTATTTTCATTTAATACTGGGTTTTCAATAAATTTGTTTGCATCTACAAAATTACTAAAAGAAATTGAAATTTTATTTCTCCCTATTCTTTTTAGGCTTCCATTGATAATATTGCAGACAGAATGACGATTTAGAAACTTTCCAAATGACATTGGATGGAATGTGACTCCATCATTTTCATTGTCCGTTTTTTTGTGAATGTGTACTACAAATGGTGCAATGTCTGTAGCATTATACATTAATCTAGTGACAGGCGCTGGTGGTGAATTTAGAGTTCCTGGATTAGTTGTTTGAGCAATTGGAAGAGAAGAAGATTCATTTTTATCTACATCCTGTAAAGCATTATCGGAGTGTTTCTCTTGGCACTCACAAGGAGTACTAGAGCCAGATATGTTTTTTAATTTTTTGTTGCAGTTTTTGCATGTAATACTCAAACGGCTTCGCTTGTGACCTTTCTTCTTTTTTATTGATGTATCCGTGTCCATATCAGACTCGGAGTATACAGTTACATAACTTGCTACATTTGGAATTGTTCCACCTGGATCTGGTGGGTCATTCATTTTTAATAAATATATATAAAAAACTTACCGAAATGAAGATTACTACACTACTGTACACAAAAATAGTTATTACATACAATATATATACAATTTAAAGTACTCTACTGATCAGAATTAAATTAAATTTAAAATTAGTAAAAAAAACGCGACCGCCTTTTTTCAAGCTTTCCCGCCTTTTTTCCAATAAATAACATTCTCTGTAAGTCATTTTTACGTACCATGCATGAAGGTATAGATAAAAATGGAGTCCAGACTCTGAATACCTACTTGAAGCAAAAATGATGTATGGCTATCTCGCTCACTGTGGTCAAACCCTTTCTTTCTAAGTAGGGTAACCTTTATTGTATTTCTTCCAGGACAAAACTTCAAGTAGTTGTGTTCCATATAGTGTCAACAAAATGTTCACTTCTAAGACCTAGCCCGTATAGATTTTATATGTCGAGATACTTTATGTACTGTGCGTAAAAAAAATAGTCAAAAAACAAACTGTTTGTTATCGCGTGAAAGTTTGGATAATTCTAGTTTTTTAACAGTAACTGGAGGTTCAGTTGTTAAATTTATTATTCTTTTTACATTTTTAAACACGTAAAATTTCCTAGTTCATCTATACCTTCATGGTACCATGGCCATGGTAGTATTTTTGAATATTAAGTACAGATGGCTCTGCAAAATCTTCGAAGACACTAAGGCAAAATAAAGTTGTTTTTAGTACTTCAATTAACGAAATAATATTTTATTGTAATTTTTTATTTATGCTATTTTGTATAAAGTTTTTATTGACTTTTTACTGACAATACTTCACTGCAATATTCATTTTGACTTTTTACTGGCAACACTCCGCTGACTAGCAACTACCGATGCGCATTACCACGAAGTATAGATACAAGGAGTCCGAACGGTATAGGCTTTTCCATAATATTTCGTGTACACAATAATAAACCCAGATCATAGTTCTATTTTCTGCCACTGGCTGCGCAAGTGTTCAGGACGTACCGATGCTATTATAGAATATCTCTTGACCTTCTCTGTATTGTTGGGTTTAAAGCACTCGAAAAATTTCTAAAAAATTCCTAAAACTTATATTTAACTCCACGTTTCTCAGAATATTTTTTTCCACAGGTGTCAATAGTTCAAACGAGTACTTCTTGAAAAATGGCGCGCTCTACCGGCAAAAAATCTGTCCCTTAAATTGAGACCATTCGTTCAACATTACGTTCGGACTCCTTGTATCTATACTTCGTGCGCATTACGATAAAAATAGCATACGCTCTTTTCGCTAAGTTCTATGCACATGCATTTTAGTGGTATAAGTTATACCACTAAAATGCATGTGCATAGGGCACCCACGTACGGGTCGGGGGCACACAGCCGCAGCTCCTGCAGCACTGAGTGGTGATGCAGAAGGCCGCGAAGTACGAGCCACACGTAACGTACCAACGCCATGTCCCGCCGCACGCTCAGCCGCACGTACCCGACCACACCGAGCACGAACAAACTGGGGTACATCAGTGGGTACTTGGGGTATACACCGTATTGTTTATGGTGTAGCAACCGGGTGAACTTGTTTTGGATTTTCTCCAACATCAATTTATATTTAGCGTCGTGCGGGTTCCATACGATCGATACTGTTTCCAGGTGACTCCGGACGAGGGCATTATATAGAGATTTTATTGCAGACATAGTCTCAAAATCTTTACAGGTTCTTAGAATGAAACCTAGATTACGAAACGATTTATTGCATATGTTAATGATATGATTTTTAAACGTCACCTCAGGGACCATCTCAATACCCAGGTCTCGAATACATTTAAGTCGTGGAATAAGAACACCTCCCAAGTGATATGTGTAATGATTTTGTGGTATTAAATAAAGTTATTACTGCCTACATTCTTCTTATTAAATTTGTTTCTTTAGCATAACATCAATTTATAAATGACTCTAAATTAAGCTGATTGATTTAACTTGTTTTTCCGCTCATATCCTTTACTGGTTGCTACAAAATGCGTAAAATCAAATTAAATCAATTTATATATTATGCGAGTATTTCTGTGTGCTAGTTTTCCATACTGGATATAGATGGCGCCACCAGATTTTTTATGTGAGTTATCTATCTATACCTATATAATTATGGTCTATGTATCTATACCTATACTTATATGTAGGAGCTCCAGTGGGCAGCACCTCACCGGCCCTAGTGCGGGGGGAGGGGGTCGCCCTCTGTCTGTGACACGAGCAATATACAATACACAAGTGGTCACAGAGCACTTACCACGGAGGAGTTGCTGCCGCCGTTATCGAAACATTACGTTATTTACATTGTATTAAAAAAAAACTAAGTAGGAAATTTACTGAAACACCATGAAACCATGTTAATAAATTTCAGACAAAAAATCTGTTTAAATTGGTTTTGACGAAATGGTTCTTTTAAATTTATAAGGGTGTAGGTTTTTACTTTTTATGGTCTCTAATAAATATTAGAAAATAAGCGTGTGTGTGTGTGTGTGTGTGTGTAGCAGTAACAGTTTCAGATATTTATAGTTATGTGGTAGTTATCAGTAATTCATTGTCATAAAAGTTATGCTATTTTTCAGATGATATACAAATGACTAACAAACCTAAAAAGGGGTTTAAAACGACTGTGTCAATATTCCATTCCTTCAGAGCACAATAAACGTATTTCTAAATAACAGGGTCACCTGGTGAAGTGGAGAGAGACACTGCAGCGGAGGTGAGCGGGAACGCTGGAAAAGGACGCTCGAGAAAAACTCCGATGTCGTCGCCGGTATACTTCAAAAGGGTCAAGTGTGGAGCACATACAACCGTCGCGGGTGTATGACCAGATGTTTCAGTGCGGATGAAGCCAGGGCTCATGGAAGTATGTTTGGATGGTAGCAGATGGCGCTCTATAGTTTCTGCCTACCCCCGTGAGATGAGGCGTGATGTTATGGTGATGATGATGGGGTCACTTGTACCGAAACCTTTACGGTAATAGTACATCCGTTACCGTAAATATCATTTATGATAATTTGACACTTCAGACACACCAATAATGTTCGAAACAACTAACTAATAGATAGCGTTGTTGTGTAAATGATGATCAGACACAATAATAGTTTATATTATGATTATGTATGACTATATGAGGCGGCTCGGCGTCCAGGGCGGTTACTTACAGAAATGAATGATGGCGGCCATTTCCTGTGCCCGCTCAATTTCCTTGCCGCATCCATCATGGCGTCCGAACAGTATTGAGGGACACAACGATTTCATCTCAATAATACAACAGACATACATACATTTCCTCTATATAACTATAATGGAGGCGTTCACTCATCAGTTACATAACATAACACAGTGTACGGGCAGCTCACAGCACAGCGCGCCGCCAGTACTCCCACGTAGAGGGTCCCGGGGGACTCTCGGACTTATTTCATCATTTCATTTCCTCAAAACGTACGTATGTTATTTATTTAGTTTATTTATTTATTTGGTCCGAATACTGACGAAGTATACTTTTTCAAAGTAAAGTATACTTCGTCGATTTATGGTAATCTCAGGATCCACTGACCCGATTTAAAAAATTCTTTCAGTGTTGGATAGTAGGTACATGTATCTAGGTAGGCTATAGGCTATATAACATCACGCTGCAACGAATAGAAGCGAAGCATCAGTGTAAAATGTTGAAAGAAACGGGGAAAAAAGTCACGCGCGTGAGCTTTAAATGAAAACGCTACCCTATTCATGTGAGTTACAACAAAGTAATGTATGGAGAAATTGTTTGTTACCTATAGATATTAAAAAAAGTCCGCGAGGCCATATGTCTATCTTTTAAGGATAACCTGCTGTACCCATAAGAACGTCAAAAACATTATCAAATTCAATATGGTGTTTTCAAAAGCTATTTATGTGTATTTGGTAACATTTTTTATCAAATAAAATACCTTAGTTAGCCTACGCATTTAATATAGATTATAACTGCTTTTTACAGCATACAATTTAAATGAATATCTTAGGAGATATGACGAAAAAAGAATAACGCGCGGCAAAATAAAATACTTAAAGTGTTGGCTGAGCAACGCGAACGTTTCCTCGGTCTTCTATCCATAGTATGGATAGAAGACCGAGGGAACGTTCCGTTCGTTCGTTCGTTCGAGGAAACATTCCATACCATACTCCAATGTTTTGATGTTTGGTTAATGTTGGATGTATGAATGTAAGGATGTTTGTGGTTATTTCACGTAAAAACTGCTGGATGTATTTTCATGAAACTTTCCAATAATATAGCTTACAGGTCGTTACGCCGCTCAATCCCCGACGTACCTATCGGTGCTGAGTGCGTGTTTATAGGCGTCGGCGTCGGCATCGGCATCGGCGTCGGCATCGGCATCGGCGTCGGCGTCGGCGTTGGCATCGGCGTCGGCGTATGGTCATTACGCTGCTCAAATCCCGACATATCGGTGCTGAGTTGATTTTTATAGGCGTCGGCGTCGGCGTATGGTCGTTACGCTGCTTAAATCCCGACGTATCGACGCTGAGTTGGTTTTTATAGGCGTCGGCGTCAGCGTATGGTCGTTACGCTGCTCAAATCCCGACGGATCGGTGCTGAGTTGGTTTTTATAGGCGTCGGCGTCGGCGTATGGTTGTTACGCTGCTCAAATCCCGACGTATCGGTGCTGAGTTGGTTTTTATAGGCGCCGGCGTCGGCTTCGGCGTATGGTCGTTACGCTGCTCAAATCCCGACGTATCGGTGCTGAATTGGTATTACAGGCGTCGGCGTCGCCATTGGCATCGGCGTTGGCGTTAGTTTTTAGCAAATCTTTCATGTGAAGTGGTAATAAATTACAAGTTTTTTGGATTTTTAACAGCACTATGTAGGCTTAGTCATGCCAAATTTCAAGTCTCTGGGATAGTGGGAACTGGGAAGTAACCTGTACATTTTGATTCCCTAGCGAAAGTTGAAAATACTCAAAAATGGCTGTAATTCGGTTATATCTTCTGAATGCGTAGATCTAAATTATTGATTGTATCTTTTGTAGCAAGGGACCGCATAGATCTACATTTGGTATAAGTTTAAAAATTGATACCTTCAGCCGATGCCGAGTAAAAAAAGTTTTACGGGCGGATAGACAGACAGACGGACACCGTAGTGAGACTATAAGGGTTTGTACGAAGCCCTAAAAAGGTAAAACTCTGAGATATCATTTACTAAAATGACATTGTGGCCATGTGTGTTACTTCTTTAAAATTGTGCAAAAAAAGAAAACCAAACGGACGATTTAAAATAGCGTTATTGTTAGTTCATGTAATTTTTCTTTCTAAATTCCACGCGTACGAAGTCGCGGGCACAGCTAGTGTTTAATACAAGTTGATAGTAGTGTACTGTTACAATGAATGTTCCTGTTTAGTTTCATTGCTATAATTAAGTTTAATTGTGAGTGCGTTGTGATATTATTTATGATTGTCACATCGTGAAGTAATCTCGTAGCGAGCGGTGTCTACACGCACTACGCTGCTACGCCGTAGTGTTGCTACGACTCGTCCCTCAACCTGCTACGTCGTAGCACAGGTCGTAGTGTTGTTCAGTCAATTACTTGTAGTTAGTTACTTCAACTGTAACATTTCATATTGTATCTATACCTACTATAATATTACTAGCTGACCCGGCAAACGTTGTTTTGCCATACAAATGTTAGGGGTAAACACCCCTTATCACTTAGAGGTTTCGAAAAACAGATAATAGCCGATTCTCAGACCTACTGAATATGCATAAAAAATTTCATAAGAATCGGAGAGCTGTTTCGGAGAAGTATGGGAACGAACATTGTAACACGAGAATTTTATATATTAGAGATAAGGTTAAAGAGTTTGTTTGACCGCGCTTAGTTCAACTAGTTGTACATATGTTGATCAGTTGCATGAGCGACTGTCCTGGTGTGTTCATGTTAACAGAAAAGAAGAAAGTAATGTTGTTAGGAGCGTTCAAAATGAATGTTTCAGGAAATAGCTAGAGGAAGCTTAAGAAACGATGTATGAACTTTGTGAATGAAGATGTGAATGATAAAGCGATCAACACAGTTTGTTACGACGTGTTATGGAAGGTTGTGGAAGCATAACACATGTTGTGACGACTTCAAATAATGTGATGAGGGCAGGAGAATGATGATATTATTTTATTAAGTAGTTGACTCCAGTTCGGTATACGCTCCACTGTATATTATGATCTTATAATTCTTAAATAATATAATGTATGTTTATAACTGTCACGTAATCCAAACAGACAAACAGACAAAAATTTCAAAAATGCCGGAAATGGGTTCTCTTGGTTATCCTTTAACCATCTGACTATATTTTTTGAAAATATGTTCAATGTACAAACTATTTTTTCCTACAGATTTATTATAAGTATAGATAAGAAAACCACTCTTATTCATTTTTGTTTAATGCTGTATTTAATTTGGCTCGTGTCATGATCGATACCGGCACATGCGCTATGAGTAGGTAGGTACCCATTAGTCGACCAACAAGTTGTACAACCAGTGTATGAACACGTCGCCCTTGACAACAGTCAGCTGTTCTGTTGGCCCCCAAACATTATAGTATTGTGATGAACCTCACAATGTTCTCTTTATTATATATGTAGAACTGTTACAATATACTAACAAGAGATACATGATGTTATATTGTGTTACTTGTTATATTGTGACTGTGGTGTTGGTGTATCTATCAGACTACAACTGTACAACCTGTCACAGTGATAACATAAACTATATGTCGGAGTAACATAATAGAGAAAGGAATTTACTAGGGGTTTACTATCAGTCTACATACTGTAGAAACTATCTTTTAGAATGTTCATACATCAATCTGACATTCTATTTCACACATAAAAGGTTCCACAGCACGTCTACAACCAAATCCCCTATAACCTGCGCCTCTACCACAAAGATAATGATGTTCACACAAAACATCACCTCTCAATCGTCACTTTACACTTTCTCACAAATACACACTTTATAATTATCACTCGCGATAATGACCGGTATAAACTCTTTATCACTACTGTGAGTGAGCAACTAGTCGGGCAGAGATTCGTCCCGTCTAACGTCTCAAACGATACTGACTCTTAGCTCTGTGGCTGTCTCTTATTTAAACTTATTGCAAAGTAATAATAAATAAATATTCATGGACATTTCACACAACGTCCTCTGGTCCCAAGCTAAGCTTATATGCTTGTGTTATGGGTACCAGAATACGGATAGAATACTTAAACTACTTTTTAGGGTTCCGTACCCAAATGGTAAAAACGGGACCCTATTACTGAGACTTCGCTGTCCGTCCGTCCGTCCGTCCGCCCGTCCGTCCGTCCGTCCGTCCGTCCGTCCGTCTGTCACCAGGCTGTATCTCAAGAACGGTGATAGCCAGAGAGTTGAAATTTTCACAGATGATGTATTTCTATTGCCGCTATAACAACAAATACTAAAAATAAAATAAAATAAATATTTAAGGGGGGCTCCCATACAACAAACATGATTTTTAGGGTTCCGTACCCAGTATCTCAAGAACGGTGATAGCTAGACAGTTGAAATTTTCACAGATGATGTATTTCTATTGCCGCTATAACAACAAATACTAAAAATAAAATAAAATAAATATTTAAGGGGGGCTCCCATACAACAAACATGATTTTTTTACCGTTTCTTGCTCGATACTAATAACGTTGCCTTATGTTGCATAGATAATGGTAAGAAACCCTTCGTGCGCGAGTCCGACTCGCACTTGACCAATTTTTTTTTGTAAACGTATACTTATAATACATAGGAACACCCAAAGTGGGGACGTGGTGGGGTAATCACGTGTTACGACTTGTCTACAATCTTTTACGTTAACAAATTATACGCCTATAAGTACTTATTGTCGCTCCGTCATCTATAATCTGATATATAAAATTCACGTGTCACAGTGTTAGTTACCGTACTCCTCTGAAACGGCTTGACCGATTTTTATGAAATTTTACATGCGTATTCAGTAGGTCTGAGAATCGGCCAAAACATCTATATATACACCTAAAGAAGAAGGTGAAGTAGAAGCATATCTGAAATATATGAGAGTCTTTTTGGACTACCAACTATCAAAGTACAGCTCTGTGAGCGTTGCTCTCACAACGCTTGTGCTGGCGAGGATGGACTGGACGCTAAACATCTGGAGAAAATACACATTTGTTTATTTTATGAGAACGACTAGCCTTCCCCATCATGCCCCAATTTTATTACCCCATCATACCCCTTAGTATGGGGTAAGATGGTTTTTCATAATGTATTTATTAATTACGAATTTATATTAAAAAATAATATGTTAAGTTGATTCTTCAAATACTGTTCAATACCAAATTATAGTTAGATTAATGTCATTACGTGCCATAACATACAATGTGTTGTACAATAATGTAACACACACAGTCAGTATGCGATAGAGACAGCTGATCCTGTGAATCGCTGCGTGCTGCGTGAAGGTATCGACCGACTCCGACCTTGGCACTGACGGAGGACGACTATTTATAAACCAGCGCTTAGTTGCACCTCCCTGCAGGCCCCTGCCCCCCTGTGCACCCCCCGGGGGCTGGGGGGAGGGAGACCTCCCTCTTACAGCATATCACATGAGTTTTAATGGATATTACGTTATTTAGTTAAACTGGTTACATATTTTTTGACAGTAGGTAATAATGTGTTGTTGTAAGGAAATAATATTAATAAACAAGTGTTATGTGGGTATTTATTGTTTTTGTCCTGGGTCACGTGTTGTATGCTGCTCATTCACAGAGTCCAGTAGGAACCTGGATACAGTTACTTCGAGTGTTTAGTGCACATTAATGATAACGAACTATGACACTCCCAGACAATCAACTATGGAATATGAGCAGGTGACCACACACTATATTCTGTGTAGGTGACCTAATATCTGTACATTTTTAACTGAGTTGAAGGATTTAGTTACGAATTTTCATCTCGCTGAGTAAGAGTGGGTAGGGATATTGCACACAGATAAGATCTTCTACTTACAGAAGATGTTATCTGTGTGCAATATCCCTTAACTGACTTATACAGCACCCTGGGTTCACCACACGGAGTATACCTGGTGAGTTACACACAGCTACCCACACGGTTTATTTTCGAGATATCCGTTTCTTAGAAACGGAAAACTCGAAAATAAACCCTGTGCAAACACGCCTAGTCAGCTCGGCACAGTACACCATAATCCCTCTAAAGTAGAGGAGGCCCGTGCCCAACAGTGGGACGTTACTGGGCAGTAGGGAGAGTCGAGAAGTACATACTTTATGTATAACAGGATAGATACATCCTGGGAAATATGAAATGGAACGAGAATAGAGTTCCCTAGCTAGTTGTTGCTGGGCGATCGATGATACCTGGGGGGGGGCAACGGGGGCTCACAGGGCGCGGGGGTGCCCCCCAGCCGCCCTCTCGGTGCGAACTCACTGAACGCGAAGAGATTTATTTTTAATTTGTGCTCCGTGTAGTGTTCAGTGAATAGTCGTATTTAAAGAGCATCTCGTGTCATCATATGGCTGTCGTCTTCCTCTCAACGTGACAGGTGTCACAGTCGACAGTGACAGTCACCATATTGGCAAGAGTTTAATCTTATACATATTTTTCCAACAATAAACTAGATCATTCTAATCAACAATTAATAATAGTATGGATTACATAATTGTTATTATCTTCTACTATATAATAAATAATAGTTTAAAAAAACTAAAAAACACGCTTTATTTAATCGAATTATTGAATTGTCATCGGTCTTTGACAGGTGTGCAAAATTTGAATAGAATCTGACCGTTTAAAGTGGGTCAAAATAGCGTCCAAAGGAGTCGGTTACAAACATACAAACAAACATACAAACAAACATACAAGTCAAGCTAATATAAAGCGTGTAAAAATAAGTCGGGTTTTCCTTCCTGACGCTATAACTCCAGAACGCACGGACCGTTCCGTTTCCGGTTTCGTTTCGGACAAATATATTGTACCCTGGAGCAGTGGAAGCGTGACACTAAACTGTGGTACAGACATACAGTGGGCCACCAGCTGAGAGGGTACATCCACATATTATATTACCAACGTATACTGTCGAGGAACATCGACGTTACATACACCATCAAGTTCCTCGCGTATCTACACTCGGTGTATAACGAGAGACAACACAACACTAGTGTGTCTACACAACACTAGTGTGTCTACGCAACACTAGTGTGTCTACGCAACACTAGTGTGTCTACGCAACACTAGTGTGTCTACGCAACACTAGTGTGTCTACGCAACACTAGTGTGTCAACGCAACACTAGTGTGTCTTCGCAACAGTTAGACAAGTACAGAGGAGCTCATCTCACGGACGAACAAAACAAATAACTTGAAAAAGAATTAAAAAGCAAATGAGACACACACACACACACATCAATAAATAATAATAATAATCGACAGTATGTAAACACTAAACGAATACTTAAACATAATACAAATTATAATAAACTGTAATCATAATGTATGGAAATATTAATTCAGTTCTGCAACTCTTCCTTCTGTAAAAATAAAAGTAGTCGTAGTATAGAATACAGATAATAGACTTTTTGGGATTATACAATGTTCGCGCGACTTAATAACTCAGCACGACGACAGAAAAATTTAATCCATTGTAATATGTTACCGACCACATCACTCAACATTTGAACACTAGACTCCGCTCACAGTTACCGCGCCCCTCGGACGAAAGACCATTCCGCTCGCTGAACTGACTCCGCTCACACCTCTCGGGACACGTACGCAAAGGGTCGCTCGCGCAGAAAAAGTTGCAACCTTCGCGTTCGTACTGTAGGGACAGTATTCTTTGTACTATACTTTGTAATATACTGATTTCATTGTTTGCAAGTAGACGTATGTCAACAGTTCTACGAATGCATAAAGACCATTGTGCTTGCCACCTAAGTTATTATATACAAATATATTATGTATGGATTCATTGTATGCAATACTATGCGTGTCAGCAGTTTTAGGAATATACAGAAACGATTGTTCTTGCTACCTATACATATAAGCTAATATTATATTAAATATATTGAGTCAGAAATAAACGCCATTCAAGTCCGGACGTATTTCATTTTATCCTCTAACCGACACACACGACATATACACCTAAAGTACTAACTATATGTATAGTGAATAAGTGCCCAAATCAGCTCACAGAAGACACGATAACCAGTCTGTCTGTCCGAGTTCAGCATCCTAACACGTGAGCACCGACATTACCTACACTCACCTCCGCCTTTCAGCCCCAGCGCATGCGCCCCCAGCGCAAACAAAATAGAAAAAAATGTTGGAACTAAGTACCACACACGGAGTTTTTATTCCCAGCTACCGCGTAAATTAGCATATGGCAGTCTGGGATTAAAACCTTAACATTTTGTAATTGCAAATTGCCAAAGCATGGGGTACGAATTAGAACATTTTGTAATTGATTTATATAAACGATCAATAGGTGGCTTTCGATGCACGTTTGTAAATTATAAAATGTAAATATGCCGAATTAAGTAGAAATATAGAGAATAAAAAAAATTTTGTATATTTTAGAAACAAAACTTGAAATCCATAATAATTTAACTCCTTACATTGAAGATAAATCTTATATAAAAAATTCACGTGTCACAGTGTTAGTTACCGTACTCCTCCGAAGCGGCTTGACCGATTTTTATGAAATTTTACATGCGTATTCAGTAGGGCTGAGAATCGGCCAACATCTATAGTTCAAAGGTTTTTTTTTTTAGTACCTATGGCATAACAACGTTTGCCGGGTCAGCTAGTAACACCATAAATAATCAATTGAGAGTACGAAAGTCGAAGCTGCTTATTAGTTTAATTTAGCTTTGACGTGTATGTTGTATTTTTTACGGATGACGCGAGATGGCGTGCACTTCAAAAACGACCTCATTATTGTAATTTTCGATTTGTTTTTTTTTGATTGAATGGGACTAACATTCAATCAGATTTCGCCATTCGTTTTCTTCACGGGTTTTCTTTCTAATCGTTATATCAAAAACTAGCTGTGCCCCGTGGTGCTACCCGCGGTAAAAAAAGATAAAAAATCGTTTTCTATTAAATTTTTTTCTTACGACCAAAACTTTAATCATAGTTCATGAAAGTATGATTGATCTTTATACATTATTTCTTATGTGTTAATCTGATAATATATGTAAGCTACATTAATAGCAAGTTTCATGAAAATCCATTAAGTAGTCTTTACGTGAAAGAAAAATAAAACTGGTCAAGTGCGAGTCGGACTCGCGCACGATGGGTTCCGTACCATTATCTATGCAACATATGCCCCTTAAATATTTATTTTATTTTATTTTTAGTATTTGTTGTTATAGCGGCAATAGAAATACATCATCTGTGAAAATTTCAACTCTCTAGCTATCACTGTTCTTGAGATACAGCCTGGTGACAGACGGACGGACGGACGGACGGACGGACGGACGGACGGACAGCGAAGTCTCAGTAATAGGGTCCCGTTTTTACCCTTTGGGTACGGAACCCTAACAATCATCCTTACATATCCAAACATTGGAGTATTATTTTGTTACGCGTAATACTTTTTTCGTTATATCTCTTATGATATTCACTTAAATTGCGTGCTGTAAAAAGCAGTTTTAATCTATATTAAATGCGTAAACTAATTAAGGTATTTAATTTGAAAAAAAATTACTATATACATATAATTATGTATGTATATAGCTTTTGAAAACACTGTATTAAATTAGATATTTTTTTTTGACAATATTTTGGGTTTTCCTTAAAAGATAGACATATGCCCTCGCGGACTTTTTTAAAGAACTATAAGTATTAAACAATTCCTCCATACACTAATTTGTTGTACCTCACATGGATAAGGCAGCGTTTTCATTTAAAGCTCGCGCGCGTCCGAAATTCTCAGCAAATTTAATCATATCTCATACAATATACAACAAACCCTAACAAATTATGCAAAAAAAGCCATCCTCTTGAACCATCCCATCTATTAAAAAAAACCGCATCAAGATACGTTGCGTATTTCTGAAGATATAAGCTCACATAGGGACGTACATACAAAAATTGAGAGGTGTCAAGGGACACCCGGACGGAACGAAGTTCCTTTCGATTAATTAGTGAAGGAATTGTAATACAATTTTATTTTTTTTAAGTTATAATAATTTTTTTTTTATTATTTATTATTTACAAAAAACCTGTATACACTCAACAAAAATAATCGTCGCGACACCACACTGTTCAATGCGAAATAGAAATGAAAATATCTGGCTTGCTTTCTATAAGAGAGAGAGAGAGACAGACAGAGAAACATGCGACGCCGCACAGCTTACAATAGCTTACTATAGCAAAAAGTGTCGTGACAACTTTTCGTAAGAATTTTTTCCGTCTAGCCCCCTTTCACAACGCGCGATAAGGAACTTCGTTCCAATAACGACTTTGTTTTACAATAAGTAAAGAAGATAAAGATAAATGGTCTCATTCGTATTGACTAATCGGAGGTTTAAACGGAGATTTTATCGGAGAGATAATAATCGTTTTATCGTAAAAAGACTATTATGAATAACAAGTTATGACAATTTTTGCGAACCCATTTTAGCGAACTTTTAAACCTCCGATAAGTCATTATGAATAAGACCAAAAGAAGATATATTAATATCCCTCCATCCATCAACGACTCTCCGTCCACTGTTGGACATAGGCCTCCCCTATAGAACGCCACAATGCGCGGTCTTGTGCCGCTTGCATCCAATGTCTCCCCGCGACCTTGACGATGTCGTCGCTTCACTTTGTCGGGGGCCCTGTTTACAAGGCTCGAGTCACGACTCGGCCTGTCAATCTTTATGCAGTTTAAAATGAAGCTACAGCCCTGCCCTAAAGGCCCATTAAACTATGCTAGTCAAATAAAGAGTTATTTAAATGAATTTAAGTAAATTTTACAAATTTACCGTAAAAATAAAAGTCCACACCCGAAATTTTTTTTGTATGGTTTTTTACCACGAAGATAAGCACATCGATGCTTGGATGTTTTTGTTGCTCAGCCGGTTGCTTTTTTAACCGACTTTAATAAAAGGAGAAGGTTCTCAATTCGTCTGAATGTTTTTGTTATGTTTGTTACCGCACAACTTTTAACTGAGTAAAGCTATTAGAATGTTTTTTTTAATTTGAAATCTGATGGTTCCCGTGTGGTCCCATTGCCACCAGGTCGGGATCTGATGGTTACTACTTCTAAAAAATCGAGGAAAACCCTCAAATTTCAAATGCCCATGAAGTCGGTTCAACTTTTTTTTTAAGTACCCAACTATTTGGTAATAAACTTTCTTGATTTTGAGAAGGCTCGTTGACTAGGGACACTAGTCGTCGGAACAAACAAAACGTCGCCGTACGAGTAAAATATAGCTTTTGTAAACTGATAATTTTCTAAGTCTATACTGCTACTATTACTATGCCCGATGGGTGACCTGTCTGTCTGTCCGTCAGTCCGTCTGTCTGTCGGTCCGTTCGTCCGTCGGTCCGACCGTCTGTCGGTCCGTCCGTCGGTCCATCTGGACGTCGGTCCGTCTGTCTGTCGGACCTTCCGTCCGTCTGTCATCCGTCTGTCCATCGGTTCGTCCGTCTGTCGGATCGTCCGTCCGTCCGTCGGTTCTTCCGTCCGTCGGTACGTCAATCCGTCGGTCCGTCCGTCGGTCCATCCGTCTGTCTCCACGCTCAAGGCCCACGATAGAAGCTATACAATAGCTTAAAAAACATACAGACGAATTCACTATCAACAGCTAGAAATTGGTTCACTATCGTTCCCTGTACTACATGTACACATAGCTTTTAACAGCGTGCGAAACTTTAATTGATGACGCACTGGCCACTGGCCAGCGGTCGTGAATAGGTAAACAACGTAGCGCCATCTACCAAGCGGGCATGGCAAGTAGTCTAGCTGTAAATGTCACTAGATGGCAATAATTTTTGCCATCTGTTGATAATCGCAGGAATGAAAAATAGCTCGACTTAGAGTGATCCAATATTAATGTTCTAATTCGTGTATCTGTCTTTATTATATTATCTGTGGCCAAAGTAAAAAAATCTTACCTTTATGTCGACGGATTCTATAGGTTGATATGACAACTACAAAATAAAAAAAAATGGCGGTGCTATTATTTTATACCATATTTAACAAATAGTTTCGTTTATTGTCTCGCACAGAGTTTTTAGTGAAATAATATATAGGTAGCCTATGTTATTCTCAGGACTATAAATTATCTCTATACTAATTTTCGTGCAATTCCATTCGGTAGATTTTGCGTGTTAATGTCATAAACAAACAAACTCACATTCATATACATTTATGTAACTATTAGTAAAAACCTATCAGACTATATTCTGTTTCATTAAAATCGGTTGAGTCGTTAACATATTTACGGCACTTATACAATATACTGTATAAATAACATTGGTACTGACTCTATATGCACAACTAAACAATAAAATTAAGTGTCAGTATTAATTGTTATTTCGTTGTACACATTTACATTCATTGAAATCGTTAGTCTATAGTACACAGAATTTATAAGAAGAAAGTTCAGTTAATAGGTATTGCCAGATTGTGTTATTGACAGCATTAATTTTTATTTTTTACTTAAGTTTAGTTTAGTTGTGTGCGTAGAATCGGCACCGTTATGTAATATATCCACGAATATATCTGTATTATGAGGTATAATAACATTACAACACACAACTATGAATATTGTCCTACAATAATACACAAAGTTTATTTTATAAAATTTGAAACAAAAATGATCAGTCACTTTAATTAATATTATAACAATAGTTTAGTACCTGTGTTTAGTATGTATGTATGGCCGCACAATAAATGTTCTTATAAATTGAGTTCAAACTGATTAGCCAACACGACACAAACTATCAAGTCTCACGTTCGAGTTACAGTTCACTCACTGCACTATAGTGCACCAGTCAATCGAACTCCTTGTGGAGGTCTAGTTTAGTGTCCGGGTGTGACTGGTCCCACTCCTCCTCGACCCTGAGCAGCACGTCCAGCACCTGTCTCTTGACGGAGGCCTGCAGCCTGGAGGGCAGCCGCTTGGTGCTCTGACACACGCTCGCGAAGAACAGCTCCAGTGAGGAGTTGTCTGGTGCTGGAGAAGAGTCCGGGTCCCAGAGCTCAGCCTCGGGTCGGTTCTCCTCCACCTCGACCGCCTCCTGCTCGTCCTTCATATCTTTATACTGACGTCCTCTGTAACAGTACAACAAGTATTGTTCATTATTGTTTCTCTTAGTTAACTTCAGAGGGCCGCACTTGTATGTGTCAATACATAGAGTAATAGGTACTAACAGTAAGTGAACGATATATTACTGTTAGCTATTATAATGTACTAGCTGTTGCCCGCGACTCCGTACGCGTGGAACTTAGAAAATTTTCCCCATTTTTGAAACATTTTTCACTAATAGTTCGCTCCTATTGGTCGCAGCGTGATGTTATTTAGCTTATAGCCTTCCTCGATGTACTATGCAATATTGGAAGAATATTTTAAATTGGTCCTATGGTTCCTGAGATTAGTGTGTTCAAACTAACAAACTCTTCAGCTTTAGTAGTAGTAGTCGCACGGATATATCATTATACCTACCTATTGTAGGAGAAGACGCTCTATAGTCTCTCTCTGATTGTGGAGTGGATGGTGTTACTTACTGTCTGACGGTCATGTATGGCAGCAGGAAGGCCATCTTGTTCTGGAAGCGCCACTTCTTACAGGGCAGCCCGTTCTTGGTGATGGGTCCCGTGTTGCTGCGCTTCATGGCTTGTCTCATGGAGTCACGCAGTATCTTCCACTCGCGTCTCAACACCTCGCCTGATACATATAGATAATGTTTGTGCATAGTGACAGTAACATACAGACATAGCAGTGTACCTCGCTATTAGTAGTATCAATATATCTATTAGGTACCTACTTGTTATTTCGTTGTACACATTTATATTAATCCTTAGTCTATAATACACAGGTTTTATAATAAGAAAGTTCAGTTAACATTGCAGAATTGTGATGATGACTATCAATTTTAATTTGTAGTTAAGTTTAGTTGTGCGCGGAGAATCGGCACCAATAGAATACAACAACACATCAATAATAGACATAATAACTATCTCCGTTTAATAAGTTGGTTAACCGGTGACCACTTGTTTTGGAAACAACCACGCTATCTGCGGGCGTATTATGAGCTTTTTAAAAATCATGCAAGTTCCAGGCAAGCCGTACACTGCCTGACTAAATTATGTATTATGGTAAACATAAAATATTTAGTTGAAAAATTTTAGTTAGTACTTAAACTTTTAGTTGTACCTTCTCTAATAAGATATTAATCTATGACTGATTTAGCGAACTGACTGGCTGGGAGTTATGTACATATTGCGAATTTGGCTGGCAGTTTAATTCACCGCGTAAGCTGCCTGGAAATAAGAGCTCATAATACGACAGCTGATATCTTGAATGCAAAACGTAAGTTAACAATTGCTAAGAGATTATCACTTCTAACTCAAGATAATAATAAATAAATAAATATTCATGGACATTTCACACAACGTCCTCTGGTCCCAAGCTAAGCTTATATGCTAAAGATGATAAAAAAAAAAATTATAAAAAAAAATAATAATGCTTATGATGATAAAGTTCAATTTATTTTGTATATAAGGAAATGGTGTAAGTTCTGGTCACAGTTGTAGAAGTATTTCTCAAAGCTATAGAGTAATATTATAACAATTATGTTGTTGCAACGTACTCTGTACTTAAACGCGTGCAGGTAGATACGTACTGTTAGCGCCGAGTCGCTCGGATATCTCGAACCAGCACCGATCCCTCGCGTCATTGTCGCGATGTCCCTCACTGCGCGTGTCGTACAACATAGGATACTTCTTCACTTCGTCGATGAGACTCTCTCTGTAGTTCCTCGAGTTCATGACGTCATCAACTAATGTCCGGCACGCAGTACGAGAGTAGGAGTGAACGCGGCCTCCCCTAGCGACGCTCAAGCTACACTGAAGAGAGAGGAGGCGATGTGCAACGTTGCCGCTCCGCATAGCGTCCGCATAGCGCGGCGCGGTGTGGCACAGACATTACATTACATCACGTCCGCCGCGTCCTCACTCCTCAACGCTCAACTCAATACATTATTTTATTTCTCGAACTACTAAACAACTGTTTGTTGTTTATAAAATTGTAATTTAGGTATATTAGTCGCACCAAGTTGATAATAATATGTTTGTTTTAACATTAATAATTATTAATTCGGGTGCACTCTTAGGTAAATTATCATGCGTCTGATGCGTTAATCACTACATTTATAGAGATAGGTAATATTATTATATTGTAAGGTTTAAATGAGTGTGGGACACTGAAGCTGTAGGTAAGATATGTTCAGGAACGTTACGTTCAGAGATTACAATCTGTATACCTATATTAATATAATAATATGAAATATTTACCATATTATTAAATATACATCGGTTTATTATTAACCCTTTTTAAAATGTAAGGTTACGTTAGAATACTTTTGAAGTTATTGTTTGCAGTGGATGCAGCGAAATAAAACGGTTTTGTAAACGGAATATTGTGTATTTTATTTTAATTTAAGACACAGTACAAATATGGACGTTGTCGCCATGACCGGCTTAGCGAGAGTGAGTTGCCATACATAAAACAAAAGTCTGCTACCAAAAAACCAAATTACAAATATAAATGTTGCCACTTTATATAACATTATTCAATACACCCCCTCAACATTATATTTTAATTTATAAAATTTTAATTTTACCATTAAACATATTTAAAACCTTTATTTTGTACTACACCCCCTTAAGATAAATTCTGAGATACATCCCCTTAACAAACTTTGTAATGCATCCCCTTAATAACATAAACATAACCTCTAACCAAATATGCAGAGCCCTGAATATTATACTCTTAAGTATTAACAAAACTTAGGCACACTAAAACATTCTTCACATACACAAGATACCTTAAATACTAACTCAGCACTATCCTATGCATGTACACATTTTAACAAACTTATGACAATATCATATCCCTAAGCTTAACAAAAAGTATTTTTCCTAAGGGTTTGGTAAACAAATCGGCTACATTGTTATTACTACAAACAAATGTAATTTTAACTAAACCTGTTGGTAGATTTTCTACAATGTACTGATACTTGATATCTATGTGTTTCAATCTTTTATTACTGTCATTGTTCTGTGCTATATTAATCACACTTTGATTGTCTTCAAATATTTCAAAATCTACATTATCATATCCAAAATCTCTAAGTAGCTTTTTTAAATAAGAACCTTCCATAATACTCATACTCAAAGCTACATATTCTGCTTCACAAGATGACAGTGTTACACAAGACTGTTTCTTACTGTACCAAGAAACTGGACAGTTAAAAATATAAAATATTTGACCTGAGGTTGACTTCCGGTCTCCAACATCACCGGCCCAGTCTGCATCACTGTAACCTTGCAATTTACATACATTTTTGCTTTCATTATCATATTTGTATGTTAAAGATAAATCAATAGTACCCTTTATGTATCTTAATATCCTCTTCAAACATTTAAACAAAGCTACACTAGCACAATGCACATATCTACTAAGAAATCCTACTGCTACAGATAAGTCTGGTCTAGTACAAGTAGCATACAAAAGACTACCTACTAAACTTCTACAGACTTTTTCTATTTCAACACTTTCACTTATATCTCTCTGTAATAATTCAAAATTGAAGTTTTGTTCTATTGGAGTACACACAGTTTTACAATTTGACATTTGATATAAATCCAACAACTTTAATAAATATCCTTTCTGATTAATTACAGTTACACAATTTTTAACATCTTGTTTTATATTTATTCCCAAATAATTACTTGCTAGACCCAAATCTTTCATTTTAAAGTTTTTACTTATTGAATTTTTAAAGTCATTTACTTGGTTTTTATTACTACCAAAATACAACAAGTCATCCACAAATAATAACACATAAATGTAATCATTTCCAATATGTTTGAAATATAAACATGGGTCATTCTTTGATCTTAAGAAATTTTCATTTGACATGAAACTATTAAACTTTGCATTCCAGTATTTAGGAGATTTTTTAAGACCATAGATTGACTTATTCAATTTGCATACCTTATTTCCTGGTAATCTCATAAAAACTGTCTCATTGATGTCTCCATAAAGAAATGCCCCAGTAACGTCCATTTGGTACACTGGTTGTCTTTTCTGTATAGCTACAGCCATCATGGCTTTGAAGGTAGTTAACTTGGCAACAGGTGAGTATGTCTGGTCATCACAGTTCTTCTGCTGGAATCCTCGGGCTACTAAGCGAGCTTTATACAAAGCTTTTCCTTCTGCCTCCTTGACTTTGAATACCCACTTGCTACTTACTATGTTTTCTCCATCAGGAACTTCTGTCACCTCCTCCCATGTATTATTTTCCTCCAGTGTCTTCAACTCCTTGTTTATGGCTTCTTCCCACTTATTTTTATCTGGTCTTTTCATAGCTTCTTCGTAGGAAATAGGTTCATCACAGCAGTAACTCAGGAACATGTTTTCTTGTCCTTGTACATAGTCCTTAAACCAGCTTGGCTGTTTTCTCGTCCTTCTAGGTCTTTCTGTTACCTCTTCGGACTGTCCTGAAGTTTCTGGAGTTTCCTGTGAATTTTCTTGTTCTTCTTCTACATCTTCCTCTATATCTTCTTCTAATATTGACTGCTCATAAAAGGAGTGCATGGAGTCCTGTTCATTTTCTCTTTCTATTATTTCATGGTTCTCTGTGTCTTCATACTGGCTTTCTTGTTCTTCTGAAACTTGTGCTGTCTCTTCTTGACTGTCAAAATCTACGTGATATTCCTTTCCTTGTCTTCTGTTTCTTTCTTTGTTTTCTATAGACTGCTTTATAAATACAACGTCTCTCTTGGTTTCTACTTTGTTTCTTTCTGGAAAATATATTCTGTATCCTTTTGTATTTTCTCCATATCCCATGAAATGGCCAAATTCTGCTTTGCTATCAAACTTCAATCGTTTTTGATCAGGAATATGTACTGATACTTGACTACCGAAGACTTGAAGGTTGTTGACATCAAAATCTTTGTTCCACCAAAGTTCATATGGTGTATTGTCTTTTACTCGACTCGGACCGGTTCTGTTTATGACGTAGACAGCTGTATTAATCGCTTCTGCCCACAAGTTCTTATTTAGGCCGCTCTCTAATAGCATTGTTCGTGCTGACTCAACCACTGTCCTCATCTCACGCTCTACACAACCATTCTGTTGTGGAGTGTATGCCACACTTCTTTGGTGTTGTATCCCATATGACTTTAGCAAGTTTTCCATTTCTTTACTAATAAATTCTTTCGCGTTATCACTTCTAATGTATTTTACTATGTGACCGGGGTTAACTTGAACTTCTTTCAAATACTGTTTTAAACATTCTATTGACTGTCCTTTATTCTTCAGAAAATACACCTTTCTATATTTAGAATAATCGTCTTTGATGAGTAGAAAGAACTTAGCCCCTCCTAGTGAAGTTTCTTCCATTGGACCTCCAATGTCAATATGTATAACCTCTCCTGGTTTCGTTGCCCTATGGGTACTGGATGGGAAGGGGAACTTATGTTGTTTTCCTTTCAAACATGGTAAACAGGTTTCTTCTTCACTATTTTCAAACTTTATATCCTGTTTTATCAAGATGCTTTTCACTTGATTTATGTCTTGGTGACCTAATTTTGCATGCCATTCCCTCAGATCTGACATCACTTTTCCAACCATGGCACTAGTGTCTTGCTGTCTGAATAACATTCTGTACATTTTTCCATGTTTCTTGGCTACAGCATGCACACTGTTGTTTTTGATAAACTGACACTCAGTGGCAGTTGACTCCAGCTTGTAACCTTTGTCCAGTGCAGTACTCATAGAAAATAAGTTTGCCTTGAGGCTCGGCACATACAACACATTGTTTATCAATGTTTTAATCCATTTTTCACCATCATATGCCTCAAGGTCAATGTCACCATAACCTAAAGCTTGTATTATTGTCCCATCCCCAATAACAACGTCTATTGGCACTAACAACTTTTTATAATTTATGAAGCTGTCCATTGTAAAGCTCATATGCTCAGAAGCACCACTGTCTAAGAACCATTCATTGTTTACACTTCTTGATGTAAGTCCACACACTGACATGACAAATGCGTTTTGTTTTATATCTGTTTTTTCTTGTTTATTGTCCTTATTAAACCAACACTTTTCTTTTGTATGTCCCCGTTTTTTACAATAATTACAAAATGGAATATTTTCAGTTTTGCCACTTTTGTTGTTTCTGGCTTTACAGTCTTTTTTGTAGTGGCCTACCTTACCACATTTAAAGCATTTTCTATTTTTAGAATCCGTTTTAAACGCTGTGGAACTACTGTTTTCACCTTCTTGGTATAATTTATTCCGTTGTTGTTCTATGATGAGCCTTGCTGTCAACTCCGACAGATTTTGTTTTTCAGATGGGACAGAGTCCCATGCGGAGACAAAGTGTCTGAATTTATCACCTAAAGAACTAATTATTTTTGTGACAATCATATTTTCTGCAATTTCTCCTTTTGCTTGTTTAATTTGTGTTGCAATTGCCTCGACCTTTGCAATGAATGTTGACACATCCTCCGAACTGTTATACTTTTCTTCGAAAAAATGCTGCTGCAGTATGTGCAGTGACACATCAGATTTTGGCTCATATATTACATTTAATTTATCCCATATTGCTTTTGCAGTTTCACAGTTTTGCACCTGCAGCATAGCTGTGTTACCTAGCCTGCTCACGATGACTCCTTGGGCCTTCGCATCTAGCCTTTTCCACGTGGCTAACTTTGTGTCATCATTTTCTGGACATTTGGATGAGCCATCCACCAACTCGTAGACATTTACCGCCTTCAGTATGACTTTAACTTGAAATTTCCATGTATGCCAATTACCGGCATTTTCCAACAACAGGCGATTGTTAGACGCCCCAAAAATATCGCCCTCGCCGTCCATTTTGTTGTACCGACGCCACTGCTTGACCGCAGAACCACACCGCCGTTTTACCACAGCTGCTATGCTACACGATAATTCCTTTATTTCGCTGCGGGCTGCTGGGCCCATAACCTTTTGAAGTTATTGTTTGCAGTGGATGCAGCGAAATAAAACGGTTTTGTAAACGGAATATTGTGTATTTTATTTTAATTTAAGACACAGTACAAATATGGACGTTGTCGCCATGACCGGCTTAGCGAGAGTGAGTTGCCATACATAAAACAAAAGTCTGCTACCAAAAAACCAAATTACAAATATAAATGTTGCCACTTTATATAACATTATTCAATAAATACCTTCACGATTTATTTTTGAGCAAACATCGAAAAAGTTATTTTAATGAATTTAAATAATTAAACAATGTGACAATAGATTTTATGAATTTGTGAATCCTTACCTATTTAAAAACAAAGTCGCTATTTTTGCATGTATTTCCCTTTGTGGGCTTAAATCTCCGAAACTACACAACGGATTTTGATACGGTTTTTTTAATAGGTACTATGGGTTTTAAGGATGGCTTTTTTGTATAATTTGTTAAGGTTTAGTTCCTAACTTCCACGCGTAGGTACGAAGTCGCGGGCAACAGCGTGTTTTATATAACTTTTAGTTGATCCAATAATAACGAGTGAAACAACAACAAGTAGAGCGCGTGTTGCCTTTCTCACCCCCGCGGCCCCGCCCCTACCGCCGGGGACATGCGCTAGTGTGAGTGCGCGCACACTGTGATAGTATTGACAGACAGTGCGGCTGCGGCCTCGGTATAGGCGGGACGCGCTACGCTCTGCCGAACTTGACTCTAATATTTGTTGGAATAAATAACAACTCACAAACATACAAGCATCGCCATTAAAACGACTCAAGAAAGCAGCCGATAACGACGCGGTAAGTTGGTACAAACATAATAATATTGTCTGACTATAACATTATCTTAGCGCGACTAAAAGAACCGTAAGCTAATAATTATATGCATATTATTTACAGTAAAGCAGTGACCCCTGCCGGGTATGGTTCTGTGCCTCGAACTCTAACGTATACATAAATATAACCAGAATGGGTCGCGCAATCAGAAAAAGACTCAGTAAGACGCAGTACCGACAAATGCAAAGAGAAAAAGCGAAACGGATAAGAGAGCTTGGGTAATTATTGTATACACACATTACATTACATATAAGTGACAATATTTGAGAGGAGTAGCTGTATTAAGAGGACCGTTTGCTCTATCTACTGTCATCACCCCTCTTCCTGCATAGGGTGCTGTAATAGCCAGCTGATAGATCGCGCCCTCTGTGAGAGAATGAAAACTCCAAAATTAACTCTGTGTTAACACGCCTGGATAGTGTGGTAGATGTTCTATCTCACGAAGTCCGTATGGTTTTCGTTGTGTGTGTAACGTGTACCGATGAGTGTGCTTGTGCGCGTGAACGTAAGGAGCGTCAGCACAGAAATCTGATTTGACCAAAATATATTTAAAGTATTTTTTCAAAAATAACATTTATTTAAAATTTAAAGCTATAATTACGTGTATTAAATAAAAGACAACTGTATATACATATGTAATTATAAAAGCATTTTAATTTAGGCACTATAAAGAAAAAATAATTAATCACTATCTGATGAAGATTAAAAATCCAATTCGCTAGTATCAGAGTCATCTTGCAAATCATTTGGCATTGTTCATAATTTTTGACCTGCTGTTTTTATATTTTTTTTTAGAAAATATAGACTATTTTATGCAACTAATTTCAATATTATTGAAATATTCACTATATAGAATTTTTAAAAAATAATTAAAGCTATTGTTTTAAATGTTGTGACGTCATCGTTGTACGCAATCTGTGTATTGACTTTTCCTGATAAAATTAAGACAGATTGCAATACATCTTTTCAAAGTTGCCAAGTTGTTATAATAGACCACGAAGTATAGATACAAGGAGTCCGAACGGTATAGGCTTTTCCATAATATTTCGTGTACACAATAATAAACCCAGATCATAGTTCTATTTTCTGCCACTGGCTGCGCAAGTATTCAGGACGTACCGATGCTATTATAGAATATCAGAATATCTCTTGACCTTCTCTGTATTGTTGGGTTTAAAGCACTCGAAAAATTTCCTAAAACTTATATTTAACTCCACGTTTCTCAGAATATTTTTTTCCACAGGTGTCAATAGTTCAAACGAGTACTTTTTGAAAAATGGCGCGCTCTACCGGCAAAAAAATCTGTCCCTTAAATTGAGACCATTCGTTCAACATTACGTTCGGACTCCTTGTATCTATACTTCGTGTAATAGACCAATTTCAACTCCACCACAGAGTAGTATATCCCTCAGAAAGCCTTAATATTTTAAGTCCTTCATTTCAAGGGCAAATAGAGATCATTTGCTTTTTTGGAAAAATAGTCGTTTGTATAGCAAATTTTCAGAAAAAAACGAATGGATCATGATCAGAAACTCTATTCCTCGAATTAGTTTTTGAATTAAGAGTTTAAAAAAAATATGAACAATGCCAATTATAAATTCAACGTCCAGATTGAAATATTTCAAATACTCATTTTCAATTCGTTTCGACGTTTAGACCATAATCCTTCCCAAAGTGGAGGAGGCCCGTGCCCAACAGTGGGACGTAAATGGGCTAATGAGCGAAGAGACGAGGAGATGTATACTATCCTTAAATAATAATATACTCGTATATACCTACTGCCTACTGTGTATATACAATACATGAAAGTAAGTTGCTTTGTTTGTTTATGACGTTTAAGACCATAGACATACGAGTACAAGACAGTGCGTCTACGGCTAAATCAATGACCCGGCTTGAGGTCTAAAAAATATTTATGTGTGCGTGAAGTACAACGGAAGTTGCCCAGTTGCCTGGGGCAATATTATTGACGTCCGTCAAAACATGATTGTCATTAAATTAATAAATTGTGTTTTTATGTGAAAATGAATTATTTGAGTTCAAATTACATGTGAAATCCTATGTTGTGGCATTTCATAATTATTCTGATACACTAGAACACCCAAAGACTGCGCATTTCGTCATTTTCGTTTTTTTGTTCGTGGCGGCGTTCACACTACAAACTGACAATGGTGTCAATTAAATATGGTGTATTAAAACAGATGTTGATTTTAAATGCCATACTTGTATCAGTGTGTTCAAAAGTGACGTTTGCAGATTGCAAAAATTAGGCAAAAATTAATGTCATCACGGTATGTCACTTATATTAAAGTTCCATATCATTTTAGACCATGAATTCAAGTTAGCCCGGGCCAAAGAGTATAATAATATGGCTAACTTGCCTTGTCTTCAATTTTAAACGCCAACCCACCTTCTGGTACATCTGTGGGTGTATTAAAACAGATCTTGATTTTAAATGCCATACTTGTACCAGTGTGTTCAAAAGTGACGTTT
The DNA here is from genome assembly GCA_916999025.1 of Orgyia antiqua. Taxonomy (NCBI): domain Eukaryota; kingdom Metazoa; phylum Arthropoda; class Insecta; order Lepidoptera; family Erebidae; genus Orgyia; species Orgyia antiqua. Next base: position 18,125,655 of record OU779867.1, read on the forward strand.
GCAGATTGAAAAAATTAGGCAAAAATTACTGTCATCACGGTATGTCACATATATTAAAGTTCCATATCATTTTAGAACATGAATTCAAGTTAGCCCGGGCTAACTTGACTTGTCCTCAATTTTAAACGCCAACCCACCTTCTGGTACTTCTGTGTTTAAGACTATAAACACGAACGGTAGGTAAATATGGTGAACTCCGCCATTTTTGTTTATTTTACAGTTGTCATAGCAACGTACAGTCCGACGCGTCGACTTAAAAAGTCTTTACTTTGACGAGAAGCTTTTAATCCCAGACTTTGAGACATGATTTACGCGGCAGCTTAGTACTTAGTAGAAACTTGTTGTGTGTTACTTACTCCCAACAATATTTGTATTGTATTGAGACACTTTCTTATTTGAGATTGGAATAGATAGTTAAGTATATTCTATACTACATAGTTTTTTTTTTAAATTTTACAGTAATTTATGGGTTGCAGAATTAATATTGTCTAGCAATTTGATTAGAGTTTCAATTTTACCTTGATTTCCGTTTCGATTACAGTTTCTATTTCATGTTCCATTTTACAGTAGATGCAACCATATTTGTATATCAGTGTGTTCATGACGAAGTTATTAACGAAATTAAATTCTCCGCTCAAACGTTAAATAATATTTTTGTATAAGAAGTTATATATGTAGCTATATATCAATATTGTTGATGATTGTGTCACTACTGTTACAGTCGTCGTCGTAAAGAACTAATTGCAACAGGCGAGTACGAACCAAAACAATCAGATAATGAACAATTTGATATAAACGAAGATATTCCTGTGTCTCAAAATGATGTCAGGTAAGTAACGTTTAATGGACAGATTAACTGATGTTTATTTCACACAATGTGGCAAATTTATTTTCGTTTTGTTTGTGGGCAGATATTTGTTGTTATAATCATTATTCATAATAAATGAAGCCAATTGAATAGTAAATACTTTTCGATTTTATTAATTTCCATTATTTCCTACAAACAAAACCTCTGATATATTGTAAGTATTGTTTAACAATGTGATATCAGCCCACAGAATACAACAGTGGGTGTTGGTCTCGGCGACGAGCCTACTGAAGTGGTTTCCATAGTCAACAAGGAGTCTACTCCAAGCAGAAGTCCCTCCCAGGAGAAGAGGAGGCGGAGGGTACAAACACGTGTGCCGGAGAACACCAAGCAGAGCCTGGATAAATATGAGCGAAGGAAGATCAGGCGGAGACTAGACAAACGTGTATTAGAGAGGACGATACTGGGGGCACAAACACGTGCGCTCAACAAGGCGAAGCGGACAATATTAACACGTGTGATCCGCTGTAGTGTTGACCTTTGCAACAACAATAAAGTAGATAATCCAGAGCTGAGCTTCTTCCCGGAGCCCCTTCAATCTGAACGGTAATACTCCGAGTGCACAGCACACATTAACATTGCCTACCTAATTATTTATAATATGTTCTCATTTCCTTACTAATTTATAAGTGCGAAATCCGGATGATGACACACAGTAATAATTACGACGAGCATAAGTGTTAATGTGTGGAAAGAAACGATAGCGATAGCGCGCTTTAAAAAAAATTGGTCAAGTGCGAGTCGGACTCGCGCACGAAGGGTTCCGTACCATTATCTATGCAACATAAGGCAACGTTATTAGTATCGAGCAAGAAACGGTTGAAAAATCATGTTTGTTGTATGGGAGCCCCCCTTAAATAATTATTTTATTTTATTTTTAGTATTTGTTGTTAAAGCGGCAATAGAAATACATCATCTGTGAAAATTTCAACTGTCTAGCTATCACCGTTCTTGAGATACTGGGTACGGAACCCTAAAAATCATGTTTGTTGTATGGGAGCCCCCCTTAAATATTTATTTTATTTTATTTTTAGTATTTGTTGTTATAGCGGCAATAGAAATACATCATCTGTGAAAATTTCAACTGTCTAGCTATCACCGTTCTTGAGATACTGGGTACGGAACCCTAAAAATCATGTTTGTTGTATGGGAGCCCCCCTTAAATATTTATTTTATTTTATTTTTAGTATTTGTTGTTATAGCGGCAATAGAAATACATCATCTGTGAAAATTTCAACTCTCTAGCTATCACCGTTCTTGAGATACAGCCTGGTGACAGACGGACGGACGGACGGACGGACGGACGGACGGACGGACGGACGGACGGACGGACGGACAGCGAAGTCTCAGTAATAGGGTTTCCGTTTTTACCCTTTGGGTACGGAACCCTAAAAACGTACAACGCCATCTATTGAGTAGAAGAGTAAACTGCTGTTTGTTAAGGCTAGATTTCTAAATTTCACGCGTGCGAAGTCGCGGGCAACAGATAGTAGTTTATAAGCTTTAAAAGAAGTTTTGAATTATCCTATGTGCCACGAACCTAACACGTCATTAGTTATGGGATATCTACAATGTATTCTGTGGTAACGGGTGGGTTTTAGTTGGTGTGGAGTCCTGTGTCTGTCAATATTCTTAGTACTTATCAGATGGCGCACAAACATTGGTGCGGTTATTTATGAGTATTTTAATAGTGGTAAGTGATAGTTTATTTTATACTAGCTGTGCCCATGACTCCGTTCGCGTGTATCGATTTTTTTTCGATCGACCCAATCAATTTTTTTATACTTTTTTTAGTCGCTAGATGGCGTTGCAAGTAACTAAATTAAGAAAACATCTCATGGTCCACTCAAGTGGATCGATTGCGATGAAACAAAGACTAAATACCTTGAGTTGTGTAAAATTTTTACGTATAAAATTTATATTTGTAAGTGCTGTACATTCTACATGATGCGTGCACAGACAAACATCTAAACAGACAAACAGACAAAAATTTCAAAAATTGTGGAAATGGGTTCTTGTCGTGAGTCAGATGGTTAAAGGACAACCTTTAACCATCTGACTATTTTTTTGAAAATATATTCAATGTAGAAAAATTCTACAGATTTATTATATGTAGGTACCTATAGATTCATATACATATAATTTCAGACGAGCAATTTGGCTGCAGAATATTAAGATGGTACATGACGAGACTGACACACGTGGTGTAGTGTGTGAGAAGCATTTCCTGAAATCATTTATCATAACCAACAAGCGGCGACGGCGTCTTTCCAAATTTGCTGTCCCCACACAGTTGTTACCCACGCACGGATCAATAGAACAGGCTTCGATTAAGACAGAACTTGACATGACATTTGATCGTGTTGAAATCAAACAAGAGCTTGAAACTATAACTTTTTATGTGAAAAACCCAGATGAGGAAGATGATCAAGAAGACGATTCTAAAAATGGACAAGAAAAAAGTCACGTACGTAATCAAATGGAATCACAAGTCATCGCAAGTCATGCTGCTACTGTAGACAAACTTAGTCAAAAACAAAAGTATAGCAGTAAATTTAAAATACTTGCCTTAGCCTTGTACATTAAACACCCACATTCTTATAGGGTTCTCTATAGCACTTTTAATTTACCTAGAGTTACAACATTGTATCGAATGTATATACCATCAAGCACACAATGTAATCAACATTTACTGGAAGGATTACAGTTGAAAGTTCAGGAGATGAGCAAGTTACAGAAGCAATGTGTCGTTAGCGTCGCCTCAATCAAGTTAAAACCACAAGTACACTATGATGCCAACAAAGATCTATTCTATGGTTTCCAAGATCTGAATGGTATTCAAACATTAAAACCTGCCAGTTTCGCTCTAATCATAATGGTCCGAGGTCTTTTCCACAACTGGAAGCAGGCAGTTGCTGTTTCATTTTTAAGCCATCATCAAGATTCTGAAAATATTAAATACTTTATTTTTCAAATTATTGGCGAATTGTTTAAAATAGGACTGGAAGTGCGCGCCTACATGTCGGATTTAAAAACAGATACCCTGACAGGTACACGCACAAACATTTCTTCAAAAGAACCATATTTTATTGTAAACGGAAGAAACATTTACTACATGCACGACCCGCTTTACATGTTGAAAGATATCCGCGATGTTTTACTGACTGACACAATCATATACAATGCGTCCGAAGTGCGCTGGCGACACTTCCGTGAATGTTATCAAAGAGACAGTCGTTACAGATATATGAGACTTGCTCCTAAGCTTACAGATGATCATTTCAAATGCATAAGGAAGAAAAACATAGAGAATATCACTAACAATGATGAATTAAGACACGAGAAAAATTTAATAGAAGAGTTAACATTAGTGACTGATGTATTCAGTTTGACAACAGCCAGAGCTATGGCAGCTTATTTAGAAACAAACACATTGTCCGACGTCAAAAATACATTGGATTTTATCGTTACGATAGCCAAATTAATGGATATGCTCAACTTCAGTGTAAAACACCCACCAGAAACAAAAAACGCAGTGTTCACTGGCGACCAACAACAGATTGACTTTTTAGTAGATATGTTATCAGTATTCTATAAGTTGCGATTGATAAGAGATATTGATAAAATGTGTCCAGTGTTTCTAAGTGAGAAGGGAACATTTATTGAAGGATTCCGCTTGACCATCAACTCACTTATGTTGCTACACGGTGATTTAAGCAAAGAACAATGTTGGCATCCAATTGTTGGTTTAACTCGTGACTGTTTTCACGATTACTTTAACAAAGTTAACGAGAAATATGGCCTTAAACCCACAACTCAACAAATCATTTCAAGTATTTCTTTATTTCCTATTTTTAATGTCTTTAATTTTTCTCCCAGGAAACAACCTACTAAAAGTGCCAAAGAGTTTATAGTAGAAGCAAAACTTATGGATAACATTGAAAGGTACGAAAAAGTGATTGAGTATATCGATATAATATGTGCTGAAGAAACTAAACAGTTTAATACTATGAACTTGCCGAGTGAAAGGAAATCACAATTTATATCGTTATATTTGTTAAACAAAGCGAACCAAGTTCACAGTGAGTGCGTACATATGAAGAAGTACATGACTCCAGACGAGAGTGAAGCTGTGGTTGCACACGTCGTGGCTAACATTGGGTTCGTAGTACCGCACAAGTTTGTACTGTTTGTAAAAACATTAGAACAACATTTTAAATATTATTTCAAGAAAGATACAACAACATGTTATAGACTATCAGATCTGTTGCGTTTAGTAGAGAGCGTCACATTCGAGATGCCCTGCGAGTGTTTCCCCCTACACTACATCAAACACCTGTATATGCGCTACAGAGTACACTTACTGTTAACTTGTAATCAACAATTGTTTAGTGAGATGGACGATTATCGTGTACAGTTTGTTGTTAATGATTTGTGATTAAACAATAATATTTTAATAAACATTTCATATTTGGTGTTGTATGTTGTATTCTTGTTGTTTACGTTCACTACGATCCTTCTATAATGAATATTATTGATGATACATTAAGTGATGTATTACATAAATTACACGAGTCTTTTGTGCTATTTTGGTATCATAGATGTAACATAATTATTTGATTATCAAGCGTTCTTCAAATTTCCAAAAAAAAAATACAAAATATAAAGACAGCGACAAAATGCTGAAAACTACACTGACAATGAAAAAATGGCGAGAAATAAATATGAGTTCCTTTTAAAAGTAGTTGTGATATAATAGCATAGAATTAGGACATAATATAATAATGTACCATAAAGACTATTGGTCTTATTCATAATGACTTATCGGAGGTTTAAAAGTTCGCGAAAATTGTAAAAACTTGTCATTCATAATAGTCTTTTTACGATAAAACGTTTATTATCTCTCTGAAAAAATCTCCGTTTAAACCTCCGATAAGTGATGAATAAGACCATAAAAGTCTATAATTTACAGTGTGTGATGTGACGCACAGTGTGGTTAATAATAGTAACATTATGTTGAGTGTGTGCGGTTTGCTATGAGATGAAGAGTAGGCGCTCACCACAACACTGAGGTGAACAGTTCTCATAATGATGTTAATCTGTCATATCATCCGAATGTGATAACAAATAAACAATTTATATATCTTAGTAAAAGTAAGTGCTACATTATTATGATATATATCTATTATAATATACAGTAATACACTGACTGATATATCAACATAATTATACTCGTAGCATTATAATAATAATAATTTATTTACCTATATTTAAACTAGCCACATAAGTTCATCATTAAATTATTTTTAGTGTTCTGACTCAGGACATATTTTTACAATTTGATAGATAATGAAATGAAAAGTAAAGAGATAGTTACAAAAGTGTTAGATCTATATTATTATGTTAACAATAAACTTGTTACATTCGTCGCTTGCAATAATACATTTTTAAAATAAATTAATATTATTGTATACAAGTTACGGCTATTGTTGCAAACACTTGAGAACCTCACATTGTTGATCACAAAACAATGTCCTCATACCGTTGATGAGATAAATAAGATAATTAACCATCATTTACGACGTCCAACACATTGGTGCACCACTTCACTCCATACTTTCAATAAGACATCCCAGAACCTGTGCCAGAACTAAGCGACGTTGTGTTGCTCTGTCTCATAATAATGTTCCTTATTATAATGATGCTATCCTTTTCTTGCAGCAAATAGTTGCACACTTCGTAAATGTAGTTTTCCTTTAGCAAAAAGCTGAATAATAAAATTATTCAAATAAATAAGAATATTTTTATTATTTCTACAGAATTATCGTACTTATGTTTTGAAACGTTTACATGTTGTACCTAAGTGTTCAACTAAAGTCGTTGATATAATTAAAACATAATTATAAGTTATAGATGTCTCCAGTAAATAATTAGATTTTTCACTCAGATTATCGATTTAAAACCACTAAGATATAAAAAGCAAAGTCAATATATCTTCAAATTACTCTATATATAAGTTGACTAGCTGTTGCCCGCGAATCCGTCCGCGAGGAATTTAGAAAAATTTCCCCGTTTTTGCAACATTTTTCACTACTGATTTGCTTCTACTGATCGTAGCGTGATGTTATATAGCCTAAAGCTTTCCTCAATAAATGCCCTATCAAACACTGAAAGAATTTTTCAAATCGGATTCCTGAGATTAGCGCGTTTAAACAAACAAACAAACTCTTCAGCTTTAAAATATTAGTATTGAATAAAGAAACATTTTAGTGGCGTGATATATCGACATGCGAGTCATGCGACACTCTGTCAGCGGAGAGAAATTCACATCAGCACAAAAATGTTTAAATTCACCAACAGCTAGTGATACAAAATAAACTCTATAACTGTTGTATAACCTTTATATTGCAGTGGGGTAACATTTCATTTACAAAATTTACACTTTATTCACAGCTAATAACTTAGAACTTTATTATAAAAGTAATAGAGTTGCGTGACATTAATAGTGTGTAGGTAATAAGGAATGATCCGGTAGGATTACAGCTACCTGCGACACCTATTTCATAATAGGTTGTAAGTATTTTGGCAAGTTTAGTGTCTTCTGTGCTCAAGTGTCTCCTGTGTGCTCAGTTGTTCACACCACAATAATAATATGAACAAATACAAAGAGAATTAAACTGATTCATATCAGGTGATGTCTCATTCTCATAGTTAATGTATAGTACCTACTGATGTACTGTGTATAAGTAATTCTAAAAGTGCTGCATATAATCCATTCCAATATTGAGAAAATTTTTAACTAAATTATTATTTAATCAAATATGTTAGTCGTCTTGTTATACTACCGTATGTAGAGTCCTGTGGGAGAGACGTCAACTTTTAACCTCTAACGTACAAGTATAAAAGCAAATTATTTGTCAATTGTCCATTTCTTACTTAGTGCCGAATATTCGGCCGCCGAATATTCGGCCGACAGCATTGCCGAATATTCGGTATTCGGCCAAATCACTATTCGTGGCAACTCTAATTCTTATTCTATTCTTATTCTTACTCATGTATCTGACGTCAGAAGTGTCTTGCTAGGGGTACCACAAGGCAGTATTCTAGGGCCACTATTCTTATACTTGATATACATATATTAATGACATGCCTACTGTAGTTAATAATGATTTGACACTGTTTGCTGACGACAGTACTATTTTATTTACTAATGACTCCGTAAATGACATTGAAGCTGAAATTAATGATTCTCTAATAAAAATAATATTTCCAAAAAAAAGTAGTATATGTAATATATCCGTATTCTGGTATCCATAACACAAGCATATACCTAAGCTCAGCTTGGGACCAGAGAACGTTGTGAGAAATGTCCAAGAATATTTATTTATTATTTGGGTTTTTAAATTGAATATGCTTATCATATTTCACCTTTGACCGCCATGTTGCAGTGCACCTTTCAGTCATCATGACGTCATGGTAGACCAAATACTATCCCTTCATGTAGGAAGCCCACAGTGTCACTGAGCTGAGAAGTTGACGCTACATTTCCAGGTGAATATAGGATGGTGTAGTTTACTGAAGTACTTCTCTAAACATTAGTTCATATTTTAAAAGCACTCAACTCTGTACAGTTAAAATAAACCTATATAATAATAGTATTAGTTAACTGTTGCTAGGTAGGTCCATACGTGCATGTCTAGGGGCACCTGTAAGAGGTTTAAAATAGAAGTCCTATGACCCTAATATTACCCATCTATACTTAAATATCTATTATATTAAAATGTCTCTATCTACGCATTAATAAGTAACTCTATTAAGTATGTACTTGTATTAATTGTAAATGATGTAAAAACAACATTAATAGTTGTAATAATGGTTAGTTTAACATGGCCTGTTTATAATCAACACTGTATCCTATCTGATCTCATACTAATACAAGTACATTTAGGTTTCACATACAAATTGCAAAATAATTATAACTTGAAAATAGCTGCAGAACGTTTGAAGGACAACACAGCGGCCGGTATTGCTATCTTTCACTACTTTAAGTGTAAGAGCGGGATAGAGAACATGACGTAATACTGTTGCTATGTTTGCGGTCCCTGTCTAACTCAATATATATTCGTATCTGCATCCTTGTCATCGGTGTTGCTAGACAGACTGTCGCCAGCGAAGCATCTACCGTGACGATGTAAAGGCGTATCTACACTGGCGCGGGGGTTCTCGGAATATGCCATTTTTTGTGTTTCGATATAATTTAACAAGACATCATGGTGCTGTTTATTTTTTGTTATGAGTTCACAATGGTTCCCTAATGATTGACCAAAAAATTTTTTAAAAATTCAATCTATCTATATTTAATAAAATATATCGATTAATACTTACAATGTTTTCTTTTAGGAAAATCCAGAGCTTTGCAAAAAAATGTGCATGATGTGGTCAATTTAACAAGAATACCAAATTTTTAGACAATAGAAGATTTATCTGATAACTCAGTTGCCAAATGTTAGTTCTGTAAAGTAATCAATTATAAAATGTTAATTTAAGTGTTGATCATTTGGCAAAATGAAGCATTTGTGAAATGATCAGTAGTAAAATGATCAATAGGCGAATTCATTGTTTTGCCAAACGTTTTTTGTCAAGTGTAGTTTTGCCAAATGACTTTTGGTCAAACAATCGGACACCGTTCACAATACATACGCTACTGGTTATGTTAAAAATATTATGCATATACTTTTTATTTTAGTGGAATATAATGATTGCTAGTATCGTTAATATGTACAATAATAAGAAGAAATAATCTCAAAATAATCTGAACGAAAATATAAAAATTATTTTGTGAACATTTTCCTCAAAAATTAAAAAGGTAGAGCAAAAAATCTAAATTAAAATAGCTAGATTGGCAACACTTGGCTTTAATTACAATTCGAGAGGAAAATTCCACGTGACGTGTGCTGATGGATGGTCTCACCCAGGCTCGTTGACAATGGCTCCGATAAAAACAACTATAAAAACAAAATGAACACATCGTTTAAGGACATGTGCTGTATACGTAATGCAAATTTATTGAAATTTAAATGGAGTACTCATTTATATGTTACGATCATGTTAGTGCTGGCAAAAGAGAGATTTGAAACTAGGATAAAGTATGTCTGTCTGTCTGTCTGGGTTATTATATAATACACAAAGCAAAGAAAAAGAAATTTGTTAAGTATATCTATTAATCACACATGTGACACGCAGACACACAAATGAACATGTTTAATGTTCTGCGTCTAGGTGTTCCTATGTATTATAAGTATGTATTTACAAAAAAAAAGTAGTATATGTATTCTATCCATATTCTGGTACCCATAACACAAGCATAAGCTTAGCTTGGGACCAGAGGACCATGTGTGAAGTGTCCGTAAAAAAAAATTGTACAATATGTACTTCCTTAGCATGTTGGAAAGTTTTTAAGCTTTGTAATTTGATTGGATATTTAAGAATTTTAACCACGTGAAAGTCACAATATTAAAGAGTTAATATTTGAACGTGTTGTTGATAAATAGTTATAGCTATAATTCATATACGGTGATCATATAATCGTATCGTGTCCGTGTCGTAGTCGTGTGCTGTAACAACGTATGAGCGTGTTGTGTACAGGGTCACCTCTAGACTAGACCTTGTGTGTGCGCGCCCTAACGTCTAACTGCACCGACTGTTGCTAGGTGATGCGCGCCCTCACACCGCACTAGTAGCTTAGTTTCATGGCTTTATTCGTAATATAACTGTAATAAACTTCGATATACATATTATCAAGATTTTTAATTTCACTTACTTTGTTTCAAAATTTCTCTTCCCATTATCATTTCACCTAGGCGGTCTGCCCTTACATAAGTTGCCGATGCTTATGTATAAACGCAGCAAAAATATTAGAAATTTGAGTGAAATTATTCACTGGTATCCTAAGATATTTGTATCTAGGAGGATTAAATATATGTATTATAATTCTATGATTTGTAAGAACCATGAAAGTCACTCTGGATGTCAAGTGTCTATTAACTCTATGGTATCATATTCTTGATTCTGTATTTTGATTTTATAAAATGTCACTTGCTGTATTTTGTGTTTATTTATATTTTATATTAAATTTGCAATTAATAAACAGTACGTCACTATCCCGGTCTAAGACAGCCCAGGAATATCACATCCCATCACCAGAGTCTATCATACTGCCCAGTGACAGCTCGCAGGAGACATATGACGAGTTGGTAGAGGAAGTGCCTGCGTCTCAGGAGCGTCCTATACCGCTGACATTATCTAAGAATAGAAAAACCGAATACATCCCTCGAGAGAACGAGCTCCGAGAGAATCACAGCGAGCAAAGTGTGGAGCACTCACAAGTAGAGTCCTGTGCTGATGGTGGGGAGGGAGCGGACACAGAGCGCGCCACTGTTAATATCAGCGGAGAGTTCTTTGATCGTTCTCAGGTTGATTTTAGTGCTGACGTCGTGGAGCAGCTGGACGATGAGCATTCCAGACAAAACGTCAGTGAGGAGTTTTTTGATCTTTCGCAAGTTGATTTTAAAGCTAACGCTACGGATAAGTTTATATTATATACAAAACCTATCGCTACAAACCGTAATACATTAGGCGCCTCAGCTGATTTTAACCACAGCGAAGAGGTTTTCGATCTGCCTCAAATTGGTTTTAGCGTAGTAACGGTAAAAGAACTCCACGCCGAGTCCACCATTGACTACAGCTATCGAGTAAGAAACACCACGTTGGCAGCGATGGTAGTAGGTGGTGACACGTCTAGTGGTATGCGTCGGTTAAATAACAACCGATCATTGATTCATCGACTCAAATCTTCCAACATTTCGTCAATAAACAGACCCGGGTATCCAAAATCAAGGCGTCTCTTTATAGCGGGTTGGTTTTACGATTTGTACTCGGGCATCTACATATCATCATGCTACGTGTGTGGTCTCCAGCTGGGTCTACCCACCTCCTACTGCTACGACGCTTTCGAGTCGGAGGACGCGAGTACCAAGACCGTGGCAAGGTATGCGCGCGCCGAGTGCTGGAACGGGTACTACGGGGAGCACGTGCAGAGGAGAGCTCCTTACTGGTTTCGTAAATTCAAGTACGAGGAACAACGCGGCCTGAGGATGCAATACTTCAAGGAGCACTTCATGCCGGGCTGCGTCAAGAGGTTCCTGGACATAGGCACCATCTACACGGAGAGGGTGTGCCGCCACTACTGGCCCTGGATCCAGTACGGCAGCTTCATGACGCACCGCTACGGTCGCCTGGAGGCCGTGATGCGCTACAAGACGGTGGGCTGCATCGTATCGCACCACGCCTCGCTGGTCCCCTACCACCGCGGCATCTCACTGTTCGCGCGCTTCCACGTGTGTCTCTGTCAGGGAAACTACTGCAACACAACTACTACTCACTTCACCTCACTTCACTCGCTGGCTTGGCTACTCGCTCTCTCTATCGATCACTTACACTTAAGTTAATAACATAAATGGATAAGTCTTTAGAAACAGCGGAAATGGAAACAATTTCATGTTGAATGTCGCAGTTTTTTGTAAAATACATTTTATTGTATTTTGGAATTGTTGTAATTAGTTACTTTAGTTTAGTTTTTGATTACGTTTAATATTGATTTTAATTATACTATGATTAGTTTACACACTCAATACGTTTCATTTACTTCTAAATGGTAGTTCTCCGTTACTTCGTTTTGTCTGTCAGATCTTTCGTGATTAATTTCAAAACCACTGAATATATTTTTTCTTGTTCACACCGTGCGGCGCGGCGCGGGCGCGTACGGCGGCACTTTTAAGTATATTATTATACTCTTTGGGCGGCATACTGGATTAAGATGATGATGATGAGTTAAGGTTTCATGTCAGTTGGATGAGACAAGTAGGTATACCTAACATGAAAGCATTACAATTTATTTTCCAATGCATCAAGTGGGAAAAGAAAGACATCACATTAAATAAATGATAAAAACAATAACAAATATAGCAAACTGTAAATAGAATACCTCTAAAAATAAAATGATGTCTACAAATCAAGTGGCTTTAAAATAAAATAAAATAAATCTATAAGTAGCAAAATCGATTCAGGCACGAAGCTCTTCAATAAATAACTGAAGAACGAGTTTATTAAGACATTCGACATACACGCTAGTCATGGTAATACCTGAGTCACTACCATGGCCCGGCCAAGGGGCGAGGAGAAACACCGTGTGGTTTAGTGGGTAGTCCGGGTCCGTTTCTGACCCGGGAGTCCCACACAATGTGCGTAACTGCAGTCCCCACGTAAAAAAAATCTGTCAAGAGCGAGGTAAACTCGCACACTTAGGGTTTCGTACCTACTAGACATATAAACATAAGTAACTGCATTTTAATAATCATTTAATTAAACTCAAAACAACTCACCAACTTAATTTTGTAGTTAAAATATAGGGAATCGCCTACATTTCAGCTACTTCATAAGTTGGTATTAGTATAAACACTTTTTTATTTGTGATGTGATGACAAATTATAAGTTTTTGGATTTTTCCCTTTATCAGCACTATATAGACTTGATCTATGGCAAATTTCAAGGCTCTAGGGCAACGGGAAGTGACCTGTGAATTTTGATTCCCTAGCATAATTCGAAAAATTCTTAAAAATAGTCGAATTCGGTTATATCTTTTAAATGCTTACAGGTGAAAGGTTAACTGTATTTTTTGCAGCAAGGGACCGCATAGATCTACATATCGTATGATTTTCAAGTTGATACCTTCAGCCGTTGCTGAGTAAAAAAGTTTGACAGACGGACACCGGAGTGATCCTATAAGGGTTTGTACGAAACCCTAAAAAGACATAGGTACACGCTCGTAGTACACTGACACGTCTAGGATAGGTATGTCGAGCGTTTCAGATATTAGAGGCAATATTTCTTGAACTCCCACACAATATAACGTTAATGATGTTAGTGTACTATTTGTCTATTGTATTTAGCACCTCTCTCTCATGCTCTCTGGATTGTTCCATGCTATAGATTTATAGAGGATAGTCATAGTTGTTTACAGAAATTGAATTTTATTGTGACTTCAAGTGATTTCTTTAAAGTTATACTGTGTATTAGAGAAAATATTTTTAACAATGACATTTATTATTACATTACTTTTGATGTGTTTCATTTATTTATTAACATTACAGTTAGTTATTATAGATTGTTTGCCAGTGATTGAGGAGTTTGTGGAGCCGCCACATTCAATGCTCCTGCCTGATGAATGGACGAAGGAAATGTATGACAGTGTGGTGGCGGAGTTCCCAGAACTGCGTGACCAGGTCCGAGCTGATATTTTAGCGTGGGCTAAAGTAAATAAACCAAGGAAAATAAAGAAGAAGAAGCCACTTGTTACTGACGTCCTCCTCTCTGATGACGATCATATTAGAGATAGTACTGCTAAGTCTATAGATAATGTTGTCAACACGGAGGCACCAGAAATATTAACAGTACCACGATATCCGTTCGTGAGTCACTTGTTCTCGTCTCTGTTTGACACTATCAGACAATTCAGTAGACATGGTCTATAGATATCGGTAGAACTAGCAAGTCAAGGATTTGTCTCATTTGGGATGTCTATAATCACTCCAGAACCGGGATGGACTAACAAACTCTGTCTTTAATTAAATAAATACACAAATGTCTGATCATTCTTCATGTTTATTATTGTTACCGCAACTAACTACGCTATTACTATTTAACTTCTGCTTTCATAACTACTGCCAAGGCCTTAGTTTTCACCGTGATAGTTTTGAGAATTTTATCTTTATTTAACCCTATACCTTACGTATACAACATTCAAGGATCTATCAACAGTCATAGAATATTTCAGTTCAGCTCATTCTAAAGAGTTTAATACATAATAAAAGTATTGAACATGAGTTCAACTAATAGTAGTATATTGTCGGTGATGTCTGCTGACGTCACTGTGATATGGGACTGTCGATGTCAAGTTCAGCGGTCAGTGACTCCCACCACTACCGATATAACTTGACCTGATGTGACCTCTTTCTCTCTCTCCTCATCGCTGTTTGACTGATGGTCACGTTACAAATTTCTGAAACTAATAACATCCTATTAATAGATATCTATAGTACATATCTATATACATACAATAATATAAATAAAACCGAGAGGTCTATTTGTAACATCCAAATAACAGTGTTTTACCAAATAAATCTCACTATGAACAAAAAAATTGGTCAAGTGCAAGTCGGACTCGCGCACGAAGGGTTCCGTACCATTATCTATGCAACATAAGTCAACGTTATTAGTATCGAGCAAGAAACGGTAAAAAAATCATGTTTTTTGTATGGGAGCTTGGGAGCCCCCCTTAAATCTTTATTTTATTTTATTTTTAGTATTTGTTGTTATAGCGGCAATAGAAATACATCATCTGTGAAAATTTCAACTGTCTAGCTATCACCGTTCTTGAGATACAGCCTGGTGACAGACGGACGGACAGCGAAGTCTCAGTAATAGGGTCCCGTTTTTACCCTTTGGGTACGGAACCCTAAAAATTAAGAAGTTTTTGTCAGTCTATCTGCTTATTTGAGGTAATCTCTAGACAGGCTGGATCGATTTTGATCGAATTTTCACACTTCAGGATGATTTTGCATATACATAACTGTTATTAGAAGTGGGCTATTTTTTACAAAGAAGGAACAAAAAGGGCGCCGCGAAGAATTTATAAAACCTATGTACTAACTTAATTTAAAGCAGAAAAAAATTGTTACCCATAGATTTAAAAAAATTGACGAGGTTCTTTGATTTCAGTGTGTATACAAGAAGTATCACACGAAGTAAAGTTTCGTCAGTAGTATAACATTGATTATAAAGTCACCAGCAGCTCCCAGACTACGTGAAGGGCTCTTTAGCTATGTAGAGCCCTTCAGTACCGGCTCTTTGTGTCCTCTACAACGGTTACTCTGAGACTACAATTAGAACTCTATTTTTAGTGTAGCTTTTAAAGGCAATTACTAGGTTCTGAATAGAACCTTACTTTAGAGCTTGGATAGGACCGAATACTAAAAGCATTGCCTATACATATGTTTATACATATGTGTGTGTGTAGATACGCAAGGTAGGTAACACATGCACATTGTTTTAGTGTGATTAAGTATGTAGATACTTTGTGGTGACGGATTAAGAATACAAATATTATCACGCCATTGCAAAGTATATAAGCAGATAAAATCGCGTGTGAGAGACATAAAGCTATAAACTGATACTCCATGTGAACATGTCCGGTCAATTGTATTGTATTGTCGACGCTGTATTTCACTATTCACGTTAATATTGTTCGCAATGTGTATGGATGCCACTATAAAGAGAAAAAAAATGCTGTTCGGAAATCATACCAACTTAAGATAGTATCAGTGGCTCATTTATATATCACGTGACGAGATTTTCTACAGGAGTCGCGTATAGTAAAATAAAAATATTAAATTAATAATTACTAATATAAAATAACTTAACAAAAAACTAATATAGTGTTACAACCTCGCGCCTAATAACATATCACATCGTAAATCATGTACAGCTTTACTTCTCTCACCTATAACATTATACTTACTTATACTTATATTGAACATTAAAACTAAATTTTGAATTTAATTTAATGACCATCATGAATGTCCGCAGCATACATATATATTATAATAGTTCCACTGTACAGTGTAAAGGTACTCACACACTACACTGTTAAATGTTTCATTAATTTTTTTTACAATTGGATTCCTTGATTTCGCCGCCATCTACAAGGAGGTATAATAATGACACTCTTTTTTACAGATATAAGTCTGTTAGGAGTTTAAACAAAGTCAGTATTACTAAGTGGGTAACATAGCTAAAACTACGTTCATTTTTATTAGGTTACCTCTCTTTAAGAGAGCAAAGTGTTAAATCCACTCAAGCGTTATGAAGAATATGGTCCTTCATTGCAAACCTGCTGATCAATATGTCTGCGATAAAACATTTAGTAGTTAATGACGATTATTATTTTGTTCGTATATTAAAGTAAACTGTGATTCTTCTGTTAGTTTCAGGATGCACGGAATCCGATTATTGAATTTCTAGCTTTTTCATATACATAATAATATATTATAGTACAAGATTTTGAAGTATGAATTCAAAATTACGCGGTTTTGAATAGGACGCATTTGGTACTAAAAAAATTCATTTGAAAGTAAGTTTTTGTTACAGTCGAGTGTGTGGCTCGCCTAATCCATTGACAAGATAAATGATAAGAGCACGGCTAATAATTCAGCGGTGCACCAATAATAATAAAGAGAAAATGGAAAAAATAAAAACAGACAATATTTTGTTGGACCGGTATTGTGACTACCGGTCACTGGTCACTGGGACTTCTTCATACAGTTAAGGCTCTGCCCATCTTTCCGCTATTATACATTAACCTCTGGTTTCAGCAGTAGCGGTGCCGTCATTTAGCGGACGTATTACTATAGTGATAAATAACGTAAAAAGTTTTGCATGTAATCAAAATCATACGATTTCGTCAAAAGCTGTGTTTGGTAGAGTCATAATTACTATGATATTGTTACCATGATACTCTTCATCATATAATAGGTATTATCTAAGAGAAGGTACACGCTAAATTATTACAAGTTAATTTTTGGCCTGTACTATTCACCTTGTTATTTATGTCTTCGTTGGTTTATTAAAAAGTTGAATACAAGAAAGTAGACAAGTTATTTTGATTGTGATCTCCTCGAAAGAATTTACCTTTATGAAAATCATAACACAATTTTTGTTTTAGTTCAATATTATTTTTGTACTATTAACTAACATGAAACCCTGAACCCACAACATGCATTTAGGTGCTCACAAATCTTAACTGGTTGGGACCGGTATCGTACGTCTCACTCTATCTAACTGTGACAGAGAGAGACGACATCAAGGAGTGGCTGAGCAGGTCCTGTAGGATGCATCACGAGCTGTTCCGTGTACTTACGTTAGTTGTTTTTCAAGTAAAGGTTAACATTCACGGCAGATCTGCAGTAGGTAGCATAATGATATATAAATGCATTAAATTTTGTCTCCTTGTCGCGTATTACGTCTAGTATAGTGCTTATCACATTTATGATACAAAAGCGCACTTGTTGAACAAAGCGAAATACAATAAAGTAACTGTTAGTATAACAGGGTAGGTTGTTAGTACTTGTTACCTCTTTTTTTTATTAGTTTTGTCTTATGTATCTAGTTTGACGCTTTAATCTTCTACGTGAGGCGCGTGGCATATAAGCACTAAATTACTTAGTGGTAGTCCTTCATGACGGCCTTCAGGCAGGATAGTGAATGGTCTACCTTCTTAAGTAGATAATCGCTTAAATGGCGGCTCTATTTTTTGTGGTTGCGATGGACGCGCCGAGATGTTTAAACATTGTAAAAGATAATGAGGCCTTGTTAATTTGTGTGTTATAAAAGCTACGAAGATAATATTACTTGGGAATTAATGTTTAGAGGGAGCCACCTACCTCCCACCTACTTACTAGCATATCTCGGTAGTAAAATAACGATGCGCTATATCATACAAATCTCTACGTAGAAAAGTAGTTGAAAATACAATGTTGTTTAAGTAGTACATGCTATGCTACACAAGATCATCTATTGAGATATCTTATATGTAGCTTATTTAAAACCTAATTCAGTGTAGAAGTAAATTTTATATCATAAGTGATGTATGGATCTACAGTATAGAACTAGTGAACTGAATGATATATTATGATAGCATCATGTTGAAGCCATTATTAATAGTTATGAAGTGATACATTTTTTATGAAACCTTGATACCTATCAATATTTTTCTATCCAAATGACACGTGTATTATATTATAATTATGACTAGTTTTATATCTTCCTATATTTAATAGTAAATCTTATATATAAAAATCAATTGCTGTTCGTTATTCTCGCTAAAACTCGAGAACGGCTGGGCCGATTTTGGTGATTTTGGTCTTGAAATATTCATGAAAGTCCAGGGAAGGTTGAAACGGTGACATAAATATATGAGGATCTTAAATTCTACGCGTACGGAGACGCGGGCATCAGCTTACGTGATATTATAATTAGAAATGTTAGTGAATTCATTATGTGTCCCGGGTCAACACTATCAGGGAACTATCCGTGTTTAAACTAATATTGTTCCTATAATGATAGATAATAGTGGCGCCACCACACACACAGGGTGACGGGAATCACCTCCATTTAATCTAGTACAAGTTACACCAACTTTAAACTAGTTTAGTTAGTAACAGCCCTTAGTGGTTAGTAGACATTTGTTGAGTTATGACGCAGGTTAACTTGTGTCACGTTTAGTGACGGATTCAGGATATTGATGTCACCTCTCCATTTCTTCACATTATGCTGAAAATCGACTAAAAGAAAATGTATGATGGAAGACAGAAGAGTTAAGACTAAACTCTTTCCGTTATCCTTCAGCTTTACTACATCCACACCGGGACATAGGGCTCTCCTATAGAAGTGATCCTTAGGCGTTAAGCCTAGATTCCCTTATCAAGACTCGTCTTGTGTATGATGGGTATCACTTGAAGAAGCGAAATAATGTGAGAGAGATTCTCTGTATCCTCACTGCCTATTCCATTAGCGATATAGCATGATGTGAATATGTTATATTTAACTTAAAGAGGCCCGATTTATGTAGGTACATTAATATCAGATAGAAAATATCATTGTCCTTCATTGGGAGGTGTTTAGAGTTAGAATAGGATATCGTCTATCTGTTTAATGTAATAAGATCTAACATGTTGCCATGTGAATATTAATAAGTAAAACGTTGATCTGTTAGTGAACAGAATGGGTGATGACATAGTCGCGTGACTTGCTATATAATGAGTTTATCATCAGTCGGCACTCCCGGACCAAGTACAATCCACTAACACACATAATATACAACATGCATGTAGACACACACACACGCACAAATATTTCAATATGTATTCAATAGATGTTGCCTTTAGAGAAAAAAAAAGCGTAAGTCGGTAGCAAAACAACTGGTAGGGTTGCCACTGTTCGTAATTAAATATTACTTTTATGAAACGATTATTTACTTGTACAGTTATCGAATTGAAATAAATATTATGTTGTTGATTTCCTAAGATTTTTATTTTTAATAAATTAAAGTTATGCTTTTGTTTGTGACAATCCCATATCAAACCCCACGCATAAACGATTCTAAGACTATAGACAGCAAACTGAAATATGTAAATATCTTTAAATAAAACCACTTTTTACGGATTTAGACGCGTGTATTTGTTTTAAATTTTAGCCCGATGTTTCGGAGACTTTGCAGTCACTCAGTCCGCTCAGTCTCACCCGTGACCATGGTGACTGCAAAGTCTCCGAAACGTTGGGCCAAAATTTAAAACAAATACACGCGTCTAAATCCGTAAAAAGTGGTTTTATTTAAACAAATGAGTCGCGCAAGTGTTAGAGAATATTATATAAATATCTTGTTATACTGTAGGTAGGTAGTAAATAAAGTTAGAATTGAAGGTTGAACTTTAAATGTTGTTATAGAACAAACTGATAATTAATTAGGTAATAACCAGTAAGCTGTGATTATAAAAAATAATAATCTAGTTAATCAATTAATACTTCTGGTTGTTAAGGAAGTGGTCACGCGTATTATTAATAATAATCATCGTATGCAACTTTTTTAATAATTAATATCAATTGTTTTTCATGTGATGGCCCTGAGTTGAGAGACAAGCCTCCAAACACGACCGGTTTTTCGAGTTTACTAGCACTAAACATAAATTGAGTGCGTCTTGACTCTACACTTCACATAAACAAATTTAAACTTTAATGTAATGAGTTTAACTTGGATTTCTTTAAATCGAATTTGGAGTTATGGCTTTACAGTATGCAAGATTGTAACTATATCCTTCTCGTTCTGTCGTGAGTTGCTCCTATAGCACTGTCGCCCTTATGATAGCTATCAGAGCCAGTTTTCACAATTGAAACTTGAAAAGTTGTAGGCTGTATACATTTATAAAATACTCTTTAAGTATGGATTTCCTTTCAATATATTCTATTATGAATGTAGATATTGTTATTATTGTATTTAATATTGTTAGAACTGTATCTTTCAGCTATATATACGACAGAGATAGTTTCTTATCCATTGCATAAACAATATTATTCTTTTTGGTTATAACGTGAGAGATAGAAAATTTGAATTAACCTCATTCTTTTTCTAACTTGTCTGCAACTAAAAGTACCAATTTTTGGCAGGTAAATGTCTGGTCAACGACGAAGGGAATGTTTTTATTTTATCAAACTGCGGTTTGTGTACATCGAGGTAATAATCCGCAAAAAAAAACCGCTGTTTATTAGAACCACCATAAAGATAGGTACCTAATGTATTAATACTCTTATTAGAAACATTACTATTTGTATGATCACTACTGTTGCCACAGGGACGAGTATTGACGTAGTTGAGAAGATTAGTGTTAAACAACAACTATCGAAGATGTCCAATAAGAGGGTTTATATCTCAGACCCTACCATAAGCACTAAACAAGCAAGATAAGAGCCAACAGGAAGTTTAGTTCCCGTGATAAGTAAATGACTGAAAATATTGAGATAGTCAATTACTGATTAGTTTAGTAGTTCTGTAGATCACAACAAGCAATAAGATATTACATCAATAAGTAATAACTCATTGTGATTATTCAGTTGATATGGTCCGTATTAACTACGTAACTGATCACATGACGGCGGCGGTCAAATGGCGCCTAGTATAATGTCAGGAGAAATTTAAAAGAAAGTTGCATCTATTACTCACATCGGAACTAGTTTTTTTTTGGTTTTTAATGAGTATGTGAGTTGATTAAAATTACAGAACTGATTTGTATCATTTTGTATCATTAATTTATTTAATGATAGTGATAACTAAGATACAGGTATGAGAATCGTCTGTTAGGTTCCTGGTATCCTTCCCTCTCCGACTATCCCGTAAGAGATCCACATAAATAAATGTACTACATTAGCTCAGTCAAGACAGTGGATTTCCGAAGTGGTGAGTTCATGCCCTAAACCACTTGTCTATTATATAGTAATTAAATAGACGCATAAAACTTCTCTACACGACAGTTATATGTAACCTGTAGAATACAATAACTTTGTGTTGTACGGTGATGTCGATGAACTATCAGTTATATCTAATGATGTACTTGTTTACTGGTAACTCATTTGATCAACTTATCATTGATCAATCTATTCAAATGAGTGTCACCATGTAAAGTGATATGTTTTCAAAGTATATTTAAATATAGTTGGTTGGCTGCGGTTTATAATAGATTCGTCTATTAAATATTTATTTTTCAAATCATCATTTGCTACTGCTGAATATTAATTAAGTAGTGGATAGTTTAAAACATGATTTTCTAACAAATATTTAAATAAATTCTAAGACATAAAACCAGTGTCTTTTTTAAATTATATTAATTACATTATAAAATATGTACAACTGTTAAAATTTGCATTATAATGTTCATTTAAACTGAAGCAAGATTATGTTAAATTTGGCTTTTAATCATGTACCAATTAATTAGCGAACAAACAGACTGAATTAAAAACTAACAGTTCATATATACTGTGAGTTATATTGTATAGCGTGACCGTCATTACAAACACACGTTCAATTTAGTACAAGTAATGTATAGTGCGACAACCCTAGCGGCTGGTAACAATTGTGCACGCATTTGTCAATTTATTTTATACCTTACTGCGATGACACTAGGCATGTAGGTATTAGATCCAAGTGCTAGCTAGGGTTGTGAAATTAATGAGGCGATCACTTGCTACAAATTTATTTTTTCGGTATGTTGGTACACAGTAAAATGTTTTATAATTGTTTTATTCTTTTCTTTCCTTTAATGTACGGCGACGCGTAAACTAATTTGAATGTCAGATAATATAACAATTTAATAATTTATATTGAAAGATTTTGTGATTATTAAGCGACTAATTATTTTTTTCTAAGATTAAAAACAAAGTCAAAGACAAAATCTATAACCTGCTGACACAAAAACAATACTTTATTCCGTACCTACTTATCTACTTTGACGATGGCTTGTTTATAAGCGAAACACGTATCTCTATCGATATTTCGGATAGTTTTCATTAGTATTACCACAGATAATATAATAATATTATTATATTTTTGTTAATGTATTACAAAACATCATATTGTAGTCTGTCACAAACAACTAAGATCTATTTGAGACAAGTGTCGCCCAATACAATCAATTATATTATGTTAAACTAATTATAGCACGCTACTTCGTACACGAGGAAATTTTTCACTGATGCTCCTATGGGTCACAGCGTGATGTTATATAACCTAAAGCTATCCTCGATAGATGTAATATCTAACACTGAAAAAATGTTTCAAATCAGACCAGAGCGGTTTCTGAGATTAGCGCGTTCAAACAAACAAACTCTTTAGATTTATAATATTAGTAGAGATGTTCAGTGTCAAAATCCAGGACGAAACTTAAACTTGTATTAATATAGACTAGTTATGTTAAATTAATCTTAGAACACTACTTATATTAACATACATATAAAGTGTTTCTTTGTTGTAGTATAGTTTAAAGTAATG
This sequence comes from Orgyia antiqua, assembly GCA_916999025.1. Taxonomy (NCBI): domain Eukaryota; kingdom Metazoa; phylum Arthropoda; class Insecta; order Lepidoptera; family Erebidae; genus Orgyia; species Orgyia antiqua. Next base: position 18,149,231 of record OU779867.1, read on the forward strand.
ATATCATCATATATTCATATTGACAGTAGCACATCGTTCAATGGTTGGTTTCATTTAACTTAGTTTTAAAGTTGGTCAGTTTTTGTGTTGCCACCTTGCAGCACGTGACTCATGGCCATGATCGTGCCACTTGCTTTACTATAGCATAACTTTTTGTAAATGAGTCATATTTAAAAAGACAAAGAGTTTTTAAATATATTTGTGTTAAGGGCCTACATCAATATCATCGTCGACATGTACCTATTAACACAGCTAGTAGGCATAGAAAATGAAGAATTAGGGATATTTTCTTTGTTTACTCAAAATCTACTAAATATATTTTAATTCCGGCTTACGTGTTTCTATATATAATAGTTACCTATGTTTTTAAAGTTATTTCATTAGTTAATACGCGATAATAGACCGACAAATTAAAAAAAAAAAATATTAGAGAGGTTGTTTCGCCAAGATTTTCAAACAACCTCTCTAATTTTTTTGATATCGATTATATATCGACATATTGATATCGATGATAGATTTATTTTAATCGATAATGAGCACGATCATGGCCATGAGTCACGTGCTGCAAGGTGGCAACAAGGTGGCAACACAAAAACTGACCAACTTTAAAACTAAGTTAAATGAAACCAACCATTGAACGATGTGCTACTGTCAATATATAAATCTAAAGAGTTTGTTAGAGAAAACTTTTTTCAATCACGTTTCTGAGTTTATGCGATGCCAGAATATATATTTAAAAAACATATACTTAAAAATTAGAGCTCTAGCCATTCAATCTAAAGAAAAAATGAAAACTTCGTACGTAGAAAAATGCACGAAGCTATTTTGGTATGCTCTTAATAATAACCGTGCTCTTATACAGGGTGTGGCGTAAATAGTGGTCCACCGTTCAGGGTTAGGTACATCAGGTAGGTACCTACACCATACCAAAATTTTAAACCGGTCCGCCGACTGGTTACGGAAAAAAAAATATTTTTAATTTTTTTCAAGAAATTCCCATTTTCATTACGAATTTGACCACAGTTTCAACAAAAAACATTATTTTTGATTTTCTATTCGTGTTTATTCATGTTGAATGTATGAGCTATCATAAAAAAATAAAGATTTGTATTGAAATTGTAGCCTTTACGAGAAAAAGTGATTACTTCTCAATTCTTAACCTAAATTTTATCGCATCACTCATATTCAGGAGCGTTTTTTGAAAAAGAAATGTACTACACTGTTAGTGCCCATGCATTTAAAAATATGCTCATGATGTACTGATTATAAAATGGTATAATAGTACCGCTTTTCAAAAATAGAAAAAAAAATACTGCATTTGTAACTGAAAATAAGTAAGTCTTCCTGTTACCATTTTCGCAACATAATATTGAAACAAAAATTTCGTCTACCTTATTTATGTGCCCATTCTTACTGTAAACTTGGTCATAGTGACAACGACAATATTATTATTGTAATTGTATTGGCAAATGAGAACACAAAAGTTACTACAGACAGGGTATTAAAAAAAAACAACTTTGACATCATAATTATTTATTTATTGATTAATACAATCGGTGCTCAAAATGGCCCCCATTCGCAGCTATACACGCTCTGCACCGTCGAATAAAGGAGCGTTTAAGACGTCGAGCAAACCCGCTTTCATTGATTTTTCCAGCTGCTGTCAGAATCCTGGTCCTTAATTCTTCAATATTATTTATTGGTCCCTTGTATACGTCTTCCTTTAAGCATCCCCAATAAAAGAAATCCAAAGGATTAAGGTCTGGGGAGCGTGGTGGCCATAGTATTGGGCCTAACCGCCCTATCCATCTGTTTGGATAGGCCACATTAAGGTGCTCTCGTACCCTTACTGCATAGTGAGCGGGACAGCCATCATTTTGTAGCCACATGCTGTCTCGGATCTCTGTAGGGACACTTTCTAGAAGTACGGGTAAATCTGTCTGTAAGAACCCAAGATACCTTTCTGCGGTTAAGGTTTCTGGCAGTTCTAATGGACCAATTATTTGTCCGTTAATAATGCCGACCCAAAGGTTTATTTTAAATTGGTATTGCGATCGATCTTGTCTCATGACGTGCGGATTTTCTAACTGCCAGCTGTGCAAGTTGTGTAAATATCCATCTTTTCTGCAAGATGATTCGTCACTCCAAAGTATTTTATTAAAAAATTGCTCGTCCTCTCGTATTCTACGCAGCATTTCTCTGCAAAATCTCACTCGCGGAGGATAGTCCCTTGGTAACAGAGTCTGTACCCTTGTATAATGGTAGGGATGTAGCTCGTGTCTTTTTAAAATGCGATGTACGGTTCTGGTAGATATCCCCGTTGTGCGAGATAAGACTCGGACTGAGGTTGTAGGATCTTGTTCTGCCAAATTCAGTACCTGATCATCGGCATGTCTCCGTGGGCGTCCTTCTCTTGCACCGCCTACGCCTGAGCCGGGTATCCTCCCTTCGGTGTATGCATTGTGGACTCGCCCAAACACCCTGTGGTCTGGATGTCTGCGATCGGGATATCTCTCCCTGTAAAGCCGAGCCGCCTCTCTGCCGACTCCTCCACATTCTCCGTAAATAAAATGCATGTCAGCATATTCGCGCGGTGTATACTGAGACATTTTTGTTATCACTGCACTGCACGTTTGTCCAAATCGTTATGCAAATCAGAGTCCGGTAAACGTAAGCAAGATTATTAGATGTCACCAAAACGACAAGTCCAAATCACTTAGGCAATCAACCGGAGTCCAGGGGAATAGCAAGAAACAGCGGAGTTAAACACAAATGAAACGAAACGTATACGATGCACGGGAGCGTAGATCGTACTAATTGTTTATGTACCATTTCTTTCCGATCTCAATTGCTAGAAAGGAAAGGGACAACAACAACAAACTACATCCTTTCCTTATCACTATCCTATTGTTTAGTTACTCCAGCTACGTTACGCATTACAAGAGTGTGCGCACTTCAATAGGTCTTTTGTTATGGTTCAGGTACAGAGCGACCTTTTTTAGGGTTCCGTACCCAAAGGGTAAAAACGGGACCCTATTACTGAGACTTCGCTGTCCGTCCGTCCGTCCGTCCGTCCGTCCGTCCGTCCGTCCGTCCGTCCGTCTGTCACCAGGCTGTATCTCAAGAACGGTGATAGCTAGAGAGTTGAAATTTTCACAGATGATGTATTTCTATTGCCGCTATAACAACAAATACTAAAAATAAAATAAAATAAATATTTAAGGGGGGCTCCCATACAACAAACATGATTTTTAGGGTTTCGTACCCAGTATCTCAAGAACGGTGATAGCTAGACAGTTGAAATTTTCACAGATGATGTATTTCTATTGCCGCTATAACAACAAATACTAAAAATAAAATAAAATAAATATTTAAGGGGGGCTCCCATACAACAAACATGATTTTTTTACCGTTTCTTGCTCGATACTAATAACGTTGCCTTATGTTGCATAGATAATGGTACGGAACCCTTCGTGCGCGAGTCCGACTCGCACTTGACCAATTATTTATAGGACACGACATGATGTAGAATTATTTGGAGACGTGGAGTCAAATATCAGTTGTAAGATTGAGACTTTGTTTTATTTAATTCCATATTTAAATGGGTAAAAACAAAAAGACAACATTTTTGTTTAAATATTATGTTGCGAAAATAGTAACAGGAAGACTTATCCGTTTTTAATTACAATTGCAATAAAAAAAAATCTATTTTTGAAAAGCGGTACTATTATACCATTTTATAATCAGTACATCATGAGCATATTTTTAAATGCATGGGCACTAACAGTGTAGTACATTTTTTTTTCAAAAACCGCTCCTGAACATGACTGATGCGATAAAATTTAGGTTAAGAATTGAGAAGAAATCACTTTTTCCCGTAAAGGCTACAATTTCAATACAAATCTTTTTTATTTTATGATAGCTCATACATTCAGCATGAATAAACACGAATAAAAAATCAAAAATAATGTTTTTTGTTGAAACTGTGATCAAATTCTTAATGAAAATGGGAATTTCTTAAAAAAAATTAAAAATATTTTTTTTTCTGGAACCAGTCGGCGGACCGGTTCCAAATTTTGGTATGGTGTAGGTACCTACCTGATGTATCCAACCTTGAACGGTGGACCACTATTTACGCCACACCCTGTATATATTTGTTGTTACTGTTATTCAACATTTTAACATGATTATACACATGCTTAGAGACGTTTGTCTTAAGGACAGGTTTGGTCGCGTTGAGACAAAAATATCAAAAAAGTACTTTTTTAAGTTTTAGCGAGGAAGGCACCTGTTAGTTAAAGTTTAAAAACTGCTAATTATTTCAGTATATTCGACAAGCGTGATGGTAAATTCAGTAGCACCTCTGTGTATGATGAAGCGAGTTATAATCCAAGATAAATATTGTAACTGTCATACCTAGATAATCATTTGCCTTTATTCTATGTAGAACATAGAACGTAGTACGGAAGTACTTATATAGGTACTTATATACTATACATAACTACAAGAAAGTTCTAAACTATTACTATACTGTACCTAGCGGACACAACATACATTTTGTTTATGCAGTACATTTAATTCTATCATAATTATTATCCCCAAAATTTTTTCTCTTTTATATTGTACACTGTCACATGATATTAACTGAAGATAATACCAAGGTCCATGTTAGAGAGGTTCACGTAAGGGCCCATAACCATAAAGTAGGGGCCGTTCGATGCCCAGACGATGTATTTTATGAGCCTACTGTCAAGTGGCACTCGAGCAATAGGGAGCGTTTGAACCGACCGCCTACTCGCCTCGCTACTTACACTTAACCAATTTACGAGCGCATTCACTTTCATGACAGATTTATAGAGGGAATCTTGTAACATGTTTACGGATTTCGTTTAGCAATTGATAGTAGTGCCGCCATTTGTGCATAAAGTCCATGGTTCGATTAATACGGAGGATTCACTTGTATCATTAAGCACATTATTTTACCACTTAAGAGAGATTTTTATTTTTCTATTTTATATGTATTTTATACGCCACTAATACGTGAATTGCAAACTTGGAAATAATATGATGGTAAAAAACTCGATTAAGCTTAGTAATAAAACAACCGTTCGAAGCTTAGAAATGATAGGTACTATTTATGGAAGCATAACATCATCATTTGTAAAAGCAAACATATAAACTTTTTTGAGACTCGAAGAATGTCACTGTGTTCACGTGAGCGTTTATTTCTATTTATTTATTTTTTAGAGATCAGTTTTCAATATCTTCATTAATTACCATTGTTGGTTTTTCATATTTTTAATGCAGATACAATTATACTTACCAACTGATTCATAGCGTCTACATTTAAACAACGTGAAACTCTATGATAATGGTTTCTTTTGATATGTTAACGCCCACTAATTTATGTTGTAATGTAAAAAGTGGGTTTCTCTTAAGCTAAAGCGATTTGTTAAGTTTTTATTTCAATTTTAATTAGAGCTACACGTTGTTTAACGTAATGTATAAGAAAATAATGTACGCACATCCGTCTTATTGTTGAGTGTTAAGTGAATATACAACTGTAACATTTATAACAGTTCAATTAGTTCTCAGATGCAGATATCTATGTAATATAAAAGCTTTCTTATAAATTATCTACCTCACTGGCATTCAAAACAAGGAGTTATGCTTAATTTGTTAGTTTTTTAATTTCAATCACAAGATTGTTGTCTCAGAAATGATCCGATTTTTAAGTTTTATGCAAGTAGTATCAAACGAGGCACAACATTAGGGGCGTGGTCGTGTCACGTACGGATATGCGTGGGCGCATACCTGCTCCAACAACACTTGACCCTATACCTTTTTATCCGAGACTCGAACCTGGACCTCCGTCTCATACATATTAATGTCTCCCACTAATTGACTAGTTGTAATTACAGCTCGCTTCGTATTAGTGAATGTTTTTTTGTTCATTTAAGTTTTGTAACGAATTTTATTATTTTTGATAAACGAAAACTATTTTATTATGTGTATCTATAGACCTATAGACATCTATAGTTGCTACCGGTTATTGGTTACGTAAAGATCCTTCATCTGTATTTAAAGTATTTTGGAGGTACATAGATATACATATTTTTATTAGTGCACTACTGTTTAGTATAATCAAATCAAATCAAATCAAATCATTTATTTACTTGAAACATGGTTACAATATATTGGTGTTTAGTTAAAACAGAACATCATGTTTGGCCGTCAAAACTGCATGCAAATATAAGTGACAGCTACATAATCATTAAATACATTTTATTTTAAACATCGTTAGTTATAGTCAATGATTGATATTAAAAGCATGTCAGTGTAATATAATCCTACTACTATTCACATTTCATTGCACGTCAAAATTAGGAAATATTCATAATAACTTCAATATGAATAAATTAAATCAAAAATAAATAAAATTATATCATCATTAAGTAGAATTATTTCATTATTTAGAATAATAGTATGTCATTACTACTGGCTAGTCAACTTATTAAAACATCTATAATTTATAGTTATAAAACTCTTTTAAGTCATAGAAACATTTATCAGCGAGCCATTCTTTATGCCTCTTTCGAAATTGTAACAAGGGTATATCCCTAATGACTATTGGTATGGCATTAAAAATTTGTATAGCCATAATACTGCAGTTATTCTTATAAAGGCTAGTTCTACATACTAATGTTGTGTGGTATCGAATCAAGAATACAATATAGGAATTAAGGTTTTAATACATAGGTGTACTATTACATGGTAGAGACATGTATCCCACTATACCTAATCCAAGACGATATAGCAATGTGTTCTTGATTCCATTTTCCATATTTATATTTTGTTATTTTAACTTTCAAGTAGTTACAGCACTCTTAGATGAATTTAATAAATACATCATTATAATAACATCACGCTATGAATATGTTTCGAGAGGATGTAATATATTACGCTACAATATAATATAACTAGTTAACACAGCTAGTTAACAACATTATTTTAATGGCTATATTTAATTATTTCTTCTAGCTAGAATTGTAGAGACGCGCCTTCTTGTCCTGAAATCATTTTATACTCGAGTGAGATTTATAAACTTTTATCTTCCTCTTCACCGTCGCTTCCTCAAGTCTGAGGGTCGTGACCCCCATGGTCAAAACTGTGCACCAATTCCCTCCAGGCGTCGCGGCTTTCAGCGTGTCTGATAGCAGCAGGGATGCCGGTGTTCGTGGCCTGCTTCACGGTATCAGACCATCTCATCGGTGATCTGCCTCGACTCCTCTTGCCTTCCACGTGACCCACGAAAATTAGTTTTTCTAAATTGTCAGGATCACGCCGAGCCGCGTGTCCGAAGTACTTGAGGAGTCTCTGCATGGCGATGGTCGATAGGCGAGTTCTGACGTTTAGCTCCGCAAGAATAGAAGCATTAGTACGTCGGGCCGTCCAAGGAATCCTTAACATTCGGCGCCAACACCACATTTCGAATGCATCTATTCTTGATCTTGTGCGGGCATTGTATGTCCACGTTTCGAAGGCGTACAGAAATATGGAGAAGGCAAGGGTGCGCATAAGGTTCATCTTTGTACTCTTTTTAATATTTCGGTTCCTCCAGATCTTCTCCAACTTTTATCTATACTTAAATAAATAGTAAAAATATAATTTATTTACTATGCGGCAAGAGAAAATAAAAAAATATTAATTCTCTACATATTTTTCAGCTGCACACAAGGAATGTTCAGGATAACAAAAAAGTATTAAATACATATAGCTATTTATGAAAAGATATCCGTATCTATACTAATTATAAAGCTGAACATTTTGTTTGTTTGAGCGCGCTAAACACAGGAACTATTGGTCTAATTTCAAAATAATTTCTTATAATGTTGAATAGTACAATTATTGAGGAAGACTATAGGCTAAATAACATCACAATGCTACTAATAGAAGCAAAGCAGCAGTGAAAAATATTGCAAAAACGGGAAAATTACTAAATTCCAGGCGTAAGAAGTCGCGGGCAATAGCTAGTCAGCTTATTGTATGCAGACAGACAGCTATAAGTATTTGAAATCAAAATTTTCCTGAACTGAAATTGACACCGAAACTCCGTTGATATTTTGTACTTAGTTATAACTTAGAAGCGTAAAGTGCATCTTGAAAATCCGTATAATATTGAAACAGAGTCAATGTTACAATGTCAACTCGAGTTAAACATACAATTATTAAAGTGATTTAACTCGTGCTCAAGTTGTTAACAAGTGCGGTAACATCACTACGGAGTGTCGATATTTAAGCGCTGTCATAAATCGGTAGCGGAAAACTATTAATGATATAAATAAATAGTTATTAGAGTTTTTTAAATCAGTTTAGTAAAATTAGTTTATCTATATGGATAAACAAGATTGAAACTATTTACAGAAAGTCTGACAAACAGACAGGCATTGTATTATCTTTAGTTGGTAGTTGTTTTTTCTTTGGTTCAGAACCGTCATGAGTTTATTGAGAGTTGAGTAGATACTCGTGTGACATGTATTCCGTGTATCACTAACTAGAAACCTATACAAGTGACTATCTACTATAAGAAATCTTTAAGACGGTTTTCGATTTAGTGAAGAATCAGAATAATAATAAATAACGTTGCAAAATTACCTTTTAAGTCATCGCGTATTTAGTAGGTCCCCCTTTATATTCAGTTCGCAAGTGAGATTGCTAGTTTAAAAAATTTTTATCAGAAAGTTGTAAATGTACAATTTAATTCATTGCACAAAAAACAATATTTTCGTATGAGCAAGTCACGTTACCGCGTGTAGTTACAGGTGTAATATTAATTTAATATGGCTATTTCGTTAAAACGGCATTTTGATAATTCAACCTATCAATGTGAGTCATCACTGTGTAGTTTTAGAGATCCGTTATAAAACATAACCTTATTACTAACTGTTTGTTTTCCGTCCGACTGTCTGTTAACTTGTAATCCTTATAAATGCAATAGATTTTAAATTTCTTTTCTGGAGATAACAAATATACAAACGTAATAAACAAAACACAAGAATTTGTGACAAAACTTTAATGAAAGTTTATGTTTGTTATGTTTGAAAGACTTCCATTTTACGGTGATGTACTTTCTTTCGATGAGCTAGGTACGGAACCCTCAATGTGTGTGTCACTCTCGAACTTGTCCACTTTTGATTATCTATACTTATAATAAATCTGTAGATAGGTCAATTCTGTACATGAAATATATTTTCAAAATAACTATCAGGGGGTGATTAGTGATCGATACTGATGCCAAAAATGCAATCAGTAAAATTTTTGTCTGTCTGTCTGTCTGTCTGTCTGTCCGTCTGTATGTTCCTTATAGAAACAAAAACTACTCGACGGATTTTAACGAAACTTGGTACAATTATTCTTCATACTCCTGGGCAAGTTATAGTATACTTTTCATCACGCTACAATCAATAGGAGCAGAGTAGTGAAGAGAAATGTTGGGAAAACGGGAAAAGGTGCTCCATTTTTTAAGCTTCCGTCGCGTGTGCAGCCTTAATGGTTAAAGTTACATAGTAATCATGTATGACGGAAATATTCTACATAAAATTGTCTAAAAAATATCCCGAACCAGCACATATCTATATTTTATGGTTGACTCACAATAACACGTGTAACTCCTGATAGCTTAGCAGTTCGTTCATTCTGATTATATTTGTTTACTCTTACGTATATAATACTCTCACTCAAGCAGTAGTTAAAAATGTTGCAAAAACGGGGAAAATTTCCTAAATTCTACGCGGACGGAGTCGAGGGCAACAGCTAGTTAGTAATAAAGTGGTCAGTTATGAAGTGGTCACGAGTTGTGTTCATGAATATTCACATACTTGTTACATTGATTATTATATATTACTAGCTGACCCGGCAAACGTTGTTTTGCCATACCTACTAAAAAAAAAGTTTGAAAAATAGATGTTAGCCGATTCTCAGACCTACTGAATATGTATGCAAAATTTGAGAAGAATCGGTCAAGCCGTTTCGGAGGAGTACGGTAACTAACACTGTGACACGTGAATTTTATATATAAGACTAGCTGACCCAGCAAAGGTTGTTTTGCCATACTAAAAAAAAAAGTTTGAAAAATAGATGTTGACCGATTCTCAAACCTACTGAATATGTATGCAAAATTTGAGAAGAATCGGTCAAGCCGTTTCGGAGGAGTACGGTAACTAACACTGTGACACGTGAAATTTATATATTAGACTAGCTGACCCGGCAAACTTTGTTTTGCCATACCTACTAAAAAAAAAGTTTGAAAAATAGATGTTAGCCGATTCTCAGACCTACTGAATATGTATGCAAAATTTGAGAAGAATCGGTCAAGCCGTTTCGGAGGAGTACGGTAACTAACACTGTGACACGTGAATTTTATATATTAGATTATGACAATGTCTGGCTTCTATCATTGGAATTAACTCCACTGATTGTGAATAATAGTTTACATTTATTGTCTAATAAAGTAGAAAATATAATATTGTTTAAAGAGCTGGACGCAGGAGCGTTACGTCACAATAACATTCTCTTATACATACGACTATTTTGATGTATGTACTGTACGTGGCATTTTACAGTTCAACTTCTATCTGTGACTGAAGTCTCCAAAACGTCGGGCTAGTTGAATACAGCTATGCGGAAGCTGTAAAATTGTTTTATTATGCATTTTATATGTAATTTATAATATATTCCTCTAGTTTGCAATGTAGAGACTAGCTGGTGTTGTTAATATACCGCGATATCGTGAAAAACACTTTCAGGCGTTGCATGAGGTCAATGAACTACAATAAGGGTAACAATGTAAGTACGTATAAATAGCGAAATACCTACATACAGGTGGTCGTGTAATTAATGACAAGGGCCCGTATTGTAACGGTCAGTACCAGCTGATGTCCTACACTCGACGTTATGACGAGATAACAAACGTTGCTGGCTCCTATACTAGTTTATTCTAGATAAATATATTTTTAGTACGCAAAGAGGGAGATAAAGTTAAGAAAATGGTAGGGCGACTTAAGGGCCTACATCAATATTATTCAATATCATCGCCGACACGTACATATTAACACAGCCAGTAGGCACAGAAAATGAAGAATTAGGGATACTTTTCCTATTTACTCAAAATCTACTAAATATATTTTAATTCTGATTTACGTGTTTCTATATATAATAGTTACTTATGTTTTTAAAGTTATTTTATTAGTTAATACGCGATAATAGACCGACAAATGAAAAAAATTAAAAATTAGAGAGGTTGTTTCGCTAAGATTTTCTATCGAGAAAACTTTTTTCAATCGCGTTTCTGAGTTTATGCGATCCTAGATCATATATTGAAAAAACATATACTTAAAAATTAGAGCTCTGGCCATTCAATCTAAAGAAACAATGAAAACTTCGTACGTAGAAAAATGCACGAAGCTATTTTGGTATCCTCTTAAGGAAGAGATGAAAATACACGGAAATTGGGGTGTTAGGTATCTCTATCTAATATTAGTGTTACAACAGTTCCATTCCTTAGCTTTTAACATCGTGGTACACTCGTAGGTATACATAGCCTATGTCACATGTCTATCAGTCGTATTCACAAACGTTACTGTGAGGTCTCATAGTATGCGTTTGTTAAACGGAACGCATAGCTAAGTTTTGTCTATGAATACAAAGGCTCGATGAACGGAACGCACTGAGAAGTGTTACCCTTTGCACAGTGCATCAACACTTAAGTACTTACTTAAGTAAATATTTTTTGTGAATACGGGTGTAAGTGTTGTAGCTAAGTAAATAAATAATTCAAATCCACTCAATATAGGATGTAAATAAAATCTCATCTCTCGCACTCGTCTCATCTCATCTCAGTGATATCTATAATATCTACATAATATTTAATATCTTTATGATTCTGTAAATTCTATTTCAGTCAAGTAACGAGTATCAAGTGTGTGTGTGATGTTAACAAGGAGTTATATTAATAGTTTAGTGTCAGCTCACAAACAAATGTTAATTAAAAGCAGGCAGCCATGTTGTGTTGTTCTGTAACAAACAACTGTGTGTGTATCTTTAGTTAGGAGAAGCTCGTCCGTGGCCCGAACTGTGGGCCACTGGGGCCAACGAACTGTTCACAATGAATAATATCCGAGGTACGTAGGACGTATCACAAACAAGACTAGACAAGCGTTATTATCTAATTAGATAAACTACTAACATTATGTGACGACTTCACATCATAATTAATATAATATAGTTCTTAATAAATAATCTTCATCGTTTGTAGTTAGGTTTTTCTAAACTGTCTTTATTTCTTTAGTTTCAAACTCAGCGTAATCTCTATGCTTTGGGTATTGTATTATCTAAGTATAGAATCAGTTTTTATAAATACATACCAATAGATAGATAGATAACATCCGAACGTTTACAAGTATCTATGTTCATCACAAATCTATAAATTGTCCTAAAACCTTCTTTAAAATAACTTAGTGTGGTAATTAATTAACAATATAAGTGACATCATACCTAAAAATTATTTTTTTGCAGAAAGTGTTAACTGCATTTATTCTTTATCTTGCAAACTCTTCCAGCTATTTACAAGAGTAGTGATAAAACGAATGTTAAAAGATATCTAACATAAATAGACTTTGTGTCACACTATACCTACCTCATTTCAAACACAATAAACAACTTTACTCAAACAATTACATTTCTCCTTAAGAGGATACCAAAATAGCTTCGTGCATTTTTCTACGTACGAATTTTTCATTGTTTCTTTAGATTGAATGGCTAGAGCTCTAATTTTTAAGTATATGTTTTTTCAATATATGATCTAGGATCGCATAAACTCAGAAACGCGATTGAGAAAAGTTTTCTCGATAGAAAATCTTAGCGAAACAACCTCTTTAATTTTTTATTTTTTTCATTTGTCGGTCTATTATCGCGTATTAACTAATGAAATAACTTTAAAAACATAAGTAACTATTATATATAGAAACACGTAAATCAGAATTAAAATATATTTAGTAGATTTTGAGTAAATAGGAAAAGTATCCCTAATTCTTCATTTTCTGTGCCTACTGGCTGTGTTAATATGTACGTGTCGGCGATGATATACGATAATATTGATGTAGGCCCTTAATTTGTTTAAGTTATTGTCCTGGTTATAATCTAGAATCTAGTCAAACTCTGGATAACTAAAAACCCTTAGTTGTTAGTGTGTTCACTATCAGACAGCGTGGCGACGTGAGGCGACGCTCGTATATTAACACGGCGGGACAGTGGGTCGTTGTCCAGTATAACTTGAACTCTGTACTGACTCTATTGTTATTGGTTTGTAGTCCCAGGTTGGGTGGTCACGCTGATCTAGATACCTTAGTACTATAGGCATTTAACATCGTTGTACTTGAACTTGTAAGTATAGTTAATGTATATAGTGCACGCTTGTTACTATTAATATTTAGTTTGATTATTTAACATCTTTATGACTTTGTTAATATATTTGCTAATATTCTTTATAGTTGGTGTCTTATAAAATAAGCACTATCCGTCTAGTCAGCGCAGCGTGGTGCAGTTCATATAGTTAAGTAGACCAAATACATCCTCGAAGTGTCACTATTAGGTGCTATTAGGCAAAGACCACCTCCTCGTTCCACCTCATTTATAGAATAAGGGCGAGGAAAATAGAACGTACCTCTATTTAGTTATACCTACAGTTAATTTTTGTTGTTAAAAAAAATTATATTAAGTAGAAAAAGTGATTAAGTACTTGTGATAATCAATAAAATGCAAAACGGTTACAACTCATCGTATAAAATTACTAATAATCCTAAAAAGGATTAGACATCACGACCTCTGCAGTAGGTACCTATTAACTGTGCTATGATTAATTATCAATTCTAAATGTGAATAAATGATAACAAAATCATCACAATAACATTATCACATTATCCATCATCACTGATTATATCATTATAATCACTCACACATGCACACTCATCATGATAATAATGTATATATGTGTGTATTAGTCACGTCTCGAACACTCTCTTAGCGTGTGACAGCGATATTTATCACGCTGCTATATCTACGAGAAGAATAAGCACAACTGTATTATTATCATTGTAGATATAATATTATTATTTGATTATGACGACCCTCCTGTTCAGTTGATGGATAATTTATAAAATACAAAAAAATATTTTTTTAATATGTGTGGTAATAAGTTTTCGAGATAGTTTACTAATGATTTATGCCTTATACTACTCCACAACTAATTGTTAAGACAACAAAAACACTTGGTTATTCGTTTGTCCTTCACGTATCAGTTTTTTGTGAGCAAACACATTACAATATTGGTCAAACACGAACCAACGAACAAAGCTCAAAGTTAATATTAATTCGCATGAAATTTTTAAATTGTTTGATCAAGTTTTGGTGTATATTTAGATGAACCAATCAGACATCATGTTTTAGAGACACTAGATTTAAATTATGTCTGGTAATATTGTAATGAATTCTCGGTCATAACAATTATTTGTATTTGTCAAGATCAACCCTGATCTTCATTAGTTTAATTATATTTATGCTTATACTTGACGTCGTAGTGCGTAGGTACACGTAAAGTTATGCTCACAACCTTTGCTTTTCAATGTGCCGTGTGTTCATATTATAATGTTGGTAATATGCCGTTGACACTAGTATTTGCTGATATCTCAATATTGTAACAAGCACACGAGAGGACACGCAATCAAAACAAATTGAGAATTTTCAATTTTCCACGCGAGGGAGCCGAAAATCGGAAATCTGTATTCCGCTGCGAAATTGTGGATCGACGATTTTATTAAAATCAAGGGGAAAACGAATATTCTTATTTTTTTACTACGTTTTTTTTAAATTGCAACGCCTAAGGGAGTTCGGAGTGACGCCATTTGCATTTTCATGTGATAATTAAGAGCCACAGAGGCGCCTCACCGGGTACACA
Organism: Orgyia antiqua; assembly: GCA_916999025.1. Lineage (NCBI taxonomy): Eukaryota > Metazoa > Arthropoda > Insecta > Lepidoptera > Erebidae > Orgyia > Orgyia antiqua. The sequence goes on from OU779867.1 coordinate 18,164,241, forward strand.
CGATGGACATTTTCTCTTGTATGTAACGTATATTATTTTGTTTTTAATTCATGATAATAAAAAAATAACAAGTAAGTATTTGTGATCACCTACCGAACATTGGTAAATTGATTTTGATGATAGGTATAACTTAAAGTTGAAACTGCGGTAACTTTACGTAAATAAAATAACAATATCGTGTGTTACTGTTTCACAAAAAAGATAAAGGATGATGCCATATAATAGTAATAGAACTTGTATTGTGAAGTTCGTTTCATATTTAAAGATCTTTACAATAACTTGAATTTTTTTTTAATGCGGTGCCCATTTATGTAGGGGAATAAAATATTGTGAACAAAACCAGTTCTAAACTGTGGCCAGTTAAATATTGTAATGAGTGTTTAATATTATAAACTAATGGCCTACGGCTATTTTAATTATTTGAATGAAGCTCTCAAAGAGAAATTAAATGATTTAATCTTAGTTTTAATGTAGCTACTAGTGAGTTAAGTATGTAAATCCCATGGGAACGTTTAGTGGGAGAGATAGAGCCTTCCTACATCCGGTGGTGTGGATAGCTCGAGAGACTGATAGCTACTTTCTCTTTTATCTTAAATTATTCATTTAGGCAATATAAGATATGGTCTGTATTACAATCTAGTTATATTAGTATGCACGGACACGTGAACGTTTCGTTAAATGAGAGTTGTCTTTTGTAGTTATTTGTTCAAGTGACTTGAGTTTTCATATAGTAGATGGTTGTGGTAGATGGTAGCATTAACTCAGTTATTCTTCTCATGAATAATATTTACAACGCCATTTTTAAGACAAATATTTTTGTTATTATACAATAGGTTTTACTTGTATGATGTTTTGAAGGTTACTTGACTAAGTCTATGCTTTATAGCATTAATTTAATATCAAATATTATCGCCAACTGTAAACAATATTATTTCTGATCGCTATTCGTTTCCACTGTCACTCCCTGTTTAAGTACAAAGTTCTAATCCCGGCTTATGTCATAAACTAGATTTAGGAGATTAGTTCAACAAAACCAGTTCAACACACATTGTAAAGAAACAAAATGTATTCCACCCATCGCCATTTTATTGCGCTATAAAACGAGCAGAGTTCAATAAGATTTGGGCCAGCCCTTCACACTAACAGATGGCATGCAATTACGAATTTTTACGATTCATACCAATCGTAAAAAATTGTAAAGAATGGTGAATTTTATTTAGCAGTTGTAAAGTATGTGTATACAATAGTATACATACGTACATTTTTTAAGATTCAGAAAGATTTTTAGTATTGCAAATCTATGTTAGTAGTTGTACAAACATTTATTGCGCAATGTTAAACTTTAACAATAAGTGGTAAGGTCTATTTTGTTTATCGGTGTTGTTCACGTATGAACATACATACGGACAAGTCCACCCTAGGTTATATATATTGAATAACTAACTTCCCGTTTATGAATAAACTCACGTATTAATATAATCAGCAAATTCTTTCTATGCTCTATTTTAGTAACTCTTCGCAGTCACGTATTTTGCATATGTGTGTATAAATGAAACTACTATATAAACTATGTATTTCTACAATAAAGCAGTCCAGTGAAATCACCCGAAGTTTCATTGACTCCCTCCTCACCATGTGGCTACCGTCGCGCCGCCCTAGCGCTGCCTGAGTCCAGCGCCGCGTCGCTCTAACTATCGCGCTGCCCGAATTCAGCGCCACGCCGCCGCCCTAACCGTCGCGCCGCCCTAACCGTCGCGCCGCCCTAGCGCCCTAGCGCTGCCCGAGTCCAACGCCGCGTGGCTCTATCCTTCGCGCCGCCCTACACCATCGCTGCACAAACCTAACCGTGCCTAACATCATGTAGTTTAGGTACTGAGCGTCTACTACGTCCGACAAATCAATAAGGTAGCTAGAGTCTACGTGTTTACGAGTATCTATGGACTCTCGTTCTGTACACGCCTGTCAGCGAGCAACACAGCACGTTCCCGGCGTGTCCATTTGGTCCTTCGAGGTAAGAACTAGCATTTCTCTTTTCTATTACTACTTGTGTCTTATTAAATCACAGGCTGGTGAGCCCTATACACTCACTGGTACTGTTATATGTTAAAAGCTGTTTATAACTCAGTTGCCTTCGTGCGGTAACGAATCAGGCATCGGTCTCCCACAAGCGGGTCGCCCCGATGCTCGAGAAGTCGTATGTAATTGTATTATACCGTAACGGGAAAAGAGAGCGCAACTAAGTTTAGTCTTACATCTACCAATTACAAGTAGTACCATCACTGGAAAAGAGATATTGGAAATACAAGAAGACATAAATTGAGGAATGAAGAAATATCAAGAAAATATCACAAGAAAAGAATAATGGAACAGAATAATACGTATTAGTTTTAAAAAGAAATAACAGAAACTCGTAGACATCTGCTGCCCAAGAAGCTACCTACTTATGAAACAGATTACGTTAATCAAGAATGAAATTAGTCTACAAGTGCAAAATGAGCTCAATAAAATAATTGCTGACTTACGCAAACAGAATACGCACAAAGAAAGTCACTGACGAATGCATTCGAATGTCACACTGGTCGTGATCGTGACATTGACATGAATTGAACTTCATTAATGAAAAGATATTGCTATTAGCACAGAAAAATGCGAATTCGCCAAAATAACTAGTACTCTACGGAATTATGACATCATGATGTGTTTACGTTCATATATAAAAGCGCTATATAAATAAAATAAAAGGGGTAAATTAATATTAGCACCTCATGAATATGGTACCTTTGTTATAAACCTTATCAATTTTAAGCAGCTGCATATGCATTAAGACAATATTACAAGCAAGGAATATGGATTAAAATCGTCACATGGGATCCCATTTCAACAAGAATTAGAAATACACAAATTGAGGAATACGCAAGGAACGAAATAAATCAGAATCAGAAACTCAAAGTGATTAAACAAGTCATGGGTCAAGTCCTAATTCAAGTCAAATGAGAAAAATAAAAATCAAATAGACGTTACGTCACAAATTTGTTTATCAATTGAGTGAAACAATTAAAACAACACGTATTTGTGTAAACGAGTTACTGCTATATCAGCACAAATACGCACGTTGGCGGTAAATGCAGAATATAAACGAAAATAATCTAACAACACAAAGCAAGAGAGTAAACAGAGTATCACACATACAAAAGTTATTGCCACAAACACGTTGGAATTACGGTAACACTAATCATCATGGGCACACAAGGGCACTATACCTCCATTCTCTCCGCACTTCGAAAAAATACAAATATATAGGGTGAATTCAATAAAATGTCATTTGCGCAGAGTAATAGGCGCATAAACAGTTGCATGTGAAGAATTGCATATCTACATTCTTACATCAGACAAAAGCATGGTTATACTCAAGACTACTATGTGTACTATGTGAGGACATTAATGATAATACGGTACTGAAACCAAGTTACTTCATAATTGGAAATGAAACTCCTGCTACTAAGAACCTACATACAACAAAAAAAAAAAATGAAGAAGGGAAAGCTGGGCTAGTGATTATATTCATCATCTACAATATAGATATAGATGGAAAACAAGAGAAGATAATTCAAAGACGAGTACCTTAGTATTATAATAATAAAGGACGAAGACATTCGCGTAGCCAAATGGCTACTGGCAAAAGAAAGAAATACACACTTGAAATGATGGATTAACAAAAGTAGTAACGTTAAAAAGATGTTCGGTATCACTTACACACGATCAATATACACAAAGATACCTTTACCGGTACAACCAAACGATGAGAATAGCGTTAACGTAAATGGTTAGCAGCACAGAATATAAATCCACCATGCAAAAGTCTATCACCTGGATTCTATACAACAAATGACTCAACAAAGATAAATGGAGGGACATTACAAATCGAGACAAACATTAATCAAAACGACCTACAAATAGACATACAAAAGTTTACCAATATTATCATGGATTTCAAGCAATCATGCAACAACCCAGGAGACGCGAAGACACACATTGCAACCAATTTTATCAACACCTAGAACACAAGCAAAACAAGTTAACCACATTATGAGGATACAAATATCAGCAATATTCGGGCAACAAATTCGAAAATATGCATTTCACACTAATGAAAACAATACCTATTTCGTTGGCGGCATAATTAAGACAACACTTTACTAACGAGGGTAACTCGCCCTGATCCAACTAACAACAGAAGAGAAATTGACATTATCAGTTACCGTATTACGAATGTCCTAAATAATGATAATAAACAGATATCAAGTACTTACGACCATATGACTGTGTGTGGACATGGAAAATTATAACATGACAAGGAAAATCACTAAATGCGTACTTATACACATACCAACATCCATACGACTGAGAATTACACGTAAAAATGGCACGGGGCATTAGAAGAAAAGGAAATGTATAATTTAACTAAAACGTCATGTGAGATGAACAGACACTACAAATCATGATGTATACAGGCACATGTTACTAATAATGAAGCGATAATTGAGGACAAACAGTCTAGAAGAAAGTCCGTAACACAATAAATTTGGCATGTTTCTACCATATTTATCACTAATCATTCAGAAGAAAAGAAGATGGCAATTAAGGCATTAACGAGAATATACAAGAAGTTCAGAGGAGTTTATAATCAGGTCAGTTATCCAGGATGGCAACCAAGGCTAGGACGGGGTCCAAAAATTTGTGGAATTACGGAATACGAATTTATGACCCAAAATTGTTAGAAAAATCAGAACATTACTACTGCCGTAAAATAAAAATGAAACCAATTAATATACGTCTGCTAATATAAGACTTAAACAGCGGGTCAAAATATACCACTATTATTCTATCAGGCAGCGGCTTCTAAAGTTTTTTTGGATGGAAAATGAGAAATGGAGGCAAAATCAAATTACTCTAGGAAGACTGCACAAATGATGATTATTATTTTTAAGACAAGTGTTCGAAAACATTGGAAGAAAATACAATTCGAGGATTATGGAATTGCATCTAAGAATATAACGCCTAAATACATATTGAAGAAGCCAGAAGAAACTCACCAGACATAAAAAAATATAAAAATAGTTTACAAAAACTAAAAACACGCTTTATTTAATCGAATTATTGCATTGTCATCGGCCTTTGACAGCTGTGCAAAATTTGAATAGAATCTGACCGTTTAAAGTGGGTCAAAATAGCGTCCAAAGGAGTCGGTTACAAACATACAAACAAACATACAAACAAATATACAAACAAACATACAAGTGAAGCTAATATAAAGCGTGTAAAAAAACAATATTTTATTACCATACCTAGATTATGCAAACAATTTCATGGCTCATTCATGAAAGCAATACATGAAAATATTATCACTATCAGATAGAGAGAAAATGATACAATCAAAATTTTTAAATCGAAATGAAGTCGTCAACGTCGTTACTTATGTGTAAACATATTTCTGAAGAAAACTATCTAATGGGGTGGTCAATTTAAAATACTACTATAATGCATTTGGACTCATAACCAAGGGACATACAAACAATTGTATGACACAACTTATAAGAAAAAGAATTTGTATACAAAGACCTCCATTATGGAAGAAAAACGGCTGTAGGAAGCAAGTACCTACATTGAAAAAAGCAATAAGCAAACAAGGGTTGGAAGCAAACTTACAATAAGAGCCATGAAAATATCTGTGTATCATATATTAAAGTATATTAACACAAGTATATACAACTTATTCTTCATAAATCAGACTATTAACGTTTGTATTCAATACTAAAATTATTGAAAAATAACAGCGGGGGACGTTGCCAAGGGAGCCCACCACTGGAACAGCCCCGGTGTGACCATGACGCTGATGACACCACATCCACGGCGAGACATCGCGAGGCAGGACAACGTGCAGTCGCAGGGTGTCCAAGCTGTACGAAATGAAGTCCTTCCCCGGAGAGTGGCAGGACCAAATGGACACGCCGGGAACGTGCTGTGTTGCTCGCTGACAGGCGTGTACAGAACGAGAGTCCATAGATACTCGTAAACACGTAGACTCTAGCTACCTTATTGATTTGTCGGACGTATTGTCAGAGATAGAAATATGCCTCTAGTTCAATTGTTCATTAAGTGGCATTGTAGAATTGTTAGTGATTTGTTTCTTACGTTCAATAGCAGTGTTAAATATGCTCCCTTTAATTTCATTATTATGTTCCTTTATAGTACACCGGGTACGTTTAATAGTTTTATCTTAAATCCTTTGTTATTGCGTTGCGTCATTATTAAGTTTCTATAAATGTGATTCCATGTTTTATACTTCCTTTGGTGCCAATAGCATATAGAAATAATTGCAAACGTATTTTAGTTTAAGGCACACGTACTATCTTCGGTATATTATATTAGCTGCGCAGATGTTTCTTCATTTTATCATTATTTACACGTAATTTCAGTCTTTATTGTGCCATTTTAGTAGTTAGCTGCGATAATCTCGCGGTCAGTTCTTGAATGATTTATATCTGAGTCTTCTCGTGCTGTACTGTAAACTCTCGTAACCCCTTGTCAATTTATTGCTATACACTTCTTCACAAATGTGATATATATTTTTTTGCTTAAAGACTGTACGTTTATATTTCCATAAGTATTTTTGTATGTCCTATATCGACATGATTGTGGTTAATAGATTTAGCCCATTTTCTTTAGATTGTATATTTCCACAGATATTTTCATGGCTCTTATTGTAAGTTTGCTTCCAACCCTTGTTTGCTTATTGCTTTTTTCAATGTAGGTACTTGCTTCCTACAGCCGTTTTTCTTCCATAATGGAGGTCTTTGTATACAAATTCTTTTTCTTATAAGTTGTGTCATACAATTGTTTGTATGTCCCTTGGTTATGAGTCCAAATGCATTATAGTAGTATTTTAAATTGACCACCCCATTAGATAGTTTTCTTCAGAAATATGTTTACACATAAGTAACGACGTCGACAATCTGTGTATGTATTTCTCTTCTAATGGCCATTTATAACGTTGATCTAAAGTTACCAGACATTTCCCTGTCAAGAATTGTAAAAATGATTGTACAATGTAATGAACACAAAACATACTTATTCTCCATCTAGCCATCCATCAGCCCCTTTTCCGTCCACTGCTGGACATAGGCCTCCTCTATAAGACACCTTAACGCGCGGTAGTGCGCTATTTGCATCCAAAGATACTTATTATCATTATCAAATAAACTAAAATAACAGAAAAACGTAAAATAATCAAAATTACGAGTGCTCGGAACTGTATACAAACAATATCACAAAACAAAAACCTGTCCAACGAAAAACAGAAAATCAACGAAAAATCTATACGATGCTAGATCTAGCAAGAATATGAAATTGACACCAAGCGTGTACTAATGTGGAATACGGGATGAATTTGAAACATTATTGTTCGGATGACAAAAACGGGCACATTTAACGATAAAGCCACTCTAATGACATTTACTAAAGTTTTATGAAAATCGAAGTTCAAATATAATCATCTAACAAACCAAGTCTAAAAACATTGAAAAACATTTAAAGACGCTCGGTGCCAGAAGTCCTCCATTTAAATGTACAGAACATAAGAAACATGAACATGTCGCCTGGAAAAATACTATCAAGCTATGCAAGTCTTACCAGTTCAAAGCTTAAGAAGCTAGTGTAGTGGAAACATTGACAACGTGCACAGAAAGCAGCCTTCCTTAAAAATACGATGCAACAAAAAAATTCTAATGCCAGTACCCAAGGAATAATCGGGCAAGAGTTCAAATAACGCTTAGTGCGATCATTGCTAAAATACATTTGATGCAATAATGTAAAGTCCTCCAGATGTATCATATTTTTATTAAGAAATCAACGAAACCAAAATCAAAGAAATCAAGTAAAGAAGAAAGGAAATAATGAAAACATACAAATCACAAACACATATCGCACTACCCGTAAAAAAGGGACGTCAGTGAACTTGCGTCAAAAATGTTTTATTGCATAAATAAATCGAGCTTTACGGCTTACACCTTCTATCAAAACCTAGTGAAGCTATCGACAAAAATGAGAAGTCAATATGTATATCATACATAATTGTAACAAAACAATCCAGCTGGTCAGAATGATAATAATCAGTAAACATGTCGCAATGCTGCTATAAACAGAAAGTCCCTGTAATAACAGGGAAACGAAGAGAAATTTCATTTTTATGTATTTTGTCACAAGACAAGAGCATTGCATACCTGTACATTAAGAAGAGGATATCCTGAGGAAGAAGTTTTATGTGCGGGGTGGTGAAGATAATGCACCATCTTACATAATTGCATTATTGACAATCAGTGAAAGGGACCACAATATTCTTGTATATATAATATATCATCATCTAAACTGAATACCTGTAAACTGAAACAACATGATGATAATTAATTATTAAGAATATACCAAACAAAGAATAAGAAAATTTTACCAAAACCAATAACTCGAGTTGGATAACAATTGGACAACTTTAGACCACTGTTAACAAGAAGGATGAAAATATAAAAAGAAATATATATGTATATGAAGGATACGAGATAAAGAAGCTGAGCAATACAATATGCAGAGATTGAAAATAACATTAATGAAGTGTGACAGAAATAACCCATTATAATACATATTTCTTGGGGAAAAATATTTCACAGAAGAAGGATTGGGCCTGGGCCATAAAGAAATGAAAATTATTATTTACACTTTATAACACTATATCTACTTAATACATCTTTATATATGAATATTGCATGAAAACTCACTCCTACTTATTGTATGAGATATCTAAGTATACATTACATGATACACTAATACAATACTAACAATTTACACGGTTACTAATATACTAAAGTATATTAACACAAGTATATACAACTTATTCTTCATAAATCAGACTATTAACGTTTGTATTCAATACTAAAATTATTGAAAAATAACAGCGGGGGACGTTGCCAAGGGAGCCCACCACTGGAACAGCCCCGGTGTGACCATGACGCTGATGACACCACATCCACGGCGAGACATCGCGAGGCAGGACAACGTGCAGTCGCAGGGTGTCCAAGCTGTACGAAATGAAGTCCTTCCCCGGAGAGTGGCAGAAGAAAGTCTTCAAACTTAGAAGAAGAGATCCAGGCACTGCATGAACCTTACAGAAGCGTGCAGTCAGAACTTATCGACATTACATATAACAATTCTGTGACGTATGATGATTGCAACGTCACGGAGGAAACGGCCATTCCGCCGCTACCACCAGTATCACCAACTAGTGATACCGAGGATTATCCTTTCCCGCCATTACCATTACTGGAACCAGTATCAGAACTTACAACAGAACCAATAGAATGCCTTACGAATGAAAACGTGCAGATGGAAGAATGCCAGGAAGAGCAATTGGTAATGGAACCAGCTATCACAGAAGAGGTTGTTGGAGATAGTTTCGAACCTATACATCGAATCTACAAACAAAGTTTACACACACTAAAAGTCTCTACTAAGTACTCTGGTATGAACAGAATGTAGTCTTGAAGGAAGAGACAGATAAATACCATTGCTACAATAATAACACCAAAAGAGGAGTACAATTACTACTGGAAGCTATGGAAGCAGATCCCGAGGAAGTGGGATTAAAGTCCGCAGCAGTGAAGAAAAGGCAGTACTACAGAAGTTGCATTGTTGATTACGTGTACAAATATTATCATTACACTTAGACGAAAGCAACGAGCGGCTTTGTGAGGTCTTCAAGATATACGAGTTGAAATCCCTGCCTGGAGAGTGGCAGAATGTTCACGTATGAACATACATACGGACAAGTCCACCCTAGGTTATATATATTGAATAACTAACTTCCCGTTTATGAATAAACTCACGTATTAATATAATCAGCAAATTCTTTCTATGCTCTATTTTAGTAACTCTTCGCAGTCACGTATTTTGCATATGTGTGTATAAATGAAACTACTATATAAACTATGTATTTCTACAATAAAGCAGTCCAGTGAAATCACCCGAAGTTTCATTGACTCCCTCCTCACCATGTGGCTACCGTCGCGCCGCCCTAGCGCTGCCTGAGTCCAGCGCCGCGTCGCTCTAACTATCGCGCTGCCCGAATTCAGCGCCACGCCGCCGCCCTAACCGTCGCGCCGCCCTAACCGTCGCGCCGCCCTAGCGCCCTAGCGCTGCCCGAGTCCAACGCCGCGTGGCTCTATCCTTCGCGCCGCCCTACACCATCGCTGCACAAACCTAACCGTGCCTAACATCATGTAGTTTAGGTACTGAGCGTCTACTACGTCCGACAAATCAATAAGGTAGCTAGAGTCTACGTGTTTACGAGTATCTATGGACTCTCGTTCTGTACACGCCTGTCAGCGAGCAACACAGCACGTTCCCGGCGTGTCCAGGTGTAATATTAATAAGATTGTAGTGTTTCCAACTGTCACATAATCATATAAATTGTATTAGTTTTATAAGTTTGTTGTAAATTATAAGTGAAATATGAGTTTGACGTTATAATGACTGTCTCTCCATCCATGGTCAACTGAAGAACACTTTCCTTAGTATATTAAAGTGTAGTAGGTGGGTAGACTTATTCTTAGATCAGGAAATGTGAACCGTAGGTACATATAATATACAGTGTCGCTGTTTATTTGGCATGTATTTAGTTATATTTAGTGATGTTACAATATAATATATTCTTTATAATGACAAGTGAAACCAAACGCACTTATAAGTGTTATCTTCTGCGCTTTCTTTCGATTTTTGTAATAAACGACATTAGGGGTGTTCTTAGAGTTCTGTACGTTCAAATAAATATACATAAACGTTATAGTGGGTGACAACCTTCACTTATTCGACGGGCCTCGTGGTGGAGTGGTTTATATAACGGACTGCCGATCATGAAGTCTCGGGTTCGATTCCCGGTCAGGACAATTATTTGTGTGATGTTTTTAATTGTCATACAAATGTTTGTACTGCGTCTGGGTGTTTATTATGTATTATAAGTATATATTTACAAAAGAAAAGTAGTTTATGTACTCTATCCGTATTCTGGTACCCATAACACAAGCATAATAATCTTAGCTTGGTAACAGAGGACGTTCTGTGAAATGTCTATGAATATTTATTTATTTATTTATTCATTTTATACCCTTAACGGAGATTTTAAACAAAAGCTAAGGTTGTCTGAAATAAATTGAGCAATAGGGTCGTCCATTGTGGTGGTTTACAACACAGTACCTATAAATAAATCAATAAATAAACGGTTTCTTGTAGCGAAAATTACTTTATAACTTATGTCTACAATAATACCTACAAGGTTAGGTTACCTAGGTATTATTGTAGATAAATATTAATACTAATAGAGAAAACGACTCTATCTGTGATTATTATATATTGTGTATAATATTGTTCTGTTTAAGAAGAAACAGATTGTTTAGTTATAAATATGAAGTTTATCAAATGTTTGATAAACTTAATATATTTAGTAATGATGTTTAGATATTGTTGTTGTTTTAGGTTAAGTATATCTTAGTCAAATGAGGTTAAGCTTCAGCTCCCCCGGGAGTACCAACATCAGATAACTGGGACAGGTCGACCAACCTACAGACATAATACAAACAGGTACGTGGGTGGAACATGGATGTTATAGTATTAATGGATTGAGTACTAGATACATAATATCTACTAAAATAAATAAATCTATATAAATCTACGTAAAACGTATTTATGAAAAATAGAACAAAACTGAGACAGAATACCTATCTTATTGTGTCTTTCACTTTAAGAGTGTTGGATACAAGCCCCCCTCGAAGTACTCCCAGCATAGCCAGGATCTCACTTCTTGGTTTTGTCTCATTATTGTTTCGATTCAGGCGTGATTTGAGAACATCAAGCAATAAGTATATTATATTATTAGTTAGATAAGTACTAATTAGTTAATAAAATATAAGGAAATTTTAGTCACGTCTATGACACCCACTGGTCCACTCTCCAGTCCAGCACTCTCCATCCATCATCCATCTCCTCTAATAAATCCTCAAAAACCTAATACATGATTAGGTTTTTGAGGATTTCGATTCATTTAGAGTTGTTGTTGTACGTTGCTTGGGGTGAAAATATGTGTATGTAGAGGTAGCTCTAGTTGTATCTATCCAGTATCGATACTCTCTGGTCTAGATCCTGATCTATTTAGGAGCTCGTGTTGGGTTCTACTTTATTTAAATTTATTTACTTTATAAAGCTTAGGATTGTAGGAAAATAAATAAGTTTTAACAAGATAACCTAGTTTGTGTACTTCGATATCTCATTTATAAAATACTAGCTGACCCGGCAAACGTTGTTTTGCCATACTAAAAAAAAAAGGTTTGAAAAATAGATGTTAGCCGATTCTCAGACCTACTGAATGTGCATGTAAAATTTCATAAAAATCGGTCTAGCCGTTTCGGAGGAGTACGGTAACTAACACTGTGACACGTGAATTTTATATATTAGAGAGACTAGCTGACCCGGCAAACGTTGTTTTGCCATACTAAAAAAAAAAAGTTTGAAAAATAGATGTTGGCCGATTCTCAGACGTACTGAATATGTATGTAAAATTTGAGAAGAATCGGTCAAGCCGTTTCGGAGGAGTACGGTAACTAACACTGTGACACGTGAATTTTATATATTAGATTATATAAACACACAGAATATCTAATATATAAAATTCACGTGTCACAGTGTTAGTTACCGTACTCCTCCGAAACGGCTAGACCGATCTTTATGAAATTTTACATACATATTCAGTAGGTCTGAGAATCGGCAAACATCAATTTTTCAATTTTTTTTTGTATGGCAAAACAACGTTTGTCTGGTCAGCTAGTAATATATAATAATAATAATATAGCTTCTTTTTATTATTAGTAATAAACATAACAAAAATTATTACAAAAAAATATTATTTATAAGTAAAGGTATATTTTTCTACAATAAAATTATATATGTAGCACTACTTTATAATTATTAAATGGCTGTACATTATATATTTTGCGTTTTTGCGTATCGTTTATAATAACTGTAATTCATTTAATGAAATATCGATGTTATGTTGAGACAGAGCCGCTACTGTATGAGTTACATACAACTCATGTATAATTTATACTCCGGGGTGGTTCAGTGAGTGGTTGGTAAAGGTCACAGATACATTAATGATTTGGGTGTAGACTAGGTTCTTAATAATAATAGTTTTATTAGTTATTCTGTATCTATGGTGGTAATTAAGACTAGAAACTAGCAGTTTCTTAAGACATCGTGTGCTTGGAATTTGAAAATACTTCACACGTTTACATTAAGTACTCTATAACTTATCTCAGGGTCTACACTATCTATGTAACTTTAATCAGCTAGTTTGTATATAATAAAGTTAAAGTTTAAATTTCCTGCATCAATAATAATAAAGAACTGATTGCTCCACATTATATTTTTAAACATCGTACTAAGCTCCTTAATAAAAAGAATGAAAATTAAGCGTTTTCCGATAATTACAGTGAGCGTTATCAAAGAGAACCTTACCGTTTGTACCTGCGAAAGCTTTTTTATAAAAAAGCTCTAATTATATGACCACCATATTGTGTTTAATCGTCCATTTTGTGAGACTTCCCGTCATTAAACGACCGAATAATTAAAACACTTCACAAAATGTAGCGACACATTCATTAATGTTGTAAAGAGAACATTATATACATACGTTGTAAACAACTTGTTTATGTATATAATACTAGATATTGGTACCAATTCTACGTACACAACTTAACTTAACTTAATAATGAAAATTGATATTGTCAATAACACAATTCAGTAATGTTAACTGAACTTTCTTGTTCTACAAACTGTTTATAATAGACTAACGATTATAATTAATATAAAAGTACACAACAAAATAGCCGAATAATCAAGATACAGCAATAGTTGTTTTTATTTTTTAGTTAAGTTTAGTTGTGCACGTAGAATCGGCACTATTGTCCACAGTTCGCCCACCTAACAATCTGTACATAGGATAGATCTACTAACAAACTGGTTACGTATTTAAACTTTGAACTCGGCTACCCGCTATCTATCTATTCGTAAAAATTACGTTGTTCTTTTTTTTTATTTTCGGGATTTATTTATTTAGTTTTTGTACAAGTATATTTTTTTGAGGTAAGTAATGTCAGCGATTTAAAAGATATTAAATTTTCGATTAAACATGTATTGGGATTGTGAACACATGTGAGAAATGGATCCTTGTTATGTTACGCCGCTGTTACTCCCCAGTTACTGTGTAAAACACGAAGTGATTGATAGCTTAATAGGTTTTCTGAAATCATAGAATGAAAATGAAAAGCATCTCATTAAGTAGGTAGAATTATATTAATAAAATTATACTCGTATGGCAGTTCCTAACTTTAACCCTACCGCCGGTTCACCAGACATGCAATCCGCTGAGAAGAACTCGCGAAACAAACTGAGAATCTTTTGATTTCATTCAATACATTGAATGAATAAAATTGTGAGTGAGTGAATTAAAACCTATTTTTTATGTTTCTAATAATAATCTCAGTTATTCTAAGTGAAAAAAAGTCTAAAATTATTTAGTGATAATGTTTGTAAGTGTTTTTATTTTGTATTTAATTTTGTCTTGATTTGCATTTAATTTTGTCATGTATTTGATTTGCATTTAATTTTGTCAAGTTGTCATTTAATTTTGTCAAGTGTTTGTTTTAAGTTTTGCATTTAATTTGCATTTAATTTGCATTTAATTTTGTCTTGTTTGTAATTGTATTTATCTTTATGGTCGTTATTGCCGTGACAGGATCAGCTTCAATTACATTTTAATGAATATCTTGCACTTTGATAATAAAACCATACACTTGTCTCATCAGGCTAAATATAGATTATTTGTGTATTTAGTATATTGTATCTTGTTCTGTTCACGTTAAGATTCATATTGTAATGTTGTTGTGTGTGTGTGGGGTTCACACGTGTAGTACAGTTGTGTTGACAAGTGTTGCACTTCATCTCACCCCGCCTCACTGTGCTGGTACACTCATGATGTTAGGGTTGTCACTATATCAACTACAGTACACGCAATATATATGTTACAATATAGCTGACAGATTTGAACATTCAGATAGATAAAGCCCAAAAAAATATTTAAATACTCGTATTTTTGGTTTTTTTTTCTATCCGAACATCTACCAAAACTTCTACACAATATCAATATGTTTCGATCAACAACAGTCTTCGTGTTAGCGTAGTATTAAAAACTCTCACATCTTCTATGTAGTTACCCTGCAGAATCCACCCAAAGATTCGTTGAAGCTACTCATATAAGTGCTCAGATGCAAGTAAACTTTTCAGCATTAAATCCAAATTGTACAGTATTCATTTCAACATTTAGACAACCCTATTGATATCCCCAGTACTAATCATTATAGATAGCTCACATAATGTGACGTCACAGATCACATCTGTACCACTCAGCACTCGCATCATGGAGCACTCACACTTGACCGATAGTACAAGACAAGTGGAACTAACACTTGTTTTATTTTTAATCACTTTTTAATCTGCTTATTTATAATAATAATAAATAAATTTAATAAATAATAAATATTCAGGACATTTCACACAACGTCCTCTGTTCTCAGAGTAAGCTATATTTCTATGCTTGTATTATGGGTACCAGATACGGATAGACTACATAAACAATTTTTTTTTTGTAAATGCATACTTATAATACATAGAAAACACCCAGACGTAGTACAAACATTTGTATGACATTTATGGATATCACACAAATGATTGTCCCAAGCGGGAATCGAACCCGCGACCTCGTGATCGGCAGTCCATTACATAAACCACTCCACCACGAAGCCCGTCAAATTTATGACCAACTATTAACGAATTAGCGTGAGGATGCCTATGTGTAAGTAATGTAGTCATCAAAATCTCTTCAGTAGTTTAAAAGAGCAACAAACATCCATCTATACCATTGTTATAACTGTCATGTTCATAATATTAGCACGAAGTAGTTCTGTGAATGTTCTACACTATACAACCTTGCTGGATTTCGAGACTTGTTTAAGATGTGATTAATTTGATAGTTGCTTCCTACATCCACGCCACTCTACTTACAACATGTATGCTTTAGTTATTCTTTTTGCGAGTATTAGTAGTAAGTATTAAAGTAACTACTGCATTTAATAAACTCCATCAACGTAAATAATCCGATGCAACTTATTATTGTTGTGTAGATAAGTGTTATATTTTGTTGTTGCACCCGGGGACTACATACTGCAGTATTTTGGGCACATAATGCGTAATAAGCAATATAGTCTTCTGCAGCTGACTATGCAAGGGAAGATACAGGGCTACCGAAGACCAAGCAGACTCCGCACATCCTGGCTGAAAAATTTGAGACAGTGGTTCTAAACAGAGACCTGGTGCTCATGCCTGAGCACCAGGTCTCTGTTTAGAACCGCTGTCGACAGACTAAAGATCATTACGGTTAGGAGACGGCACTACAAGAAGAAGAAGAAGAAGCGTTATATTACAATGAGAACACTCACAACAATGATTGTGTGGTAGACACCTGATGTCTTTCACTTAACTCTATTACCCTCCTAAGTATACAAACACATTAAAATGAGGACTCTCTCACAAACTTCCTTGATTAAATACGCGAACCCTTTGTGACGTCACAAATTAGCTAATGAGCTGTCAGCGGGTGACAGCAGCTGTCACAGCGACGTCTCAAATCTGCCACTAATGCATTAGCGTTGTTCTCCAGACTTTATACACCTTTGTGTTAATGAAGTATTAAAAATTAAGTGCGTGTAATGATGATGGATCGGCCCGCCATTTTGTTTTGACACTGGTTACTTTATGAATCGTTTATATTAGCTACTTTAGATTTGTGACGCAAGATATACCTCGGAACTTTGTTCAAGAACTGTGAATAAATCGAGTAGAAATACAATGATTTAGTATAAACATTATATCATTGACTCTCATGTTTGCAAAGAAGTAATTGAAGCAAAAACATCTGCAATAAACGCGGGCCTACATCAATATTGTCGTATATCATCGCCGACACGTACATATTAACACAGCCAGTAGGCACAGAAAATGAAGAATTAGGGATACTTTTCCTATTTACTCAAAATCTACTAAATATATTTTAATTCTGATTTACGTGTTTCTCTATATAATAGTTACTTATGTTTTTAAAGTTATTTCATTAGTTAATACGCGATAATAGACCGACAAATGAAAAAAATAAAAAATTAGAGAAGTTGTTTCGCTAAGATTTTCTATCGAGAAAACTTTTTTCAATCGTGTTTCTGAGTTTATGCGATCCTAGATCATATATTGAAAAAACATATACTTAAAAATTAGAGCTCTAGCCATTCAATCTAAAGAAACAATGAAAACTTCGTACATAGAAAAATGCACGAAGCTATTTTGGTATCCTCTTAACTCACAGAATATAGAATAACCTTAGGTAAACCAATCCGTCCGGTGTCAGTGTGGTAAACATCAAACACACATTTCGTAAAATGGACATTTATGTCCATTTTATGAAATGTGTGTGAAAGCTGTGATAGTGTACGACGATGAATGATCACTGTACCTACTTCTAGAGCTTTATTATAAACTAAATTTAGTTGTATCTATCATTTTGTAATACTCACTTGTAATGTTATGTAATGATAATATAACCTTCAGTTAGAGATTATGAGAGAGCGAAATGGAGAAATACACATGTGATGGGTTGAAAAGAGAGGAAGACAATGACGTCATCGGGGTAGCGACACGAACTTCGGCGGTCGATGGCTCTGATGACGTAGGCTCTTACCAGTTGGCATGTAAAAATATTATATTGTAGTTTAGACAATATTTAGTGCCAAATGTGTACGAGTATAGCCCGCGGCTCTGTTCGCTTCAATTTCCTTTTGAAACTTGATATGTTTGCTAATGAACACACACCTACTTTTTCATAAAAATGATTAAACTCATAAATTTTTTCATGGTATACATTTTTTGGTTTGGTAATAATCTGATAAGATGTGCGTATATCGGATAGGTCTGAAAATCAGATAACATCTATTTTTTTATGTCCGTTCGTCATAAGAGGAAGTTTTCAATAATTCTGCAAGTGAACCTGCGGGATACAGTTTGTAAATAATAAATTTGGAACATCTGGAATTTGATTAGAAAATTCACTTATGTCGAGTTTGTATTCACATTTCTAAAATAAATTCAAATTCTTTTTATTGTGGAGCACAGGTTCAGTTTATGTTGGTACAGAGATAATTTGTTCAGCTATGTCCTGCCATATAGGCATACAATACTAATAATTAAAAATATAAATTCATAGTTTAAGATACTTAAGATAATTATTAAATATTATAATATAATTAAGATTAATAAGAGAAGCTTAAGATGATAACATTATAACAAGCGTGATGTTGTATACAGACGTAGGCAGGGTGTGGCGCTGTTATCACATAGTTACCATCAGTGGTAGGAGGTAAACAACACTGTTGCTATCCAGATAACTGTTATCGGCGACCTGATAACTGATAACGAGGGACGGCCGTAGAAAGTGCCCTTGTGGGTAATGTACCTACATACCTTTACACACATTTAATAAATAATAAATATACATAAACAAGTCATACTATATCATATTATTAATTATACAAGATTATAAAAAGACAAAGACCATATATACGTCTGATATGTTCATCACAACTAATATTTTTGTCGTAACTGGGAATAGAATCAATGACCGTCAATCTGGCAACTAAACGAAGCCTGTAAGTCTCAGTATTAGTCGCCATTCTCATGATACAACTTGACCGATTTTTATGATATTATGTCTGTATTTTAGTAGTAGTTTATCTCTTTATTATTATACTAATGGTCTTATTCATAATGATTTATCGGAGGTTTAAAAGTTCGCTAAAGTCGGTTCGCGAAAATTGTAGAAACTTGTTATTCATGATAGTCTTTTTTCGCTAAAAGGTTTATTATCTCTCTGATAAAATCTCCGTTTAAACCTCCGATAAGTCATTATGAATAACCATAAGACCATAAGTATCTCTTTATAAGATCTTTTGTCATAAGAAGGGCACAGCACACACTATTAAGATTACCGCAATTCTAAAAAGTATAGTACATAATGAAAATCAAAGGAATGTTGATAGTAACGTGACGTAATAAATTTTTTAAATTCTTAATTATTTGCAGAGTTCATCTAAAAGATCTTTATACAAGTATCAAGTCAAGACGAAGTAATCTCAAAGAGAATATCAAATAGCTAAATGTTTAAGAGAGGTGTCGTTCACTCGTGACTCATATCAATCATACTGTAGCCTGCTACCCTTACAACCAACACGCCTAGACACCTGCCAATCAAATCAACCCTTATTCTTTATAGACACCGTAGACGCGTTACCAGCACCTACTGTATTATCGACTTTATAATTGTGTTCTACTACTGCCTGTAACTTCGTATGCAATTCATTTGTAATTGTTTAGTCGTTGAATTAAAGCAGTTTTCCGTCGGTTAGAGCTTATATTCTAAGTTAGCCTTCCATCAATATACTTACAGGTGGTAACTGTATTCTGAGTAATGCAAATAAAACAAAAAAGTGCTTTAGTTTCCTTCGCACCACTGAAAGCACCTCTTAACTTTTCTTTATTATCATGGTACCACACGTACACGTTATAACAGATTACGGACCACATTTTTCATAATTCTTCACTAACATACCGTGTAACGAAGGCTGAAGGCACAGGTCTAACTAAACTGGTTATGTTGAATCAGGGTTGCAAGCAATTTCGCGCAAGAATTCCCATCCGTTTTAACTTAAAATATTTCAAGTATACTTTTGAAGGGTAAGGTTTTTATGATCCACTGAAATGTTGGAATTCTTCACTAGAATCGCGCAGCCTTTTATGGATATATATATTACATTTTGATCATAATTTCTTGTGAAAAATCTTTTTGATTTACTGCACAAACTTTTTGATAAAGAGGTGTACCTAATGGTTGTGAGAATTAGGTATTTGTTTGTATTCACTTTTGTTTGTATTCTGGTATTTGTATGTACTCACAACCCCCTAACAATTTAAAATGAAACTAAAAAAAAGCGAAAAATTGACTTTGACTATTGTGAATGGGATGTCGGTTCGATCATCGTATAAGTGAAATATTATTTGTGTGAGGAATGCATATATTTGTAGCGCGTTGGGTGTCTTCTATCCATCTGATAACGCATTACGAATACCAGTGTGACCATCCCATTTTCTCCATTGGGTTCCATAGGATCCAGCTAAGGGATATTATAAGCATATATTATATAACAATCACTGTGAGAGACGGAAGACTCGAAACTAAATCACCAAGCCAAGACGTCTGGTCAGCATGGTGTAGTAACCCTTATAAAGTGGAGAATGCCCGAGCCCAACAGTGGGACGTAAGACGTATTTATATATTTTGTGTGGTGTAACAGAAGTGGTAGGTATAATTACCGCATCTGTGATCTGATATTAATGTTTAGTTTGAGACCACAGGATGTTGTCTGATAAGTTCCATAAATATAGATGTTATAGACAATATTACACAGCTATAAAATATATTATAACTTTCGAACTATCTCCACGTTGTAGAATATTATAAACAACCTCTAATTAACTAGATATATCTGTTATTTATATAAATTAGATAAATTCATGATAATATTATTGTGTTATTATTTAAATTTTATATAAATTTATGATGTGTTTAATATTCAACGGTATGTGTTTATGTAGACCAGTTCTCTGCCTACACACTGCTCCGTTACAGGCGTGAATGTTGTGTTGACACTCCGATAGTTATTATAAAGGTTACATTATTATTGTTGAACTGACACGATTACATAGTTAATGTTATTTAATAAAAATTCTAAATAAACTAAATTATAATGGAAAAAATGATAACCATAAGCGGGACTTGAACCCGCGACCTCGGAATGCCGTTCCTTAGTTTCCCAGTTATTTTATATAGTTTCCCGTTAATTTAGTTTATTTAGTAAAAGCATAGCGAGTCAATCGCAAAATATTAATATATTAATAAAAATTCGTTGAATAACCGTTTGTGGAGTGATGATTTCAGTAAGTAATCGTTGGATACAAACGGTACGGAGACAATGTAGACCCGTAGAGCCTAAAGGAGACAAAGAAAAGTGGCTATAAGTTAGATGTAAGCTTCGTAAACATTTTATTTTTCTTCAGCGAGTTAAAAAACTCATAAATATAATTTTTAAAATAGAAAAAGCTGTAAAATAATGTCCAACACGTGTATCATGTTGTATTGTACAATTTGTAGGTCAATTACCCGCCTCAGGGTGTGATTGTTTACACTTCATCTCAATGCATAGTTGTAATGTAAGTGTATATGTGAACTAAGTACCGACACGAACTCAAACCGGTCACAAACCGGCTCACACAACTTGACCCACAACGACACTGGGGGCTTCTCTTCTCTTGTCCTATATTAAGCACTTTCTGAGTTATCAATTAACTTACTTATTTATCAATACGTCAGTTTAGTTGCTTTTTGTTGTGTTAAAAGATGAACTCCGTGGTATAGTGGTTTGTGTAACAGGCTGCCGTTTACGAGGTCGTAGGTTCGATTTCAAAGGGCGTTGTGTGAAATGTCCGTAAATTATTTACTTTAGTAGTTATATTATAAAGTTAGTTTGTATTTGTACTACTACTATAGATAGATAGCTTTTGATTAATATGAAAGTAATCATGGGATAAACAAAATATGTTATAATTTTTTTAGTCCCAAACTAAGGATTATAAACAAAATCTGACTTTTTGAGTAGCAATCAAACCTACGTACCTTATCTTGTACGATGCGATGTATCAATATTACTACCGACTATGCCATGAGTTCCACCGACATAATTATATGGCTACTATTATCAAAGTAAAACGAATTTTAATATTGTTTAAAATATTGTTACGGCACATACAATAAATATGTTATCGGCCGTAAAAAAGCAATATTCTTTCGCGAAATCTAAATAAAGACATCAACCTTCCAATATAGAAACATACCGACATAATATTTTTATAACTTGAGTCGTACATCAATAACCCTTTTAAAATAGCTATAAGGCTGGTCTCAACCGTAGACGTACACGCTACGGTCATTTTGACCCTTGTTATTATAATTTCAATGAGCTTGTGTAATTATATACACGCAGGCGCTGTAATCATTGAGGTTCTACAATTAAACTTTCGTTGGAAAATGTAAGCAAACTATTTCATATTTAAAATTGTTATAAAATTAGTATTAGATTACAGATTACACAATATACACACATCACCACCATGACAATACATGTTATTATGTATTTTACGAAATTTGACATACTTCGCTGTAAATATATATTTTAATTTATTTTAACTTTTACTTCTTCATAAACCTATTATTTATTACAGGATTTATGCGACGTCGAGAAAAATTGGAAGGTTTTCGTATCGCCAATAGATGGCGTTATGAGTAAATTAAACTCAAATGTAAATACAAAATTGTAATCAAAATGGCTCAAAGAATTTCGGTCATAACTATTAAATAAAATAATATGTTATTCATTAATAAGTAAGACTAATCCCCTGTACTAATTGTTATTATATAGAAATTTTTATTAATAACTAGCTGTTGCCCGCGACTCCGTCCGCGTGAAATTTAGAAAACTTTTCATCCCTTTTTTCGCAATAAAAGGAAGCCTATGTCCTTTCTCAGGGTCTAAAGGTTGTCTGTGCCAAATTTCATCAAAATCGGTTGAGAGGTTTAAGCGGGAAAGCGTAATAGACAGACAGACACAGTTACTTTCTCATTATAATATTAGTAGAGATTAAGTATAGGAAAGGTACAACTTGTAAAAAAATGATAGTAAGTCAACGTTATACATATTATTATGTCATATTATTATTACGTCATTAATAAGTGGATTTGAAAACCTTTTAATGAAAATAAAATCTAAATGAATCTTCACACGTCATCCTTTTTATTTTTAAGATATACGACGACACGGCACGTTTATTAGTCATAAACACTAAAAATGGTATAAAAATAACTGAAGAAAAGAGTTCTCTTTGAAAACCTTTCTTGTTAATACTATAGGGGTCCGCTGAAACATCTCGCGCATGAGGGATAAGGGTCTATAGGGCCCTCATGATGCATTGGAACATTCCAAGGGTTGAATGAAACTATTGTACTTTGATGGCCCTTGTCTCTTGGTGAGTTTGGAATTGTTTATATCTGAATAATACCATTTTGTAATATTAATTGTGATATTATAATAGATTTTATACAATATTACCAATTTCGTACACAACCAACGAACTGGTTTAAAAAAGTAGCACTATATATACCAGACATAAACAATTTAGTGTAAACTAGCTGTTGCCCGCGACTTCGTTCGGTTAAAATGTATAAAATTTTCCCCGTTTTTGCAATATTTTTCACTGATGTTTCGCTCCTATTGGTAGCAGCGTCATGTTATATAGCCTAAACCCTTCCTCGGTAAGTGTACTATCCAACACTGAAAGAATTATTTAAATCGGACTCGCAGTTTTTGAGATTAGCACGTTCAAACAAACAAACAAACTCTTCAGCTTTATGATTAAAAAAAAAATTTTAATTAATAATTCATAATCTTACACTTACGCCTTTTTCTCATAGGTAGAGGCTATAGAGGGACTAAAGAAACGAGTTAAATTAGATATAACTTTGTTCACAATTTACTAAACATGATTAATAACTTAAATCTGCGATAACAACTCGTTATCTAAATTGCACCAAAATTTTACTTAGATATTAAATAACACGTGTCCTTTAAGATTATACACGTGTGTGTGTGTGTGTAATGTGTTGATACACAGACACAGCGACATACAATCACCTACATAAAGTTCGTCGACCCCATAGTGATAACAAATGACTAAACAATTTGTATTATCGCAGCTCCCGGACTACACGACGCTATGCATTAGTTTGTGTTTGTTTTGTTTATTAAAACATGCTTAGACCAGGAGCCCAATTGTTACATAATATGTTATTCTTATACATATTGTTATAATTTGATTACTTGAAAAACCTAGAAATTCTAGAATATTTTTTTAAGTTCTTGCATTGGTTCTTATGTGTGCAAAATTTTCAGATCAATTCGGCTATTGCAAGTGGGTGGGTTGATAGATACGGACTGAGCTAACAAAAACGTGCTTAATAATCTAATTTTATCTCATGGCAGTGTGCTACCTATAGTGAACATTTTGGGTATATTTCATAGCATATCGACTTACTTTTACACAGTACTTCAGTTCAACTGCCTGTCTATCTGATTGCGCTTTACTTAAAAAATATTTACGTACAATGTATAGCGATTCCCAAAGAAAGTTTTGTCATAAAATGTATGAAACTGAATACTTCAATCGAATTACCTGTGTAAAGCCAGGATGGGACACTAGTTCATGCATTTGAATATGGAACAATAAACAAAGTAATGTACATATAACATTATTTACTTCCATTTTAAGAGCTTAGTTTAACATATTTCAGTTCAGTTAAAACATATTTTATCAGAATATGACTTTTATCTAAAATAGAATATATTGAATATCACCGCAACATAGTGGTGTCCTGTGGGGTCCCTAGACCCATAAACCCTGAGGGTAGGGAACCACGGACCATTACCTCGGTTCACGCTTGTCGTGCCACATCTCTTGCCGGATGTTTTGTTAATATTTTTGAGATATTATTGAGATAGCTAGAACTTTATTAATATTTAAGTGATTCTTTTGGTAGTGTGGTGATAGATTATGAATACATATGGCACCCCCCCATTACTTCTTTAAAAATACTTGTAAGTCTCAACAGAGAGTTGCTCGGGATAAGTAGTTGATTTAGATGCGTATATGTGTTTTAAATGTTTTATCCGTCTAAATACTTATAATAATAGTTTAAAAAAACTAAAAAACACGCTTTATTTAATCGAATTATTGCATTGTCATGGGTCTTTGACAGGTGTGCAAAATTTGAATAAAATCTGACCGTTTAAAGTGGGTCAAAATAGCGTCCAAAGGAGTCGGTTACAAACATACAAACAAACAAACATACAAACAAACATACAAGTGAAGCTAATATAAAGCGTGTAAAAAATGTGATTTATTTAAATAAATGTGTTGCGCTAGTGTTAGACATACTAGTGCATAACAACTCATTAACATCAGTAAAAGTGACAGTATACTCAAAACTAAATCGTATACTTAAAGTTTTGTGATCGAGTGTGGTTGGTACCTATCTATAGAAGACAGAAGACCAAATACGAATATACCCAGCAGCAGGTAATGTGAAAGAGCCGAACACCCAATGGGACATATAAATAAAAACAAAGACCTTACTTCCGTTTTGGATGAATTTAGAAGAATCCTATTTCTATTATATTTGTAAAAATCTGCTAAAAAAAATGGATACAGGTACACTATTTAGAAGCAATTAATAAAGATTCCTATAGTTCAGAATTTCTGAGAATACACGGATATAAGCATGTTGGTTGTTATGGGTCATTGGTCGTGAGGTGCCGGATACTGTTCCTGTGTGAGGCTCATCCGTGTTACAGGATACAGGCTGTTGTTAATATTGCTCGAGTGAACAACAGGTAGACACATTCGTTTGTCGTTCACTCCACCGTGAATATTGTTTAATCAATGTATAATACTAGCTATTATCCGCAGATTTACTTACTTATTGTTCGGAAATAATGTAGTGTTAGCTAAGTTGTATTGTCTGGACAACTCAAAAACAATCAAAATTGAAAAAAACTACAGTAACTTTCGCAATATTATTAGCTATTATTTGGATTTGTAACTTAACACGCGACACTTGATGTTTATTTATATATTCTCTAACCCCAGCAACTCTTGTCGAGATGTTTTTGTAAAACTCTAGTGTTTCAAACACTACACTTTTATATTATCTAGATACATGACGCTGTTGAAGCTAATCTCATCATAAAAATTCAAAAACGACTCAACCTACAAATTCCCTGACATCAACAAAATATTCTAGTATTTGGTCCACTTCATGAATTTCATGAGAATACTACTATCTCTCTCACACTTATACATTCAACCCCCTCGCACTCAATCTACATTATAACGATAAAGCGACATTGAGCGTGAGATTGCCTAGCAAGGATCTCCAAATATTGCAGATATCCTACAAATCTTAATCAAGCAAAAACAACCTTAAAATATTTGAGGATAGAGTTTATACATGTTTTGTTTGACAGTAATATAAATGTTGTAGTTGGTTAAGGAAGTGTTTTCCTCAGAGAGTAAGTTGGTATCTTTAAAGTGTTGTCAGCTGTAGGCACATCCAAAGATGTTGCGTGTACTGTATTCACTTTGGATTGAGTACTCCTTGATATTAACAAGTTCTACCAAAAAGTGAGATAAAACCTGAGAAAAAGAGAAAAAATATTCCTTCAGTGTCTCTTACTTTTCCCAAATATCAACTGTAGGTTTTTATGTAGCCGTATTTCTCTGTTTTTCAGTGTAAAACACATAAAGAACTTGACAATACTAATCACTTCTATCTTTATCGTTAATTTATTTACTAAAGTCAAAATTTTGTATGAAATACTCTCCAGTTATGTTGGAGTATTTATTTTCTATGTAGGTACACCTCATCATAGAATATGTATCGCAAAGGAGATACTTTATATTGTTTATGTACATGTTGGACCTCACAGTGACATATTAAGGGAAAATTTACGGTTATAGGTAGAAACTAACATCTTTAATATACATTTTTAAACATGTTTATCCACATTTTGTATTACGCTCTGTAGTTTGTTGTACAGTAACAGCATATAAGTTATTTAAAGGATTATGTAATACATAATAAATATTATCTGTACTATTTATTCTTAATAGAAACATTAAGTTTCTGTGGATATAGTTTGGTAACTTTTTTAAAACACATGCTTATAAACGAAAAAAACCCAAACGCTGTAAAAATAAACTATTCATCACACAAATATTTTTGTACACTACATGTGTGTTGAATCCACGATATACACGCACTGATACTCTCTAAATATTATGAACAGTTAGTGAGAGAGACAGCTCTACATTTGCCAACTTGTTCATTTATCAATCAGTTTATTGAATATGTTAACATCATTAGACAGACATTACGCCACACAACGCCACATATAAGTATAATATTATGTACATCACAAATTATCGATGTTTAACTCGTCTCACAAATCAATAGAAACCTCCCTAGCACTCAGCCCTCCGTCCCTCTGAGATGAGTGGAGGGCTAGCAGCCCTTCACACGAAATCTATCTGTGATTCAACCCTTTCACAGCACTTATTTGTATTTCATCAAACTCACACTAACTGTAGCATTTGGATCTTTCGGAAATAGAACGTAAATTGCCCTTTAAATTCTTAACATAGTTTGTATTTGCAAAATTATAAATAAAACTTCTTGTGAAAGCCTTTTTTTACAACGTGAAGGCTTTTTTCGTTATGTTTTCAAATTAAACAGCCCACTGCTGGGGGTAGAGCCATCTCCATTGGGAGTATATTCGGTGTAATATAAATACCACGTTGAACACCAATGACATGTATATAATTAGAGTTTCCTGTATGTCATAGATGTAGGTAAAGATTTTCTTTTCGATGACTCTAACAGAAGTAAATGGGTGGAAATGGTGTGATGACATGCTATTCTTAAATAATCACCATGTTAATGCTAGTGTAGGTGCTACAGCTGCTAGCTTCTAGCTAGTATATAAAAGAGGACATTACGTATTGCAAGGATGTTTTGTTAAGTACTTAATTTATCAAGTTGTGTCCAAAACTATTCCTAACAAAAACTAAATTAATAAAAAAAAGTCAAGTTCTTTTTTAATTCCTATAAATCGGACGGCACCCTTTTAAAATTAAGATAAGAAATCCTTGTTACGTGTACGCACGTCAGCGCGCCACGCACCATGCATTCTAAATAGAGGCGGTAGATGATAATATAGGGTTCTACCGTAGAACCCTATATTATCATAGGCAGACCATTCATTATCCTGTCTGTAGACCACTGTGCAGTCCTGCAAAATTTGTCATAGCTTAATATACTTACGATAGATGCAGATGGCGTAGGCTAGAGCAGCCCGCAACAAGTAGAGTGGCGATATAAAGACCGCAGTAAGCTATATGATGCAAGTTGCATAGAGCCACATGTTGTTCAGTTCTAGTGGGTGGGAATATGTATTGTATTAATATTTATTGGCCTATGCTCAGTAGATGGGAAAAGTGGACGGACAGATAGAGTATAGAAAACAAAGTGTGTTTCTAAAGAAATCGAAAGAAGACGACACTCTCTACTCTATGTTGATGAGAAGCAAAATTATTGGGATACGTATCTTTTTCTGTTTACTAAACGATTTTGCGAAATATGCCAGCCGATATGCAAGATGTCACACTATTTACAATCCTGCTTATGCGGCAGTCTGATTATAGGCCACCATTCATGGCAGGGTAGCAACCCTGCCATGAATGGTGGCCTATAGGGCGGCAAAGGGAAGAGGGCTCTCCTCCTCAGCTGAGAGGAATGTGGAGAGGGAGGTGTAACTCACGTGATGATCTATGGGTTAGTTTTTGAATACAACACTTTTTAGTGAGGATTTTTGTTGAGTTATTTGAAATGGAGTGCTCCATCTAGTTTTTAAGCCGACGTTACTCGGTGTTATACCTACATATATGTGTCCGTGTGGTAATGGATTAAGACAACACTTGTCACTTTCTTATTTCCCTCTTTAGTGCTGTAAGAATAAGAACAAAATGAGAAGATAATAATAATATATATTCTGTAAGAGACCGGAAATATTATACTAAGCTGAATACTGTTACTGTACTGTTCAGCGTAGCACAGTAGATACAATATTTTTAGATCAGGTGACGCTTGTTAAATAACAATATTTATATATAACTAGCTAATGTCAGTGGTTTCTCCCGCGCTCATAGTATAGATAGACCAAACACTAACAAATTATACAAAAAGACTATCCTCTTGAACCACTCTATCTATTAAAAATACCCACATAAGAATATGTTGCGTGGTTTTAAAGATATAAGCTCACATAGGGACATATGTACAAAAATAATGACTATGTTTTATAATAAGTAAAGATTTAACATAATCTACGTTCTGAACCGAGTACTTTATACGAATTTAATCATCGTAATATTTTCAAAATTAAAATTAGGGTTACCCAAATATATTGCTGTGTGAAGCAATCTCAAAACAGTCCCTGAGTTGGCACTTAATATTAGCATCCCCACGCACACGTAGTTAAACCCCTCGAGAGATGGCGCTGCTCTAAATGTCAATTAATGTGAGAGAGAGACCGCGCCCGCCACGGTTTGTATACACGACCAGAGGGATACTAGTTAAATACAACACATATATATATTCATACATTCATTTTTTTAAATTTATTTTCATTTATATTTTATTGCCATAAACACAGTATACAATAAGGTGTTACAAATTTCAAGCACTTACATGCTTAGCTAATAATATGCATGCAATAACATGACTTTTGCATTCAAAGAAATCATTAATATTGTAGAAATTATTTTTGCTCAACACAAGTTATTTCTAGGTTAAACAGAGGTTTAACATAAGCTCCAATTTTAGAAAAGATTCATTTACTTACGAGATAATTGATGCCTTCCACAATAACATAAATACGAATTACGTTAATTCATAGCAAATCTTCAAATGAAGATTTGCTATGAATAGTAGATTGCAAATGTAATAAACACGTCACTTATTGCAAATACATACATATGATACATAGTCATGTATGAAACAGACCCGCATTTTAATGGTTTCGTGAATATTACTTCTACTAACTAGGTAATGGGAAGGAATCGTTAATTTTTATTGTATTTTAATAATATTTTCTGTTACGTTGACAATTAATTTTAATTGTCAATAATTTTTTCTTAAAAATAACGTCGTCGTTTATAATTGGCTTGAATTTCATTCAACGTATCGGGTAGAAGTTTTGCGGAGACGAAAAAAATATAATGGATAAGCATTCCTTTTATAGATATAAAAAACTTTAAAAAATTTTGCTAAAGATAGCTACGGTGTTTCCGTTACAGCTGACCATTAACGATATCTTACAGCTCAGTCTATCCCTTGACCATGACAGCTGCGATACTTCAGGTACCTAAGAATAAGAATATCGTAGTAAAATTTATTTATTCCACTTTACTTGTTCATTGGCTGTCAAAATCAGCTGTGTGTAACACTAAGCAGATACAATAAAATTTAAAAATAAACACTATAATCTATTTCCCTAGATTAGAGTTACACACTTTTCTAGATTTTGGTTATTTAGCATGGTGTAATAATTATCTTTGCATTTAAGTTAAACACATGGGCATTTTAAGGATTTTTATGGGCTGCAGATTATTATTTAGATATTGCTTAGAGCCTAGAAGCATATAAATATAAAAAGACATATGTTTATAAGCATGTTTAACACAGCGAGGCATCATTATTAATTAGTTTCTTTATATAATTAAAAGCCTATTAAAAGCAACGTTCCCAGTATTTGTGAACCCGTTTTATGAACAAAATTATGAATTCAAGTGATGGCGGAACAAGACAACACCGACAGGAGGTATCTCAAACGCGCCCATTAAAATATTGAGCTATTTAAAACTTTTGTTCGTGGACACGCACCTTCTACAACACTCCTCACAATAAACATCTGAGCGACGCAGTCAGCTGACTTCCTGCCACCCTAACATTATATACACTGACTAAAACCAACCTTACTGTAACGTTATAAAGATTGCTTTACTCTGTAGCGGCATATTCAAGGGTATATCCCGGCAACAATAAAAGAATCAGCTGTTCCTAGCAACTCCACAACTTCAACGGTAAGATTTTTTAATAATTATATACTTCTGTAATTTGTTGATAACAATGGCGACCACTGTGACGTTTCAAATTTATAATAACATTACATTGTTTCTACAAGAATATATAAATGTTACAGACCGACAAACAGATTTTAATGAAATATGGCAATTCAATATTATGTACTTGCTTCGCGCGTGCGTAATGGAACCCTCAAATATATTTTCTTCTTCACATAACTGATGTAATTTCATCATGTAATGAACATATCGTAAGTAACTGAGGGATACTTGCTGGTACCCAAGTGTAGCCAGTATGTTAAAAACATAAATTATTCTAATCTGAAGTATCTTCCTCAAGTCAGTTTACAAAATCTTATGATAATGGGAAGTTTTAAAAGACGCTGTACATGTGTTTGCAAATAAGTAAATTACGAATTATGTTCGTGATAATAAGTTTAATAATACTATACACCAAATTATACAAGACTTTTTATCAAAAGAAAGTTTCGATATTGCTGCATGGTGTATGGGTACAAATTTATTGAAACGGTGCTCTCTTCGTGTTGTATAAAAAGATATCGGTAAACACTTATCGGATACTAATTTACAAACAAATAAAAATGATACTTTACGTTTAAAATAACCCAATCACGTATTATATTTGTATAAAAAGGGTTAAATTATGCCTGGGCGAAATATAAACGGCAGAATGCTTGTGCGGCGCGGCGGCGTGCCGGCTTCATGCCAAATATATGCTGATAAAACAATAAAGCTGGGAACATAAAGGAAGGCTTTGCACGTTAACATACAAAATACTATATAAGCATACCTATTGGTTTTATGACACTCGCACAGTTAATATCGGGGAAGCTCACCCCTCGTAGGTACTTACAGGCACCCCCGGGCTACCTCTACTTCTGGAACAGCTCGATAACGCAACCTATAACTATAGCGTTTATTACATTTTGCTAAAAAAAGTGCATAAAATGTATACGGAGCTTACAGGCCAGACAAGGCGCTCACTCAAACTACACTAACAGTAACAGTGTGTACGATCCAGTTGTTGTCATTCTAAGAGACTTGTTTTGTTCACATTTTCTACGTATAAAGCGATTTCAATATATAGCGGAAGTGTAATATGCACATAATAATTCACACATAAAAATAATGCCGGGGAGTTTACAATATTCTGCTGTCAACTGTTTTTCTGTATAGTTTGTGAATGATTAATTGATATTATTGATGTGCGGATATATAAAATTTGCTTTTAGTTTATTTAGCTATAGAGCCGCTTAAACCCTCAAAGAAACTTACTTTATTTCAATGTGTAACAAACAAATAATAATTATTTAATATCAATGTTTAATATAATCATTCTATGATTTCATGTCGTGATTTAACTGTTAAATTTTATTGCCACCAGCCTTAAATTACTTTGCTTGTCTATAAGAGATCTATACTAAATATAAGTTAGGATTATACTTAAGTTCTCTCACACCTACATCCTTCTATTTAAGTATATAATTATGCAGTGAGTGTTTCATTTCATTGTTTTTAAAAAGTCCCGAACCAGCGGAGCATTACCTGTCTAACCCCAATATAGAGGTGAACTGGGTGATGTTCATCAAACACAGACTCCACAGCGTGTTAATTATTCCACCTACATATTTCTATAAATAATAATAATTTGAAACATATACAACAATAGCTCCCCACATATTAACAACAATACAACATGTTTTATGATTCAAATTAACATTTTTATTTCACAAAAAATGACATAGTTTCGTGGCTAATTTTACAACTTATTTTACGACATTCTCGTAAAATTATAGTTTTCTTTTTGTATTAAAATTTATTCGTAAATAAAGAACATAAAAGGTTAATAGGTCGTTACAAACATCTTAAATTCATAATAAACTATATAAAGTTTGCTTTTTGTGAGAATTTTATCATGGCGGCTAGCCGTTTGAAGCTTTAGGGTGGTTGCAAGAATACTACTACGTTTATGATAAATACAGCTTGCTAGCTAGACCTATCTAAACATGTTAAATATAAAAGTATTAGAGGATAGTGTCATAGTAGAGATGCAGCATCGCAATCTGATCGATTAAATCTACAATCTGCACTTTTGAGATGATTTATATATTATTACTAGCTGACCCGGCAAACGTTGTTTTGCCATACCTACTAAAAAAAAAAGTTTGAAAAATAGATGTTAACCCATTCTCAGACCTACTGAATACGAGTATGTATGCAAAATTTGAGAAGAATCGGTCAAGCCGTTTCGGAGGAGTACGGTAACTAACACTGTGACACGTGAATTTTATATATTAGATTTTAAACTTACTTCCTCCTTTTAATCATTAGCGGACGACTTTCGATAATGTTCTTGACAAAAATCATGATGCATGAAAAAATATCAAAATAGATTACTATTCCTACGATATTCGATCATAAGATTTATACAAACTTTTTCAACGTAATCTTTTATATTATAAAGATAACATGAACTATGATTTTAATAACACAATCTATGGGTAAATGCTATAATAAAAGCTTATGTTCCCTGTCTTTTTGTCCCGAAGGTAATAAAAAGTAATAGCTTATAAAGTGTTGCATTCGTGTTCTATTAACGTGTCTGTGTGACATATTCTCATAAATAAACCTAACTAATTATACAGTGAACACGTTATAGCTTTTGTATTCTTAAAATATTGTTATGTTTTTAATATTATTTTACATAGTATTCTGGTACTCATAACACAAGCATATAAGCTTAGCTTGGGACCAGAGGACGTTGTGTGAAATGTCCATGAATATTTATTTATTTTATTTATAGTTTTCTGGTCACTGGTTCAGTAATTTTTGTTCTATGGTTAGAAGATAAGGAATGTTTGAAATATATAACTACGTGTTCTTGTTATTAGAATAAAAAACCTTACTGAGATTTTTCATATTGGGTATTGTTTAATACTTTTTCGAGTGAACATAGATTTCCATATCAGTATTTCAGATAAATCGACCTATCCGTAGAATAAAGTTACTTCTGCATAATCGTTACTTTACAGGAGAGCGATTTTGAATTTGCCAATCACACAATCAGCTATAACATTTTTCGTAATTCTTCTAGCAAATTGTTTTTTTTCCTATCTATATAAAATACTATTTAGCATAGTTTTAAAACTACATAAAACTACAAAAAAAATGATTTGGTAACTTATTCACAAGTAACCTTGTTCTTTGCATAGGTCGAAATATTTTTAAGTATTAGGAACAGAATTTAAAACAAACCTGTATTGAAGTAAAAAGGAAATATAAAATATCAGTTTCTCAGTTCTAGTATCAATAGGTTCCTAGTATCAATAGGTTGTAATTTGATTATACTTTTATTAGTCAATTTCTTTTTGTTTACTTAGATAGTGTAGATTTTTTATAAAATATTTTTTTAGTTAAAAAATAAATGTAATATAATATTATGTAGTGTGCAATTAGTTAAAGAAAGATCACACGGAGTGGTCTATTCTTGTAAATAGGAGTGTGTCAGCTGTTTAGTGAGTTTGTCAAGTAGAGGGTGAGTGCGGAGGGTAAGGGAGGGACACCCTCCCTGTACTGAGACCTCTCCTCTCCTCCCTGTATCATCTCAGTAAATATACGCACAATTTGTAAATTTGTATGCGTATATACTTTGTACGCAAGCTGTCCTAAAAATATATCGTTTGCCTTTCTGTAAAGCAGAAAAGAAACAATCTCATCATACAATATATTTTAGTAACAGGGTAATATTGGTTTCGTACTTCAAAATTATGGCATACCTATCTAATATATAAAATTCTCGTGTCTATATGTTCGTTCCCATGTGTCCCCTCGGAAACGGCTTGACCGATTTTCATGAAATTTTATATGCATATTCAGTAGGTGTGAGAATCGGCTACTATCTATTTTTATTTTTATACCCCTTAGTGATAATTGTTGTCCACAACTGACGTTTGTATGGCAAAAAACGTTTGTTGTGGGTCAGCTAGTATTACAATATGCACTATCAGAATTTGAAACAAACATATTTTCGTCATTTGGGACCGACATTCTGTGAATGTTCATAGATATTTATCAAATATCATTTTACACAAAAATTTGTCTTCTTTATGGATTTTGTAAAAATGCAAAAAAAATATTAAGTGGGTACGTTTGTCAGTTAAACATTAACTAACATAACTAACTAAATTACATCTAAATATGTAATATATTTTAATGTAATCTTTTTAGTAGATTCGTATTATATTCACGTTGAGTGCCTACATTACTATTACATAATTTATATGACTTAAGGATATTATATAAACAATACACAACAAGTAATCATAGAAATAGTTAGTACAGAAATAAATCAAATAGAGAATGACATGAGTACATGAGCTGTAGCCGCTTCCCTCCGGCAGCGCTCCCTCCGCCGCTTGCAGACAATGCTCGCGAATGTTCGCACAGCGCGCGTGCAACCGATGCAACCAAACGATGTGCGATCCGGTAGTATTTTCTTTGTTACCCCTAGGGTTGACACGTTATACAAAGAAAATACTCAAATAATCAAAACTTACAGAAGAGATTCCCATAACGCGGGACTTCTTTTCTAAATTAACACTACTTATAGTAATAAAATTAAAGCTACTTACAAAAAAATGTACAAATTTCATTGTAATTTCTTTAAATATCACATAATGAAATAGACTGAAATTACAAACTTTTTTATGCGGCTGAAATGTTGGCAATAATCTGTATTTCAATTACAAAATTAAGATTGTCATATCACGAACGGTGTATTTTCAAAGCGAATAATAAATATCGATAACGTACACGTTATCAATATTTATAATTCGCTTTTGATTTTTCGATTACAATCATCATACTCGCTACAGCTACAGCACACTTCCTAAATAATTTTCTAGTATTCCATATGAAGTATGTTGTAGTGTGTTTTTACCAATTTGTTTGTATTAAATAATTGCATAATATGTATTTATGTACAACCCTAGCGCCTAGTTAAGCACCCGTCGTTTACGACTTCCACTCATTGAAAGTAAAAACTGTGTCGTTTCCTCGCTCCCCCCCCCCTGTCGTCCTTCACCCCTCCTGGCTCCAAGAGGCGCGACCCTCAGGAAGTCAGGGCTGTTCCACACACAAGCTGTAATTCACTATCAACAGTCAAGTGGCCACGACACTTGCATGCAGTTACTATGCAATTGGGTGGTTACCACCATTTGTGCATGCAGTTACTATGCAATTGGGTGGTTACCACCATTTGTGCATGCAGTTACTATGCAATTGGGTGGTTACCACCATTTGTAGCATTTGTTACTAAGAACAAAAGTCATGAAAGAAGGGGATTTAGAGGTTAACAATGGACTTAGAAGAAAAAGAACGGCTACATGTCCAATACTGGACAAGAATCAAACAGTATCTATGTGAATTATGAATGACTGAATCGAATTCCTTTAAAAGAGTAAACAATTCTTGTAGTCTTGGAAAACACCCCAACGATTTTCATAAAATTTTGTTTTCAGAACCTTCCGAGGTAATAACAAAAACTATTTAGGTAAACCAGACACTAAAGTAGAAATTTGCTTAAATCATATGTTTTTAGGGTTCCGTACCCAAAGGGTAAAAACGGGACCCTATTACTGAGACTTCGCTGTCCGTCCGTCCGTCCGTCCGTCTGTCACCAGGCTGTATCTTAAGAACGGTGATAGCTAGAGAGTTGAAATTTTCACAGATGATGTATTTCTATTGCCGCTATAACAACAAATACTAAAAATAAAATAAAAATTTAAGGGGCCCCCCTTAAATTTCCCATACAAATCCCATACAACAAACATGATTTTTTTACCGTTTCTGGCTCGATACTAATAACGTTGCCTTATGTTGCATAGATAATGGTACGGAACCCTTCGTGCGCGAGTCCGACTCGCACTTGACCAATTTATTAAAACAAATCTTTCAGATCGAAATTGAATTTTAGAAACAGATGTTTTGAACCAGCTGATCTATGAGTTCTAATATAACAATCAAGCGTCTATAAATCTATATTATCGATCTGTTAAGTTCATTCATTAAGTATATTTCTTTCAAGTTTTAGCTGATACAACTTATAAAGAAATAGACTACTGTTTATTCTAAATATACTGGCCGTCTATAAATACAAGAGATGTATGTATTATGTTCCACCGTCCCCAGTTCTGCGGGTAAACAAGTCAAATTTACGATCATAAGTTATCATATAAATTCGTGGTTATATTTTTAACGACACGCGAGAACAAAGAAATTGTATATATTGTTTATTATGTAGATGTGTTTGTTGCAATATTTTAAGGATATGATGATTATATTCGGTGAGATTTATATTGTGAGTCGGCCGTGACCCGCGCCTCGCCTCGCTTCGCTCTCATGTAATTGGCTTCTGACGTATGAGATTAAATATATTCGTAATATCTTTTAACAGGATTGGATTATAATGATATTAGAGGAAAGGAAAGGAAAAGGTAAAGGAAAAGTAAGGTTATACTTGCTCTACATTAGTATAAAACAAAGTCTCCCTGCATCTTTATACATTTTCGTGTAAACGTGAGCACTGAGTAGATTTTAATTTTCAATGGCGTAGTTGTTGCCTCAGATGAAAGATTTAAATATAATGTTATGATTTATAAAATCTAAAAAGGTTAAACAGTTTCACAGATCTCTGCATTTTAAATATGTACATAATATAACCACAGCAATAGTCAGTGTGAGGTCTCAATGTCTCATCCGGGATGCGTATATGCAAATAAAAATTATATAAAAACACTATAATTTCTCAACGTGCTAAATGTATGAGTGTATGAGATAAGTAATTAATATTCCCGGATGTACCTGTATGTATCACATCCGTCTCAGAGACTATAATAATATGGTGTTGATCTGAACAACAATTATTTACACTCGCACAATACATAATGTTTTCAAATGAATAAGATATTAATAAGAGGACTATAAGTATTACTTTTCATGTGGTGACTGATTAATTACCTGTCACCACCCTATTTCCTTACCTCAGTTCTGTTAGTAATAGTAAGCAATAATACCTAATGTAATAGTAAAATTTATATACAATTAAAGTAAAAACTATGATCAAATAAATTTCATTAAATAAAATCTAATCAGGAAGATAAGATTCTCATATTTATCTCAATCGGGTATCGAACTTGCAACTTTTACACACTACCAGAGTCTTGGTCACTGCGCCAAAAAGGCTACCACTTAATAACAAAAAAACATTCATTCATCGAAAATATTGATTAAATAGTTTTAAAAAACCATTCCGATCGTCTGAAATTCTGAATAATTCTAAGATAATATTGATGAAAGATCAAACTCTATCAATTAGGGTGCAAACAGTTTAGATAAAAGAATAATACATAATTCAATGGCGGCCATACGTAATCCGTAATAAACGAGCCGGGAATCGAACGCACAACATCGAGGCACACCCCACGCGTTCTATTAACAAATAAAAAGAGCTTTATTTGATCCGCGGGTTCAGTACTTTTAGTGTTTCATTTGTTTTTATTACAGCGTTCTTATTGTTTGTACTTTACAAAGAATTGATTGTATATACCTATAAATCGACGGCTTCTATGAGTTGCTATGACAACTGTAAAATAACAAAATGGCTGAACTATTATTTCATTACCGTATTTCACAAATATTTGCTTTTATTATCTCGTACAGAAATTGTAGCGAAAAAATATATTGCCTATTTTACTTCCAGGACTATAAATTATCTGTATACCAATTTTCGTGCAATTTCATTCGGTAGATTTTGCGTGAAAGCGTCACAAACGAACAAACATACAAACAAACTAACAAACAAACTCACTTTTACATATAAGTAAGGATGTCTGAATATAAAAATTTCTTGTCATGTTGTTAGTTATTAAACTCCTCTGAATCAGCTCTACCGAGAGTATTCCTAGTACTCAAGTGAAACCGCAGGGTACAACATGTTTTGTATAATCACTACAATTGTAACTGATAAACACTTATGGTCTTATTCATAATGACTTATCGGAGGTTTAAAAGTTCGCTAAAATCGGTTTTTTTATCTCTCCGATAAAATTTCCGTTTAAACCTCCGATAAGTTTATATGAATAAGACCATAAGTTTATACTTACAAATAGAAATAGACACTATTATGTAAAAGCATCCTCTATTTCCTCACATATATTTATTACCTTCGTTTAACTTTGAACCCCTAAATATAATAAGTTGCTTAGTTACGGTACCCTAATCCGTCCGCTCCACACAATTGAATCGGCTCGATGCCCCCCCCCCACTACAATCTCCCACTAACAAATACTCTAATGATGACAAAAAAACTGAACAACTTGTAGCAAAAAACTTCTCTCGCTTGGTAACACTGTGTAAAAACGATGTACAAAAAGTTGCAATCAAACAAGTACTATTTTACTTGTAAAAAAAATCTAACTCTGAGATCATAATTATAATCATTGTTGTAATATCAAATGAAATATTTTCTAAGGTGATTATTACATTTTGATAAAAAGAGCACTAAGGCTTGGCTACGTTTGGTACTCGGGCGCTGGTAACTGAATGTGTAAGATGAAAAGTACAAAATGAATAATTGGTGCTGCTATGGGCATCTAATGAGTATTTACAAAACAAATTTGAGTGAAAAGGATGATATATATAAACATAGACAGCTTAAAAAGGAAAGGTAGACCAAAGAAATTGTACTTGGACTTTCTGAGAGTAGTTTAATACAAAAAGGAGTTAATGATATTGTAAGACAATAACTTGGACGAAATAAACGTATTGCGTCTATCACAAATAATATGGAATGAGATTAAAATACAAAGAACAGGATGTGTGAGATTCGCTCTCCTTATTCTTCGATGGTAAGTTTTGCCTCATTTGCAATTTTATTAGGCGACCTAAAAGGATAGTTTACAACAAGCACAAGTGTAATAAGCACTTAACTCTTAGTAGATTACAAGCTATGACATATATTACCTATATATATAAATACTGACCAAGCGTGTTGGTATAAGGATTAATCGGTGATTTTAAGATATCTATCTAGCTAATTCAGCCAATATTCCAACTGATTCTTACCTATCCTGGAACATGGCTAAATGACATAACATCACGTAAGTTCTCTAAATATACAGATTTTCTAATAATAAAGTTCAGTTAACAATGCCGAATTGTGGTTATCGACAATATCAATTATCGTTTTTTAGTTAAGTTTAGTTGTCTTCAAACTAATCATTTCCTTCGCAAGCTTCTATAAACAAAGAAAATATCGTGGCACATTAATTAAAGCGATTATTGTGCTCCAATAAATAACGAAGAGCTTCTATACAAACAAATAATTGGGGATACTGGCGCATTGACGGTGCTGAGGGTTCTTCTAACTAAATGGTTACTCCAAATTCAATTCTATACCAAAATGGCTGGTCAATACAGTGGAATCCAGATTAGTTGTACTTTGCAGGTCTTCTATACAAAGGAAACATGGTGTTCAAGTTACTACATATAAAAGGTACTTAGTTATTTCCATAGCTCACTAGACGAAACAAAAGCTGTTAAGAAACCAAAAAAAAATTTATAGCGTCAGCTCTACTTCACCAAATAAACGGGGACATAATATGTAGTAAGTAAACTAAAGTTACGCGAGGGACGGGCCTCGTGGTGGAATGGTTCATATAACGGACTGCCGATCATGAGGTCTCGGGTTCGATTCCCACTCGGGACAATCATTTGTGTAATTTTTTAATTGTCATACAAATGTTTGTACTGCGTCTGGGTGTTTACTATGTATTATCAGTATGTATTTACAAAAGAAAAGTAGTAAATTTATTATATCCGTATTCTGGTACCCATAACACAAGCATATACTTAAGCTTAGCTTGGGACCTGAGGACGTTGTGTGAAATGTCCATGAATATTTATTATTATTATATATTTCAAACATATAATATATGTACTTACTTTTATAATTTATGTAAGAAAGGCTCAAATCTCCAGACTTTTTTGAAAATATGGATACAATATTATTCCCGAATTCAGCTATCCTTAGGGACACAAAAATTCACACTATAATTAAACTTCAACAGCAATATCTCTCGAGATAATGGCAAGTGTATACCAAAATAAGAAATATTGAACCCTAAGCAATGGGTACCGTGACAGCCTGTCAAGCTACCTCCTACGTTAACTCATGAATATTCGGGTACAATGGAACACGCCACGGACTCAAACTTGGATCCTTTATCATATTTTTTTCCCTCCGTACCTGCCTCTACACTTATCCATCTATTATTAAACATGTGGCTTCGAACAAAAAAATGTTTGATCGTTTCTTTTTTTAAATTGTATTTGTGATTGATTGAAGAAAAAAAAGATTTGGTTAACTTAAATTAAAGATGGCTACCGCGTCTAATTCTATGAACTTTTAAATTAAGAACCTGTGTTAGGAACCTATTCTGCTATTTGTTTTTCGAATTTCGCGCGTCGTTAAAAGCAATTCAATTTTAATGTAGCTATCATTACTGAGTTTAAATTAAAGTCCAAATCAAGTCAAATTGCGTAATCAAATAATCAACGTTAAAATAATTTATTAATGAAGACATAATTACTGAATAAAAATAAATTAAGTAATGGGTACTCTTAAGAAAAGTGATTATGTTCTCTCTCTTACAGATTCATAACTAGTATTCCTCATACAATAATCGTCTGATGGAACTTTATAAAGCCTGTGTATGAAGCTTATCAATTTGTGAGAAACATTATTATACAAGTGAAGCTTCAGATAAAGCCTGTTTCAAAATATACCTAAATATTTATACCCTCTTATAAGTGTTCACGTACATAGTACTGTATTAGTACCGACTGTTTATTATTCAGTAAGTTTTAGTAAGCTTTTGTTAACGTTTACAAAGTCACCTTGCTTATTTTATTATCCGATCAATACTACAAAGTACAGAGAAATCTAAAAACGCTTAGCGATATAGCTAGGTACCTAAGTTATTATAATTTTCATGTTGTCCCCAGATGTTCAATACATATCTAATTGCTGAAATCACTTCAAAGAACGTCATCCAAACATTGGCCAAACAAATGTGTCCAACATAGGCCAATTAATTATATAGTACGTGTATCGTTTGTACGGCGATAAGTACTAAAGTTTTTCGCGTAAGTTGCGATCAATAACAGAATCTACACAATACAATTTCAACTCTCAGACCAGACAATAAGGGTGATTTTTGTGTGTGTAACCTACAGTGCTTTCATTCGCCTGTTGCCAAGCGAACTCTGCGGGACGGGCTCCCGGATCGTCAACCTTTTTTTAGGACGAACTTCCATAGAACTTTCACCCGTTATATATAAAATTTATGTTCACATAATGAAGTTATATTACACGGAGTTATTACGTAATTCATAATCATTTCATAATTTGATATTCGGTACATATTTAGGTGGCCCATTCAATTACTATTGTAAGTAAAAGATTATTGGCTATACAGGTGCCATTCGGTTCCTAGCGACTAAGTGCAGCAAAAACTAGAATTCCACATGTTTTTTTGTACAGTTAATAAGAGAATGAAGATTTTCAAATCCAAGGACTTAAATCCCAGTTTGAAGATTTTTATTGTTAGGGAAAATATCACCTTAGATTTCTGAAATGTTTCGACATGTTTTCTAATAAAATTATGTTAAACAAGACTACAATTATAAGTTTAATGATATGGTATATTTAATATGTCACAGGAAACGGTATCAACAAGCTAATTTCCATTACTGAGTTTTTTAGTAGAGTCGATTAAAAGTAAACCGCAAGTGTATTCTACCTTGACACTGGTACACAATTACAACCAAAGGTTTAGTCTTTACAATTTTCTAATTAGTTAAAATCACAGACCGTTACCGAGTTATAACAATAAAACTAAACAAAGAGAACAAACCGCTCGTGTTAGATATAAGATTAGAATTAACATATCAACAATAGATCTATATATAGATACAGTTTACACAACACAACAACATCACAAATGTATCATTTCAATCCAACTTAGTATTATTAAACTGCTCGTAACTGTTACTCTCACATTAAATTACATTTATAGAAAA
Source organism: Orgyia antiqua (assembly GCA_916999025.1). Classification (NCBI taxonomy): domain Eukaryota; kingdom Metazoa; phylum Arthropoda; class Insecta; order Lepidoptera; family Erebidae; genus Orgyia; species Orgyia antiqua. The sequence goes on from OU779867.1 coordinate 18,207,516, forward strand.
AATAAAGCAAAAAGGTTGGCAGCTCGCGAACACTGCCATAAATGCACTCGCTAGCGCAACGGGGCTATTACTTACAACAACTCTAAACGAGCTTATACACCAATTAACATCATTTTATAAATTGAAACCTATTTCTGAAGCCGTAAGGGTGACGGATGTGTTTATTTCTTTGTGAAGGTCGCTGTTGCATACGACGTTTTGTTGATGCGATGGGTTTGAGCCTTAACCACGAGTACTGCGCATGTGTGAGTGCTCACTTGTATCGATGAGCATAAATGCGCCTGTGTGTGTCAGTACACTGCTTCGGTCACGTAGGCTTGTTTAGCTGTTCCTACTGGCGAGTTTTTAGGACATCTTCATCAACAATTTGCTTTTCTTTGTTCCAAAATGAGATCTTTCATGATTTGCTATACATTTTCATGCTAGATTGAGATCTTTGATGTAAAAAATACTTTTTTATGCACAATGTAAGGACACAGTGATGTAAAATGATTTAAAAGAATTATAACATAAAAGTTATTATGAAATTGATTAAAATACGATATATGTAGTTAGATTTGTATTTTATTTGGTATAGGTTGTATATTATTCAGAATAAAATTTAGTATAAGAAGAACTTTCTAGAAAGCATGTCCGTGTTGCTCCTTAGCAACTGCACATAGCAACAGTTCGCGTCAGCTGTAGCGAAGTTAGCCGAGCGCCCGGCGGAGATAGCCGAACGCGTACGATTGATTGGCCGATAGGTTGTTCGTGAAAGTATACTGTTTATTTTATTTTGTAAAGCTAGTTCAAGTCTAAAATACAATTTATATGCAGTCAATATATTTAGGGCCAAGTTTGAACGAGTATGCTCTACCTTGGCTCTACCCACTATCGACATAGATTTATATAGATTTCTATTCTTTCTTTGTGTGAATCTATGGTTCTTTGTTTATGGCGCATGCCAGTGGCAGAATCACAAAGAAATGTGCTATATTATGGAAAATAAAAAACAAAACAGCAGTCGCCATGATGCAATTATGTATGATATTGATTAGATTTTATTTTTTCTAACTTGTGATAAAACATTATAGGTAAGAATAAAACTTAAAACTCGTCAAGCATGCCTCGTGAAATTAGTATATGGTCATTCATCTACATATCCTACACAACTTGTCTATAACTAAACACATAGGCACAGTGTGGTCTTAAAACTACTCTATGTATGTATATATCTATGTATATGTATGTACCGTATGTAGCGAGTTGCCTCAAACCAGTTCATCTGTAAATAGGGTTGTGAAAATTGTAAACTTTAACTTAACAACATTAAACTATACATTTTGAGTTTACGATTTCAAGATTATACCAGTTCTTAATTTAATGAAAAACAATGTGTGTTACAAAGTAAATACATAGGTACTTATATGTTTTAATATCAATTAGCGTTTAGCTCTTCCATAGCGAAATTTTTAATTTACTAAATCACATTAACCGGGCGTGATGGTATAGGATTTAGTTTTTAGACTTTTATATAATTTATTTAGTTAGTATAAACTATTGTGGTTAAAATATAAAGATACTTAGCTGTCACAGTGTTAATGTAAAAACACAGTCATATTGATCGAGTCTACCGACATTAGGTTTGTTATTTCTCATGAAGATATAGATTAATATTTTCGATTTTTATTGAACGATTTGAACTCCCATTATATTAATATGAATTCAGTAATTTCAGAAAACTACTAAATAAAATTGATTGTATAACTTGTAACGTTATGTATGACTGACTGACTTCTTTAACTATTAGATATAATTCAATATTTACTGTTAATAAATAATACCTAGTTGATATTACATTAGTTATGTTCAGCCCTATTGTCGGTGGTTCTCTGCAGCCAGCCCGACGCTGGACAGGTTTAGTCCTGCTACTGTTTGTATCGTATACATACATACATACATAGTCGCTATTTGTTACATCATGAGTTATATCTTATCTAATATAATACTTACTAACATTATTAGAGCAAAAGTAGATTAACGCCCTCTCACACTAAAACTACGGAAACGATTAGAATGAAATTTGGTACACAAATAGTCTAGAGCAGGAGAATAGAGTTAAACTATTTTTTTATGCAGACATAGCTAAAAGCACTACATAGATTTAGGAAAAATATAACATAACAAATATTACTAACTATAATCAAATCCACGACCATAAAAAGTATATCATACATAATACAATTGTTTATTACGAGTAATATCCTGACTGATGGGGTGTTTTAACATATAAAACAAGAGTCTAAAATTAGTGAAATAAGAGGAAATGTTCACACCGGAAGGATGTAGGTGGTCCCCGGACTAAAGCAAAACAAATACGCTTTCATCTTGTACATGCGAAACTCTGTCATATTAGTGTAATACTTTCATGCAGAAAATACTTAACAGATTTTGATAATAGCATGCAGCTTGAAAATTCTTATCGTATTTTCTTCATTGTTATTTCACAAAATCTCCTCTGATCACAAACTAATAATAAATATAAGCTCAATACATTCGCTTAGCTTTATCATATTATATTCGATTCTTATTTATATTCGATTAGCTGTATCTTATTATACTGTAATATATAAAGAAAAAGCACTCTCTAGATATCCTACTCTAAATTTTACATTTATATTTTTGAAGAAAATACTAACAACAAACACTACACAACCTATTAAGTATGTTATTTACTGATATTTTCTACATTTTGTTTTGAATTGGAAATGAAAATCTGTCTCTCTTACTTGTAGGAAATATGTACTCTAGTAATTACAATCGTAAGAACCTCTCTGTATTCATAATTGTATCGAGTTAAAATCGATTAAGTATAAAAAATACTAAATATTCATATCAGGTATTATCGACACAGCAGCACTGTCCACACATACTAAATATTATGTCGTCTAATACGAGGATATTATTTACTTTATGATGCCAGGGTCGAGCACGGCTCTATAATAATCTGTACACATATAGCATTATAACAACTACCTATGTTTGTATACAACTTATAAATAAACTAGATTAACTTTGTTCTTAATAAGGAAATAAGCTGAATAACATATAAACATAGCCTAGTAATATATTTTCTTAAAACCGCGATTACGAGCCGCGCTATACAAAAAAAAAGAATTGTTATATTTTTAAATTTTAAAAGGCTCTAATAATTCTAATATTTTATGGTCTCTGTTCTATATTTGAATTATATAAAAATATAACAAGAAATTGTTTTTTTAATCTGTGTAAGCATTTTACAATGTTGTGTGTAAGGATAAATCCGGTTCATGAATAGATTTATTATCGTCTCATTAAACAACAGGGAAGTACATTAATGGGATGTATGCGTGGGCTGATAACAAGAACATCATTAGACAAAAAGTCAGGAAAACTTACTTAATCTTTACGCGATTTCTGTCTTCTTATTGAAGACAGAAATCGCATAAAGATTAATTTTGTTTTACACAAATATCTTTAATATTTTTCAAGGATTTTGTGAAAGGAAATTAAGGAATAGACAAAAAGCTAAAGCTTTCGTTAAGAGTTTGATAATTTAAAAAATATCTGGGCTTTATCCACCTTTTGTGTAGCCAATGATTATGGTACAGGTTCGTGACACATTGCGACTATGTTTATTTAGCCATGGCCTTTATTATTATGGGGAAATATTAGGAAATGGTTTGTTTTTAAATAAAAGACAGAATAATGTTCTCAAAACAAACCAGAACATAAACTTTCTCTATTATTATAACATTAGAACAATAGCGAAAACTGTGGCTGTACAGCGTGCCCGCCCGTGCCTACGACCACAGATAAACGAATAAAAAATAGCGTCATTATACGCAAGCGCCATGATTGCTGGCTTTACCGCCATAATGCAGCATGATGGCTGACATCTCTACACAATACTAATTGAATTAACTTGTGGCTCTGTCTTTATCTTAATAACAGTTTCGGCTATGAAACTCATATAGTAACATTGAGGTATGTGTTAAGCAGGACATAAATAAATATTATTATGGAATTTACGCAACGTTAACTGGTCTTCCAGTCCTATACTAAGCAGTAATTGGACCTGATAATATTACTTTTCTGGTAAGTGTTTGAATTATTACAACTACAGCAAAGATAAAGGCAATAAGCAATATTCATTGATTTCTTAAACCTAAATAAAGGTGGGCTCAAGGTCTCACTGAGGATGTGTTATTTATTTAAATATCTATTTAAGGATGTGAATATACATTTATGTAATAATTAGAATGTAAATATGTAAATAGTTTACATATACCTATTGTAAACAAAGTAATAGTTTGTAAAATATAAGTTTACATTGTAATGTATTAAAAACAGGAAGCGCACAATTTAACAGCGTGCCGTGAAGTTTAGTGTCAAAAGATGGTATAAGTAGTATGGAGAGGAAGTGGTCATTATCAACACCGGTTACAACATTAAGTACACACGATTATCAACTTACTGTTAAGCTATTACTATGGCATATGTCATATTTTTCATTTATGGAATGGTTTCTTTATGCTTACCAATAGATAGAGTGGTGGTTCATATGAACGAAGTGACGGTTTTGGAGTATAATTAGTTGGGGATAATTAGGTTATATTTTAAACATTCATCCTGATAATAACATCTATTCCAACTTAAAAATGATGGAAAAAATACGAAAAATTGATAACACCCCTCTAATCTAAAGGCTCTACATAACATTCATGTAAAAACTAAATCACTTTTAAATTATGCTAACACTTTAGTTGTAGCATTGATGAAATATAATAATTGTATTGCATATTATCTATCTCTAGAATGATTTTTTTTTACAAACAGATAAGTTAAAATCAAGAAAAGAAAAAAAAGGCAGTTTAAAATGTCCACTCAGACAACACACTATGTTATATTCTTCAAACTCGTTATCTTAGAGACTATTTAAGCCCTTTGGCTTAGAGAATGGGAGATTTATATTATTTACCATGGTCGTCGCGTGGGCTGGGTACACACCATAAAGTTTTATGGGGACCAGTTTTGATAACAGTCTTGGGCTTTTTTGTGTCACATACAAGAGTGAAGCCTCTAAGAGTATAAACGTGCGTAGGCATGTTACGACATGTTCGTGTCACGTCTGTCTCTTTGTGAATATTGTGATTCACAATATTGCTTTTATGGTGCATAAATCTAATGTTTTAGAGAGATGTAACTGTATATTCCATATTTGTATATTTTACAGGTTGTCAGTTAAGTAAGTTACCTACTTGTATATGTTAGAGAGCTAGAAATTGTCGTCGGATCAAATACCTGTAAAACTTGAAAAAGGTTTAAATAAGTAATATATTACACATAATAATTGATGAAAGATAGTTTGATCCCATTTTAAAAGTTTTCTGTTTCAAATTCTGCTGTCACCAAGGCCGGTAATCAATGACTAAATGAACTAAAAGTTACCAGTGAGTGAGTGAGTGAGTGAGTCTGGCACAAAGTCCCGATATGCTCCGAACCTTGCAAATCGCAAATTATTAACTTTCTATCGTCCGTAAAAAGGACTCCCTATAATTTCATCATCCAGTTTAATACACAATCAACCAAAACAACATCTAAATAAAACTGAATAAGGTAGAAAATACAATAGCGTATCTATCTTAAGGGTGCTTGATCTGTGATTACGTCATAATTTCGCCCCTTTTTTCATGAGCAGAGACAGCTGTATATATCTATCTCTCTCTACGGGCACCAAAATTCTTTGTTCGTTGTTTTTTTTCTTTTAAAGGTTTTCTTCTAATGGATTGCGTCGTACATTTGATTTTTATATTACGTGATTGTATTGAGAGGGAAGGTTTCTCGTACATATGTATATTTGTCTTGAAATTGGTTGTTATGTAGTACCTACCTATAATGTATAATATTTGTGAAGAACAAAGGAAATGTAAGAAACATATTTTCCTATCGACTTTATAATTAGATGTACGAAAAACAATTGTTTGTATGTTAATGTAAGCTTTATTATTTTTTATCGTGCTTTTACACGTGGATGTACTTTTACGTGTGTCATATTACAAATAAAACAGCCATCTGTTTTATTTGTAATATGACTTTTACAATTCAGTTAAGTCGACGCGCGAAATCAAGAAAACACAGATAATATGCACACACAAGGCTATTATGATAGAAAATATACTATGTACCGACCTTAATAGAAATCTAATATAATAATGACAAATTATTATATTAATACAGTAAAATACCATATATTGTAAAGAAACACACGTTTTTATGTAACAATGTGTGGGGCCTGTGTTTTATTAATAGATGTATCCAAGATATGTGAGATTATTGTTGAGATAAGTCCACAGATGGCGCGGGGATGCTGCCACGACATCAGATGTTACTACTCTGTGGGAGATCTACTGCTGAAATATGGACTTGACACTCAATGTGGAAATCACTAATAGGCTTTTAAACACTAGATATTTAATATAAGACGAAGTTTTTGACTGTTTTAAGTAGTTTTAGTAAGTTTAGTGCGTCGATGAGGGAGCCGCTGAATGCAATCGGTGCAGGACTGTGCTTTGTGGTTTTCTATAGAAAAGCTTATGTCCAGCAGTGGAAGAAAGATGTACTCAAAAGAAATATTACTTGTATATTATGTAGCTAGATTATATAAAAACAAAAACGTAACACGGTAGGTATCTATCACACAAGAGTAAAGCTTAAGTTCAGACTACGGACTACCCGTTCCATCGTAAGCATTTTCCTTCTTCCAAAAGGCATCAATGAGACCAATTCTACATGCACAACTAAACGTAACTAAAAATAATAATTTTTTGGGTCAATATTATTAACACAATTATGCAAATAAAACAGAAATTTCTTAAATTAATATAAATACTAGCCTGTACTATACAGTCTTTTTAAGAAAGTTCAGTTAACATTGTCAAATTTTATTTTTGATACTAACAATGTTCATTTTTTGTTTAGTTGTGCGCGTAGAATTGGTACCAATATCTCTAATGAAATATACAAAATTAGCTCAAAAACAACAAGTAGGTCATGTAACAACATGAACATAAAATCAGTTATGTACTACATACAAGTAACTGCAAATAGTTCGTTCTCGTATTGGCAGACATCTTGTCTGATTGGATGATATTCTGTCTCAATAAGAGATACATTAAATGAAAAGCAACTCTTCCAAGCCCCTTGTTTATGTGAATGAGCGTGATGATCTGATGGATTGAATAAATATATTGACTTAATTCTCTCTATGTCATAAAATATTGTAACTATCTTGGCATCAAACGTAACATATAAAATGGTATATAGGTAATGTACAGCGGCCGATACCTGCGCTTTCATACGCCTCGACTTTGAGATATTTTTCGCATAAAAAATAGCCTGTCATTAACAGAGTTAAATTAATGAAGAGGTAATAAACATGCAGCAATTTTTTTATGATAAACTAGCTGGCCCGGCAAACGTTGTTTTGCCATACCAAAAAAAAAGTAAAAAAAAAAATTAAAAAAAAAATGAACTATAAACTTCACGGAGCCCGAGACCTTTCCAACGAATGCAAAACCGTGGAAATCGGTTCGTGCGTTCTGGAGTTATAGCGTCAGGAAGGAAAACCCGACTTATTTTTATATCTAATATATAAAATTCACGTGTCACAGTGTTAGTTACCGTACTCCTCCGAAACGGCTTGACCGATTCTTCTCAAATTTTACATACATATTCAGTAGGTCTGAGAATCGGCCAACATCTATTTTTCAAACCTTTTTTTTCTTTTTTTTAGTATGGCAAAACAACGTTTGCCGGGTCAGCTAGTAGTAGATAAAATTATTGCATTGTCATCGGTCTTTTATATGCGTGCAAAATTTCAGATTAACCTGACAATTGCAAGTGGATGAAAATTATTTTCAAAGATTCCGTTACATATAGGTACTGATACATATATCGCATGGATTACTTATTAGATACGTATAAAGCTAATAAAGGCGCGTTAGTTAAAAAGGTCTAGGTTCTAATGTAGCTGTGAACCACATTACATTTCAGTTGGGTAGTTTTGGTGTGAACGATTGACAGACAAATTGAGATACTTTCGAATTTATTATAAGTAATGATAATTTAATACAGACCGATTTCTTATTTTTTATTACTATTAAACACAAATAACAGCTTTAAAATTTCCTCTACCTTACTAATTACACGTATGGTCTTCCGCCAAGAGCGGCTCTACATAGTTCTACACACGCTACGATGTAGCCTATCCATGTCTAAAATTCTATCAATTAACGATAACAAAGCAACTACTAACTAGATTTTGATGACTACTAGCATCACGCTAAGATTCAAGGAGGATGGCAGTACCTTTGTTCATTTCATAATACCAACTCGACATTCTTCATAGAGACACGCCCTCTATCTTCAAGTTCTACTACAAAAAAACACAAGGAAACGTGAACAGCTGATCGTGAAACCATACTTATACCACTACCCTAGTCATACGTAGGGTTGTCAACTATTCAATAGTATACAAAATGATAAACTCTCTGCCTGACTGAAAAGGCGTGACGGTATGATGGTGGTGATGAAGTGGAAATTATCTCGATGGTGAAATCTTTGTTGGACAAAAATATCTTTTAATTTAAGATCTGTGTCTTTCGTGTCACCCATCCATAAGTACTGCTGGTTTATCAGCTCGGTACTGCAGCTGTCAGAAAAGAACAGAACTGTAATGTGTCAATTATGTAGTAATCTAGTAAGATTTTTAATTATTAATTATCTTACAAACTATAGGTATCTACGTACTTATCACATATTTTTTTTACTAATAAATGTTTAGGACACCTTGGCTTCATGTTGCAGGCTTCGATCCTCGCACAGTAAAATAATTTGTGTGAGGAACACAGACAATTTAGAAAAACAATTCCCGTCTTTGTAGCAGTTTTCACTGATGCTTCGCTCCTATTAGTCGCAGCGTGATTTTATATAAGTAGTCGTTCTCAATAGATGTATTAATTCAACAGCGAAAAATTTTTCGCATTGGACCAGTGCTTCTTGAGATTGGCGCATTACAAACAAACAAATAAACTCTTCAGCTATATAATATTAGTATAGACTTTTAAATAGACACGTCCTAGTTAAATAGTATTTAATATTATAGTTCTGATTATCTATAACAATTTTTGACAACCCTAGTGAGAGTAGTCACGCACTATGGCATACCCAAACAAACCCCAGTAGCACATTAGAAAAAACCCCGTAACTATGTGAAATGATCTCAAGTTACACATGTTATCTACTAAAATAGACACGAGTAAACACTTAACCCATTTTTTTTGCGAAGTCGGATAAACATAAATCTTAAATTTTTCTCTCAACAAACCTCTGGTGGTACCTGCGCGCTGCGTGGTAAACACTGTGCATACATTAACATTTAAATAAAACTCAACTTTATGCTCAATAACTTAAAGTAGAAATTAATTTATTATGTTTAGAATATTAACACTGAAATCATTATAATATCATCAAATTTGAACTTTATTTTTATAACATCAAATTACAAAATCTCATGTTAGGGATTCGAAACTTTTATGTAAGACTTAACTTGCACAAAATAAGGTTGAATTTTGCACTATTGTTATATAGTTAGGGGCTACCTCCTGTGCGAGGGTCCTGTTGCTATGCAGCGTTGATGCACTCCCAGGGTTGACACACTGCAGTTATAAAAAGCATAGAAAGTGATGGGTGACGGCCCTATTGTTTCCAATGTGGTTTTTTTATAATGTGGGTACAAGCCAAAACAAATTATATTTTTTTTGTAATCGTTCGTTTAATTTCTAATGTAGTTTACTAGAGGCATTTTTTAGTTTATGTAGCATGTAACATATACACGTACATTCATTATTATTGTATCTATACTCTATATAAACAAATATTATAAATCTGAAGTGTGTTTGTTTGAACGCTCATTTCACGAACAACTTGTCCGATTTGAAAAATTCTTTCAGTGTTGGATACTACATTTATTGATGTAGGCTTAAGGCTATTTAACACCACCCTGCAACCAATAGGAAGGAAGCAACAGTGAAAAATGTTGCAAAAACGGTGAAAATTTTCCAAATTCCACGCGTTTAACGATTTAAGAAGGACCTACACTTCCTAGAAACTTCATGAGACATGAGACTTCCTGAGAACTACATGAGATGATCATATGAGAGTCCGTCGAGTTGAGAGAGATGCGATGAGAGTCCACACGCCTGAGCCAGCTTGCCTAACTAAAACTGTTCATGGCTGTAATTTCATTTTAAAAGCTTTCATATCAACCTCAAATGGCTATCAGGAAGTGTAAGTCGTTCTTAGAGCGTTTCTCTCACTATATGTATGTAACCATGACACACTTTACATGTAATGTGTAACTTTAATCAATTTCAAATTAAAACCATAAGATATGTATAATAAGAAACTTAATAAAAGAACCTCACCGAAGTTCAGGAGAGCACACGACATATTAAAATCGCTCGTTTTTACATCAAAAAGCGTCTAAAATGAAAAAAAAAAATTATATTAAAATTTAATGTACTGTTTATGTAAATTATATACAAGTATATTTTTGCAGTTTATTTTTAACGGACTTCATTTATTATTACTTACTGCCTATTTTGTAGACCATATGTGTGTCATCACCTGCCGACGACAGCGGAAAGTCGGCGTCGTCTGCCCATTGCTAGTTTTTTTGTCTAGGCCGAGTAACGATAAGCAACAGCTAAACTTCTTCATAATGTATTTTTATTATAATAGTGAGCTTATTTTTTATGTTGATATGGTTAGATCCTTTTTGATACATCTCCATTTAAGTTGAAAGGCAATAAATAGTCCGTGATATGTTGCCGCTTGTATCCAGCGACTCTCCACGTAGACTACGTATCCTGCCTTACGAATGTTATATAATAGCTATTGCCCTCGACTTGGTACGCGTGGAAATTAAAAAGTTCCAAGTTTCAGTAGTACGAGGTCACGGTCTTGTTAGTTACTAGAGGGCTCTTATTTTTTAAATAGTATAATTGTACAAAAAATACTTTTTGTCACTCTCCCCAGCACTTTAATGTCCCACTTTTGCTTCCTCCACTTCAGAATAGTTTGTTGGTTGTTTCAAGTTTTCCGTCTCTCACAGCTGATGTTTTAACTGCATACAATATCCCTTAGGTTAGATAACATAAAAATAGTTTGTCCTACATATAATTGATTACATAAATCATCTACTTTAGATAGTCTATCAATGAAGACTTGTATCTAATCTGATTACGATAGCGTTTGTATATATTATCTGCTAATTGGGTGAAACTTTCCACTAACTTGTTGGTACCTGGATATCGCCATGGGTCAGTATTTGAACCAAATTTGCCTCATGTCTACGTAGTGATTGAGTAACTGTCACCATCCCATTTCCTCCAATACTGAAATAGTCATCTAAACGGTACTATGGCAAGAAAATGGTTTGCAAGGACATTTCTTCGCAAACCATAAATCATACCAGCACCAAACGTAATATCTTCTTAGTAGACCATAATACTACTTGTTAAGAGAAGGCACCTGCTCAAAATTGGGACCTATATACATGAAGACCTACATTCAAACTCATTAAAAATATATTAACAACAATTTTCCTCAGCAATGTATTACAATATTTCAAAGATTCTGTCTTAATTAATGCTTCTATGTGAAAACAAATATATTTTTTAATTAATTTAAAGCCAGTCAAAGCACACCGCTACTCTCAGGGTTCCGTATTTATTATTCGAGTGAAAGCAGGATACATAAACAAAATAGATAACTTAATTATTTGACAAAATAATTTCAGAAATATTTAATTATAATCATCTGAGCAAAACTATGTCCAAGGACAGACAGTATGAATAAAAAAGGGATTAAATAAGGGTTCTTTTTGATAAAAAATATTATATAATTTGATAAATATACTGTCAGTAAATTAAGTTCAACCAATAAATTAAAGTTTAACCAGTAAATTATTGAGTAGACATAATGTAGTTAAATAACGACTCTACTAAAATAACATCTTAAATGTAACCAGTTAAGTCTCAGCTCATTAAAATAATCCGCTTTAAGTCCCTTTGTTACTTCAAGGAGACATTAGCAGATCGAGGGACTTATTACGTAATCACTCTGTACTAAGTAACGTGGATCAGTTGTTTGTTTGTTACATTTAGGGCCTCTTTCACCATTTTCAAGTAAAGCGCCAAGTAGACTAATCGCTAGTTAAAGTCACCAGCGGCCGTATTATGAGCTCTTATTCCCAGGCCGTTTACGCCGTGAATGGAACTGCCCGGCAAATTCGTAATATGAAAATAACTCCCAGCCATCCAGTTCGCTAAAACAGTCATAGTAGTAATATGTTTATAGTGAAGGTACAACTAAAACTTTAAGTACTAACTAAAATTTTTCAACTAAATGTTTTATGTTTACCATAATACATAATTTAGTCAGGCAGTGTACGGCCTGCTTGGAACTTGCATGATTTTTAAAAAGCTCATAATACGCCCGCAGTAACTACACGTGCGACGTTCACGATGTTCGAGTAGCAGTAATCTTAAGATTAAAAAATTGAAATTGACAGAAGATACTCGTAACTATTACTTGACAATTAACGCTAATCGATAAGTAACTAATCAACGCTTTACTTGAAGATGGTGAACGAGGCCCTTAGATTAATAAGACTACTTATATTATTTTAAGCTTATTTACTGCTGGACAATAGGACTTATTATTATAATTCCACAATGCTATGCCTATATTTTGCGACCTGTATCCAGCAGATCTTTAAAAATGACAATATCGTGTTTGTTTTATATTCATAGCTAGCCTAATGCAATTTTGTTTGCGAATTATCATTTCAAGAATCAGTTTTACATTTGTTAATTCCTCAAAAAATACTAATCATGATACCTGACATGTTAATAAAAAGCATATTCTTTTTTATTTATAAATAGATCTATATATAGGTTACATAATAACATATTATTATTACAATAATCAGCCACACCATGAAACGTCTATTCTCTTATTAGGTAAATACTAATTCAGCTTTTTTTATAAAAAATGTGTAATTTAATATACACAATTTTCTCCCCATCGCTTGAAGTGAGAGTAAAAATGATGAGCACAGCATATTATGTTGGATATAGGATGATGTTTATTCAACGCATTTATTTTGTTTATTATTTTGGTATTGTATGGCCCAAGGGTTGGGCCTCTATTAACGGGACCACCCCTCGCTGGGTCATGGTTAGCTCAAGGCACCATCATGGCCCGGCAGGGCAGGAGGAGGAGAGAAAAAAAAATTGTATTGGTCAAAACGGCCAAAGGTATCTATTTTACTGGTAAACTATTATAATGAAGTTTGCTATCATTTTGTCTATATTATAATTAAGTATTTATCAATATTTTTGAATGCTCAGTTTTTATTATTATTTGCTGCTGAGGTTTTACTGATAGACTAGTTAATGTTTTTTAAGTTTTTATTAGTTAATTTTATTTTCATCTTAGAATTGCTTTTTAAGCAGAGCCGGTGGGTTTGTACACTTTGTACCTACTGCATGTTTCAAGTGTTTAGAACAATGTGTATGTAAATAAATAAATATTTGTAATATCATAATAATAAATCATTATAGTTAAGACATATCGTTTCCGGCTGTTCACGTCTTGCTAACGGCGAGTACTTGCACAGGCATAACCAAGTAGCCAGGATAATACACCAACAAATTTCTCTGCGATACGCACTTGTGAGCGTGGGGGTACCGTACTACAGGTATGTATGATCCTGATCCGGTTTTGGAAAATGGTCGTGTGTCACACTGTATTGGGATCGATCTATCATCACGGACAGGACTGTTGTTCAAGAACGGTTGGATCAAGGGCCTGGTGCAGAAGGCGGCACTCCTCGGCACGGCTCGCATTGTGAGGAGGTTCCTTTCTCTGGGCCTCTAACCGCCGGTGGCTTGGTCCCTTGGACCCGACACCGATGGGCCTCCGTGTAATTTTATATTTTTAAATGTATTTTTATTTTGTAATTCTATGTTTAAAAATGTAATTTTATAATGAGTTTAAATAAAGAATACCGAATAAATAATCATTATAGTTCTTTAGTTTGTGAGGGCAGCACTTCTTTAGTTTAAAACCTTAACTAAAGTCAATAAATGTTTTGAACACACGCTGTATATCAATTGGGGTTCGGTCAGTGGAGTGTAAATTACCGTTGTTTTGTGTTCAAAGCCGGGAGCCTCACTAGTATATGAAGGGTACCTAAACCGAGGGCTATTCCGGCCTATTGTTCAATGTTTTAAGCTGTTTTTATGCAAATTTTATCGAACTAAGTTTCTAAAGCTAATTCAACACAAACAATGGCGGACATGTTGGTTCCAAGTTTGTTTTATTGGGTCTCGACATTGTGAACGATTTTGTCAAGAGAATTACGATTTTGTTACAAAGAAACTTCTTTGTTAGCTTTATAACACAGTTTAATGTTCATAATGATACAGATTAGACTTTGGGGGAAATATTATTCGAACAACTGGTTTATTGAAATAGAACTTCAATTCCACGAAAATCTTGTTCTTAATTAAGTTTTTCATAAGTACCTGCTCAGAATTTCTTCAAATTTAGGTTAAAATTATATATTTTCAGTTTAAATTTCCAAATGAAGAAGGAAATTAGCCTTTTCATTATACATACTTAAACTTACTACTACCTAGACTTAAACCTAAAAGTGTTGTGTATAATGTATTCGTTTATTTTGTCAAAACCTTTCTAAAACTAAATCAAAATACAATCATGACTGTCTTTAACAAAAATATGACGTCGTTATATTTATAAATTGTCGAGGAGTTTAGTCACGGTAATAAATAGATAAAAACATTGTTTATTGCTCGCCCGTATGGTAACCTGCCTGTTTACACAATCTGTGTGTTAATCTGTCTGTATATCTATTTATCACTAACCTACGATCCCTCCGTAACATTTCACGTTTAAACTGACCAAAACATTCACTTATCCCTTAAAAATATCACGTTACAAGATTTCCTTCTTTTCTGCGTGAAATTTAAGGGTCTTATAGACCTTAGGGGTCAGTCGGGACTTTTGTTACCCGGGCCGATAAATAAACAGGGTGAATGAGACCCGATACCTGCAGCCGACGGGTTAGATACGTTCTTTTGTACCGTACGGGTTTGGTTCTGTGATCGTATTGATTATTATCGCACTTTTAGTTTCTTTCTCCCAGTAATGGAGGGTCACCAACTATTTTAGGGTAAGAAAAAACTACTTAAAATGGATTATGTATTTCACTTATTTGATATTGCTTCATTGTTTTACATATATTTTTCTTGCAATTTGCCGTTTTATTAAAATATCAATAGTTTTATAAAAATCTGAAAATATGAGTAATACTGTAGCTACTGACGAGAAATGTAACGACCTCTGACCATGTTTATCGATTTTTCACAAAAAAATTCATAATCTGTTTTTTCTCAAAAATAACGGCTATGCGTTAGATATAACATAATATAGGGTATATATTATTCCATAGTGCCAGAACAGTTAATCAGTAACCATGAACACAGGTAAAACTTAGTAATAAATATTCATCACCCGGTTTCACACATTACACAGATCCATATCACAAAACAAATTAAATCAAATGCCTTTGTCAGGTATGGCAACACCGTCGATAATACTACGCTCACCAATTACAATTTACAAAAGAGTGACCCCCACAATTGGGACAGTAAATGCACTAATTCGATCCCCCCGGGGGCTGGGGACTGGGGGGCATACAGTGGAACGACAAAGCCACATTAGCATGAATTACTATGCTCTGCATATCAGCCGGTTATGCCACAGGGTAAACGTTTACAGTAGGGACATCTGTACGAAGATAAAATATTCTCTGGTAATAAAATGAAAAGATAACAAGATATTATAATGAAATACACTGTAGTTACTAATTTAAAGTTAAGCTTAGTTTAGTTATTGCTGCAACACAAAACTGAACTAAACTTAATTAATATATCTTTACTTATTACAAAACAAAGTTGTTTTTTTGTATTTATGTATGTCCTATGTGAGCTTATATCTTTAAAACTATGCAACATATTTTGATGCGGTTTTTTAATAAATAGAATCGAAAGGAATGGCTTTTTTGTTCAACTTGTTTGGGTTTTTTTTCTAAATTTCACGTGTATGTAGTTGCGGGTAACAGATAGTTCAGAAATGTTTACTGTATTGATTAACATTATTTTAAATATGTAAATAATGTAACTGCTAACTAATACACTGTGTCCTCTCGACTGCCCGAAATAAATGCTGCCATTGAAGTGCGTGGGCCCGGTATTGTTATGTTGTTAATAACAAAAGGGTTTCACTTCACAATCTACCATACGATCTACAATATTATACTGCTGGACTCTGGACACACAATCAACCGGGCGTGTACTTACATTTATTTATAACTAACTAAAGTACACGTAATTCTGTATATCCTCTAAACTAAAATGTTTTTGACAAAATTTTTTGACATTGATAACATACTTATTATTTAAAATGGTTTAGGAAAACTGATCATCATGAATATTGTACTGCATATTCTCAATCAAAAAATACATAAAATGCTTTAAAATTATACAGTTCACTCTAATCTCAAAATAATGCCTCATCATCCAACAGAATTTTTAAGGGTATATTTTATATTTTATTTTCTGTCATGGGCAAATATCAGCCATAGGAAAGATTTAACAGTAAACATCTACTTACAAGAGACAAAACTAAATCTTATGCTAACATCTCTGGCCAGTAGGGTAATAGAGGCTGGTATAATAAGCGTATTTAAGGCTTAAAAGTTTACCATTGTTACGAATGCAATGTGTTATATATTATGAGTATATATGTATTATATATAGTTACTAGCTGACCCGGCAAACGTTGATATGCCATATGATGTTGGCCGATTCTCAGACCTACTGAATATGCATGTAAAGTTTCATAAAGATCGGTCAAGCCGTTTCGGAGGAGTACGGTAACTAACACTGTGACACGTGAATTTTATATATAAGATATATTACAACTGTTATATCTAATCTGTATGCATATTCGTCGCTGATAGTATGTAATCTTGTTACAAAGAAAACTGCAAAGTAACCAAAACAATATGTTTTTGAGGAAAACATAGGAACATGTTGGTTTATTACTGACACGTTACATCAAAACATGTTTATCATGTGATAGCAGACAAACACAATAGGAAAATTTAATGGGATATTATGATATAAGGTGATAATGTGATAAAGCAAAATGTTTACCGCAAATTATTTGCTTTAGACACTTCTATATTCTGTTGCTTTAGTATTAAGTTTATTGATAGATTAACCAGACGGTTGGTTAATTACGTTAATCAAATCGTACTTTATAGACTATTAATGTATCATAAGCACATATAGATATATACATATATCAGGCACACATAGATACTTATGTGGCTTCAAGCCGAATCAGTGATGTCGCCATAGACACTAGGCGATGACGACAACACATTGCCTTGGACTCGGTATTCTATTGCATCACACCGTAACCTATCAGTGTGGAACAGTTAGTCCTTAGTGCTATCAGTATAAGCTCCTAGAAACTAATATTTCTCATTTCTCTCTCTCTCTCACTCGCACTCACACGGGGAGGTATTATGGTCTTCAGTGCTGTGTCGACCAGGCGTGTTGGCACCGAGTTTATTTTTAAGATTTTCGTCTCTCACAGAGGATATAATCTGTGTACATTATTCTTTAGCTGGGTGCTAGCAAGAGGAGTCCTGACATTTGTATTCTTAATTCGTCTCTACGCTATGGATTACAGAGTCAAAAAAAAAATACTCATAGATTATAAATACAAAAAATTTCTACAAATAGTATGCATTTTTAAAAATGAGCGTTTGTATCTACCCAAAAATATACCTAAGCAAATTGTGCGCCTTTTTTACTTCTTAGTATCACAACATCCCTATCACGAAGTAAGCAGAATAGAGTGTTATCTTTATTCTTAATACCATATTTAATTTTACTATCTGTTATCAAATATAAGGAAATGTAAGGCCCAGATAAGGAATCAAACACATAACAAAAGCCAGCTACACAGCATACGTAAAATATATAGCTATACAGATACTAATGTTATTTAAAAAATGCAACATATAAGTTAAGTACGTACAAAGCCTAACAAGTTAGCAGCGAGCTTTAAGTGATAAGGCGACACCATGTCGCATCCAGACTCACTTAGTTATATATCAACGCTATTGTTCTGAGTTCACTGGTAGATAAACTAAACATAATGAGAGTGCAAATCGCTTAGAAAAGTAAAAAAAAATATTAGACTTGGCTTTGTTTTTTCACAAATGCTTTAGGTAAATTTTATAAGTAAGTTGAAGAATGATTATCGGTAAATTCAAGATTTGCGTCTAATCGCGATTTTTGTGATTATTTACGAAAATAAACCCTGCACCAACACTCAACAACACTCTACACTCGTGGTTCATATGGTAAAGGTTCTGCAGTTAAAAAGTATCTAGGCAGAGAAAACGAAAAAATATACAAGAACTGCCCTTATTTCGACCTGAAGGTTTATAGCATGACAATAATGTATATAATTACAAAATGTTACGGCTTTACAGATAATAAATGTTTGACAAGTGTCCGTCTAATCACGGACGACGCATAACGAGTCTCCGGCTACAAATTAATTATGTTTCAACAACATATACTTTTTAATTTCGCCATATACCTACCATGACAACAACACAGGCTGAGGCTGGATTTATTAGTGCTCTAGGGATGTGCTGACCATGTTATCTCCATGTACATTATACAAATATTTTATAAATATTTAGTGAATATTATGAGATTTAAACCCTTAGTAATATTATTTGTTACTTATCCATATGACCATATCTGATGGGTTGCAGTTAACATGTACTTATAGATAATATAATGGAGCACAAAGATATATCTAGAGCCAATAAAATAAATTATTTAATCAGTTATTGACTGATTTCACCGTCCAACTAAGAGAGCTACGGGGATTCGAGGAAGCTAGTGTACAAGTAATTGTAAGTTATAAAAAATCATGGCTAAAATTATAACCTTCTCGGTCGTTGTAAAGAGCGTTAATACTGATACGTAATAAATTTATAAATTTTTGATGTTATTCTATGTATTATAAGTATGTATTTACAAAAAAAAAGTAGTATATGTATTCTATCCGTATTCTGGTACCCATAACACAAGCATATAAGCTTAGCTTGGGACCAGAGGACGTTGTGTGAAATGTCCATGAATAAATATAAATATGAATATGAATGAATATTTATTTAAATATCCCAAAAATATAGTACCCACCTATCAGGTGGCAGCCCTAGCCTTTAGCTATATTTTAATGTCCATAAATTGTAGTAATTGGAGAGCGAGTGAGCAATTGATGTGTCGTTTCATTTTACGGTAGCGGCCTGTCCGCTTATTTGTAGCCGTTTGTGGACACCCTAGTTAAAAATTGAAGCCTTGATGGTAGACAAAGGTAATTTATTTGAAACGTGATAAAAAGCTATTATTTTGCGTTAATACTTGTTTTTATAATATGAAAAGGTTAAATTTAAACTTTTTGTTTATAATTGTGATTTGTTGATAAGGTAACACCGAGTCAGGGGTCAGGCTGATATTTTATTTTAACTTACTTACAGTTAATGTGTTTTTTATTTAAAACCAGATAATGTTTATGTACTCCCTGTATATTATGTGACTAATTTTGGAGTAATGTGACATACTGTTTTAAAACACCCCGACACTTCGTGCGCGTGGAATTTAGAAAAATTTCCCCATTTTGCAACATTTTTCACTAATGCTTTTCTCTTATTAGTCGCAGCGTGATTTTATATAACCTATAGTCTTCCGCGATAAATGTGCTGTCTAGCACTAAAAGAATTTTTCAAATCGGCAAAATGGTTTCTGAGATTAGCGCGTTCAAACAAACAAACTCTTTAGATTTTTTATATTAGTAGGTATAGATTTGTAAGCGCATGTCTTAAGTTGCAATGACAAGAATAATATTTAATAATACACTAATCTGTCCTTTGATTCTTTTTAAAAATATAGTAAATGCTAAATGAATAATTATAGGTATCTTATTGTTTCTTTGATCATGTGTATTCTCCTAAATCATGTCTCTTCATAATATCGTCAGCGGAAAGGCAAAATTACTTAAGCGCCAAAACTGCATTGCTGGGAAATGAATTTTAAAGGTTTTTTTTATTCGTATACAATTTTATGTTCAGTATAACATACGGAATACAAAATTTTATAAGATTTTTTTTCCATCCATTTCCCAATAATGCAGTTTTGGTGCTTAAGTAATTTTGCCTTTCCGTTGACGATATTATGTTTGCTTGCCTTCAAAAAATCAAACTCATTTATTCATGTGATACCAACATAGCATAGTGTATCGAATAAAATGAAACCTGTGAGGCACAACTAGTGTAAAACAACTGTAAACTTATATCGATAATACTTACAATAAAAGTAACAAACAAGTGTTGTTTGAGCGAAGTTTCAGTGAAGTAGTTCTATTATGAGAACATTATGAGCGTACAATTAACTCGCTACTAACTTTGTGTTGCGCTGTGTGAGTGTATGACGAGCGATCATATTGAACTACAGTGTCCATAATTATACACTTTTTTGTACATTTTCGTATATCATTCGGCAAATTAATATTAATTGTTGTATTCTTAAGTGGTAGTGCTTGACCCGGATAAACTCTAATTTCATTGGTTTTAAATTGACATAACTTTCTAAAGCAATCAAGTTATAGTGAGAAAAATAATGATTATTAGAGGGACCTGAACCCACGACCCTGAATGTCATTCCGTTGCTCGTTCTACTGAGCTACTATGGTTTCAAGTCTCGCTCATGGTGATAATTTTTCCACTACGATTTAATATTTCGTAAAATCATAGCAAGTCAATTGCAAAATCGAATAAATTAAGTTGAATATTATCTTCTCAGACAAAGTATAAAGATACCAATTTTATGGGTTAAACATGGTTACATTTAAAAAATAATGGTGGTTTACCTATACTATAACATTGTTTAATTCAGAGCATAGAACACTACCAATAATACTTACATTCATATAATAATAAAAACAAAAGCGTGTGTGTGTCTGAGTATAAATATTTCAAGACTTGTCCTTAAATAACTAATGATGTTTATATGACTATGATCCCATAAAACAAGAAAGTATGTTCACCATAATATTAGTATTAGTAGGACACGCACAATTCTTATGATTGGACCATAAAGTACACGTTGAATCGGAAGCGGAGACGTACACGAACTATCGTGAGTGGGACAAGCCATAAGCAGAAGCGTTTTAACGTTTTTTTTTACTAAATCGCTTTTGAAACGGCTTATATGATTTTTTTTGAAATCTTGTGTAAACAATCTGCGAATACGATGTAATTTGCAATCATATTTTGTAATGGTATGTCATTAGAGTGGTCCTCTGGTTGCTTATTTATTCATGTAGCCAAATAAAAACACGTATAAAAGCAATAAATTTTATTAATACCATATGCTGAATATGTACCTACATATTCAGCACATACCATGCTGATACTGCTAAAACGTTATTTGTCTTCAATTACCCGACGTTCGGACTCAATAGTTTTGCGTTCCTTTAGCAATCAAAACTGACTACATTACATATATTTGCTGTCGAAATCAAAACAGAAAACCTTAATACCTGTCTTACTTACAGGTCATAAGTATTATATTAACAATATTATGTAATTTGACGATCAAATATTAATTTTGTCGTATATTTTTACAATGTCAGAGTAGTTGTTAAAATGAAAATGATAGCCAAGTTTGAGACAGACATGTGCTGTAAGTGTTCCGTACGTACTATAAAAGCTGATGATTATTGATTAAAGAAATTGTATTTAGAGGTTATTTTTCCAATATGTTATTTTATCAGCTTATTATTATGGCTTCCATTTTGTGGACTCTAAAATGGATTTGTTTTCGTCAGTGCCCTATCATGGTAACACACAATAGGTTTTCGCAGAATACTTCTAATTTTAGATTGTCGGTTCAATGTACCTAACTAGTTTGTTTCAAAAGATATTTAGGGGAGAAAGAAAACAGTGTATGATTACCATACACTGTTTCTTTTGTTGTTGGGTTGTATTTCAAATTGTGGGAAGAACTATATTGTGTCTAGTTTACATAAACTTATATCTACACGTTTGTGAATAAATGAAGGGGTAAGCAGATGTGTTTATCAGATGTCAGAGTTTTTCTATTGTTACTAAGTGATGTGGCAACTATGCAAGAGATCTTAGTTTTGATTCCCACTTAAAACCGTAATTTCTATGACGACAAATAAAATAGCCGATTAACCGCTACAAAACCGGCTTTCAATTAAAAAACCGCATCTAAATCGGTTCACTCGTTTAAAAGCTATCGCGTGACAGCAAACAGGTCAAAGTTATAAAATAAATTCTCCTTTTGCGTGAGTATTTTTTTTAAATAAACATTTTCACGCATTTGTCTTATACAAATTTAAATAAAGAAACTTCAAATGGCCGCCATTTTATCTCGATTCATTCCAAATTTGAAACTCCATAAAAAACAAGTTGTCTCCTGCCATTTCGTTAACAGCGCGTAGCTCCTTTTACGAGAATTCCCTTCTTTTTTTAGTACCGGCTTAGAAAAAAATCACTTCGTCCAAATGGGCTTACTCCCCCCACTTTATGTAAATTAGATATTTGTTTACCAAACTGGTTTATTTACTTTTTATATAATATTAAACAGGCGTCAGTGCGTCAACTTTCATTAAGTAGATTTCATGATGTCGCCGATAACAGCATCAGTAAAATTGTTCGGAATGTAGAAAATGGAAATGTCTGTATCAGCTCTTGGTTTATGACTTTCACAGATAAAGCCCTTTACTGTCGACATTATGTATTAATAAATATGTACATTATTTAAATATTAGAAATCAAACACACCTCCCTTTTCATCGTAAACATTTTCCTATAATAACTTAATCGACGACGTTATGTTGTTATTTATATGCATGTTATTACTTATAACACTTACGATATCTGTTAATAGTTATTTATACGGATATTATGTTATTATGTATTTACATAGAATAAAACCAATATAAAAAAAGTCACCATCTATAAGCTAGGCTTATCTTTGAAACAACGAATTTTAATGCAGTTTTGGCAACACAGTGATATAAGAGTAAAGTTTGTAACTGTATCATATCACGCTAAAAGCAAAATACATATATCGCAAAATAGCACAACTTTCAAAACTAAATCTAAATAAGTATGTTTCTATTTTTGGCTGTAAATGTATTTGTGTAGATTTTTACTTACGACAAGCTAGAGAACATGTATATTAATTAAGTTTTTAATAAATATAACATTAAGTATTGAAAAAGTTATTTCCTAAAATAAATTGCAAAAGATACAATCAAATCAATAGAGCGGAGTGATGATTGGAGTTTCACGGAAAATTTACGTCGTTCCAATAAAAAGGTTCCGCTGAATGGTGGCATGAAGCCATGGAACTTGTGACGATCCAATCTGTGGGAGGTGGGGGAAAGATTTCATCAAAGAAATGAATAAAATGGATCTTGATTTAGCGACGTAGAGGGGGAATACGAATCTCTTTGTCACACACACATTCATACTCAATAAAGTAAATACAACTTATATTACGTGTGTGCAATGATAAAAACATTATGTTATTATGTTATTTTTTTTCTTTTTCTTCTGGACATGTAACAAAATTTTATGAAATTCGTGCAGACATTTCACTAACTGTACGGTAACATCGTCGTTCCGTATCATGGTACAGCTAAATCATTTTACTTCTTTTAGTACTCTTGTGATAATGAATAACAGATTATAAATGTCTACATAAAATAATTTTCTTTATTCATCACTTAAGAGGGCACGATACCAAATTATGCTGCATACAAAAATATGGGTATCGTACTTTCGTTTTTTCTTCGCGAAAGTTTAACCGATTTTAATTGTTGATGAAGAGTATATCTATGCTTCTGTCACTTTCTTTTTTTCAATATATTATAACTAAAAGAAATATGACGATCCGAAAATCCCGTTTTTTTCGGTTTTCTTTAGGTAAAGTTGCAGCGTCTATCACACATATTTGGTAACGTTTTACCAAAAAGAAAGTGATACAAGCATAGATATACTCTTCGTCTATAATATAGCGTAAAAACAATCAAAATCGGTTTAACTTTCGCGAAGAAAAAAGGGGAGTACGAAACGTCTTTTTTTTCAAAGAATTTGTAGGTAAAATCTGCTTCAGCTATATTTGTCCCTTTCAGCCCGGTGCTCGGGGATAGGGATAGCAATACCTGAGGCAAATACCTACATGAGGAGTACAGTACCCTCTTAAACCATTTTTTTCTCCGAATGAAAAATGATACCACAACTTTATGTACTACTAGCTGTTGCCCTCGACTCCGTCCGCGTAGAATTTAGGAAATTTTCCCCGTTTTTGCAACATTTTTAACTACTGTTTGAGTGAGAGTATTATAAACGTAAGATTAAACAAATATAATCAGAATGAACGAACTGCTAAGCTATCAGGAGTTACACGTGTTATTGTGAGTCAAAATTTTAAATTTTATGTAGAATATTTCCGTCATACATGATTTCTATGTAACTTTAACCATTAAGGCTGCACACGCGACGGAAGCTTAAAAATGGAGCACCTTTTCCCGTTTTCCCAACATTTCCCTTCACTACTCTGCTCCTATTGATTGTAGCGTGATGAAAAGTATACTATAACCTGCCCAGGAGTATGAAGAATAATTGTACCAAGTTTCGTTAAAATCCGTCGAGTAGTTTTTGTTTCTATAAGGAACATACAGACGGACAGACAGACAGACAGACAAAAATTTTACTGATTGCATTTTTGGCATCAGTATCGATCACTAATCACCCCCTGATAGTTATTTTGAAAATATATTTCATGTACAGAATTGAC
This sequence comes from Orgyia antiqua, assembly GCA_916999025.1. NCBI lineage: Eukaryota > Metazoa > Arthropoda > Insecta > Lepidoptera > Erebidae > Orgyia > Orgyia antiqua. The sequence goes on from OU779867.1 coordinate 18,232,676, forward strand.
CTCTCTACAGATTTATTATAAGTATAGATATCATACCGATCAGCTAAGATGCCTACAACACGAGGACTGTCAAATGTTAATTTCCTATAAGAACTGTACTTTATTACATATATCTCTAACTATAGTTAAAACTACTTTATTTTACTAATACCTACTCGAATACAAAACAACGAACTATAATGTTTATCACGTAATTACTTTGGCACGACCATTCTCATTATACCGTGTAATATATGTACAAGTAATTAGCTGTACACAAATGAGCTGTATATAGTACATAATCTATAGGTATATACTTAGTAAGTACTTATGTCGCACTAGGTTAACCGCAGCGAGCAAGGACAAACGTATCGACAGACAATATGACTACGTGCGCGCGCGCATGCCATTAAGGCGAAGTTAGCTGTAACTATTTTACGTTGTCATTATGCGAAACAATTAAGTTAAATCAGACAAGTTGAGTGTCGTGGTGTCCCATATAGTAGGGGAGCCGAAGAGGGGATTTCGGGATTTACTAAAGCGCGTCAGATTAATATAGGATGGAGGATACCTTGTACCCGGTTAAGTACCTCCACAAAACATGAGACCCATATATAAGGCCGCCCGTGAAGGATACAGGATCAGATTAGTAAAAAAAAATTGACCATCAGAAATTCTCGAGCGCGTCAGATTAAGGTAGGGTGAGTTAATTACATCCTAAAAAGTGTATATTCCACTAATCTGACAATTTGAGAGTGACGCAAAAAAAGGGGAGGGCAACAAAGTTGTAAAAAAAAAACGTCATCTCGACATTCTCGAGCGTAGCTAATTTTTAGGGTTCCGTACCCAAAGGGTAAAAACGGGACCCTATTACTGAGACTTCGCTGTCCGTCCGTCCGTCCGTCCGTCCGTCCGTCCGTCCGTCTGTCACCAGGCTGTATCTCAAGAACGGTGATAGCTAGAGAGTTGAAATTTTCACAGATGATGTATTTCTATTGCCGCTATAACAACAAATACTAAAAATAAAATAAAATAAATATTTAAGGGGGGCTCCCATACAACAAACATGATTTTTAGGGTTCCGTACGCAGTATCTCAAGAACGGTGATAGCTAGACAGTTGAAATTTTCACAGATGATGTATTTCTATTGCCGCTATAACAACAAATACTAAAAATAAAATAAAATAAATATTTAAGGGGGGCTCCCATACAACAAACATGATTTTTAGGGTTCCGTACGCAGTATCTCAAGAACGGCGATAGCTAGACAGTTGAAATTTTCACAGACGATGTATTTCTATTGCGGCTATGACAACAAATACTAAAAATAAAATAAAATAAATATTTAAGGGGGGCTCCCATACAACAAACATGATTTTTTTACCGTTTCTTGCTCGATACTAATAACGTTGCCTTATGTTGCATAGATAATGGTACGGAACCCTTCGTGCGCGAGTCCGACTCGCACTTGACCAATTTTATTTTTTATTTTGAAGGTAATAATTCAAGAATAATGAAAAATATATAATCTGACAATTTCCGCAAGCCGAAATAACAAAAATTCGTCGATAAGGTTAAATGCGTGCAGCTGCGTGATGCCTACATTTGGGTTTGTTTGAGTTGGACTTCTAAATGTTTAATTAGGACTGTTTATGAGATATTAAGCCATCAAAATATATCGTAAAAAAAGTTGCAAAGTTACACTGTCGGCTTTTAAATTGTTAGATTTACCAGCTGCTCTGTGTCTAGCCAACCGGAGTCGCCGATAAGATATAACAATAGATAAATCATACAAATTTTTAGACAAGTATAAAATATTATTTCTATTACAGCGTGATCATTTATAATTTACAAGAATTAAAAAGAAAGTAAATATTATGATCTAAGATAATTTGTATCACAGAATAGTTTTATCACATAATGGACAATAATTTGAAAGTGTAAATACTTTCGTTAATGTTTTCGTTCTTCAAACTATTTACTTTTGAGGTGTAAGTATTTGGTACACAAGGAAACGTTGAAGTTACTAACTTTCTTTTAGTATTGAATATAGTCGCTTCAATTTTATTTTTCTCAAATCACGCTGTAATAGAAATAATATTTTATACTTGTCTAAAAATTTGTATGATTTATCTTTACAACATACTCATAAATATTCCTAAGAGCTTTTTAATTGTGTTTCTTGTCTAGCTATGATTCAATGGAGATGAGATTTTACGACTCTATTGTCCTTAAAATCTATTGTTATCTCTTATCGGCGATTCCGGTTGGCTAGACACAGAGCAGCTGGTAAATCTAACAATTTAAAAGCCGACAGTATAACTTTGCAACTTTTTTTACGATATATTTTGATGGCTTAATATCTCATAAACAGTCCTAATTAAACATTTAGAAGTCCAACTCATCTTTTTAAAATTTAACTTTTTCTAGTGTCGGCTCCTGCACTATAGTGTGGAGGACTGGGAATAAACGGCACCTTTCCCTCCTCACCCTTTTTATTCCCATTCGTCCACACTATTCCCATACCTCCACACTGTGGACGACGGGGTGTGGAGGACTGGGAATGACCCGCTGAGTTCAAAATATAGTTCAAAGTACAATTTTAAGCGCCCAGGAATGGAATTAGCGGGAAGTTGCAGGGATGGCCTTTAAGGTGAACCGTTTTTCGAATTTTTTTTTGTCAGATTAGGCGAATCCCTCTAGATAATCGTCAGATTATGAGACAGTACGTTTAGAACATAAAGATGAACCATATATATCTTAATCTGACGCGCTTGAGTATTTCAAAATGGCGAATTTTTTTTGCACATTATGAAACTGGCCGTGAGTTTGCGTCCCATCGAAATCGTCAGATTAGTGAATGAGAGCTTTTTTTTGGTGCACTTAACACTCCCTTAGAAAATCTGACGCGCTCGACAAAATTTTTTTTTTTTTCATTTTCAACCCTTAAATACAACCACCCGCATCATGCAAACGATCAGATTAACATACGTACATTATTAAAAATACGTAGGGCATTGATGCTATCAATATCTGACGCGCTCGAGGATGTCCATGCAACAGTTTTTTTTTACATATTTAAAAATCTATAGCCGCTTACCCACCGATAAAAGTGAAAAATCACATAACATTTTTTTCTTCTTATCATCTAAGCTTTGCAACTCAATAGGTCTCTATGACGCTCGAGTAAATCCCCATTTAGCATCGTGGGCTCCCCTACCAATATCACGGCAATGCGTTACCACTTGCCATGCCTTACGCTTCACGTCTAAAATTTCTTAGCTCGCAAAACCAAAGAACTTTTTAACTGACCTAAAATTCCATGGTCAATATTACAAACAGTTACTGGAAACAAGCAGCAATAGTCCGCATTTTGTGGTATTAGTACTTAGGATATAAGACATCAATAAAAAAAAATTATGTCTACAGCTGGATAAGGGGCTCCACCCATAAAAAGCCACAAAGCGTGATCATGCTATACATCTATTGCATAAAATCCATACAAGGGCTCCCTGACATCTTGACGATACCGTCGCTGAACCACCCCACGCTGCGTTGCTCTACCTCAACTCAATGGGTGATGTGGTCAGCTCATTGCCACTCTAGTGTGTTAATTCTTCGGGCTGCAAGAAATTACAGATATTAATTATTGGTAATGTTTAATTTCTTCCGTGTTATTTTTAGAGATGGTATGTATTAGCGTCACCTTAACAAATGACGTACATTAGTGTGTGTAAATTTGTATATGTGTGTACAAACAAGTACTGTGTATATGTGTGTAATGCACTTCCTCGCTTAGACCGGCTGTAGAATATCTAGAACATACCTACACAATACACACATACATACTGACAACTAACAATTACTTATAATGGAAGAGGAATATTTTAGCATGGCTTTTATTATACATTGGATTGTGGTATATGTAATGTATAAATAATAAGAAGTAGCTAATTAGTAAGGTATGTATCATAATATATACGATGCTACGGTTGCCTTCTCTAAAATATATCATTGGTTTACCTTTTAATACTTACCTATATAATAAGATTTGGAACTTTTAAATAGACTGGAGTAGTTTTATGGTTCTTAATAATTTGCTTACTTCAAATACTAAAAACCACGCTTGAAAATACTGAATATTTTTGTATATTATTGCATTGTCATCGGTTCATAACATGTGTGCAAAATTTCAGATCAATCCGACTATTGCAAGTGGGTGAAAATCACTTTCAAAAATTCCGTTACATTGGTTAATACATTGATAGATACATACCGAACTTATAAAAGTGTGTTAAAAAAAGTAACCGCTTTAATGTGACTGGCATCTGCAGAGCAAACTTTTGTAAGCAACATTTCAAGGTTTTTAATTGAAATTAAAGTAAGTCTATAAAACTAACAAATGACTATTTTTAAATATGTTTAGTCATGTGTTAGTTTTAACTTTCGTTTTGTTTCTATTTATGAACAAACTGACTAATTGAATGCTTATTTTTAGGGCATTTCTCCTCTTTGATGAATATTAATGCTATAAATAACTCATTAATCAAATCGAATAGATTATTTACTTTACAGCCGTTTTTACAAAATTTAGACAGGTATATTTTTTTTAATTTTAGACCGACCTTTCGGATACTTTGTGACCCGTGACTGAACCCTAAAGTGTCCTCTACGATCGTCTTAAAACAAATACACGCGTCTAAATCCGTAAAAAGTGTTATTTGAGTAAATGAGTCGCGCAAGTGTTAGAAAATATTACTCCATACAATTTTAGGAGCAGTAAATGTATTTACTTTGCATTCAATTGTAATTATCTTCCTAAATATATAATAGTGTTGCCAGGTCAACGGCCACACATTCCCACAGTATTGGCCAATCCTCTATATCTATGATAATAGCCTATTGTCTATGCTCGGTGTTGCTAGGCGACATATTCTTGTTTCTTTACAATTCCAGACAGATATTCCGCAATGATGGTAGAATTATGTTTTTGTTGCGACGTTCATTATATGAGAAACTTTCTACTTTAACTGAATTATTTCTGGATTCCTTTGAAGCTAATGAGCTAGATATATACCTAGTTCTTGTATCAAGTTATTTCAATTATTAACTTTTCTTTTTTGTTACAATACAAAATGTGGTTTGTTTTACCTTTTTTCGGATGACTTAAATGTCGCAGCCAGTTTAAACAAATACAACAAATTTTTCCCGTAGTTTTCACATATTCACTTTTCGTTTCACCACTTAGAAATATTGCATAAAACACTGACTTACAACAAAACAAAGGTTAAATTTCAAAGCCCATACAAGAAAAGACAAAAATTAATAAACATTTTTCATAATAAACATAAAAACGGAACATCAAAAGTGAGTGACATTAAAAGTTGGCAAATACACAAACGTATTTGGCCACAAACAACGAACAAAGTAAAAAAAAAGTATCATTAATAACTTTCACATTCGCTAACGTTTGTGACAAACATTCTGTCCATTTGTCATCGCTTTGTTTAGCATCATCACGACTATATATGTGGAGGTAGGCACGACTATTAATACTACCTACAGGTAATCTGAAAAAATAAATAAAAATTTAATTACGAAAACACTATGAATGTGCCACGTATTTATTTTCGATTTGAACTTTATTTATTGTGATATTACCTATACTAACTAAAGTTCCGACAACAGTTAAATATAGTCCTTTCCTTGGGTCTCTGAAAAATTCCGTTAAGATGATATTTGCGACAAATGGAAAATATTAAACCTTACTTCTTCGTCAAAAATTTTCCGATTCCAAGCTTTTCAAAAATTTTCGGAATTTCATCGGAAATGACTTATAAACATATGAATGAACTAGCTGTTGCCCGCGACTCCATTCGCGTGGAATTTAGAAAATTTTCCCCGTTTTTGCAACATTTTTCACTACTGCTTCGCTTCTACTGATCGTAGCATGATGTTATATAGCCTAAAGCCTTCCTCGATAGTCGCCCTATCTAACACTGAAAGAATTTTTCAAATAGGCCTAGTGGTTCCTGAGATTAGCGCGTTCAAACAAACAAACAAACAAACTCTTCCGCTTTATAATATTAATATAGATTATGAAGATACGAGTAAGTACGAGAATAATAATTAACTGGCTGTGGTCAGCCTTGCTTAGTATTAGTTTTAATTTTATAGGTTAGCGGTGAATATCTCCACATAAATTCTTCAATATCTCAAATGTACAGATATCATCAACCTGTTACAATTTTACTATAGATATACAAAAGATAATGTATGTGATTTCGTCATATATAAGTAGGGCGCAGGCGACATAAGTTCAGTAGCTCATTGTCTAATCCAGTGATAGTATCAGTCGGGTGATCGAACGATACACTACTTATCTTTACTGTCTACAAAGCCCTGCTATGAAGGGTTGAGGTCGGGTCAATGACCTTTTACATAAAGGGAGTAATTAATCAAAGTCCTGATAATATTAGTACGTTATTTTGCTATTGAAGTACATAAACTGAAAAACACCTTTAAATTGATAATGTAATTATTCTAACTCTACTATTTCATTCAAAAATTACAACGTGCTGTCATGATTTTTGCTGTTCTAGGATTTAATATGAACATAAGTATTTATAGCTAAGCACTTTCGTGGCTAACTAGTATAAATAAATTGGTAAACAGTCACAGAAAAGTCATCTTTGTAAATTGTCTTTGTACTATACAGGACAATTCGAGATACATGCAATCTAATAATAATGTATGTGCTAAATAGGATATGTCAGTACAGTGGTTGAATCTTGAACATTATTGTACATCTATAAAGACTAGAGAACTACACTTGGTCTAGACTCGGAGACCAATTTATAGTTAATAGATGTAGCCTCTAAGTCAATAGGAGATCGTCCTAGTTTTAAGTAGTTTATCGCCTTGATCTATATGATACAAAGTACATTGTGGTATATATCTGTATGATAAATCGGTTAGTTAAAATTAATTAAAACATAAGAGATGTAGCTAAATAAATAAGTAAATGCAATCATATAATAACATTTGTACAGCCGAAATTTTGTAGACTTGTTTCTTCTTCACGCTGAAATGGTACTACAGTTTGGAATGAATTTTATACTACGATAGATTATATTCTAGAATATCTTAAAGGTTAATCCTACGAGTAATGTCGACTTTATATATTTTTTTGTCATTGTGTCGATTCGCAACTTACTTAATTTCATAATTTCTTCTAGACATCTCACAATCAGTCGAGTGTCTTTTAAATTATCCTTTATCTTATCCCTTGTCAATGAGCGATCAATTAATTTAATCTGTCAGTTTGTCAGGCCCCAGTTAGTGGTTATAAACACAGTAATTATATTATTAGGAAGTAACATTATCGATATATGTATTTGCAAATAATAACTAAATATCTGTCTCGTGATATTGTGTTTATCGTCGGTTTATTTACTATTAATTGTACATAGGGTTGCCACCAAACTTATTATTAGTTTTTCAACAAAAATTGATGTTCTTCTTTGATTTACATCAATAAGTAGAAGGATCGCATAAAAAGTTAAAAAATAACCACTACAATATACCTATACTAAAATTTATATTTACTAGGACATATATGTATAAGTCTTTATGAACTGGGGTTAATTGTACTAAATCGTATCTGCTTTGGGAAATGTATGGGTACGGCGAGGACCAAGCTTGTTATCATAGGGTTTAGTTTCGTGTTTCCCATTTCTTGCAAAATATGTCAACTGTCTTTGTTATCATAAAGAACGCCCTTAATATCCTGGGGAGGAAATGAAGTTATTATGCTTGTATTGTTAGTCCGTCACTAGACGGACAGATTTGACGGGACATCTTCCGTATTCTGTTATGAGTGTTGACAACCCTAGATGTGACGTGGCTATTATATTTGTAGACGAGGCCAGACTTTTAGATAAATAATAATAATAAATATTCACTGTAATAAATAAACGTATTAATAATAACAAAGTTATCATTATTTGCCGTCAGAGCTCAGCCGGGTGATGTCGGGGTTATCAGTTCGGTGGTGATAACGGGTTGGAACCGGTTCGTGGCGGTTCTACGCGCGTTCTCTACACTACTTAACAAGAAAAACGTTTAATACGAAGTAATGTTTTGATAATATTACGAATAAGCCCTTAAAATATCCTACTTATTTTGTAAATTTGTGAAGGCAAAAGTTCCTTTAGTTTAGGATTTATTTTTCTTCAAATCACCAAAATGATAATAATTATTCCTTAAATTATATCACTCAAATCTTAAAAAGTATTTAACAACACTTAATTTACTAAGATAAAAATTAAACAATTATTATCTTATTCAGTTTATAAGATATGAAGATAATTTTCTTTGTGTTATTAGATATATTTAAAGATTAAGTTATATCAATTTAATCTATAAATATATCTTTAATATTCTAGTAAATATATTTTACCATTTGTTTACATTGTAGCAAGTGACACTTAACTTTATTCCATAGGACTAATAATGGTTCTGCCGGAGTCCTTATGGTTTAAACATTAATTACGTTACTCTGGCTGGTCATTAAAATAATAAACTTTAGCATAATAATTAAATATACTTATTATCATATACCATTTTGAAATGTTTATCATTAATAGAGCTTCACATCGATTTATCTTTGTACCTAAAATTATCGTTTGACTAAAACACTACATCTCGAGATATCATTGTTAGTTTATTTTTTCTATATTTAGTAGTCACGTGCTCTTAATTTAATAGAGATTACAATTATTTAATGTGAGGTTAATATCTCCTCAATGATATAATACATTAAAATTTTCCTAAGCATTTAGAGATAAATGATTTCGGATTACTTAATTTGTCGTTATCGTTTAGATAAATGGTTGTATACCGACATTCAGATTAACACTATTGAAAACAATACACTATTTGACTTTGACTTTTTACATTTTACACAACGTCCTCTGGTCCCAAGCTAAGCTTAAATGCTTGTTTTATGGGTACCAGAATACGGATGTACTACAAAAATTACTTTTCTTTTGTAAATACATGCCCAAAATACATAGTAAACACCCGGACGCAGTACAAACATTTGTATGACAATTATAAATATCACACGAATTGTACCGAGCGCAAATCGAACCCTTGATTAGAGAATTCCGGTTCTCATAGTTGCTTAATTAACATAAACATGATCTAAAGTAATGGTGTAGTGACCTGTGTCTTCTTAATCAATCATAAAAACGGAATTTCAAAAATTATATGTGTTTTAGATACAACACATGATATACCACGGATTAAGCCAATGAGTGTAGCAAAAATATGTTACTATGCAAGGACCGGTGTGTGCCACATTGCCCGAAGAGTTAGTATGCTAAAGTGGTAATGGGCAGGCCACATCGCTCGGCTCCCACCTGACGACCGTTGGGGACGAAACGTCCTCGAGTGGCGTCCGCGTATCGGACGACGCAGAGTGGGCCCCAAAAGGTGCACTGAGGATATCGTCAAATACGCTGGATGCCGTTAGCACAGGACCGCCCGTTGTGGTCATCTATGGAGGAAGGCCTATATCGAGCAGTGGACGGAGAATGGCTAATAGATTGATGGACAGAACTTTGAAAGCCTCTACTACCTAAAATCCCTATAACCTAAACAGATAACATTCTCTCTGGGAGATGGAAAACCCAAAACCTAATTCTTTTTTTAAACGAAAGTTATTATTAGATTGATAAAGATTTTATTCAAAAAGTATATTTTTGTTATCATAAAAATAAATGGCAGCTAAAAATAAAGTACCGATAAACGTTTAGTTTATGAGGATATATTATAGTAATCAATTTCATGAATTTCCCTCATATTTCCTTATAAACTTTGTTGTACATAATTTTCCTTTCTTTAGATGACCGCGAGCTGTGGACTGTTGCGTCAGCTGTACTGAATCTGTTCTGGGTCAAATATTTATTGTATGTTGCATCAGATTACTAACTAAGATTAGGTTTCCTAAGGGAGGGGGCGGTTACACTCTATTTTCGGTAATTGAACCGAATTTTTGAAATCAAAACCACCTTTTAAATTTGTTTTGATTTACGACCTCAATGTCAGTCTTCCGTATTCATTTCCTAAATTGTTTTGGTTTTTTTTTATGTAGATATCCTTATTGAACCTTATTTTTATTACATAGATGTATAGAAAACATATTATATGTTGTCTTTAGTACTATAGTAATTTAATTTAGTTCTAATACTAGTTGTAGTCCGCAAATTCTTACGCGTGGATTTTCCTTTGTCTTTTTTTGGCTATCTCAGCTAAGACGTCTGGTTTTGGCTGGAAAAAGCGACAGACATCATAAATAACCATGAAATCTTTACTAGGTATTTAATACCGGTGACAGGAAAACCTGTTTTAGTCCCCTCATTTCAAAAAAAATGTATTAAATAAATAAAGAATACACATTTTTTTTATATTATTATTACATACCTACTACCTAGATGTCGCTATATTTATGAATCTATCATCAGTATCTCGAACACCTACGTGTATTATTAACTATTTAACCGTGAATAAATTTCTCTTCAGTAATGTGATTGTAAATATCAGACTATTGCATCACCTATGATCATCATGATGGTCACGGACTCTGGGCAAATATGTATTGTGTATTACATCAGTTAACTTGGCAGTACACAAACATCTTATAGAAACCTAATGAGAAAAATAAAAAAATGGTCAAGTGCGAGTCGGACTCGCGCACGAAGGGTTCCGTACCATTATCTATGCAACATAAGGCAACGTTATTAGTATCGAGCAAGAAACGGTAAAAAAATCATGTTTGTTGTATGGGAGCCCCCCTTAAATATTTATTTTATTTTATTTTTAGTATTTGTTGTTATAGCGGCAATAGAAATACATCATCTGTGAAAATTTCAACTCTCTAGCTATCACCGTTCTTGAGATACAGCCCGGTGACAGACGGACGGACGGACGGACGGACGGACGGACAGCGAAGTCTCAGTAATAGGGTCCCGTTTTTACCCTTTGGGTACGGAACCCTAAAAAAGGATTTTTCTTTTTCACTTTTCACATTTTTCTTTTTTCTTGGTTTATGGCTTTTGTATTATTCGCCAACATCAGAATAATTGTGTTAAAGAGTTTAGGACATTAGACATAGACGGTGAGGTATCAAACGGGATGATAATTTGAACACAGTGTTACTGCAAATAGGTATTATAATTTTTAAATTATGTTTGCAATTATAAATTACCTAGCTTTTTCCCGTAACTTCGTACGCGTGGGATTTAGAAACCAACGACTTTTTTTACTGAATCACATTGCATTTAACAACAACATATTTTTTATCAACCTGGCTATCGAACCAGTGCAGTGTTACAAGGGTTTAACAATCACGTCATGTGTGGTCTATTCTATACACAGACACAACACAAAGTCACGTTGTTGTACTATTGTGTACATTAAACTTGTTGTTTTTATTAAAACTCAAACATTATCAGCCACTGTCTTAATTATATAGATAAAACAGTAAAAACACATTAAAACAATATAAAAAGAACTTTAGTTATTAAAGTAGAGAGTTTAATTTAATATTGTTAGGTTATGTATGTTTGTGCAATTTTAAACCCTATGCGTTGTTTATAAGGACTAAGGGCTTGCAATAAAATGTAACATTACATCATTGTGTCAAGATCAAGGACACAAACAAACATGATATACTAGTTAACAACAGCGGTTTTACGCAAAGATTAATCTATAATAATATTAAAAAGCTGAACAGTTTATATGTTTGTTTGAACGCGCTAATCTCAGGAACCACTAGTCGGTTTCGAATAATTGTTTCAGTTTTGGATAGTACACATATCGAGGAATAGAGGCTATATACATCACGCTGTGACTAATAGTAGTGAAGCATTAGTAAAAATGTGGTAAAAGCGGGGAAAATTCCCTAAGTTCCATGCGTACGAAATCACAGACAATAACTAGTTTATGTTAAGATCTTTTTTCTATGAAATCCCTCCGCATATTGCTCTTTCCGGGATTCATACCAATCATGACCATGTGTCTCAGGCATATTAAGCGAAATCTTAAGTACCTATCACATTATATTTCTAAGCCTTCTACAGAAACTATTGGTCAAAACGAATAACAATACCTTGTCTTCTTGACCTTGTGTAATTGACCTCCTATAATTGTTCATGTTTTCTTAAAAACCCACGGAGTAGCTTTCAGTTTATCACAAACAAATAAACAGATGCGGTTAGGAACTTCTGTTTTATATTATTTAAGGAAATAAGGATACAAAGTGTATTATGACATATAGTATTATGACGCTGAGACGCGTGTACCTCTCGTTCCTCCTATTTTCCTCGTGGTTAGACCTTTCCTCTACATTTGATGACATCATCAAGAATGTGCTGTGAGAATGTTACTCAACGGACGTACACCGGTGTGTTTACTAAACTATGGTTCACATACAAACAAATGGACGGACAAATAATATAACGGATGTGTTTCTACATTTTCAGAGTCCCGTATACGACGGGTAATTAAGAACCTTGATACTCGAGTTATGGATGCTTACTTAGATTGGGAGAAAACTGTACTCATAATTTTTATAAGATTTTGATTCCTTTCTGTGTTGTACAATCAATATAACGTAAATATACATTATACCACCAAACATAGTTAAGAAATTGTTTAGTAGCTACTTGTAAAATTCACGATAGAGCAATGGAACGGTCAAATCCCGCCTCATAGATACTCATTTTATTTAATTAAATAATGTTAATTAAAAAAAAAAATCACTTTCACTCGCCTGACGTTTCGGAGAATTTTTAGTTACCATGGTCAAGGATGGGACTGTGGTTTAAGCTGTCCTCTTTGATTAGTAGGTCCGGACATACTCGAAGAAGAAACATTAATAATCAACAGTAAGCATTCTTCTAATTTTTTTTGTAGTAACCTGGTCTGAGAGAATAATGGCCTAAATGGCGTAATACGGATGTAGCATATTGTCTGTCAGTTTGTGTCAGTGATGTAATGACCCAAACTCAAACCTCGGACATGTTCCAGACGTAATGCATGTTGAGTCATTATGATATACCCGGATCTATAATGGTGAAGTGATAGCGCAATATCGCTTATGTATGTAATTTGTACGTCATATTTACCTCTACGTACATAAAATCTATCGCGTTATTGCAACGTATCAAGAAAGCCATATTCTGTTTTTTAGGCACTTGCACAAATAGCAATAACTATCTCCACCCTTTCGATTTTTTAATGGTTTACTTCGTATTCTTCTTTTAAAAACCTACGGATCGTAACCAACGATCTCTGATAGGGCGGGATTCCGAATACAGGTTGGTTCTATTTTCGAAAATAAAATGTTTTACTTTTTTAAAATTTTGGTGACTATTCATAACTATTTTTTAAAAATTCCGGTTGCAATTATTTATCTGTGATTAGTTAAGGATCCACATGTGCTTATGTTAGCTTGTCAACTGGTTTTGCAGTAATCTTTCTGGAAGTGTGTACAAATAAAGAGAAAGTTTGTTAATTTCTATAAATGATCGACAACGATAGCATTATTTAAACGCGCAAATATTATTATGCCGTTTTTTGTACACAAACGTGATTAATGTATGTAAATTCTAAATAATTGTATATTTATTATATTACTTTGTATATTAAGTTGTTAAGATAATATGATTGACGTATTGACAATAAATTGTAATGTGTTTAATACGTATTTCAGCACGTGCATTCACGTACACTTACTACTTATTAGATTAATAGATGAACCATGAAAATGGAGTTCAATAGAGTAATTAAAGTGTTTAAGAAGAAATGGTATTTAATGATAATCCACTAAAGAAATAAAATAAATATTCAGGGAATGAAGTTACGGATTTACCTAGTAGAAATAACAATATACTACTTTTTTTCTATAAAATACCTCTACATAGATCACATAAGCTATTTAAATGTTTTTTTTTATATTGATAATATATATTTTGGCATTAGTATTAGAATTCATTCGACCCAATACCACTACTTCTTCTTTATTTCGTTTTTTCTATTCTGTGTCATCGTATGTGACTTGTCGATGTGTAACTCTATTTATACATATTTTCATTTATGGTATCATTGCAGCTACCTGACACTATCCACCGTACGCGTAGAATCTAATACCCAACCAAATTTAAACAAATTATAAAAAAACGCATCAACATCCGTTGTGTAGTTTTCAAGATATTTAAGCTCACATACATACAAAAATGACGACTTTATTTTATATTATATGTGATAATAAGTAAACATTTCCTACAGTTACACAAAGCTCTAATTCCTCATAATAGTCAATATCTCAGCTGTTATTCTACGCAAGTCCAATACAACGTAACTATTGCATTAATACGTAATATAGACGTAGGTAAACATAATAATATAAATTATCTGCTTATTATAAGTTTGATCCTGTTCTAGTTAAATTATATGACGTCCATGAAACCCGCTCTAATATTACAGTTATAGGGAAATGTCGAGTGAAGGATAATACGCCCTTGACTCCAAGATTGATACTCATGACAGGCAAAACTTTACACATATGAATTTAATATATCTGATTCGGGGAAAAATTTCAGGTACTGTGAGTTTTATTAGTGCGAATCAGCCTTTTCCTGTAACCATTCGAATTTAGGACGTCAAAACTAGTGTTGACAGAGTCACATGTCCCGATATTCTAGGATTTGGAGAACGATCCCATATGTCCTAAAACGGGAGAGTAAATAAATGAATTTATTAGATAAAAAAAGTAATACAATGTTAACAGACAAATGAAAACCTGCATTTATGCCGTTACTATTTTATTTAAATATGAGTTGTTTCATGTGCTTAAGATAACGTCGCATGTTTAAAATATGTTAGGTATAGTATATTCTTGCACAATTAACAAATTGTTCTAAACTCAATTGTAATAAGGAAGCTTAATAATCATCAATATTTCTACAAAAAAAGCGCAGTACAATAACTGCGATATAGCAAATAATATATAATTGCACACATGAGTCATTTGGTTCGTTTCTGTTCTTAACCACAGTCACTCGCTAGTAATTAGTTCAAAGCCGACTCAGTAAAGCTAACACCACACTGGAGCCTTAATTAACAAAATTTTAATACTTTACCTACTCCTTCCTACCACGAACTGACAAGGACTATTCTTTTGTAAATACCTACATACTTACAATACATAGAAAACACCCAGACGCGGTACAAACATTTCTATGACAATTACAAATATCACACAAATGATTGTCTAGAGCGAGAATCGATACCACGACCTCGTGAACAGCAGTCCATTACCTGAAACACTCGACCACGAGGCTGGTCAAGGTAAATAGGGTTCTTATAAAGTTGGCGGTGCTTGTCATTAAATGAACTGGTAAAATGCACCAACATGTATTATTAAAAAAAATCCGAGATTTGTATATCAAAGAGAAAAGCATAGAAGGAACCATACAAATAGGCCTTTCATAACAAACCATAAATGTCTCGCTTGCTGGGTCAGAGCTTCCTATGTACCTACACACTACATTTGGTCTATCATGTTTCCTGTAAGTATTATGTGCTATCTCTATTATTTGTTTATTTTTATCCATCAACCACATACGAGTAGATAATATCTATCCATTCATAACTTTTATGTAATCGTCATGTTCTTTATTTCGCACGGCTTTTACTCGTGTTTTGTAAAGTGGCTTTTATATAATCTAAAGATTATAGTCGGCTACATACATTACTGTTAAAAGCACTTTAGTTCTTATTTATATTTCAAGTCACATGATAATATCATTACCTTGTTTAGATAAAAAATCGTTACAAACAGAAAATATCTAGTATTATATTATTAGTATATCGCGAGTCACCTTCATTCATACCTAACAGGCGAGGATCAAACAATATTATCAACATGTCGATAATATAACAAATATATTTAGTATCTACTTTAAACAAACATTGCACCTTTATTTTTGTGTAAAACTAAACATTATTTAAGCTTTAGTTGAACAACTGTTGCTATTATATATTAGCATGATGCTAGTTGGAGTCAGGGACAAATGCATCCGCTTAGCAACCAATACTGAAGTTCATTGCTGTGTCATTACGAGAGTCTTTAACACAGCATTAAATCGGAGCATGCTGACTGGAATCAGCTGGACAAATCTGATCTGACAACCGTTAAGAAATTGGGGTTCTCGGGTGGCGATTACGTATCCGTTAATGTTGTGCTTGACAACGTGACCTATTAGATGAGGCTACAATTGATGAGGATCAAGGAAAATCATTAGATGCACTTGGATGACATAACGCTGGACGAAACAAACCTTTTTGGAGGAAGGCTATAACCACTGTAACCACTGTGCATTAGAAAGCGTTGCGGGATGGATGCCGGTTGGATGGTCATGTAAAGCTGAATATAAGGTATTGATATAAATCTGAAACTTCAGATGTTGTTTAACGATTGTTTAAATAATTAAGTATGAACGAGTCCTTACATTAAAGTAATACAAAGATCTAAGACATAGCCGTTGTAGGTTTTTAACATGCAGCTCACTCGAGCAGACTGGTCGGCGACGATGTAAGGCGGCTAGCGTCACTAGCGTCATCTATAGATATGTATCGTACGATGGAAGTTTTTCAACTATGTGGAAAATTTACGCGTGAGATTAATATAATTGGTCTATCTGTATTGTAGCGAGCGTAAAATACATAAGTAATAAACCGTGTAATTATGTTAACTGAATTATTCTGTAGAGACAGGCTTAGAATACTAATGTCATTTCCTCATTTTTTTCCATAAGTGCTGCGCCGATAGAAGTACCTATGAGTGGATGAAAACTCTAAATAACCAACACCATAATTATAATACATATAATGTTACATCCTTAGCAGAAATACATTCGTTAAAGTTAAAAAAATACCCTTCGTCATTTTAGTTAATTCTAATTAGTATCTAATTAACCAACAGTAATGACCTCTTAATTTAAAGTTAAAATTTCTTAGTTATATTAATTAACTGCTTATCTTATAAATGCTAATTATTTCACATGTAAATTATTTCTTTGCATATACTTTGTACCCGCTGCAATTTTAACTTTGTCGAATGATTTTTACATAAATAACGTATTTTTATTCATATACTCAAATAATATAAGTAGGTATCGCTTAGTCAAAGACCAGAGGATATTTTTATACTTATAACATATTCGTGAATATTTATTAGTATTTTTACATAGTACGAGCATATAAATATGGCTTAAATGGAAATCAGATGACATGTTGTGAAACATCTGTAAATAAATCCTAATCTATAATATAATCTAATGCGTCTAAATCCGTTAAAAGTAGTTTTATTTAAGCAGATGAGTCGCGCAAGTGTTAGAAAATATTACATCTGTAAATATTTAATTATTACATTTTTACAGTTGTGTTATCAATTGATTTACTATCATCATTTATGTTAAGAACTTTGACGAAAACCGTATAAATGGCTATCAGTACTTATAACCCCACCTAAGGCTATTATACTCAAAATTGTCAACTGGATATTTAGAAACTATATTATAACAGGTTCGATTTCTTCTCCAATATGTTAAAACAAATATGTTTTGAACAGCACTCATGTTACAGAAGCGTGTCACAGTGACTTTGAAGCGTAGTGCTAACACGTAGCGTCAATATTGAATACAGGCGCCTACTGACACCTCCCCACCACTTTACAATACCTCCTACACGTTAGTGCTTAGTAACTACTGTCACTGACCTCATCTTGTGTCATATTTTGAAGAGAAACAAGATGAAGTCATAAGATTATATAAATATATATTGAATTTAATGAATGTAATCTTTTATGGTAGAGTAAAAAATAATAACAAAATGGCCACTGCATGCAAGCAGCGTGTTGTGCACCTATGTTTGTGATTTACGGAATTGATTAGTCATTTCAATGCACGTGTAAGTGATTCAACATTTCAGGGCAATCAAAATATGTATTTACAACAAACTCGTCATCTTATTTAAAATCCTCCTAAAGGAGAAAGCTTCTAATCATATTTATTCAATCTAAACAAATTTGGCATAATAGAGCAGTAGAACATGAAGCAGGATTCATATTATATACTGCATCATCCTCACACCCCTTTTTCGTAGCAAAATATAAATTGAGTTGAAAAAGAAATTATGAAAGAGAAAAAATTGGTCAAGTGCGAGTCGGACTCGCGCACGAAGGGTTCCTTACCATTATCTATGCAACATAAGGCAACGTTATTAGTATCGAGCAAGAAACGGTAAAAAATCATGTTTGTTGTATGGGAGCCCCCCTTAAATATTTATTTTATTTTATGTTTAGTATTTGTTCTTAAAGCGGCAATAGAAATATATCATCTGTGAAAATTTCAACTGTCTAGCTATCACCGTTCTTGAGATACAGCCTGGTGACAGACGGACGGACGGACGGACGGACGGACGGACGGACGGACAGCGAAGTCTCAGTAATAGGGTCCCGTTTTTACCCTTTGGGTACGGAACCCTAAAAACATCCATGAAGTTTCACTTTTGGAACAGACGCCTATAGCTTATGACTTTTGAAACCCTCTTCTACTATCTTGCCTATTTGACTTTGACTTTGAATACATACTACTTTAATTATTTTTATCGAACGTATTCCTACATATTGGGTTTCATTTTTGGCAACCTAACCCTTCCTAGTAGAATATTACAATTTCACACGTTACTCACTGTTTATAAAACGCACCATAATTATATTTAACACAAGTAAAACAGCAGAATACAGTTAGTTTCACATAAACCAATTATTTAATCAAATAATAATAGCATTGAAATGCGCAAAATGCATACTTGCATGGAAGCCTCACGTGTACCTGGTACCGGTCCTAGCACTAGACACGCCTGCACCACCTAACTGGATTATAGGCTGAATAGTGAGTGAAGCATGCCCTGGCAAAGTTAGTATCTTTATCCGTATATATATCAACCTAGGTGTACAGCTCCGACTGTACATCAACGATTTTATCTTAATTTGTATTAATAGAATATAAAAGCTAAAAAAATAAACGTAAGTTATTGTTATCGATCAAAAAGGAGTGCAAAAACTTCAAAATAGGTCGTCGTTAATTTTAGAGGGATTGAATTGGCATTGTTTTAAAAACTCTTAATTAGAAAACCATTTCGGGGAATAGAGTTTCTAATCATAATCCATTAGTTTTTTTTAGGAAAATTTGCTATATTAACGATTATTTTTCCAAAAAAGCAAATGATCTCTATTTGCCCTTGAAATGAAGGACTTTAAATATTAAGGCGTTTTTAGGGATATGCTACTCTGTGGTGGAGTTGAAATTGGTCTATTATATCATCTTGGCAAATTTGAAAAGATGTATTGCAGTCTGTTTTAAGTCTATCAGGAAAAGGCAATACACAGATTGCGTACAACGATGACGTCACAACATTTAAAATAATATCTTTAAGTATTTTTTTAAAATTCTATATGAGGAATATTTCAATAATATTGAAATTAGTTGCTTAAAATAGTATATATTTTCTTAAAAAAATATAAAAGCAGTAGGTCAAAAATTATGAACAATCCCAATTATAGAACTATATATCGTTTGCCTCACCACTAAGATCTTTACTTATTATACATAGAACAAAGTCGCTATTTTTGTATGTATGTACCTATGCGAGCTTCTTTTAATAGATATAGTGGTTCAAGAGTATTATTTGTTATGGTTTTGTTTCTGAATTTTACGCGATTGAAGTTGTTGGCAACAGTTAGTGTATAATAAATACATAGATTAATAGATACGCACGAAGGTAAGAAATGCTTTTATAATGATATCACTTGCATCAATATTTCTTTCTCTGCAAAACATAGTTACAATATGTATTCTAAAATATACTAAATGCAGGTTATATACGCGTAGCTCAAAAAGCTGCCAACAATTGGAATTAAAAGTGTTGGACGGCCTTCTGTTAGGTGAATCGATCACATAGTGGGGTCTCGGAAAGTCGTTGGATGCATAGAAGCGAGGGTTGTGGCAAAAAGTCCTAATATGTGGATGGAAAATATAAGCAGACTTTACCTTAGTTAACGTACATGGTTAAATCAGAAGTGTAATGTAAATACAAACAATAAGATTGTGTTTACTAAATGAAAATCAAACTTAGGCTGGTTGGTATTCGTGACTGTGACAATTTACACAAAATCATGAATCACTCTGTGTTGGTGGAAACATTTTTGAGATTATCTCGAACAGACAAACTAACATAAGCATCTCTTACCATAAAATGAAATGAATGTTTTATTATTATTGCAATCTCTAAAAGCACGTATAGTTGTAGCGGAACACTCGACAGAGTTGCCAGTTGTAACGTTTGTGTACCGTGTAATTAATTATTATTATCAAAGAGGCTGTGTTCGATTCCGTGCAAGCCTATTGTTTGCTTTTTTTTGTTTTATTTCTTGCGTGTCGAAGCTAAGTGGATTTTTGATTGATAAGCACGTATCGTGGAGACGAGTCATATGTTTGTGTAATGTGAGGTTTTTATATCTTTCCAAAAGCGTTTGTAAAAATCGTGTGGAAATCACATTTGTCTCTGTTGCATTAAGAGTTGATTATTTCTTAAGAGGATACCAAAATAGCTTCGTGCATTTTTCTACGTACGAAGTTTTCATTGTTTCTTTAGATTGAATGGCTAGAGCTCTAATTTTTAAGTATATGTTTTATCAATATATAATCTAGGATCGCATAAACTCAGAAACGCGATTGAAAAAAGTTTTCTCGATAGAAAATCCTAGCGAAACAACCTCTCTAATTTTTTATTTTTTTCATTTGTCGGTCTATTATCGCGTATTAACTAATGAAATAACTTTAAAAACATAAGTAACTATTATATATAGAAACACGTAAATCAGAATTAAAATATATTTAGTAGATTTTGAGTAAATAGGAAAAGTATCCCTAATTCTTCATTTTCTGTGCCTACTGGCTGTGTTAATATGTACGTGTCGGCGATGATATACGATAATATTGATGTAGGCCCTTAAGGGCCTACATCAATATTATCGTCGACATGTACATATTAACACAGCTAGTAGGTATAGAAAATGAAGAATTAGGGCTATTTCTTTTGTTTACTCAAAATCTACTAAATATATTTTAATTCTGATTTACGTGTTTCTATATGTATAATAGTTACTTATGTTTTTAAAGTTATTTCATTAGTTAATACGCGATAATAGACCGATAAATGAAAAAAAATAAAAAATGAGAGAGGTTGTTTCGCTAAGATTTTCTATCGAGAAAACTTTTTTCAATCGTGTTTCTGAGTTTATGCGATCCTAGATTATATATTGAAAAAACATATTCTTAAAAATTAGAGCTCTAGCCATTCAATCTAAAGAAACAATGAAAACTTCGTACGTAGAAAAATGTACGAAGAATTTTGGTATCCTCTTAACTTATAAACGCGAAATATGAAGCAAAGTGGTTAGTTTTGTATGTATGTCCCTAAATCAGCTTATATCTTCAAACTACGCAACAGATTTTAATTCGGTGTAATGGAAAATGATTAAAGAGGATGGCTTTTTTGTATTATTTGTTAAGATTTGGTTTTTAAATCCCACGTGTGCGAAGTTGCGGGAAACAGCCGCTAACTTGTAAACGTGAAACTGTTGGGACCATCTTCATATGACAAACCTACGCCCGCAATTTCATCCACATTATAGTAACTGCCCCGCTTCTGTGCTTTTAGCGTGATAATATAATATAACTTAAGTGTTATTCTGATCTATAAGCTATAGATCTGCATCCATCCATCAGCCTCTCTCCGTCCACTGTTGGATATAGGCCTCCCCCATAGAAAGCCACAACGCGCGGTCTTGTGCTGCTTGCATCCAACGATGCATAGTTTCATAGATACAACTACATATTAAACCAAATTATACATACATAATAAGATAAATTAATGTAGATCTACATAGTTTCATTAAAATCCATCCTATCATTTTTGCCTGAAAGAGCAAAAAACAGTAACATATGTATTATTAACTATTTCCATTATAGATACATACTTCTGTTTATTGCAATTCCTGTTAAAAATTTAATAAAATTATTTGTAATATACAGTGTAAACTCTTTATAACGTTATCCTTTATAACGATAAACTCCCTATAACGTTGGAGTGAGCCCAAGTTGGTTGGTTTGCGTTAAAACTCACATATTGAAACACTCTTTATAGCGATACGCCATTCTCTATTACGAAGAAATGTGTTCATATTTGTAGACAGTAAATATTTATTATCGGTATTATTGTTTATGTTATGTTATCAGGTAACAAAAGACTTTGAAGCTCCGAAACATCCGAGGTCGGTCTAGCTTTTGTTATCCTTAATTGCCTTGTACACGTGCAGTATGACGCATTGTTTTCTCGGAAGTGATGGTCTTCGACCAAGCATACTGGGTACCTATCGTATTATCAGTCATAAACCTACTTTGAAACTGTTAACATGGCCAGTAAACGGAAAGCGATTAGTGTTGACGAAAAAATTTGTGTGATACGTGCGATTGAAAAGGGAGAAAAGAAAAGTGACGTTGGAAGGCGTTTTGAACTAAGTCAATCCACTGTTGCTACCATTTGGAAAAACCAAAAAACAATTCAACAGGCGGCGCTGGAAGGAATTAAAATAAAAATTCTTATTAATTTGGTTTTTTTTGTTCACTCCATATAACGATAACTCTCTATAACGACAAAAAATGCTCAGTCCCTCGAGTTTCGTTATAAAGAGTTTACACTGTATTTCATCAACGGCATGTAGGAGTTTCTCAAATAATAGATTAAAAGTAAGCAGTAGTTTGTATGTCTGTCCCGTTTTACGAGCCATTCTAATTGATCACGGTGGCTCATCAGCGCAGCAATAAAGGTCGCCAGTTCGACTCCCTGTCAAGTAACAATATAAGCTGTTCTTCTTTTCTTCTTTTTGGATATTTTTATTGGGGCTCGTGTTGGAAACGTCCTCTGGACTTCTCTGCACGCTGTAGATCGCATCTGCTCCTACTCGGGCACCTGTAAACAGAATAAAAATCATTAACAAATAAATAAAACATATTATAAGACAAGAACTGCTGTGCAGTTTCTAACTTAGGCTAGGTATACACTTATATCTATAATTGTAAAACACTTATTCTCATTATATATTTATTTATTATATCCTCAATCTTCCGACCGCTCCGCTGGATCGACGCCGCAGTTGACCGCTGTCTTTACAGCTAGCATTTTGCGCGCCTACCAGGGAGTTCTCTGTAACAATATATATATTTATATATAGATATAATCAGACAGTATTTAAACACAATTAGACGAGGACCTCTACATCCTTTAATTATATACTGACCACCCCTATTGGTTGGCAGTCTGATTTGCTTTCATTTTATTGTGACGTAAGCCGTTAGGGCCCTTTACACCCACTATAGCATCTACGTCCACCCGCGGACATGCATCGCACGCCAGCTATTAAGGCCGTTAAACAGCAGTTCCTGAGGGAGGGGGAGTTGAATAAAACTTTCGACAAATCGCTTACACCTAGTCGGACTCCTCCTTCTAAAGGCCCGACGAGTAGTGGCCATGGTGACCGTGTTAGTGGCGACAAATACGCAATCCAAGCCGGAAGATTGCGAGAGAAATTAGAAGAGTATTTCGCCAATATGAGAGTTAGGAAGAAGGAGGACATCAAGCAGTATGTGATGGACACTGTTTACGACTTCTGTGACCAGATTGACAAAATGGGAAAAGGAGAGGAGAATTTGATGCATGACGTTGTTGATATGATAGGAAGTTTAAAGGACATGTTAAAGGAAAACTTAGCGACAGTGAAGGAGAATAGTGGCATAACATCAGCCCTGAAAGGGGCCTTAGAAAATGTCCCTATAATCCCTGACGGGGACAGCCCCCAAGTAACAGCTAACCTAAGAGAGGAAATAAGGGAAGCAATAGTGGAGCAGAAACATCAAGTCGCTGAGATGGTCACAGAACTACAAACCTCACTGGCCAATAACATCCGTGACCAGGCTTGCGGGGCTCGAGAGAGCAACAAGGTGGTGGAGGAGGCCGTGCAGAGGTGGCAAGAGATGGGGCGAGACCTGGAGGGCACACTCGCTGCAGTGAGGGACGCTGTCCCCACTTACGCTGAGGCCGTACGTTCCGCCCCCTCCAATCCCATACCCGCACCTGCGCGGCCTCCCCCGTTGCCTCCCGGTGTGCCTGTGGGTCCTCGCTTCTCCCTGATCGTCTCGTCTGCAAGTGGCATGGACACATGCGATGAGGTGATCGGGAGGGTGAGGGCCTCACTCGACGCCAGGAACAGTGGCCTCAGAGTGGAGAGACTAAGGAAGATACGCGACGGCAGGATTGTTCTCAGCTGCGGAAGCAGGGAGGAACTGTCCAGGGCCGAAGCGTGTCTTCAGCAAAACAAAGACCTGACCACCGAGGAGGCCTCAAATAAGAAACCACTCGTCATACTAAGAAACCTCCTCAAATATAACACAGACGATGACATCAGAACAGCTTTAAAGGAGCAGAACAAACACATTATGGAGGACCTGACGACCGATGTGAACGAAGCCGAGGTACGATACCGGAGGGGGGCGAGGAACCCGCAAGAGTGCCACGCCGTCCTCCGGGTCTCGCCGCTATTATGGCAACGGCTCACATCGGCCGGCAGGGTCTACATCGACCTCCAAAGCGTGCGGGTTGATGACCAATCCCCACTGGTGCAGTGCACAAGGTGCCAGGGCTTTGGCCACGGCCGCAAGCAGTGCCCGGAGAGTGCAGACCTCTGCAATTATTGCGGGGGCGAGCACCTCCAGGTGGCTTGTCCGAGGCTTAAGGCGGGTGAGGGCCCCTCGTGCCGCAACTGCACCAGCGCGAGGATGCCCAATCTGGCGCACGCGGCGCACAGTATGGAGTGCCCTGTGCGGGCCAAGTGGGACGCCCTGGCGCGAGCCAGTGTCGCCTACTTTTAGATGCGTCGCGTACACCCTTGTTAAGGATACTAGGCTCCCTATATCATATTTAAGTATCAATTTGAGTATATATTTGTATCTTATTTATTGTTTTGCACACTGTTTATGTATATGTTATATCTCATTATTTACTAGAATGTATCATATGTATTATATCTCCTCACACAACACAAAGTCGTCACCATTCTCAACCAGTGCCTGTGGAGGGTTGGTCGAGGTACCAAAAACTGGACCTACGATTCGCCTAAATCTGCGTCTGGTTGAGAGTGGTTTGATGATCAAACCACAATCAACAACCGCTGCACTAATGGGCTGCTTCTCGGGTTATGGGAGAGTATGCCCAAAATATATAGTAAACATATACGGGGAGCATCTCAACCTACACCGGAACAAGGTTCCGTCAAGTGTGTTCGACCTCCAAAACAGGTCTATATGGTTGGCGACACGTGCAATAATATATAAATATATCTATCTTACCTCGTATGTATGTATATATTTAATTACTATCTTTAATCGAATCAACTGCAATCAGGACAGAATGCCTGTATATGTAAACAACATCCTTGACATAATTATATATTGTGCTCAATATATAGTAATCCGCTCTGTATCATAATGTATGTTGCTAGACTAGTATTAATATATAATCCTTTTCCTTTCTTCTAAACTGACTATAAAACGGTAATCATGAGAATTACTGCTGTACGTAATGGAAATTAAAATAAAACTAATACATATGTTGTGAATTATTTATAAAAAGTTCAAAATTCTAAGTTTTCTAGTTTTCTCTTAAATGTAATCGGTAGTATTGTATATAAAATGTATATGTGTATAGTGTTATAAATCGTAAATGTATGTATCTGAACAACTTTATTTAAAACTGTACTGTATCCGCATCTAAAAACTGTATTTAATATATCTGAATCTAAAAAATATTATTCAAAATGTCTGAGAAAAAAAAAAAAAAAAAAAAAAAAAAAAAAAAAAAAAAAAAAAAAAACTTATTACGGTAATCTTGAGAATTGCTGCTAAAAGAGTGACAAAGAAACCAGACAAAAACATTGGGTACTGATATTATCTATGTAAATTTGCAAGTTTTCTTTATATAAAGTTATATCGTAGGCTCATATTATTGAAACTGTTATTATTATATTATTAATTATATTATTGTACGCTATTGTAACTGTTATTATTATATTATTAATTATATTACTGTATGCTATTGTAACTGTTATTATTGTATTACTAAACTACGCTATTGTATTATTAAGTATGAATAGGTATATGTATAGTATGTAGTATTATCGAATGTACTGAAGTTGCTATGTAAATTAAATGTCATCATTATAGAAAACTACCTCATTAGGTAGACAACTGTTGTTATACAACCTAGCCTCCTTTACTAACCAAAAAGTCTGTAATAAAAAACTCTAACAAGGTCCCTGATTATTTTAGGGGAGAATCGCGGGCCGGGTCTCAGCACCCGGACATAAAAAAAAAAAAAAAAAAAAAAAAAAAAAAAAAAAAAAAAAAAAAAACAATATAAGCTGATGTCGTAACATTCACCCCCGTCGTTCACTATACTCGACTATTGTTACTTATCTAATGGTCCCGGCTTCATATATCTAATACCATTTATTCTTTATAGTATAAGTCACAAATAAAATTGGAGTTCCTTTACAAAATTATTATTATTTCACTGAAGAACAGACGTTGATAGTTACTGTTCAATAGATTTTGAAATGTTGTTGTAATTATGTACATTTTAGATTTTAAATCTAATCTAATATATAAAATTCTTGTATCACAATGTTCATTCCCATACTCCTCCGAAACGGCTTGACCGAATCTTATGAAATTTTAAAACTTCGACCCGTATAAAGTCACATGTACACATTATTTGCAATACAATGCACTACAATTAAACCAAATAATAGTATAATACACATAAACTAACATAGATTGATCGTATTTCACATTCGGGTTTTACATATAATTACTTGATGTTGTGTAACACCATATTGTTATCTACTAACATGTTTATATCCTTCAAATAACCTTCATATCCCTTAAGATCACGCAATATAACCCTTTCATGTCTCACCCTATATATTTAACTAAATACTCCATCCTTAGATAATATATTTTACGACAAATCTAATCTTAACCGAGTCGTAAACCAAATCTACTCTAAACCATACAATTTTAGTTCTAAACTTCTTACCACTAATACCGAATGAATTTTATCTGAGAAGCTTGCATATACTACAGTTCCCTTATTATACAGGGTGGGTCGTAAACTCGGCTCCCACCTATTTTGCACTCGTAAAAGTGGCTCGTAAATTTCGCGTCACAAATGCGTCTCATTGTTGGTGTGAGCGGAGATAGGCAGCACTGAGCCCCGACCCAAACACTAATCTCACGGTTCCACGATAAGTCGCACATCCTTGCTTGCTGATCGCCTGTCGATAATAGTGATGGGACTTACACAACGGATACAAAACTAAATAAGAAAAATATCTTTTATGGACGGGCCTTGTAGTGGTTACGTTACACGACTTAAATTCAAGAGGTCACGAGTTCACTCCCGGCACAAGACAATTATCTTATAACATAAACGTTCCCTTTTGTTGCAGTAGCGACTGGATAATTCCTTTTGTTTTCTTCTTTGGACTAGATGTATATCTCTATAGTCTCATATCCATAATCTGGTACCCAAATCACAAACATTAAGCTTAGTTTGGGACCGGTAGATGTTGCTTATAATATCCCTGGATATTTACTTATGCCTTTTTTCAAAACCCATCTGTAGAGTCTTTGTTAACGTGGGCTATTTGATGACCATGAACGCAAGAAAAACTGTGGCTAACACTACAAAAGCCAATTCAAAACAGATTTGCGTAATACCAGCCACTATCTTATAGATAAAAGATTTCAAATCTATTTGTGTACGTGGCATAATGTAGTAAGCTGTATGAGGCCTTTAATATCTCAAAGAATTAGTCAACACTAACTGTGTCATAAAAGATCTCTTGTAAAAAAGCGTATTTATAATCCTTATAAGATAAGGCGTGTAAAATCAAAGTAGGCTTTACAAATATGCTTTGAAATATGCCTGTGCGTTGGTACACAGCTTATATGGCGATATTAAACATAGCTTGTGTGTGTCTTGCTGTGTTTGTTGACATTACATTTCATACCAGCTCTAGAATAGGTAATACATACTTTGCATTTATTTGTAATAATAACTTTAAATAATATTGTTTGTGTTTGATTTACATGGTAGAATAATGTTTCTTGAAAATTTTATCATTAACTTAATATTCTCCGTCCTTTTTCTTCCTTTCCCAATTTTGACTCAATACTCATTACAAATAATTCTTAGTACCCGTGTTTACTGTATTGTGATCAACACAATGAATTAAAACACCTAAAAAAAATTAATATATTTTCAATGTGAGCTAAAGTATTTCAGAAATGTATGTACCTGAGCGTTTTATTGGTTCGTGTTTGACTGCGATTAACAAAATTAGTTGTTCGTTGTGTAACAAATTATGCAAATGTAACATACCCCCATTTCAGTGCACCTGCTGCCATGACGTCACACCTGTGCTTAATAGCGGACTTACAGATTGTAACACTGTGATGTCAGATATTTCGGGACGATCATTTATCATAAATTATTTAATTTATAAAAGTAAAAATTAAAATACTGCTTACAAGGAAAAGACGATCATGTGGTGACCATTAGACAAAAAGTTTTGCAAAATTCCATAAATACTTACGCCAGAAAAGAATTTTTATTTAATTTATTTTTATTGAATGTGTGACTCGTTGTTAGTTTTTTATAATCAATTTAAGGTCATCTGGTCACAAACTAAGCCTCAGCCTAACTATTTGGTTTTGTTTCTTTTCGCTTATAAATAAATCAACAAATTTATTTTTATTCATCAATCAATGCCAATATATTATGATTCTATGACATTACATAAATCTTGAAATTTTTACTTTGGCAGGATTTCAACTTATCTCAGATCTGTAGAAAATAAATAACATCGTAGTAAAAATATATAAAAATACTTCTGTTACTAAAATATACCTACTTATTTGTTTGTTCTCATGGCTCGAAGTAGTTTCGTTATGTTTTAAGCAGTTTGTAATTCTTTTTATATAATAAATGTGAAACTGTTTGTGTAAATTGTTGCTTGTGTCTAGCAGAAAAATGCTGAATGAATTTTAATAAAACTTTTCCGATATAACTATCGCTGTCAGCTATATGCTCGTAGTTTTATTTGCAAGTATGTTTTAAGTACAAGTTACATGAAACTATATGTGACATTATTGAGGAAAGCTTATATCCAGAGCTAGACAGAAAAAAAAGAATAACGGGTATTTCAATGGTTTTTTATAATTATTTAAGGAATCAAATTAAAAATACTCGCCACAAAATTTCCATCGATATAAACAGAGTACAGCACTAAACATTTGGGCATAATCTTTTGTTCTCCCATATTGTTTTTAAGTTACGACAGTTTTGGACAATGACTCGGAAATCCGCAGTCGTTACTGTCGCCACTCGGCGCCCCACTTGCGCGCCTCAAACGACAACAAGGCGATTTCGCAACCCGCTGTATATCGCCATATATATTATGATTTTATACTAAATTACGTCTTGTGCACGTTTTTATTAGATACAGGGGGATTTTAGATTGCATGCAAACATTTTATTTTACAGGAACATTTATTTCTTGCTTCTGTTAACAAAGACATAGACTAAAGTATACTTATATTATTATAGCAATGTTACATTCGCAGCCATAATACATTTATGCTACATACATAGGGAAATTAATATATACGGGTAACTTCTTATTAACTCAGAATCATGAAATTTGTCAAGAAACAAGGCTAAATACTGAAACTAGGAGAGAACTTGTCGTATCAGCACAAGAAGAAAATAGCTTTAGCGATTATAAACTTCTGTTCACACCAATAAATGTCCACTATTGGCCACGGATCTGCTCCAGGTTATCTAGTCTAATAATGTCATGCTGACCACAAGTGTTAGAAAGAAAAGCATAAGGAAGAAAGTATGTATGTATATTTGTTACCCTTTCACGCAAAACGTAGTTTACGGTATAGCGTATATATACATATATCAGAGTAAGACATAAGCTATATATACCATCACGGTAATAATTTAGGAGCGTGGCAGTAACTGTGAACGAGGGTGAAATATTATTCGTTGGAACCCTTTAGTGCGAGTCTGTCAGATAAATGAAATGATGCTGTTTTAGGGTTGGAGTAACGTACTTGACTGGTTTCGTTGCTCTCCTTGGTATGATGAAGAAGGAGCTTTAAGGGCCTACATCAATATCATCGCCGACACGTACATATTAACACAGCCAGTAGGCAGAGAAAATGAAGAATTAGGGATACTTTTCCTATTTACTCAAAATCTACTAAATATATTTTAATTCTGATCCACGTGTTTCTATACATAATAGTTACCCATGTTTTTAAAGTTATTTTATTAGTTAATACGCGATAATAGACCGACAAATGAAAAAAATAAAAAATTAGAGAGGTTGTTTCACCAAGATTTTCTATCGAGAAAACTTTTTTCAATCGCGTTTCTGAGTTTATGCGATCCTAGATCATATATTAAAAAAATATATACTTAAAAATTAGAGCTCTAGCCATTCAATCTAAAGAAACAATGAAAACTTCGTACCTACATAGAAAAATGCACGAAGCTATTTTGGTATCCTCTTAATAAAAAAGTCTGTATAGCGAAATTTTTAGCTCCATAGCTATCGCCGTTTCAGAGATACAGCCTGGTGACAAACGGACTGACGAACAGCGCAGTCTCGTAACAGGGTCCTTTTTAACCTTTAGGTACGGAACCCTAAAAAGTAGTGAGGAGTCAGTCTAGTGTTCTAATTAGAGTGTCGGGATTTTGTTACAATTTTCTGTAAAAAATATTTTCATAATTTTTCCATAACACACCAACACATGTATTACTTCAATGTTACAATAGTCTACTCGTATTTTCTAAATTGATTAACGTATCGTAGCAACAGTTATAATAACATAAAAAAGTTTCGTTTCATTACGCACAAGTTCTCATCTAAAACAAACATAAATAACAACCAAATTAACAGTGTCCTCGCACAAAATAGAATTTCATTAATTTAATCACAGCCCAGCGACAACCTGCCCTCTGACAACAAAGCAGTAGGGGGAAATGCCCCTCCCACCTTCCCATTCAAACCCTCACTGAATGGAAACATACCACCAGAATTATTGACCTATGAGATCGAAACGGCTACATACAAACACAAGGGAATTGCAAGAACACCCTGTGTCTAAATAAACTGGTGTTTCTGTCAAATTTAGTGGGAGCTTCCATTTCAAAGACTTATTACAGCGCAATAGGTCTGAATGTAACAAGGACGCTCACTGCCTACACGATTTCTTTGTTACGTAAGTATTTTAAGGTTTTATTTATTAATATTGTTTTAGATCTATATTAAACACTCCTTATTTGTTTATCACGCGAACATCTTCACAGTGTAGGCAGACTGAAACTGATAAAAGAACCGCTTATACAAATCTTACTTTTTAAAATGTAACTTTAGAATTAACATCTAGTAACCTAAAATCCATAATAACACGAATTAGGAATACGAAGTCACCATCACATTTCCTTTCATGATTGCTGTAAGAGCCAGTTTAATTATAAGCAGATAATGTCCTGTCCGAGAGAAGGAAATCTCGAAACTAAACCTGCCTAACCTATGTTAACAGGCCTGGTCAGCGTGGCATTATAGACCAAATATCCTCCCAAAGTGAAGGAGATCCGTGTCCAAAAGTGGAACGTTAATAGGTTGGGCAGAAAGGGTTTTGCAGTCTTTTTAAAGGCTTCACAAGAAAACCAATGTGAAAAAAAATCTCTTTCGGAATTTTGTGCAAACATTTTTAAAGGTAATTTATTTGTTTAAGGGCGCTCTCCAACATTTTGTTTTCCAAAATGCATGATAATATTCTATTCAACACAGCTATACCGTATCTTCACGTACAAAATTCCTAATACATACTTAGGTATTACACGAACGAACGTACAAAGAGCGGCTTCTGTTACGAAAGTCGCTCTCGTAAACGTTTGGATCGATCGCTCACCAACCGTAATGTTCTGGCTGGCTAGTTGCCACCTTGCCACCTTGCCACCCTCTTACTGCACCCAAATAATATTTAGGTAATAGCGACTTTTTTCTAAAGGCGATTATCAAATCTATAAGTTGTGGATAGATGATGACATCAGGGAAAATATTTATATGATTACAGAAAACCCTGAGACTGTGAAGTTAGTTACAATCGTAGGATAAGCCGAACGATAAACGAAGAAGTTCTCTCACATGACTGTGTACTTGGATTATGTACATAAATTTTTTTTGAACGTATAATCATCAGTACTTTCCTGAATTTTAAATTTAAATTACTCTACGCAAATAACAAAATGCCAACTAAATGAGTACAGCTGTTTTCGAGATACCTATGCCTAAACAAAGGAACATACGTCGTATAGACAAAAGTTCTATCAATTGGTAATTGTTTTGGCTACAATTTCCTCGATAAAGGGCGCCTTGAATGGCCTTGATAAAGTTTATTCTCATATGTTTTTTATGTATGTACCTAAGTACTACAAAGTTACACACAGCGATTACTTTCAATTTAATTGTTAAATAATCTTTCTTCTAATATATAAAATTCCCGTGTCACAGTGTTAGTTACCGTACTCCTCCGAAACGGCTTGCCAACATCTATTTTTCAAACCTTTCTTTTTATTTTTTACTATGGCAAAACAACGTTTGCCGGGACAGCTAGTCTAATATATAAAATTCAAGTGTCACAGTGTTAGTTACCGTACTCCTCCGAATCGGCTTGACCGATTTTTATGAAATTTTACATGCGCATTCAGTAGGTCTGAGAATCGGCAAACATCTATTTTTCAAACCTTCTTTTTTTTGGTATGGCAAAACAACGTTTGCTGGGACAGTTAGTAATATTTAAAAATTGGTCAAGTGCGAGTCGGACTCGCGCACGAAGGGTTCCGTACCATTATCTATGCAACATAAGCCAACGTTATTAGTATCGAGCAAGAAACGGTAAAAAAATCATGTTTGTTGTATGGGAGCCCCCCTTAAATATTTATTTTATTTTATTTTTAGTATTTGTTGTTATAGCGGCAATAGAAATACATCATCTGTGAAAATTTCAACTGTCTAGCTATCACCGTAGCCTGGTGACAGACGGACGGACGGACGGACGGACAGCGAAGTCTCAGTAATAGGGTCCCGTTTTTACCCTTTAGGTACGGAACCCTAAAAATGAAAGACGAACATGGTGTGTTCGGTAACAATGTCACGTAATGGCCGCGCTGAGCGTAACGAAGCGAGCGTCGCCTTATCAGCGAATACGTCCCGAACACTGCCGAGTACCGTCGAACGTTACCGAACGATCTCACCCGACGCCTCAGTCCCCGCTCGGTGCGCGCGCGAACGAACGCGTTCGATAAACATTCGTTGCTCGTTTATTTATATTTGAAATTATTGACGTTTCGGTGTGATTGTGTTGGCGTCCTTGACATTGAAAACAAAATGGGGGACTATGAATGGACAGCAGACGCTGCGATTCGATTAGTAGAGGAATACAGACAAAAACCGGAGTTGTGGGACAATACAAATGACTTATATCGAGTGCAGACGGCGAAATATGACGCGTGGTCGCATCTAGCGAGAACATTTCAATGTGATATTGCTGATTTACGAAAAAAGTTTAATTCCATATTCGCGTCGCATCGTCGTGAGAAAGCTAAGATACGTGCCGGTGGAAGATCTACATGGTTCTTGTATCCACACATGAGCTTTTTGCCTAATCATTTGGAGAACATCAACGCTCCTGTTGAAATTGTTACGGTAAAATAACAAAATTAATCCTTATTGCATTGTATTAAATACTATATTGGGCAGTACAGTATGGGTTAAGTTAGGTACTAATTTCTATGCTTAAACTTTCGGCACTTGGTAAACTACCAGTATGTAGGTACACGCCTGTGTCTCTATATCGTAGATCGTCGTAGTTTCTTTATATAAATATGTATATACCAACAGTACCGCGTGGTATTATTGAATTAACACTGACAGTTTTGTATAGGAGTAGGTTAAGCAAGAATGGCTATCATCATTACCTTGCCTGCTACAAAATTAACTAATGGACGTATTTCCTCAAAAATTGTTTTATTGTTTCCTTCTTCTGTTCTCATCTAATGTCCCGCTAGGAGTGCGGTGTGGCCTCCTACACCGTTTTGGGAGGGTTTTTATAGTCCAATACCCACCGCTGACCAAG
This sequence comes from Orgyia antiqua, assembly GCA_916999025.1. NCBI lineage: Eukaryota > Metazoa > Arthropoda > Insecta > Lepidoptera > Erebidae > Orgyia > Orgyia antiqua. The sequence continues at coordinate 18,267,185 of OU779867.1, forward strand.
CGTGTTTTATTATCGAATTTTTCTCGAATTTTTCTAAAAAAAAAAAAAAAATATGGTAGACTTGTAACACTTGGCGTAGGTTTGAGTTTTATAATCAGAGATAATTTTTTTTAAATACTTACAAGATGGATGACAGTAAAACTAAAAGTTTGCAAACAAATAGCGAATTGATTACAAGTGATGATAATATCTGGCTCGTCGCCTAATCGACTCTAGCATCGTTTAACTAGAAACGTTTACTATATGATCATCGACGCTTAAAAACAGACACCATGTACCTATATACGTAATAGAAATTGAACTCTGTCCAAAAATATTAAAATTATAGTTATTTTGTAGTTTTTAACATCTTTAGTTACGTGTAGAGTCCTTACTAATATTGTAAGTATAAAAGTATTTCTATTTGTCGTTATTTTACGCTTTAACTTGATTGATAAAAAAAAATCACAGATAGTCTAGAGAATTAGTAGTATACCTATAATGCCACAAGATTACAAAATCCATAAATTATTATTGTAAGCCGGATATACATAATGGACGTACGTCAAGCCTGCTCATGGTCCTTCTGCATCGTGGATTCGTGGTGCTTGGATGGTGCATAGCGCTCTTTACGTTTCAAATTACCGTTTTAGCCTTTTATTTGATTAAATCTCCAAATTTGCCTTGACTAAATCTATTATTCATGCATGCATCAATGATAGGAGATTATCTGTATTCAAATCAAATTACAGACATCTAACTACATAATTATTATCCTTTTCAATTGTAGTTCTTATAACTAATTATATATTTTCTTTATTTACATATATTTCAACACATAGTTACGTTACTTCACCAGTCACCCTGTCTACTAGTTCAACAATAGTCAATATATTACATGATGATCTGATCATCATCAAAAATAGCCATATAATATTGGCAACAGTAATGTGAACGTTCTCGAAATGACACCATAGTTCAATAACAAAGCCAACTAGTGGTCATTACTCTGTGACGCTGAAACTTTGCCAAATTTTACATCTGATATTAATTACTATGTTTAACTTCTTTGTTCAATGTGTAATTAAAGATATTTGTCATATCTTTTACGTCATAACTAGGAAATTTTAATATGGCGAGCAAAATCAGCTCTAGTAACAACTATCTCACAATTCGAGCAGTATTGTAGTACACTTTGAGCAGTATTGTAGTACACTTTGGGTACTGAAAAACTATCACGACTGTAGATATGTTCATAGTTTAACTGCATATCTAGATGTGTTATCTGTGAAAAAGACTATATATTATACATAAAAATAAACAAACATACTGTCCCACAAAGCTCGGGTTTTTGCTAATAACTGTCTCGTTTCTAAATAACTAATGCTTTAACTAACTATAAAGAACTCGAAGCTAGAATACATTGTTTTAAGGCGTACAACAAAGTATCCGACATTTAATGAGTAGATACTCGATAAAATTAATCACTAGGACGACTTTCTTTTTAGGATTCGGTATGAACCGAACTGGGTTCGAAACCAAGACTAAACTAATTTTTTTCTATTATACCAACAATACGACAAGTACAAATACGCGTTTACCAAAATACCGTATCCATTCCAATTGTGTACTTTTAGGGGGTATACCACGGTATATTGTTAGTGTAAGACGTAGCAACAACTGTATCAAGGTCGAGATATGAACAACAAATTTGCGGAAATAATCGTATGATTATTGCAAAACGACAAGGTCGAACATTTTGTGTTATCAAAGACTTACCAAACATAAACGTAATAAAATAATACTATGTTTATGATATTTAATAATAACATTTATGATAATACTATATCATTATATAATATGTTTATCGTATGATAATGTCTGCTTGTGGTGATGATCTATGATACATGTCACCTCCCCTTAATAGTTATATCTTTTAGAATGTATCGCAGGTAAAAACTAGCACAACTTGGTAACTAAACTAAACGAAAAAATGAAAACAGCTGTGGCGTATTTTGATTACCTACTTGGCTATTTCATTGTATACATTTTATTAATTAAAATCGTTAGTCTATAATTTACAGATTTTCTAATAAAAAACTTCAGTTAACATTGTCGAATCTTCCGTTATTGACACAATCAATTTTAATTTTTTAGTTCAGTTTAGTTATGCACGTAGAATCGGTACCATTGATTCAAATTAAACCGCTATTACGGATTTAGACGCGTATATTTATTTTAAAATTTATCCACACGTTTCAGAGACCCTTCAGTCACCATGGTAACGAGTGAAACTGAAAATTCTCCGAAACGTTGGGCTAAAGTTTAAAAATTGGCCTAGGAGCTGGTCTAGCACAAGGAGGAAGCCGTACTGTTATTATCATAAGATATTTATCATACCAACCAGAAATATTACCAAATAACGGGATAAGGGCAGGGAAATGTTGACGATAAGTATTTCTTGTTGTAGTGTGTCTAACCTATCAACTGATATACACAAACTATGAAATTTTCAGTTTCATAGTTACAGCCTGGTGACAGTCGGACGGACAGCGAAGTCTTAGGGTCCAGTTTTACCTTTTGGTACAGAACCCTGAAAATACTTGCCAATGAGGCATGTTTAAACAACATAATTTTTACAAATAAAATTCTATCAATGTCTCTATATTTATTATGTTTTTTTATCAGTTCCAATTGATTAGTATTAGTCTTATTACCATAAATGACATCACCGTATAGAATTGGGACAAAACAGCACGTGTACACAATTGATAACAACACTATGGCCGCCACCCGACACTTCCTGGGTCGCAAGACTACCGCTAATTAACATTATTGTTATTTTATATTAAATTGCACACAAATATAATGATTATATTGTATCCAAGTTATATAATTAATGAGATAATGTGTGATTTGTTTATACGCAACTAATGATTTCTGTTTACGGTAAAATAAAACGTCCTCTGGTCTCATACTAAGTGTAATTCTTCCTATTCCTTTTAATCTCTTAGACGATATAGAATTATATTTAAAAAAAAATAAAAGTGTATGATATTACAAAAGTAATAAAATTGTCTAGAGTAAACATTGAACCGAAAAATTCTTGCACGGAAACCTACCAAAAGCTTACCTACCATATTATTATTTCCTTGTATTGTGAATCGAACAAAACTTTTCTTGGTACTTTAGTGTAAAACATTTATCACGAACATTTCTATAAATATTATCTAAATAATAATTATTTGTTCACAGAACACAAAATCAGAAGAACAACAAACAACATCAGAAGAATCTTCATCAAATTCTTCTGAAGAGGAAGACGAGAACGACAACAACACAACCAACGAAGAAATAGTGATAAAACAAGAACCAATTATACAGAACCATCACATTGATAATAGGAGACCTTTAAAACGTCCTAGAAGTAACAAAACTCGTGGAGCCAAATCTTTGTTAAAAAGAAGAATAATAAAAGAAAAAGAAAGTCTTGATAGCAGATTATTAGAAACATTAAAATTATTAAGAAAATCAGATTTATCAAAGAAGAAAGATGAATGTGATACTTTTGGAGAATATATAGCTGTAACATTAAGAAAACATGATGATAGGACACAGAGTATGATAAAACAAGCGATTAATAACATACTGTTTGAGCAAGAGATGAAGAAGTACAGCGCCGGACAGTACACAGTTGTGATATCAGGGATAGACGAAAACCCACTGATTTTAGGAGATGATAAATGTAATTAGGACTTCTTGATGTTGTTATTAAGTTCTTTTTAGGGTTCCGTACCCAAAGGGTAAAAATGGGACCCTATTACTGAGACTTCGCTGTCCGTCCGTCCGTCCGTCTGTCACCAGGCTGTATCTCAAGAACGGTGATAGCTAGAGAGTTGAAATTTCACAGATGATGTATTTCTATTGCCGCTATAACAACAAATACTAAAAATAAAATAAAATAAATATTTAAGGGGGGCTCCCATACAACAAACATGATTTTTTTACCGTTTCTTGCTCGATACTAATTTACCCACTAGTTATACTACGGACTGTACAAGTGCGGGAATATAATATTTGGTCTACTACAGGTATACTACAAGGACTTGATTTCGGTTAAATGTTTTTAATTCTTTTGTCATTTTTAGGGTTCCGTACCCAAAGGGTAAAAACGGAACCCTATTACTGAGACTTCGCTGTCCGTCCGTCCGTCCGTCTGTCACCAGGCTGTATCTCAAGAACGGTGATAGCTAGACAGTTGAAATTTTCACAGATGATGTATTTCTATTGCCGCTATAACAACAAATACTAAAAATAAAATAAAATAAATATTTAAGGGGGGCTCCCATACAACAAACATGATTTTTTTACCGTTTCTTGCTCGATACTAATAACGTTGCCTTATGTTGCATAGATAATGGTACGGAACCCTTCGTGCGCGAGTCCGACTCGCACTTGACCAATTTTTTGTTATCTTGATCCGTCTCCAAACGTAAAATTTGCGTCTTTAGAAAAAAAGTCACACATGCCAATAATATACACTAGATATTAAATGGAAGTGCACTGCAATATAAAACTCATTACAACTTACTTTACGATAACACTAATTATCATTATTTTTGCCTATATTGGTAGTGTAGAGACCACTTATGTGTACCTTTATTTATTTTTGTGTTAAGTTTCTATCGTTTTAAAAGTACGAATTCAAGGTATACAAAAATTATCATAATTGTGGAACTAAAGTGGTGATTATCGGTTTTAAATTTTAATTAGACAAACAAAATGTCTATGAAAGAGGTTGCGGGCAAACTGTAGATATAAAATATGCTGTTTGCTATGTGGTTTGGTTTGTAACAAATAATATGTTTGTGTTCGAAGACTGATTCATATAATATGAATAACAATGTTAATTAATGAATATTTAAAATACTGTTGTAAGAATGAGTTTAATAAATACCTAGTTTTGTAAATGAAGTTTAATTGTGATGGTTTGTGGCTTTCAATGTAATAAAATGGAAATTTAATCATCCAATTCGTTAGTGCGTAACAGATGGTGCAAAAGCTTGTATAAAAGTCCGTTGTATGATAAAAACCGATGACTAGGAGGTTGGAGTAGCAGGCAAAAGTCTAGTTACAAATCTGGTTAGTTAGAAAATATTAAGTCTAGTTTGTTATTTACACAGATGTAAAGTTTTATTACAACTTATAAGCTATTATGAATTTTAAGTGTAAATTACAAAAAAAAACAAACATAAGTACTGATAAAGTTTCACAATTGATAATCGTAGGTGTTCACGTATGAACATACATACGGACAAGTCCACCCTAGGTTATATATATTGAATAACTAACTTTCCGTTTAAGAATAAACTCACGTATTAATATAATCAGCAAATTCCTTCTATGCTCTATTTTAGTAACTCTCCGCGGTCACGTATTTTGCATATGTGTGTATAAATGAAACTACTATATAAACTATGTATGTCTACAATAAACCAGTCCAGTGAAATCACCCGAAGTTTCATTGACTCCCTCCTCACCACGTGGCTATCGTCGCGCCGCCCTAGCGCTGCCTGAGTCCAGCGCCGCGTCGCTCTAACAATCGCGCTGCCCGAATTCAGCGCCATGCCGCCGCCCTAACCGTCGCGCCGCCCTAGCGCTGCCTGAGTCTAACGCCGCGTGGCTCTATACTTCGCTCCGCCCTACACCATCGCTGCACAAACCTAACAGTGCCTAACATCATGTAGTCTAGGTACTGAGCGTCTACTACGTCCGACAAATCAATAAGGTAGCGAGAGTCTACGTGTTTACGAGTATCTATGGACTCTCGTTCTGTGCACGCCTGTCAGCGAGCAACACAGCACGTTCCCGGCGTGTCCATTTGGTCCTTCGAGGTAAGAACTAGCATTTCTCTTTTCTATTACTACTTGTGTCTTATTAAATCACAGGCTGGTGAGCCCTATACACTCACTGGTACTGTTATGTGTTGAAAGCTGTTTATAACTCAGTTGCCTTCGTGCGGTAACGAATCAGGCATCGGTCTCCCACAAGCGGGTCGCCCCGATGCTCGAGAAGTCGTATGTAATTGTATTATACCGTAACGGGAAAAGAGAGCGCAACTAAGTTTAGTCTTACATCTACCAATTACAAGTAGTACCATCACTGGAAAAGAGATATTGGAAATACAAGAAGACATAAATTGAGGAATGAAGAAATATCAAGAAAATATCACAAGAAAAGAATAATGGAACAGAATAATACGTATTAGTTTTAAAAAGAAATAACAGAAACTCGTAGACATCTGCTGCCCAAGAAGCTACCTACTTATGAAACAGATTACGTTAATCAAGAATGAAATTAGTCTACAAGTGCAAAATGAGCTCAATAAAATAATTGCTGACTTACGCAAAAAGAATACGCACAAAGAAAGTCACTGACGAATGCATTCGAATGTCACACTGGTCGTGATCGTGACATTGACATGAATTGAACTTCATTAATGAAAAGATATTGCTATTAGCACAGAAAAATGCGAATTCGCCAAAATAACTAGTACTCTACGGAATTATGACATCATGATGTGTTTACGTTCATATATAAAAGCGCTATATAAATAAAATAAAAGGGGTAAATTAATATTAGCACCTCATGAATATGGTACCTTTGTTATAAACCTTATCAATTTTAAGCAGCTGCATATGCATTAAGACAATATTACAAGCAAGGAATATGGATTAAAATCGTCACATGGGATCCCATTTCAACAAGAACTAGAAATACACAAATTGAGGAATACGCAAGGAACGAAATAAATCAGAATCAGAAACTCAAAGTGATTAAACAAGTCATGGGTCAAGTCTTAATTCAAGTCAAATGAGAAAAATAAAAATCAAATAGACGTTACGTCGCAAATTTGTTTATCAATTGAGTGAAACAATTAAAACAACACGTATTTGTGTAAACGAGTTACTGCCATATCAGCACAAATACGCACGTTGGCGGTCAATGCAGAATATAAGCGAAAATAATCTAATAACACAAAGCAAGAGAGTAAACAGAGTATCACACATACAAAAGTTATTGCCACAAACACGTTGGAATTACGGTAACACTAATCATCATGGGCACAAAAGGGCACTATACCTCCATTCTCTCCGCACTTCGAGAAAATATAAATATATAGGGCGAATTCAATGAAATGTCATTTGCGCAGAGTAATAGGCGCATAAACAGTTGCATGTGAAGAATTGCATATCTACATTCTTACATCAGACAAAAGCATGGTTATACTCAAGACTACTATGTGTACTATGTGAGGACATTAATGATAATACGGTACTGAAACCAAGTTACTTCATAATTGGGAATGAAACTCCTGCTACTAAGAACCTACATACAACAAAAAAATGAAAAAGGGAAAGCTGGGCTAGTGATTATATTCATCATCTACAATATAGATGGAAAACAAGAGAAGATAATTCAAAGACGAGTACCTTAGTAATATAATAATAAAGGACGAAGACATACGCTTAGCCAAATGGCTACTGGCAAAAGGAAGAAATACACACTTGAAATGATGGATTAACAAAAGTAGTAACGTTAAAAAGATGTTCGGGGTCACTTACACACGATCAATATACACAAAGATACCTTTACCGGTGCAACCAAACGATGAGAATAGCGGTAACGTAAATGGTTAGCAGCACAGAATATAAATCCACCATGCAAAAGTCTATCACCTGGATTCTATACAACAAATGACTCAACAAAGATAAATGGAGGGACATTACAAATCGAGACAAACATTAATCAAAACGACCTACAAATAGACATACAAAAGTTTACTAATATTATCATGGATTTCAAGCAATCATGCAACAACCCAGGAGACGCGAAGACACACATTGCAACCAATTTTATCAACACCTAGAACACAAGCAAAACAAGTTAACCACATTATGAGGATACAAATATCAGCAATATTCGGGCAACAAATTCGAAAATATGCGTTTCACACTAATGAAAACAATACCTATTTCGTTGGCGGCATAATTAAGACAACACTTTACTAACGAGGGTAACTCGCCCTGATCCAACTAACAACAGAAGAGAAATTGACATTATCAGTTACCGTATTACGAGTGTCCTAAATAATGATACTAAACAGATATCAGGTACTTACGACCATATGACTGTGTGTGGACACGGAAAATTATAACATGACAAGGAAAATCACTAAATGCGTACTTATACACATACCAACATCCTTACGACTGAGAATTACGAGTACACGTAAAAATGGCACGGGGCATTAGAAGAAAAGGAAATGTATAATTTAACTAAAACGTCATGTGAGATGAACAGACACTACAAATCATGATGTATACAGGCACATGTTACTAATAATGAAGCGATAATTGAGGACAAACAGTCTAGAAAAAAAAAAGTCCGTAACATAATAAATTTGGCATGTTTCTACCATATTGATCACTAATCATTCAGAAGAAAAGAAGATGGCAATTAAGGCATTAACGAGAATATACAAGAAGTTCAGAGGAGTTTATAATCAGGTCAGTTATCCAGGATGGCAACCAAGGCTAGGACGGGGTCCAAAAAATTGTGGAATACGGAATACGAATTTATGACCCAAAATTGTTAGAAAAATCAGAACATTACTACTGCCGTAAAATAAAAATGAAATCAATTAATATACGTCTGCTAATATAAGACTTAAACAGCGGGTCAAAATATACCACTATTATTCTATCAGGCAGCGGCTTCTAAAGTTTTTTTGGATGGAAAATGGGAAAAGGAGGCAAAATCAAATTACTCTAGGAAGACTGCACAAATGATTATTTCTATTTTTAAGACAAGTGTTCGAAAACATTGAAAGAAAATACAATTCGAGGATTATGGAATTGCATCTAAGAATATAACGCCTAAATACATATTGAAGAAGCCAGAAGAAACTCACCAGACATAAAAAAAAAAAACAATATTTTATTACCATACCTAGATTATGCAAACAATTTCATGGCTCATTCATGAAAGCAATACGTGAAAATATTATAACTATCAGATAGAGAGAAAATGATACAATCAAAATTTTTACATCGAAATGAAGTCGTCAACGTCGTTACTTATGTGTAAACATATTTCTGAAGAAAACTATCTAATGGGGTGGTCAATTTAAAATACTACTATAATGCATTTGGACTCATAACCAAAGGACATACAAACAATCGTATGACACAACTTATAAGAAAAAGAATTTGTATACAAAGACCTCCATTATGGAAGAAAAACGGCTGTAGGAAGCAAGTACCTACATTGAAAAAAGCAATAAGCAAACAAGGGTTGGAAGCAAACTTACAATAAGAGCCATGAAAATATCTGTGGAAATATACAATCTAAAGAAAATGGGCTAAATCTATTAACCACACAATCATGTCGATATAGGACATACAAAAATACTTATGGAAATATAAACGTACAGTCTTTAAGCAAAAAAATATATATCACATTTGTGAAGAAGTGTATACCAATAAATTGACAAGAGGTTACGAGAGTTTACAGTACAGCACGAAAAGACTCGGATATAAATCATTCAAGAACTGACCGCGAGGTTATCGCAGCTAACTACTAAAACGGCACAATAAAGACTGAAATTACGTGTAAATAATGATAAAATGAAGAAACATCTGTGCAGATAATATAACATACCGAAGATAGTACGTGTGCCTTAAACTAAAATACGTTTGCAATTATTTCTATATGCTATTGGCACCAAAGGAAGTATAAAACATGGAATCACATTTATAGAAACTTAATAATGACGCAACGCAATAACAAAGGATCTAAGATAAAACTATTAAACGTACCCGGTGTACTATAAAGGGAGCATATTTAACACTGCTATTGATCGTAAGAAACAAATCACTAACAATTCTACAATGCCACTTAATGAACAATTGAACTAGAGGCATATTTCTATCTCTGACAATACGACGTCGACAATCTGTGTATGTATTTCTCTTCTAATGGCCATTTATAACGTTGATCTAAAGTTACCAGACATTTCCCTGTCAAGAATTGTAAAAATGATTGTACAAAGTAATGAACACAAAACATACTTATTCTCCATCTAGCCATCCATCAGCCCCTTTTCCGTCCACTGCTGGACATAGGCCTCCTCTATAAGACACCTTAACGCGCGGTAGTGCGCTATTTGCATCCAAAGATACTTATTATCATTATCAAATAAACTAAAATAACAGAAAAACGTAAAATAATCAAAATTACGAGCGCTCGGAACTGTATACAAACAAATTATCACAAAACAAAAACCTGTCCAACGAAAAACGGAAAATCAACGAAAAATCTATACGATGCTAGATCTAGCAAGAATATGAAATTGACACCAAGCGTGTACTAATGTGGAATACGGGATGAATTTGAAACATTATTGTTCGGATGACAAAAACGGGCACATTTAACAATAAAGCCACTGTAATGACATTTATTAAAGTTTTATGAAAATCGAAGTTCAAATATAATCATCAAACAAACCAAGTCTAAAAACATTGAAAAACATTTAAAGACGCACGGTGCCAGAAGTCCTCCATTTAAATGTACAGAACATAAGAAACATGAACATGTCGCCTGGAAAAATACTATCAAGCTATGCAAGTCTTACCAGTTCAAAGCTTAAGAAGCTAGTGTAGTGGAAACATTGACAACGTGCACGGAAAGCAGCCTTCCTTAAATATACGATGCAACAAAAAAAAAAAAAATTCTAATGCCTGTACCCAAGGAATAATCGGGCAAGAGTTCAAATAACGCTTAGTGCGATCGTTGCTAAAATACATTTGATGCAATAATGTAAAGTCCTCCAGAGTTATCATATTTTTATTAAGAAATCAACGAAACCAATCAATCAAGTAAAGAAGAAAGGAAATAATGAAAACATACAAATCACAAATACATATCGCACTACCCGTAAAAAAGGGACGTCAGTGAACTTGCGTCAAAAATGTTTTATTGCATAAATAAATCGAGCTTTACGGCTTACACCTTCTATCAAAACCTAGTGAAGCTATCGACAAAAATGAGAAGTCAATATGTATATCATAATTGTAACAAAACAATCCAGCTGGTCAGAATGATAATAATCAGTGAACATGTCGCAATGCTGCTATAAACAGAAAGTCTCTGTAATAACAGGGAAACGAAGAGAAATTTCATTTTTATGTATTTTGTCACAAGACAAGAGCATTGCATACCTGTACATTAAGAAGAGGATATCCCGAGGAAGAAGTTTTATGTGCGGGGTGGTGAAGATAATGCACCATCTTACATAATTGCATTATTGACAATCAGTGAAAGGGACCACAATATTCTTGTTTAAATAATATATCATCATCTAAACTGAATACCTGTAAACTGAAACAACATGATGATAATTAATTATTATGAATATACCAAACAAAGAATAAGAAAATTTAACCAAAACCAATAACTCGAGTTGGATAACAATTGGACAACTTTAGACCACTGTTAACAAGAAGGACGAAAATATAAAAAGAAATATATATGTATATGAAGGATACGAGATAAAGAAGCTGAGCAATACAATATGCAGAGATTGAAAATAACATTAATGAAGTGAGACAGAACTAACCCATTATAATACATATTTCTTGGGGAAAAATATTTCACAGAAGAAGGATTGGGCCCGGGCCATAAAGAAATGAAAATTATTATTTACACTTTATAACACTATATCTACTTAATACATCTTTATATATTATATTGCATGAAATTTTTTGATGATTAATGAACATTATATTGAATTAATATTGCATGAAAACTCACTCCTACTTATTGTATGAGATATCTAAGTATACATTACATGATACACTAATACAATACTAACAATTTACACGGTTACTAATGTACTAAAGTATATTAACACAAGTATATACAACTTATTCTTCATAAATCAGACTATTAACGTTTGTATTCAATACTAAAATTATTGAAAAATAACAGCGGGGGATGTTGCCAAGGGAGCCCACCACTGGAACAGCCCCGGTGTGACCATGACGCTGATGACACCACATCCACGGCGAGACATCGCGAGGCAGGACAACGTGCAGTCGCAGGGTGTCCAAGCTGTACGAAATGAAGTCCTTCCCCGGAGAGTGGCAGAAGAAAGTCTTCAAACTTAGAAGAAGAGATCCAGGCACTGCATGAACCTTACAGAAGCGTGCAGTCAGAACTTATCGACATTACATATAACAATTCTGTGACGTATGATGATTGCAACGTCACGGAGGAAACGGCCATTCCGCCGCTACCACCAGTATCACCAACTAGTGATACCGAGGATTATCCTTTCCCGCCATTACCATTGGATCCACTGGAACCAGTATCAGAACCTACAACAGAACCAATAGAATGCCTTACGAATGAAAACGTGCAGATGGAAGAATGCCAGGAAGAGCAATTGGTAATGGAACCAGCTATCAAAGAAGAGGTTGTTGGAGATAGTTTCGAACCTATACATCGAATCTACAAACAAAGTTTACACACACTAAAAGTCTCTACTAAGTACTCTGGTATAAACAGAATGTAGTCTTGAAGGAAGAGACAGATAAATACCATTGCTACAATAATAACACCAAAAGAGGAGTACAATTACTACTGGAAGCTATGGAAGCAGATCCCGAGGAAGTGGGATTAAAGTCCGCAGCAGTGAAGAAAAGGCAATACTACAGAAGTTGCATTGTTGATTACGTGTACGAATATTATCATTACACTTAGACAAGCAACATAAGCAAAGCAACGAGCGGCTTTGTGAGGTCTTCAAGATATGCGAGTTGAAATCCCTGCCTGGAGAGTGGCAGAATGTTCACGTATGAACATACATACGGACAAGTCCACCCTAGGTTATATATATTGAATAACTAACTTTCCGTTTAAGAATAAACTCACGTATTAATATAATCAGCAAATTCCTTCTATGCTCTATTTTAGTAACTCTCCGCGGTCACGTATTTTGCATATGTGTGTATAAATGAAACTACTATATAAACTATGTATGTCTACAATAAACCAGTCCAGTGAAATCACCCGAAGTTTCATTGACTCCCTCCTCACCACGTGGCTATCGTCGCGCCGCCCTAGCGCTGCCTGAGTCCAGCGCCGCGTCGCTCTAACAATCGCGCTGCCCGAATTCAGCGCCATGCCGCCGCCCTAACCGTCGCGCCGCCCTAGCGCTGCCTGAGTCTAACGCCGCGTGGCTCTATACTTCGCGCCGCCCTACACCATCGCTGCACAAACCTAACAGTGCCTAACATCATGTAGTCTAGGTACTGAGCGTCTACTACGTCCGACAAATCAATAAGGTAGCGAGAGTCTACGTGTTTACGAGTATCTATGGACTCTCGTTCTGTGCACGCCTGTCAGCGAGCAACACAGCACGTTCCCGGCGTGTCCAGTAGGTAAGTAATTAATTTCAAGTCTTATAAACCAAAAAATAAGTCCATTGAACAAATAAAAATTAACCGCAAGGCATAACATGATATCATAATAAGAGAGCTTATGTCAGAACATAATTGTACTTACTGTAAAGCTTTATCACTATATGTTCCACCTCATGCCTCTATTAGTTCTGCACCAAAATTGCCTGAACAGTCTTTAATTGATAGTACACCAAACGAATTTCAAAAACAGTCAGTGGAGTTGACATATACTGAACATTCGAACCAAGATAATAGACCAGCGTTATTTTCTGAAGTAGTCAAATCACATGGAAACCGCGTAAATACAATTCAAGTACCTAAGATATAAATACCTAGTTTAAAAAAACTAAAAAACACGCTTTATTTAATCGAATTATTGCATTGTCATCGGTCTTTGACAGGTGTGCAAAATTTGAATAGAATCTGACCGTTTAAAGTGGGTCAAAATAGCGTCCAAAGGAGTCGGTTACAAACATACAAACAAACATACAAACAAACATACAAGTGAAGCTAATATAAAGCGTGTAAAAAGAATCGTTCAGGTACGAGTAGGTAAGTACTACTAATATCCTCGGTGTTCCGTACAAGTAAATTTAAAATAACGCCCTCTAGTAAATACCAAAACCAAAAACATCACTAGATTTATAGTTATCGTATAGATTACTTGTATAAATGTCATCTGCAAAGGTAAGTTTGTAAACGAGCATTTTATGTAACACGACATCACAACGAACATCATTACATAAGAATTCTTTACTTAATATCTTTGCTACAAGCACAGGCTACCAATACAAACTAAATTAGTTAAATTATTCCTAATTTTATCCATTAAAGTCATAAAGTTAGTTGATCTTAAACCTGTAGATGTTCGTAATGTCTTGTAAAAAGTCAGCCTAATGAAAATTACAGCTGATTAGGTTCTGCGATAAAAACCTACAAACTCTTTAATAAGACAGATCGTGCTTGGTATAAGTGACTGTATACCTATTGCCAAAGTTACAGAAGGCATTTGTTTTATTACAGGATCATTGTTTTACATTAAAAAAATAAAATTATGCCGCGAAAAGCGAACACAGAAAAAATGGAAACTGTATTGGGTTCTTTTACTGTACGGAATCCTAAAAACTTGCAATGAGAATACATTTATCGTCAACTGCATTGGGGATAACCGCAAACAATATCTTTTCTTTTATTTTTTGCATCCATCAATCAATTATTTAGAACGAGCTGACTACGTGACGAGTTACACGATCTATTCAACACTTTTATTAGGACAATGTTTACTGCCACGACGTTTAAAATTATCTTATCATTTTCATTACCATTGCTGTCTTATTTACAATGTTTATTACATCTTACTAATAAAACGAACGATGTAGGAATTGCGTTTACATCTTCACACGGTTTTACTTTTATGTGTGAATAAGCACAATTATGTATTACCGTTCTAGTAAATTCTATAGCGTTTGTTTTTCTCATTTCGTATACATTACTGCTATACTCAAATACGTGTTTTGAAAATTCGTACAAACTAAGTAATGTATGCTACATGAAACCATATTGTGTTGTTTTCTGTTAGTGTATTGGTAGGAAACATCACGCCACTTTCGTCACAATGTACCTACTTCATGTTGTTTATTTCTTGCGTGCATTGTATGGATGCATTTGCATATATAATAATTGTAATGATCTGCAAGGTATAATTTACTGTTTTTTAAATACACTTGATATAAAAAATAATCTCTGTACTTTGTTACAGAAAGAGTAAATGCTATAAGTATGGGTATTTATCTTTTTCACAAAATGTTAATTTTCAATCTATTAAACAGATATCTTTTTGATATATCTACAGCTACAGTCTACATTTGACGATAACCTTTGATAACATTACGATAAAATTAGTTTCCTAAGTCCAATTAATGAAACAAAGTAAACTTTGTAAATGTACAAAGTTATTTTATTATTTGAAAAAGACACTTCTTCTTGGCATATGTCGTTTTATTATTAAACTAACGTTTATGAGACTTCAGTGGTCATCATTGTATGGTAGAACCATTTTTTATTGTTTGAGGCAAATTAACGTATTAAAATCTGATTTATTCTGTTGAGTAAGTTGAGTGTTCTATACTACCGTGGAATATTAATTTTAATACGGATATTTCTGATTGAATAACTGCCATATTTTCCTAAAACCAGATTTGATATGATACAAGTTTTTACGAATCCTAGAATTCTTAATAGGACAATTGCGAATATTCAGATCAAATATCAGAAACCTGTTTTGCTTTCATTGTTTAGAATTAAAATCTCTTATTTCTGTTACAAAATTTAGACACTAAAACCGATAATAATATATGTAAGATGTCATATACATCAATATGCATACATGTTTGTATACAGCCTTTAGTTAAGTTTGTTATTTACGGAACCCTCAGTGTCTGTTTGTGCTTTAGTCCAGTCAAATTACCGAAAGAAATAATCACTAAAATACCTAGTTTGGGAATTATGAAGGATCGATCGGGGGGTGTATTCTGAGCTTATATTTCAATTTGAGGGAATCTAGGGAGGTCAGCTCAAGGTCATTTCGATGAAAATGCGTTTAATTCTATATCTCGAGAACGGTTAGTGTTAGGCAAAAAATTGTAGAGACCTTTTCTCTTCTAAATTAAATTTACTAACTATTTTATCCGAAACTTTTTTTTTTATCATCAATATTTTTCAATTTATTGCTTCCGAAAGGCAAAAATTTTACTTTTTTCCTCCCTTTTTTTATTTTTCGCCATTTTCTCCCCAATCGTTCAATTTTATTAAATTTTACCCGAATATGAAAGTGTTGCTCTTTTAATTATGAACAACTTTATATGTAAACTTTTTTCTGTAATGCCAATACCTTCGGAGTTATATATTACTTTACCGAGCGAAATCCGTGCCACTGTCGCGACGCGTATTCACAGACACACTGTCGCGTGCATTAGTGTGGGCCTTTAATATTGACGATTCACTTCCATCGACCTCGCGTACTTAATTTTACCAATTTTATGACCTATTTTTTTATCAATAAATGTGTGAAACAGTTTCAATTATTCGTTTACTTCTTTTTGTAATCCTTTCACATTATTATCCCATTGAATGGAATAAATAATACCCAAATTGAAAAAGTACAATATTTAAATAAATAAATAATAAATATAATAAATATTCACGGACATTACACACAACGTCCTCTGGTCCCAAGCTAAGCTTATATGCTTGTGTTATGGGTACCAGAATACGGATAGAATACATATACTATTTTTCTTTTGTAAATACATACTTATAATATATAGAAACACCCAGACGCAGTACAAACATTTGTATGACAATTAGAAAAATCACACAAATGATTGTCCCGAGCGGGAATCGAACCCGCAACCTCTTGATCAGCAGTCCGTTACATAAACCACTCAACCACGAGGCTCATCAAATTGTTATTTTATTTAATGAAAGGATATTTCAATTATTACAATATTTAATATTTAAATGAAGTTCAATTTTTTAATAGTTTAATCGATTCACCTTTTGATACAGGTAAGTTGGCTAATAAATGATCATGGAATACTTTAATATTTCTTTCAAATACTAAATACCCACTGATGTCGATGATATTGCGACAGTGGCACGGATTTCGATCGGTAAAGTAATATATAACTCCGAAGGTATTGGCATTACAGAAAAAAGTTTACATATAAAGTTGTTCATAATTAAAAGAGCAACACTTTCATATTCGGGTAAAATTTAATAAAATTTAACGGTTGGGGAGAAAATGGCGAAAAATAAAAAAAGGGAGGAAAAAAAGTAAAATTTTTGCCTATCAGAAGCAATAAATTGAAAAATATTGATGATAAAAAAAAAAGTTTCGGATAAAAAAGTTAGTAAATTTAATTTAAAAGAGAAAAGGTCTCTACAATTTTTTGCCTAACACTAACCTTTCTCGAGATATCGAATTAAACGCGTTTTCATCGAAATGACCTTGAGCTGACCTCCCTAGATTCCCTCAAATTGGAATATAAGCTCAGAATACACCCTCCGATCGATCCTTCATAATTCCCAAACTAGGTATTTTAGTGATTATTTTTCCCATTCTCAGCCGTAATTTGACTGGACTACTTCGCAATTGGTTTTTTCTTCAATATTGTTCAACGTACAAGCATCGACAGCACATTGTTATGTGTATGTATGTACATTATGTACTATTAAATATTCATTAGGCTTTGTTATTTCGTGTGGGTTGTTTAAATTTAAAGACACGTAATTTCGATTATAATTTAGTTAAGTTTAACATAATATAATTTCATTGTGTTGTTTTATTTTCTACAATGACTCATAGCGAACAGCTACGTATTAACTAATAGTTATAAATAATAACTTAATCTAGTACAAACACAGTACAAAATATAACTTTTTGGATTTTTTTAGCTTTATCATTTACTTTTATAATATAATCTATAAATTGAATGTCATCACTCATCACATCATTTTACACGTCACACTGACTAACTTTCATACTTACCATTACTAGGCACTTATTAAGAAAAATCTCACATTATCATGGACACAGGATATGATTTGCCTTATTCTGCACTAATATGGTGTATCAGACATGGTACCAATTCTAGGCACACAACTAAACTTAACTAAATAATTAATATTGTCAATAACACAATTCAGCAATGTTAACTGAACTTTCTTCTTTTATGATAAATCTGTAGAGAGGTCAATTCTGTACATGAAATATATTTTCAAAATAACTATCAGGGGGTGATTAGTGATCGATACTGATGCCAAAAATGCAATCAGTAAAATTTTTGTCTGTCTGTCTGTCTGTCCGTCTGTATGTTCCTTATAGAAACAAAAACTACTCGACGGATTTTAACGAAACTTGGTACAATTATTCTTCATACTCCTGGGCAGGTTATAGTATACTTTTCATCACGCTACAATCAATAGGAGTAGAGTAGTGAAGGGAAATGTTGGGGACACGGGAGAAGTTACTCCATTTTTTAAGCTTCCGTCGCGTGTGCAGCCTTAATGGTTAAAGTTACATAGAAATCATGTATGACGGCAATATTCTACATAAAATTGTCTAAAAAATATCCCGCAACAGCATATATCTATATTTTATGGTTGACTCACAATAACACGTGTGACTCCTGATAGCTTAGCAGTTCGGAGCTTTCTGATTATATTTGTTTACTCTTGCGTTTATAATGGTAGGGGAGCCCACGATGCTAAATGGGGATTTACTCGAGCGTCATAGAGACCTATTGAGTTGCAAAGCTTAGATGATAAGAAGAAAAAAATGTTATGTGATTTTTCACTTTTATCGGTGGGGAAAGCGGCTATAGATTTTTAAATATGTAAAAAAAAACTGTTGCATGGACATCCTCGAGCGCGTCAGATATTGATAGCATCAATGCCCTACGTATTTTTAATAATGTACGTATGTTAATCTGATCGTTTGCATGATGCGGGTGGTTGTATTTAAGGGTTGAAAATGAAAAAAAAAAAATTTTGTCGAGCGCGTCAGATTTTCTAAGGGAGTGTTAAGTGCACCAAAAAAAAGCTCTCATTCACTAATCTGACGATTTCGATGGGACGCAAACTCACGGGCAGTTTCATAATGTGCAAAAAAAATTCGCCATTTTGAAATACTCAAGCGCGTCAGATTAAGATATATATGGTTCATCTTTATGTTCTAAACGTACTGTCTCATAATCTGACGATTACCTAGAGGGATTCGCCTAATCTGACAAAAAAAAATTCGAAAAACGGTTCACCTTAAAGGCCATCCCTGCAACTTCCCGCTAATTCCATTCCTGGGCGCTTAAAATTGTACTTTGAACTATATTTTGAACTCAGCGGGTCATTCCCAGTCCTCCACACCCCGTCGTCCACAGTGTGGAGGTATGGGAATAGTGTGGACGAATGGGAATAAAAAGGGTGAGGAGGGAAAGGTGCCGTTTATTCCCAGTCCTCCACACTATAGTGCAGGAGCCGACACTAGAAAAAGTTAAATTTCAAAAAGATGAATTGGACTTCTAAATGTTTAATTAGGACTGTTTATGAGATATTAAGCCATCAAAATATATCGTAAAAAAAGTTGCAAAGTTATACTGTCGGCTTTTATATTGTTAGATTTACCAGCTGCTCTGGTGTCTAGCCAACGGGAGTCGCCGATAAGAGATAACAATAGATTTTAAGGACAATAGAGTCGTAAAATCTCATCTCCATTGAATCATAGCTAGACAAGAAGCACAATTAAAAAGCTCTTAGGAATATTTATGAGTATGTTGTAAAGATAAATCATACAAATTTTTAGACAAGTATAAAATATTATTTCTATTACAGCGTGATTTGAGAAAAATAAAATTGAAGCGACTATATTCAATACTAAAAGAAAGTTAGTAACTTCAACGTTTCCTTGTGTACCAAATACTTACACCTCAAAAGTAAATAGTTTGAAGAACGAAAACATTAACGAAAGTATTTACACTTTCAAATTATTGTCCATTATGTGATAAAACTATTCTGTGATACAAATTATCTTAGATCATAATATTTACTTTCTTTTTAATTGTTGTAAATTATAAATGATCACGCTGTAATAGAAATAATATTTTATACTTGTCTAAAAATTTGTATGATTTATCTTTACAACATACTCATAAATATTCCTAAGAGCTTTTTAATTGTACTTCTTGTCTAGCTATGATTCAATGGAGATGATATTTTACGACTCTATTGTCCTTAAAATCTATTGTTATATCTTTTCGGCGACTCCGGTTGGCTAGACACAGAGCAGCTGGTAAATCTAACAATTTAAAAGCCGACAGTGTAACTTTGCAACTTTTTTTACGACATATTTTGATGGCTTAATATCTCATAAACAGTCCTAATTAAACATTTAGAAGTCCAACTCAAACAAACCCAAATGTAGGCATCACGCAGCTGCACGCATTTAACTTTATCGACGAATTTTTGTTATTTCGGCTTGCGGAAATTGTCAGATTATATATTTTTCATTATTCTTGAATTATTACCTTCAAAATAAAAAAAATTTAGCTACGCTCGAGAATGTCGCGATGACGTTTTTTTTTTACAACTTTGTTGCCCTCCCCTTTTTTTACGTCACTCTCAAATTGTCAGATTAGTGGAATATACACTTTTTAGGATGTAATTAACTCACCCTACCTTAATCTGACGCGCTCGAGAATTTCTGATGGTCAATTTTTTTTTACTAATCTGATCCTGTATCCTTCACGGGCGGCCTTATATATGGGTCTCATATTTTGTGGAGGTACTTAACCGGGTACAAGGTATCCTCCTGTATATTAATCTGACGCGCTTTAGTAAATCCCGAAATCCCCTCTTCGGCTCCCCTACTATAATACTCTCACTCAAGCAGTAGTTAAAAATGTTGTAAAATCGGGGAAAATTTCCTAAATTTTACGCGGACGGAGTCGAGGGCAACAGCTAGTATTATAATAATTGTGTAATACACTTAAAATTTTAATTAATATAAACCTGCACAAAATAATTGGCCATTAATCAGAATAAACCGCTTATAGAATTGGTATCAGTATCTAATGATATTGTAGTTATTTAGTGTTAAATCTGCCATCTCTCATAAATGTGCTTGAAATATTTCTATAGCATATAGCATGTAGAAGCATATAGAATATAGAAGCAATGGGTAGGTATGGTAAATATATTTTAAAGCCATCTCTACATACTATGAAACAAAGTAATACTATATATTATGTAACAAATAGCCAACAATGAATCAGTGATACAAAGTATATCGTATGTTCACCTTGAACCTGTGTACATAAAGGTATGTTGTTTTACATAATAATAATACACGAGCCACTGACTTGTCACTTCATGCTTGCGTATTGATAACAATCATTAACTACTAACATTAATTTATGATAGTACTGACTACACAATGTCTGCGGTTTCAACCACGTCTTTAGTAATTAACTAACTTTTCTCCTTTAGCGTAATCTAATATATAAAATTCACGTGTCACAGTGTTAGTTACCGTACTCCTCCAAAACGGCTTGACCGATTCTTCTCAAATTTTACATACATATTCAGTAGGTCTGAGAATCGGCCAACATCTATTTTTCAAACTTTTTTTTTTGTATGGCAAAACAACGTTTGCCGGGTCAGCTAGTAATATATATGTAAGAATACCGGTATCGATCTACATTCTTACATACTTTCGTGTTTGTAATATTAACAGCAATCTATAAGAAGTGGGATATATTTTAAACGTGTGGTAATAAATGAAGAATACAAGTTACAGCATTTTCTTCCCAACATGTTGTCAGAACCAGCCAAGGTATGAGGTGTGTGACCAGTGGCCAATTGTGGGACATTAATGGGTCAGCAGGGTTGTTGTGGAGACAAATAACTTTTTCGGTTACAAAATATAGATAATGTAAGATGAAAGTTGGCTTATATTATGAGAGCAGTGTACGACCGAACTGTATGTACTTATATGTGTATGTATATCAGTTCAGTGCGTCAATAAGTCTGGCGAAGATCATGAATTTGTTGCGTCATATTTCTCTACAGTATATTATACAAAGGCTCATACAATATTATTAACATAGTAACAATATGTTAGTCATTTTTTCTGGTCATTACTCGGAAACAACTAATTGGGTTCACCTTGAAACCTCAACTGTGTTTAAAATAATAGTTTTTTCTTTCAGAATTTTGATTCTTAATGCACTAGACTAAAGCATATTATGTTTTTAATAACACCGTGTTTTGAATAAAAAAGAAACTGTGTTAATTACTGTATTATGAAGAATAGAGTAAAACCTGTTTAAAAATAGCCCAAACTAATTACGATCATATCATTTACTAATTGAATTTTAGTAATCAAACTAGTAGATCTGTTGATTGTGCCGTTTGTATAAACAAATAAAAAATAAAATAAATAATAAACTTTAATTATTGCATTATTAGTATTACAGACAAGAATTAGACAAGAATCACTATAATATAGGTATTAGCTGCAGAAACACTGATGGGTGATGACATATATTATGATATAGTTTTATTTCGATTTGTGTCTCTATTGTAAAAATATACAAATTACAATGGCAATCTATTCTTTAACAGTCGTTCCTATACAGACAGTAGGTATCCTTGAATATCATTGTGCTAAGTGTATTGATTGGTACCTACCTATGTCGTTCATCTTAACTTGGAAAATACGAAAACATGTTTATTATTGCTCGACATTTCTAACACACGAATCTTTGAAGATTCGTACTAAGATATAAAGATTTTATGTTTGTGCACTCATAAAATAATATAAAATTTAGTTGTCATTGCTGTATATACCTATGTGAACACAAATGTTTGTTAAGGATTATATTCTTAAATCCACGACTACGATGTAGCAGAGAACAGTTACGGTCTTATTCATAAGGAATTATCGGAGGATTATACGGAGATTTTATCGGAAAGATAATAAACGTTTTAGCGCAAAAAGACTATTATGAATAACAAGTTTTGACAATTTTCGCGAACTTTTAAACCTCCGATAACTCATTATAAATAAGACCATAAGTGTTTAATTTAAAAACTAATCTTTGAACTCAATACATACCTAACTTATTTATATAACACTGACCCGGCCAACGTTGTTTTGCCATACAAATGTTAAGGGTGGACAATCCTTATTACTTAGGGGTATAAAAATAGATAATAGCCGATTCTCAGAACTACTGAATATGCATATAAAATTTCGTAAGAATCGGTTAAGCCGTTTCGGAGGAGTATGGGAACGAACATTGTGACACGAGAATTTTATATATTAGAAGATTGTTTTCTTACAAATATTCGTGTGATGCTAAGCAGACATGTTGTCGCCCGATCTAAATATATATCTGACCCCTTAAGAAAACACACATACAACATAAAGTCAACCATAATGCTAGTGACATTTAGTTCAAAATGATAAAATAACATTAAATATATAAACTATAGTGTAAATAAAGACTTTATGTGTATGTTTTATGGTTTGTTTTTGTAAGTCGTTCTATAGATAAGGTATGACCTTCAGTTATCAGTGGTAGACTTCAATATGTTTTGTTTGCGCCGGTTTATCAGTGAACTATGATGATAAAGGCGGACTTAGCTAACTCCTAGTTTATCAATAAGGTGATAAAACAGCTGTTGAAATCAATGGTGTCATCTATTTTTGTAACTATTGTCTATGACTGGGTATCGATTATTGATAATATTAGATCCGGGACATATTATTCAATTCATGAAAGCCGACAATAGATAGAAGAATACATTAGATGATATAGGCATATCTTAATATGTAACGTACAGACCAGTATTATGGGTTTCGTACTAGAAAATTAAACCCTATCACTGGGACTTTCTAGTTTTTGTGCGTCCTTTCGTCTGTCACCAGATTGTACCTCAAGAACGGCTAGAGTCTGTTAAAACTATGTAGTTATATATTTAATTTATAAATTTATATTTTAAATATTACGTTAACCATAGTACGGAACTCTTTGTTGTTCGGAGTTCAACTCGTACTTGGCTGGTTTTATATTTTTTATTTGTTTAACTTTATCGGTGTGTGAGCAAATAATTATGTCTTTTAGGCCACAAAACTGGCCACAATAAAATAATTATAAATAACATAACGTAATGGTCTTGGCAGATTATGTTCTATAGTCTCCACCTTTTTTTTTCTTACCATTTCTCCGCATTTTCTTACCAGGTTATTTTGATGAAATGATTAAAAAATTATTTAAATGTTAATAAGTATAACTTGTTATTTTATATTGTTAATAAAAGAAATGGGAATAACTGCTTAAAATTTTAAACGAATTTAAACGAGATGCTTAAAAAAGTTAGCTGCTTAAAAAGTTGCTTATTTTTAAGCAGCTATTTTATGCTTTTTAACTTTTTCGTTAAGAAAATTAACTCAACTTAATTTTTGTAGTCTGCATAATATGCTGTTTGCTTACTGTTTAGCTTTTATGCTTTTTAACTTTTTCGTTAAAACATTTAACTGAACTTAATTTACGTTGCCTGCCAAAAATTTGCTTACCGTTTAAATAAAAATTTTACACTTACATCTCTTTTTACATTTTACTCTTCTCTTTTTACCAACATTTTTTTTTTTACACAACGTCCTCTGGTCCCAAAGTAAGCTATATTTCTATGCTTGTATTATGGGTACCAGATACGGATAGACTACATATACTACTTTTCTTTTGTAAATACATACTTATACTTAATACATAGAAAGCACCCAGACGCTGTACAAACATTTGTATGACATTTATGGATATCACACAAATGACTGTCCCAAGCGGGAATCGAACCCGCGACCTCGTGATCGGCAGTCCATTACATAAACCACTCCACCACGAAGCCCGTCAAAAGCCGTTTTGAAAATATTCTCACAACTGTGTTGCAATTTTAAGATAAGCATTAAGCGAGGATTGCTTATAAACGGCAGCGTGCTTTTTTGCTTATTTTAATAAGCATTGCTTATTTTAAGCTTTTCGTTTAAACGCTCACTACTATTAATAATATTATGCAAATATTTTCACATTGTCTTCGATCGAACGATATTTTTCTAGATAAACTTATTTATTTTGCGTGAGAAAGTGCCTTCTTCCGTCTGACTGATAACGGAGAGCTTGTTATCAATGATATCAGATTATTGTACATGAATATTTCTAGAAGTGATGTAACACAGCACTGTACTTATTTACGTAACTTATCTTAATATTTATAACATGAGAGTTTTCCTTAAAGTTATGAAAATGCACTGTCGTGATAAAACTTCATAAATTTCGATACCTACTCTCCAAAACCAAACAGTTAGAGAACGTTTTAAGAAACTTTCCCTCTCTGTCTCTCTCTCCAGGTTCTTCCACTTTGGGAGGGATTATGGTCTACTGTGCTGTGCGGACTAGGCGTACGGACAGAAGTTTTTTTTTCATGTTTTCCTTCTCTCACTAAGTATATTATGTTGTCTGTCACTGTCATCTTAGCCAGCTTTTACAGCATCCTGGAAAGGACATAGGGTGTTGACATATGTACCTATTCTTAATCCGCCAACGCACGAAGAAACTGTCTTAATCTTTATTATCAATAAAATTACTCTATAATATAAGAATTTATCGACATGAAGAAATTATTTCATTATTTGATGGAAGTATGATAGTCAATATTTTGTAAAGGAAGCTTTGTATTTCTTCTATTTTCTATATGTTTGTAACGAATAAACTCAAAAACTAGTCGACGGATTGAAATAATTCTTTCACCATTAGAATGCTACATTATCCTTGAGTAACATAAGCATACGTCCGAAGCCGCGGGCAACAGTAGTACGTAATAATTTAGTTTCATGGTAGCTGTCACGAAAGGAAGTTGGTGATGACATGGGTATTAAACTGTCATCATAAAATGTGTCCTAGATGTATGGTATTTTATTAGACAGGCACAAATCTACCTCAGTCATCACTGTCCTCTGGGCTTAGCTTTATTTTTCTAATGAACTATTTAATTCGTTTTAGACATTTTGAGGTTATTTCTAGTTTTATGTCTTCCTTAATAGTTACCAGTTTTAGCTGAAACTATTATAAATCTGTCGTATGTAGAAATTAAAAAGTGTGAGAAAAATATATCACTTTATTATGTAGGTCAAAACTATTTTCGAATTTTACATTTTTAATTAAAAAAAAACTATATAATCCGTAATCCCACAGCAGTAAGCTTAACATTTGACGGTATGTATTAACACAAACATGCTTATTATAGGACTAAATGACGTAGTATTTGTTTAATGTTAACAGATAATAATATTTGATATAAGTAGAGTAATAAAAAGGTTAAAAACATTTGGAAAATTGTCGTAAACAACATGTGTGCGTGTATTTTAAACTGTGGATGAGTTGAGCGTCACCTTCACATATATAAACACATAAAGGTACCTACATAATATTATTAAGAGATATTTCCATCCTGCTATACTACTTTCAACCATACAATCACTAACCTTTAGAATGATAATAGCTTGATATATTTCGGTGATTTATACTGTTTTGGAGAAGGATTTAAGCAAAGTGTGATTACACTTGTCATTGCAGAGTGTTTGCGCAAACCGACATCTCTCCAGATATTTATCCGAAGAAGAATTTAATTTAGTGAACATATTTTGTGACTCGGGATTTGTTTAAACCACAGGTTTAAACCTCAGGAATGTCCTTAGTGTAACAAGTTAAGATCAAACGTCAACATGTTTCTTGTTGACGTCATAGGTAGAAATGGGAATAACGGCTTAAAATTTTAAACGAATTTAAACGAGATGCTTAAAAAAGTTAGCTGCTTAAAAAGTTGCTTATTTTTAAGCAGCTATTTTATGCTTTTTAACTTTTTCGTTAAGAAAATTAACTCAACTTCATTTTTGTAGTCTGCTTAAAATTCATAATATGCTGTTTGCTTACTGTTTAGCTTTTATGCTTTTTAACTTTTTCGTTAAAACATTTAACTGAACTTAATCTACGTTGTCTGCTAAAAATTTGCTTACCGTTTAAATAAAAATTTTACACTTACGAGATGTAAGTGTAAAATTTTTATTTAAACGGTAAGCAAATTTTTACGTATTCCTCTTCTCTTTTTACCAACATTTTGAAAATATTCTCACAACTGTGTTGCAATTTTAAGATAAGCACTAAGCGAGGATTGTTTATAAACGGCAGCGTGCTTTTTTGCTTATTTTAATAAGCATTGCTTATTTTAAGCTTTTCGTTTAAACGCTCACTACTAGTCATAGGTGACGTCTAATTGACAGCAACAGACAAATAATAGGTATCGATAAATGTCAATAAATATTTATAGGAAATGATCGAAATGGTAGGTATTGAGTCATATATCATAGGTGCCTCTATATACATAGATACCTACTAATTTAACATCAAAATAGTAACATTTTTGTATGTTTGTAACGATTAAGCTAAAAAAACTACTGGAGTTATTTTGATAATTGTGTGACAATTTTATTATTATGCGACGTTACCCCTAAGAAACATAAACTTTGTGAATTGTAACATTCAATTTTTTGCGTATAATGTCGTGGCCGCAGTTGCGGGTAATAGATAGTAGGTATTTTATACGAATAGGTACATACATATCTCCGTGTGGTGATGGATTAAGAATACAAGTGTCACCACCCCATCTCCTCCCAAGGGTGCTGTAAAAGTTAGCTAAGGGATATTGCACACAGATAACATCTTCTGTGAGAGAAGAAAATCTCGAAAATAAACCCTGTGCCAACACGCCTGGTCAGCGCGGCACAGTAGACCATAATCCCTCCCGAAGTGAAGTGAAGACATATAAAAAATTTTACCTTTTCATTATAATATTTTATTTTATAACTTATCGCATTTGATAAGCAATTGATCAGGAATTATAATTTTCTGTTTGCATACTAAATACATCATCATTAACTCAATCTATCGCAGTCCACTGCTGGAAATAGGCCTCTCCCAATTCACACTACAATATACGGTGCTCCACCTTTCGTGTCGCACGCCACCCTGCATCGTGCGTTACGCTTGCCTAGTCTCGTCTCCACTCTACAACTGGTTTGCTTCATCAACCATCGGTTCTTCGGCAGATATGGTACATTGGTACCATCTAAGTACCTACATGTTATTTAAAAACCTTCTAATATAATGTACACTAATACAATATTTGAAAAATTCTTTCAGATTTGGTTAGTACATTTATCAAGGAAGGCTATTATAACATCACGAGAAGCGGAGGAAAAATATTGTAAAAACGGGGAAAATTTTCTTAAGTCCATACGTAAGAAGTGACAGGAAACAGCTTGTACATTAAATAGAGATAATCTAGCCTCCATAGCAATAGTATTACACATCAGAATATTTTCCATATAAATTTTTATTGAATTTTATTTATTTTGTACCTGTAACATATTTGAAGGACATCTTATATATTTGGCACATATATATCAAATATTTAGGCTCACAATCATATGAGTACAAAATGTCTGTTTATTAATAAAACATACAGACGCACATTGCACATCAATGTTGATAACATACAATTACATATTATTAACAAGTACTTGTGAGAGTAACTTAATACTCATATATAAACAGATTTATAAATATCTATCTATATATCATACAACACAATATTTATCACTTATTAAATTAATCTAATTGAATGTAAAATAGTTGAAAATATTTATTTTCTGTTGTGAACCGAAGAATTTAATAATTATGTTTTGAAAAAAGATAGAAATAGAAGCATAGATGTACATTTAGGACCTAATAGATACAGGGAAAATAGTTTGTATGAGCTTTCTTATAACACTGATAAGAACAATGCTGTCATCGGGTTGTAAGAGCGCAATTTCTCACCTAACCTCTAAATATGATTTTCTAAGAAAATTTTTCAACATGGCCTATCTCTTTGAAGCAGGGTTGACACTTTTTATTTTTTCACATTTATTTAGTCACTTAATATTTTTTTCTGTATCTACAATATTGAATGCAAATAAAACCACTTATTATGGATTTAGACGCGTGTTTTTTAACGTTAAATAAAAACACGCGTCTAAATTCGTAAAAACTGGTTTTCTTTGAACGAATGAGTCGCACGAGTATTATACAATTTATATTAAATGCAAATTAATGCCTGGCATTTGACAAGCATGCTATTACAAAAATTTTAATTTGAACGCATTTAGAACCAAAATAAAAAAGGAAAAAAAAATAGAAAAAGGACACCAATGAGTGATACACTTAATTAGCTATAATTAATATTTTGTTATTTAATAAATGTTAATATTATTTTAGGACGTTTTCTAGATTATGTTAACTTGTATAGGAGAAAAAAAAACAGAATAAATAACTTATTGTAGGAATATCAATAGACTTATTTCATTTATTTTATACAGTTAAAACAACGTATTTCTAAATTTTGTATATGCTTCTGTGTTTCTAATCTTTAATTTAGCGATTCGATACGTAGTTACTGTATGCACGTTTTCAAATATTATGTCTAGTCTTGTATCTAACAGTATACAACTATAACCTGCTTTAGTTAAGAAGCTCTCTGGCAACCCTAATGATTAGTAAGACAATTTCTAAGAAAGCCATCTTTAGGGCGAACTTACCGCTTAGTAACATATCGAAGACAAACATTTGTATGACAATCACTAGAACTGTATATGGCAACGACAGATAGGAGTTATATTAGGTCATACTGTTCAAGGTTATGAAATATTCTACCATTCCAATTACGTCACGAAATGGGTTGATGACATGCGTGTTTTAAAACCGTCACCACACTGTAAAATTATAACTTAGAAATGAGATAATAGGTTTGCTGAAATTTCATAAAGCCTAATAAGGTCTCTACTATATTATTGAAGTATAGGCAGTTAGCGTCTCTTAGAACACATCACATTCTCCCTTGACTAATGCTGATGCGATAATCTATGGTAGCAAAAGCGAGAATGGTGTCGATTCCAGTGCAAGTCCAACTAGACTAAACTTAACCATAAATAAACTATTTTTAGTTTGGTTTTAGTGATAAACCTATTCTGTTTCAAACAGAAATTAAACTTAAAATTTTAGTTGACAGCACTTATTTGATTTTGACATAATCATTAAAGCTGCCCACTAACAGACAAAAATGCCTTTTATAGTGAACGAATGAATGAATGAATAAAAAAATAACTAATATAAAATTCCTTTTCAAACGTTATTTGAGCAATATAGGTATTTATAAATATTTACAACTATTTCTGCATCATTGTTATGAACATTTATTAATAATTTAATTAGTTGGCGGCCTTATTTCAGTGTATTTCTCATCTTAGATATGAGCATAGTGAGCATCAAATCTTTTAGGTTATCTGTGGAGTGATTAGCACTACTTTTACTCTGTGGTATGCCTATATTACTTTCCTTGATTACTTTATACAAAAAACAAACAATTAAATTCGTTAATTATTTATTTTAATAGGTGTTTAGTGTAAATAATTACAGCAACTAAGGAAAAATATGCTTATAAGCAAATATTTACTTCTCATCTACCATAAACTGATGACGGAAATTCATAATTATCAAGATAACAATGACAAAAGCCAAAAAGTGTATTTATGGAAACATGAAAATCTGTATTTATAAAAATTTGTGATATCATGTGGTGTATAATTATGCAAGAGATATTAAATGAACCTAATAATTTATTTCTACTTTTATTTATAACTTATAAAAGTGTGTTAAGTTCAGTATGTAGTTGTATATGTTAAGTATTCTGATCTATAAGCTACACAACAGTAATTAATTCATCATAGTCTTTTCTTAAGGGCAACATATATCCATGAATTCTTACAAACATATTTAGATTAATAGAATGTTAAGAATTCCAATAAATTATATACTTTATTTCTAACTTAGCTAAGCCTGCTAGTGGTTACTATAATATAGCCTATGTGTTATGTATTCTGATCTAGCTATAAGCTACAAAACAGTATTTATGTATCTATGAATTCTTACAAACAATCTATATGGATTATTAGAATGTTAAGAATTCCAATAAATTACATATATGCATAACACATTACTTTTTGATATAGTAAGAGGCTTAATACTTACTTATTATACAAATAAAAATGCAATATTTGTTTAAATACATGTTTTACTAAATAAATCTGAATGTTTTCCGAGTACATATAAATAAATGTTGGTCCACAGAACTCTCTGGCTTGGCTTGGCTGATTCTATTCATTTCTTCATTAGTTATTTTTAATAATAAATTTAGAAACCTACTGATAAAAAATATAGCTCACTGTTCTAGAGACAAACTGTTAGAAACCTTATTAAGTATCACAGATCAAGTAGCACCATTTGGTAGGTATAGTTTTAAGACTGGCTACAATTATTATTTCTACTATTAAATGATATTTACATAACTTTAGGCAGACACACACAAATACACATTTTTTATCACTAGTTTCAATGTTCCAAACTATGGTTCCAAAGATTTCTAGATTTTTCCTGTAGTTCACTTAATATAATTGGTAGCAACTGCATTTATAGGTACTGGACCACAATTTTCCATTAGGCCACCAACTGGATATTTATTTTCCCCTGCATGACCTGGAAAAAAGTTATATTTATCATTAGACGCCATTAACCTCAAAATCGTTCACTTTGTATTAAATTATATATGTTTATAATATTTTTACGATAACTTGTATACTTACATAATATACGATGTCTTAGAATTCTATGGCTAAGTAAAAATACGTATTATATTATGTATGTAAATTACAAAACTATTTCGACAAAAATTAAGTAAACAAAGAAATACCTAAATAATTAGTTCTACGAATCTCCGCACTTGACTGTGATTCGTCTGTTTTTCGCGCTTTGTTTAACCTCAATTTTGGCGCCAATATTAATTTTTCAAATATAATTTTAATTTATAAATATTTTTTATTTGCTAACAAACATTTATTATTCAATATTTAATCAGAAAATCAATTTTTAATGTTCAAAAAGCCATGATAAAATTTAGTGAATTTAAGTCGGCACCTACTCATATCCCGACTAAATAAGTCGAGAACTCACTAAATTAAGTGAATTTTTGACATTTATGATGTACACCAGAATAGCATTATCACTAAATTGTATAGATTGACTAAT
The DNA here is from genome assembly GCA_916999025.1 of Orgyia antiqua. Classification (NCBI taxonomy): domain Eukaryota; kingdom Metazoa; phylum Arthropoda; class Insecta; order Lepidoptera; family Erebidae; genus Orgyia; species Orgyia antiqua. The sequence goes on from OU779867.1 coordinate 18,299,478, forward strand.
TTTGGTCCTGTCAAACTTAATTTAAGTGAAGTTGTGACTTTCAGAATAAGAAAGTGAGATTTGACAGGAATAAATCAATTTTTAGTTAAGTTTAGTTACGTTCTTGGACACAGAATCGACACCAATACCTAAATAATTTTTATTCGAGAAATTCAAATCTCAAAATGTCATACTAAATAATACAAAGGCAAAATTAAACAAATAAATATTTAATTAAAACATAATTAAATAAAATCAACTACTAATAAGTACTCAGAATGAAAACAGGAAAAAATAACATAATAATGAAATAATTAACAAAATTAACGTTAAAATAATTTTAACCCACTTCTTAAAAACACAGAGTAATAACGTAATAGTTTTTTTCACAGAATATTCAGCATTCAGCCAATGTTTTCCTTATCGTGCCGTTGCCTGAACGAATTCGCGGAATCTCTCGCGTGATGGAAAAAATAATAATTGCAGTGTGTAAGTACTTACATAGTGGTGCTTACGTGCGTGTACTCACAACGCACACTTGTAGAAAATGATGAAACACTCTGAGCTTTTTGCGTAAAAAAAAAACAATACAGTTTCTATTTTTTTTTTCACGGGTACAAATAAGGCACGAGTCATAGTTAGCGGGGTTTATTTTTATGTACAATAACTATCGAATTCCCAAATAAAAAAGTAACAAATTTTAGAAGTAGTTGATTGATTGAAATTTGAATGTTTGAATTTTTTTGTTATACATGTCTATGTGGTGATAGATTATGAATGCAAATGTCACCACCCCTTTTCCTTCCCAGATTGCTGCTGCTGCTGAAAATGCCAGACAAGCGATATTGTACACAGATTTTTTATTGTAGACAGTTTCATTTCGGGGGAAGCCTTGGTAATTTTTTTTAAGATTTAGTCACTATTTTCGATATTTCAGAGAACCTACCAATAATTGGTAGGTCAATGGGCAAAGGCTATAGAAACCCCGAATCTATTCCCCTGACTGCACCTATATTTAAAACAATTATTGATAATAATTATATTCGTTTTTGTTCCGACAGGATAGAAATTGATTAATTATCTATAACTCAAATGCATTATAATTTATTAGTAAATTATTATGTATTTGAGTTATTGCATTTGAGTTATTGCATTTGAGTTTATTATTTAGATAACTAATTAATATCAATTTACCTGTTTATGTGCAGTAATTATTATAAACTCAGTGTAATTATGTGGTTACGGATGTAATTATGTATCTATATTTATATTAGTAGGTATACAACTAGCTGTACTTCGCAGTTTCTCCTGTGTGGAATTCTGGTGGAGGTCACCTTTAAGTCATAGATACAGCCTATAGACTATTTATTAAAACTATGTACTTATATCTAATAAATAAATAAATAAATATTCACGGACATTTCACACAACGTCCTCTGGTCCCAAGCTAAGCTTATTATGCTTGTGTTATGGGTACCAGAATACGGATATAATACATAAACTACTTTTCTTTTGTAAATACATACTTATAATATATAGTATAATACATAATATATCTACGCCTAACAAAATTTCATAAAAATCAGTTCAGACTTTATAGAAAACTAACAGAATTTTTATGCAGATTTAAGAACAAGTTATAAGCTACTTCAGCTCCTAAATCGTTAGTGTGGAAACTTTTTAAGATACAAATATTTTTTTACAATATCACATAAAATAATAATAGATAAGTACATATTATTTTTACTTAAGTTTTCCCCTTTTACCACCACTCACAATAAGTAAAAGTTTTTATATTTCGGATCTGAGTCTATCTAGGAATGAAGTAAATACAAAAAATATTGAGCAATAATAAGAAAGTCTAGGCGAATTATAATGTATTGTGGAAATCCCCGTTGTTGCCAGCCGGCGTACGTGACTGAAGTCAGATGTTAGCGAACAGTTCGAGGCAGAACAACATGAGTGAACACAAAAGGGTTTGTTACCTGCCCTTCTTGGTCCTATCCACAGGTATTGGGAGTTTTTGTACTGGACTAAAAGATAAAAACCAACTTTTACTAATAGTAAACTTATTTTTTATTTTATTTCTTACTAGCTGTTGCCCACGACTCCGTCCCGTCCCCGTTTTTGCAACATTTTTCACTACTGCTTCGCTCCTACTGGTCGTAGCGTGATGCTATATAGTCTAAAGCCTTCTTCGATAAATAACCTATCTAACACTGACAGAATTTTTCTAATCAGCCCAGTGGTTCCTGGGATTAGCGCGTTTAAACGAACAAACAAACTCTCCCGCTTTATAATATTATTAGTCTAGATTTATATTATACTACTAGCTGACTCGGCAAACGTTGTTTTGCCATACAAATGACAGGGGTAGACAAATAATTTGCAATAAATTAAAATTGCGACTATAATTTGAGATTTAAACTATCCTATCTCTCAAGTTGGATCGAACTGCACATGGTGTGCGAATTTTATTATAATCGGTTAAGTGGTTTAGGAGTCCATTGAGGGCAAACATTGTGACACGAGATTTATATATATTAAGATGTAGTTGACCCGGCAAACGTTGTTTTGCCATACTAAAAAAAAAGGCTTGAAAAATAGATGTTGGCCGATTCTCAGACCTACTGAATACGCATGTAAAATTTCATAAAAATTGGTCAATCCGTTTCGGAGGAGTACGGTAACTAACACTGTGACACGTGAATTTTATATATAAGAAGATAGTATAGATTTATTTAAGTTAACATGTTCTAAGATTCTATGATCATGTTGTAATTACTTTCATTTAGCTATTCTTAGTACGTATAATTCGCAAATTTTGTTAATTTGTTTAATTTTACAGTTAAACGGTATTAAAACAAAGAAAGTAATGAAAACAAAAAAAAAAATTTTGAAATAATATTTTATTTTGTAGTTTATCGCAATGAGTACATATATCCAAAATGGCTTTTCAATATAATTATGTAAATCTCCCAATCACAGAGTATTATTTAGCCTGTTGATTATTACTTTGATTAAGTTCTTCTACCCCAGCATTAATTAAACAAGTAACAATATGTGTTTGCATCAATAATGCTTTTTGTGGTGGCAATGTTCTCAGCAGTGACGCTACATACACACCGAATGCATCGTAGTGGTCTTTATGTAGTTTAACACTTTTATCTTCGACTGAAGGACAATTTGATGACACCGCGTCGGTGTCTTCTAAATAATCACACACAACTTCTTGTGATGTTTCCCCAACGTTGTTTGCGAAGTCTTCTTCAAATTTTGGTCTTTTAGCACAAGATTCATTAGAATATTCATCATCTTCGCTCGTATTTTCAACCTTAACAATGTCTGTGAATGACTCCTCATAACTAGAAGAACATTGTGATACAATATCTGTTACAACTTCATCTGTTGTTTCTTCTGCTGTATTCGATTTCGGACTTCGCTGGAAAAAAAAACAAATTATGATTGTATGGTCTTCAACTATGGACATAACTAAGTCAATTATGACGAGCCTCGTGGTCGAGTGGTTCACGTAGCGGACTGCCGTTCACGAGGTCGCAGGTTCGATTCATACAAATGTTTGTACTGCGTCTGGGTGTTTTCTATATATTACAAGCACGGAATAAAAAAAAACTAGTGGAAGTGCAATGTAACAAAATTACTATAGAAACCAGTGTCGCCACACACACAATTATACCGATTATTATATAATAACTAGCTGACCCGGCAAACGTTGTTCTGCCATACTAAAAAAAAAAAAAGTTTGAAAAATAGATGTTGGCCGATTCTCAGACCTACTGAATATGTATGCAAAATTTGAGAAGAATCGGTCAAGCCGTTTCGGAGGAGTACGGTAACTAACACTGTGACACGTGAATTTTATATATTAGATGTACCTATTACAAACAAATTGTTTGATTGGTCGATGATATACATAATTATATGTACTTTTGGTTTGTGTCTTTATTTAAGTTTAAGTTTCTCTTTATGAATATAACTAGCGGACGCCCGCGGCTCCGCCCGCGTTGATGTCGGTTACCGCTGCAAATAGCCTACCCAGGAAAGACATGGTCAGCAAAATTATTCCCAGGTCAATTAACAGATACCGACGCTAATATCGACGACGCAGTCATTATTCGCAGGCTTGCTGTTAGCTATAATTCGATTGCGAACTCTATTTGTGGACAACTGCTGTCTCTCTGCCTGAGCTCTAAGTCGCTGCAAACGCTCGACACTCGACTCTCTTTCGCGCAACTGAGAGGTCCTTATATTTTGTTCATGAAGACGTTGGGAACGCTCCAGCCTTGACTCTTGAGCGCGTAGCTCAGAGGTTCTCAAGCTTTGTTCGGCAAGGCGTTGCGAACGTTCGACACTCGACTCTCGTGCTCGTACCTGAGAGATTCTCTGATTTTCTTCAGCAAGGCGTTGTGAACGTTTAGTTGAAGATTCTCCCATACGACGTATTTTTGCTGCCCGTGCTTGAGAACTATGCTTAGAAAGTTGAGACCTGGCTCTCTTGGGCATTTTCAAATGTTTAAGAAAATGTTAATAGCGTGTAATATTCTAGCTCTGAAAAGAACTGTTGTTTAACTCTGAGATAAAGTTTTGCATAGGTGTAGTTTTAAGAACGAAATCTAAAAAAAATCGCAAGAAAATTATTAGACTTCGCGCACGACCGCTGCGTAGGGAGCCGACCGCGCGGGTACCTTATTCATAGTACTCATACTGTAATCTCCCCTCCCGCACGCGCACCCCCGCCTTGGTGACGCCCGCTTCGCAACGGGCCGTGCAGCAGAAATCGTAATATTTTAATTTCACCATAACTTCAAAACCAAACTTCCAATTTTAATCATTCACAGACCAAATATTATCTACATAAACTGTACTTAGTGATAAAATAATTTATTTTGATAAGGATTAATAGCATGAGTAAAAGAAACGCGTTTAAAAGTAGTCCAAAAAAAATCAAGATTTTAAAATAAAAAAATGGTTGTTGTGCCTCACTCGACATAGATGGGTATAGTGTGTCACGGACTTTTCTGTAGATATTTATAAGATCTACAATTAATTAGAACATTTTATGATTCTATCTTTTATAGTTTAGGCAGCGTTCGCAAAATAAGTAACTTTTCTGGTTGATTTTTTACACCTTGTGTCTGAAAAACCCAAATATCTTACCAAACCTTATTTTTCCCAAAACAAAATATAGCCTACGTTACTCGCGGATAATGCAGCTTTCGAATGGTGAAAGAATGTTTAAAATTGGTCCAGTAGTTTTTGAGCCTATTCATTACAAACAAACAAACAAAGTTTTCCTCTTTATAATATTAGTATGTAGGCTTTTTAACTACTGAAATATGGGTGTACAAGAGAGAGAGAAAGAGTATCGTTGTTTTATGTGTTAAAAATATACACATTTATTCGTGCAAGTATATAAGTACATGAAGGTACGTTATTTAGTACTGTATCATACATATCTCGCATAATACCTATATTATACATATAATATGTAAAAAGTATATTTAAGTATGTAGTTATTTTTTATTTTAATGATGCATTAAAAAATTCGTTGTAGTAGTTCTACTTTTAGTATTCTCAATCTTTTTTTAAGTATAATATAGTACCTTACTTCATTAAAAAACTTCAAGATTTTTATAGACGGAATAGCAGTAGGTTTCGTGTATCTATATCCTTTATTAGAGATTAAAAAATCTTCGTCCAAAAAATGTACCGAGCATATTGTACTCGATTTGACTGGCATCCAATCAGATCGACCCGTTGCATCTATCCATTTTTCTTTTACGCTAGCGTCTTTGGGAAACCTAAAAATGTTTACGAAGGATGAGAATAATTTATCATATAATTAATCAATTATAATAATTTCACTAGGTATTATGTAAAAGTTTGATTACTTTCCCGCTATCAAGCATCTACGCAGAATGATACAACTCTTAAAATGAATTTTGTGAATGTGGTGTAGACCGCCTTACATTCATATTGTAAAGTTACTTAGTGAAATAAATAGTAAATTACAAATTTTCTTATATCGGCATTTATCGATAAAATCAACATCTGACCTAAGTACATCACTAATTATGTAGCGAAGAACTTTCGAGAACGAAATAATTAATACAATCAAAGTAAAATAATCTTTATCTAAATGACATAAGGTTGATTTTAACGAGACGTTTCAACAAATTGTTAGTAAATTGGAATTAACTAAAATTTTATTATAATAAAATAATATTGTACTTACCGATGGTACGAAATACCTCCATTTTTAAGATTTCTTCTCCTACTATTATTTTTGCACTCCAAAACTGAACAATACGGCATATCTACGGCGAAATGAGTTTGTCGCGATACTAACAACACGAGACAACGTTAGAACAGTCTGAATACGACTAAGCGAGTACTTGCGCGCCTGGAGATCAAACAAGCGCAACAGTGCTTATTGTGACACGCGTGCCACGCCTACTTCGCACTTCCACAATTTTTTTCTTTTCCGTGATTATAATAAGTATGTATTTACAAAAGAAAAGTAGTATAATATGTATTCTATCCGTATTTTAGTACCCATAATACAAGCATATAACCTTAGCTTGGGACCAGAGGACGTTGTGTGAAAAAAGTGAAGTGAAGTGAAAGTGAAATTGAATGATTATAAACAAAGTTTCATAAAAATCGCTCCTAGCATTTTGAAGACAAAGACTGTGATACAAGAGTTTGATATTTCAATATCAAGAGATTGACGAGCCTCGTGGTTGAGTGGTTTATGTAACGGACTGCCAATCAAGAGGTCGCGGGTTCGATTCCCGCTCGGGACAATCATTTGTGTGATTTTTCTAATTGTCATACAAATGTTTGTACTGCGTCTGGGTGTTTCTATGTATTATAAGTATATATTTACAAAAAAAAAAGTAGTATATGTATTCTATCCGTATTCTGGTACCCATAACACAAGCATATAAGCTTAGCTTGGGACCAGAGGACGTTGTGTGAAATGTCCGTGAATATTTATATTTATTTATTTATATAAGACTTCGACTAATTTGTGTGTATTAGTAGTTATCCTCTATATCTTGACACGCTGCTCTATTCATAATTAATCATGTCGGGTTAAGCATGTCGTAATATATGGAGTCTTCATAGTACCTACATAGAAAATAATCAGACGCACTACAAATTATTGTGTTCATCACATGTAAATCGTTCTGTATAGAATCAAACCCATGACCCATACACAGCAAGCTGTGTAAAACCACAACCAAGATATTCTTCATAGATATACAAGAATCAGAGCAATACTAACTACTAAGGTACCTATACTTACTTCAGCCTTGATAAAATTCTTCTGTAAATGCGGTCTAAGAAATCTGTCGATATGAGGGAACCAGACTACCCTCGGCTGATAGCTATCATCCGCAGCTATTTTCTTCAACTCCTGTCGATATGAATTCCTCAAATTCCTAAACTTTATAACAACATGCCAAGGCGTAAAATTTGGTATATTTAATGTTTGAGCTATTTTTTCCACTGCCTTAGCTCTAGCCTCCTTGTCTGGATAAATTAATAATTTAGTATTCCATAAACATTGAAACTTCTCCCATTCATTAATCAATTGTATTGTTTTTGAATCACATATGCGAAGTATGGATGACATTTTGAATTAACGAACAAAATGGCCTCGAGTTATTTCAGTGTTAATATACGCTTTAAACTCTATAGACAAATTACTACGATAATTGTTTGCCAAAATTTAAATTTATAAATTCAATAATAATAGTTACTCTTTTTAAATATGTGATATTGAAGTGACAAAATTAAACGTACGTCCAACGTAACGAGTGCGCGTCAGGCGTGACCACGCCTCACTCACTGGCAGGCGTAGAGCTGTGCCGCTGTGCGTCAGAGAAGGACGGGGGGGGGACTTTTCGGTCGGGGCGTATTTAGCACGGTCGTAGATGCGTAAGGGGGAAACGTGCGGGGTGTATGTAGTTAGTGAGAAAATAAAGCAATACACATTTGGTTTTGTGTCAATGATAGCAATTCTGATGCATCAGAAACTTTACTATCTTAACTTAAATGGAATCAACTGTAGTGCCTCACGCGTGAAACAGCTGCATGGAAATGAATTCCATTTTTACCGACTTATTATTGCAACAGATTTTACATAAAACACGTGCATGAGGTCGCGGGTGATACATAGTAAAACAAATTAATCGTTCCAAAAACACAAAGAGCTGATATCGTACCAAGCAAACAAACTCGTACGATTGTGTTTGTCTTAGCTAAGTGCAGGCTTGGCCGCGAGCCCGGTGTACACAATCCAGTTATAACCACTTTATATTTTAGTTTATTTTGTCACAAATGATAATAAACAGTATTTAATGAGACACAAATAACTTCCTATTTGTGTAACTAAACTCATAACTTAATTAGTTACACGTTACGCGTGTTTGTTCCAACTCAAAAACTTGTTTTTGACACGGAAAGGGCAAAAGCCAAAATTCTTCGTTTATAGAATTCTCATTTTTAGGGTTCCGTACCCAAAGGGTAAAAACGGGACCCTATTACTGAGACTTCGCTGTCCGTCCGTCCGTCCGTCCGTCCGTCTGTCACCAGGCTGTATCTCTAGAACGGTGATAGCTAGAGAGTTGAAATTTTCACAGATGATGTATTTCTATTGCCGCTATAACAACAAATACTAAAAATAAAATAAAATAAATATTTAAGGGGGGCTCCCATACAACAAACATGATTTTTTTACCGTTTCTTGCTCGATACTAATAACGTTGCCTTATGTTGCATAGATAATGGTACGGAACCCTTCGTGCGCGAGTCCGACTCGCACTTGACCAATTTTTAAACAAGCATTCACAATTTTTAAGACATTATTTGATTTTCATTATAATTTTTACGGTTCCTTACCAAAAGGTAAAATGGGTCCCTAGTAGGTACTGAGACTTCGTTGTCCGTCCGTCTGTTACCAAGCTGTAATCTCTGGAACGTTGATAGCTACAATAAAAATTTCACACTTTATGTATGTTGATGCCACAACAGCAAATACATCATCATCACTCTCTTGCACTTATCCCGTTGTTTGAGGTCGGTACGGTACGTAACGTATGCGAGTCCAACTCGTTTATGCGATACCATAAGGAAGCAGAGGCGTATTTACCCTAGGGCCATAAAGGTCCATGGCCCGAGGCGGCCAGCCTGGGAAGGGCGGCGCGAGCCTTCAAGTGGAAAAATGAGCTCTATCTCCATTAATTTATAGAGCGGCTAATTAAATTGGCCCGGGGCGTCAAATCAAATGGGCCGGGGCGCTTATTTGCAAAATACGCCTCTTGAGTAGCTCAATGATAGTTGGGTTATAAGCGTTGTATGTATTACACACTATTAATGATGATAGATGTTGTAAAATTTAAAATTAAATCTTAACCAGATGGCAGTTCCTTTACAAATTAATCAAGATATCTTACAAAAAAAATCTTAGGAGTTCTGTATGGAGTTTACTTACGCGACTCATTCACCTATACTAATAATATAAAGCTGAAGTCTGTTTCTTTATTTGAACGCGCTAGTCTCCAGAACTACTGTGAATTGAAAAACAAACGAAAAAATTCTTTGTGTTTTGGATATTCCATTTATCGAACAAAGCTAAAGGATATAACACTAGTGCGACAAATAATATTTGCCATTGATACATTAATTACACTCACCGAAATAGCGCTAGTGTAGCAAGTGGAAATGATATGAATATAGCAGTTATAAGCAGAGTGAAGTGTGCTACTGTTGCTGTAGGTAATTCTTTAATACTATTTTCTATTTGCTATTTACAAATATTTGGGGTACTTAAAAACACCGTATAATTATATTAATAATTAATATAAATTTATTTCATAGTCATGTTTGTCTATATAATATAATAATTTAAAAAAAACTGCGCCGTAACAAAGCGGAAGTTTTTCTTTCCTTTCTAATAATTTGTAGCGCTCTTTTTAAAATTCTTACACTTGCTACTATGGCGCCACCTTAATTTGCTGCCTTTCAGCGGACACTTTTTAATATACTGAGATATTCCTCCTTTCAGAAGAAAGGAAGAATATCTCAGTATATTAAAAATTCAACATTAGACCTATCTAGACTTTCTAGTCTCCATGGGTCTAATGTTGAATTGTCTATCGTTTGACTTCTACCGTCTGTTTTCTAAACTAAAGGATTATAGTTTGTTGTTCCTTGTGTTTTGTCTCTGGCATCGTTAAGGTCCATTTCCAATCTCCTAAAGGTTTCACCTTCTGTAAGTTTTTGTGTCATATCAGATTCTGATAATACTTGTGATTAGAAAAAAGTAGTTTATGTACCTAATCCATTCCGTATTCTGGTGTCCATAATACAAAGATATAAGCTTAGCTTGAAACCAAAGGACGCTGTGTGAAATATTCGTGGATATTTATTTAGTATTTGTTTTTATAATTTTTGTTTCAGATCCTCAATTCCAGCAGAAATAATAATGTTTGCAATTTCAGGTTGTAACATTAATGCTTTTTCTGGTGGCAACATTCTTAGCAAAGACGCTACATAAACACCGAAGGCATCATGAGGATCCATTTTAGGGTGTTCTCTCGTTCTACCCTCATCTTCAGTTTCTTTCAGTTCTGAAAAGTTACAGAGTGGTGTTTCTTCTTGACTACTTTTAATATTCTCACACAATATGTTAACTTCTGTCAGTTTTTCTAAAGTTTGAGATTGATTTGAATTTTCTTCGTCTTCACTTACAAGTTCTATTTTATTTATCTCTGAAGCGGGTTGATTACTTGTGGAGCTGTCTTGAGATACATTCTTAACACAAGTGTTAGATGTTTCTGTTTCTGACTCTACATGTGTCGTTGAGTTTTGTAACTGTAAAATTAAAAAAGAGCAATATTATTGATACTAAGAAGAAGGTATCAATAAGTATCAATAAGTATCAATAATAATCTCGAAGGCTTCTATTGTTATTTTTTAAGAAATATCAGTATAAAAAATTTGCCTTTTTTAAACTGTGTTAGTCTTAAAGCTTACTCTACACTAAATAAATCACATTATTAAAGAAGGACCCTAAGAGTATACATGATGCTTAGAATTAATCTTTATACCTACTAAGCTACTACTAAGCTACTAACGAATACATACCTCTTTATTTTTTTTCTTATAAGTGCGTTGTTTTTTAAACAACGTTGCATTACGATTTTTAAACTTTTGAAACCAACCGTTACTGGCTCGGAATGAATAGTATCCAAGTAACTTTGATAATTTCATCGCTTGCTCTCGTAGTACAGTTCCCGATAACGTACCATTTTTACTTTTATATTCCTGTGCCCATTCTATTAACTGTTGCTCGAAATAAGGGAAATCTGGTTTACGATGTCTCTTGGAAGACAAATTATTGCTATTTTCACCTAGTTTCAATATTGCTGATTGATTTTTAATAATAGTTGACAAAGTACTTGCTGGTATACCGAAGAAAGAAGACACGTCTTTATTTTTCATACCGCTTTTCAGTTTTTTTATAACTTCTAATTTCTCACTTAGCGTTAAACACTTTAATTTGCGTTTGCTCGACATATTTTGTACAAACTGTGAATCTATAGCTAAAGAAACTGATAAAAAAATAACTCTATTAAGTAAATGGAGCGCGCGGCACGTTTTCACTTCACCGTTGGCAAGTGCGTACTGACGTCATTTGTGAACATTCGACGTAGCGAGCCAGTTCGTGACAATAGAACTTTATGTAAGGCAGGTGACCTCTTTATTACGAACCTCAATAAAATGAACATAAAAACAATTTCTTGTGAATTCTTTTACATAGAGTTGTTATCTTCACGCCTGTATATGGTAGCAAGGATAGGCAGAAGTAATTAATGTATATTTTTTTAATTATACCATTGTTTGTGTAATGAACGGAGATATTTGTACTGCGATTTGCTTTTTTTTGTAGGTTATTATTGTAATATACAAAAAATATTATAATTTGTTAGCACATCATTACATCTCAAAGGTTTAAAAAAAAGCTTAGTGAAGTCTAAACAAATTGTATCTACGGCCTGTAACGTAGCATTGGCTGTGATTTTAAGGTAAGTAGGTACTTACTTTTTTTATGTCCGAGCGGTGACGCATTAAAAATACAAGTGTCACCCCGTTACCTTCCCAGCGTGCTGTAAAAGCCAGCTTAGCGCGGCAAAGTTAATGCCAATGCCTCCCAAAGCAGAGGAGGCCCGTACCCAATAGTGATACGTGAATAGGCTAGAGAGAAAGGGAGAGACCTATTTTTATATAAATTAAAATACTCAAAATTATATATCCACATTTAATAAAAAAATTATAACATTTTTTTTTATTGAAAATTGCATTGCAGTTAGATGAATGATTTATTTGATTATAAATTAGCTGAAAAGAGGGCCGCTCCTCTTACAAACAAATAAGACTGTTTGATATTAGAAGGGAGTTCTTCTACCAATTAGAAATATTAGGTATTTGACTGACTGGACACTGGCGGACAGTGTTTGAACAGAAGACTGTACTATTTACTTACAACGTGGCAGAATGAATGTCGTTAATCTGATAAATCAAGAGAATGCGACGTTCCTGGGCGGTCTAAGCCTAGCCTTGATATTTCGTAGGCTTTCTGTAGCACCTCTTGACGAAATATAATTTTTTGCTCGATAGAAAAGCTATTAACAATCGGCAATAATGAACTGAAAAACGCCATGTCATCGCTTTGCATAATTTTTGCATTTTCTTTAAAAAAAGACAACATTTCTTTGTGAAACTCATCTTCATTAAAGTTTTTTTGACGTATTTTACGCGTAAATTTCCGTCCACGATTAGAAACAGGTCTTTGGAAGTTTAAGTTAATGTTAGAATCAACAGAAATTGAAGATTGAGCTTCCACAGTTCCTTGGTTTCCGCTAAGTTGAGATACGACATCCCCTTCGTTTCCAGTTTCATTTTGGTTTGACTCCTCATTTGACAAATTTGAATCTTCGGTATTTAATTTAAGGTTATCATCCAGAAATGTCATACATTCGGAATAAGCATATGTCTTCCGTCTTTTGCCTCCAGATTCAGACGACAGATTCTTTAATGTAGCCTTACACCTCACATAAGCGTCTCGCGCAGTTTTCCACCTCTGCTGCACTTGTTTTTCTGTAAAAGATGCCTAATAAAAAAGTTTTTTTAGATACTATGAATTATGAATTACTATGAATTACAGGCATTAAAATATCTTCATTTTAAGTACCTTTAAGGGGCTTTAACAATTGGTGAAATCGTAAAAGCAGTCTGTAAAAACATTTTAGAATCTACTCCATGAAGAGTGTCTTCTCATACTTAATTCACAGAAAATGTGGCTACAAATCGCTGTCAGTTTTGATAATATAGCAAATCTTCCTAACTGCATCGGCTGTATCGACGGAAACCATGTCAATATAATTTGACTGTCTGAGATAAATTTCAAATTTAAAAAAAAATATTATGATAACCTCTTGGCTCTGTGTGTTTCAGATTATCGCTACACTTATATAAATGTAGGGATTTATGAAACTGATTCAAAATCTGTTAGAATTTATAGTATGTTTAGAAGAATAATTTTCATTTTTTTTGACGGGCCTCGTGGTGTAGTGGTTCTGGTAACGGACTGCCGATCAAGAGGTCGCGGTTTCGATTCCCGCTCGGGACAATTATTTGTGTGATTTTTCTAATTGTCATACAAATGTTTGTACTGCGTCTGGGTGTTTCTATGTAATATAAGTATGTATTTACAAAAGAAAAGTAGTATATGTATTCTATCCGTATTCTGGTACCCATAACACAAGCATATAAGCTTAGCTTGGGACCAGAGGACGTTGTGTGAAATGTCCATGAATAAATAAATAAATATTCATAGACATTTTACACAACGTCCTCTGGTCCCAAGCTAAGCTTATTATGCTTGTGTTATGGGTACCAGAATACGGATATAATACATAAGCTACTTTTCTTTTGTAAATACATACTTATAATACATAGTAAACACCCAGACGCAGTACAAACATTTGTATGACAATTAGAAAAATCACACAAATAATTGTCCCGAGCGGGAATCGAAACCGCGACCTCATGATCAGCAGTCCGTTATATAAACCACTCCACCACGAGGCCCGTCAATATTTATTTATTTTATTTTATTTATTTAGGAAATTACAAAATGGAGAAATAATATTGCCTCCACCCACCGCACACACCAGCTTACACATCACAACTTCTCTCAACACTTATTAATATTATGATTATCGGCTATGCTGCGGTTGGAAAAAACATAAGAAAATTAATTATCCATTTAAGCCGTCCTAGAGTGAAGGTATATTCTCTCTCTCTCTCTCTTTCTCTTTCCAGCCCATAAACGTCCTACTGTTGGACGCGGCCCTTGTGGGAGAGATTATTGTGGTCATGCAACGATTTCATAAGAAAAATAATTTTTTATCTACTTGCCTATATCCTTTTTCTCGCTGTCAGACTGATCGTCGAAATCCGGAAATAATTCTTTACAAATTTCATGCCAAGCGCTTATTTTAGCATCGCGGTATTTATAAAATACATGGGAAGAGTCCCATAATGCTGGACGAAGGCGCACTTCAGTAATTAGCCGCTCTGTATCGATATTCATTTTTGCTATAAGTGTACGGTAAGTACGCGCGTACGCGTACGGTCAGTCGCTCCGTCAGCGAAGTACTGAACTTATGCATACGCTACGGCTCGACCGACCGCGACCGTACGCGCGAAGTTGTTCACGCGCGTAGCTATGTGCGCATTCATAAACATACTTGCATATTATATATACGCCGACGACCTAGACGTCGAGGCTCTATTCTATTACTGAGACTGTTGTCCGTCTGTTTGTCTGTTACCAGGCTGTATCTCTGCAACGGTGATAGCTAGAGAGCTGAAAATTTCAATTTATATCAGTAAATGCTACAATAGCAAATACCTACTCATTGTCATCAATCGTATACCATTGTTTGGGGTTCAGTTATTTAAACGGAATTACATCCACATTCCATTCAGTCTAATACTTTACTTTTGCAATATTATTAGTACGTATGTATTTATATTTTTGTGGTGTACCGTTATACACAGACAGTTATTAAAAGCCATAAACCTAGTGCCTAGCTTTAGTATACCTAACTATCTTCCCAAAACGAAGTTAACCTTGTGATAACCATAATTCAATATTTTGTCGTACGACAATTCTATTAATAGTATTAGTTTTTAAATAATAAATTAAAAAAAATACCTATTAATGGATATTTTACAACACGTCCTCTGGTTCCAAGCTAAGCCTATTTGCTTGTTTTAAGAGTACCAGAACACGGATATTCTAATTACACTATATTTGTCTAGTAAGTACATTGTTATAATGCGTTAAAAATCTAAATATCACCCAAATGATTATCCTGTGCGAGAATCGAACTCAGGACCTCGTGAAAGGCTACAAGAACCACTAGATCAAAAGACCAGACAGAAGAAGTCGCTTGATTTCTTGATTTTTTTTCATAAACGCCCCCTACCTTCGATTTTCTCATAATTACATATTACTCGAAGTTACTTACCATTTGTCATAGGTTAACATTAGTACCTACGTCATATCGCGCCACTCCATGATGCAATATAATGACAAGTCATGACCACATAGTTTCAGTGTCACACTCAAACTGGTTTTACCTGAACACTCACTCATAAAACACATTTATAGACGTTTTCCTTCAGACATCATAATATGACGTACATCATATTACCTATACCTAAAAATTTTATCTTTTTACTCGTAACGGTTTTAACTAATTCGATATTAACTTTTAAGTCATTCACTGTGTAAGAGATAATTTTGTTTCTTTACTCGTTATGAAATAAAGTCGTTATTTTTGTATGTATGTCTCTATGTGAACTTAATTCTTCCAAACTACGCAACGGATTTTGATGCAGTTTTTTTAATGGATAAAGTGGTTTAAGAGGATTATTTTTTTGTATAATTTGAAAAGATTTGGCTTTTATTTGATATAACTACCACAAGAACGAGTTTAAGAAAGAAGCCCTGCGAGAGCGCGAAGATGCTGGAGACACGTTGCCTCCAGCACGTTCCCACATGCACATGCGATGGGGGGACCTAATGTCCCCCTGCTGGGCTGAGCTCTACATAATGGGGCCACCCCTTGCACACGGTCAGGTGTTGTATAAATTAACTATTACATGAAACAAACTGTTCACATACATACATCCTGTGCGCTCCGCACTTTTACAAAGGAAATCAAATTTATAAAATACTAAAAATAGACTAGCTGCGCATGGATAACATTATTGAAAAAAGTTGCTTTTCCCTCAGACCTTGGTTCATGTTTTTAAAAATTTTACTTAATTGGTTTACATAGTGTCTGTTTAAACAAAGATTTGTATTTATTTTTAAAATAAAATTGCGTAAATGCATCGACGATTGTGTTGCTAACCGACGACGCCAATGTTGTAAGATTTTTTAAAATCTGTCTAGTAGTTTAGAAACCTATTCATCTCAAACAAACAAACAATCAAATCTATTCTTTTTTAGATATAGAAAAGTGATGATATTGTTAATCTATTCTTTTATACTAATATTATAATATTAAAAAGCTGAAGAGTTTGTTTGTTTGTTTGAACGCGCTAATCTCAGGAACCACTGGTCCGATTTGAAAACCCTTTCAGTGTTTGATTGTAAAGTTATCGAGAAAGGCTATAGGCTGTTTAATATCACGCTGTGGCTAGGAGCGAAGCATCTATGAAAAATGTTGCAAAAAAAACTAGGAACATTTTCTAAATTCCACGCCGACGCAGTCGCGGGAAACAAGTAGTTAGTAATAAAAGACAAAGTTAGTTTTATTATTAAATTACATGTTGCTAAGGAAAAAAATTAATACAGATATTGCGTCATTACACCAATCAATCTAAGAAGAAGCAGTATTCATCGATAGACTTTGTACAAGATAACTAAAATACGTTCATTGTATTAAGCACGTACGCCACTGCACATACGAGTATCTGCCAACTACGAAAAACTCTGCCACGACCTGTCTGTGTTACTAATACGTCATTAGTATCATTACTCCATCCCGTATTGGCAAAACGTAGACACGAATCTCATGAGCACACCATGGAACTTTAAATAAAAAATTGGTCAAGTGCGAGTCGGACTCGCGCACGAAGGGTTCCGTACCATTATCTATGCAACATAAGGCAACGTTATTAGTATCGAGCAAGAAACGGTAAAAAAATCATGTTTGTTGTATGGGAGCCCCCCTTAAATATTTATTTTATTTTATTTTTAGTATTTGTTGTTATAGCGGCAATAGAAATACATCATCTGTGAAAATTTCAACTCTCTAGCTATCACCGTTCTTGAGATACAGCCTGGTGACAGACGGACGGACGGACGGACGGACGGAGGGACGGACGGACGGACGGACAGCGAAGTCTCAGTAATAGGGTCCCGTTTTTACCCTTTGGGTACGGAACCCTAAAAATTAATACAGATATTGCGTCATTACACCAATCAATTAGAAGAAGAAGCAGTATTCATCGATAGACTTTGTACAAGATAACTAAAATACGTTCATTGTATTAAGCACGTACGCCACTGCACATATCTGCCAACTACGATAAACTCTGCCACGACCTGTCTGTGTTACTAATACGTCATTAGTGTCATTACTCCATTCCGTATTGGCAAAACGTAGACACGAATCTCATGAGCACACCATGGAACTTTAAAAAACATGAGTAGATACCTTATATCATTTATTTATTTTTGTTCCTTATTCTGTACATGTCATCTCTGTAAGTAGTGTTGACATGCTATGGTATCTCAAACTATAAATAAACCAAAAGTATCCATTTTGTAGCTTTTGGTGACAGAGCAACAAAATTCTTACAACCATCTTACAAACTTTCGTTTTGATTTTAAACTAGCTGTTGTCCGTGTGGAACTTACAAAATTTTCCCCATTGTACAACATTTATCAGTTATGCTTCGCTCCTATTTGTCGCACCGTGATGCTAATGGCCTTCCTCGATAAACAGACTACCCAACACAAAGATAGTGTTTTAAGAGGATACCAATTACCGTTATTTGTGCCGTGGTTTTCGTTAATATGATAGTTAAGAGGATACCAAAATAGCTTCGTGCATTTTTCTACGTACGAAGTTTTCATTGTTTCTTTTGATTGAATGGCTAGAGCTCTAATTTTTAAGTATATGTTTTTTCAATATCTAATCTAGGATCGTATAAACTCAGAAATGCGATGGAAAAAAGTATTCTCGATAGAAAATCTTAACGAAAATACCTCTCTCATTTCTTATTTTTTTCATTTGTCGGTCTATTATCGCATATTAACTAATGAAATAACTTTAAAAACATAAGTAACTATTATATATAGAAACACGTAAATCAGAATTAAAATATATTTAGTAGATTTTGAGTAAACAAAAAAAATATCCCTAATTCTTCATTTTCTATACCTACTGTGTTAATAGGTACATGTCGACGATAATATTGATGTAGGCCCTTACCTGAGATTAGCGCGTTCAAACAAACAAACTCTTCAGATAAGTAAGTAATAATATTAAGTATAGTTTGAATTTTGTCTGATTTTACGAAAAAAGTGCTGTATAATTTAGTTACTTAATAGTAACAATTAATATTACAACGGATGCATTTTATATACTAGGTATTAATATTAGTCATAATTGGTTCTGGCCGAGTGCCGAGGTAGGCACCTTGATGTCTCGCTACTTATCTATAAAATATAATAATGAATAACAAACGTTATCATGTTTCTGGTAAATTCGATCGTTTTACAACATAATCAGCACAGTGCTTAATAATAACATTACGGATATGCGATACGTCGGGAGGTGACGACCTATACACGTCATATATTTCACTTAATTGGCCAAAATGTAGGCATTTTTGAAATTTATCTCTTTACATTCTGTTCTTGTTGTTAATGTGAACACTGGAAGTGTATATTTTAAACTAATCAAATAAAGCAGAATAATTAAAAATCACGAGTGGAATTTGAAATTTGGAAATCAGTACCATTGCTCTTAGGCAACGAACAGACTGCCGTGATGTTTCAAATCTTTTTGATAATAATATTTTATTTTCTAACAATAATAACAATTTGATAAGTTGTTTATAAAGCTAGCAATGATTTATGATTAATTACTAAGAGTGTTTGATGAAACTTTACAAAGAACTGTATAGCTTACCTATACAAGTTATCTGCAATTTTACCCGTGTATAACTACTGGACACTTCTTTACTTTTAACGTGATGATTTCTAAATAAATACTATGTGTTATTTTGATGTATAAACTATACAGCTGCAAGTTTTCGGTAAAATATATTAAGTAGTTTTTCCGTAAAACAGCAACAAACAAACATATATTTTTACAAACTTTACTGTGGAACTGTATAAAAAAAATTTCTTTAAACTATTAACACAAATAGTTATGAAAATTACATATATTGCTATGAAACTGTGAGTCATAATGTTATCTCATATTTATGTGAAAGTCATAGCAATAAAATATATGAGTCAGTGCACAACACGAAATGTAATGCAATTACTACACGATATCGGGAAATTAAAAATTTACTTGTATTTTGTAATTCAGGCTAGTTTTCAGACAGTATTTGTTAGAAATATAGCATATAGCTGTTGCCTGCGACTTCGTACGTGTGGAGATTAGATGCCTCGCTTCTATTGATCACAGCGTGATATTATATAACCTATAGCTTACTTAGATAAATGGAATATCCAAAACAAAAATATTTTTTCAATTTAAGCTAGTAGTTCCTGAGATTAGCGCGTTCAAACAAACAAACAAAATCTTCACCTTTATAATATTAGCATAGATTGCTAAGTAATACTCGTGTTTATAGAAGGCCAAGCTCTTCTCGTAGATATTAGTATATTTTAGCATATATTCTTACTGTAAAAGCTTTGCACCTTTTTTGTGCAATTTCCTTGAGTATGTCTAAAATAATCTCTTCTCTGTCCTTTCCTTAGCGTTCTATATTATATTATTAATTGTAACACAAGGCTGATGCAACACTATGCTTCTATTAACATTATATACAAAAGATTCTAAAAATGTTAATACTACTGAACCGAGTGACTCATACATTAACATATTAAATACATTAGGTATGTATATGAAAGTATATATTAAATGTTAATATTATTATGTATCTGAGTCATATATAAACGTGCTTGTGAAATTAATATGTAAGAAAAGATATTAATAATAAGTAGTACGGTTTTATCCTCTTTTACACGCTTTTGTTAGTTCGGTACGTATCTATCAATGTATTAATCTATGTATTTTTAAAAGTGATTTTTACCAGCTTGTAGTAGTTTGATTGATCAAAAATTTTGCATACATAATAAGGACCATAAAAATAGAAGCTGACATAGGGTCAATTGAGTATTTAAAAAAATCATGGGACTTCATGTGTCATTGAAATTAAAGGGATATCCTCGATTTCTCAGGAGATAACCATAAGATCCTGACCTGGTGCCAATGGAACACGGGAACCACTAGCTTTCAAATAAAAAAGAATCATTAAAATCGTTTCGCCCAGTTAGAAGTTATGAGGTAACAAACATAAAAAAACTAAAAAAAGACATTCAGACGAATTGAGAACCTCTTCCTTTTTTGAATTCGGTTAAAAATAACGACTTAGTTTTATAATAAGTAGAGATATATGACTATGATTAGACTCAGACACATCCAAAAATAGCCAACATTATAATAAGTCTCAAATATAATATAATGTCAATACAAGTTTAAAATAATAAGACTTTAGAGGTTTGTGTCGTAACAGTCTAGACATACTTAACAATAATTTCAATGTTTCTTTATTTAGAACTGACAAAAGTAAATGTATGTAATAATTAGTCATACTTTCGTATGAGATGGAGTGTCGCACGATGCAACCATTCTATACATGAATAATGTCATCTTATGTATTTAAAAGAGTTTAAAACTTTTAGTTTTTAGGGATCCGTACAAGAAAAATAATCAATGAAGCTTTCAAGGTTCTGCAGCAAAAGGGAAAACGGGACTCTATACGAATACGCTGGACGTCTGTCTGTCACCAGGCTGTATATCAGGAACAGTGATAAACAGGGAGTTGAAATTTTCATAGATGATGTTTCTTTGTTGACGCGCTAACAAAAAAAACACTAAAAGCCAAAATATGATAAGTATTTGAGAAGGCTCTTAAACAATAACGTTTTTCAGTGTAAGTTAATTAACCCTTACACGATATGATTATGACGTTTTATTTATATATACTAACGATAAATATACTAACATATGATAGGAAATCCTTCGTCCACATGTCCAAGTCGTACTTGGCCAGTTTTAAAATCTATATATACTAAATTTAATTTTATAAAACTGTTTGTTTGTTAGAACGCGTTAATCTCAGGAACTACCGGTCTGAATTGAAATATTCTTTCAGTGTAGCAGTACATATATTGAGAAAGGCTAGGCTATATAACATCACGCTACGACTAATTGGAGCGAGGGATCAGTAAAAAATATAACAAAAAAGGGAAATTTTTCAAATTTCCTGCATTCAACGTCTTGGGCATCAGCTAGTAACGATAAAAAGATATTTAAAAAAGCTATTGATAAGTTTAAGAACATTTCAAAATAAATAGTTAGTAAAGTAATTTATTAATTTTGCAATTGACATGCTTTGCTTTTTACTTAATGAATCAAATTATGGTGGAAAAAGTGACTGCCACAAGCGGGACTTGAACCCACGACCTCGGAATACCGTTCCGAAACTCTACCAACTGAGCTTATTGCGGTCGTGCCTGCATTTAAATTGATTATGTATGTGTAGTGATAGATGGCGTTGTACATATAAAAATATATAAACTCATTCGAGTGACAAATGTGGTGGTTAATTTGAATGTTGCAGGCACGACCGCAATAAGCTCAGTTGGAAGAGCTTCGGAACGGTATTCCAAGGTCGTGGGTTCAAGTCCCGCTTGCGGCAGTCACTTTTTCCACCATAATTTGATTTATTAAGTAAATAGTACTTTTTTCAGGAATCGATTAATAAGTTAATTATCATATTGACGGGCCTCGTGGTGTAGTGGTTCATATAACGGACTGCCGATCATGGGGTCTCGGGTTCGATTCCCGGTCAGGACAATCATTTGTGTGATGTTTTTAATTATAATACAAATGTGTGTACTGCGTCTGGGTGTTTACTATGTATTAAAAGCATGTATTTACAAAAGAAAAGTAGTTTATGTATTATATCCGTATTCTGGTACCCATAACACAAGCATATAAGCTTAGCTTGGGACCAGAGGACGTTGTGTGAAATGTCCATGAATATTTATTTATTTATATTATTCAAAGAAGATTACAACATCTACCTATATCAGTTAAAATATACTACATTATATTAATATTCAGTATTAATTCACTGAAATAATTCATTAATATGATCTCTGAGGAAATGTCGACCATTACTAGTTATATATACTCGTAACTCAATGTGATACTGCGCTATAACCACCCAACCCCATTTGGGTTTTACTTATCTTAAGACAGGGGGGCGGTTCTACACTCGTATGATAACTCATCACATTCAGTTTAGGAGTTAGAGCGGTATTTGAGTACATAAAATCGTTTTAATTAAACATTCTTGGCGTTTTGTTATAACGTTTTTGAAGTTTTATTTCTTTAACATGTTAGTTAAAAATGAATGAAGTTTTAGAAACTGACACTGCTTATAGAAAAAAAAACCCGTCGGAAGGACTGACAGAAAGTGAAGTCTCGGTAGTAGTACGCAACCATTAAAATTTAAACGTAGTAATGTTCAAATTTCTACCTAAATGGCGCCCAACGTGATACTTACAGGATTCTAAAAACTTTGATTACATATTAAGTACACAAGTTTTTACTTTCTTGAACTAAAAATCACTATAAATGGCTAATTTCGAAAACTATAATCACATTTTCTTTAATTATAATAAAACCAGATGCTTACAAATAGGTATCTATGACGACAATAACTTTACATTGACGTCATACATATTTTACTTTTAGAATTAATCATTGTTATCACAAATATACAACAAATATTTCACTATTCACTAAAACAAAAATAAACCGTAACTTTTAAAAATACATATGATCTCAGACTACGTCATGAATATTTTTGTACTATATTAATAGCTAGATAATAGCTAATTGACACGCTTTTATTAACTTCGTTTGTATCTATGTATTTATTTATTTATCTACGTAGCTATAAATATATATACGCCCGCGTTGCCCGCAACTTTGTACGTCTTGAAACCATATTCACTGATGCTTCGCTCCTATTGATCACAGCATGATGTTCTATAGCCTTTAGCCTTCCTCAATAAGTGTACTATCCAACACTGAAAGAATTTTTCAAATCGAACCTGTGGTTCCTGAGATTAGCGCGTTCAAACAAACAACCTCTTCTGCTTTATAATTTTAGTATAGATTTTTATTTGGGTCTTCGTCTAGGCATATAAAGTTGAAACACCGATTTTCCAACCTCTATATTAGGAATAACAAGCCTACTGAAAATGCATACTACATTTTATGAAAAACGGCCTAGCCGTCAGAGGAGAATGGCGAATTTTGTATAACTACAAGACACTAAATTGTTGCCATTTATCAAAATTGCAATAAAAACCAATATAGGTAATGTGCGTAGACAGTAGTGATATAGGCAGGGAGCTCGTGAATAGCTGGAACAATAAAACGGGCCCGGCAGCGCCACCTGCGCTACCTACTCGTAAATTCTCGAATCATTTGTGTGATTGTTAGGTAAAAATGTACAGACGAACTGTTCTATTTTATTATTTTCTTTCGTAGAACTAGGCTCTAAGCTTGTCTATTTTGTGCTAGAGTATGAAGAACCTCTTTATTTATATCTATAACTATAAACACAGCATAAATAAATATTTTTCTTTTCCAATAGATAAGCGTTTCGTTACACAGTTCTTTCACAATGTTTTATGAATACAACACTTCACCAGGCGGGAATTCTTTTAAGTATTAGTTTGGATTTTTTTTTCTTATGCACTTATTATCTGCTTTGAAATTACACTCATCACTTCATTATTTGTAAATTTGCTATAGCTGGTAAAACGCCATATAACTGTCATAGTGTAATGACAGTACAATGACATAATGACAAGACAGGGCTTTTATGGAATGTCATAAAAGCCCTGTCTTGTCATAGGCGTGAAAAACGTAGTTACAATTCTATTACTCAATATTTAATTAAAACGGCGTAACTATCAAAACAATTTGTCATCATAAATCTGTTATAATTACGATTTAATTATGATATTGTAAACATCTGACTCAAATAAACTAGAAAATCAATAAAAACCGCAAAGGTTTCTGAGAAAAACCGCAGCGTTCAAACCGCTCGTTTGCACAAAGTAAAGTACCGACCCTTCAGTACCTTGTACTCATCGTAGCGAGCGTGATGATGCAATACCTTTGATATGAGGACCTTAAGGGCTAGAGGTAAGGATGGAAGGTTTCTTTGCCAATAACATCAAATAGTTTACGGTCTATGTATTTGGGAAAATGTTTAGAAAATTCTGGAAATATATATACGTACTTCGTGGAATAGGTACCTACTTAATTTAGTTTATGTATATAAACATATACCAGTAGGTAGGTATATATATCATGATAATTCTAGAGTAGATAGATAGATGTCTTTTATTTTAGTAACATTAAGAGATATCTACCACTTTACAAAATACGTAGGTAATCTTGTCACTGTATCTCTGCCTATCCTCATTACAAAACTCATAATTATGTTTATTCAAGAGTGATAGAGTATCCGTAATTTTAAACCCATAATACAAGCAAAAAGCTTAGTTTAGGACTACACGTCCTTGTATTAAATGTCCCTCATTTTCCTCAATCAGACCAAAACTTCCTACAAAATGGTAGTAATTGACTTACATTTATCAGCTGACAGTAATATTTATTAGGTATAGGTTTATGAGAGTTTTCCTGAAGCTTTGTTTGTAGTCTGTTTAATAATTCTGTTGTTGTAAACTACATATTATAGGAGGAAAGGGATTTTCGATGTAGCTACGTCACTTCCCGGATTAAGTCTGTATTAAATATAGAGTGTGTGTTTGGTTCTCTACAGTCTCAATATTTTGTCACCAAGATTAACCTTTTATATAAGTAATAAATTGAAGAATTTTCACAAATGATGTATATCTGTTGATGCTATAACAACAAATACTAAAAAATCAGAATACAATAATATTTAAGGGTGCTCCGTTACAACAAACATTTTTAAAGTAACTTAATAATACACTTGGAAGACATTATGCTGGTATAACAAATATAATATGATTATAGCGGTACGGAACCCAGCGCAAGTCCAACTCACACTTGTCTGATTTTTTTTGGATATAATTAAACATCTTTACTTATTTTAAAACAAAGTCTTTATTTTTGTATGTATGCGAGCTTATATCTTCACGGGCTATGATGCGGTTTTTTGAACAGATAGAGTGGTTCAAGAGGATGGCATTTTTGTATAATTTGTTTAGGTTTGATGTCTAAATTTCTCGCGTACGATGTTGCGGGCAACAGCTAGTTTGACATGTTTTTAATTGAGACATCACGATCTAAGGACGACATTAGAACATCTTCTTATATATAAAATTTACGTGTCACAGTGTTAGTTACCGTACTGCTCCGAAACGGCTTGACCGATTTTTATGAAATTTTACATGCATATTCAGTAGGTCTGAGAATCGGCCAACATCTATATTTCAAACTTTTTTTTTCGTATGGCAAAACAGCGTTTGCCGGGTCAGCTAGTATTTTTATAAAAATGGCAAATTTGACAAACATGGTGTGTAACATGAAGGAATTATATCGTATCATTGGAATAAAGTCAATGAGCCACGTTATATTGTATGTAATTGTGCAATTTACATCAGTGATGTGACGTGACTTGACGTCAACACAAGACGACGTTGCGGAAGTATGCCACTTCAACGATAATAAGGATTTACGTCAAGTACCGGAACAAAGGAGTTATTTTTATACAACGTTGTCCGTGTGGTGACAGAGTAAGAATACAGGTGTCACCACCTCATTTCTCTCTGAGAGTGTTGTAAAAGCCGGCTAAGGGATATTGTAAGCTGAAAACATCTCAGAGATGATGATGATTTTGAAGTTTATTCCATAGCGCTGTAAATATTCAGTAGTTTGTGTATGAAAGAATAACAAACACACTGTGTACTGTTTACAAGTTTAGATTATTCTAAATTGAGTATTTTTAGATTATAGTGGCTATTCTTAATAATTAGTAGTTCCACAGTAGCTTTATTCGTAACAGAAGTCGCAAGTTTATATAGTATTTTGTGGTATTTTTCCATGAATTTTTAGGGTTCCGAACCAAATTTAATGTATGTTTCCCGCACAGTCTATCCATTAGACCTAAGAAAAGATTGACGAACTGTGTGACTGAAGGTATAAAAGAAAGGTAAATAGGTATATGACGTCTGAAAAAAGACTATGAAAAATTAAGACATGTTCAGTGTTCACCGACCCCAAATAATGGGATAAGGGCATGATAATGATGTTTTTCTCATATTCAGTTCCAAAATTAAGCTTTTTGCTTGAAAGTTTCACTGTAAACTTCAATATAAACTAAATAGCTCAAGTTTTATCAATGATGAATAGTATGTAGTCTAGCTTTCCATTAACTAATGTCTAGGAGATGCAGAGATTTAACCAACTAGTTATACAGACACTTTCTACTTAGATTGCAGTGCCGCGGACGTGCCTAATCGTTGCGAATATAATCTTGTTTGAGATTATGACTACATAATATAATATCTCTTTAATGTTAGTATGTTTGTTACGTGTTATATTATAAATAGTAATAGACTATTATACCTAACACAATTGTGTATAAAATTATACATATTATTTTTTTAAACCAGATATCTATACTTATAATAAATCTGTAGAGAGGTCAATTCTGTACATGAAATATATTTTCAAAATAACTATCAGGGGATGATTAGTGATCGATACTGATGCCAAAAATGCAATCAGTAAAAATTTTGTCTGTCTGTCTGTCTATCCGTCTGTATGTTCCTTATAGAAACAAAAACTACTCGACGGATTTTAACGAAACTTGGTACAATTATTCTTTATACCCCTGTGCAGGTTATAGTATACTTTTCATCACGCTACAATCAATAGGAGCAGAGTAGTGAAGGGAAATGTTGGGAAAACAGGAGAAGTTACTCCATTTTTTAAGCTTCAGTCGCGTGTGCAGCCTTAATGGTTAAAGTTACATAGAAATCAAGTATGGCGGAAATATTCTACATAAAATTGTCTAAAAAATATCCCGAAACAGCATATATCTATATTTTATGGTTGACTCACAATAACACGTGTAACTCCTGATAGCTTAGCAGTTCGTTGATTCTGATTATATTTGTTTACTCTTACGTTTTTATTACTCTCACTCAAGCAGTAGTTAAAAATGTTGCAAAAACAGGGACAATTTCCTAAATTTTACGCGGACGGAGTCGAGGGCAACAGCTAGTTTAAAATATCTTAGTTGAAAAACTAAAAAAGATGCTTGAAAATCCTGAATATTTTTTTTAATTATTGTATTGTCATCGTGATCGATCCGACAACTGCGAGTGGGTGAAAGTCACTTTCAAAAATAAATTCCGATAAATAGATTAATACTTGACAGATACGTTCCGAACTAATATAAGCGTGTTATTGAAAAGGAATTTTGATACAAGACACATATGATTTTGTTTATCAGAGATCCGCATGTGCAGTAAAAATTTAGGTAAAACTGAGTATCTACTAAGAATTCATTTTCTACTACGCTGTAATTATATCTTCAATAACATATTATGTTCTATATCATAAAGCTTATAGTTCGAGACCAAGAGAATGAGGCGGTGACAGTAATCTGTATTAGCTAAATCTTATTAAAAAAATTGGTCAAGTGCGAGTCGGACTCGCGCACGAAGGGTTCCGTACGATTATCTATGCAACATAAGGCAACGTTATTAGTATCGAGCAAGAAACGGTAAAAAAATCATGTTTGTTGTATGGGAGTCCCCCTTAAATATTTATTTTATTTTATTTTTAGTATTTGTTGTTATAGCGGCAATAGAAATACATCATCTGTGAAAATTTCAACTCTCTAGCTATCACCGTTCTTGAGATACAGCCTGGTGACAGACGGACGGACGGACGGACGGACGGACGGACGAACGGACGGACGGACGGACGGACAGCGAAGTCTCAGTAATAGGTCCCGTTTTTACCCTTTGGGTACGGAACCCTAAAAACGGTCAAGTACGAGTCAATCTATCGCACGAAGGGCTCCATACCGTTAGTATCATATTCCCGACCCTAAATAACAGGATGGTGAATGATGATAAAGAGCATCTTTGTTATTATAGCATCAACTGATGTACACAAACTGAAATTTCCAGCTCTCTAGCTATCACCGTTTCATAGATACAGCTTGGTGACAAACAGTCGGGGTGACGGCGGAAGTCTCAGCAATAGTGTCTTATTATACCTTTTAGAGCGGAATACTAAAAGTGCTAAGTCATTCGACAAAAATAAACTGTTTAAATGAAAACCTAATGACTTCAACGTCAATTCAAAGTCTTATAATTATTTAACCATGTTAATATATTGTGAGGTGTTGTGATAAGTTGTTTTTCACTATCGTAGCCTTGTGCTAATGTTACAGTTAAGTTTCCATTCCATTTAAAACGTCCTCGTTATCTTGGTGATATTTTTAGTTTAATTTATTTATTTCGAAATTAAGGTGTGCAATAATGTATAAAAAGAATTTAAATAACATTATTTTAGTCTCAAATTAAGCTGAAAGCGTAGGTTTTATATGACGTTTACTTTTTGTAAACATGTAATTGAATTACCTATATAATTAATAGCTAGCATGTATCTATCTGTTTACAACATAAATATTACTTAGTTGAAACTAGAGAATGAGGCCAATTTGGATGCGTTCAAAACTTAATCTAACTTAACTAAAATGGAATCAACTATGGTGTATTTTATAAACTAGCTATTTCGTTGTACATATTTATAATAATTAAAATCTTTAGTAAATCTTTAGTTTGCAAAGATTTTATAATATGAAACTGTAGACAACATTGTCGAATGGCTAACCTAATTATTTAATTTAGTTTTGTTATTAGTGCGATAGTTTCGCAGAATTGTTACTATTATCAGTTGGTCACAAAAAATTCAGATTTTTTTAAATTACCTTTTCAATTTATTATTGTATTATCATTGTTTCTTGACAGTGCAAAATTTCTGTTGAATTCGGCATTCTTGTGGGGACAAAAATGCCCGAAATATCGCCACAAGTTAAAGGATTTCGTTACATAGATACATAGATTAATAAATAGACGCATGAATACGAATGAAGCCGAGAAAATCGTGTTAAATATCAAGTCAATTATTTCTTTTAACAGCGAACTAATTCCGATAGTTTTAAAGCTTTACTTATTATAAAACAAAGTCGTTATTTTTGTTTTTAGGTCCCTATGTGAGCTTATAACTTCAAAAATACGCAACAGATTTTAATGCGGTTTTTTTAATAGATAGAGTAGAGGCAGAGGATGGCTCTTATGGCGTATAATTTGTTAAAGTTTCATTTCTAAATTCAACGCGTACGAAGTTGCAACACCTCTACACCTCTCTCTCCAGCCCATTTAAGTCCCACTGTTGGGCACGGGCCTCCTCCCCTTTGGGAGCGATTATGGTCTACTGTTCCACGCTGACCAGGCGTATTGGCACAGGGTTTAGTTTCTTGATTTCCATCTCTCACAGAGGATGTTATCTGTGTGCAATATTCCTTAGCTGACTTTTACAGCAGCCTTGGGAGGAGATGGGATGGTGATATGTATTTGTATTCTTAATCCGTCACCACACGGAATGCGGACAACACCTATTAAGTATAAAAAAAAACATTATAATCCAATATAACATTAAAATAAAACTACTTTTTACGGATTTAGACGTGTGTATTTGTTTTAAATTTTACCCCGACGTTTCGGAGACTTTGCAGTCACCATGGTCAAGGGTGAGACTGCATGGTGACTGCAACGTCTCCAAAACGTCGGGATAAAATTAAAAAACAAATACATACGTTTAAATCTGTAAAAAGTAGTTTTATTTAAACGAATAAGTCGCGCAAGTTTCAGAGAATATCCAATATAACATTTTACATATTATTACATTTCAGATAACCATACAAGATTTCAACAGAATCTTGCAATATATTCGTATGACACAATCACAACGTTCAGTTAGCAACAGGCGCACGTTACACAGTAACGTAACTGAACATGGAGTGTGTTCACACCGCACAATAACATACACTTCTTAGTATTCATTGTTTTGTAATCACTTCGATTATGATGCATCACCATGTATATAGGTTGGATATTACAGTTGGCAATAATTTTTACAAGGTTTAATTAACTTCTTTCGTGTTTCTTTTCTTTCTATGTACCCAACGAAATATTTAGTAAGATAGAAGATTTTCAACCCCTTAAAATTGTCGGATGAAACTAAAAAATGGTGAATAATTTTAAATACGTACTAATTTGCTTAGTTTAAAATCTAAAAAATACACTTATAAATCCTGAATAATATTATTGAATTGCATTGTCGTCAGTTCTTCACAAGTACCTATGTGTGCAAAACTTCAGATCACCCAGACTAATTAATGCAAGTGTATATTCTGTGTGCAAGTGGGTGAAATTCACTTTTAAAGATTCCGTTACATAGATCAATAAATTAATAGACAGATTTTGTCATGAAAATCCCATATTTTAAATCGCTTTTATTAAAAAGCGCGTTAAAATATGAAATTTTCATGACTAGGCATGCTAATTATAAGCTTTTTTGTTTACTTTCGGCCTAAAACATGTGAGATTTCTTTTCTTTATATTTTAAAAGATTTTATCTATACCTAGTCAGTATCCAAATAAAACCACTTTTTACGGATTTAGACACGTGTATTTGTTTTAAACTATGGCCTGACGTTAGAGAATTTATATAGTCATTATGTTTCATTACAAACTTTTATTTTTCCTTAAAAAAATTTTTCAAAATGTAAAACATATGATAGTCCAATATTTTACACAAAAAAAAATGTGAGGTAGGTAGGTACCTTACCTATAAATGCACGTTAAAAGACTTGTTTGAAATTGTTTAGACATGGCAAATGACGCAATAATTTCACAATTTACACTACTATTGACCACGTCTGGGCTTCTGGACAAGCAATGAGTATTTCCAAAACAGAGACATGTTTCGGAACAATATGGGATAACGGAATGTTTTGTAATCCTTGTAAGATGTCCTAATTTGGCCTAGGTACGCTTTTTCATTTAACGCATTCAATGCTGAATAATTTGCGAATTTATAGTCAATGCTAATAAAAGAGTCATTCGCCCAGTGCTGAAAACGCGTATGTGCGTTCAAAAAATTTTTCGCGTAGTGCTAAGAACGCTTATGTGCGTTCATAGAAAACTCGCGTAGTGCTAAGAACGCTTATGTGCGTTCATAGAAAACTCCCGCAGTGCGGCCGACGCTTATGCGCGTTCGGTAACTTTCGAGTTTTATGACTGTCATATTGTTATTATTATAACAATTACGGGTAATATAAAGGGTCTTTCACATTGGTGTTTTTTGTACTTAAACTATGAACTTTTCTCAAGTTTTTTATTTTGTCATAACCTTATCAAGCATAGGTTACTTGTCATCGCATAAAGTCTGTCATCCGTTTGACCATCGTCGGACGACGGGTGTACACAAAGAACAATGTTCTGAATTAAGATAATCTATCTGTATATGTATATACATATAATAAATCTATAGTAAAAAATATTTGTACATTAATTTTATTATATTTTAAATCTTTGTTTCATCGCAATCGGTCCACTCAATCAAGAGATATTTAGATAATACGAAATTTCTCAATATGGTTACTTGCAACGCCATCTAGCGGCGAAAAAGAGAATTAAAAAAATGATTAGGTCGATCGAATAAAAATCGATCCACGCGCACGGAGTCGTGTGCACAGATAGTTTATTTTAATAATATTACACAAAACAAAATACATAATATACGATACATCAAAAACAAATTCAGTCCAGTGTACACTCTCCTTTACAAACCCACATGTTACGATGTCTTCGAAACAATAGACACTCAGATTACGGGCTATAAAACGCACAGGTGCTAGATTTTTTTTATATGGACGCACATACGCGTTGGTCAGCATTTGGCGAATATCCAAAAAACGCGCATAAGCGTTTTCAGCACTAAATGCGTTAATAGATTACTTAATATATTCATACAACATCTGCTTTATGCGATTTTCCCAAGAATAATTTATTTTAACAAGCTTTATTAGCTCGGTACGTATCTATCAATGTATTAATTTATACGGTATTTTTGAAATTATTTTTCATTCACTTGCAATTGTCAGATTGATCTGAAATTTTCCACGCATATTAAAAACCAAAGACAATGTATAGGTCCCGGCACGAATCTTGAGCGCTCGGTGGTAGAGTGGGGATCGCTTTGCGCATCGTACACTTTATTGCAAAAAAATTGGGATGATTTACATCAATATAATTATATTTTGAATTTTTTTTTACATAATACATGTTGATGCTTGACTACATTCCACCTGATGGTAAGCGGTAATTAAATTAAAATACTTGTATTATTGTCTATTATTTAAATCATTTTAGGGATAACAATTGTTTCTAATTAAGAGTAAATAAATATTTACGGACATTTCACACAACGTCCGCTGGTTCCAAACTAAGCGTAATGATACTTGTGGTATGGATACCAGATTACGGATATAATACATATACTACGTTTTTTTCGTAAATATATCAAACAAACAATGATAAAAAATTTAATTTTAAAAGCTTTAGTTCAAAAATTTTTATGTATCAATATAATTGTCTTGAAGTGTACTCGTAGTCGTAAGGAAAGTGCATCTAGCACAGAGAACGAATCACGAGTGGCAGATATGACGAGACGCGCAGCAGACCAATCACATTAAATCACATACGATGATTTGATTCAACCGTTCCCGCGCTTCACCTCTCACCTCCAAATAGACCTAATAATTCACTTCTGCGCAGGTTTTCAAGCGCTCAAGATTCGTGCCGAAACCTATAGTAATTTTAAAAAAATATTCAGGATTTTTAAGCGTATCTTTCAGTTTATGAACTTGAAAATTAGTCTATGTATCTATTAAGCTGTAGGTTTTACAAGCATAATACAATATAATACAAATATAATAATTTCAGCTTTAGTAATTTATATTATCTTAGTTAGACAATATCTAATATATCTAATAGAAGTTTATACTTATATCGGAGTTCTATAAAGTATTTTTATATATGCGCGTTCATTACCTACACCGATGTAATAGTTATATTCTTTTATCTTATTATAAAACAGTCGTTATTTTTGTATGTATGTCCCTATGTGAAGTTTATATCTACTTTATACGGATTTAGGCACGTGTATTTGTTTAAAATTTTGCCCCGATTTCGGAGACGTTGCAGTCACCATGGTCACGGGTTAGACTCTGACAAATACACGGGTCTATCCGTATAAAGTAGGTAGTTTTATTAACAAATGAGTCGCGTAAGTGTTAGAGAATATTATGAGCTTTCAAAACTACGCAACGGATTTTGATGCGGTTCTCATTATTAGATATTATGGTGGTTCAAAAGGATAGATATTTTGTATAATTTGTGAGCTCAATAAATAAAACCTCAGGTGGAGCCGTGGGCTTAGCTAGTTAAAATATATCTATATACAAAAATAAAGTACGCATTCACTGCTGAGAAGTTTGCGAATTTATACCTACCCAATGCTAACAGAAGTCGCATTAGCCCAGTGCGGTAAACGCTTATGTGCGTCCAGAAAATTTTTGACGTGGTGCTTTGAACGCGTATGTGCGTTCATAGAAAACTCACGTAGTGTGGCTGGACGCAATAACGCGTTGTCTTTTACCTTGTTAAAGTGCGGTTGACGCTTATGTGCGAACTTTCGAGTTTTATGACTGTCTAATATAATAATTACGGGTCATATAAAGGTGTTGGATGGATAAAGGTGTTTCTACACTAGTCGTTTATTCGAAAGAGATTTTGTGAAGTTTATGCCATAATATTATTATATCTTCGTTCAGTTATTGTTAAAATTGTAAGTAATAACCTAAATAAAAACAGTAATAGTACAGGTACCATCTCTCGAAAGCCCTTTTATTCTTACCTATTTTTTTATTTACGCTTTTTCGCCCGCTTCTTAATAGACACCATTTATAAATACCTAAACTAAAACTACCTATTACTTTAGTTAAAAGAGCGAGTCATGGTGAAAACATTTCAATAATCTATTGTACCTACTAAATTAGGTTATTGCATATACGCATCGTCCCGCACTTGGTGAAGATCAGAAAAACGCGCATAAGCGTTAGCAGCATTAATTAGGAGTAAGAAAAAAATTTTTTTATTAGACTAGCTGTTTTTGGCGCAAAACGGTTGCATCTACTCAATACTACGGTATTTTTGATTACACAAGATTGAGTCCCACATGGACCTTAATTTGTCCTTTGTAAGAGACGGAAACCTCGAAACCTACTAAACTAAAATCCTTAACACTATACCAACACGCCGGGTCATCGTGGCACAGTAGACGTAGACCACAAACCTTCAACAAGTGGAAGGAGGCCCGTACCCAACACAGGGACGTCAATGGGTCGTTACGAATGATTCAATCGCTTAAAATGTTTTCAATAATTAATCTACGATCACAGATAGATTGTTATCCCTCTTTTATAGCAAGATTGCTTATCTATAGGTCAAGGTTTAATAAAAAAATCTAGAGAATCGGTTTTTTCTTTGGCTAAGTGCATAAAATGCAAAAGTTAACTTTTTTAACAAAATGCAATAAAAAATTCATTAGATAAATAGTCCTAACACTAGCAATACGCATAATTTGGGACAACCGTATTTATTTAAATTAATTTCCTATTAAATATACAGTTACATACATACGTGCCGAGAGCGCCTTGACAACAGTAAAGTCGGTTATTGTGCAACCGTCTTAATGACTCATACACTCATACTAAAAACTAGACGTTATACATACAACGTTATTCTACATATTAATATATAGATAAATATAATTAACTTGTACGTTTGTAGTATATCAGCAATTTTTTAGGGTTCCGTACCCAAAGGGTAAAAACGGGACCCTATTACTGAGACTTCGCTGTCCGTCCGTCCGTCCGTCAGTCCGTCTGTCACCAGGCTGTATCTCAAGAACGGTGATAGCTAGAGAGTTGAAATTTTCACAGATGATGTATTTCTATTGCCGCTATAACAACAAATACTAAAAATAAAATAAAATAAATATTTAAGGGGGGCTCCCATACAACAAACATAATTTTTAGGGTTCCGTACCCAGTATCTCAAGAACGGTGATAGCTAGACAGTTGAAATTTTCACAGATGATGTATTTCTATTGCCGCTATAACAACAAATACTAAAAATAAAATAAAATAAATATTTAAGGGGGGGCTCCCATACAACAAACATGATTTTTTTACCGTTTCTTGCTCGATACTAATAACGTTGCCTTATGTTGCATAGATAATGGTACGGAACCCTTCGTGCGCGAGTCCGACTCGCACTTGACCAATTATTAATAAAAGGTCATGATACAATTTTATAATTTACTAAACACTGCTTCTTTATCATTACTTATTGTAAAACAAAGTCGTTATTTTTGTATGTGTGTCCCTATGTAAGTATTAAAGATATCTTTAAAAGTACGCAACGCGTACGAAGTTTTGGGGCCACAGATAGAAGTTTATAGAAAAAAACAAATTGATTTTGAAAATCCCAGTTTTCTAATTGTATTAAATA
The DNA here is from genome assembly GCA_916999025.1 of Orgyia antiqua. Lineage (NCBI taxonomy): Eukaryota > Metazoa > Arthropoda > Insecta > Lepidoptera > Erebidae > Orgyia > Orgyia antiqua. The sequence goes on from OU779867.1 coordinate 18,335,623, forward strand.
ATAATTTTCTTAGTTCAAAAACTAAAAACACGCTTGAAAATCCTAAATATATTTTTAAATATTGTATTATCATCGGTCCTTGTTAATGGTTATGTATCAAAATTTCAAATCAATCCGACTATTACTAGAGGGTGAAAATCGCGTTCAAAGATTCCGTTACATAGATTAATACATACCGAACGTATAAAAGCGTGTTAATATAATGTAGTATCTACCAAGTTTATGTTTTGAAAGTTTACTGTGAAAATCTTAATATTATATTAAGTAATAGTTTGTAACATTTTTGGAAAATAGCAAATATCGCTCTTTAGTCTCTTTCTACGCCATGGTAAAAAGGTGTGATGGTGTGATAATGATTATGAAATAGTTTATGCTAGTAAAACCACAGGTTAAACATTAGTAATATACACGTCACAGCGCAACGTTCGAAACTCACGCCATATCTTACGTAAAGTAATACTTTATGACTCATTCATATACATAATATAATAATATTATATTTTTTAATATATTTAATTCAGTTTTTTACATACAATGTTATATTTGACATTTATTTACGGAAATAAACATTATTTGAGCGGAAGTTAAAGTAAGCGACCGTGACAGACGAGCGCGGTAGTTTTTACAGAAACTTAAACCTATTTTTAAATATTCTTGATGTATGGAGGGTGAAATCTTCTTACAATTTAATAGCGGATTTGTATATTCTTTTCTTCTTTCTGCCGTCGTACTTTATTGTTTCGGCGCAATATATTTTATTTTCCAACTCCTCTCACTCTCCTGAATAACATATGAAAATTCTATACGTACCTAAAGCACGTAGGTTTCATAATTGAAATCAAAATTTAAGATGATGATGACACACGCTCAAAATGGCGTGGACGCACTGGGGTTACTTTTAAGGTCTTTATAACAATATGGATATCATATAAAAAGCTTTGTAAAAAATATTTAGAAAAAATAAAGTGAACTATAAATCTTTTGGCTTGGGCTTATATGTAAGGCTCTTGTTATTTTTTTACTGAAGTTAAGTTCTTTCAATGAAGCAGAACTGTAATGTCTTTTTGTAGTGTTGCTATTAGTTTCGACTTTTCAGTCTCTTACAGATGACATCATCGAAATTATTCTTCTAGCACTACCCTTAATACTATGATACAGACTGCCGCACTCAGAGACATTTAATGGTTACTTAGGGAGCTCTTTAGTATTGATTTAAAAAAGTAAAAGTTAAGTTAAAACTTTTTTAAATCAATACTAAAGAGCTCCTTAAGTAACCATTAAATGTTAATGGTTATTAGGGAGCTCTTTAGTATTGATTTAAAAAAGTAAAAGTTAAGTTAAAACTTTTTTAAATCAATACTAAAGAGCTCCTTAAGTAACCATTAAATGTCTCTGAGTGCGGCAGTTAGAGTTTATTATCGTGTTTTCCTCAGAATTAGCTTTTCAATAAATTCGTGACTGATCTCTTGCATTCAAAAAATAATAAACGTTTATTTAGCAGATTATAAAAATTTAAGAATATAATATTTTGTTTTTTGTTATCAACTTATTTCTTTGTGTTGAATCCATGCACAAGGCTGTTAACTTATTAAATTTTGACAAATCCCTAATAGCGTTCATAGTTTAAAGTAAACCAATCATTTTAAATAAATCTGCTCAAAACTTAGAGCAATAACCCACCAGGAGTTGATCCTCGTTGAAAAAGATAAGAGAACGATGCTCATACTCATTGTGTACGAGCAGCTTGCTTAGCGACAAATAACTTTAGGTGATAATGGTACTAATACGACGTGCACAACTAAACTTCACTAAAAATAAAAACAACTATGGTGTATTCTGATGATTTGGTTATTTCGTTGTTCAAATTTTTATTAATTGAGATAGTTAACCTATGATATACAGATTTTCTAATAAAAAAGTTCGGTTAACATTGCCGAATTGTGTCATTGACGATATCAGTTTTTATTTAAGTTTGGTTGTGTCTGTGTGCGTAACCTCGTCCGCCGCCACCCCACAAACTTGCTAGTATATTGTTATAAAAAAACAGCGTTTGTAACAACTCTTGTTTGCTATAAACTCTAAAATGTATTAAGTATGTACACAGTTGTTGTACACAGACTACATTAATAATTAATCTGTTGTAAGGATACGATAAATCTATTTCTTCTCATAAATGAAACGCTTGTAACTTTATAATTATTTTAATTCCAGAATAAATATGATTTGTTCTCATAAATTAATATTATACCTGATACCGTCCATGGTGACATTTCCATAATATCTTTATTAACTTTACATAATTCCTTTTACGTTTATTCTTTATTTATTTTGCAATTATTCGTTTTCTAATATCCTTGTACATATCCTGGATTGATAATTGATATGTAATGAAATATATTTAATATGTTTAAGTAAACATGTCAAAATTTTGATGTTTGTCAATTGTCATAAATTTAATGTTATTTCTTTACTCTATGTAAAACTACGGAGTTTCTAAGTACTATGAATCATTTTACCTAAGATACTGGCTGATTGCTAGAATATTCTAGTATCGATGTTTATTTTTAAATTATTTAAATTTATAGATGGAAGTTTGGAACGTAAAAAAAAATAGAGAAGGCGACAGTTCGAGTTTGGTCTGGGTCGAGGATCGAGTGGTAGTTGCTGGCAAGATTATCTGAAAATCTTTTACGCCTAAGTGTGATCCAAGATCTCATCTAATAATTGGAGTCGCCGAGTTCGCCGACCAGGCCTAAAATAATTTATAAACTCAAGTATATTATTATACAGATTCCACCTACCGGACTTGGAGGGACAGTCCTGACCTGGTGACCGGTCTCCTGTTGCGGCCGTCAAAGCACGGCCAACTCTTCCACGGAGAACTAAGTGTTTTCCTTTTCCCTTTTCTTTCGTAACTCGCGAGTGGAGTGACTTTTAAAGTACTTTATTTGTTTGTGCAGTTTTCTTCATAGTGACAGCAGTGATTTAGGGACAATAGTGATTCAGGGACCAATAAATTAAACTTTCTTTCACTTTTTTTTGTTTCATTACAGTGGCGCCTCAACTGGGTGAACTCACCCCAACTCTCAAAATTCCAAATTTCGGCTTGCTCAAGCCTGGTGTTATTTTTTTTGGCATCGTATTTGACATTTTTAATTTTTTTTAACTCTCATCTATCATTCTATTAAAAATATTGTGTCACAGACTGTGTATTGTGTTGAAAAATATTATTTAGAAATTAATATTTTATTTTGTAATTTCAGACTCTAATCTTAACTGTCCGGTGGTAATCTGGCAGGGGAGAAGTCTGTTGTGTGACTGTGCAGCTTGTGTGGTTTTGCAGCGAAAAGTAATAAAATACTACGCTACAACTTATAAATCGCAGTTTGAACTAAATACCTTAACCTGTGAGACATGGCAGGATTCTATTTCAGTGCAAAATTAGCACCAAAATTTATCAAATGCACAGTTGTAGAAAAACTATCTCCACTCGTCTATATATTGCAGGACAGTAAAGGTGCAAAGTCAAAATGGCATATTAAGGACTTAAAATTGTAACTCTGTAACTACTTTTACGTTTATAATACTCATGTGTAATTTTTTTTTTATCAAATTTTTCTGTTAATTTTATGTTAGTAAAAATGTACTTTAACTTATTGTGTTTTACAGATAAGTAATGGAGAGAGGGAGCTTGTAACTATGAGATCTGTCCACATCTAAGTATATAATAAAGCTAAAAAGGTATGTTTTCAAATTTCTTTAAAATTAACTCTAGTGGACAGATGTCACTAACTTTCAAGCTCTAAATAGGTATCGATGCTGTTGTTCCTAAATTTAATACTTAGTTAATTTTAGTTGCGAAGGGATATGTACAATGATTGCCTTAATATACTGAACCAATTTTATCTTATCCTTACATATTATATTTTTTTTGGTATTTCTTTTATGGACGTTATAGGGCCATTATATTTAGACTTACTTTAGGTATAGGTTTACAATATAGTGCAGGCGGTTCAGGTATGGTTAGAGTGTAGTTGCCATTGGATGTGAGTAACTACCTCGCTTTTTTTTAATGGTGATGAATGCAGTATATAAATATATATCTATCTTTAAATATTATTATAGGAATGAAAGATGAATAATGAATGTGATAGCCATTAACCTTTAACGTGTCACTATTTGTTATACCAAGCTTTAAGGGGAGTACTTACTACATAAAGACCCTAGGTGTCTGTAATTTTTCTATTTGTCTATTAGGATCTTGTAGCCATCGGAGCTATGAGGTAAACTAGGCCTACTGCTAGGTATGCTAAGCCTGCTGATAGGTATTTCTTCTAAAAAAAAAATCAAAATGTTGTGAGGACATTTTAATTTTTTTTGCCGGGTTATTGGGGAAATGTAAGGATACGATAAATCTATTTCTTCTCATAAATGAAACGCTTGTAACTTTATAATTATTTTAATTCCAGAATAAATATGATTTGTTCTCATAAATTAATATTATACCTGATACCGTCCATGGTGACATTTCCATAATATCTTTATTAACTTTACATAATTCCTTTTACGTTTATTCTTTATTTATTTTGCAATTATTCGTTTTCTAATATCCTTGTACATATCCTGGATTGATAATTGATATGTAATGAAATATATTTAATATGTTTAAGTAAACATGTCAAAATTTTGATGTTTGTCAATTGTCATAAATTTAATGTTATTTCTTTACTCTATGTAAAACTACGGAGTTTCTAAGTACTATGAATCATTTTACCTAAGATACTGGCTGATTGCTAGAATATTCTAGTATCGATGTTTATTTTTAAATTATTTAAATTTATAGATGGAAGTTTGGAACGTAAAAAAAAATAGAGAAGGCGACAGTTCGAGTTTGGTCTGGGTCGAGGATCGAGTGGTAGTTGCTGGCAAGATTATCTGAAAATCTTTTACGCCTAAGTGTGATCCAAGATCTCATCTAATAATTGGAGTCGCCGAGTTCGCCGACCAGGCCTAAAATAATTTATAAACTCAAGTATATTATTATACAGATTCCACCTACCGGACTTGGAGGGACAGTCCTGACCTGGTGACCGGTCTCCTGTTGCGGCCGTCAAAGCACGGCCAACTCTTCCACGGAGAACTAAGTGTTTTCCTTTTCCCTTTTCTTTCGTAACTCGCGAGTGGAGTGACTTTTAAAGTACTTTATTTGTTTGTGCAGTTTTCTTCATAGTGACAGCAGTGATTTAGGGACAATAGTGATTCAGGGACCAATAAATTAAACTTTCTTTCACTTTTTTTGTTTCATTACACTGTGTTTTTGCACTATGCCTAGTGTTGAGACCATGTGGTTAGTTGCGCTCGGTAACAGTCATGAAGGTATAGATAAAAATGGAGTGCAGACTCTGAATACCTACTTGAAGCAAAAATGATGTATGGCTATCTCGCTCACTGTGGTCAAACCCTTTCTTTCTAAGTAGGGTAACCTTTATTGTATTTCATCCAGGACAAAACTTCAAGTAGTTGTGTTCCATATAGTGTCAACAAAATGTTCACTTCTAAGACCTAGCCCGTATAGATTTTATATTTCGAGATACTTTATGTACTGTGCGTAAAAAAATACTCAAAAAACAAACTGTTTGTTATCGCGTGAAAGTTTGGATAATTCTAGTTTTTTAACAGTAACTGGAGGTTCGGTTGTTAAATTTATTATTCTTTTTACATTTTTAAACACGTAAAATTTCCTATATTGTATGTACGATGTACCTATAGAATATTGGTGGGAAATAGATAATTACTAGAACAAAGGTGTAGTTCCTACGGCAATACGAAATTAATGAATGATTGTGAGATCTGCTTGAGATAAAATAATAATAATTTACCTTTATTTCAGACCTAAATACAGGTTACAAAGATACAGAAAAATGATTCCAACGAATTGAGAACCTCCTTTTTTCATCATCATCATCATAACATCACGCCTTTTTCCCATGGGGGTAGGCAGAGACTATAGAGCGCCATCTGCCACGATCGAAGCACACTTCCTTGGCTTCATCCACACTCATACATCTGGTCATACATGCCCGACGGTTGTAAGTGCTACGCACTTGCCCCTTTTGGAGTATCCCAGCGATGACATCGGAGTATATTTTTCTCGGGCGTCCTCTCCCAGCATTTCCACTTACTTTCGCCGTGTATATGCCTTTCGTTAAGCGTCTCTCATCCATCCTCTCCACATGACCAAACCACCTAAGCATACTTTTCTCCACCTTAGTCACTACATCCTCTTTCAGACCACAACGTTCTCTTATAACTTCATTTCTTAATCTCTCTTTCAAAGTCACACCACACATACTTCTCAAAGAGCGCATCTCTACAGCATTTATTCTACTTTTGTGCTTCTCCTGCCACACCCAACATTCGCTTCCATACATAAGCGTAGGTAACAACACGCCATTGTGGATCGCCATTCGAGCCTTTTCAGTAATCGCTTGGTTAGCCACAATAGCATGCAAGGCACCATTCAGCTTATTTCCCGCTAACACCCTTCTTTCCACATCAGCATCAACCTTACCATCTCTTGTAAAAACACTTCCCAAATAAACAAATTCTTGTACCTGTTCCACACTTTCATCATCTATTTTAATATTACATGCAGACATACACTCCTCTTTTTCAAACACCATAACTTTCGTCTTGTTTACGTTTACTTTCATTCCTTTTAGTCTAAATGCTTCATTCGTTCTAGTTACCATATCTTGCAATTCTTCCGCAGATGGTGCAAGTAGAACTTGATCATCCGCGTAAAGAAGACACTTGATAGGCAGCTCACCCATAACCAATCCATCATCACTCTCTCTCAAATCTACCAGACAACTATCCATGTATAGATTAAACAGCCATGGTGACGCTACACATCCCTGTCTCACACCCCTAGAGATACTAAACCAGTCAGTATATGCCCCATTTATCCTGACACAGGCTCTAGAATCCCTATAAAGAGATTTCAGTGCCTGCACCAAGCGCCCGTCAACTCCATACATAGATAGTGTCGACCACAATTCGTCCCTCCACACGCTATCATATGCCTTCTCCAAGTCTATGAAAGCGCAGTATACTTTCTTGTGTTTAGCCAGGTGTTTTTCGGCTATACACCTTAGGGAGAAGACCTGATCCACACATCCCATTCCCTTCCTGAATCCTGCTTGTACATCCCATAATTTTTGATCTGTCATACTCATCACTCTATTAATTAATACCTTAGCGTACAATTTGCCTACAACACTTAAAAGGCTAATGCCGCGGTAGTTTTTGCATTCCTGCTGTGAACCTTTTCCCTTATACAGTGGAACTATAACAGCCTTGCACCAGTCGTCTGGTACACGGCCGTGTCTCCAACACATATTAAAGATCCGGCACAACAGACTTGCTACCACCCCGTCACCGCCTTTCAGCATCTCTGTGGACACTCTATCATATCCAGCTGCCTTTCCAAGTTTCATTCCTTTCAATGCTTTCAGAACCTCATCCAGTTCAATCTGATTTTCGTCGCCCTCACCTATACTCTCACTAAATGATTCCACGCTTCTCGCTTGCAACCGCTCTCCTACTTCCTGTACATCACCTTGCAACCTAAATAAACCTTCAAAATAACCTTTCCAACGTTCCAAAACCTTACATTCTTCACTTTCTAAGCATCCATCGTCTCCTCTTATGGCATTCATCTTTAACGTTCCTGTCGATCCACGGGCTTCTTTTACCTTCTTCCAAAATAGTTTGATATTTTCACGAAAATTATCACACAACTTTATGTTTTCTTTCTCTTCCCATGCATTCTTCTTCAATTTTACAAGCTCTTTTACTTTGATTTTTAGCTCTTTATACTTCTCTTTCATTATATCTAGCGCGTTATTTCCATTCCTCATCATTCTTACTTGCGCTTTACAATTTAATAGATCCAGCCATGCTTGCTTTTTCCTTCCTACCAAACCCTTTACTTCATCATCTACCCAAACTCTGCTCATTCTATTCCCACAATTCCTTTTCATAACACCACATACTTTTGTACTTACTTGTATCATACTATCTCTAACCAACTCCCAAGTTTCTTCTAAACTAAAGTCTTTCACCCCATCCCATACTTTATCAGTCATCTCTTTCACTTCTTCCTTATACATCTTTTTGATATCCTGTTCCTCTAATTTTTCTACTCTAATTCTTTCTAGCGGGGTTACGGACGCTCGAGCTCGATGGCGCCAAGTCTTGAATATATCGTTTACTCTGCACATGACGAGATGATGATCTGTCCCCACATTGACACCCCGATATACTCTTGCGTCCGTAACCTTTCTCTTTAGCCTCTCATCCAAGATCACAAAATCAATCACACTTCGACTGTCTTGCCTTTCCCAAGTGTACCTGTGAATCTTTCTGTGATCAAACATGGTATTCATCACAGAAAGTTTCTTTTCCACACAAATATCCAGAAGGTTCATACCGTTTTCATTCACTCTATCATCTCCAAAAGCACCCAATACTCCCTCATATCCTTGTCTTTTTACTCCAACCCAACTGTTAAAATCTCCAAGCATAACTATTTTTTCATTCATCCTACATTCATTCACAACATCCCATAACTGACCCCAGAATTCCTCTCTCTCTGGCAGCGAGCTTCCCATATCAGGGGCATATACCCCTACAATAAAGAGGGAGTTAAGCCCCACCTTAGCCCTCACCCATACTATTCTACCACTTATACATCTATAGTCTTTCATACAGTTTCTCATTCTTTCTGATAGGACAATCCCCACGCCCTGACTAGCTCTTTGTGTCTCTGGGACACCAGACCAGATAGCAGTCAGACCTCCGTGCTGCGTCACGTCTACACCCTTTCGCTTGGTTTCGTTCACACACAAAACATCTATTCTCTTGTCTATCACCAAATCACACACTTCATCCATCTTATCTTTTAATCCTAAGCCGGTTAAAAATAACAAGGTGTTAGTAATTTCTTAGTAAACAAAACAAGTTACACAATAAAATCTATTTGGCATACCTAAGTGGAAACATAACTTTTTGTGTAGGTAGCGTAAAAACGAAAAAGGGTTATTGTACTCATATTTTTAAACATGTACTGTTATTAAGGGACCAACCATGAAATCGCAAAAGATATATGTTTCATTAATTTTGCAGATTAATTAAACATTATGAATACATACTGGACAATAGCTTTTCCTAGATTTCTGGGTTAGCCAATGTATTTCTATTTATTAATGTCAGTTAAAGGGCAAATTCGGTCAATAATACTTCTGAAAAAAAAAATACGTTACGTTGATTAAAATTAGTTTGTCGGAAAATCTGTAGTTAATAGTCATTTTAACTGACAATATGAATGTGGTTAAAAGTGGCTGACGGAAGAACGGAGAATCAGTCAAAATCAATTTTTACGTATATTTCTGTCTACAGCGTTTAAAGGAACCTATCATGAATGGCATGACGGGAGCTAAAAACCTAACCCACCCTTGTCGGGTTTCCCTTGGCTCCCTGTGCCTTGTGTTCCACTACTTGGCGCTAGGCAAGTCAGTTAAAATTACATTTAAACAGCTATATTGGGTAAAATTAGTTTTGAATAATTTCAGTCAAAAGTACTACTGTCGAGAGCTTACAGTCTATTGAGTGGTTATAAGTTTTGACTGTGACATACGAGTATATCATAGGGGGCTATAATAGGAACGATAATAAAGTTACAAAAAGGGCAAAAAAGAAACAACAGCACTTTCCAAATTAAAATCATTTAATAACTTTTCTTTTATACATGACTAAATATTATTGTTTTGTGTAATTTCTGTCTCTTACCACGTAAATCACTAAGTATATTTTCTGTATGACTCTTTAAGTGTTAAAAAATGAATTTGCAATTTTCTTAATTAATACGCTTTTATGCAAATCATTGCAATAAATTGAGTCCGTGATGGGATGCTTAAACATTTCTTGCAACAGAGGAGTAAAATGTTGTGATACAACATTAATTAATTTGTTTTCTATATTGTTTTCTCTGAGTTGGCCCATCAGGAAGGATTACTTTCATAAATGCCAGAGCTAGGATTTGGTACACCCAGAGTAGCTACTTGCCCCATAGACTCTTCCTGTAATGAACTGTCTATCTGAAAATTATAATATATTTTACAAAATATAGCCTTTTGCCATATATTCGAACTACTACATTTCTGAAACATAATAATAATGTAAGGCTCTCATTAGGCAGTCAGATCGGGGGGGGGGGGCTGGTTCAGAAAGCAGCAATTATCTCTGGAGCCTTGAGCGCCGGTAGTTTGGAAAATGTTCCTGATACTGGTGGGGTATTTTTTTTCATACTAGTTTTTATATTCCTTATAAATTCAAATATTTAACATTGTATAACATGTGAGACAATTAAAGGAGTTTGTAAATAGATACTTGAAATTTTACCTTGCAAGGTGATACTGCTTCTTGATTTGTAATTATAGTAGGAACTGCTGTTTGTTTTAAAAAATCCTTGCACTTTCATAAAATTTCATTTTCAATGGTACAATGGATAACCATAATTTCCTCTGGGTACTATTTTTAGGAAATCTAAAAAAATAATATTGTAGGTAAGTATATTAATGTTGTAAATAATGTGAAATAAAAATTAAATGACTAAGCAAACATGTATAATTTAGTTCAGGTCCCACAGAAAGTCCTAGATATGTCCTCAGTATGGTCACACTATTTCAAAATTACTTCTTGTAAACAAGAAAAATAAAATTGCACTAAGTCCATGAAATTCAATGTAAGACTATTAGATCTTTACATCGTTATCAGTATAGTTAGTTAGAAGTATGCTGAAAACATTGTTTAATCATTTTATGAAGTATTTAATTGAAAATACAAAGAAATATGTTTGCAGTTATTCAATGCCAGAAATCACGATCTAAACACTTACGCGTGAAATTGTATATCACCTCCTGGACACCACGTACTACCGCAACCACGCACTACACAAGTTTGCACCATTTCTTTAATTATAAAAATAATTAGAGTCGAAAATTTGAAACGAAGCTGTGAACCGTAAAGTAAACAACCGACATATTGGCACAATTTTGTCGACAACTTGACATATGGTGACCAATGTTGCCAAATTACGAAATCCTTAGGAAATGGGGAAAATAATTCACTGATTCGTCAACCATGAAAAGCATCCGTGATCTACTATTTTATTATTTTTAATTTCATTCATCGTATTTCAACTAGTTATTTATAGTTACGATTAAACACTATCAAATGACAGTGTTTAACTTGTGATTTGATATGTGTGGTGACTCTTTTTAAGAATTTACTAGGAGATTTTAATAAGGAGATAGCAGTACTAAGGCCACACTAAAAAGAGAGGTCAGACCACAGAGAGTGAGATAGAGATACGTAGGTATTTGCCTCAAACCGATGTTCCAAGTATGGCCTCCTTTTTTTTATCTATACCTTCATGGTAACAGTACAACACAGCACGAGAATATCGTGACGTAGCAGGTTTCATGTCACGTGTCGCGTGTCCAAGCGACAATTAAACCGAATATTATCGATAAATGAAGTTTAACAGAATGACTAGATTAACAGAAAGAAGTTTTCCGTCTCTTACAGAGGCTGCTAAGAGGGCTCGATACCAAATTATGCTCCATACAAAAATATGGGTATCGTAGTCTCCATTTTTCTTTGTGAAAGTTAAACCGATTTCAATTATTTTTACGCTTTATTATAGATATTATAAGTATAAAGAGTATATCTATGCTTGTATCACTTTCTTTTTTTCATAACATAATAACTAAAAGAAATATGATCATCCGAAAATCCCGCTTTTATTTGTTTTCTTTACGTAAAGTTGCAGCGACTATAACACATATTTGGTAAGGTTTTACCAATTAAAAAAAGTGATAGAAGCATAGATATACTTTTCATCTATAATATAGCGTAAAACAATCAAAATCGATTTAACTTTCGCAAAGAAAAATGGGGAGTACGAAAGGTCTTTTTTTCAAAGAATTTGTAGGTAAAATCTGCTTCAGCTATATTTGTCCCTTTCAGCGCGGCGCTCGACAATAGGGACAGCAATACCTAAGGCAATTACCTAAATTAGGAGTACAGTACCCTCTCTTAACTGGCTCTCACGGCACCTTTAGGATAAAATGGGATGGTGACACTTCATATTAATAAGTAGGTATTTAATTAAGAAACATATTATTTTTCTGTTTATATCGATTGCAATAGGTACACATCATTGTTGTTATCTTAAACCAAAGTCGAGGGTGAAATGTTATGTTATTTTTAAAATCGTGTGCAAAAAAGACTGAGTGCAAAGCTGTATTTTATAATCAGCATTTGTCAGACACACAACAAAGCTTCCATACAAATACTGCAATATTGTAGGGCTGAGTGAAAAATTCTATAAGTCTATTTAGCTATTGTGGAGACTCGTAGTGGACCGTGGAACGGTAATGCAACGAACTGTTATTCATAAGGTCACAGAGTTTGATCTCCGTACAAGACAATTTATTAGGTCTCTTTTCTAGAATACGTCTGCTCCGAGTTATACATACTGTCACTTACAGAAGACTTTCACAGTTAAAATAATTTGCCTAATTCAAAAACAAAAAAGAAACACGCTTGAAACCCATGATTTCTTTTTGATTATTGCATTGTCATCGGTCCTTAAGAGGATACCAAAATAGCTTCGTGCATTTTTCTATGTACGAAGTTTTCATTGTTTCTTTAGATTGAATGGCTAGAGCTCTAATTTTTAGGTATATGTTTTTTCAATATATGATCTGGGATCGCATGAACTCAGAAACGCGATTGAAAAAAGTTTTCGCGACAGAAAATCTTGGCGAAACAACCTCTCTAATTTTTTATTGTTTTCATTTGTCGGTCTATTATCGCGTATTAACTAATGAAATAACTTTAAAAACATAGGTAACTATTATGTATAGAAACACGTGGATCAGAATTAAAATATATTTAGTAGATTTTGAGTAAATAGGAAAAGTATCCCTAATTCTTCATTTTCTGTGCCTACTGGCTGTGTTAATATGTACGTGTCGACGGTGATATACGATAATATTGATGTAGGCCCTGTGTGTAAAATATCAGATCAATCCGACTACTTCAGATGCGTAAAAATCCCTTTCAAGAATTCCTTTACATTGACTTAGATATTGATAGATACGTACAGAGCTAAAAAAGCGTGTTTAAAAACATATACGAGTACTTATATATATATATATATTGATCTGCTTTTATTACAAAAATTATTGCGTGATGTAGATTTGAAATTTTGAACCCACGTTTAAGCTGTGAGGCTTTTTATAATACATACTTACATCACGCTGTTTCCTTATGGACAATTCTACTAAGTCCCACTATTGAGCACAGGATTTTTCTATTTCAGGAGAATGTTTGGTCTACTTATGCCATGCGTGTTGGCATAAGGTTTAGTTTGGAGATTTCCTACTCTTACAATTGTTTTTTCGATTTATTTATTCTCATGTAGTTTTTTTATAGCGAGGAGCGCTATAAAAAAATTACATGAAATACATGTTAAGCGCTAGTGCAATTGATCAGTTAAAGTGTCATCGACCTATTTCATTCCTAGAATAAAGAAATGGGTTGATGACACTCGTATCCTTAATCCATACGATTAAACGCTTTTAAAAGACAGATATATCTAGGCTAGTTAATAATCACGTATATACACGTACAAGTTAGTATCATGTTTGTAGTCAGTCACGTAGACTCTGCCCCCCCTCACGTAGTCTAGTGGTGACGTAAGCCACTGTTGCTATGTCGCCATCACGTCCGGACATGACGCTTCGTCATATTATCTGTAATGTTGGCACTTTGTAATCTATGGGATATAGATAAAGAAGATAATAATTATGATTTTGAATGACGAGTTTTTGATATGTGCATGGATTGGGTTTAATTTTATTGATTTCAAATCTATAAATATTTATATATAATAAGTTCGCTAAAATCGGTTCGCGAAAATTGTCAAAATTTGTTATTCATAATAATCTTTTTACGCAAAAGCGTTTATTTTCACTGCGATAAAATCTCCGTTTAAACCTCCGATAAGTCATTATGAATAAGACCACTAGTTTTTATTTAGTATAACTGTTGCTCGCGACTTCGTACGCGTGGAATTTAGAAAATTTTCCCCGGTTTCGTAACATTTTTTAATATTGCTTCGCTCCTATTAGTCGCAGCGTGATGTTATATATCCTATAACCTTCCTCGATAAATGTACTATCTAACACAGAATTAATTTTTCAAATCGGATCAGTGGTTTCTGATATTAGCGCATTAAAACAAACAGACAAACAAACACTTCAGCCTTTTAATATAATATTAGGTAGTATATACGTAAAAATGTTTGTTGTTCTTTGGCGTAAAAACTGCTGAATGGATTTTAATTAAACCGTACAGTTGTTTAGCTTATAGGTCAGAATAATACATTGCCTATTAATATCATCACGCTAATAGCCAATAGAGAGTGGGGCAGTAACTAAAAACGATGACATTAGCTAGTAGGTAGGTATAATAGGACTCGCACACAAAGGGTTCTGTAACTTTACTAACCGTTCTAAAGATGCAGCCTGGTGACAGACAGATGAACGCATAGCGAAGTCTTAACGATAGGGTCTCTTTTAACTTTTGGTACGGAACCCTAACAACTTAGGTTGCAGGGTCATAAGTCGTAAGATGTAATAGACATTAAAATAAATTTTCTATTATAATAATATATGTATTTTCTTTACAAACGTAGATTTAATAAATATTATTTATAATGTATGTAAACATGTCCATACACACACCCACATTATTGTAAGTTACACCCAAACACGCGCGAGTTTAATAGAAAACTTAAAGTTAAAGTTAAATTAAACTTACTGACGTTGCGCGTTGTTGTAATGGCGGCTTAACACAAACAGTAGCTGTGTGCTACAAATTATAAGAGATAGCGGGTTAATATAAAAAAAAATATCTGTCTCTCTCTCTCTCTCTCTCCAGCCTATTAATGTGCCCAACTGTGGGCTTTGTGGTCTCTTGTGCCGCGCTGAGCAGGCGTGTTAGTATAGAGCTTAGTTTCGAGTTTCTGTCCCTCAAAGTAGATATTAACTGTGTATTATCTTTCATATATTATCTTTCATACAGCATAATGGGAAGAAATGAGGTGGTGGCATTTGTATTCTTAATCCATCACCACAATGATATATACCAGAATAGTACATTACGATATTAGTGCGTTAAGATGGTTATAACATGCGAGGCAGAATTTCATGTAATTGAGCCGAGCATGTTATAACCAATACGCACGTATATCGTACGACGTTTTTTAACACATTTGCGAGGAAACAGAAAAAAAACATTAAATAAACTCAATCTGTGAATGCACACTGTTGCTTTCCCGCCATTTTAACAGCGCGCTAGCGCTGCCCACTGACTGGCGCCGCGCGGCGATTAGTTCGAAATTTGAATAGCAACAGCCCGCTGCTCGAGTCGTGCGGCGGCGATCAGTTCCATATTTGAAATGGCAAATAATACTGTTATGAAATTTGTATGGACTATAACTTAACTATTTGCTTTGGTAACACACGCGTTTTTTATGACCCGCTTTACATATTTAAAACCGGTGGAATTACATCAGCTTTACGAGCAAGGGTGTTAAAAATATATTTTGAACAATAATTATTAAAGTAACCGACATAGCTTAAAGAGCAGGAGTTTCTTGTCAGCTTTTCTCCTTAGTGCTTGGCCAGACTGCACACGCAGGCGCGGGGCGGACGCGGCGCGGCATACTTAAACACTCGCCGCGCCCGCGCACCCACTACGGACACTCAAATAAGGTTTCATATGTTTAAGTAGTCCGCGCCGCGTCCGAGCTTAGGTTAGGTTAGTTAGGCGCACTGAAGTAGCAATGGGCAGGCCCATCACTCGATGGACTGATGAGGTCGGTCCTAGAGAAGCGTCCACGTACTGAACGACGCAGCATGGAGACAGCAGCTTTGACAAGATGGTAGTTTTAAAGATAATATAAGCTCACATATGGACTTATATACAAAAAAATAACTTTGTTCTGTAATAAGCTAAGATTATTTTCGTATCATTGTATGTCAAACATCATTTTCCTTCCCCTATCCGTTTATTCCTTACTTCGGTTGTCTTGTTGCAACATTCTTTTAAATAAATAAATAACGCTGAACTCTCATAACTTGTGTCACAGTGTGTAGGTTTGTTTGTATAAGGCTTAGCTGACGTCCAACACAGCGTGCCCGTTACTTACATAAATTTGACTCTGTAGGCGATCTTTTGTGTTCATCAACACATTAATGAGATTTTTACTTGGTTTCATTTACTAGTCTGTTGTTATTACCTGACTTCTATGCATTGAGTAATTCATATGTACGGTAATACAGTTCAATGTTTCTATGCCCGCTATCTTGCAGGGAGGGTTTAGCATGATATTGTACTAGTTAAAGACTTATTGGTCTTATTCTATCTTATTCATAATGATTTAACGGAGGTTCAAAAGATTGTCAAAAAATATTATTTATGACAGTTTTTTTACGCTAAAACGTCAATTCTCTCAGATAAAGTGACATTATTTTAAACAAGCTTCGACCCTACCATAAACTTTCTTAATTATAACTTACTAGCTGTTGCCCGCGACTCCGTCCGCGTGGAATTTGGATAATTTTTTTTTTCGCAATTTTAGGAAGCCTATGTCCTTTCTCAGGGTCTAAAGATTGTCTGTGCCAGATTTCATCAAAATCGGTTGAGAGGTTTAAGCGGGAAAGCGTAACAGACAGACAGACAGAGTTACTTTCGCATTTATAATATTAGTAGGGATTTGTTAGCTTTTTTAATACTCCTAATTTTCTTCTATACAAGTGGAGTAAGAGTCTCTAGTTGTCCACATGGTGATGTATTAAGAATTCAAGTGACATCATCTCATTTCCTCTTTAGGATGCTGTAAGAGTCAGTTAAAGAATTATATTTATTAATTATATGTCATCATCATTTTCCTGCCCTTATCCCACTATTTGGGGTCAGCACAACATGTCTTTTTCTTCCATAGTTTTCTTTCATGTCGTATATGTATTCAGATACTATCTTCTGTGGGAGATTGAAAACTTGAAACCCTAATGTTTATAAATATTCCCAACACGCTTTGTTAAAGTGACATAAGGAATAGATTCCCAAATTGGAGGAGATCCGTGTTTAAAACTTACGCATAGCAGGACATGAGTCTCTCTCTCTCTCTCATATATTGTCTGTGTGGTGACGGATTAACAATACAAGTGCCACTACCCCATTTCTTTCCCAGGGTGCTGTAACAGCCAGCTGAGGAACAATATAAGCAGTTAACGTGTAGATACTGTAAGAGACGGAAAACTTGAAACTAAGCCCTGTGCCAACACGCCTGGTCAGCGCGGCATAGATCATAATTCCTCCCAAAGTGGAGGAGGCCCGTGCCCCGGAGTGGGTCGGTAAAGGCCTGGAGAGGAGAGGACATAAGTCTCTACATCTATAATAGTTTTTATATCACGTTATACCAGAGCCGTGCCAAGAATTACGCATTGCTGGACTTAGCAGAATGGCCTCTAACTAGACAACAACTTTTTAAAGACAGTGAGCTGAAACAAGATACCTTAAATGATTGTCTGATCATCAGAATCATAATTGTATGACCAGATGTATGAGTACGAAACGAACCAAGGCAGTATATTATTTTAGTAGATGACACTCTATAGTCTCTACCTATCCTCATAAGGAAGCATGATGATAGGTATGTACCTGCGTATCTGATTAAAACAAAAGCAACTAAGTCAATCATGAACGCACTACTTCGAATCTAAATTAGGTCATGTTGATAAAGATATATAAAACTAGATATAACTGGTTATATCCAGTATTATAACATTGTTCATAATCACACGGGCTGCTTGGTGATAACTGTTATCATTCTCTTCTATTTGTAAAGCTGTGCTCGAAATGATAAAATTTGGAGGTTGTACCGCGTCATTGTGAATCTATTTAGATTAAAATGCAATTTAAGTTTTTTTTAATATTTATGCATATTTTACACAATGTACTCTGGCCCCAAGCTAAGCTTATTTACTTATCAGAATACGAATATACTACAACTTGTGGAATTTAGAATGTTTTTCTCGTTTTTGCAACATTTTTTACTGATGCTTCGCTCCTATTGGTCACAGCGTGATGTTATATTATGTAGTTGATAAATGGACTACCTAACACAAAAAGAATTTTTCTAATTGGACCCATAGTTCCTGCGATTAAGGCGTAAACAAACAATCTCTTCAGCTTTGAAATATTCTAATAGATAATTTTCTTTTGTAAATAGGTACTTTACTTATACATAAATAACACCCAAATGCATTACACACAAATACAAATGTATCAAAAACAATTATCACACAAATACTAGTATGTACTGTGCGGGAATCGAACCCGTGACCTCGTGAACAGACCTCTTTGACAGGGGTGTAGCTACCGCCGTATCAGCCGTATCAATTATTAAGAAGAAAAAAATATGTAAATAATTTAAGAAAAAATTTATAAATACTTCTCAATTTTTTTGTTATTTCCGAAGTGACTTTTTTGTTTTGTGGGAAATCTTTACCCTTCTTAAGGGCCCCCCAAATAAATTTTTATACGGGGCCCCACCAAGGCACGCTACGCCACTGATCTTTGAAATTGTTTTGAACACACATTGACAGATGCTAAGTGTGAAATTCAACAGTCCTAGTGATGTAGTGATTCATGTTATC
Organism: Orgyia antiqua; assembly: GCA_916999025.1. Classification (NCBI taxonomy): domain Eukaryota; kingdom Metazoa; phylum Arthropoda; class Insecta; order Lepidoptera; family Erebidae; genus Orgyia; species Orgyia antiqua. The sequence goes on from OU779867.1 coordinate 18,354,483, forward strand.
ATGTAACAGACTGCTGTTCATTAAGATCGCGAGTACAATTCCTGCATAAGACATTTTACAGTAGTCACATAAATGTTTGTACTTCGTCTGTGTATTTTCTATAAAATTCCCAAAAACCTTGGTTAGACAGCTAACGTGAATTGTTTATTATATTTTATACTTATTTGTCTATTAGATCACCTTGTGTTTGGTATAATTTGTGATAATTATTTAATTATATGTTAATTATATTATATTGCACCTATTCTAGACAATACTACCTACCTACATCAATATAAGCTAGTTGTATCGTACATTTTCAGTACCTAAGTATAAGCCATTTAGAAGGATTTTCAAAATACTGTTTACTTTCATGTCATGGCAATTAGTCAGTTAAGCTCTTTTTAAGCAAGCGTATATTATTTATATCATCAATCTATAAGAGTAGAGAGGAAATATAATCAAAATTGAACAGAGCCGCTGGATGCAGGTGGCGCAAGAACATGCGTTACGGCGTTCTAGACTATATCATTCATTTATAGACTTAAAAAATAATGTCTGACTCATTTTCATTTGTAATACATGTAATATACCATGAGAAACGGATATTGAACAACAAATTATAAATTAAATTTAAATAATTGGCACCCCCCATTCAGAAGTCATGTTTAAAAATAAACTGTTAGGTATAATCAAAACTGGTCAGTGCCTCTCTACAAAATTAAAAAAAAACAAATGACTATTATTAAAAAAAATATGTACTATTTCCTTCCACAATAATAATTGGTTACACAAATCGATTTATATTCGGTTCCCGTTATGTGTATCCGCGTAGTAACAACTAAATATATTGACTAGGTAAGTGAAGCGGTTTCTCTCGCTTTTATTATTAGGTACTGTTTAGTTTCGTGGGTTTACGTGTAATGTTATTTATACACCTAAGCTACATTAATTAGTATTTAGGGTAAAAGATGATTTAATTCTGAAATTATGTCTTTTATTCGAGTGATTCTTATCAATAAAATAGATCAAAATGTATTAAGTATCCAACATTTTAGTTTTCATATAATATGCTACCACTCCAATTTAAAATTCCTTAATCTATACTTATAATAAATCTGTAGAGAGGTCAATTCTGTACATGAAATATATTTTCAAAATAACTATCAGGGGGTGATTAGTGATCGATACTGATGCCAAAAATGCAATCAGTAAAATTTTTGTCTGTCTGTCTGTCTGTCTGTCTGTCAGTCTGTATGTTCCTTATAGAAACAAAAACTACTCGACGGATTTTAATGAAACTTGGTACAAATATTCTACATACTCCTGGGCAGGTTATAGTATACTTTTCATCACGCTACAATCAATAGGAGCAGAGTAGTGAGGGGAAATGTTGGGAAAACGGGAGAAGTTACTCCTTTTTTTAAGCTACCGTCACGTGTGCAGCCTTAATGGTTAAAATTACATAGAAATCATGTGTGACGAAAATATTCTACATAAAATTGTCTAAAAAATATCCCGCAACAGCACATATCTATATTTTATTGTTGACTCACAATAACACGTGTAACTCCTGATAGCTTAGCAGTTCGGAGCATTCTGATTATATTTGTTTACTCTTACGTTTATAATACTCTCACTCATCCCTAATTTAAAAAAAGTTAACATTAATACCTATTCAATAAAAAAAGAATCATAGAAATCGGTATAGAAACACCAAATTTATACATGAAACAAGCCATCGCGCCGTCGCACGTGAAAATTTTCTAAATTCTACAGCTAGTGATTAAAAAAATTAAAGAACATAAAATTTTGCTATCCTAGTAGAACAATCTGTTAGGTAGTTTAATAAATTAATTAAATTAATATTAATTTAAAAATAAAATATAATAATATGAATACGTATTTTCTAATTATTTAACTACGTAATAAAAATAAAGAGATAAAACAATCAAACAAATAGGCAATAAAATAAATATTAAACAAAATTTTATTACAATTTCAATAAATAATTAATAGAATAATTTGTAATTTTCGAACGATAAAATTCGAAATTTCAAATCAACAAAGTAATAGAACAATCAATCAAATATGTAAGTAATAAAAAGAAAAAAAAAGCATTCAAATTTGGAACACAATCGACGTAGCAACAACAGCCAGTATGAATAAAGAATTTTTGTACATTTATACAGCTGCCACCCTAGGGTGACAAACCCAGTTGTCAGCAGTGTGACCTTGCTAGCTATCCTTGGTAGCGGTGTAATAACTCGTTACGTACGTACTTAATGATGGTTAATGCTCCGTTGAGTTCGGAAAATTACTGGATTAATACCACTTTAAAAGTACTTACTTTGTTGTTGCCATGTTCGAGTGAGAGTTGGTTACTATTGTTATATTAGGTGTGTGCACGCTCGGAAAATTATGCCACTTTTGTTCAATATCACGGCACTAAAGAAGTACATTAATCTACTAAATAAAGGTGAAAGCAGGATCAGTATTGTTAGAATTTTCATACTAACTACTTACAATTTATGTAGCTTGAACTGCTTTTTATCTCCTAACATCATGTAAGGGGTAACCACAGGGTGCAACTCGAATATTTTTACGGACATTTCACACAATGTCCAAGGGTCCCTAAATAAGGGTGATGCTTGGATTACGTGAGGGTAACAGATTGTGCATTTTCAAATTCAGAAGGTTCAAAATTCTTGTACAAATATCTTCTGTATGTATATATCAGTCTAAAAATTATGCCTAGTAGGTATCGAAACCAAAAACCTCATTTTGGGTCACTAATGGATAAGCCAAAGCCCGTCTTAAGCAGTATTTTGTGCGAATGTGTTCTGTATTAAATAAAATAAAAAAGTCGTTTTAATCTTATAAATCGTTCCAGTGTTAGCGATTACTAATAAATTGTAATAACATTTCAGTACAAATTGCTAGTTTAAAAGAAGTTTAATATACTGTAGCAGAGTTACAAGTGTTTTTCTATCCTGCTATATTGAAGATTAAAAAACCGGACTAAGTATAGACACCGGATTCTAGTTAGACGAGATGTAGTTGATATCATAAGATCAAGTTTTTTTTCCATGGAGGGACTGTTATCCGACCTAGCCGACCCAACGGGACTACTATATTTTTATGATTCCATCAAATATCGGGATACTTGATACTACAATTATTTTTAATCCTGCCTAGTTTTCATGTCCTCTTATGTAATAGTATTTTAAAAGTCCTTAATACAGACGAAAGAAAAGATCAGCTTAAGGTTATTTCTGAGACTCTGAGGAGCTACATGAACTAGTTCACGCATCACCATTTCTACTTCGTACCACCAGACAATCGGAACGTCTCCATCCGTACGTTTTAGGCATACCACCTGTCTGACTATCACCTGGCTGTATCACATGGACGGTGTAAGCTAGACAGTTTATGTATAAGTCTAATCTTTGTCTTATTAGTTATCAGATATTTTACTAAGCAACTTTTCTTAAATGTATTTACTAAATAACTATTTCTTGTCATGTTAGCTTTGCATGCGGGTTCTTTGTTAAATTTATATGTCTGTTGATACAAAATGTAAATATTTAAACATAAATAAACAACAATAAAGTTGGAAAGTGTGAAACCTGCCTGCCTACTATTTTTATATGTCACTGGTTTCTGCATAAGTTAGTGGTCTAGCAAAAACTGCCTTGTTGAACAAATATAACCAACTTTCTCTGTTATCCGTTGATCAATATTTACGTACTAAAATAGATATTATGTATGGTTGATATATCAAGTATTATTCTATTTACTAATCAATGGTTTAATCAAATGTATATTAACTTGAAGAAGTATTGTTTATTTGTTTGCTGAAAAAACGAAACATAAGCAGCCAGTAATAAACATACTGTTAAGATTAACTTTTTCATTAAAATATACCGATGTGTCCTTAAATTAAAGAGGAAAGATACTGCAAGCCACTGGCTGTATGCAAATATAATGTGTTGGTACACATAGATATAATGAGGCATTCTAAATATAATCTGTTAGGATTACCTTCGTATATATACAACAGCCATTGTAACGATAAACACGGTGTGGCTAAATTATACCGAAATGATGTCATAAATATGTTATTACACCAAAATTGCCGATCCTATTGAAACCATAATAATCATTTGATGCTATTAAATCATCATAATGGCCCATAAAAGAGCTTACCTATTTATTGACCATTGCCCTTTCAATCGGCAATTATGGCAAATGGACGTAATGCCACTATAGTCAACTGTTGAATTGGCTGAAATTGACCATTAGGCTTATAATGTGACGTTTCCAAAACATCCAAAGATTTTAAAGGACATTTATTGAGGCACATTCACTACATCAATGAATTTTAACTAATTTTAGAAAATTTTGCTCACGTTATACCATGATTTAGTCACTATGTCATTACTACTATGCCAGCGTTGATCCACTAATTTTCTTAAGTATTAAGTATAAGATAAATCCCTCTCTTTTCATCAGAAGGTTATACAACTTTACTATAATCAATATATAGAAAGAAAGAAAGCATTTATTTTTCCAACTTATGGGCAAAAACAATTTACAAGTTACATTATATGTATCCATTTTTATCGCAAAATTATATCGGAATCTTAAATTCACTATTATTTAGCATATAGCAGCATAGGTACAGATTCTTATAAATCAAAATTATTTAATTTTTATTATACAGGCTGTCCCAAAATTCAACGTCAAGCCGAAATCGCATGATGGGTAACATAACATCTATCAGTCATAACAATTATCAGAAAAATATAAAAAAAAAATTATGTCAAGTATATTTAAAATTATAGCAAAAAACATTTTATTCGGGAAAATGTACACCCTGTAACAGTTTTTACCTTCCTGTTGCTACAAATCTTTACTTTTTGCCATTTTTTTTTACTTATTTCATCCTGAATAGTGCTTCTGTAATTTGTAACCTTAAAATCTGAGCTAACTGGTCCAGCTTGAAAGAAGATGTCATGTTTTGCAGAACCACGTTTTGAAAATCAGTTTTTTGCTCTACTTTAACTAACGGTCCTGAAAAAAAATTATACCACGCAAGTCTGGCAAGTAACTTTAAAAATTAGCGCATTTAATAAGGATTCTAAAGTGGTATAACACTTATTGAATTATTTATTAAATCGGGTACAAACAATATTTTTTCAAGGAAAGTCGGTTATTAATAATTTCTTTGACTTAACTAAAAGTTCTTAAAATTCTAGTGAACTCAAAGCGTTCCTTAAGACCTCAAATTTCAAATTCTTGTTCGAACGAGTCATTCCATAGAGGGTAAGAGAGAAAGATAGAGACGCTTATGAGTCACAGAAGCAAATAAGGATCCTAGTAGTAAAAAATAATAAAAAAACAGTTCCGTTTCAATCGCAACATTTATTACAAAAGATGTTCAAACTGTTTTCCTTCAGTTGCAATACAAGCACGACATCTCCTTAAAAAAGATCTTGATATCAGACTGGCGAATCTTCCATTATTGACAAAATCAACTGCCTCCGTAATTCTCTCTCGAAGGTCAGCTTCATTTTCGATTGATTTTGAGTAAACCTTTTCTTTTACTGCTCCCCAATAAAAAAATACCTTAAAAAAATACCTTACCCATCATGCGATTTCGGCTTGACGTTGAATTTTGGGACAGCCTGTATACGTAGCCACATTTGCATCTCTAATACCGTCAGACTGCAGATTCACGTATTCTGCTATCACGTCTGTCGCCTTAGGCTATCAAAACCAATATTTACGCAAGACCGCGTTCAATGTCAATAAGCAAAAACAACTATAAGAAATATGAACATTCATTGAAATTGACTGAAAATCATTTGACTGACACTGTCAATTTAATTTTGGAAAAAAAATAACATTCATGTATAAATAGAGTTATTATTATATTAAATTTAGTACAAAAAATATCAAGTCATTTATTTTTTGACACTATTATTATTACTTAATAACGTTTTGGTTAGAGACCAACCACAAATAGTAGTCTGCAGTGACGAATGAAAGAGGCTCCTAAGCACTATTACTCAGTATTTCTATCCACAAATCTTTATACAATATCGATTTCAAGCGGGATGAAATAAAAGAAACTCCGTAATATTATCTATAATATATTCATAACCGTTTAAAGCTAACATAATATATTCAGATCATATTCTTTTTTCAATGTTACTTTTCACCTAACAAAGTTATAGAAGCAATTTAGAAGTTGCAAATTGAAAGTCCAAACGTAATACTAAACGCTCAGCCGATTTAATATTTTGTGTCGTACCCTGTTTCACCCGACTTCACCCCACCCTCTCCACAGCTGATTGAAGGGAGTCAGGGGACAGATGCCTGTTATTTTTTCACGCAACGTTGCCAACCAGATTGGTTTGAATATTTAAATAATTGCTATAGTGAAGTCATGGGTTGTGACTTTTACTTTTTCTCCGTTGAATTTTGTAGCTTTGATAAATTCAATATGAACAATATTTAGAAACGAAGTTGAGATATTTATGTTGCCTTGACTTTGTAAATAATTTTATTATAAATGTGTCACTTTTACATTATGCTAACAGTAACTAAAACCATTAATAATGACATAGTGACTGCACTGGATATGGATGTTTTTTTAAATTATTGGTTACCAATAAAATAAGGAATCTTTAACAGTGTTAATTTATTATCCGTGAAAAAAATATTTTAATGTATGTTATTATTTTACTCACTATCAATGTCTATTTGCATGTAAAATAAGTATCTGTTATTAATTATTATCTAATAGATTGATCGTATCAGATTGAAATTATAATCTAATCAGATCTGAGTAAAATATCAGTGAAATTATCTTGATTATCGTTTTAACCAATTAGCATGTCGGACAATTCAATCGATTTATTCGTGGTTGATCTATCTATAGGAGTATATCTTACGACAGAAGACACAAACACACATTACTAAAATTGCTCAAACCATCCAATCGATTAGAATGCAATAAAAATACGATGGTAATTTTTTATTTAGATATATGTTTGTCAAAAATCAGAAAGTAACTTTTACTAAGAATAAACGTATGCGTTATTATTTTAATGTAGATATTAAATGAGATACTGTAATACGTACATCGAGTGAATCATTTGAGTGGTTTGTGAGATCTTTCCAACAATGGAACAAAGCACAATAGTGGCACTTTTGTCATAAACCATTATGTGCCGGTTCTGTGTCACTATAAATGTACTTAATGATACACCCATTATTTTTATCTGCATGGCAACAAGACGACTACTGGTGCAGCTACCTCATTTTTTATGACGTCACGTGATGCGAATGTTTTTTGTTCGATATTTGAATATTGGCGCAATATTTAACTTTTTTGTTCGATTTTTAAATATCGATATTCTATGCTAAAATTATAAAACTGAAGAATTTGTTTGTTTGTTTGAACGCGTCAATCTCAGGAATCGCTCGTTGGTCCGATTTGAAAAATTCTTTCAGTGTTAGATAATACATTTATTGAGGAAGACTATTCTATATAACATCACGCTGCGATTAATAGGAGCGAAGTAGTAAAAAATGTTATAAACATGGGAAAATTTTTCTAAATTCTACGAGTACCTACGGAGTCGCGGGCAGCAGCTAGTTGGTAATATTTATTTTTTTCGTTTATCTGTGATATCAAATCAGGTAACCTGCTGAACTATCAGAAGTGTTTGAGATATAAAGTGTCTTATTTGAAACCTGACTAAAGCATTTCTGATTGGTATAATTAAGACACTCATCATTTAAAACAAGATCAATTTTAAATCCGAGCAATTTTACACTTATATAGAAGTGCTTACAGCTTTGTTCATCTGGTCTAAATATTTGTATTACTCCCAATTTGACCTACACGGTAATCGAAGTGTGAATAATAAAAGCATATTTTTTACTATAATAGCAATAAATAACACCCTAATAGCTAGGTGTGCCAACATCTGCCATCAAGGTGGTAACAATATGTTAACCGACTACAATAAAAGGTACTACCTACTACACATTCCTCATAATACAAATCTTCAATATTATACTTTAACACGATTTAATAAAATTCAAAATAAAGCTTTCAAATACTTTTATAGTTTTGTAGTTATTGCAATTAGCATTTTTTAACGCAAACATTAAAATCTAATTTTGCATAAAGCGTTTGAAGTAGGTATTTATAAGAGTCGTCATCATATTTGCGAATCAATAATAATTTTCAATACATCTTTTACCCCTACCATTTGTCGGTCACTCAGTCGAACGATTGAGTGAGTAGTAGGGGCGACCTAGGGTTGGCAATTCACAAAAAGTCTAATATAAATTGTTATCTTTAAACCTTAAACAAAAACTTTATTCGCAGTAATTGTAAACTATATATGTTTAGAATCGAATATGTTGAAGAATTGAATTTTGTGTCGCTTATTCTTTTATTTATATACTTATACATTACTTTATCATTATATTTCAGATTTCATCAGTTTCATTATATACAGGTTGTACCTATGAATCTATAGCATCATGCACGGCAATAGATTTTTTGGTAATATCCCTCGAAATAACAATACACGATTGCATAAGCGTATACATCTTATTTGTTCGTGTATTAGAGAAAACAAGACGACACTCGACGACTATGAAGAGTCACTTGGTGCAAATACCTAGGATTTATCGACACAAAGATGTTATTCGCGTTAAAAAATCCATTAAAATTAATCATAGCGATCTTAATTCCTATTTTGAAGACGCCAAAGTATTAACCGGGTAATTATGACGAATGATTACAAGCATACATAATTATTATTTTGTCGCACCTTTTTTGATGGGGAGAGACTATAGATAGATAGGTTCTAATCTACTAAGATTTAAACATATTTCAACACTCATACAGCTGGTCATACATCCAAGAAAATAGTAAATGCTACAAATAGATAATATAATATACATATGTGTGCCAACCCTACCGCCTAGCAACAGTAGTTCGCTCTATTGTCAACTGTTTGTGTGTTTTTTGTAAGTAACTCGTGCGTGACGCGAGTTCGCCTCGGTTACAGCTCGCGGAACATTTTGATCCGTACCGTTCGACAATGGTGTCGCCATTTTTTTATATATAGTTCTTTTGTCGCTTATCGATTATTAATATAATTATTAAAAAATATTATATTACTAGCTATTGCCATATGCATTTATAGTAACTGCCCCACTCATGTACTTTTAGCGAGAAGATAGACAACCTATGCGTTAATCTGATCTGACCTAACCGTACTTTAAGTTGTTAGGTGTCACTAAAATCATTTCTATAGTTTTTGCGTAAAAGATTAACGTACATAATTATTATATGTACAGGCTTTCACGTTTTCAATATTAAGTAAGGATTACCGACCGAGAATCGAATCCGTAATTATAAATCGCTTAACTCTGTCCGTAATGGCCGAACCATAAATAATATCGTGCCGTAAATCATAAAACCGTAAATGTTAGTAATTTGGTGGCCATAGGGGATGTTTTAGGGGGTTTTGGGAGGCAGTATTTTTACGTATGGTTATGATATGTGGTGGTTTAACTACCTGTTTGAATCCCGGGGGGTGTAAAATCTGTGTTAGTCAAATATGAAATGTATTGATTATGTAATTTGTGTTCTCCTATTACCTAAATAAACATAACACCACGCTTTAGTAAATTAGAAGGGTTGGCAGTTATTGTCTAATTTTGGAAAACCTATCAACATAGACGGCGTCTATGCCATTGTAATGCAAGAAATTATCATTCTATAAAAAAAAAAACATTTGCCCAAGGGCATAGATTATATCTACAGATTTATTAATTCCCATAATCAGTAACTTTCAAACGAAAACCATACCCCATTTGCTACCTATTAAAAAAAATCTTTGTGATACCGGACGAAGAATGTGTTGTGTGAAAACGGTGTTGTTATCCTTAGGACTATAAGCTCCTGTGATACGAAATAGGATAATATTCTGTTTCGTATCATAGGAGCTTTAAGTCGTAGTGATACTTTAAATATAAAGATAAAAGATGTTCCGTCTAATTCAAACAATAATCAACATCTTAACGCCATTAAAATAAACAATTTCCACTAAAAGTCATTTTTAAACAATGAGAATCGAATGAATCGATAATGGCGGACTTTTACGATTCATTCAAAGGATGAAGGGTTCGTTAATTTAAGGTGTAATCGTTTCTGTGCCAATCTCCAGCCCTTCGGAGTGAAATCGTTCAAAAACTCATTCCCAGTTTCTTATTTGTCAATTTTCAACAAAGTTACTGGCCTCCTTTGTATAGGTCCCGGCATGAATCTTGAGCGCTCGGTGGTAGAGTGGGAATCGCTTTGCGCATCGTATACTTCATTGCAAAAAAGTGGGGATGATTTACTTTAATATAATTATACTCAGAATTTTTTTTTTACATAATACATATCTATGCTTAACTACATTCCACCTGATGGTAAGCGGTAATTAAATTAAATTGAAATACTTGTATTATTGTCTATTATTTTAGGGATAATAATTGTTTCTAATTAACAGTAAATAAATATTTACAGACATTTCACACAACGTCCAATGGTTCCAAACTAAGGGTAATGATACTTGTGATATGGATACCAGATTACGGATATAATACCTATACTACTTTTTTTGTAAATATATACTTATAATAAATAGAAATCACCCAAACGCAGTACAAATACATTCATTCGTTCATCACACAAATAATTGTTCTGTGCGGGAATCGAACCCGTGACGTCGCGATCGTAAGCCCGTCAATAAAAACAAACAAATATAAAAAAATTATTTTTCAAAGCTACAGTTCAAAAAAAATTATGTAGCAATTTAATTGTCCTGAAGTGTACTTGTAGTCGAAAGGAAAGTGCATCTAGCACAGAGAACGAATCACGAGTGGCAGATTCTGATATGACGCGACGCGCAGCAGGCCAATCACATACGATGATTTGATTCAACCGCTCCCGCGCTTCACCTCCTACTTCCAAACAGACCCAATAATTCACTTCTGCGCAGGTAAAGACCAGCGCTCAAGATTCGTGCCGATACTACAAATTACATTTTAAAAAAAGAATAGCATTTAAAAAAAGGCTAAGTATGACTAAACTTCCGCACGAGGGGTTCCTCACTTTTATTATCATATTCATCATTATGTGATAACAATCACATCCTAACTACTACTTATTTTCGTATGGGAGCGCCCTTAAGTATATTTTTCTTTTATATTTCTTGTGCTATCACAACAGAACAGCTGCTATCAGCAACACAATTAGGTACAACATCTATGAAAATTTTAACTCTAACTAGCTATGACCGTTCATGAGATGCAGCCTAGTCACAGACAAACAGACGTACAGTACAGACAGCGTGATTCTGTATAATTGAGTATTTTTAAATAAAGTTCAACCGAATTTTGGCGCCTTTGAAATTTGAGGGTTTTCCGCAATTTCTCAGGAGATAATCATCAGATCCTGACCCGGTGCCAATGGTGGTCCCATTGCCACGGAAACCACCAGTTTCAAACAAAAAAAGAATCATTATAATCGCTTTACCTGTCAAAAGTTATGAGGTACAGAGACGAATTGAGAACTTCCTCCTTTTCTGAAGTCGGTTAAAAAGGGTCCTGTTATCCTCTTTAGTATGGAATAGGAGTGAGGCGTATTTATCGTAACAGGTAGATTTCACTGTGAATTAAAGATACCAGATACTAGCTGTTGCTGCAATTAAGAAATCACTGTGATCAAAAATAACAGGCAATACCATTCAACCGTCCATACAAATTATTAAAAAAACAGCTGAGAACAGCTCTGCATGAACTGTGAAAAAAGAACAGCTGTTCTTTTTTCACAGTTCATTATTATCCGAAAAATATAGTTGGTAGTTTTTCAAGAAGAAATCATTCTACATATGATACATCCATCTTTGGTCGTGTAATGTGTTATCAGGAACAGCCCGCCAATGCAAGAAATATAGTTGGTCGCTTATCAAGAACAAATCCTTCTTTATAAGTAACTTTCAAACTTGGTCTTTTTATCTGTTATTTACTCTGTCTCGTTCACGCTTATTGCATTGGCACGTGCTAAAACGAGATGCAAGTTATATAGAGTATATATATAGAGTAGATTAACATGAGTTGCCAGAACGGAATTTTCTTGTAATTCGAACAGAAAATTGATAATAAAAAAAGGATCAATTAATAAATCTAATATATAAAATTCACGTGTCACAGTGTTAGTTACCGTACTCCTCCGAAACGGCTTGACTGATTTTTATGAAATTTGACATGCATATTCAGTAGGTCTGAGAATCGGCCAACATCTATTTTTCAAACCTTTTTTTTTTAGTATGGCAAAACAACGTTTGCCGGGTGAGCTAGTTTTATATAAAATTATAACAATTCAATATTTTAAACTTTAATTTCTAGACGAAAAATCGCGATTTAGAACGTTTTTGTTTCTGTCAATCAAATTTTATATTACAAGCAAATGTAACTTTAACAATGGATGATAAAGGCGAATTTGAATTGATACTTGAATTATTACAATTTTTTTTTTAATTTCTCCCTATAAAAACTAAACAAAAATACAGTTGTTTGCTGTAATTTCAGTAAAAAAATAAATAAAAAAAGTTTTGAGTTTGTGAACTTAATACAAGGTTTAGTTCTAATAAAGTATAAATGTAATGAAATGATTTAATAATATACATACAATTATAAAATATAGGTACAAGTTTTGTTTAGTTATATCGGCAACATGTCGAGTAAAAAAGTAAGTATTGCTTGGGACTATTTTGTGGACATAGGTGAGAGTTATGCAACCTGCAACATTTGTAAAATTGTCTTATAAGTCATCAGTGACTAATTTAAAGGTTGTATGTATGTTATTATTAAATTAATAAATAGAAAGACCTGTTTTTATTTATTGAGATAAAATGAAAATGTAGGATTAATTTCAGCACTTTTTAGTTTTGATTTTATAGGTTCCATTTCATTTTATTCATTCGACTTGGAAACTTGTGGTCGAAATTCGAAGACGCAGCCGGAAGCTGCTTCTATCTAAATATAACAGCCTGTTATTTAATAACAGGTATTGACACCTGTTTTCTTTGTATAACAGTAACAGGAATAACAGATATCACTTTTCTGCTGTTATAACCCATCGCTAGTATGGAACCCTAAAGTAGAATAGTAATTTTAAAAATGGAATTAAGTATTCGAAATTTAAATTGAATACGTGGGAAATTTATTCTATTTTTCTTTTGTTGCTCACAAAATAGGTTTTATTGCATTAAGTTTTTTTTTAATGTGGTTAAAATAATAAAAAGATTCATTAATGTAAATTTCTAAATTAATAATAACACAATTATGTTAACTGCACTGTTTATATTTTATTTCCTTTTATGTTATTACGTAATATGTTTTTGGTTCTATTTTTTTATCCGTGCTTACTTTACTTCTACGACTCTGAGATCTTTTTCTACCCATGATATTTCTTTTAGTGTTTTAGAGTAGACTTACCAGAATTGGTACTTCAATGCCCATTCTTCTTCGTCTTCCTGCCTTTATCTCCAATTGTCTGTGGTCTGCGCGATGTTATTTTTTCTTCCAAGCTCTTCTGTCAGCCCTCACACTCTCATTAACTCCTTTTTAATACATACTTAACTCCTTTTTTAATTCATACTATACCTCCCACAGTCAATTACTTATTTTTTGTACTGCATTCTTGGCTCTCAACATTTTTAAATCTAGCTTAAAAGCAATCAGCACTTTATTTCAGGTTTTGTTAAGTTTTCCGAGTCCTATAATAACATTAATAAAAATTATAAATGTCTCTCTTCAGCCTGTATAATATGTCCTACAAATGGGCACGAGCCTCGTCCACTTTGGGAGAGATCTGCTGTGCCGCGTTGACCAGGCGTGTTACCATAAGGTTTCGTATCCAGTTTTCCGTCTTATACTGAGAATTTTATCTGTGTACACGCATTAGCTGTCTTTTACAGCAACCCTGTGGAGGAAGTGGGGACACTTGTATTCTTAATCTGTCACCGCACGAACAAAAAATTAAGAATATCGCTTATTATTTCCCGATAACCCAAAAAATGGCGTCATAACCTCAAAGTGTCAAACAAAATAAAACGCAGAGAGACAGATTAAGCCGTTATTGATGTTTATTATCTATATACATCTTTATTGGCTATTTAATATAATCTAAATTGACGAATAGTGTGTCACGGATCGCCTCTGTGACCTTAGATAAACCTGATTGTATAACCTATATATTATATACGTACCTATTTTTAGCCACACTTTAACCGTGTTTAGTTTAGGAATAAACTAGTCACCATTCCGTTTCCATCCCTAGCTATAAGAGCCATCGAGAGGAAAATATCCATGTGGAGACAGATTAAGAATATAAGAGTCGCCACTCTTCCCAAGGTGCTGTAAAAGCCAGCTAAGGAATATTCCCATCTTCAATGAAAGACGGCCAACTCAAAACTTGTAAAGTCTTTACAGTAGACGCAGAAATGCTGGTGAATGAGGACAGACAGATAGACAACCACAATACATGTCTAACAAAATCGACTGTTTCTTAATTTTTCTAAATATTGCTAGTGGTATTATAATCGTAATTATACAAAATCCAATTATTTCGTACAGCTATCAATAATATTCAGAATGTATAATACACGGTGATAATTAAATATGGAATTATACAACTCATTAGAAACTATTATATCCATTGTAGAACTGTCAAATAATTTTGGCTTTTATACATTTGAGGTTTGTATAAAATAAATATCGAAGCATAATCTTTTGGTAAACAGGTTTTTTAATAAATAATTTGTAACTATACAGCAAACGCTGTTAAAAATTTGGTTTCTTAGTATGTAAGTACTTACCTAGATAAGAATTCGGCCATTCTATTAATCGTAATATTAAAATTTCAAATTTAATGTTATCACAATATTATAACTATTTCAATTCCACAGTTAACTCTCTAACTGCATTTCAAAAACAGTTAATACTTCTAAGGACATAATTTTATGGGTTCAAAACAAAGAAATAAAAAAATGTATATATTATACAACCATTTATTTATGTTCTTTTTTACAACTCTTTATTTTAATTGAACAATAAAACAAGAATAATCACCAATGCGATTAAAAATATACAAATTAAGATGTTAATATCTACAAATAATTTACAAAATGGCGGACAGTAACGGTCATTAAGTGTGATACATTTGCAACGAGATATACATAGTTATTTAACCAACCAAGGCCAGTAAACAGTACAAAATAAATGTATTAAATATGTTACACTAAGTAGACATATGCATATAACTAACATAAATTGAGATACATTAAAATTGCAAATGATTCGTTGCCTAAACCCGCCATGAAGAATGTGCGAGCGCTGAATACTGATTACTTCTAATATTGGTCGTATATATCAAGTACAACTCGACTAAATTAAAATGTTCTTTATACAAAGCATTTACAAACTGGCTTTCATTAATTATGTTTGACTGAATGTTGGAAAATATGTTTATATTGATTAAATTATCATGAAAATTTATTTTTGATTTGATTAACAAACTATGTTAATTAAATCAAAAATATATTATACATAATGGTATTAATGGTACCAATTCTACGTGCACAACTAAACTTAACCAAATAATGAAAACAGCTATGGCGTATTTTCTATATATACATCTTCTTCTATACATATAATAAATCTGTAGGAAAAAAATTTTTTGTACATTAAATATGTTTTCAAAAAATAAATAGTCAGATGGTTAAAGGATAACCTACAGAACCCATTTCCAGAATTTTTTAAATTTTTGTCTGTTTGTCTGTTTAGATGTTTGTCTTTGCACGCATCACGTAAAATTTACAACACTTATAAATTTATTATAAATGTTATACGTGAAAATTTTACACAACTCAAGGTATTACTTAGTCTTTGTTTCATCGCAATCGGTCCACTCAATCAAGAGATATTTAGATAATTCGAAACTTCTCAATATGGCTACTTGCAACGCCATCTAACGGCGAAAAAAAGAATCAAAAAATATTTATTGGGTCGATCGAACAAAAATCGATCCGCGCGGACGGAGTCGCGGGTACAGCTAGTTTTAACTAATAGGCTATTTCGTTGTACAAATTTTTAATAACTAAAAATGTTTGTCTATAATGTAGGCACAGGTTTTTTAATTAAAATGTTGAATTAACATTGCCGAATTGTGTTAATGACGCTATCGATTTTAATTTTTTAGTTAAATTAAGTTTAGTTGTGAACGTAGAATCAGTACCAATGTAGGTATAAATGTGCAAAATTATAATGTGTTGCGTAATATTTAACTGTATCTAAGTGAAAATCTGTAAGAAACTTGTAAGAACAGGTTGGGTCATGTTACGTGCTCGCACGATTGGTAAGACTTTTGTCCCTTTTGTTATATGGATTGTAAAAAGGGAATAAGGGATGTATTGTGTGGCAGCGCAATCTTACGACAGGTTGGGCTCCCTTTTAATTTCCGTTGGGTTTTATTAAATCTTCCCTTTCAAGATTGAATTTTTTTTTACATACTTGATATTCTTTTGATACAATTTCTAAAATATTGAATTTGCAAGATTCTCTTTTAGGGTTTTGTAAAAAAAAGAATCTACGTTTTTGGTACATACGACCAAATTACGACCATTTTAAGAGTTTTCTATCTATGCTGGTGGATCAAAGCCCGCAGATTAGTTTTCAGTGACATACAACACTAATGGTCTTATTCATAATGACTTATCGGAGGTTTAAACGGAGATTTTATCGAAGAGATAATAAACGTTTTAGCGTAAAAAGACAAACAAGTTTTGACAATTTTCGCGAACAGATTTTAGCGAACTTCTAAACCTCCGATAAGTCATTTTGAATGAGACCGTTAAAATTTAGTAGTTAGTGGTATATCCAAACCTGTGTAGTACTTGTAGGTAATTTTTAATTATACACACATCACAAGAAAAAGTAATTCATACCACCATCTTATTGAAATAGCTGAAATGTAAGCAGTTCCATATATTTTACAACATATAAGTAAAGTGGTTTAAGCTTGATTAATAATAATAGTTAATTATGACTTTTGATCCAGTAGGTACGCAATTTGCTTTTGAATATTTAGAAGGATTATTTGAGTCGAATGTTGGAAACAAATTTAGATCAAAATTTGGAACACCCCCATCCTTTGTAATAAGCACAAAGAAATAAAAAGTCATATTAATAAATAAATAAATATTCACGGACATTTCTCACAACGTCCTCTGGTCCCAAGCTAAGCTTATATGCTTGTGTTATGGGTACCAGAATACGGATATAATACATAAACTACTTTTCTTTTGTAAATACATACTTATAATACATAGTAAACACCCAGTCGCAGTACAAACATTTGTATGACATTTATGGATATCACACAAATGATTGTCCTGACCGGGAATCGAACCCGAGACCTCGCGATCGGCAGTCCATTACATAAACCACTCCACCACGAAGCCCGTCATAAATATAGTAGATTATTTCACCGAATATAACTACTGATTTAAACAGCAAAGCAGTATACAATACAGTTGATCAAGTTTCCTATAAACAATTACATCATTATCATATAATTATAATAAAGATTGATATCTTAGTTACACTCAATCATAAAGTAATGAACTCATTTATCATATATATATTTTGTTATTGGTGCAAAGATAAATATGGTAGCAATTAATACAAATAGTAAAACAGATTTTGCAAAAAACGGCTATTTCTATACTATTAATAATAAGGTAAAGTCTGTAATATGTGTTTAGGGGATAATCTCTGAAAGTAATGGTCCTATCTTGAAAATTTTTCAATAATATGAACTAGTCACCGAAAGTCCTAGAGACTACTATTATCTATATAATTTCAGTCTTACAAAAAAGCCGGCAACAGCTTGCAGCAGCAGATGAATAAAAGATTTAGGTAATAAATAACAATACAAAAATTTGAAAAAAGGATAATATAGTTCCTGAAAATGTTGCCAGGACAAACTAGGCATAACCGGTTAGAAACATAAACAATGATCGCCCCATGAACTTCGATTAGATATGATTTGCCATTTAATGCTAGAATTGTAGTTTAAGTCACGAACACGAGCCAGTTAGCGGCTAGAACGATTTATATCGCTGCAATCATGAGTCATGTCGTTCCAAGGCCAACACGCCGGCCGGCACCGCTTGGCAACACAGCCAATTTTTTTTCCATTTCTTTTTACTTGATTGTTTTTGTGCCTGTGGTTATTACATTCGAAATCTGTTTCACTTGTTTCGTTACTTTTTTGTTTAAGTTTTTACATCTAACCATTCTTTCCAGTGTTGCTGTGATGAAAACGGCTCATAATATTATAGAAATGTGAAATCATTTTATACGAAATCCTCGTTGTGCGATAAGCAATATGATAAAGACATTTATTTACATTTTATATTATGCTAATTTACCTTCTCTGACTAGCTGGTGTTTTTTTGAAAATAGTAATAATAATTTTTATATCTAGTTTTTATTCATAAAAAGAAAACCCAAACTTGTAGCTACGGTAAATACTTATTTTGTTTGAAAATGGTATACATTATGAAGGACTATTGTCGTTTGAACCCTTTTTTGTATTAGACTGTTTGTCGGCGACGGGCTGACGTAACGTTTTATAATAACTTCATCATTGTTTTTATAATTTTAAACTTATCAACAAAATTTTATTATCTACATTAACATGTTATTTTGCTCATATCACCTTTATTATTATTGTGTATTGTTAGTTTCTACAAACATGCTGTTAGATACCAATTTCAGAGATACTAAAAACCATTTTTTGTACCACAGCAGAAATGCATTTTCTATTAATGGATAGGCGTGAATTCATTTTCTTTTTTTGAAAATGAGAAATTTATTTTCTATTATTTAAAAATCAGAAATGTATTTTCTATTACTTAAAAAGCAGTTCTCATAGTTTTTATTGTGCTAGTTGTTTTATAAATGATGCTATTCTTTTGTTTAGCGCATGTTCGGGACGTCACGTAAGCCACTTCTGAGTTAACATTCAAAACAACCCAACGTTTTCCATTTGCATATGAACCGGCTTTTGTGATCGTTTTATTGACTCCGACGACGTATCAATACGAACGTTGATTGCCTACTTTATTAGGTTTCTGTTGTTTTTTTCTTATTCCGTTAAACTTATATCCAGTTATACTGATTATTTATTTTATTTACACTAAGTACCTGTATTTGTGATAATAAATTCAATGGCAGAGGCTTTATCTTGATCATTTACAATCATTATCACCTTATTTCTACTTTCAGTATCAGAGTTAAATACAGTTGTAAGACTCAAAAAAGCCTATTCTCAGTAAGATGTCAAGTTATTGATTGCTCTTTAATACTATACTCTGTGTCTTCCATCAACTAGTCGTTCAGGAATTTTTATAAATTGCTATCACATTAAACACTTTACGAATCTAATCTAATTACAACTAATATTTTTATTGGAAATATAATTAACATTATAAATCTACTAGTTATTTTAATTTTCACAACATATTTTTGTACAAAATAAATGTTTCTAATGATAATAGCTCGTTATTTACATATTTCGAATAGGTATTTATAGTATAAGCTGAAAAATTTAGTACAAATTCAGTACTCTAAAAATTTAAGCGACTTGTAAATTTTTTCACAAATGACCAAAAATGTTTCATAGTTGGTATAATATATTGCAATCATTTTAAATGAGTACTCCACGCTACTTACCTAATTATAACTTATACAATATATTATACAAACAATTAGAAACAATACACATAGAATCACAGTTAGAGAACAATGAAAAGCTTAGCCGTCTAGTGCTATCTGGTAATACACATAAACATTATACACAGCTAAGGTACTTGCTTATACGACATAAACTAACCATTTGTATAATCTAAATGAAAGTTATACAGTTACATAGAAGTTATACATTCTAGCAGTTTCTGTAATCGTAACAACAAAATGTAACAAAGAAAGTAATAGATACAAAAAAAACTATAAATATGTATTTCACTTGAGTATTGGATGATAAATCACTTCAGTAAATGAGAAAACCGAGGTGTCCTATCGGAAGGACTCGAACAAAGAAGCCGGCCGGCTCAAGGCGGACGCCGGCTCGGAGCGGCGTGGAGACGACCTGTTTCGATCGCAGCCCGGCGCAACTGGCGGGCGGAGCCCCCTCTGCCGGCGGCGGAGAGTCCCCGCGCACCCCCGACCGCGGCCTTCTATATAAAGTGGCAGAGCTTCCCGATATCACCAGTCCGTCACACAGAGCGACAGGGTTGGGTGGGTCACACAGTGAGCCAGGGCGAATGACGAAGCCCTATGGTTACGAGATCAGATCTGATGCGGTCGTGAGCTTTGAACATTTTTATCAATTTCCTATCGATCTCTGAGGATAGCTAGTCGGCAGTAGTGTGAAGCCGGTTGTTCAGTGCGCATCGCAGTACAAAAGATACTTGTGATATTTTTCTAGTAATATTAAGTTCCGCAGCGGAACGCTTTAATTTTTGTCGTTTTTAAAAGTGTACAATATAAGTAAAAATTTGGAAAACATGGAGATCCTCCCGGTTACGAATCAGTTTGTCGGATTCAATAGCGAAAAAGGTGAGTTGACTTTCTATTCCAAGTCTTAGTGTAAGGGGGAGGGAAGTGGCTTTCTAACCGGCTGACGGTTGTTGCTATGCGGCGCGCGCACCGCCTAGGTCACAGCCGAGCTGGCTGGTTACATCACAGCACGCGGAGAGCTGCCTGCCGGCCCGCCGGCCACCGGCCCGCCGCACTAACGTCAAGCACAGCTGACGTGTCAGCTGTTCCTATGCGCGGAGTCGCCGCAACCTGCGCACAGCGACTCTACATTCAAGTTATACTCTCAGTTCTGATTAACGTTCAATTTATAACTTCGATCTATTAAATTTTATGAAACATCCATATCTATCATAAGATAATGAAGCTGTTTTGGTTGAATGAATAGTATAACTAAATTTATTTCTATTATTGTTATAGCATGGAGTGGGCCTACGTGGAGAGAAGCGCCGGTTCCGGTCCCGACGGAAACGGCGCTGGCTCAAAGGCTTGAAAGGGAGTTACGGGCGGCTAAAGGAGCGAGCGAACTGGCTGCCGCTGAGGTGTTGGTCCCGGAGGAACTGCTCGTCAGAGCCTCCAGACAAACCCTGGCTCTAGCGGAGGGAGAGCCTTGCGGCTCGAGGGGCGCCGCTGTTATAGTCGACGTCGCGGGGAGAAGATTAGCAGCTTTCAAAATAGACCCTAACACATTAACAACGCATGAAATACACATACATTTAGAACACAACGCGACGAATTGGACCAACCGGTTGCCGCAATTCTTAAAGTAAGTAAAACTTATCAAGTCTCAATAATGACAAAGTTGTATTGAGAACAGTTGCATCAGCTTAGCAACAGTAACACTGATGTTAACAGCTCCTCTCTGATTGTTACAGAAACTTAGCGCGAGGCGGCACCATCATCATCAGTCCCCAGTTCACGATAGAAAAGAAAAAATTGTTCAGGGATCAGGCGGAATGAATATTGAACGTGTGATAGCGAGCAGACTGACAGCCCTCCTCGATATCTACGTATCGTTATTTTAACAAATATCATATTATTATATATTATATTTAATTATTATATATTTTTAATAAGAGAAAAAAAAGCACAGCGTGATATGTAACGTATAGATGTAGAGTAAGCGCGCAGAAGAGCGCAGTTTTAATGTGTCGGGCGCCGGCCGGTCGACGGGCTCGCTCGGTAGTGATGACCACCACTCGATATTACATTATCGATATGGCGAGTGGTGAGGCCGAGTGCCGAGCGGGCCCGTGCCGGCGCGCGGAGGTGAGCGCTGATCTCGCTAAGTGTTGCCCTGTGCCGCGACCAGCTGCCGCTGGTCGCTAGTGCGCCCACCGTTGCGCCTGCCTCCCGCGCTGCCCCTACTTATATGTTAATCATTGTTCGTATTATATGATTGTATATTTGAATGTGATGAGAGCGACTGGTGGTGGTTGTAGTGATGATGATGATTGGCGCGGCGTCGTACGTGCGCCCATGTTCTGATCTCAGACGACGCTGCGCGTGTGATACCCTGAACGATGTAGTCTTAGGTATTATTTTTTGTTTCGAGTTCGATTCTATTCTGAAGTTGTGTAGAGTTGATATTTTCATGTATCATAATTGTATTTATTAGAGGCGACCTCTGTAGAGGTCTGATATGTGTTGTCGTAACTGTACTAGTTTGTACATTTGTTTGTGATACTACTTTTGTAATGTATAAAATTTAAATGCGAGAAAATATTACTTTTTATGAATGTGTAAAACATGAATGCAGATTTATTATTATTAGAGATGTGTATCATAGAGATGTGAGTAGGGAGGCAATAACGCTGGAGGCGGGGCGAAGCGCCCTTGTTTGCAGGGGCTTCGCCTCGTCTCCAGCACTGCAGGCTAAAGATCTCAGGTTATATTATTGATAGTTATTAAAAGTATTAAGTTATTTAAGTTAATATAAAATGATTTTTTTGTAAGATTATTTTGTAGAGTCGCACGTGGCGACGTCGGTAGTCCAGTTGGTGATATGCGTGACTTCTGTACTAACAGTACACAATATTATTATTATTATATTGACGAGATGTTTTTATTGCTGAATGCATTTTCTTCATCCAGTGTAATTACAATATTAAATGTAAATCAATAGACTAACCGTTTTTAAACGAAATCTAAATGTTTGTAGGGTCCAGTGTTTTAAACGCACAATATCATAGTGTAATAGATATTCACTTTCATCGATTAATAAAAAGATTTTAAAAAGCTACAAGATCATTTTTACTTCTAAAATTTGAAATGTCATATACAGAAACTAACAATAGTAATATATTGTATCAATTGTTTATAATTGATATTTATTTGATAGGCCGTAAAGAAAAGAAAATGTAGAAATATTGAAGAAAAAAAAATACATAGTTTCAAAATGGACTTTTTTGTTTTAATACACACATACCTACTCCTAAACCTGGTTTGCATGAATATCAGAAACCCCTAGATCTCACAAACAACACAAACAATAGCTATAAATAAGATTAAAATATTCCATAATGACAATAAAAAAGAAAATACAGAACACAATTTCCATATATTACCATAAATTTCAACTAGGTAAAAACAAGCGGGCGAGGCAGTATTTTAATAAGACTGGGCTGGAACTAGTTATAACCGGTTATAGACCGGTCCGCACTAGAGATTGGTGCAACCCTATCTACTTTTTATATTCTATAATTTGTAACCAGATAATACAGTTTTCTACATAAATGCAACATCACTAAATCATGAATATTACACGAGGTGTTTATCTAAAAGCTGATTTTAGATAAATTTTTGTTATTTAGTCAACATTGGTAGGTACCGATTCTATGTGCACATCTAAACTTAACTAAACTAAAAAGTGAAAACAACTATTGCTGTATTCTGATTATTAGTCTATTTTGTAGTGCACATTTATTTTAATTAAAATCTTTATTCTATTTTAAACAGTTTTATAACAAGAAAGTTTAGTTAAAATTGACGAATTATGTTATTGACACTATTAAAATATTTTATATTTCATAAAAAATATGAGCCACAACTAAATTTTCCGTTTTATCTTTTAACTTACATTCATCTTTAAATCTTTTTTATTATCAGGCTTTAGATAAGTCGTTTTATAAACACAAGATAGATTTTTATTATACCTAGGTTATAAATGAGTGTTTTTCTTTAAAAATAAACGTCTAATTGTTAATTCAAGCTGTGAACCAACCAGTGGAACTCACAACTTGTTTTTCTAAATTTAATGGACATACGAATTAACGCTTTTATGAAACAGAAACATAAAAATAAATTCACTTCTTTCGAAGTAAACAAAATGTAGAGAATATTTTGTGAGTTTTGAGGCATTTGATAGAGTCCGTATGTATATCAATAATAAATACTCTAATCTACTAGGTATATCAACCCAGGTTTCAAGCATATTTCTAAGCAAACATCACTAATATTACAAAAATAAAATAAAGCAATAGAAATGGAGTCTTTCTGTCAAAAGAGAGTCGTTTTTACCACAAAACTACTGAATTGATTTAAATTTGGTAGAGTTTAATAAAGGATATAACAATATTTAGAAAAAAACTAATTGAAGGTTTGTAACATGTAGTTTTTAAGCTGAAATTTTCTCTATGACCTTTATGAGATATTGTTGAAAAAAGTCCTTATTCCGAACAGCTAGTACATAAGTAGCCTTGTAATATCTAATATGTATATTAAGAGTTTTTCATCATCTTGCGGAACTCTAACTGCCTATAGACTCGAAAAAAATTAGACCAACGCGCGTAGCAACAACATTTACATAACAACTAGTATGCAATTTAATGTGCTACGCTTTCAAAAATAGAGACGAAAATAGTGTGACACTGTTCATAACTGTATGTTGTTATTGCCAAATATTAATAGACTATATTATCTACTTTTTTTATCTGACACATAGTTCTAAACATATTATCTATACTTCTATGCAATTTTATTTTATTTAAAAAAAGACAAAGGTTTTGATATGTATGTAGGTGGTAATCTCCGAAAGTAATAGTCCAAACCTGAAACTTCTTTACTTATTACATAAAAACAAAGTCGTTATTTTTGTATATATGTCCTTATGTGAACTTATATCGTCTAAACATTGCAATGGATTTTGAAGCGGATTTTGAAGTAGATAGAGTGGTTGAAGAGGAAGGTTTTAATTTTATTTTTAAGAAATTATTTCCCAAAAAGATTAAATATAATTCACATAAAATTGAGACATAACAATAAACTTGTGAGTTCTACAGCAAACCTTATATTTATATAAGTTGTTACTGTTTGCTTGTTTATTAAGATTTTGTTTCTAAATTCGACACATACAAAGGCACGAGTAACAGCTAGTAACAAGATACATATAACGATGTTAGAGTCATTGAGATGTAGCAACAGATAATTTTATTTGAAACAAGGGTTTATTTCACTTTCTAACCGCAAGCGAACGACATGATTGTACAATGATCGTGACTGACGTCTGTACCATCGTCAACTCATTCATTACAAACTCGATTATTAATTCGGCCTATTCTTATAATAGATTGTGCATCTAATAAGCATAGACAGTATGTATTAAGTTACACTGTAGTTTCACATTTCTTAAATAAAAAGAGAGTAAATGAAGCTTAGGAATTGTGTTAAAATCATAGCACTAGATGGCTCTCTATAGTATCTACTTTTACAGGAAATGGTGTGGCACCATAATGACGAAAACCTTTTTATCAAATTAATGATGTCACTTGGAGGTCATGCCATTTTTGAATAATCGATAAATATATTTATTGTGATAAAATGTGCAAAACTATTTGTATTTAATAATTATTTAACTATTCTTAGATGTCATTATGTAAAGGTTTTTATGCTTAAAACTTATTGTAAATAAAGACAGCTTAATACGGCAGAAAAAAGACAAAAGAGATTACTTAAAATAATTATTAAATATATATATTTTGCGAGTGAGTACTACTTGCCTACTAAGAAATAAAGCCTAATAATTCATCAAACCTATTATTCTCACTACCTATGCCACAGAACAATCAGCAAGACCAACCGCAAATCCTCATTCACTATCACCTAACAAGCATAGATTACAGTAGTCTCGAAATCATTAAAAATCATCCGATAAAGTTATGAAATTAACCTGATAGGTTTCCAAATATTAAACCTTAGTTCTGTTTCGAGTATTAAACGTAAATTACGAAGAACTGCAATCAAAAAAACAGTTTAGTAATAAGTCATTGAATCATACAATATTGTTGCCAAGCGCGCCATGTTTACGAATTTCGCTCGCGTACTACTAACGCCATCTCTTATCGAGTTGCGACACTATTTGCTACAACAATTAATAAATTATTGTTTTAACCGTTATTTTTATAGATACGGAATGTAATTATTTTACAATAACATTGCAAAACATTGAATTAATAATAGATAGGAACGTTACAGGGTAATATAGACTTTATTAATTAATATTTCAGTATCATTTTCAATTGAAAAAAAGGCGCAATGTACCACCTACTCCATATTTTGTTCTGAATGGGTATTAGCTTAGCTGTTTGAATATTAGCATAAGTGTTTGTAAAGGCCGTGCTATTAATGACGTTACTGTCATTACTAAAATGTTAGGTATTTCGGATAATGTACTGAAAGCTGTTACAGTTTCTATTTGTAATACTTGTTTGAAGGAAAATTAAGTTTGTTACTACAATTAAACACCAGGTTTTTCTCGTAAAAGTTTGCAGAAAATACAGAGCGCCATCTGCAGCTAAGCATACTCCCTCGGCTTCATTTGTTCTCATAGGTACATTGGGTTATAGAAGTCGTATCTTCGTCGTAAGTTTTCGGTATAATTTTTTAAAACTCAAATATATCATTGAGGGTGGTAAGAGTAAACTAAATGGAGCAACCACATAAGGTACACTCCTCTACCTACCTATCATGACTAGTCTACATGGTATAGACTAATATCATTTCACTTAAAATATAAATTAATAATAATAAATAAATGAATAAATATTCAAGAACATTTCACACAACGTCCTCTGATCCCAAGGTAAGCTTATATGCTTGTGTTATGGGTACCAGAATACGGATATAATACATAAACTACTTTTCTTTTGTAAACACATACTTGAGATACATAGAAGCACCCAGACGCAGTACAAACATAAATGTATGACAATTACTACTAATTGTCACGAGTGGGAATATAAATAATAAAATCTCTATCTACTGGTAGGAATTTTTTTTCTTTTTTCCAGCGCAATAACGTCCCAATGTTGGGCAGGGCTCCTTAAGGGCCAATCTGACGAAACAACTAGGCATAGGGATTACTTCCAAGTATTCCGTCTCTCACATTATTTAACGTGTAACAAATAAGATATACTGAGAGAGTCTTGACTTTGACAACTCCAGTAGAAATAAATGGAAAGGTGACATGTTTATTAATACATCACCTTACATAAGTATTATATAACATTTAACAAAGTAAACAATAAAAAAACACTTAGAATACTTAGTGTTAGCGGTTCCAATATGTCTGGAACGCCGTATCAGTCGTTCGTTACGGTTTACCTACTTATAATATTTGTATATGTCATTGATAACTAGCGCGATATAATATTATTATCACTTATGATGGTGCATTACACATGATATTGGATTATTTACATAGCGTTGTGTTATACAGATAGCATACATTCAAACTATCACAAATAAAAGACGTGTATTTTATCACTCATGAGTGTTATAGATAAAACTTTAGGCTACAGTGATACAGACAAACGGACAAACAAATTCAACATTTTTATGGGATAATTCGAAAATCGAAACGATAAAGTTCTATTTTTATTTATTTATTTATTGTTAGGGATGCCAACAAATGATACACTTAACAATTCAAACAGAGTACAGTCAAGGTTACATTTCTGGTGTTCATTTCTTAAAGGCAACCACATCTTAAACATACGTCTTACACATATTAAATAACATGTCATATTTATTATAATTTGTTAGTACAGTACATATTACTATGTGTCAATCAATATAAAACAATATAAGCAACGATTTATTAACTACTCGAGAGGTGACGTATAATTTTTTTCTTGAACGAATACAAATGGTCACAGAAAACGTCAGCAAGTATATTTCGGGGAAGGTAGTTATAAGACCTAATCATTCTCGTCAGAGGTGAATTTATACTTAAATTTGTACGGTGTTTGTTTTCCCTAAATAATTTGTAGGCAGACGACCTTGGTAATCGAGATGGCACATTTATGTATAATTTTGATAGTATTTCCGGGCAGTCTATTTTATTATTGAGAACTTTGTACAGAAACAACAAGTCCAAGTATTTTCGTCTGTTAGTAAGTGTAAGTAAATTGAGAAACTTCAACCTTTCCTCATAAGAATCCAATTTCATATTAGAGTATTTCATCCCACGCGTAAGGTAATGTAAGAATTTTTTCTGTATCCTTTCTATTCTATCTTTATGTACTTGATACAATGGCGACCACACCTGTGAGCAGTACTCAAGTTGACTCCTCACAAGAGTGTTAAATAATAAAATTTTGGTCGAGGAATGTTTGAAATTTTTGGTTGAACGATTACGTTATCCACGTTATCCACCCCTGACATTTGTATGGCAAAACAACTTTTGCCGGGTCAGCTAGTGATGATATAGATATTGAACAGTTCTATGTTTAAATTTAAATCGTTCTGTTTTTGAAAATTCTTTTCTAAACAATTTTTTTTAATTAGGTAGTTCCTATATTTTTATATTTTTATATATTAAATTGCACCAAATTACTACTTCAGTTCTGTTTTGAAGATTAATTAAACTAATAAACTATGTTTTGAAGCATTTTGGTGATTTCCATATCTACCACAGATAATCATTAACTTTTTTTATAAGGTAACGAAGAGATTCCCGCTCTTTAGTCAAAACCTAACTAAGAATTTAATTGGGGTTTTGTACAAAAATAAACCCCTCTCCTCCTCCTCTCCTCTCCAGCCCACAAACGTCCCACTGCTGGGCACAGGCCTCCGTCACTTTGGGAGGGATTATGGTCTACTGTGACGCGCTGACCAGGCGTGTTGGCACGGGGTTTAGTTTCGAGTTTTCCTTCTCTCACAGTAGATGTTAAATGATTACATTGTCCTTTGGATGGCTTTAACAGAATCCTGGGGAGGAAATGGGCTGGTGATATTTGTATTCTTAATCCGTCACCACACGGATAATACAAAGAAACCCTTATTTTTATTAAATTATATTCAACTCTAGTACATAAATAACAATATCAAAATATGATACCTACTACCGTGTCTTATCATATATAGTTATTATCATTTTGGTAATCAGTCCATATAATTATGTACCACAGTTAGTCATAATAAATGAATTAACAGATAATTATCAACTGACATGTTTTTTCAAGTTTTCCTTTTAATAGTTAATTAACATTTGTATGAAAATTACAATAAAACACGTGTGTGCCTAATTTAATATTCAAATGCTTTTTAGGGTTCCGTACCCAAAGGGTAAAAACGGGACCCTATTACTGAGACTTCGCTGTCCGTCCGTCCGTCCGTCCGTCCGTCCGTCCGTCCGTCCGTCCGTCCGTCCGTCCGTCTGTCACCAGGCTGTATCTCAAGAACGGTGATAGCTAGAGAGTTGAAATTCTCACAGATGATGTATTTCTATTGCCGCTATAACAACAAATACTAAAAATAAAATAAAATAAATATTTAAGGGGGGCTCCCATACAACAAACATGATTTTTTTACCGTTTCTTGCTCGATACTAATAACGTTGCCTTATGGTGCATAGATAATGGTACGGAACCCTTCGTGCGCGAGTCCGACTCGCACTTGACCAATTTTTTATCAACATATTATTATTGCTAGCTTGTTTTTCGCGGGTTTGCCTGTTTAAACACTGTTTTTTAGCTGTACGCGTAGAGCCAGAATTCTCATATTTTAAAGCGTAGCTATGTTTTAAAATATACCAATTGTCATAAAAAAACCCTTATGTATGAATTAGGATTGCAATATACTGGGGATGGGGGGGGGGGGGGCTTCAATGATTAGAAATGCTATTTCAAATTAAATGCTTAAATTTGAAAGAAATTAAAATTAAAAAAGAAGAGATCCTGTCCTTTTTTGACGAGCCTCGTGGTTGAGTGGTTAATGTAACGGACTGTTGATCAAGAGGTCGCGGGTTCGATTCCCGCTCGGGACAATCTTTTGTGTGATTTTTCTAATTGTCAAACAAATGTTTGTACTGCGTCTGGGTGTTTCTATGTATTATAAGTATGTATTTACAACAGAAAAGTAGTATAGTATTCTATCGGTATTCTGGTACCCATAACACAAGCATATAAGCTTAGCTTGGGACCAGAGGACGTTGTGTGAAATCTCCATGAATATTTATTATTTTATTTATTTATTTTGATATAGAGCTACATAAGCTAATGTTTGGACGAACAAAGTCGAGGTCAAAAGTATAGTGACTTATATTAAACTAGCTGCCCCGGCAAACGTTGTTTTGCCATACAATTCTGTGTAAAAATCAACAACAAAAAATTTCATCAAAATCGGTCCAGCCGTTTAGGAGGAGTTCAATTACAAACACACGTACAGAAGATTGATACATAAATACATAATAAAGATTAATAATTTTTTATTTTTCATATTTCCAACTATTTTATATTAAAATAGCATTCGAATCTCTAAGAAATTCGATTAACAACACATAATAACAATTACGACTCTATATAGAGAGATTTTACGTACGAAATTGCTAAATAAATATTGTAAAATTTAATGTTAACACTCAGTATTATGATCATATTACTGTTTGAAAAATATTTAAATATTTAAATAAATAAATTTTTCTTCATTGATGGCTGAATATAAAAACAAATTACAGAGTTAGGAAGAAAACAGTCAATGTATGCGCAGTTTTCAAATTCGTTCCAAATTTAAATCAAGGATTCATTACAGAGTAGGAAGGAATGGATTAAATCCAGACCACTGTCAGTTGTCTGTGGTAAAACAACATAATTAAGACCCAAAGATCACTTTCAATAGATTCCGCATGCAAGACGCTCACCAAACGTATGCGCTATTCTCGTATAGCTTTCCTTAAGTACCAACTGTTGATAACAGGCGTCATTCACTTTTAGAGGCATTAATGTCTACTGTGCCGTTCTGACCAGGAGGGTTGACATAGAACAATTTTCGAAACTTCGTCGCGGAAAAGATGTTCTTTAGCATAGCTGGCTTTTTCAGCACCTTAGGAAGGAAACGGGTGGTGGCACTTGTATTCTGTCTCACTGTAATCCGTTACTTATATACGTTATATATATTATATATACGTTATATATAGTATATATTATATACGTTAATTTGCCACCACCAATGAAAATGCATTATTGTATACTCGTCAAGTCGGCCTTCTTCCAACATTTCTGCGTTTAGGCGGTAAATTCTCGCAATGCTATATCTATTAGAGTTGATCTACGTTAAGATCGCACTCAATTGACAAAGTGCTTTCAAACTACATACACTGTGTTCATTTTCCTATACATATTTACGACACAGTGCAAATTTTATCGTCTTAAGCGATTATTGTGTAAGTATATGGAATTATTTTTGTTACTATGTGAGAGTAAATTATAGGAAAACAAGCGGGCTTGTTAGTTGTATGGAAAAAATTATATGATGATGATAATAGGATGTAATGAAAGGCGATATATAAGAATATGTATCAACGGCCATTTTGTTTTATAAAAGATATACTTACGTTAGGTTTTTTTTCGCACTCCTTTTGGCAAGTTAGGGTTAAGTCATAGAGGGTGTGAAAATGTAGTTTATATACTATTCGTATTTCTTCTCTCTCCCCAGCTCATTTACGTCCCACTGTTGGGCACAGGCCTCCTCTACTTGGAAAAGGTTTATGGTCTAGTGTGCCACGCTGACCAGGCGTGTTGACACAGGGTTTAATTTCGAATTTTCTGTCTTTCAAATCAGATGTTTACTGCTTCTATTGTTCCTTAGCTGGCTCTATTAGCACCCTGGGAAAGAAATGGGGTGGTGACACTTGTATTCTATATAACATGAAAACCTGCAGGTACAGAAAATTTTATAACAATCAGTCGAGCCATTTTGGAGGACAGTGATGAAAACAGTGGTACACTAGAATTTCAATAAGACTAGCTAATACCCGCGACTTCATACTTCATTATCTGTTTGCGCAGTCTATGCACCGAATTTCATAAACATGAGTTTAGTAGTTATGACGTGAAAGAGTGACAAAGTAATTTTCGCACTTAAATTGTTAAGAAGGATTACTTACTATTGCAATCAAAGCAGTATTTAAAATCTTCAGGAAGTGATTCTATCATGATGACGTCACAAATGTGACGTCATCATTCAAACAAACAAAAGATCAGGCGTTGAATTTCTCCACGTGTCACCATTTTAATAAAAACTTATGTTCTGAAAAACACTGAACTTCGTATCAAACATATGACTTTTATGTTTCGATATAACGATAAGTGTTTTTCGGAACATATGTGTTTTGATACTTGCCTAGGAAATTAGAGTGGTTATTATGGTATCATCTTCACAATTATATAGTAGTGATATAAATACATATAGAAATGTTAATAATTTCATTATATAAAGTAAATTTAAAAAAAAAATTATTTTAAACATAATGCACATTTATGCCTTATGTAGTTTCGATGCCACAATAACAATTGGGCAAATTTTTTGGAAATTATCTGTACTAGCTGTGAAATAAATGAGTTGCGCCCGCAAACGAAGAGTTCTGTATCCTTATTATCATAATAATGTGATAAGGGCAGGAGAATAATATAAGTATTATTTATTGATTTTAAACTTACGCGATTTGAACTCATAATTTGTTAATATTACCGGGACTATAATCACGTTATTAACGTGATTATAGTCCCGGTAATATTAACAAATTATAAGTATTATTTGTTATAATAATATTATCAATAAAATTGATATACGTAATATTATTATCATATTAGAAATACTATATTACCGGCTAACACTCACAGTTTTGGGATCGAAGATGTCGACCCAGGTTTCGAGCATATCCGATGCTCATCTTCAGGACGAGTGCGCAGCGGCGTCTGCGACCTTCCGGCGTGCACGATTATTATCATATTAAATTAGTCATAACGACCATACCCAAATAACGGGATATGGGCAGGAAAATGATAATAGTGAGTAGTTGCTGCTGTAGCATCAACCTTTATAGACAATCTGTGAAATCCAGAGATACAGCTGATGACAGCTGTATCTCTGGAACGGTAAGCTGGTGACAGATGGACGGTCAGCGAAACCTCAGTAATGGACCGTATTACCTTTTGTTACGACATCCTAAAGATGGATATTATGCTGTTTCTCTCTTTCTCTCTCTCTCTCTCTCTCTGTCCAGCCCAATAACTTTCCACTGCTGGGCACGGACCTCCTCACTTTTTTAGCTACTATGTTCTACTGTGCCGCACTGACCAGACGTGTGGGCACAGGGTTTAGTTTCGAGTTTTCCGTCTCTCACAGTTTGTTGTTGTTAACTGCTTATAATACCTCTTAGTTCACTCTTGCAGCACCCTGGAGAGGAAATGGGGTGGTGATATTTGTATTCTTCTTCTCACGAATAATGCTGCCTATTATAAAATTATTATCCATTTTATGATAACCAACTTATTTCTTATCTTTATATTACCAGCAGTGTATTGAACTGTAACAATTAGATATTTAATAGTGGCAGGAACTTTTCAAATTACAGCAAATTACGTATAGTTTCAAAGTTATTATCGAAGCAGTAATTATGTACTGATCGTTACGCCTACTAGGTATATAATGTTCTTTGGTTATTTTATTAGACAAACTTTCGCCCTCTATTTCATAAGAAACTCTAATCGTAACTTGTGACGGGCTTCCTGGTCTATTACCGTTCACGAGGTGGCAGGTTCGATTCTCGCATGGGACAATCATTTGTGTAATATTTATAAATGTCATACAAATGCTTGTAATGCGTCTGGATGTTTACTATATATTATAAGTATGTATTTACAAAAGAAAAGTAGTATAATATAGTATATCCGTATTCTGGTACCCATAACACAAGTATATAAGCTTAGCTTGGGACTTGGGGATTTTAGGCAAAAACTACTGGATGTATTTTAATGATATTGCTTAAAATAACACAATCTATATACATATATATACACCTGTAAAACTTAATGGAGTGGTGTTAGCTCGTGTTGTTACCTTTAAGTATTTAGGACATGTGTTGACGCCCGGTCTGGAAGATGACTCGGATATTGAACGAGAGCGGAGGGCGCTGTCGGTAAGGGCGAATATGTTGGCTCGCAGGTTTTCGCGTTGCTCACTTCCAGTAAAGCTTACTCTCTTTCGAGCCTACTGCACCACCTTCTACACGTGCAGCCTGTGGGCCAGATATACGCAGCGGTCCTACAGCGCCCTTCGTGTTCAATATAATAACGCGTTCCGGATGCTGGTGGGGCTGCCCCGCTTCTGTAGTGCGTCGGGGATGTTCGACGACGCGCGTGTTGATTGTTTCTGCACAACAATGCGTAAGAGGTGTGCATCTCTGGTGAGCAGGGTGCGGGGTAGCTCCAACAGCATCTTAGGGATGATTGCGAGCCGGCTGGACTGCACATATGTGAACCACTGCAGTTCAATTTCCCACGGAATGGTGCTGCCGTGAGACACCGTACAAGTCCCAGTTTAATTATATATAAATAAATATGTTATTATTTTAATTATTTAAATTTATTCTATATTGTTTATCTACTTGATTATATATTTATGTTATATATGTGTACTCGTATTGTAGATACTAACATAGGCACTAAGCTACATAATAAGTAACTATAAACGGGGGAGAAACGACAGGTATCACTTAGTGCTGCTAAAAGTTGGCGATTTTACTATCTATACGTACAAATTTCTTGTGTACGTGTGTATGTCACTGTACTATACCTAAACGGCCGGACCAATTTTGATGAAGTTTTGTGTGCGTTTTTTAATGGATCCGAGAATGGTTTACATTGACAATTGGACCCGGTAGGTGGCGCTGCAGTTTATTTTTTTTCCTCTCCGCCTTGCCCTGCCAGGCCATGATGGTGTATTGAGCTTAACCATAACCCGGCGAAGGGTGGCCCCGCTACTCGGGGATTAGGCCCTCCTGTCGCGTTTACTGCGGCGGGTCTCTGGATGCCGACCCACCGCGCGCGATCTCCTCTTCGGGGGGAGCCGCTGGCTATTGCGCGCCGACGACCCCTGCCCGGGGCCCTGCGGGGTAGCAAAGTTTCGCCGGCGCATTCACGCTCCCGCAGGGCCTTCCTCTTTGCCGCCATCACCTCCCCAGCGAAGGAGGCGACACCAGCCCAACGCTGTTCGCTCTCGGCCATAAGCGAAACCATAGCCGAGAGCGACAAGTCCTCACCCAGCACACCAACGAGTACGGCGCGCTGGGCGTCCCAGGCCGTGCACACGGCGAGGGTGTGCTCCCCCGTGTCCACGGCCTCACTTCTACAATTACGGCACTCGGGATCCGGCTCGATACCAACCACCTCCCACAGGTACTTAGCGAAACATCCATGACCCGTGAGGAGCTGGGTGAGGTGATACGTCGTATCCCGGTGCGGGTGGCGCTGCAGTTGCTACATAATATACTTAAGGAATTCGTGAGCACTGCTAGTGTACCTATATTATAACTTTATAAGTTATAAAATAACGCATAACTTAAATTAACATATTTATTTATAGTTTAGGAAATAAACACCAAATTATTTTGAACCAAATTGAGCTAAACAGGAAAACTAAGTTTACCTAACGTTGTGTCACTATTGTTATTAAATATCTACATATACAACAAATATTGACAGTTATATTCTCTTTTTGAAGATAATTTGAGTTTGAACTTGAATGAGAATTGTATAAATGGCCAAAAAATATTTCATTGATATTAAGCTCTATCTATAGGTACTTTACTAAAATTATAAAGCTGACGAGTTTGTTTGTTTGAACGCTCCAATCTCAGGATATACTGGTCTGATTAAAAAAAAAAAAACATTCAGTTTTAGATAGTACACTTATTGAGGTAGGCTATAGGCTATATAACATCACGCTGCGACTAGCGACTGCAAAGTATCAGTGAAAAATGTTGTAAAAACGGGGAAAATTTCTAAATTACATGCGCACGAAGTCGCGGACAACAGCTAGTCTATATAATATATACTGATATTATAAAGCGGAAGACTTTGTTTGTTTGTTTGAACGCGCTAATCTCAGGAACCACTTCGCCGATTTCAAAAATTCTTTTAGTGTTAGATAGGGCATTTATCGAGGAAGGCTATAGGCTATATAACATAACGCTACGATCAGTAGAAGCGAAGCAGTAGTGAAAAATGATGCAAAAACGGGGAAAATTTTCTAAATCCACGCGGACGGAGTCTCGGGCAACAGCTAGTGTATTATAAATGTATTTATCCGCGTGGTGACGGACTGAGAGGACAAGTGTCACCACCTCTTTTCCTCTCTAAGGCGACGTGAAACCAGCTAAGGGATATTATGAACAAATAACATCTTTTAGGAGAGAACTGAAAACTGGAAACGAAGTTCTAGTCCACGCCTGGTCAGCGTGCCATAGTAGACGAAATAACCCAAGTGGAGGAGACCCACGCCCAATAGTGGAAAGTTTATTTTCTGGGGAATAAATGAGTATTTTTTTTAAAGTCGAACCGATTCATGTGCCTTTGAAATTTGCGGGTTTTCCTCGATTTCTCTGGAGATAACCATCTGATCCTGGCCTGGTGGAATGGAACAATGGGACCACACGGAAACCGCCACCTTTTAAATTACAAAAGAATCATTAAAATCGTTTCGGACAGTTAAAAGTTATGAGGTAACAAACAAAGAAAAACACACAGAGGAATTGAAAACCTCCTCCTTTTATTGAAGTCGGTTAAAATGTAAACTTAAGTTACAGTTACATTACATTATGTAGTAATGAAATAATATAAGTTTTACAAACAAATAAGTAATTACTAAAGTATAGCTATATAACTTTAGTAATGAACGTCGCGTCATTATTTTCAACCCAATTGTATTCTGTAAGGAATACTAGGTGGTTGGTCGAGATGTTGCAAAACGTTCTTGATAGATGGCGTTGTACGATATAAACTCAATCGAGTGACGATTATGGTGGCCTAATTTGATTACTGAAAAGCACGACCGCAATAAGCTCAGTTGGCAGAGCTACAGAACGGTATACTGAGGTCGTGGGTTCAAGTCCCGCTTGCGGTAATCACTTTTTCCACCATAATTTAATTTATTAAATAAGTAACTATCAATAATTAACGTGTTTCTAGTAATGAAACCGGACCTGGAAACATTTTTATAATAGGAAAAAAGCTGCCTAGTATGTATTGGTCCTGTATACGGAGGGTACCCTACCGTTATTATAATAATAATGGGATAAGTGCAGGATAATGTAGAATGATTCATGGAGGGTGATATCGACGATAGTTGTATCAGTGAACGGTTTGGTCTCAAAGAGCCTCTCATAACACCTCGAGAGGCTCCTTTGATAGCAAGTCGGTGACGGCCCAGATGCTTTCTAGTAGTTGCAGACTGCTTTCGAGCATTCTTGCTAGACAATGCCCGTGTAGTTCACTGGTTTCTCTCCCATTAGGCTCCACCACTCCGGCCGACTGTTGCCAACCTCGTCCGGGTGTGTCTTGCTGCCGCACGAGGTAGTATTGTATTTATAGTATACTTACCAAAAAACAATATTATTTATAGAACTAATAACACTAAAAACATTTCAAAATATGTACAAATTTAATTTCAAACCTCATTACATGTAAATAAAACAATTATATTAATTAAAAAGCAGTAAAACCTATGCCACTTAGATAAACATCTGTATTTTAATATTAAAATTATAATATTATTATCCTTTATATTGTATAAAATAAAAGTAAAATTTTGAACCAAATGGCTGACAAAACAATTATATGAATGCATTATTTAAATTGTGCTATGTTTTAGACCCATTGACCCAGATTTTTATGGGAAACAGCCTTATAGCTTTCCTACTGATATGTATCTATAGCGGATATATTGTATATAATATACTATAATATATAATGAGAATATTAGTTCCAGTCGGGTTGGTCCGATGTGAAAGTATCCTTATAAGATAACTAGCTGTCACCTACGAGTTTAGGAAATTTTCCCCAGTTTTGCAACATTTTTCACAAATTCTTCTCTCCTAAGGGTCGCAGCGTGATGCGGGTATCAGCCAGTTTTCGATATTTTGATAAGGAGAGTTTATATTATTAAGTATAGATGCTCCCATACAACAAACGTTTCAGTGTAACTTGATAATATTCTCATGCGAGTAGTCGAGTACAAGTCGTACTTGGCCAACTTAACAAATACGTCTTGGAATGAATGCCTAACATTATTAATTTATCGTCTCTGCCTACTCCTACGGGATAATGGCGTGACTGTATGTGTATATGTATATAATTTCTATGAAAAAAATATTTCCACGTGTCAATCTCACGAAGCATAATTGCTCTAACTCTTAAAATGTATTTTTTATTGTAACACAAGGTTAATGGTAGCCTTCGGTAACTACCATACACCACTTAATTCAATATGACGGTCATACACACACTCATACAACAAACACATACATATATATAACTTCTAAAAATATCAACACTCGTGTAGGGCTTTATTCAAATACATACAAACTTATATTTGCGTTTCAAAAACATAATAATAGTTCATAATGTTGGTGTATTAGAGTTTGTACTTTTTGTTGTATGTGCATGAAATAAGTGTGTTTTATGAACAATTTTACGACTACCGCTTAATTTATTTGTTTGTGCGTTGTGTAAGATCAGATGTAGGTATTTAATCTTATTAGTACTTGTTATATAAATATTTTATTAGCTATAGCTTATGTAAGAAGATAAACTACTTAAGAGGATACCAAAATAGCTTCGTGCATTTTTCTATGTACGAAGTTTTCATTGTTTCTTTAGATTGAATGGCTAGAGCTCTAATTTTTAAGTATATGTTTTTTCAATATATGATCTAGGATCGCATGAACTCAGAAAAGCGATTGAAAAAAGTTTTCTCGATAGAAAATCTTGGCGAAACAACCTCTCATTTTTTTTATTTTTTTCATTTGTCGGTCTATTATCGCGTATTAACTAATGAAATAACTTTAAAAACATAGGTAACTATTATGTATAGAAACACGTGGATCAGAATTAAAATATATTTAGTAGATTTTGAGTAAATAGGAAAAGTATCCCTAATTCTTCATTTTCTGTGCTATGATATACGATAATATTGATGTAGGCCCTTAACACTCTTCTTTTTGTAATCGGTTAACATTAATACAGTACGTAGACCATATGCTTAGAAAGAAACGTTTAAGTGACAGCTAGACG
This sequence comes from Orgyia antiqua, assembly GCA_916999025.1. Taxonomy (NCBI): domain Eukaryota; kingdom Metazoa; phylum Arthropoda; class Insecta; order Lepidoptera; family Erebidae; genus Orgyia; species Orgyia antiqua. The sequence continues at coordinate 18,393,782 of OU779867.1, forward strand.
GACATAGAAATAAAATAATTTTCTTAGTACAAAAACTAAAAAACACGCTTAAAAATCCTAAATATAATTTTAAAATAATTGCATTGACGTCGGTCCTTGATATGTTTGTGTACAAAATTTCAGATCCCTCCGACTATTGCAAGTAGGTGAAAATCGCGTTATAAGATTCCGTTACAATTATTAATACATTGATAGATACACACTGAACTTATAAAAGCGTGTTAATAAGATCTTGAATCACGCTAATAGGTGTCTCTTTTAAACTTTTTTGTCGGTAGCTGAAAAATCTTCGAAACATCGGGTTAATAAACTAAACTTGATATTATCTGGAAAAAAATAAGTTTAAGCAATTTAGTTCATCTTGTGTTTGAGGAATATTATATCCAATGGTTTCTTTCCATCAAATACTTAAGGGCCTACATCAATATTATCGTATATCATCGCCGACACGTACATATTAACACAGCTAGTAGGCACAGAAAATGAAGAATTAGGGATACTTTTCCTATTTACTCAAAATCTACTAAATATATTTTAATTCTGATTTACGTGTTTCTATATATAATAGTTACTTATGTTTTTAAAGTTATTTCATTAGTTAATACGCGATAATAGACCGACAAATGAAAAAAATAAGAAATGAGAGAGGTATTTTCGCTAAGATTTTCTATCGAGAAAACTTTTTTCAATCGCGTTTCTGAGTTTATGCGATCCTAGATTATATATTGAAAAAACATATACTTAAAAATTAGAGCTCTAGCCATTCAATCTAAAGAAACAATGAAAACTTCGTACATAGAAAAATGCACGAAGCTATTTTGGTATCCTCTTAAAAATAATCCCTTAAGTGGATATAAAGAAGTTTTTAACTGTTCATAATTGCTGTGCATATTGCTATCAACAAGTACTCCTGCCTCTAAATATAACAACACAATTAGCCAATCTACTTGATGCCATGGAGATAATAAATGTGTAGTTGGAGTGAGTACTTCATACAAATTTTGTGATCTCAGTAAATGAACATAACTACAAATATATAATATATAAATATATGGACTCTATCGTGTTGAGGTAAGAATTTCTTGGGAGCCATAATAAAGGCGGTAAATCAAATCAATCATTTATTCGCAAGAATGTGGTACAAATAATGATGTTAAGTAAAAATTTACGTTTCTTACATATTCTGCCAGTATAGGCGTGCAAAGGCATTATAGATGCATTATTATTATTATTAGTTTAATTTGTCATTTAGGAATAATTTTAAGTTCAGAAATATTTATAATGTCCTATTTTATTATATTCTACTATTTACGAGTAAGTGAATTCCATTCCGTCTCCGTAAATTTATCCGTTCTTTTAAATCGCATTGTTGCCATAGTATAAAAAACATGTCTTCTCCTCGCAATGAGATACTTATTTTACAGCTTCAAAAAGTGACATTTGTAGTTTTAAAAACTACTACGTCACTTGAATTGAGAATACCGTATCTATTACAGCTAGATTTTCATGACACGCAGTACTCACTCCATTTGTATAGTATGTATAATCTCCTTAGTAGTTAGTACTATCATTCAATTGTGACAATTTTAGTACTTGCCACACGACTCCACTCAACTTTAGTACATTAAAGTTTATTAGTTCACTTGATAGATTTAAATTAGCTACTTTTGTTACTATTACATAACTACATCATTAAATATGATTTAGAGATCTTTATAAGAGAGACAATCCATATGATGACGGATTAAGAATACGAGTGTCACCATCCCATTCCCTTCGAAGGATTCTCCAGCTAAGGGATTTTATAAAACTAGTTGTTTCCCGCAATTACGTACACGTGGAAATTACAAAAGAAACCTTAACAAAATATACAAAAACCATCCTTTTTTAACCTCTCAATCCGTTAAAAAAAGCCGCATAAAAATCCGTTGCGAAGTTTTGAAGATATAAACTCACATATAATACAAAAATAAAGACTTTGTTTCATAATAAGTAAAAATAAAGATTACGTTTAAGGAGTTGGGCTTGAGGAACATTCTAGATTTTGGCTAATTAATGTTGTTGCTACTATTTTTACAAATTTATTATCTTATCTAATCTAATTTAGAATAGATAGAAGAAGCATTGAGGAATAACATATTTATAATTTATAAGGACCATTTGTCTTATGTTAATTTAATGTTAACTAGGGCTTTAAGACGGTACGATACCAAATTATGCTCCATACAAAAGTATGGGTATCGTACTTCCGTTTTTTGTTCGAGAAAGTTTAACCGATTTTAATAGTTTTTGCGTTATATTATAGATAAAAAGTAATAACTAAAAGAAATATGACGATACGTAAAACGCACTTTTTTCGGTTTTCTTTAGATAAAGTTGCAGCGTCTATCACACATATTTGGTAAAGTTTTACCACAAAAGAAAGTGATAGAAGCATAGATATACTCTTTATCTATAATATAACACAAAAACTATTAAAATTGGTTTAACTTTCGCGAAAAAAAAACGGAAGTACGAAACGTGTTTTTTCAAAGAATTTGTAGGTAAAATCCGCTTCATCTATATTTGTCCCTTTCAGCGCGGCGCTCGGAAATAGGGATAGCAATACCCAAGGCAAATACCTAAATGAGGAGTACAGTACCCTCTTAAGATAATATAACAACAGTTAGGGGATAAGTCGAAAAAACAGATCTATGGTCGATAAATATTAAATAACTAGTAGGTAGGTAAGTGATTAGCAGTATTATGCTAACACCTTCCTGTCATAGTCGTGATGATGTGATGATGATTGAAACGTATGATACAACGCAAAGCCTATTAGCCTATTATAAGCCTATACTAAATTATATTTAAATTCGTCCTTGTTAAGATGTTAAACAGATGTGCACTTGAAATAATCAAGCACGTACCAGAACATTCGAGGTTAAAATGAGATTATTTTGCTAATTGCCTGAGATAAACTAATATTTTTTATACAAATATTACGAAACAAATAAGTCTACTAAATGCGTAGCAAATCTGAAATTTGGTTTCGTACCTAATTTATTTATTTATTCACATATTCACATTTCATGCAAAGCCAAGAAAAGGCTGAAGCATTTTCTACCAGCCATCCAATGCTAACATGCTTGGTCAACGCGATCTAGTAGACCATAATCTCTCCCATAATGGACGAGGCTAACGCCCAGTTGTGGAATGTTAATAGGCTGGAGAGAGACTAAACAAAAGAATAGTTATATCTTATAAGCACAACACATTATAACACTTTTTGTCTGCATTATATTACATGGGCTGAAAAGTCCCGGGCATAACACTTATATGGCGCTAATTTTATTGCGGTATTTTTTTTTCAGCTAGCACTAACTTTCAAAAGATAGCTGGTAAAGTTTCATGATATTTTATTCATTACATTGTGAATTATTGTGCCAAGATTGACGCTACTTTTGTTATTTTCAAAACAATGGATTAAAAACAATTTTGTGTTTTAATTTCACACTGCTAATTGATGGAAAAAATTCCGTTCAAGCGAAGCAATGGCTTGAAAAGTGTTGTGGGGACTATAATTTCTTGTATAACTATGTAAACAAATAGTATTGCGGTGCTAGTGATTACACTTCTACGAAACGGTTCAACCAATTTTGATGAAATTTTGTGTACATATAGAGTAGGTCTAAGTATTACTTTTCATGTGTGCAGATTTCTTTTTCTTCATATTTGCCTTTGTGTATAATTGTGGATTGAATTAGGAGTATCAATGAACCAAAACAAGTGTGTTTAGATTGTAGCAGGTAGCGTTCTATAGACTCAACCTAGCTTTATGGGAGAAAACCTTGACCGTATGCAAGTACATAATATGTCTATAATAAACTAGCTGTTGCCCGCGACTTTGTACGTGTGGAATTTAGAAAATTTTCCCCGTTTTTGCAACATTTTTCAATGATGCTTCGCTCCTTTTAGTCGTAGCGTGATGTTAAATATCCTATAGCCTTCCTCAATAAATTTAATTAATATATAATTCTGAAATAATTTGTCAAATCGTATCAGTGGTTGCTGAGATTAGCGCGTTAAAACAAACAAACTCTTCCGCTTATAATCTTCTTATATATAAAATTCACGTGTCACAGTGTTAGTTACCGTACTCCTCCGAAACGGCTTGACCGATTTTTATGAAATTTCACATGCATATTCAATAGGTCTGAGAATCGGACAACATCTACTTTTCAAACCTTTTTAGGGTTCCGTACCCAAAGGGTAAAAACGGGACCCTATTACTGAGACTTCGCTGTCCGTCCGTCCGTCCGTCCGTCTGTCACCAGGCTGTATCTCAAGAACGGTGATAGCTAGAGAGTTGAAATTTTCACAGATGATGTATTTCTATTGCCGCTATAACAACAAATACTAAAAATAAAATAAAATAAATATTTAAGGGTGGCTCCCATACAACAAACATGATTTTTTTACCGTTTCTTTCTCGATACTAATAACGTTGCCTTATGTTGCATAGATAATGGTACCGAACCCTTCGTGCGCGAGTCCGACTTGCACTTGACCAATTTTTTTTTACTATGGCAAAACAACGTTTGCCGGATCAGCTAGTCTTATTGTATAAAATTCACGTGTCACAGTGTTAGTTACCGTACTCCTCCGAAACGGCTTGATCGATTTTTATGAAATTTTACATGCGTATTCAGTAGGTCTGAGAATCGGCCAACATTTATTTTTTCAAACTTTTTTTTTAGTATGGCAAAACAACGTTTGCCGGGTCAGCTAGTATTAATATACAATTTTAAACTGTTTATGTCTATTAGTAAAAAAAAATTTCATTTGCTTTCGCATGAAAGCCTTATCATATAGCTATACATAGCTACTTCAGTACTTAATATTAAGGTAATAACCGAGTTAAAACTGCAATGTATTATCACATCACCTATCATCATAACGATGTGGTCTATATTACGTGGATCACCTGATCACTAATTAATCGATGAGGTGATTGTTTGTGGAGGGGATAGGGGGGTGGACATGAGGCATGAGAGGGGGAAGGAGCGCGCGCGCACAAATAGATCTTGGCAGGGGCACACACACACACATAAACACGTATACTTGTGTGCAACTAAGTGCACAGTACAGTTTGCATGTAAAATTTTGCTATTTAATTGATGTATACATTTATCAAATTAATTCGTGTTATTAGCTTTGTTCGTACCTATCTATATCTACCGCTGTAACGTAATCTTTAAAAGTGGTTTTAGCCACTTGCATTAGTCCAGATTGATCTGAAATACATAGGTACTTATTAAGGACTAATGACAGATCGAATTATGGTGGAAAACATGACTCGTCACTATGTCATTTTTTCCATAGCATGTCAAATCAATTGCAAAATCAATAAATTACTTTGACTAATGACAGTGCAATAATTTCAAAAAATAAAAATCGCATAATTTCAATACTAACGTAACCTTGTTGAAAAAAGTACTTACTTACAGGATTTTTTTTAAATAACATCTTGTACTAGTGTGCTTCCAACACTTTTTTACTGATTCTTCACTTCTATTGGTCGCAGCGTGATCTTATATAGCCTATAACAGGTGTGGCCAAATAAGATCTACTTTTTATTTTAAAATTGAGTCGCGATCGACCTATTTCTTAGGTAAGAAGGGGGACGTTTGTGCAATGTGCATTTATAACGCCGTGCACTCTTGCAAGTTCCAGCAACATACATGAATATTTATTTAATGGGTAAAAAAAACTTTGTCCAGGGGAATTAAAATAAAAAATCCATGCTCAAAATCTACTAAAATAGTAAAAAACTACTAAAAGTGGTCACGCTGAACGTCTTCCTACTCGAAGCATGAGCTGCGTACATGTTCATTCCTGTATCAAGTACTAGAAACATTTGACATTGAATGCGACCTCTCAAGGAACTTGCGAGTGATCGGCCAAAATTGGTCGCGCGATCGACTTGTTGGCCACTCCTTCCTCGATAAATAGACTATCCAACACTGAAAGAATTTTTCAAATCGGACACTCGGTTCCTAAGATATGCGCGTTCAAACAAACAAACAAACTACAGGTTTATAATATTAGGTATAGATTATACAGTTTTAATTACGACATAAATAATTTAATATCACGTCATTAAATTATAATTATTTAATTCTGTAACTAACATAATAATAATATAGTTAGGTACATCTATTTAAATAATTCGTACTGACTGTACCTTTATTACAATTAAAAAAATAATTGCCACTTCAATTATGTAAGTGAATGTACAGACGCACACATACAAATGATTGCACATACACACATAAACAAGAGTTCATTCACACAGGACCTTGACATGATTACGCTCAATGGAGTGAGCGCGCTCATTAGGGTTGTCAAAATTATAAAAAGTATATGATTTTTTTATGAAACTGTATTTGCTAATAAATATGTATTAGGAGTGTTTTTCGACACAATAGAACTGATGATTTAAATTATAAACTACCAATCTACAAACTACACTACACTTTGGTACCAATTCCACGTGCACAACAGAACTTAGCTAAACAAAAGAATGAAAATTAATAGTGCAAATAACACAATTATAATAAGATCCTAATATCAGGTATTCCTAACATAAAACAGGAGTTAGTGTTTATTGTAGATGTGAATATTAAAGTATTGTATAAATAAATGATTTAAGGATTAATTAATAATTAATAATTCGGAAATGTTAACTTAACTTTCTTAGATTAATTAAAATCTTTAGTCTAAAATACAGACATGTTATAATAAAAAATTTCAGTTAACATTGCCGCATTGTGTTATTGACGCTACATTTTTTTTTTATTTAAAATTAGTTGTGCACATAGAGTGGTACTACTATAGAGTGCCTCCCGGTATGATTTACTCCGTTGACTTTATTTAAATTATTATGAAAGTAATTTAAAAAGGTTATTTAAAAAAAAAACGTGTAGCACTCGGGGACTGCCGTGGTAAAGCTATTGCATAGCATTTTTTATCAACTTATGCATTTATAATTACATATTTATTTATTTTATATTTGCAAGACTCTAAATACCATAAACTAAAATAAGATTAAAAATCCTTATTTACTGAGGCTTACATCTGTCCATTGTTTATGGTAATTATGATAATTATGATAAAATAGCGATTGTCAATCAAATGTCAATAAAATAAAATAAACATTATTTTACATTATTAAAATCTAAAATACGCTGTTATCTGAACATTGAGGATATATTTTGTCGATTCAAAATCCTTATTTTAATACGCTGTTTAATTAGAGGAAGGTGCTTACCCTTGGTATCAACAGGATTAAATAAATTGCGAGGCGAAGAGGGGATTACGCATGCGCAGTAGCGCCGATAATGTCAGGTTATTTTCATTACGCTATTTTCGTTACGGAATTTCTGGATTCGGTCTCCACGCTCAAGGCCCACGATAGAAGCTATGCAATATCTTAATAAAATGTATTGTGTAACGAAATATATTCAAAAATACCTAGCTCTATTTTATAGTCAGTATAGCTGTTTCTGAAGCTACTAAAATGTTATATAGTACAGTCTAAACACATCCTTACAATTGTGTACATTATTGTCATCAATCACAGCGAGATAATTACGTAGTTACCTTATGCTGTCATTTCACTAACTGATGCATTTTTATTTTTATATTTTATTTGTTATTCAATATTTGTATATTTTTATATCTTCTATTGGGTCGTTAGGGCAAAATGACAAAAATCGTCATAAAAAAAAACCCAAAAGTATTTAAATAAAACTAATTTTTACGGATTTAGACGCGTATATTTGTGTCGCGGGTGAGACTGAGAGTCTCACCCGTGACCATGGTGACTGCAAGGTCTCCGAAACGACGGGCAAAAATTTAAAACAAATACACGCGTCTAAATCCGTAAAAAGTAGTTTTATTTAAACAAATGAGTCGCGCAAGTGTTAGAAAATAATATCCAAAAGTATTTATTTGTCTAAAATTTTCACACAATGTTATTTGTTGAGGCGACCACATTAAGTTATTAGAAAAGTGTTGGGGTCGCCTCGCACATCCTTTACCAGCCCTTAACCATTAATTTAGATAAAAAAGAAGGAAACGAACATAGCGTCAATCTGAAGCTACCTATTAGCGATAATGCAAAAAAATAAACCAAAATTTTTTAATGAAATTTTTCATAACGTGACAACCCTACTGTTCACAGCTGACACGTGTCGTGATCAGCACGATTCCCTATCCCAAGTATACATAATACATACATATTTAAGAGTACCTCCTCCTCCACTCTGGGGGATAAATCTGTACGTCATACGTGTACTTGCATTATAAAACACAAAGTACAATCACATACAGAATTGTTTCACTAAATAAGCGACCGGTTTGTGATGGATTAAGAATACAAGTGTCTCCATTTCCGACCCAGGGTGCTGTAAAAGTCAAATATGGGATTTTATTCCTAGATAAAATGTATTGTTTGAGTGACGGAAAACTTGAAAAAAAACCTCGTCGATCGAGATCCGAGGAGTGAATCCTGTGACTTATTTTCTCAGCGATGAAATGTATTGGTTATGGTAGTTTTATTACAAACATCATTGTAAAAATATCCGCAACTCTGTCCCTTTGGCCGTTTTGCAGCAATTTGATGTAAAGTCTGGTAAAAATATTACTAAGTTTTTTTTTATTTGTAAGCCCTCTAATTTACGTATGTCATAGAAAATACTCCAAAAATTTATAATAACAATTACTAGTCGTTTTCCGCCAGCCATTACTTTGAACAAAAGCTTCAAAGGGCCCAACATTATATTGTGACATTGCTGAGGTTAATTGAGTTTATCAGATTCGATTTTTGTATTTGAAATTGAGGGAACTGTGGCTAACAATGGTACCTATTCTAAGTGCACAACCAAACTTAACTAAAAAATGAACACTATGGCGTATTTGGATTAATTGGCTATTTCGTTGTTTTTATTAATTAAAATCGCAAGTTTATAATATACAGATTTCTAATAAAAAAGTTCTGTTAACATTGTCGTGTTGTTGACACTATGAATTTTCATTTTTAGTTACGTTTAGTTATGCTCTTAGAATTACCAATGCCCAAATCTCTACGTCAAGTATTTGTTTTTTATACTACAAGTGTGACAAACAAGCATACTACTTGCCTGTTGGTAAGCGCTTACCATAGCCATTACTCGATTCTCTGGTACCGGACGGCCATTATTAAGAGGGTACTGTACTCCTCATTTAGGTATTTGCCTTAGGTATTGCTACCCCTATTTCGGAGCGCCGCGCTGTAAGGGACAAATATAGATGAAGCGGATTTTACCTACAAATTCTTTGAAAAAAGACGTTTCGTACTTCCGTGTTTTTCTTCGCGAAAATTAAACCGATTTTAATAGTTTTTGCGTTATATTATAGATAAAGAGTATATCTATGCTTCTATGACTTTCTTTTGTGGTAAAACTTTACCAAATTTGTTTTAGTTATTATGTTTTGAAAAAAAGAAAGTGATAGAAACATAGATATACTTTTTATCTATAATATAACGCAAAAATTATTAAAATCCGTTTAAATTTTGCGAAGAAAAAACGGAAGTACGATACCCATACTTTTGTATGGAGCATAATTTGGTATCGTACCGTCTTAACAGCAAATGCATAAAATAATGATAAATATAGTGAATAGGTATACAAGTACACCACAAGTGTGTCTTCGTGGGTGAAATCCAATATTATATGCTGCCAAGCCGTCTGACGATATCTCAACTAGAGCCAAAACACATATATAAGTTACGTCCGGTGTATTTATATATGTGTAACTGTAATATTACTAGCTGTACTGCATTTTATTTACATGTGGTTACAGTCAGGGCTACTCATAAAACATAAGGATATAAAAAAACAGTGAACACGAAGGATCCGTATCGTTCTTATATAATATTGATTATATTCCTGACCACAAAAAACAAATTAAGGCAAGAAAATGATGTATTTCTCACCTGATATACGTAAACTCTGAAATTTACAGCTCTCTTACTATCACTGGTCTAGAGGTTATTATAATATTTAAAAACTAAAAAAAAACACACTTGAAAATCCTGAGTATTGTTTTTAATTATTGTATTGCCACCGGTCCTTAATATCTTCTAATATATAAAATTCACGTGTCACAGTGTTAGTTACCGTACTCCTCCAAAACGGCTAAACCGATTTTTATGAAATGTTACATGCATATTCAGTAGGTCTGAGAATCGGCTAACATCTATTTTTCAAATCTTTTTTTTTTGTATGGCAAAACAACGTTTGTCGGGACAGCTAGTGTATGTATAATTTCAGAGAAATCCCACTATTGCACGTGGGTGAAAATCACTTTTAAAGATTGAAAGCGTGTTAAGAAGGATGAAAAGCTAGTTTCCTTTATAAGATATTTTTTTTCCTAAGTCGAGAATCGAACTGTTACCTTTGTGGTACCTCTACATGACGAAGACACGTATCTAAGGCAATCATTGTGAACAATATAACACAGTACGTATGCTCAAGACCTTGCTAGGAGGAAAATGAAAGGTTAATGTTGTCAGATGAAGAAAATCACATTGAAACTGATATTGGTACAATAAATTGTGCTTTAAGACAAGTCGTGCCCCGTAGTTTTACTGAAGTAACTTGTCAAGTCAATTTTAAATTGTTTGTTCGTAAGAACCTTGTACTCGTACTTTAAGGAATATTCTAAAAAAAGAATTAGTGAAATCTGTTTAGCAGTTTTGAGATTTGCGCTTAGCAACTCAATAACCACTCACTTGCTTAATTCAGTGATTCCTTTTTATATTTTAGACTAGCTGTTATCCGCGACTTCCGCGACGCTAAACCCTTATCTTCATAATAATACCTATAGTCTAGGGGCGAATTTAACTTTCTGTATGTGAAAAATGCAAAATAATCTGCTTTTAAAATATAATATAATATGCCATGCCTATTCAATTTTTTTAAAATCTTGTGCAATATACATAATAATATTACGTTTATTAAGAATTAAATAATGTTCTTCTGATTGCAATATTACTTTCGGAGATTACACAATTTTTCTTTTCACGTCAGTAGATGGCACAAAAAAATATGGTTAAAAATAACTAATCGATAAACACTACGTATTGTTTTGCTAACCTGTTTATTGGCACACTAACTAGATTAGTACTATCCATATGAAGCGCGTGCGAAAACACACAAACATGTTTTTTTGTTATTGGTGTCATCTATTAATTACCATTACCTTTACATTAACGAGGTCACACCCTGTCGTAAATATTTTGACAGACTGTAGTTCTAAGAAACTTCTGTTATTGCAAACACAAAATGTAATTGACTGAAAGTGCTGAAAATTGGACCATATATTTATTTGGACGTTTGCAACAACAGGAACGTCGCTCTCGCGTCGCTTACCCTGGAATAACCTTTTCAGGCCCTTTTTGAAGAGCCCCATGCTGTAGGCCTGGGGGAAAACTACGGCAGGAAGTTACTTACTTCTCTTTAAATTTCCATAGTAAACAGAAACTTAAACTTAACTTAAGTTATAGGCCTCGTCCATAACAGAGAGCGACTCTTATAATGCAATCTACGACGTAAACACGAGACTACCCTAGCTAGAGTATCAGTACAGTATACGTAGAGAAACTCCGCTACTCTCGCTTTAGTTCTCTACGTGTACGTGGAAATTAGAATATTGATTAGGTTAATCTCCAAGCTAGACTAGCTCTATTCTCTCTATATGGGCAAGGGATTTTGCTTTCGTGCTCTCTTTCCATCCGTCCCTCAAGTGAATTTTAGTCGATACAATTCTATGTTTTTCAATGTTCAAGATTGTTCAATGATTATTAAAATTTTTCGTATTAGTATATAATAATTTACATAGCTTTTTAGACAGTTAATATACCTACACTTGAAAATCTTCTACTCTTTATTATAGGTATTGCTTTATTATGTGGATAACCTCCCTCTTAAAGCTTTGAAAATCATCTCTTATTATCTATTTTTCTGTTACCCATATACCGCACACGTCCTCCCCTTGACCGTTGACAGGTGACGCTCTTGAATCTTCACATAATATATTTAAAATAGTAGAATAAAACTATGCCAAGTTCAAAGAAAAATAAATAAATAGTAATATAAGAAGTGTGACGGTTTGTTATAATTATTACCACAGATATAATAGAAACTTCGTATAAGTAGAGAGAGAATAAAAACCAGCTTCAAAAAAGCAGCAAACTTCTTAATTGACGCATAGTAAGCTCCAGGAAGGTCATATTCTTTTCCTCTCTTATTTACTATACAAATTCTCAACGTTTTGTTTAAATATGTCAAAGAAGTTTTATGTAGGTCCTTAATTTGTAGCAAATAAATTATTTATTCTTTAATTTGAAAAGTGCTGAAAACAAAATGTGGCAGCCCTTGGCAAGTTAAGATTCGACGACATGATAGTAAATATTCATATTTTTGTTTTGTTCACCCATGAGTAAATGACAAAAGAGAGGATGCTAGTTTAACCAACTGTTTTGTTGCAAAAGAGATAGACAGCTATAAGATATTATTCACCAACTTATGCGCGAGATATTTATTCATATAAAACCTCATACAATCTTTCCAAATCCTCGAGCTAGATTGAAAACTGATCTAACTCCGTTAAAAGTAGTTAAACTAATTGAAAAAACATTGTGGCGGAAGTCTCTCCTCCTACAGATATATTTTTTGCAAAATACCTTTATTAGACAGGACACCTAAATGTTTCGGTGTACTCAATCCATTATTATTTTAAACATTCTTGGTTATAACACATTTGTTAGTGATCACGTCAAGAAGCTTTTTGGCTTCAGAGCCAACACGCAGTCTGAACAACTCGTTTGTGAATTGTAGTTGTGACTAAATATATATAAGATATATCTGAACGCCAGGTGGACTGACGACTTGAAAAAGGTCACAGGGTGGAACTGGATACGGAAGGCAGAGGACCGCCGATTGCGACGCGAATTAGGTCAGGCGTGAGACCTATGTTCAGCAGCGAACTGCATGAGGCTGACGTAATAATGATGATGTAATATAGAATATCTATGAAAATGTTGAAAGTATGATATTATCAACATGCAGATCTCACAATCAGGTCTCCTGAATGATAGACTCCTCGCCATATGGGTAAAGGTGTAACTGCGAACAGGTGCTGACCAACATTTGCATGGCTGTGGACAAGTAAATCACTGAAGTGCGTGAATTTTTTAAATTCAGTAAAATTTCACGTCACCCACGTCGGTGATGAGCGCCAGTGCCACACTCCTGGTAGAGTTCTGTGAACACACTACAAGTGCTACTAACTGCTTCTGCCAATTTCATATTCTTGTTAAATTAAAAAAAAGTTAAACCGTAACTCGTTAATTGATACTACAACTTGCCGTATGTTGACGGAACAGGTATACAAGTGACACCACTCCATTAATTATGTGTAATAAATAAATAAATTTCTTCCCCAGGAAGTTGTAAAAGCCAGCTAAGAGATATAATAAGCAGATAACATCTGTGAAAGATTTTTAAATAAAACTACTTTTTACGGATTTAGACGCGTATATTTGTTTTAAATTTTGGCCCGACGTTTCGGAGACTTTGCAGTCACCATGGTCACGGGTGAGACTCCGAAACGTCGGGCCAAAATTTAAAATATATATACGCGTCTAAATCCGTAAAAAGTAGTTTTATTTAAACAGATGAGTCGCGCAAGTGTTAGAAAATATGTATTATCTGTGAAAGATGTAAATCTCGAAACTAAATCCTTTGCTTTGGTCGGGGGAAATATTCATGGACATTTCACACAACGTCCTATGGTCCCAAGCTAAGCTTATATGCTTTTGTTATGGGTACCAGAATACGGATATAATACATAAACTACTTTTCTTTTGTAAATACATACTTATAATACATAGTAAACACCCAGACGCAGTACAAACATTTGTATGACAATTAAAAACATCACACAAATGATTGTCCTGACCGGGAATCGAACCCGAGACCTCATGATCGGTAGTCGGTTATATGAACCACTACACCACGAGGCCCGTCTAAATGCCTGACCGCACACCTCTCTGTCCGGGGAAGACTGATAAGGTAGTGTGGGGGTAGTCAATCCTAAGCAACCCTAAGGCAAAATGACTTTTCAGAGCAGTATAGTAGATCAGAAACCTTCCAGAAGAGATCTGAGCCCAACAGAGGGACGTTATTGACCTGAGAAGGTAGTAATACTACTGTATTTCAAATTATTATTAATCTGGTGGCAAAAAGTGTAGTACAAACACAAGTAAAACTGGATATCATACTAATATTATAAATGTGAAAGTTTGTGAGTATGGATGTTTGTATGTTTGTAACTCTGTAACGCAAAAACTACTAAATGGATTTTAATGAAACCTTACAATAATGTAGCTTATACATCAGAATAACATATATAGGCACAACACACATATATAGGAATAAAATATATAGGCTACTTTTTATCCCGAAAGAATGTAATGTTCCCGTGTGATGATAAAAATCTAACAGAATTTTATCCTAATATTTTCTAACACTTGCGCGACTCCTCTGTTTAAATAAAACTACTTTTTACGGATTTAGACGCGTATATTTGTTTTAGAGTTTACTTCGGGCCAAAATTTACGCGGGCAAATATACGCGTCTAAATGACGCGTATATTTGTTTTAAATTTTGGCCCGACATCTCTATCTATCTCGACATCGATTTCCGTAAAAAGTAGTTTTATTTAAAAAGAATTTTATCATTTTTACGGCGGGTAACGCCACGGAGCACAGCTAGTAAATAAATAAATAAAAACACGCAATATACATAAAAATTTGTTGTATTGTCAATATTATAATAGTTTCCTTATTGAGTTGTTGCACTTATATTGAAAAACATGGCCGACTACAAACAAAAAATGATTAATTTTTTTTTGTCGTTTAGTATGTACGATAATGTTATAGATACTGTTATGATTATGTTTGTTATGTCCAATATTGTATTGATAAATAGAATTTATTAAAGAAATATTGACATCATCGTCTTATGAATTTTCCTTAGATCACTTTACTTCTTGTTAAATTATGTGCTTGGATTTATGGATAGGTTTTATGGGAAGAAACTTATAGTATTTAAATAAATAAATATTTTTATAGACATTTCACACAACGTCCTCTGGTCCAAAGCTAAGCTTATATGCTTGTGTTATGGGTACCAGAATACGGATATACTAATTATACTACTTTTCTTTTGTAAATACATACTTATAATACATAGAAACACCCAGACACAGTACAAACATTTGTATGACAATTAGAAAAATCACACAAATGATTGTCCCGAGCGGGAATCGAACCCGCGACCTCTTGATCGGCAGTCCGTTACATGAACCACTCAACCACGAGGTTCGTCATAAATTTTTTTTTTTTATACTACTGAGGTGGCGAACAAGCGTACGGCCCGCCTGGTGGAAAGCGGTTACCGTAGCCTATAGACGTCTGTAACACCAGGGGCATCACTCGCGCGTCGCCGACCCTGCAGAAATCTCTTCACACCTTTTTTGAAGAACTCCATGCTGTAGTCCAGTGAGAAAATCTCGGCAGGTAGTTCATTCCACAACTCTATTGTAATGGGGATAAAATTCTGAAGGAATCGTACGGTACGTTATGGCATTGGTTCTAGAGTCTGAGAATGAACTCTCTGCCGATGACGAGAGGTGCGATGATAAAAGGAGGCCGTCGGCACCATTTCGAACAGTTCGTCAGAACACAGCACATTATACAGGCGGTAGAACACACACAGGGAGGCAAAATCTCTCCTAAGAAGGGCTCGATACCGCCTGTAATCACGGGATCGTCGACAATCCTCACAGCGCGTCGTTGGATTGAGTCAAAAGGTCCAAGCTGATATTGCGGTGCGCCCGCCCACAGATGGCAGCAGTTAAGTCATTTAATATATAGTTATAGTCATTTAATATATACCGAATTTTCGAAGTAATAATGGTTTTAGAAAACGAGTATCACCGCCCCGTTATTCCTAACGTGGCTGGAAAAGTTATATAAACGACATTTAAGCAAATAACATATTCCATATGTGACAAGAATCTTGATAAGAATAATGTTTATAAGAGAATATGGACAGAAATATTTTCTTATTAATTTTAGCTCAATAAGTAGTCAGAAAAAAGTTTAATAGACAAAAAGCGATCTCTCTTTGTTTATTAAACATTTTTTGTATAAGACCGGACAACCAGAAAGATATTAAGTGTCTATTACATTTTGCTGAAATTTCTCAAAATAGAGATATTCTCTCTCTAGTAGCTTGTGTTACATCTAGCTTAAGTGTAATAAGCACAATAATATAAAACAGCTTCTTAAACGAATATTTCATCAGAATACTTAACACTTATCCTGCCTACCATTTAACAGATTATAGCGTAAAGATAAATTCATGTGCTACTGATAACGAGACGATCAAACTAGAACACAGTAATGAGTTTTAGTGGGTTTGGGACAAAGAGGTTGAACATTCAGTGTCACTGGATTAAGTATTTCTTATTGCCTTATAGGTTTTCATGTAAAATGAGTAAATTTGTATACGGCACATTTAGGCCATGTTCAGATAACAACATTTTGACGCGCGTTTTAAAATCGCGCGACTAGACGTCGTAGTATTTACATACAACCGATCACATGAGCGCGCGCAAGCGAGCGTTGACGCGGCGCTCAGAGAAAAAGTCTCTAGACGCGGGCGATCGCGCGTTGACTCGCGCTTTGACAGCTATGTAACATATCTGCTGACTGTTCAGATGAGCGCGCGCTTCCATCGTATCTTCTATCTATTCTGTGCTTCCATCGCAATTGCATGTTTTTTTTTGTGACTTGGTTTTGTATTCAGTTCAAAATGAGTGAATCAGATATTGACATCGACTTACTAACTGACGAAGTCAGGAAAAGGCCAAAGGCCAAAGAAAGGGTTATATCGTTCTGGATGAATTGAAACAAATTGTCGAATGATTATAGACATTCTGAAGTAATTAAAGAATTTAGATTCATTGTCTCTCAGATTCGAATATAATGTTGCAAACAAACTAGGTATTTTTTTCAAAATTGGGTGAAACCAATGTGTGCGTTTTCTTTTGCCATATTTTTTTTAATAACATAACCACAAAATAATAGTTTCTTCTAGGTCCATTTTCTAAATTCTATCGATACAGACTCAAGTCAGACTGACAGCTCCTCGCAGCGCACGTTAGCGCTTGTTATCTGAACTCTTTATAAATTTGACCGCGCGTTGACCTGCGTTAACGCGCGTTACATGTGAACTTAGCCTTATTTTTAAATTTATTGAAAGACTTTGCAGTTACCATCACAGGTAAGACTACACACGTCTTAATCCGTCAACAAGAAAAGTCGCGCAAGTGTTAGTGAAAATGATTGAAGGTTGATTCATATTATTATGTTTTACCTAAACACAAATAACAGCTGCATAATGAATTTATGCAGCTATAAGTAAGTATATTGTTTGTAATTTAAGTGCAAGAATATGTAAAAGCGGAGATGCACTATCATATACACAAGTACGATCTTTATGGAATACTTGATCGTTTACCGCTCATTCGATGTCCAAAAATTTTATAAGTCAAAGTCAAAATTATAATATTCTCTAACACTTGCGCGACTCATTTGTTTAAATAAAACCACTGTTTTACGGATTTAGACCCATGTATTTGTTTTAAATTTTGGCCCAACGTTTCAGAGACTTTGAATTCACCGTGGTCACGGGTGAGACTGAGCTGTAATGTGTCTTCTACGATCAGTTATTACAGGGTTTATCCACGTTCAATTTTAATTTTACATTACCCATTAAATTTTAAATAACTATTTTATTTAAACAAACTCAATTTTTTATGGGTAGCAAGGTAAAGGGTAGTCACTCTGGTTATATGAGCTATTTATTATCTCTATGGTTTGAGATAACTAAATCGATGCTATATAGTTAGCTACCTTGCGTCACCTGTGACGTATCAACTAATAAACTGCACTTTTTGTGTGTCGTTACATATCTAAATCCAAAACAATAAAGATAAGACAACACTTATTTGTTAAGATATAGATAGAATTGGTGGTGCACTTGACATGCCGATGCATAAAGTTGTGGGTTTGATTCACACCCAAATATGGAAAAATCTGGAAAAATAAATTGTTAAGAATGATCTTTTCATATAAAGTTCTCAGATTACAAAAATAATACTTGGTGGTTATTTTATTTACAGATCTTTACTTAGTATAAAACAATGTTGTTATTTTTGTATGTATGTCTCAATGTAGGTAAGCTTATATCTTTAAAACTACGCAACGGATTTTGATGCGTTTCTTTTTAAGACGCAGTGTGGTTCATGGGAATAGTTTGTTTGTATAATTTGTTAAGATCTTTTATTTTATAAACTCCACGGGTACGAAGTAGCGGGCAATAGCTAGTGTATGGTCTTAGACGTCCAAGTTGTTGAGTGATCTCAGAAGTCCAAGAAGATGTATGCGCGTTGAGTAAGTCGCATACACCACACGTGGGCACCGCTGAGTGAATGGTACACACGTAGGTTTTGTAAAATAATAACACTGTAATATAGCCTGGATGAAAGATGCTGTTTATTTGACTATATTAATATGATGGTTATTATGGATGTGAGTACTGCTAACAGTGTTAACTGTGTACGACGAATATGAGTGTTGTTTGCGTATGATTGCTATGACTGCTAACTGAGTACTGAAGTGTAACTGTATTGTGTGGAAAATGTAATATAAATGTGCTGATGTGCAGTTTAATCCATGTGTGTGCTGTTGGCTCATACAGCTAGTATTATGTATCTTATTTTCTTTTTTTACCTACTGCAAACGCACATAATAATTTATGTTAGTGTAGCTGCCTTTCTGTTTCTAAAAGAAATTTAAAACAAAATTTTTAAACATAAGTAAACTACTAAATTTAGTTTCTGTTTTCTGTTTCTTGTAAAGTGTATTATAAAGAGTTACCCAATCTATCTATCTTCTATCTATCTATCCAAACGTGACCACATCAAATATAAA
Source organism: Orgyia antiqua (assembly GCA_916999025.1). Lineage (NCBI taxonomy): Eukaryota > Metazoa > Arthropoda > Insecta > Lepidoptera > Erebidae > Orgyia > Orgyia antiqua. Next base: position 18,412,935 of record OU779867.1, read on the forward strand.
TTGCCGCGTTCATTATATATACATAAATGCCGCGTCCATTATATACATAAATGCCGCATCCACAATTTTACTAACACCAGGTGACACTGTGCTCACTATTAAGATAAGGAAGTTGCCCTCTAGTTCCTAGAACCGTGACCTCTGATACTGAGAGCACGTACTAACACCATTTTTGGTCTATATTATTTCGCTGCCTGCGGGAATTATTTATATTTAGATTATAAATTATAATATTTACTTAAATATTTTTGCTTAATACAGTTTTATTTTATTTCTGTACAGATAAATGAAAGTGGTAGCAATTCTACGTGCACAACTGAGCCCTACTCGTATTAAGCCAACTTTTTGTTCCGTGCAATTCTTCATAAAATCTTCTAATCATTTTTGTATAACACGCTTATATAAGTTCGGTAGGTATCTATCAATGTATGAATTTAAGTAACGGAATATTTCAGTGATTTTCACCCACTTGCATTAGTCGGATTGATCTGCACTTTTGCACACATAACAAGGACCGATGACAGTACAATAACTAAAAAAAATATTCACGATTTTCAAGCGTGTTTTTTCGTTTTTGAACTAAGTAGATTTTAAGTTTTCTTCTTGCTAAATATGAATGAAAAGATACTTATATTGCAAGTAATTGTAATTATTTCGTTACACGTGGCTCAGAAGTAAATAAAATTAATATAATAATATGAGTACGATAACCTTACTACATATACACAAGAAACACTCGAACACTGCCTTCATTGTTTTATAATGTCAAAGGTCTTTTAAAATTGTTGAATAATATTCATATTTTATTTATGATGTAAACTCTAAGTGTGGTAAGAATATATCACCATCCTTCAGTCATGTCAGACAAACAATGTTGGACAACGGACACGGTCTTCTGCCTGCCGCATCCAGTCTCCTCCTGTGACTATTTTCACTATCGGTCCACCTGACATAGGCGGTATTATTTCACGTTTTAACGTCGCAGTCTCCACACATCTGCTTACGGCTGTCGGTCCTTCGGCGAAACATAGTCAGACCACTGTCACTTTTATTGAGCTTGCTCTGCAGCCTTGCACAATTTTTACATGGAAGGCTTCAAAAATCTTCCATAAAAATCTACATTTACGTATTTATAATCAAGCTATTAGTATACCAACAAGATATATATAGCTAAGTTTGATACTAGACGACATTGTGCGAAATAATAACTACTAATAATTGAATCTCTGTGGAAATAATCGTATATGTGTGATAACGTAATTTTTATCTAATAATTACTTTCAGTACCTACGTAAACCATTCTCTTAAATCTCTGTATCTATTGCCCGGCAAACTCACTTTTAACACAATAGTTTTTCAGTTTATCTGTAACATACAAACAGACAACCTCTATTTTAATAATATATAACACGTATGTTGATAAGATACGAGTTTGGAGGATGAATTAAAAAATATATGACGTAAACAAATGTAGCGAAAACATGTTATTTATTTGCATAATTCGATAACTATTACGTACTTTTATATACATACAACTAGTATCTTGTTATTAAGACTATAGAGTTTAAATTTCAATATATTGTTTCTAATATTTTTTTGCAATATCCAAGGTTAGGAAAAAAATTATATTTTATAATACTTTTTTTTGCCAAATCTGGGCGTGTCTTGTGATGTAGTCGATATTGTTATAGAATTTAGATATTATAGGTTCGATTCCCAACCAAGAGAAATATTTATGTCTACAAAAGCAACGCTAAGGCTGCGATTTCGTACGAGTGGAATTAAAAGCAATTCTCCGTTTTGGCAAATTTTTTCAGTGATGCTTCTCTTCTATTGGTCTCAGCCTGATGTTATATAGCCTTCCTCGATAAATGTAGTATACAAGCTTAATTTTTTTTTAAATCGTACCTTTTGTTTCTGAGATAAGCGCGTTCCAACAAACAAACTCTTCAGCTGTATAATATCACCTAAGTATGGATAAAAACAAGTCAAAGTACTAAATAATAAATGTTCAAACAATACATTGTGATCACATCATCAATCTTGCTATACTAACATGACGACAGCAGTGATGTGTACAAACATAATTATACTGTCACTGAATAAATACTGTAATGACTCAGTAAGTCAATAATATAGGGTTGCAGGTTCATACTATATTTTTTCTCTTTCTCTCTCTCTCGAGCCTACTAACGTCCCACTGTTGGACACGGGACTTCTCTTTGGTAGGGTTTTTGGTCTACAATACCGTGGTATTGTAGACCGCCGTAGTTCGCCGTGGCGAACAAACGTGTTGGCACAGGGTTTATTTTCGAGTTTTCCGTCTCTCATAGACGATGTTATCTGAGTAAAATATCCACTAGCTGGCTTTTCCGATTTCCAAGCACCACGCTAACCGCTAGTACACTAGTTCGGCCCGATTTTCCTTAATTTTCTTTAAAAAAAGACGTTTATTATTCTGCTATTTTCTTCGCCAAATATTATACACATTTTTTAATTTTTACGCCATATTATAGATGAAGAGTAGATCTATGCTTCTATCATTTTTTCTTTTGGTAAAACCTTACCAAATTTGTATGATAGACGCTGCAATTTCTTCTAAAGACAACCGTAATAAACGGGCTTTTTGTATGATCATATTTATTTTCGTTGTTATGTTTTGAAAAAAAAAAAGAAAGTAATAGAAGCATATATATTTATGACCTAGATACTATAAAAAAAAAATCGTTGCTCTGGAGGCAATATCCACAAATAATACAACGAAATATGATGTCCAAATATTTGTATGTAGTTTGCTGTCGAGCCCTGTTAAGCCTGGCTTAATGCGAATAAGGCAAGATGCCAAACCAAGAAAACTTGTCACTCGACATTGAGAGTAAATTTTTAGCAAAATGTAATAAGCGCTAAAGCTGCTGAAAATTTTCATGTTATATAACTCATACAGACAATAACAAACAGTGTATATACGTTTGTTTGCTATGAGGTATCACTTTATCATACTGGCGTGTTTTTTACTGATATCTAAGGATGGTAACCATGATATTCAGTACTAAATGGATTGTACCTATCAACAATGCAAATAAATATTGAAAAAAATAATAAAAAAAGAATAGTAAAATGAAAAAAAAATACATGGAATTTCTTGTCTGTTCTTCTCCATAGGATTCGTGTTTGGAACAAACACCTAGTTTCTGACGTTTCAAAATAGCATGTATTAGAAATGGACATACGGGGTTTTTCTTTAAATAATTCTACTGCTTCGAACACTAGGTATTTATTTTTCCAAACAATTACAACTAAAAATGGCTCCTCTCTTCCTATGCCCTTGCGCTCCTGTCAGTCTCACTCTCGCGCATTCGCATTCAGTCAAAACCATTCCCATATTCATTAATCAATTACAATTTTAAAGTTATCGATTTTGATAGTATTAAATATATAATATAATTATTTTAAAATTCACATAGCATTAAATTTAAACTTATATTTAAACAATATTGGACAGGACTTGATTAGTATCTATGTATTATATCGGTATCGGTTCCGATTTTCTTCCCCCAATACGTATTTGCTAACAGTCGGCCGTCCTGTATAAGGAATGTCCCTATTCCTAGTCCGGCCATTTGACCACTGGTATGTCCCTATACACATATAGGCGTATACCGACAGTATTTTTCAACATTGTATATAACATATTACCTTATTGAATCTTAAACAAGTAAGTAATATTACTTAATTATAAGTTTTCTGACAAGTAAATGATTTTCATCTATGGAGACAATCTTGTATTAGAATCATGAATCTCATCAAATATGTTACTCAGTACAAAGATAGGAACATTATTTGAAATCTTGGTATCTATCGTTACATATAATATAATCAATTTACCTACCATAGTTAACAATTTATCACATTTAAGCAATCATAAATTTAAGTAACTCTTATCAATTGTATTAGTTTAATTCGGGACGATAATCAGCGAACACATCTATACTAAGCCTACAACACCGGAGGCTATCTGAGCCTCATTATAAAAAGAGCTTTTATACTGTCACATAATATTAACATGAACTATTTAATTTATGAATAATGGTGTGGTAAACACATTAAATTAAAATAATATAGCACAAGTGGACATAACCATTAATCAGACATATAAGTATTATTTAAACCTAAATACAGCATTCAAATTCAGTAATAAATAATTGAAATTAAATGATGACAAGTGTGTACTAACTACATCAACATTAGATTGTTGTCGTGTAAGTATCTCATGCTATTATGATGTTTAGAATAAGTATGTAAGTCTCTATTTCCTCGTTAATCTTCTGGTATTGACGCACTGTGATCGATTAGGTTTTTGCTTTAACCAAAATGTCCATATTCTCTTACTGGTAACCTGGAAGTTAATTTCAATATAAGTGTTCATCCGGATTTTAACGATACTTAAGTATTTACCTTAATTCTCGTTCATTCTGAAGCAAATAAGGACCAACAAGTAATCTATATATTAACACGTGAGGCGAAAACTCCGTGTCCCTTCCCACAAACATTGGGCGAACCGAGGAGGATGATGTTGGGCCTGTGTGTTGGGCCCAATGCTTAATACCAAATATAGAGAAAATAGCAGTAATAAGTACTTAATCAAAAAGGTTTTATCATATGTTACATACGCTCGAAATTCGAGCACCGGGCGATTTCTAGTAATTAATATTGTGATGGATCAATATAATATTACTGTAATGTAATGTAAATTTTAACTTTATATGCCTATTTTGCAATAAAACTTTTTATAGCTTGTGTATAAGTATACATTTTAACTATTAATTTGCATTTAACAATAGCTTTCTCAATACCACTTGTTATAATTTAATGAGAAACTTTAAATATATAAAATAAAACAGGTTAATTCCGGCCTCTTTTGCCACAGAGGCAATTACCGCTTTTACCTTGGCATTACTTAGTGAGTGCCGTTTGTACTTCAGCATCCTACACCGGTATCAGTCAGTGAGCACCGCTTAAACATCGGCATCCTTCACTGTCCTGAAACCATTAGTGGTGCGTACCGCTTGTACTCCGGTATCCTTCACTTTCTTAGTGGCTCAACAATTGAATTCGGCATCCTACACCAGTATCAGTTGGTGAGCACCGCTTAAACATCGGCATCCTTCACTGTCCTGAGACCGTTAGTGGTGCGTACCGCTTGTACTCCGCTATTCTTCGCTTTCTTACTGGCTCAACAGTGGAGTAGATATATTTACTATATATTTTTAGTTATCAGCCTTATTAGTTTAATGGCGTCTCTGCAATATCAGAAGAAGACGGAGAGGATAGAGGCGGAAAGGGGATTTGGGTTGCCTATGTATAACACACGTACATTACTCTAAAAATTAAACAAAACGCTTATTATCTATTAAAATATCTTGCAAGATATATTGTTATATCAAGGACAAATAGCCCAGCTTAATCGATGCACCTTATCCTATCAATAAACTAATGAGTGCATCTGGCATGATTTTAACAAATCATTTTAATTCTCACTTTGGCCTTCGTCACTAGACACCGAATCATCTTTATCAGAGTTATTTTGGAAACTAAACGTTATCCACCTTTTGAGTTGGTCAGATGGATATATACTTTTATACTTCCTCTTAGAGAGTCCGTTTATGCTACAAATCTCGTATCTGTCATTGTTCAGAACACCAGTTACTCTAAAAGGGCCACGAAATTTGGGACGTAATTTCTTGCTTTTACCATCAGCAGGATTATGATGGTTTGGAATCATAACTAGATCACCAATTTCGTAGAATTTAGTTGGCTTTCTAGCATTATCAAAATATTTTTTCATGTAGTCCTGACCTTTTTTAATGCTTTCCTGAACTTCTTTTCTAACCTCTTGTCTGGGTGATTCGATACTTTGATTACATTTAGGTTGAGTCTCATTTAATGCATTTATGATAGGACCTTCATCACTGCTGACGGTGCGGAAACCAAAAACTACTTCAGCTGGAGTTTTACCCGTGCTTTTGTTTTTCGTATTATTCAGGCTCCACTGTACTCTTCCTACATTCTCATCCCACATACGCTCGTCCATCCCATGATTAGTCGCTGTCAGTGACTCTAATATAGTTCGGTTGTACCTCTCAATTTGCCCATTAGCACGAGGTGTTGCGACCGCATTGAGAACGTGCTTAGCGCCTATTCCAGCAATGAATTTTTTGAAACTGGCTGATGTGAAGCTTGTCCCGCGATCCGAAATTAATACTTTTGGCACGCCAATTGTATTGAAAATATCTTTCAGTACATTAATAGTAGTCTTGGACTTAAGATTTCGAACAGGTTTCACAAAGATGAATTTGCTAAAGCCATCTATTACCCCTAGAATATACGAATTTCCCTTTTTACTCCGAATAAAAGGACCTAAGTGGTCTATATGTAAAGTATGGAATGGGGTATCCCCTTTCGGAATTGGATGTAAATAACCAGTTACTTTAGATGTAGAACCCTTACTATATGCGCAGTTCAGACATGACGAGACGTACTTTCGGATGAATTTGTTCATTTTCGGAAACCAATAATCATGTTTAATTTTGTCTAAAGTTTTGTCATATGCAAAGTGGCCGCTTTCGTCATGATTCAACTGGCATATACGCCAACGAGCTCCCTTAGGTACTACCCATTTTAGTTGATCTCCTACTCGTCTATAAATTTTGTCATCTTTAATCACGAAATTAGTCATAATATCCTTAACGTTATTCTCATCGCATTCTAGTATTAGTTTGATTCTTTTTAGCTCGGGGTCAGTCATTTGTACCGTATGTAACCAGTCGTTTACTTCTACATTCATGATTTCAAACTCTCGACACTCTAACAGATCATTAACGTCATCTTCTTTTATGGCATTCCTACTTAGTGCATCAGCATGCTTCATTTGATCTCCGGGGCGATACTCTATGCTAAAATCGTATTCCTGAAGCAGCAACCACCATCTTGCAATTCTTGGAACTAAATCTCTCTTAGTTAAAGTAGTCTTCAGTGCATTGCAGTCTGTATATACTTTAAAATGAGTACCTATCAGATACGAACGAAACCGTTTAAGTGAGCACACGACAGCAAGAGTTTCCAATTCGTATGAGTGAAGGAATTCCTCATCTTTTGTTGTCTGCTTACTAAAATATGCGACCGGTTTTGGTGGCATTTTGTCCTCAGCACGCTGTAGTAATATTCCACCAAGGCCTAATTTACTTGCATCACAGTGTACCTCTGTTAGATATTTTGGGTCATATAACGCCAGTAATGGTCTCTGCGTTAAGCTAGCTTTAATTCGTTGGAAAGCCTTCTCCTGATCTTCGCCCCAGGTCCATGGTGTATTTAATTTGGTCAACATTGTCAATGGCTTAGCAATGCTAGCGAAATTGGGAATAAATCTCCTGAAAAAGCTTGCCAAACCAACGAATTGTCTCACTTGATGAACGGTAGCTGGAGCAGGGAATGAAGCCACTGCTTCTGTTTTCCTTTGACCTGGTCTCAAACCCTCTCTAGAAACCTCAAATCCTAGGTATTCTAAAGTATCTTCAAAGAAGTAACACTTCTGTAAGTTTAACGTCAAACCAGCTTGTCGTAGCGCTTCTAAGATTTTTCTTAACTTGGTAAGGCCATCTTCAACCGTTGTAGCAGCCGATAATATATCATCCATAAATGGCATTGCAAGTTCATACCTATCCTTTCCTAAAGCTTTATTTATCATATGTTGGAACACAGCCGGAGCGTTCACCAGACCAAACGGCATACGCGTATATTCGTAATGCCCGTCGGGCGTTATGAATGCCGTGAGGTGTCTAGAATCCTCGGACATTGGAATCTGGTAATAACCAGATTTTAGATCTAAGCTAGTAAAGCAACGTTTACCGCTTAGACGGTCTAGTTGATCATCGATTACAGGCATTGGATAAGAATCTTTAACAGTTTTCTTATTCAATGATCGGTAATCTATGCATAAGCGATATTCATTATTCTTCTTCTTTACTAAGACGACAGGACTCGCATATGATGAGTTCGACTCCTGAACAATTTTATTTTCAAGCAACTCATTGACTAATCCCCTGACTATCTCACGTTCTTTATAAGACAAACGATATGGTTTATAAGAAACTGGACTTTCATCATTCAATTTAATATGCATTTCCGAAATATTGGTTACACCTAACTCACTCGTATTTAGTGCAAAACAGTCCCTATACGTGTTTAGAAGATCTAGCAAGCGCTGAATCTGATTCTTAGTAACATCTGGCCCTACATTGATCATTTCGGAGGTTATAACAAGTTTACTAGAAAGTTCTTTATTATTATTATTAAGCTGTACATGATTAACTTCAAATTCCTTGGGTGTATAAGGATTTAAATCGCCAGATACAGGTAAGAAATGGGCTCTGGCTAAAAGTTTATTGTTTTCTATTACAACCTTGCTGCCGGATATATTAATCGCTATTATTGTCCCTAACCCCCTTTTAAGATGATATACCCCCTGTAAAATTATATGTTCAGCATTTGCTTTCAAAGATGTGCTACCTGGTATGCAAATTAACCCAGTTTCAACTGTGTCTGAATATATAGATACAGACTGAATGCCCGTCAGTTCTACAGAAGCGCTCGCATATATTTTAACTCTACCTATTTCTAATTTTTCCGAGTACAATATTAAGTTTCTATTAGTTTTGTGTACAATAACATCGGAGAGCTCCGTTAAATTTTGCCCGATCAGAATGTCGGTACTTAGATATTTATCAGGCACTACAAAAGCTTGAATTTCCGATTGTACAAAATCAATATTTACATCTATCATTACGTAACCTATTGGATGAGTGGCACCAAAAGCAAACCCTTTCATGACCGGTAAATTATCATTGTGTATAACAGTATTTAATTTGTCTACAGTACTCTTAGTTATAATCGTGCACTGGCTTCCGAAGTCTATAAATGCGGTACAACTCACTCCATTTACCTTTATAGTTTTATGATAGATATTCACTATCTTACCTTGAGCAGTAATTTGATGGACTTCTTTATAAATATTATTAGAATCAGAGGAATTTTTATCTGGCATCGAATCACGTTTACAATGTGCCATTAAATGTCCCATACGTTGACATTTCAAACATTTTTGTAAAGGTTTAGGGCACTTTGGGACGGTGTGTCCTAATTCCGAGCAATTAAAACATTTAACTACCCGACCTGTGTTTTGTTTTAATAATTTATCGTGTGTAAATTTACTAGTGCTAGTTTTATTAGAAGGGGTAGGTTTTTTGTTTTCTATCCCTGATCTTATATTTCTAACCGTAATACTTCTTAGGTATCGTAATAACTGGCTGGGGCGTTTATAGTTCGATCCTTGGGTATTCAGTCGAATATTATGGTCATAGATGCCATGGATAATACAATCCACCGCATCTTTGCCTTTAATGTGACATCGGCTTACTAATTTTGCCTTTTCGTAAAAGTACTCCTCTAATGTTTCCTCTCTTTTACTTCGTCTATTTAGCATTTCAGCTAGTTTATCTGCATAATTTCTATCGTCCGGAAAACACTTCAAAAGTTTCCTTTGCCAATCCTTCCAGCTCAAATCAATTGAGTCAAGACCTTCATACCATCTTCGCGCTAACCCTGACAACTTAGGTAATGCATGATAAATGGTCTGTTTACTTGTCCATCCATAAATACTAGCTACTTCGTTAACCTTCCTTATCCAGGCCCGTGTACTTTGCAATTTTTGACTAGGATCAAATTGAGGTATGACTTCCTGAGCACCGTGTGTATTGGAACTCCTGTTGTTTATTGCATTTATGAGGTCTTTCATTAGGTCTCTACTATTGCTGTAACTCCTAGCCCGAGATTGTTTTTTGGAGCTACATCTACTTCTGGAGCGTGATCTACGACCATTGGAAGATAACCGACTTCCACTCGAAGAGGAGTTGCTGCTGGACATCGAAGAGTCAGTACTTTGTGGATCTCGGTGGGATCTTTTATGAGAATTTATCTTTTTTTTGTTAAATCGTGATTTATTTTTAGACCGATATCGGTAAAGATTTCTCCCGTGTGACTTCCTTTTTATAGGAGAGACACTTGTACTACTAGAGTAGTTATTTGTAGAACTGCTAATCCTTCTACGCTTACGATGACGTCTGTCGTCACGTCGCGTTGGAGATGATGAATGATGCCTAGATCGTGATCGTCGATGTTTGTTTTTATGTGTGTAAATTACGCGGTCACTTTTAGGTTTTCTATTATTAGGTCTCTCTGGGTCGAGTGTAGGTGTATATCCACTTTGATCAGTACCCGACATCGTGAAATCGCTATACACAGGCATTAATAGGATATGGGGGTTGAGGTATAGGTGTAAGATAATAGTACCAATTAATATAAAAATACCAATAAATTAACTTACAACTTGATAATGTAAATATGAATACTTAGAACTCCTTCAACCCCTATTCAAAACAACATCATATATTGTAAACATCATGAATTAAATTGAGTACGAATACCATAAAATAACAGCAAGCGTGATTCATTAAAATCACAGTACCTACCGTTTCAGTCTGACTAAGTGCTTGGTATTTAATTGCATAGTAGAGATGAATCAACAGATACTCAACATTCATAGTTTCCCTTTTTTTTTTTTATAATTATGTGTTAATGGGTAAATACATTACAAATATTAGTTAGTTGGATTGGGGCACTCAATCATAGGTATTATTTTATCATCAAGTAGGTATATAAGAAGTTCAATAAAAATCAGATAACTAGGTAACAAATATTTGTAATGGCAAACAATATTTGTAATATATTATATATATATACAATACTTGTAATATCAAACATTTGTAATGCAATAGCAAACATCTATACTTTTATTTTCAATAGAGTATAGGTAATCTTCTAAGATATTACAAAAAAAAGCAGTATATGTAGTACATCCGCATTCTGGTACCCATAACGCAAGCATACCTATAAGCTTAGCTTGAGACCAGAGGATGCTGCGTGAAATGTCCGTGAATATTTATTATTATTATTATTATATTCTGCAAATAAAAATGTCCTACGAAGACACAATGAAGTTATTTATTATGTGAAAGTAAAATAATATTTTCAATCACTTATTTAAGTTTTAAACTGCTATAAATATACATTAGGTTTAGTTATTTTAATAATTAACATGCTATTTAGTTTATAACACCAATATATATACATATATATATTGTTTTTTTTTTTATCTATCCTATTTAAAACATTTTAATATTATTTTAGCTTTTACTGTCATACACCCCGTAAAAGTATTAAATATTATGTACTATTCATTTAACTTTTAGTCCAATTAGCCTGATAGATATAATTTTATGTATACTTCTAAGTAACCACTTACAATTTTGTTTAGAAATCTAAGAAAATGATGAATGATTTAGATTGAATTTGAATATTATTGTACCTTTAATAAAGTCTTCATACTAGGGATAGTAACATAATGTAGTAGGTCACTTAATTACTTGTATGATTTAGTAAAACAATTTGCCTTCATATAGTTTATGAGAAAGTTAGGAACATGCGTTATCTTTAAAATATGAGACTATGGTGCCTACTTACTTTACAAAAATTACTTTCTATTTCAAGTTTGTTTATGTTATTTGTAAAACACAATAATCTGATGTGTTTTATTAGTTTATATCAATAACTATTTTCATGCTTCATGTTCCAGAATTCTTTTACAGTAGGAATCATCCCAAATTAGGGTTTTAATATAACCAACCATAAGTTAGTTTATGTAACACTGAGCGTGATACAAATCATGTTTAAATACAAACTTAGTGAAATTGGCGTTTTGATCCTTTGCTATTTTAAATAGATACATTACGGCTTGTTTTTATAAATGATCATTAGGATTAAGTCACTTCCATAAAGGCACTTACTAAATAAAAGGTAAAATCTACTTACCCACTTGTAGGCGTGAAAGAGTATTTAATAGAAAAAAAACTCAGATTCGAACTTCTGACTTATTAGAAATGGACATACGGGGTTTTTCTTTAAATAATTCTACTGCTTCGAACACTAGGTATTTATTTTTCCAAACAATTACAACTAAAAATGGCTCCTCTCTTCCTATGCCCTTGCGCTCCTGTCAGTCTCACTCTCGCGCATTCGCATTCAGTCAAAACCATTCCCATATTCATTAATCAATTACAATTTTAAAGTTATCGATTTTGATAGTATTAAATATATAATATAATTATTTTAAAATTCACATAGCATTAAATTTAAACTTATATTTAAACAATATTGGACAGGACTTGATTAGTATCTATGTATTATATCGGTATCGGTTCCGATTTTCTTCCCCCAATACGTATTTGCTAACACATGTAAAACATGCCAATTTGAAATAATTGACCTTGATTTTTCGTCAGTTTATTTAATATAATATAATATTTTATTTTATTTTTTCTAAAAAGATTACAATTTTTGCTTACATAACTCTGGATCCCGTGCTAGTAGAAACTGTATTAATTAATTTCATTGAGATATCTTTACAAATAATATAAACCAGAAAAAGTGAGTATTGTTATGGCAATCATATATCTTTACTAATATTGTAAGTTAAAGAGCTTGTTTCTTTATACGCGCTAATCTCAGGCACCCCTGCACACTGGTCTGATTTCAAAAATTCTTTCAGTGTTGGATAATACGCGTAGCTAGGGGTATAGGAACAACTACATATATCTTATACCTAATTTGTAATAGACAGTTTTGTGTACTTTTAGGTTTGATTTTTTAGTTAAGTCAATTTCATTTTATGCGTGTAATATTTTTAACAGACCATAATTTAGAACTCTGAAGCAAAACCATTATAGGACAAAAACAGAATAATGAGATTACATGGTCACCCTACTCTTCCTATATCTGTGTTGTTTACAGCTACGAGTTACCTTTTATGTTCGTTTGTTTTTCGTCTTCTTTCTACAGAACTGTCCATAATGTGAACGTTATAAAATTAGTCGTGGGTCATTTTTGGAATATTTATCAGTTAAAAGCTTTGAATGCCATAAAGGGAGCCTTTTTTAAAGTCTTTTGAAATTGTTTACGAACCTCTTGCTACAGTAGATAACGTATTGGACTGCCGTTCAGATGATAATGGGTTCGAAACAAAAACAAAAAATAAGCATATAATTGTTTATACGCCCTTTCTTCTTTAAAGTAGCGATATGAAGTATATCTTCCAAAATACGAATATTATAATATATCTGTATTCTGGTACCCAAAGCCCCATAGCACAAGTATAGAAATTTTAATTTTATAGCATAAATGTTAGCTGACGAGGATGTTGTGTGACTCAATTCAGTAGATGGCGCTGTTCGATTAGTATTCAAGCTATGGTTGTTATAGAAGGAATATGTAGTATTCGTAGTAGCGCATGGTAGTGTACTGTAAAGCTTCTTCTTTACATTAACTTCGTTACTAAACGATGAAAATTTTTGTAATCGTCGTCATTTCACGGCGACTATAAATAACATTACTTTTAATTAAATACATTGCCAGGGGAGGTGCTCTTCTCTGGCTCTTTATATGGCTATTTCAGAGTGCTGTAAAATCCAGCTTAAGGGTATTGTATAGGTATACAGATAGATAGGATAGGAGTTATCTATGTATACTATACATAGATAACTCCTATCCTCTGGGTACAGATACAGACGGAAAACTCGAAAATGATACCTATGCCAACACGCGGTCCGCGCGGGACAGTAAACCATAAATCTTCTAAAGTGATGGGCACATGTCCAATATTGGGACTTCAAAGGGTTGAACAAAACCTTAATTATTAGAATTAGGGTTTTGTTCAAAAAATATACCCTTAAGTCTCACTTTGGTGTCTGTATGTCTTTCAAATATTTTTTACTTATTCGCAACGAATCGACTTATAGGTACCTGTAGGTATCTTATATAATAACTAGCTGTTGCCCGCGACTCCGTCCGCTTGGAATTTAGAAAATTTTTCCCGTTTTTGCAACATATTTCACTACTGCTTCGCTTTTACTAGTCGTAGCGTGATGTTATATAGCGTAAAGCCTTCCTCGATAAATTCGCTATCTACCTCTGAAATAATTTTTCTAATCGGCTCAGTGGTTTGGAACTTAGAAAATGTTCCCCGTTTTTGCAACATATTTTACTGCCACTTCGCTCCTATATGTCGAAGCGTGATGTTATATAGCCTTACTCAATAAATGTACCTATTATACATAATGTACCTATAAACATATATAGTTATATATAGTGGTTCCTGAGATTAGCACGCATTGCTACAAAAATTACCATCAGCCTTCTGTAAATATTCTGTAATATTATCGGTACGGAACCGTTCGTGTTTGGTTTCAAATAGTACATAGCCGGATTGTTTCTCTCTCCGAGTAACACTACGAGGCACAGCTAGTGGAACAATAAACATAATATTTAAGATATCACTAAAATGAAGTGACCTCCATTTTGTATTTATATTATCAACACAATATTATTTGAATAGATTAATATTTGAGTTAATAACAGCCTAACTACATACTAAATTACAAGTTAATGTCAACATAATATTAATACATATAAAGTATAATTTAGTTCGTGTGCAAATGTTGATAGCGCAAACGATTTGCAAAAAGGAAGATAATAATGTAGGTTGATAGAACTGGATTAAACCGGTTACACTCACACATGTGCCTCATTACGTATCAAACTTGTTATAGTACTATTACTTAATATTAGATTTTTAATAGCAATATACTGTTATTCTTATTTTAAAAATTGCATCATAATTATACCTAAAATTGATGTTTGTCTATATTTAAATATTTTTAACCGACTTCAAAAAAAGGAGCAGGATCTCAATTCGTCTGTATGTTCTTTTTATTTATTTTTTTGTTTTTGTTGTCAAAAAAATTCTGATAAGCGACCATGACACTAACGCCATCTAGGTAGATCATTTGAGTTACTTGCTTATCACATAGGAACACACCATATTTTTGCGATTAAAAGTAGCCTCTGTGTTAATTTAGAATGTAAACTATCTTATTGTAAACCAATTTTTTTTATTTATTTTTTATTTAAAGGGCTTGGTCGCTTTGCGACTATATCGCACTAAAACCAATATTTAAAATCATAGTTTACTGAATTCAGCTAAATCTTACTATTTATCATTCATTATTATTCAGCTGCTCTTATGCCGTTTTTTGGGGCCAGCGCGACATGTTGCAGTAAGTTTTTGCCTATTTTTACGACAGGACGCTTGCCTGACGTCCATCCTCGGATATATGCGTAAGTGTCAGGAAATGTGGCTATATTTGTAATCCTCTCTCTCGTTACTCTTAAAGCATCAAAAGAGTGCTAAAAATGCTTCAAGACTTCTAAGTCAATTTTGAAGTAAGGTATAATATTGTGCGCTCCACTTTCTATCCCATTATCCTACAAACAACACAAAGAATCATTATATAATTTTAACCAAGTTTATATTAAAATTTATTCATAACTCGCACAAAGTTTTATGTTTCAACTTGTAACTTTTCATAATTAATTTTAGTTTGTTTGACCTTTTCCTTAGTCACGTGATATTAAAGGATTGAATTAAAATGAGTCATTATATAACAGTTGTAATTACGAAATGATTTAAAATGTTTTGAAGGTAAAAGTTCCAAATTTTGCTTTAGTTTTATGCTAGTGTTATGTTATGTGTATCATTGAAACCAATTTTAGAATAAAACCGTTCATATAGAAGACTCTTACTCCTGCACTGCTGTTAGCCACGGGTCTGCTCTGCTTTAGGAGGAATTAAGGAGAGAGATAGACTCCTCACAGAGGACGTCATCTGCTTATATTATCTCTGAGGAGGCACCACATTACCCTGGGAAGGAAGTGGGATGGCGACACTTGTATTCTTAATCTTTCAACACATCGTTTGCATACTTGTACACTTAGAAATTAATAAATATTAAACTTTAATCAACAGCTTTTAGATAGCAATTGTATAGCGATTACTATCTATCGCGACATGTTGATAGCAAGTGCGACACGCAATATACACAGATATCACAAAATGGGTCAAACCGATTAACTGTGCGTAAGAAATAGATTCAATTGTTGCTATGAGTATATCTTTAACATTTTTATTACAGATGTGTTTAATAGTTTTTGTATGTGACGTATTAAGATAATAAGTGTCATCATCACCCATGTTCATCTTAAGGTGGTTAAAGATGGTTAAGGGGCAATGTATGCAGAAATCCTCTTCTGTAAAAAGAGATACCTTGAAGTTAAATTTTTGAACAACACTCCTGTGGAGCCGTATGGCCGTACAGTATAGTAGACCAAATCCCCCATTTCCTTCCTCTTCTCCTTTCCGACCATTTCCCACTGCTGGGCACGGGCCTCTTCCATTTTGGAAGGTATTATGGTCTATTGTGCCGCGCTGACCAGACGTGTTGGCTTGGGGTTTAGAGTCTCCTCTGGGGTGGTGACACTTTTATTCTTAATTCGTCATCACACGGACCCCATTTTCTTTCACGGCTGCATTATCTTATGAGAAATAAAAGGCATTAGGTTTTCTAATAAACAATTTAATATCTATTAACCTCTTTAAGTGTATACCAACACGCGTGGTCAGCGTGATATACTTAGTTCATAGTACAATAATTACAGAACATTCATTTCAGTCAATTTAGCTAATAGAACTACCACAGACGAGTTGGCGACTACATAATATGTGGGACAGTGTAACTCAAACTTTTATACTCTCCCCTAGAAAAGTTTGTTTTGTGCAACAAATTATTTACAAATGTAATAATGATAGTCTTTGCAAAAGTTTTTGCAATTCAATTAAATAAACCTCTCCTCATTTTTTATTTTTTTTTATTTATATGAATACAATACAATATCTTTACAAGTGATCCCAATACAATATTGCAAGCTTCAAATTTAATCTTATATAATAAAATCATTTACCTTTGTGCGATTCCAGCCTATTTACGTCCCACTGTTGGGTACGGGCCTCTACCACTTTGGGAGGGATTATGGTCTACTGTGCCGCGCTGAGCAGGCGTGATGGCACAAGGTTTATTTTCGAGTTTTTCGTCTCTCACAGAGGATGTTATCTGTGTGCAATATCCCTTAGCTGACTTTTACAGCACCCTTGGGAGGACATGGGGTGGTGACACTTGTATTCTTAATTCGTCACCTCACGGAGGTTGTTTACACCATTTGTGCGATTATTTAATTTTTATTATTCAAGAATGATCTATCTCCTGTGGGCTCAGAGTGCAATATTCAGAGGTTGAGGAAATCATTTGTGCAAACTAACAGTCCGTGTGGTGACAACAATACAAACGTCACGGCCCCATTTCTTAGACTTAGACTTCTTAGACTGCATTTTACAGTAGTCTAAGAATAGACTACTGTAAAAAGCAGCCTAAGTAAGACGGAAAACTCGAAACTAAACTCTAAACTGGGACCGCGTGGTATGCCACTCTGACCAGTGGCTCTGGTATAGTGTTCAGTATCGAGTTATCAGTCTCACTTAGGCTGCATCTTACAGTACTCTTTACTGGCCCAGAGGCCAAAGGTAGAACAAAAACCCTATCCATGTGAAGCAGGCCGCCAATAGCGTACGTCAATGAGAAAAAGATGAACTCAATCCACAGCGCAAAGATTATACATAATATATATTTTTAAAAACAAGTATTGCAATATCTAAAATTAGCTACATATTTGCATAAATGCATATAAATTGCTGTGAGTCATGCTGAAAGAAAATAATATGAACAAACACATCAGAAACGCGGAACGCATAGTCACATACTTCACCTTTGTTTACTTAACTGCAATTAATATAGCAATATGTTGTCACTAGAAGCCTTTGTTCGTTACAGTTTCATTAATTTACACGAGTTAAGTGGAACTATCTATTTCGCTTTCTCTAAAGCTTTAACTTTTTTACTAACACGCTTTTATTAGCTTTTTACGTATCTATCAATGTACTAATATGTGTAACGGAGTCTTAGAAAGTGGTTTTCACCCAATTGCAATAGTAGGATTTGATTTGAAATTTTCCAGACGTTAATTTGAAATGTTGAGTCCCGCGTATAAATGTGGAAGGAAACAATTCTAGAGCAAGATCTAAGAAAAGATGGATGGACTGTGTGAACGACGATAAGAAAGGGGATTTAACACATATATGACGGCTGATATAAGACTATGCAAGAAAAAGACATGTTGCGCCGACCCCAAATAATGGGATAAGGGCAGGAGGATAATGATTAATTTGAAATTTTACAGATTTTGGATTTGAAAGATACAGAATTTACAAGCGTGTAACTATATTATAGTTTTTGAACTAAGTAAATTAATAGTTTATTTATTACATTATGTTACTGAATTAGGATCACCAGGAAAACATTTATGAAGCATATAAACATGCTGTAGAGAGTAAAGACTTAAAATAAATCTTGCGTGTTTTAAAAAAAAATAAGTAAATGGCAATTTTTAAAACACATTATTCAGCTTCTGTTTTGTTTCTGTCAATAAATTCGATTCGTAACTTACCCTGTTATTTGCAATGATATTGTAAGTGTAAGTCACTGTAGTAACTTTGACAAACACGTGCGACTTTTTTATTAATTATGCAGAAACCTGTAATATGATAAATTGAAACATTACACAACCTATTGTCTGGGGTTGATTTCATACAAATAAACAATTAATTTTTACTGTATTCTTCGTAATAATAAAATAGTAGCTGACCCGCACAATTATATTTCAGATAGTTAAAAGTAAGTAAGTAAATAAACATGTATGTAAGTAAATAAATAATGAATTTACGCCTTTTTCAGTGTCAGTGTTTTCACTTCTTAGAAAACTGCTAGATGCGTCTTTTCAAATATCTGGGGCAGAAATTTACCCGCAGACTTTTACCTGGGCTATGACATAAGGCGGCGATATATATTTCAATAGATATATCAACATAATTAAAGTCCATAAACACCATAATGTCTGCTCATATATTTCCTTATAGACATAACTATGATTAATATTACAATTAAGCATAGAACATATGCGACAAATGTTTGTCCCCAGCTGGGTAAGCACACTTTAATCAATTTCCATTCATGTTTGTTAGTTTTTGTCGGCTTGTCGGCCATCCGTACCTACACTTGTGTCAATATCTATGCCGAATAATGTCTGAACATGTTGATACATACTTTTAACATAACGTAATATTTATTATGAGACAACACCACGCTTGAAACTTCTTGTACAGGCAGCAAAAGCCTATAAAATTTAAAACACTTTACTATTTTATATTTCAGCTAAAAACATTCCGCAATGCAGGCAATAGCTGGTTTTTTTTATAAAATCATACAAAGGAGTTACCTTTGTTAAAAACTAAAAGAAAAATCTCAAACGGGAATAGAACCGACGACCTTATGTACGGAAGTTACTTTAATAATTAGGCTATGATAACACAGCACCTATTATATTATTAGTGTCAATTAATATTGTAAACAAGATACCACGAATATATAACATATAATCTAATTGTTATTGTGTACGTAACCACTGACATAACCTTGAAACAAATATTTGTTATCAGTGGCTAAATTAATTTGTATGGATCATGTTATTAGGGACAAATACAGCTTTAATCTTTATCTGTTTATGTATTATACTTCTTATTATTAAGGCGTGATGGTGTGATGATGATGATGACGACAAATATTTTAATAGCAGTGATTGTCTTTAACCCTAGAAAGATAATCATGTATGGAAAAGATAATCATGCGTGAAAGGCACGCATGCTTTTTGATTACTTCCACAATTATTTGCAAAATTCATAATGATTACATGACCATATCAAGACAGCTTCTCATTTATTAGTTTTTCTATAACTGACATCACTCTTAGACTATAGGTATATTCATTCCTTTTTGGCCTATTCATGTTATACTGTATATTCAAATGTCATAAAAGTTAAAAACCGTAAGCTAAATATATATTTAAAGGCTAAGATTATATTAAGAGGCGATAAGAAATCTGATTGTTTGACAGCAGGTCTGGAAGCGAAATAGATAGTTCTTCCAGCTCTGAATTTTCTGATATAGTCTTCTCGCAGTAGATTTCCTTTCTAGTTTTAATATATAAAAGCTTTCTTTAACTTCTGCATTATTGTCTTCACCTGATCTGGTGCTTGACCAGATTCCAACAGTGAAGAGAGAGAGTCCTCATGGGAGAATTCAATTTCTTCGTAAAAGAGCAACCAGACTACTGCCTTCCATTAAATACCTACTTTCCATTGTTGTTTAATTTTGTATTGACATCTATAAAAATAAACAATAATAAAAATTTGATTTAAAGCATAATAATATGACAAATATCATAATCATCATATACATAAAGTCTTAAAAGTCACGTTAAAGATAATCATGTGTAGTTTTCACGCATACGTGCTTCAAAGACTTACCTCATGGTTCTGTATGTTTCTTGGTAGCTCTTAGCTCCGAAAGAGATGTCCTAAACGCACAAATACGAAATCCCGCTATTTTGAAAGAGAGAGCATTTTTTCTAAAACCGATGCGTGAATTTGACGCAGATTATCTTTCAGGGTTAATGATTGTATATGAATCTATTTAAAGTTTCAGTTTGATATTGATTGAATTAGAATCGAACTGGAGCTCGTCTAGTTAACAATCAAATTTGTACCAATTAGTGGAGTGTGTCTTTCTTATCTGTTATTAGGGTCATGGAACAATTTGTGATCAAATCATTATTGTTTTATGAAAAACTATCGTTTTAAATAATGTTACAAATATAAAGTTAATTGTAGTGGAAAAAGTGATCACCGCAAGATGGACTTGAACCCACGACCTCGCAATACCGTCCCGTCGCTTTGCCAAATGAGCTATTGCGGCCGTGCTAACAGTAACCAATTTCGCCACTACAATGTTACTCGATTGAGTCTACATCGCATTTTTAAGTAAAAGCACAGCAAGTCAATTGCAAAATTAATAAATTACTTGAATGTTACAAATTGTCAAAAATATATACGAACATATTACACAAAGTTATCAAGTCCTAAAATAAGCAGATAAAAGACTATTTCCTTCCCAGCCTGTTAATGTCGTACTGTTGAGCTCGACCCTCTTTAACATGCAGGCGTTTTTGGTCTGCTATCTTCAGCTTGGGAGCGTTTTTCTTTCTCGGGAGCTATCCCACGATAACCAGGCGTATTGGCATAGCGTTCAGTTTCGAGTTTTCCGCCTCTCACAGTTGAAGCATTATCCTGGCTTACAGCACCCTAAGAAAGATAGGGAATGACTTACGACAAGTATAATATAATAGAAAGTTTTACGTTAAGTTAAACATCTTATATTATATTTTTTTGTATGTTTCGTGCACTTTTATGCCTTAACTTCTAAACTATTATGTACTGTATGTTTTTAATCTTTTTCTGAATATTTAATAGAACGAATTGATAAACTAACAATGATATAAGTATTCCATTTTACCCGCCTTCTCTAAGATTATAGAAAGAATTGTAAATAAAAGACTGGTTCTTTATTTGGAAAAGAAAAATATTCTGTCTCCATCACAATTTGGCTTTCGCAAGCAAAAATCTACGGATGATGCGATCCACGAACTAACAAATACAATTATTTCTAGTATGGATCAAAGGAAATAAGTAATTGCGATTTTTTTGGACTTAGCCAAGGCATTTGACACGGTCTCTGTCCCACTTTTGCTTAACAAGCTAGAGCGTTTGGGTATCCGTGGCACACAGTGGGATTTTTTTAGAAGCTACCTCACTAATCGTACACAATGTGTCCAATTGGATAGGGTGCGCAGTGACGACCTCCCCATTAACATAGGCGTACCACAAGGTAGCATTCTCGGACCTACCTTGTTCCTTGTTTTTATTAATGATCTTTGCTAAATTGACCTGAGAAATGGTAAAATTGTCACTTTTGCAGACGATACTGCAATGATTTTTAACAGTGACTCTTGGGATGGAGCATACCAATGTGCACAGGATGGTTTGAATTAAGTTACTGGCTGGTTGAGGTTGAATCGCCTGACTTTAAATGTCAACAAATCTAAATATATAGCCTTCAGGCTAAAAAACACTACGGCTATTGCTAAACCTGTGACACCTATTTTAGCCCACTAAGACTTTGACCATAACATTTCTACAGCTGTATGCTCTTGCAATGAGATTGAGCCTGTTGACACAATCAAATATCTAGGAATCATCGTAGACAAAAACTTAAATTTTAATAGTCAACATACAACTTTTAACCAGTAGAATCAGAAAATTAATCTTTATATTTAAATATTTGCGTCATGTCACCGATAAACAAGTCCTAAAAATGACATACTACGCATTGTGTCAATCTATTTTAACATACGGGATTTCTTCATGGGGAGGTGCCGCGAAAACCATTCTGTTAAAACTTGAACGCGCCCAAAGGGCAGTTCTAAAAGTAGCTCTGTTTCTCCCTTTTTTTCATCCTACGACTGACTTGTATAAAAGGTTTGATGCCCTAACAGTACGTCAGCTTTTTGTTCTTAGTCTGGTCCTAAGAGCTCATAAACTGTCTCAATACAATCCTCATTACAATGCTGAAAAACGACGTAAGGATAAAATCTTTCAACTCGACACGTTGTATAGAACAGCTCTTTCGCATCGATTCTATTGTTTTCTGGGTCCTTACCTTTATAATAAAATTAACGCTCTGCTGTTCATATATCATATGAACAAAACTAAACTTAAAACTGTAATCGTACCGTGGTTAAAAAAATTAACATATAATGATACCGAAGACTTACTTGTTCCTTTGTCTTGATTATTTGGTAGGCTGATTGTGACTATATAATAAAAACACACACACAAACACACACAAGACACATACTCACACACACTAGCACGTACTCAATCAAATAACAATAGACTTAAGTAATTAGTAAATTGTAAACTACAAGTAGTTAATTGAGTAAGTTAATTTAATTTAGATTAGTCCCAGAGGTGAGAGCCTGGTGATCTGTAACACAGGTTTTACCTACCACGGACACCAGTCTCTCACAAAGGTATCTGAAAGTGTAATATTGTATATTGCCTCTGTATTTGCTTATATCTGCTGCCTTTGTGAAAGAAATCAATAAAGAATTTATTAAATAAACTATTTATTAAATGAGTTTATTTAGTAAAAGCATAGCGAGTCAATCGCAAAATATTAATAAATTAATGTAAAGAATTTATTATTATTACATTATAATAATTATAATAACCTATTATAAATTATACATCACGATTTGTCCCTGACATTTAGTATATGAAAAAAATCTAAAATATAAATACACTACAGCTAAACAAACTAAATTATGATATAATAAACAAACTAAATTAAAAAAAGCATAGCGAGTCAATCGCAAAATATTAATAAATTAATGTAGATACACTACAGCTATTCTGTGTAGAGGCTGTATGTATGTATTTTCTACTTATTTGTCGTAACATCTATAACATTAATGAACGAAATATTAATAAAATTAGATATTTATGATATTTATGTGATCATAGTTCATTCACAGTAGATCGTAGATCATCAGTTAGGTTCATACCTAACTGATATGATCGATATGATAGGCGTTACTCATGTAACGCCTATTTTTAGGGTACCCTGCCAAAAATGTATAGCGGAACTCCATTCCTAAGACTTCGCTTGTTTGAAATCTCGTTATTTGGAGTCAGTAAGACGAATTTATTAGAATAAAAAACGTAGAGAACCCTTCGTGTTGAAGTCTAACTTACACTTGATCGATCTTTGTACATTAAACCCTAAGTCATGTAGAGACTGCAGGGCACAGCCTAATTAATATATCTACATAGATACTAGCTGTTGCGCGCAACTTCGTACGCGTGGAATTTAACAAAGAACTCCCGTTTTTTCAACATTTTTCAATGATGCTTCACTCCTATTGGTCACAGCGTAATGTTATATAGCCTGTAGCCTTTCTCGATAAACGTACTATCCAACACAGAAAGAATTTTTTAAAATCAGACCAGTAGTTCCTGATATTAGCGCGTTCAAACAAACAAACTTAATAATATTATTATAGATATCTGTAGATATGAAATCCTTTATGTTAGTTTAGTAAATGTTTAATGTGTGTACAAGATCACCTGCAATAGATAGAGCATTACGTGATTTTTGTTATTGATTATTTGAGAAAGGCACATGTTTTTTTATTTATTTATAGTTCAGCCAATTAACGTCCCACTGTTGAGAGGAAGCACGGTCTACTATGCCACGCTGTCCAGACGTGTCAGCATAGTGTTTATTTTCAAGATTTCCGCCTCTCACAGAGGATGGTAGCTTCGTCTTTAGCTGGCTTTTGCTACTTGTGTTTATAATTCGTCAACACAAGGCAGGCGCGCGTTTCAGGTTTTAAATAATACATTTTCATTGGTTGTAGCAAAATCACAAGCCGAGTTCACATAAATCTAGTTTTAGTTAACACACGCCTAACTCCTTTCCCTGCTTTAGACGGCGGCCATGATGGGCCTGCGCGGGGTCGCTGGAGAGAGTTTGGAAAGGAGATACTCTGGTGCCCTATAATAATCGGGAAGTAAGACATCGTAGACGAATGATGCCCTCGGCATGAGCACTTCCTACATACCCTTCGATCACCTATGGTCAAAAGGATGCATAAAGGCATTTTGCGAATGCATAAAAAAAATTGTGCATATTAAATTTGGTGAGCGTTGATTGTCTTGCATGAGGAATCTATTGTTTGTGATCTGTGTTGCAAGGTAGTAAGGTGCATTGTGCAAGGACTATTATAGGTATTAGTAAGAACGGCAAGTTGCAACATTATGGAAATGGCAAACAGCTAACAGATCAAAGACCCTAGCACTAACGGATATACCGACGTATTATATGTTGCGATATTTTATGTATTTGATTGCGTTAGTTAA
The DNA here is from genome assembly GCA_916999025.1 of Orgyia antiqua. Classification (NCBI taxonomy): domain Eukaryota; kingdom Metazoa; phylum Arthropoda; class Insecta; order Lepidoptera; family Erebidae; genus Orgyia; species Orgyia antiqua. The sequence continues at coordinate 18,437,980 of OU779867.1, forward strand.
TTTGTTGTGCAGAGGTCTCATCCAGCTAAATAATACCTACACTAATATTATAGTTGTATTTTTGTATGTTTAAAGTAAACAGTATAAGTAGTAGTAGTAGTAAGTATAGTAGTAAGTGTAGTAGTAGTAAGTATGAGTAAACTCAAAAACTAGTTTATGGATTTCGATAAATCTTTCATCGTTAGAATGATACATTACACCTGAGTAACTTAGACTACATTTGTTAAAAATGTAATAAAATGGCTTTTACTTATCCGAAAAATATTTCTGTTAAATTTATTTTTATTCCTTTCTTAAACTATTATAGTTTTGAGCTATCTTAAGTCACTTTTTTGTACATTTAAAACTTTAAAAAAAGTTACTGCTTAAGTACTTCAGTTTTCAATTTTTTTTTAAATTATAGAAATCCTACAATAATCAAAGAACTAGAGAAGAAAAAAGCAGAGTTCTACACTTATAAACCGAAGCAGGAGAGAAGTTTCAAAGTGGTACTTAAAAATATGCACCCATCTACCAGCATAGACGAAATAGAACAAGCGCTAGATCAACTTAATCACCAATGCACCAACATCTGGAACATCAAACAACACACAACTAAAAAGCCCTTACCTATGTTTATAGTGGAACTGAAACAACAGGAAAATAACAAAGATATATACGCTATAAAACATCTTCTACATTGCAAGGTAGTATTTGAGCCTGCAAGACCTAAGCGAGAAATTCCACAGTGCGGAAATTGTCTTCAATATGGACATACGAAAACTTATTGTAGAAGAAACCCAAAATGCATTAAGTGTGCTGGCAATCACACATCAGCTGAGTGTCCCCAAAAGTCAAGATCAAACTACGTCAAGTGCGCGCTATGTGACGGCAACCATCCAGCTAATTACAAGGGCTGCAAAATTTACAGAGATTTGCAAAAAATTAAATTTCCATCTATACCTGAAAGAAGGAGATGGGCTACCCGAGATTATGGAAAAGCTACACAAATTAAAAATAACAGAGTCACGGACAACACTACGTACGCTGAAAAAGTAAAAAATAAAAATGTATTACAAACTAATGAATCGAACAACAATGCTAACGAAAATTTTAACACTGACATAAAGGAACTGATGGATACAATGAAAGTAATGATGCAACAACTGACGACTATGACAAATCTAATTCTAAGACTAACGACTAAATTATCTATAAACTGGACTCCATAAAAATGGTACTGTGGAACGCCAACGGGCTGTTACAACATACCCTTGAGGTTAAAAACTACGTAGAAATAAATAATATTGACATTATGCTTATCTCAGAGACCCACTTCACGAACAAAAACTATTTTGACATACCACGTTACAAGTTTTACCACACCATGCACCCCGATGGTAAAGCGCATGGGGGTAGTGCTATTCTCATTAAAAATAATCTTAGGCATCATTACATAAAAGGTTACTGTACTGAAAAATTTCAAGCCACTAATATCGTAATAGAAGACTGGTCGGGGCCTGTTACGATATCAGCCGTATATAGCCCACCGAAACATAATATAAAGGCGGAGGATTATGACAATTACTTTGAGTCGCTCGGACAAAGGTTTGTGGCTGGCGGTGACTTTAATGCTAAGCATACTTACTGGGGTTCTCGAATAATAACTTCGAAAGGTCGCCAACTACTGTCGTCTGTGAACAATTTAAAGCTCAAAGTGGTGTCATCTGGTGAGCCAACGTATTGGCCCACTGATAGAAAAAAGAAACCAGACCTAATAGACTTCTGCGTCATTAAAGGAATTGGGAGTAACTACTTCAGCTGCAAGTCCAGTGCTGACCTATCCTCAGATCATTCGCCAGTTGAAATAGTATTGAGTCGAGAGATCCAACAAAAGGCAAGAACCTGTCGACTACACAGCTATCGAACCAATTGGGACCTGTATCGGGATCTCATAACAAACTCCATAAATACCAAACATCCCTTGCAAACAGACGAGAATATCATAAGTTCTGTTGAACATTTTAATGACGTGATCCAACAAGCGGCATGGGAGGCTACGCCCGCTCCAACTTCTTCAACTCACAATGAGCTCTATTGCTCAATGCCTATTAGAAGGTTAATAACTGAAAAGCGGAATGCTCGTAAACGATGGCAGTTCACAAGACATCCTGGAGACAAGACATTATTAAATAAACTAACTGCTCAACTTAAACGCATACTTTCTGATGATCGTAACCAAAACCTTGCAAAACATTTGAGCAATCTGAACGTCAAACCCTCGACTGACTACTCACTGTGGAAGGCGACTAAAGGCCTCAAACGTCCTGTAACACACCAGCCACCCTTGCTTAGAGCCAACAATACCTGGGCCAACAACGATTGTGAGAAAGCCCATGCATTCATGGAACACCTTCAGGAGGTTTTTAAACCTAATGTCGATTCTGGCTCTACACAGACCCATTTAGTCTCAAAATTTTTGGAACAAACTCACCAATTGGACCTTCCTATTAAGAAATTCTGCAAGTCTGAAATAAGATGCGCGATTAGAAAGTTAGATGCGAGAAAAGCTCCAGGCTACGATCTAATCACAGGAACTGCTTTGAAGGAGCTTCCAGAGGATGGAATAGTATACCTTACACAACTGTATAATGCTATTTTAAGAAGAGAATACATACCTCCACAATGGAAAGTAGCAAAGGTGATAATGATTCCTAAACCAGGCAAAAGCCCGGATGATGTAAAATCGTATCGCCCGATTAGTTTGTTACCTATTCCTTCCAAATTATTAGAAACTCTAATTCTGGGCCGGTTAAACCCCATTATTCACGGATTAAAATTAATCCCTGATCACCAGTTTGGGTTCAGACAGAAACACAGCACAACCGAACAAATTCACAGGCTTGTTGAACAAATTGCCAAAACATTCGAAGAGAAAAAATACTGCACCGCTGCCTTTCTCGACATCTCCCAGGCATTTGATAAGGTCTGGCATGAAGGTCTCCTGTACAAAATAAAAAAGATGCTACCCATTAATTACTATAGTCTGATCAAGTCCTACTTAACAGGGAGATATTTCTTTGTCAGTCAAGGAGAAGAAACCACTGAGCTCAAGGAAATTCTTGCAGGAGTACCACAGGGCAGTGTTATGGGACCTGCACTATACCTCATTCACACTGCAGACTTACCTATTGCTGACGATGTCGTCATGGGGACATTCGCTGACGATACAGCTATCATGTCCTGCGATGACTCACCTATTGATGCTTCAAATAAATTGCAAAAAAGTCTAGATGAAATAACGACGTGGTTAAAAGATTGGCGTATTATAGCCAACGAATCTAAATCTGTGCAGGTCACATTTACTATTAGAAGAGAAACTTGTCCGCCGGTACTGTTAAACGGCATGCAGATCCCACAGGCAGACGATGTGAAATACCTTGGTATGTACCTGGATCGACGTCTAACATGGAGGAAGCATATTTTTACTAAGCGTCTGGCAATGAGCCAACTCGTGCGAAAACTCTACTGGCTGATAAACAGAAAGAGTCAACTATCGGTAGAGAATAAGTTATTGTTATACCAATGCATAATAAAACCCATTTGGACGTACGGTATAGAATTGTGGGGCACTGCTGCTAATTCAAATGTCGAAATTTTACAGAGATATCAGTCAAAAATACTGAGAATGATAGTAGATGCACCTTGGTACGTCACCAATGAGAGACTCCACAAAGAACTTGGCATCAGAATGGTCAGGGAAGTAATAAAAGAAAAAGCCAAAGCGTACAGTCATAGACTGCAGCAACATCCAAACAGACTTGCACACCATCTGATGGATGAAATATTTCCAGTTTCCCGGAGATTGAAAAAGAGAGTACCTCAGGACCTACTCTAATTTATGAACTATGGGGATGTGTCACTGGACATATGCCTCGCAAGTCTGCAACATCCATTTAAAAATTGCTGAATGTCTCCATTGACAGATTGCAATTACAGGGAGAAAAAAAAAAAAAAAAAAAAAATTATAAAATCATCGACAAATTTTTTTAGAGCGATAAATTTAGTAAATGACTTATTTTTTTTTTAATTATGACGTCACACATGGACTTCGTAATCACTGCCGACTGACGTCACGAGTCTCTCGATTAGATCTAGGCAATTAATTTAAAAAAAATCATTCGTAGCAAGTTTTCAAAGTTTCCGCCTCATTAAAATTGAATTGACGTCAAAATTACTTAGTGTGTATATCTTAGAGCAGAGGGGCTACGTGCTCAATGAATTATGAATAATAATAACTTAGAATAATATGAACATTATGACGTTATTGCACAAGTCGAGTTATCTGGTTGCGCGCGCGCCGCTTATAAATCTCACACTATCTGACGTGAGCGATAGCTTCGTGGTAGATCATTGACCTGAACCTATCGGTGCATTTAAGTACCTGTGTGATGTTAGGTACTTAAATGCACCGAAATGGTTGACAGAGTTCAATAAAGTATAATTCATAATCACTTATCGGTTTAAAATTCCGCTAAAATCGGTTCGCGAAAATTGTCAAAATTTGTTCTTTATAATCGTCTTTTACACTAAAACATTTATCTCTCATTTATCATCGATAAAATCTCCGTTTATACCTTCGATAAGTCATTATGAATATGAACATTAGTATATTACAAAATAATGCAGCGAGAAAGAATCGAAGTCTGCAGGTGAGTTGTACAGAAAAGATAAAATTCCCAGCAGTGGTATTCAGTAAGAAAAAGTGAAGCGAATTTTCGGTGAATCTTGATCACGTGACAGCGCTCCACCAACAAAAATAGAGGAGCTGCACTGCAGTCATCTATAATTAATATTATAAAGCTGAAGAGTTACTTTGTTTGAACGCGCTAATCTCAGGAACTCATGGTGCGATTTGAAAAATTCTTTCAGTGTTGGTTAGTGCTTTTATTGAGGAAGACTATATAATATCACGCTGCAACCAATAGGAGAGAAGCATTAGTGAAAAATGTTGCACTTACACTAACACTTACGTGTTAAAGGTTAAAGTAAGACAATGGTACCGAATAAACCGGTCTAAAATTTAAATTTTAGATTTAAAACCTAATACTTACATTCATATTATGAGAAGATATGATGTTTCCTATGTGCTGTGTGACGTATAAGAGCACGTGTATGTGTATGAGATTGTAGCTTTTATTCCCATTTTAGACATTTTATTTTATTAACAAAACTAGCTATTGCCCGCCACTTCGTACGCGTGGAATTTATACAATTTTCTCCATTCTTGCAACATTTTTCACTAATGCTTCTCTCCTATTGGTTGCAGCGTGATATTATATAGTCTTCCTCAATAAAAGCACTAACCAACACTGAAAGAATTTTTCAAATCGCACCATGAGTTCCTGAGATTAGCGCGTTCAAACAAAGTAACTCTTCAGCTTTATAATATTAATTATAGATGACTGCAGTGCAGCTCCTCTATTTTTGTTGGTGGAGCGCTGTCACGTGATCAAGATTCACCGAAAATTCGCTTCACTTTTTCTTACTGAATACCACTGCTGGGAATTTTATCTTTTCTGTACAACTCACCTGCAGACTTCGATTCTTTCTCGCTGCATTATTTTGTAATATACTAATGTTCATATTCATAATGACTTATCGAAGGTATAAACGGAGATTTTATCGATGATAAATGAGAGATAAATGTTTTAGTGTAAAAGACGATTATAAAGAACAAATTTTGACAATTTTCGCGAACCGATTTTAGCGGAATTTTAAACCGATAAGTGATTATGAATTATACTTTATTGAACTCTGTCAACCATTTCGGTGCATTTAAGTACCTAACATCACACAGGTACTTAAATGCACCGATAGGTTCAGGTCAATGATCTACCACGAAGCTATCGCTCACGTCAGATAGTGTGAGATTTATAAGCGGCGCGCGCGCAACCAGATAACTCGACTTGTGCAATAACGTCATAATGTTCATATTATTCTAAGTTATTATTATTCATAATTCATTGAGCACGTAGCCCCTCTGCTCTAAGATATACACACTAAGTAATTTTGACGTCAATTCAATTTTAATGAGGCGGAAACTTTGAAAACTTGCTACGAATGATTTTTTTTAAATTAATTGCCTAGATCTAATCGAGAGACTCGTGACGTCAGTCGGCAGTGATTACGAAGTCCATGTGTGACGTCATAATTAAAAAAAAAATAAGTCATTTACTAAATTTATCGCTCTAAAAAAATTTGTCGATGATTTCTATAATTTTTTTTTTTTTTTTTTTTTTCTCCCTGTAATTGCAATCTGTCAATGGAGACATTCAGCAATTTTTAAATGGATGTTGCAGACTTGCGAGGCATATGTCCAGTGACACATCCCCATAGTTCATAAATTAGAGTAGGTCCTGAGGTACTCTCTTTTTCAATCTCCGGGAAACTGGAAATATTTCATCCATCAGATGGTGTGCAAGTCTGTTTGGATGTTGCTGCAGTCTATGACTGTACGCTTTGGCTTTTTCTTTTATTACTTCCCTGACCATTCTGATGCCAAGTTCTTTGTGGAGTCTCTCATTGGTGACGTACCAAGGTGCATCTACTATCATTCTCAGTATTTTTGACTGATATCTCTGTAAAATTTCGACATTTGAATTAGCAGCAGTGCCCCACAATTCTATACCGTACGTCCAAATGGGTTTTATTATGCATTGGTATAACAATAACTTATTCTCTACCGATAGTTGACTCTTTCTGTTTATCAGCCAGTAGAGTTTTCGCACGAGTTGGCTCATTGCCAGACGCTTAGTAAAAATATGCTTCCTCCATGTTAGACGTCGATCCAGGTACATACCAAGGTATTTCACATCGTCTGCCTGTGGGATCTGCATGCCGTTTAACAGTACCGGCGGACAAGTTTCTCTTCTAATAGTAAATGTGACCTGCACAGATTTAGATTCGTTGGCTATAATACGCCAATCTTTTAACCACGTCGTTATTTCATCTAGACTTTTTTGCAATTTATTTGAAGCATCAATAGGTGAGTCATCGCAGGACATGATAGCTGTATCGTCAGCGAATGTCCCCATGACGACATCGTCAGCAATAGGTAAGTCTGCAGTGTGAATGAGGTATAGTGCAGGTCCCATAACACTGCCCTGTGGTACTCCTGCAAGAATTTCCTTGAGCTCAGTGGTTTCTTCTCCTTGACTGACAAAGAAATATCTCCCTGTTAAGTAGGACTTGATCAGACTATAGTAATTAATGGGTAGCATCTTTTTTATTTTGTACAGGAGACCTTCATGCCAGACCTTATCAAATGCCTGGGAGATGTCGAGAAAGGCAGCGGTGCAGTATTTTTTCTCTTCGAATGTTTTGGCAATTTGTTCAACAAGCCTGTGAATTTGTTCGGTTGTGCTGTGTTTCTGTCTGAACCCAAACTGGTGATCAGGGATTAATTTTAATCCGTGAATAATGGGGTTTAACCGGCCCAGAATTAGAGTTTCTAATAATTTGGAAGGAATAGGTAACAAACTAATCGGGCGATACGATTTTACATCATCCGGGCTTTTGCCTGGTTTAGGAATCATTATCACCTTTGCTACTTTCCATTGTGGAGGTATGTATTCTCTTCTTAAAATAGCATTATACAGTTGTGTAAGGTATACTATTCCATCCTCTGGAAGCTCCTTCAAAGCAGTTCCTGTGATTAGATCGTAGCCTGGAGCTTTTCTCGCATCTAACTTTCTAATCGCGCATCTTATTTCAGACTTGCAGAATTTCTTAATAGGAAGGTCCAATTGGTGAGTTTGTTCCAAAAATTTTGAGACTAAATGGGTCTGTGTAGAGCCAGAATCGACATTAGGTTTAAAAACCTCCTGAAGGTGTTCCATGAATGCATGGGCTTTCTCACAATCGTTGTTGGCCCAGGTATTGTTGGCTCTAAGCAAGGGTGGCTGGTGTGTTACAGGACGTTTGAGGCCTTTAGTCGCCTTCCACAGTGAGTAGTCAGTCGAGGGTTTGACGTTCAGATTGCTCAAATGTTTTGCAAGGTTTTGGTTACGATCATCAGAAAGTATGCGTTTAAGTTGAGCAGTTAGTTTATTTAATAATGTCTTGTCTCCAGGATGTCTTGTGAACTGCCATCGTTTACGAGCATTCCGCTTTTCAGTTATTAACCTTCTAATAGGCATTGAGCAATAGAGCTCATTGTGAGTTGAAGAAGTTGGAGCGGGCGTAGCCTCATAATATCACGCTGCAACCAATAGGAGAGAAGCATTAGTGAAAAATGTTGCAAGAATGGAGAAAATTGTATAAATTCCACGCGTACGAAGTGGCGGGCAATAGCTAGTTTTGTTAATAAAATAAAATGTCTAAAATGGGAATAAAAGCTACAATCTCATACACATACACGTGCTCTTATACGTCACACAGCACATAGGAAACATCATATCTTCTCATAATATGAATGTAAGTATTAGGTTTTAAATCTAAAATTTAAATTTTAGACCGGTTTATTCGGTACCATTGTCTTACTTTAACCTTTAACACTTAAGTGTTAAAGGTTAAAGTAAGACAATGGTACCGATTCTACGCGCACAACTAAACTTAACATAACTAAAAAATTAAAACTGGTAGCGTCAATATTGCAATTCGGCAATGTTAACTGAACTTTCTTGTTATAAAAACTTTCTAATATAGACTAAAGATTTTAATGAATATAAATGTGTACCACGAAGTAGCAAATAAAAAATAATTATACTGACACTATTAATTTTCATTTTTTAGTTAAGTTCAGTTTAGTTGCGCACATAGAATTGGTACCATTATCCCATTTTATGATTATCGACGAAATCGAAACCAAACTATACCAACACTTGTGGCTAGCGTGATATAGTAGAATGAAGGAACAGGAGAGCTAGCACGAAATCCTTGCCCAACAATAGGATGTTTGTGGACTGTAATCTGAGATATACTAAAATATAGTATTAAAATACGCTGATGATTTTAGGAATTATGTCTATTTATATAAATTGTAATTAATTATAATTTCTATTTATGTTATAAATTATTATTTTATGCATTTAATTTTCCTGTTTACCTGCATTATGTTTACATTATAATACAACATATTAAGAAATGTGATTTGTAAACATTATTATGATGTTTTTACAAAAAAAAAATATATTATGCATGTCTATCTGTCTGTCTATTGGGAATAAACAAAATAAAATATCTATTTATTTGTTACAAAAACAAAACTGAAAAATCTGAAAAATATGTCGGTTGTTGGTTTTTTGTGTCTGCATTCGAGTACCTAGATACATACCTAGACAGTTTAAAAATAAACCTTTAAAGATGTCCGGTGTAAATATTTGTAGCTTATGTAAAATGTATAACTGTTTTTTGGTTAAATAAACTTACGAAATTCAGTAGAAAAGCGATGGAGTGATGTTGTAGGGACATGGGTTTGAATTCCACTAGTGAAAACATTTTTGGCTGTAACAACTTTAACAGTATGTCATTTTCATTAATTTTAACTTACAAACCTGAGTTTAGAGGATTTGAACGGCATTCTAAGATCATGGGTTCGAAACCTACCGGTGAATAGTAAGTTTCTGTTAAAAAAAATTATTTGCTTTATAGCAAATAAGTTTTATTACTATATACTTAAATGTACTGTTTATTTCAATCAACATATTCCATTACAAAGTAGGGTATACAACCTTAAACTTGTATGAACATAATCAACAATGATTGTTGTGTGTGTTTGTGTTTATGTGTGTGTTACAACGGCCCTCACCTACATAGAAGTCATACAACCAGTACTTATCTATAGTCAGTTTAATATTTGTTTATGTCCAAGTTTATTGTTTATGAAACTATTAATTAAACTAGATAATCGCGTAAATTATATGACTTTTAAATTAACTGTCATCTCATAATATTATATAGTACTTTTGAACTAATCCTAAAATATTATTGAGTTATGACATCAGATTAATTTGATTTGTCTCATGATTTAACTAATTTGATCAATGTCTTAAAACATAATTACTTTGACGCCTACATATCGTACAAGCTACAAAGTTGAATTGATATTCCTTCCGTAAAAATCAGATATTCTTCTGCTTATTGTAAACAAGCGTGTTTTTACTAAAGCATCTTGATTAGTCGCCAGTTAATTCAAAGAGTGTAACTACTACCCTTATCCAAACCAACCTCGCAGCGTGTTGGTTTTTGTTACCAACTTTTAAGGTTCAGTAATATTCTTGACGTCGCAATATTTATCCCAGCACATGCAAATTATATATTTAAATTATATAAGTTTTAAACACAGATCATTATAATGCGTCTAAGTTATATGTTATTCGACCTAAAAATATTAATTTCCAATGTTATTCCCACTATCTTGTGTCCATAACAAAAGCATAAATTATATTATTCTAGTTTAGGTCCAGAGGACACATGCTGTGTGAAACTTTGAATATTTATATATTTTATTATAACAGACACAATGTCACACTTTACTAATGCCCTCCTTAGGTGACGTAATATATGGATAGCCCCAAAACATAATGTTAATTATCTAATTATGTTGCTTAATTCAAAGATTTTTGACGTTTATCTCAAAGTTAAGAAGGTCAAAATTATAAGAACCTGTTTATCGGACTAAAATAAAATTCCGGTTGTTATAACTTATAACGTATTCTTAAAATAAGCTATATGACTTGTCGTTTTACTAACCAACTTTAAAAAAAGGATAGCATGAAAAAGTAAATCATTACACTTTTTCGTACAGAGATAAGCAGAGACTACAGAGCGTCATTTATGATCTAAATATACTTTCTTGACTTTATTATAAATCACACATTTGGTCATACATAAAGGACCATTTATGAGCTTACCACTCAGAGATATACAATATAGCGCTAGATATTAGAGTATGTATTTCTATAGCCACCTTGTCCCAATGGACACTTTGTGATAAGTATATTAATAAAGTTTGTTTTAGTCCGTCACGTAAGAAAATAAGATTACTCAAGTCACCACCAAAACATACCATCATGCATAAATGCTAGAATATTCACCGAAAAACATCACCATAATCCTATAATCAATCGCGTAGAAATCTTTCTTAATCACTCAGATAAGCTGTGTTGTCAAGATATATTGCCTAGATAAAATCATATTAACAGCCATATATTTTCCATCACCAAAAAATGTTACTAAAAAGCAATAGAATCAAGCAAAAAAAAATCAATTCAATTCGAAAAAGTAAATTATCGTAACGTTTTACATTTCGCATATCTAATTGATAAAACAATACCATGCTAAAATCGTATAAATCGAGTTAGCTGTAGTATACATTAAGGTTGTTATTCCCTTGTGTGTGATTACCCTTGAGTTCGGTTACTGATCCCAATGCAATCTCTATGCAACACTGACTTAGTACTATAAACTAAAACATGTAGTGTGTATGTATATATATATTGGCCGTGAATTTACGAACTAATAATATAATTCTCATAAGCTTTTTTTTTCTAGATCCACGGAGAGAAAGTTTATGCTCATCTCATTATCTTTAAGAGACTTCAGTAGCCATGCATAGTTAAAATTTTCTTGCATTTGATCTTTCTCCTGGAACCTATGTACCTCGAGTTAATCTCCTATCAAACCTACAGCTGCTAGAACTACCCTATCTCTTTTAGACCACCGTTAAAAGTTACCGGAGATTAATAATACTTACCTTATGGTGACAGATTAGTTGAAATAAAATTGTTAATTAATTCGTAAACCTTATTTCCTGATCGATGAGTCAGTCATGTGAAAATTATTTTTTTTGCATGGGATGAAAATCTCAATTATGTATCGCAAGAATAAGCTTCTAATTTTCCTCTTAAGATATATAATAATAATATAATAATAATATAATATAATAATAATATTTATTTGATAATTATCCATAAGTATGTAACTTTTTTTTATTATATAATCGCGATATTATTATACTAAAAATATTATATGTAGATACACTTATAAATAATACTTAAAGTTAGTAAACTACATTAAAATACGCATTATGTTCAAAAGAAATGTTTTGTACAAGAAATGTAATGTTTAGTGGAAAATTCCTACTTGTCTGATTTAGAACATAATTCAGCTGATTATTCACGGAAATAACAATACAAGTCAAAATATCAGCTCTGAAATGTCTAATATATTAGACAGTTAGAACACGCAGATGGCTTAGAACAAAGTTGTTTTGTTCCTTGCATTCGTTGAGAACAATGTGACATGTTTACGTAATAATAATGTATTTAGTAATACGTTTTGTGTGGGCAGCTCATAATTCTAGTGCGTCTTTGTATTCTAAATGTAATATAACTAAAATAGAAGCCTTTGAAAGTATAATCCATTGTCTATCTGTACTAATACATATTATAAAGATGAAGAATTTATTTGTTTGAATGCGCTAATCTCAGGAACCGCTTGTCCGATTTGAAAAACTCTTTCAGTTTTGGATAGTAGGTACATTTATCGACGAAGGTTTTAGGCTCTATAGATTCTATAACATCGCGCTGCGACCAATAGAACCTAAGCATAAGTGAATGTTACAAAACTGTGTATTCTAAATTAATTGTCTAAATCCCGTACGGAGTCGCGGGCAACACCTAGTTTGTTAATAGGTTCTTTTATTTAAAACTCAAAATTATAAAAGTTTGTTTATATAGCAGATTTAAAAAAATAATAAATAAATATTCATGGACATTTCACACAATGTCCTCTGGTCCCAAGCTAAGCTATTATGCTTGTTTTATGGGTACCAGAATACGAATATAATACATAAACTACTTTTCTTTTGTAAATACATACTTATAATACATAGTAAAAACACCCAGACGCAGTACAAACATTTGTATGACATTTATGAATATCACACAAATGATTGTCGCAAGCGGGAATCGAACCCGCGACCTTGTGAACAGCAGTCCAGTACGTGAACCACTACGCCACGAAGCCCTTTAAGATTTATGTTGTACTAACGAATTATTGTGATTTTAATAAACTGCGCAGAACAAGTATTGAGTTCCGTACCAAAAGGTAAAAACTACTCTATAACTGAGACTGCGCTGTGCAAATAGTAGGTGTACAGTACCTTTTTGTTTATCCTCTTTCACTTTTGACGCATTTCTAGTGTTATCAGGGATTCCTAAATATCGTTTTATTACAATTCTAATAATACAACTAATATTAAAAACGGAAAAAACGCTTAATTTTTTTTATACGGATAGATTAGAAGTTATTGAGCCTTCCCTCCCCAAATATAAACCAAACCTTAACAAATAGTGCAAAAAGCTATCCTCCTAAACTACTCTATCAATAAAAAATACCGCATCAAAAGCCGTTGCGTAGTTATGAAGATACGTACATACAAAAATAACGATTTTATTTTAAAATGGGCATCAAAGATATTGCTTATAGATCAGAATAACACAAAAGTTAGGTATCTATCACCACGCTAAAATCAAAGGAGCCGAGCAGGAACTATAAATACGGAAACCATGATCAATTAGGTAGTCAATTATAATTTACTTCTATCTGACCCTTATAAATTATTTCAAGTTATGAAATATACAAATATAGCGTATTTTTTAAACAAAACAATTCAAATTGTCGTCATAGCTGTTAATTTTAAATAATAAACAATAATACTTTTATTTTTCTATTATTTAGTGATGTAAATGTGTTGATTAGGTAATTACAGTTCAGTGACATCGTGTGCAATCGAGGGCGGTGAGTTTGGCACCGGGCCAGGACATGTTACTGTTTCAGTATGTTATATTCTTCCTTATATCAAATGCAGTGTAATATAAATTTTGATAGTTTACGAAATTCAAGTATTATATTATAATATTCTCTAACACTTGCGTGAATCATTTGTTTAAATAAAACTACTCACCCGGGACCATAGCGACTGCAAAGTCTCCGAAATGTCGGGTTAAAATTTAAAACAAATACAAGTGTCTAAATCAGATATTTTCAATCAGATATTTTTTTATAAATTATTCCTATACATTTCACACAATGTCTTCTAGTCCCAAACTAAGGCTTACCTATCAGCTTGTATTATGTGTATAAGAATACAAATATTTATGTGACAAATACAAATGTCATACAAATATTTGTACTCAAACCTACGACCTTGGGAACAGCAGTCCGTTAATTAAACCACTAAACCTCGACACAGTAGGAAACTAAACCAAATAAACTAATATTGATCACAAATTACGCAAATAATGAATCTTTCATAACCTAACTGGTTACCCAATCTCAGAATTGGCTATGTTGATTACGATGAAATGTAGTACAGCTATAGACACGATCGAGACAAAATTATTGTAAGCATTGTAGATGAAATCAATTATTTTTAAATAAATAAAATAAATATACATGGAAATTCAACGCCCTCTGGTCCCAAGCTAAGCTTATATACTTGTGTTATGGGTAACAGAATAAGGATATACTACATAAACTAAATAAATAAATATAAATAAAATAATATTCATGGACATTTCACACAACGTCCTCTGGTCCCAAGCTAAGCTTATATGCTTGTGTTATAGCTTGTGTTATAGCTTGTGTTATATATAATACGGATATACTACTTATACTACTTTTCTTTTGTAAATCATCAATGACTTGCTCTCTATAGAGAGCATGCATTGCTATGCAGATGATAGCACGGGAGATGCGCAGTACTCCGGCCGCACAGATGTCCCTCGGGTAGCTTTAACGGAAAGGCGATCACACCTTGTGTCAGAAGCCGAGCGCTCTATGGGGCGGGCCTCTGATTGGGGTAAGCTGAACCTGACGCAGTTTAACCCCTCCAAGACACAGGTGTGTGCATTCACAGCAAGGAAGGATCCTTTTGTCGTGGCGCCACAGTTCCAAGGGGTTACTCTGCCAATGCCCGAAAGTATCGGAATCCTCGGTGTCGACATATCCAGCAAAGTCCAATTTGGGAGTCATTTGGAGAACAAAACCAAACTAGCTAGCAAAAAGTTAGGCGTCTTAAACAGAGCGAAGCGGTGCTTCACGTCTGGTCAAAGAATGATGCTCTATAAAGCACAGATACGACCACACGTGGAGTACTGTTCGCATCTCTGGGCAGGCGCACCTAAATATCAACTCGACCCACTTGACTCCCTGCAGAGACGAGCTGTTCGCATCATCGATAATTCCGATATCACGGACAAACTGGAATCGTTGGGGCGGTGGAGGGATTTCGGATATCTCTGCGTGCTATATGTTGTTTCGGTATGTACCTGCACAAGATTGCAAGGAGGGAGTCCTCGCCCTCTTGCAAGTCATGTGGTGCGCACGAGGACACAGCACGCCACACAATGGATAGTTGCGCTGCCTGGCAGGCACAGCGTACGGCCCTCACCCAGGAGATAGGCGGGGACCTGTCGCTGAAAGCAGTAATCAGTGCCATGCTTAACAGCGACAGGTGCTGGCAAGCGGTCGCCAACTTCAGTGAAGCCGTCATGCTCCTGAAGGAGGCTGCGGAGCGGGAGCGCGAGGCAGCTGCCAATGCAGACCTGCTCCGCCGAGCAAGGCCAGGGAGGAGGCGACGTGAGTACGCTCGTCTCCACCCCCCGCCTTAATGTGTTGCGACACCGGGTGTTGTGCCGCCAGGCCAACGTCGGGGCGTCAGAGAGAGTTCAGAAAAGGGAACCTCTGGCGCTCTAGGAAGACGAGGAGAGCGCCGCAGTTAGGTTTAGTCGGTATTCCGTTCATCGGCGAGTCCGACACTACCCGCTCCTACCATGACGGTGATGACCGAGATGACAGGAGCGGGTGTGCGTAAAGGCATTCCCCTGCGAAAAAAAAAAGGTTAGGTTAGGTGTGAAAAATTTCAGATCAATTAATTTACATTAACTTCTCTGTTTCTTCTACTTTGTTAACCTACATAATTAATAGATGCACCCTAAGTAAATAATGACTGCCAATAATAATTATAATGTTCGGCGCGTACGTGCACAGGCGCACGACTGTTTTTTTTTTTTTTAACGTAGGAATGCTTTTTACGCACTTACCCTCCGGCCGCAGGGGCAGCCTTCGGACGTCGTGTTGGACTCCCGGGGAGAAATCTCGACCCAGCCTACCAACTAAACCTACGGTGTTCTCCTCACCCGTTGCCGGGCCACGGTAGTTACTCAGGTATTACCGCGACCCGACACGGGGTGGCCCCCTAACGGTGGGGGCTCACTGTGACAGGGGTGAGCGGCGTGCCCACCCCCGTCGGACCGTCACCCCTCGCCCGAACACGGGGCGAGAGGTCGTCCGCCACCCTAGCGACAGGCCCCCTGGCCTGCCGCGTATGGCCACGCGGGCCGGGGCCGCCGGCAATTGTGCGCCGACGACCCCTACCCGCGGCCCTGCGGGGGGGCAGTGTTGCGCCCGAGCGCTCACGCTCCCGCAGGGCTTCTCTCTTCGCCGCCATCACCTCGGATGCAAACGAGGCGACGGCGGCCCAACACTCTTTGCTGCCGGCCATCGAAGCGATGACGGCCGGCAGCGACAAATTAACGCCGATTGCGCCAGTGAGCCTGGCGCGCTGGACAGCCCAGGCCGTGCACACGACCAACGTGTGCTCGGCCGTGTCCACGGCTCCAGACGGGCAGCTCTTGCAACCGGGTGCGGCCTCGATGCCCACCAGCTCCCACAGGTACTTGGCGAAGCAGCCGTGACCCGTGAGGAGCTGGGTTAGATGGTATGTAGGCACCCGGTGCGGCGCCTCGACCCACTGACGCAAGACGGGGCGCACGGCGGAAAGTAGCCGCGCGCCCGACGACACAGAGGTCAACCTATCCGCCCACCTCCCGAAGAGGACGTCGCGAAATTCGCCTCTCCAGCGAGCGACCTCCTCGGGGGCGGGCTCATTTCTCGCCTCGATGCGCATCAGAGCCCTCTTTCGGTAAACCCCCGCCAGGACCTCAGCTTCGAGGTCCCAGGGGAGGCTCCCGGCAACGACACAGGCCGCCTCCAGTGACACCGTGTGGTACGCCCGTGCGGCCCTCTGCGCCATCACACGCTGCGCGCGACGCAGCAGCGTGGAGTTCTCGGCGCTGAGAGCCGCGGCCGCCCAAATGGGCGCTCCGTAGAGCGCCTTCGAGCGCACCACCGTGTCGTAGAGGCGACGACCGACACAACCGGCCCCCCCGCTATTCGGGAGCAACCGGGCGAGCATTCCGGCGCACGCCACTAGCTTCGGCGCCAGCGCCCGGAAGTGCTCGCCGAACCTCCACCGACTGTCCAGAACCAGTCCCAGATATTTTATTTTATTTCCGACAGTGATGGAGGCCCCTCCCACTACAATACTGTAGTCTCGGGGGGGCCTCGCCCGAGGCCCGTGGAAGAAGAGGGCCTCGGACTTCTCGAGGGCAACTTCGAGCCCGAGGGCCCTGATGCGTCTTACTATGTGCGCGGTGCCTGCAGTAGCCAGGACACCGGCGTCACGAAAAGAAGGGCCCTGCGCGGTCACCAGGGTGTCGTCGGCGTAACAAATGACGCCGACTCCCCGAAGATTGGCACCGCGCAGGACCCAATCAAACCCGATGTTCCACAGGAGTGGGCCCAGCACCGACCCCTGTGGAACACCACACGACATGTCCCGGCGGACTACACGATCCCGGGCCGGGTAGAAGATGGCCCGGTCCGTAAAGTAGTCCGCCAGGACCCTCCTGAGGTACCACGGAACTTTGTGGTACCTCAGGGCCTCCTTAATTGTCGCCCAGGGGAGGGTGTTGAAAGCGTTAGCAATGTCAAGAGACACTGCCAACAACACCCCCCCCTGCGAAACCGCTTTCTCGACTCGGTCCCTCAGTCGGGACACGGCGTCAATCGTCGACCGCGCGCGGCGGAACCCGAACTGAACGTCGCTCAGGTCCGGGCCCACCGTCTCCAAGTGTCGGACGAGGCGTGCTGCGACGACCCTTTCGAAGGTCTTGCACGCCTCGTCAAGAAGGACAATCGGACGGTAGGCCGACGGAGAGTCGGGGGGTCGCCCGTGCTTTTGGAGCAGCACGAGCTTCCCAGACTTCCACCGCCGCGGGACTCTGCCGGACGCCATGCACTCCGACATGAGGGACAAAATCTCCTCTTCCAGGACCGGCGTCACGCGGGCGAGAACCCGCCCAGGAACACCGTCCGGGCCCGGGGCGCGGTTCCTCTCTTTGAGTTTGAGGACCGCAACCCCCAACTCGGCCTCGGACACGGGCGGCACTTCCTCGCCCGCAGCCGGTCCCTCATCTTGTGTCGCCGCCGCCATCCTCGGCGGCGACCACTCTTCTCTCGCCGGGAAGAGCGAGCTGACCACCCTTTCAACGAAGAGTGGCTCGAGGGTTCTCGTCAGCGGGGGCGCCGCTGGACGGAGTTTCTGCATTACCGTCTTGTACGGGCGCCCCCATGGATCTCGATCCACGCTCTCGAGCCACTCCTGCCAACTCTCGGCTTTGGCGGCCTTGATGGCAGCGGTGAACGAATTTCTCGCAGCCCGGTACGCGGCGAGCAATACCTCCTCTTGGGCGAGGTCTCTATTGGCCCTCCTGCGACTGCGGGTGTACCGGCGCCGAGACATTTGGCACTCGGTGCGGAGGCCCTGAAGATGGGGCCTCCACCAGTACACCTGCTTGCGCGGAGGGGTCGGACCCGCCCGGATCATCGCCGCGTCGCAGACGCGAGAGAGCGCTCCAGAAAGCCGCTCGCATCTCGCGTCCACGTCCAGGCCGCTCCCTATATTTACGCCATGGGTCCCATTGGGACCCGCGATCCACCGCTCCACTATAGCCGCCTCGGTGGCCAGCTCTGGGTCCAGGGTGTTAAGTCTCCACCGAGGACCCTCTCCCGGCAGGGGACGGTCCAGCTCGACGGCCGGGGCGTCCGTGGGGGATGGGACTAGGTCGAACCGGATGTATCGGTGGTCCGACAGCGTCTCCACCCCCTCCTCCACCCTCCACCGCCTCGCGCGGCGGGCCAGGGCGGGACTAGCAAACGACAGGTCGACAATTGACCCGCCCGTGTGCCGGACGCACGTCAAGACCGTCCCCGTGTTCAACAGCACCAATCCGGAGGACACCGCCCACTCCTCTAGGGTGTCACCCCTGGCATCGGTCGCCGGAGATCCCCACGACCGGGATTTGGCATTGAAATCTCCGGCGACCACCACAGGGGTGGGGTGCACTTCCACCACGAGGCCGCCCACCTCAGTGAGAAGACGCTCGAACTCGGCGAGCGTCCTGTTGGGCGAGAAGTACACCCCGACTACTGCAACGTCGCCCAGCGACGCGAGTACGCACCCGTGGCCCCTCAACACCCTCTGAAAGGGACGGGGGGCAGCACGGCGCCGCCAAGCGACGATAGCCACCGAACCGTCCAGATCGCCCACCCAGTCATCACGGGCTTGGACGCGGTACGGCTCAGCGACTATGGCTACACTTACTTGCCACTGCGCAGCGGTCTGGAGAAGAAGATCCTGAGCCGCTGCGCAGTGATTAATATTCGCCTGCAGTATTGACACCCTGTTGGCCATTTAATTGGCGGCGGTGTCCATAGCCTCCGGGGCAGCACCAGGCTGAGGTGCTACCGAAGACGGGGCGGAGGGTTTAGGATTTCCCCCACCCGTCTTTCTCGTCGCTTTCGGCTTCTTGGCCATCGCTGGGCACTTTTTATGGCCCAGACGATGGCCGGAGTCAACGCCCTCCGACGCGCAGATTGCGCACGAGGGCTCCGCCGAACAGGCTGCCGCCTTGTGGCCCGGTTGCCCGCACCGGAAGCAGAGCGCACTGCGGTCCACTGCGCACGTGCACTGCACCCCAACGTGCCCCGGTGCGAGGCAGCGGAAGCAACGCTGCGGCCGCGCGTCCAGAAGCGCGGCCCGGGCCGTCGACCAACCGATGGTGAGACGTCCACCATCGGTGACCTTTTTGGCCGCCGGGACAGGGCACTTGACCCAGACGGTCCCAGGGCGGCCAGGTGGGCGGGTGATGTTGCCCACCTTGACTAAATCGGGGCGGCAGCCCCCCACGTTAGCGACAGACGCGGCCACTAGATCGGCAGTGACCGCGTCTCCCAGACCGGAGATGCGCATCTCGGCGCACTGCTCCGGCCTGGACACTTTGGCGACGTCACCGATGACCTCGCGTATTTTGGTCGCGAGGTCATCGGCCTTTTTAGTTTTTTCGGCCCCGGAGACTTCCAACACACGGCCCCCAGTCCGGGCCGTGCGGAATTTAACGCCAGTTATTCCCAAGGCGGAGAGCTGGATGGCGCCCTCGGCCTTGGCCATGACCTCGGCATAGGTCCGAGCACTACCCTGCGGCAGGGTCACGACCACCGCAGCCGTCTTGGGGGCGCGCAGTTTGCGAGCGCGCTTCCCGTTCTTCTTTTTATTTTGTTGTTGTTGCTGTTGCGCTGGAGCAGCAGGCGCAGCAGCAGAATTCGCCGGCCGTGGCGCTCTTGGCTTGCGCGCCACGACGTTCCACGCCTCCCTCTGTTGTGTTTGGGGAGGCGGCGTCGGCTCGACGGTGGCCGTGTTCTTCACCGGCTGGACGGCGGCGGCGTTCTTCGCCGGCTGGACGGCGGCGGCGTTCTTCGCCGGCTGGGACGCGGGTCTTTCCTGGGCAGCAGCGGGTGGAGCAGCTGTCTGTTGGCGGGCGGCCTGTGTTTCTTTGGCTGCCAGGGTCTTCTTGGGACCTCTCTTCTTCTTCCCCGCGTCTTGAGTTGTAGCGGGGGCGGAGGGGAGCAGCTGTACCGGCTTGGGTGTTCGCAAAGCCGGAAAGTCTTCTTGGACGCTCGGAGCATGAGCGGGAGCGGTTTCTGTGCTCAACCTAGCTCTACGAGCGTCTGCCGCCAATGGAGGGCGGGTGCGCTGCTCCGGCAGGAGGCGGTCATTGATGCCAGCCATCCTGGCATCAATGAAAAACGCGATTTCTTCGCGGGTCATGGACTGCGCTGCGACAGCTTGGGTCTGTGCCTGCAGCATCGTCCTGAGCTCGGCGACCTCGGCACGGAGCGCATCTTCCTGTCGCTTGCGCTCTACGTTCTCGGCGCGCAGTATCTTGAGCTCCTCGCTCTCCTCGCGAAGCTCCGCCAGCTCCTTAAAGGAGTCGGCGAGGTCCGCCATGGCCGTCCGCACTAATGCCACATTCTGACATTTCATGCGGGAGGACTTCCGCGCCACCGTTGAGATGGCATCGAGCGCGGAGTCCACCACGCCGCGTAGCTCGTCGACCCCACGACGCCGCTTGGGGCCAGTTGCCGGCTGCCCTTCCTTCTTCTTGGTGAGGGACTCAAGCCTGTCCCTCTTGGCGGCCACTTCGTCGGAGAGTTCCTTTTCAGCCTGCAGCTCCATTTCGCGCTGGAGCTGCCGGTTGTGGTCTTCTTTCGCCTTTGCGAGCCCGACGTACTCGCCGGTGGTCGGCGGGCGCCCACGTCCCTTCTTCGTACTCTTTTCCGGCGATGTCGCTCCTTCGAGGGGCCTCTTTCGCCAGAAGCTCGCGTTGCTCGGGTTGTTGGTGTTCGGCGAGCAGGAACGCGAGTGGTCATCGACCGACATGCAGCCGCTGCTGTCGTCCGACACGGACAGCCGCGGCGGCGCTCTCTCGTCCAGACAGAGGCGAGTGAGTCTCACCTTCGCCTCACGGTGACGACGCTCCGATAGCGGGGTCCGGAACAACCCAGCACTACCCACGTCACTCACTTCGCCTGGATCCGAGGATACGTCCGACAACAGGTCAGACAGATCTTCAATTTTACAATTATTATCGCCAGTTAGGTTCATTTTAGTATCGCCGTCATTTATTTTAATATTATTGTCGCCAGTTTTGTCATTTTTAGCTTCGTTATCGGTCAGTTTTGGATAGCCAGAGTCGTCGTTTTTGATTTCGTTTGTTTTGTTTTGTTTAGTATTCATTTTTATTCCCACGAGTATGGGGGTAAAACGGTCGACGCAAACAGAGCCCCCTGTACTTGCGTAACCCTACATACTTAGGCGAACCTTACGGAGGTCGGGCGGTATCCGTAGGATTTTTACAACTTGTCTGTTGGGTGTTATTGACTTTTCCTTGTCTCAGGCCGGCCGGTTAAGGCAAGCCCCCTGTCCCAGCCATCACGCCGCTAGACATGTTCAACGACACGCAACAGCTGGAACAGGTCGCCCGACGTTGCCCACACTAGGGGGCATCCCCCTGAACACGAGTTAACGCATCCAGGGGGACCGCCGCGCCGCGGGGTACTCCCGCCCACAACCACGTCCCCGAAGGGACCGCTTCCCCGAAGGGAGACGACAAAAGTGGAGCCTGAGCTCCCGAACCAAAAAGGACAAGGGAGTCAGAACTCCAGCACCGAAGAAGTCGGCGCTCGACGGTGCGACGCTAAAACGTCGCCGCCGGCCTAGCAGGCCAGCCATACGACGACCCCCCACAGACATAGGGGTCAGCTCGGCAGGACATCAGTCAACCCCCAAAAACCTACTCGGCACATTAGGGCCGAGAGTTGTTGAAGGCCGTCCAGGACGCACCGGACCCACGGCTTCCGGAAACGGGAAGCGGCGGGCCACACGGGGAGGTTTCCTGCCCTGGCGCCCCAGGCGCACGACTGTTGCGGCAGGTCAATACCTCCCTCGATATTAATATACTATACGCAATCTATGGCATTGCTTGGAATATTCAACTAAAATATTCATTTATTAAAACGTTAGTCAAGTTTGAATTGTAAAATACATTGGACGTTCCGTAGGTACTGCACCAAGTAATAGCACCGAATCTACGTGCATAACTAAACTTAACAAAAAAAATGAAAATTGATAGTGTGAATAACACAGTTCGGCAATGTTAACAAAAAATTTGGTAGAAATATATGTTATAGATATAATATATGATATATGTTATAGAGTCTATATTGTCTATAACATACAGATTTTAATCGTTAAAATCGTTAGTTTATAATATAGACTAACGATTGAAATAATAAAAATTTGCAATTAATCTAAATACACCATAGTTGTTTTAATTTTTTATTTAAGTTTAGTTTAATCGTGTACTCAGAATAGACTTTTACTATACGACTTTTATTGGATAAAGACAAAAATCACAAAAAAAAACGCTTGTGTGCAAAATAAAGGTCAAACTAAATACTTAATTTAGTTGTTAATATAATTAAAGGTCATTGTATATAATTTAAGTTGCATATTATTTGTATTTACTATGTATGTATGTATTTACTATTTTTATATATATTTGTATCGTGTAGGTATTACATGAAAAATCTATATACTTATAATAAATCTGTAGAGAGGTCAATTCTGTACATGAAATATATTTTCAAAATAACTATCAGGGGGTGATTAGTGATCGATACTGATTCCAAAAATGCAATCAGTAAAATTTTTGTCTGTCTGTCTGTCTGTCCGTCTGTATGTTCCTTATAGAAACAAAAACTACTCGTCGGATTTTAACGAAACTTGGTACAATTATTCTTCATACTCCTGGGTAGGTTATAGTATACTTTTCATCACGCTACAATCAATAGGAGCAGAGTAGTGAAGGGAAATGTTGGGAAAACGGGAAAAAGTGCTCTATTTTTTAAGCTTCCGTCGCGTGTGCAGCCTTAATGGTTAAAGTTACATAGAAATCATGTATGACGGAAATATTCTACATAAAATTGTCTAAAAAATATCCCGGAACAGCACATATCTATATTTTATGGTTGACTCACAATAACACGTGTAACTCCTGATAGCTTAGCAGTTCGTTCATTCTGATTATATTTGTTTACTCTTACGTTTATAATACCCACTCAAGCAGTAGTTAAAAATGTTGCAAAAACGGGGAAAATTTCCTAAATTCTACGCGGACGGAGTCGAGGGCAACAGCTAGTTTTAAATAAATTACTAAATAATAAATTACTCACACACGAAATTTTGTAAGAATTGTTTGAGCCGTTTCAGTGAAAAATTGTGACGGTTAGATAGAAAACTGTTATATGAGAATAAAAAAAAAAGAGGTAATAGTATTAATTCTATGCGCACAATAAAACTTAACTGAAAAATGAAAACTGTTAGTGTCAATAACACAATTTGGAAACGTTAACTGAACTTTCTTATTATGAAAACTGTGTAATAACGACTAATGATTTTTATTAATATAAATATTCACTATGAAATATCCAAATAATTTAAATTGACCATAGTTGTTTAAATTTTTTAGTTTAGTTTAGTTTGGTTGTGCACGTAGATTGCAATAATTGGTATCATTATTTGTCTAACAAATGTGATTTCAACAAAAGTTAGTTAGGTTCTTACTTTAAACGGAACCCTAAAATACGTATAGTTTTATTTGTGTAGTTATTTGTTATCAAAACAACACAGTCGATAGAAACTTTACCTTCTAACTAAGTGGTCGTAGATTTGATTTAAAACATTGTTGTTTGTTTTTTACCTATTATCTTACACACGCAGTTTCAGCCACTAATGTACCTAATTAGTTAAATAAAATAACATCCTAAAAGGTAGGTATCGATTTTCTACAATGATACACAAGAGAAACTGCGGTACACGACTGCTGTGATAAAGATAATTCAATTAAGACTTATAGAATTATAGTTATCATCATCATCATACCGTCGTTTGTTAATCTATACTAGTATTAAAAAAATTGGTCAAGTGCGAGTCGGACTAGCGCACGACGGGTTCCGTACCATTATCTATGCAACATAAGGCAACGTTATTAGTATCGAGCAAGAAACGGTAAAAAAATCATGTTTGTTGTATGGGAGCCCCCCTTAAATATTTATTTTATTTTATTTTTAGTATTTGTTGTTATAGCGGCAATAGAAATACATCATCTGTGAAAATTTCAACTCTCTAGCTATCACCGTTCTTGAGATACAGCCTGGTGACAGACGGACGGACGGACAGCGAAGTCTCAGTAATAGGGTCCCGTTTTTACCCTTTGGGTACGGAACCCTAAAAAGCTGAAAGTTTGTTTGTTTGAAAGCGCTAATCTCAGTAACGACTGGTTCGATTTGAAAAATTCTTTCAATGTGTAACCCAATGTGTAAAAAAATACATTTATTGCGGAAGGTATAGATGTAGGTATAACATCACGCTGCGACTAATAGGAGTGAGGCATCAGTGAAAAATGTTGCGAAAATGGGAAAATCTTTATAAATTCGACGAGTACGAAGTCACGAGCAACAAACAACTTGTGTGTTTATATGTTTATTTATAAACCAAGTATTAGAAGAAAGCGTGGGTGATATCGTTTGTAAGTTTCCAAAGACTGTTTATTAATTAAGAGTTATAGATATAATATATTTGTAATCCAATATCGCGTGGGAGAGACTAATTGTTATCATGTTTACGCGAATAATACATATTAATATAATACATTTTATTGATAAATTATGTTTATACAATAAATAACTATTGAAAAACACATTTATATTGATTCATTACAATATTCGACGGGCTCCGTCGTTTAGTGGTTCATGTAACGGACTACCGTTCACGAGGTTGCGGGTGTGATTCCTGCTCAGGACAATCATTTGTGTTTTAATAGACAGAGTGGTTTAAGAGGATAGTTTTTTTTGTATAATCTCTTACCCCCTTATTACAAAACGCGGCTCAACGTTAAATCCAGATTTAACAAAATTTATTTACGAGGAATTGGATAGTTAGACCCGCTCTGACACTAGTTTGGCGTCGGTTTAAGACTAAGGTCGTTGTTAGATCTAGGATTTGAGAAAAATCTGCTTGAAATGCGCAATTGAAGTGATCCACGTTTTGTAATAAGGCGGTTAAAGTTTTGTCTATATTAGGGGAGGGGGGCTCAATAACTATAAACGCAGGTGAAACCGTGGTTATTTGCTAGTTTTATATATTCCTGAAAAGAAATACATAAATCTATGTAACTTTTTATAACGCAATATACTCCTGTTCCAATAATCGATAACAATTTTTAATAACTCCTTTTGCAATATGAATCAACAAACTAATTAATTAACATATTGTTATTCCGATATATGCAAAACATGGCGGCTAGTTTTGCCTCCAAGTTAATTAAGTAGATAAACAATAGTCCTAATATAGTATGTGACCTATATACGAACAAAACAACATTGAGTTAACGCCATAGAGATAACAAACACTATTTATAACTAGAGCCAGTTCTGCAAAAGCTTTTTGATAACGGTGAATAATTAACAAATGGACGGACCGCGTATAATTGGTAATGTAACTGATTTCCAGATACGTGGTCTTGGACGATCCCAAGACCACGTATAGTATAGTAAAGTTTTTGTCACAAAATTATTGTAAATCGATATTTACAATAATTTTGTGACAAAAACTTTTAAATAATAAATAAATAAATAAATATTCAGGACATTTCACACAACGTCCTCTAGTCCCAAAGTAAGCTATATTTCTATGCTTGTATTATAGAAACCAGATACGTATAGACCACATAATTATACTACTTTTCTTTTGTAAATACATACTTATAATACATAGACAACACCCAGACGCAGTACAAACATTTGTATGACATTTATGGATATCACACAAATGATTGTCCCAACCGGGAATCGAACCCGCGACCTCGTGATCGGCAGTCCATGACATAAACCGCTCCACCACGAAGTTCGTCAAAATATAAAATAGACTAGTTGTTTAATAAAATGTTAATGTTGTTAAATAGACTAGTTGTTGCCGCGATCTCGTACCTACTCGTGGAGTTTAGAAGATTTACTTCGATTTTGCAACACTTATTACTTATGGCTTTGCTATTATAGATCGCAGCGGGATATTACGTAATAATTATTTGAATAATAGAAATAGAATATTTGAATCGGATCAGCGGTTCCCGAGATTAACGTGTTCAAACAAACAAACAAACTCTTCGGCTTTTTAATATAAGTATTACTTTAGGCGTTACTTGGTACAAAACGATTATAGCACTAACTATACTCAAATAGTATTAATTAGAGAAAGGTAGACTCGCCAGTTATGGATGGAGGGTTATACGATGATTAATCAGAAATCTCCTAGAATAATACAAAAAATTATGAATTTAAGTTTAAAGAATTTTAGTTTATGATTTTTATGATGCCACCATGTTAGTAAGGAGTACACAGTCCATTTTAACTATAGTAGAAACAACATCCATGGTAAACAAATTTAGCAGATTTAATCATCACTTCCTTTCACAACATTTAACATTTGTATTCAGATTATTCGTGAATAAATAATTATGAAAGTGTTAATAAAGCTACATACAAACCATCACGCGTGTTTCCTACGAGGGAGAGCAAAAACTAAAGAGGTCGCTCTGATACGATCAAAACATACTTCCTTGTTTTCGTAAACACTACACTATTGGGCACGGGCCTTTTTCATTTATGGCCTTATTCATAATGACTTATCGGAGGTTTAAAAGGAGATTTTATCGGAGAGATAATAAACGTCTTAGCGTAAAAGGACTATTATCAATAACAGTTTTTGACAATTTTCGCGAACCGTTTTTAGTGAACTTTTAAACCTCCGATAAGTCATTATGAATAAGTCAAAGTCAAAGACAAAATTTTTTTTTATTTCAAGTTGGCATGTTTTACAAGCTCTTTTGAAACGTCAGAAACTAGGTGTCTGTTCCGCGAATCCTATGGAGAAGAACAGACAAGAAACTCCATGAATTTTTTTTTGTCATTTCTTTTCTTAAATAAAACTACTTTTTACGGATTTAGACGCGTATATTTGTTTTAATTTTAGCCCGACGTTTCGGAGACTAAATCCGTAAAAAGTAGTTTTATTTATGCAAATGAGTCGCGCAAGTGTTAGAAAATATTATATATCTTTTCTTTTTTTATCATAACATAAGGCCATTAGAATCTAAATTTTAGACCATAAGTTTTGGTATACGGTTTGATTTCGATTTCTATCAAAGACGTAATCACACGTCGAATTCATAATCTTTTCTATTGAAATAAAGATACGATTGAAGTATTTAATAGTGAAATTTTAATCAGATGACCAAAGTAAAATTATCTATTCTAGCTTTGCCTAAACGATCCTTAGTAAAGTCTAGAAATGCCTTCGTGGTTTGACTGAAACAAAATAGATATCACTGTTAATAGTACATTAAGTACACAGAAATGTATTAACATTACTGTCCCCTAGCTGACTAACACAGCACCCAAAAACGGAAATGGGATGGTGACATATCTATTCTTACACAATATGATAGATAGATATTACCTTTGAGGAACTTATGAATTTCTTATTCAGGAAATGTATCAGGAAATGTACTAAGGGGCACATAATGACAGCAATAAATATCGCCTTCAATATACAATCTTCCGCTTAACAACTCATACGTTGTTGGATTACAGCTTAAAGTATACCATTTACGGCAGGACTACATGACGGCCTGCCGCTTATGTATATTGCACTTACATACAAAAATGTTTAATTATTTTTCCCCTTCTGGGCCATGGTATAGTCCATGACCCGGTGAGTCCCATCACTTGAGGCACGATCCGTTGGAAGACAGAAGTATTTATATCAATTTACCTAGTGGTTGTGCGAAAACAAGAGCTTTTGGGGACTGGTTTTTCAAAACAAGGGTGTAAGGTTTAGACTCCAGTTTATTGCCTTTCTCACATCCTGTTGACTACCTAGATGTTGACTTAGCTAGCTCTTGCAGAACCCTAGGTAGGAAATAGGGTAGTAGTACCACTAGTTAGGGTAATTAGCTAGTTATATTCCGCTAAAAAGTAACTTAAGAATCGTGGCTAAACTAATAAATATAGTAAGCTGTTATTAGCACTAATGCTAATTAGAGCATTAGTGATCAAAAGGAGTGTTGCTATCTCTTTTGATCGCAGCATTTGGCCGCAATAAATGTCATTTATATCTAGCAAGTGTAATGGACTTGCGCAGCCCGTTACGTCGGACCACAACCAGTATAATGAATGGTCTATTTTAATCCTTATGCAATACTAATATACGAATGAAACGTTGAGTGGACACAGCAGTAATGTGAGTATTTTGTAAACATATTATTACAGATGTTGAAATTATATAATAAGCAATAATAATACAGACAGACTGTCGCCAGCTAAATTGAAAATGATATTACTAATGCAGTCATATAAACCAGCTGACATAGCAAATAATAATTTTACAAAAACATTTGGTATAAAGCAAGTTTTCCTGAATAGACATAATAAATAAATATTTACTGATTTACTGATTTAACACTGCATCTTCTCTCAAACTAAGCTTGTTGTTTGTACTTTCTCTCTCGCCAACTGATTGACGTCCCACTGTTGGGGACGAGCCTCCTCTACTTTAGGACCTTGCGTTAAAATGTTACTATTTACGGAATGTTCTCTATTTTTTCTCGTAAAATATGTAATGTGTTTACCGGTGTTAAGGTAATTGACACTGAGAGAATATTTTATTCGGTCGAGTAGTTACAGAGCCTATTCATTTAAAACATAATATTACTAGTACAAAACTGGGACGGATTTCTAGTAGGTATCTATAATATATCTTTATCTTACTTCTTTATCTTTACTTCTTAAAAAACAAAGTCGTAATTTTTGTACGTATGTCCCTATGTGAGCTTATATCTTCAAAAATACGCAACGCATCTTGATGCGGTTTTTTTTAATAGATAGGATAGTTCAAGAGGATGGCTTTTTTGCATAATTTGTTGGGGTTTGCTGTATATTGGATGAGATATGATTAAATTTGCCGAGAAACTCGGACGCGTGCGAGCTATAAATGAAAACGCTGCCTTATCTATGTAAGGTACAACAAACTAATGTATGGAGGAATTGTTTGTTATCTATAGTTCTTCAAAAATGTCCGCGAGGGCATAATTATGTCTATCTTTTAAGGGAAACCTGCTGTACCCATTATATTCAATAGGGTGTTTTCAAAAGCTATTTATGCGTATATAGTAATATTTTTCATCAAATTAAATACCTTAGTTAGCTTACAAGTTTAATATAGATTATAACTACTTTTTGCAGCATGCAATTTAAATGAATATCTTAGGAGATATATTATGACGAAAAAATAATTACGCGCGACAAAATAAAATACTTAAATTGTTGGCCGAGCAACGCAAACGTTTCCTCGGTCTTCTATCCATACTCTAATATTTGGATGTTTGGTTAATGTTGGATTGTATGAATGTAAGGATGTTTGTTGTTCTTTCACGTAAAGACTACTGGATGGATTTTCATGAAACTTTCGTAAATTCCACGCGTACGG
The DNA here is from genome assembly GCA_916999025.1 of Orgyia antiqua. Classification (NCBI taxonomy): domain Eukaryota; kingdom Metazoa; phylum Arthropoda; class Insecta; order Lepidoptera; family Erebidae; genus Orgyia; species Orgyia antiqua. The sequence continues at coordinate 18,468,314 of OU779867.1, forward strand.
AGTCGCGGGCAACAGCTAGTTATTAATATTATAAAGCTGAAGAGTATGTTTGAACGCACTTATCTCAGGAACCACTGGTACGATCTGAAAAAATGCTTAAGTGTTGGATCGAAAATTTATCGAGGAAGGCTATAGGTTATATAATATCACGCTGCGACCAATAGGAGCGAAGCGTCAGTGCAAAATATTGCAAGATCGGGGAGAATTGAAAATATTTTTTAAATTCTCTAGTCTATGATATATTCAGATGGATGGGTCACAAGAATACGGAACCTTCTGTAGAGTTGTTTAATTATTAAGTTGAAGAGCGAATGACGAGGGCGGGTTCTTTACAAAACTTGTTAAAAATACGATGACAAAAATAACTTAGTTTGTTTTTAGTGAGATAAGTTACAAGTACCTTAAAAGTACTTTGTAAGTTCAAAATTTATGCTATACTAGACATTATACACGGTTTTACTCGTTTCTGCTAAGTATAGTTACTGTACTTTTGTTTTTTAGTGTTATAGCTTCAAGGGTGGCAATTTAAAATTTAAAGCTTTATGAAGAAAATTTGTCCGTGTGGTGACGGATTAAGAATACAAGTGTCACCACCCCATATCCTCCCAAGGGTGCTGTAAAAGTCAGCTAAGGAATATTGCAGACAGATGAGAGATGGAAAACTCAAAAATAAACCCTGTGCCAACACGCCTGGTCAGCGCGGCACAGTAGACCATAATCCCTCTCAAAGTGGAGGAGACCCGTGCCCAACAGTGAGACGTAAAAGGGCTGAAGAAGAAGAAGAAGAAAATTATCCGTGTGGCGACGGATTAATAATACAAGTGTTGCCACCCCGTTTCCCCAGTTGTAAGAGCCAGCTCAGGAATAATATAAGCAGATAATATCCTTGAGAGATGTAAAAGTTTAATTCAACTTTATGCCAATAGGCCTATTTAGTGCAGCATAAGTAAACCAGATACAATCCCGAAGAAGAGTGTTTGTTGTTAAAGCATCAAAATGTGGCATTATTTACATAATCTGTGATAATTTCAACTCTTTAGCTATCACCGTTCCTGAGATACAGCCCGATGACAGACGGACAAGCGGACAGTCTCCGTAATGGGGTTCCGCTTCATTTTTGGTACGGAATCTTAGAAAAATCGTGGCATCAAAACCACAAAGACACTTTTAAACATCACCATATCTAGGCACTTGCTTAAAAAATCTTCACCATGAATATTATTGACCGAAGACATCTACTTACATCCTTGCATTTGCATAAATATTCAATTTTAGTTACCGTAAATCGTTTCCTCTCATTCTGTCTTCAATAAATTGATATATTCGTCTCTCTTTTACCAATAATCTTATATCCCTTCATTAATGTAAATGCTTTCTAACCATAATTCATGTATGTTGTAGCCAAAGGATAAATTCATTATGCTTATATTAGGGTAATAGTACACTTAGTTTTGATAAGAACGTCAATTAGATTTTAAAATTTAGAGGTATGCTAAATAAATAGATACGTACCCACATTTTTTACAATAAAATATTTTTATACAAGCATTTTACTCTTGACCTGGTCCGCCTAAAACGTAGTTTCAAATAACCTTCTCCGACGTGTCGCTCTTGTAAGAGCGATCGTGGTCACGCTGAGGCATCCGTGTCATTAGTGGAAGAGGACACGATTTGCCGCCAACTGTCCCTATTGCTGCACAGTCTGGTGCACTCTAAAATTCCAGTTCCTACTGCACATTTCATCTGACTGTGAATAGGTCCAGCGCATAGGTGACCTGCTCCGCGACCTAGTGCCCTCAACTTTGCCCTGCACAACTAATCGCTCTATTGAGTCATTGGTCAGACTTGAGACATGGCCAAAGTATTGCAGTATACGTGACGGATGATAAACGCTGTGTAATACCCAATTCCTGGAGTATCATCATCATAGTATTATATAAACATACTAAGTTAGAAAAGGTGAACATTTATACTAGCTTTTCATACAATCAGGGGGGATTCATTATCTTAGGTACTCCGAATTCCATTTCCAACCTCATTTCCAAAAAGATCATCTAATAGTTTCAGAAACTTTAGCTTTCTTCTTTTCAGGGCTCCGTACCAAAAGTAGAATAGGACCCTAGTACAGAAACTTCGCTGTCCATCTGTCACCAAGCGGTATCTTTGGAACGGTGATAGGTTGAGAGCTGAAAATATCGCAGTTAGCAATGAATACTCATCGTAGTCGTTCTCCTGCCCTTATTCCGCTATTTGGTGTTATTTGAGTTCGGTATGACGAATTATTATGATAATAATGGTACAGTACCATTCGTTTCTCATTCCAACTCGTATATGACCGGTTTTTATACTATAGTAAGCTGGATTTTAAATTCTCTCAACAGTACCACAATAAAAACAAACAATTTACGTCCAGGTATACAAATAAATTGTCCTTAAAGGCATATTTATGTACAATTTGGGGTCAAAAGGACCTCAGTAAATTTTTTAGACGCCGTAGAGTTAATCCTACATTTTTAATTTTATCTCATTTAAAAATAAACATAATGTATTTTTATGGTTTTTATTTTGGTTTTTAGCTTGGATAATGTTGTATAAAGCCTGGTTGGCTTACGAGAATGTGCGAGGTCTTGGATAGGGCGGGACTTAACAATAAAATTAAAAATTGGTCAAGTGCGAGTCGGACTCGCGCACGAAGGGTTCCGTACCATTATCTATGCAACATAAGGCAACGTTATTAGTATCGAGCAAGAAACGGTAAAAAATCATGTTTGTTGTATGGGAGCCCCCCTTAAATATTTATTTTATTTTATTTTTAGTATTTGTTGTTATAGCAGCAATAGAAATACATCATCTGTGAAAATTTCAACTGTCTAGCTATCACCGTTCTTGAGATACTGGGTACGGAACCCTAAAAACATGTTTGTTGTATGGGAGCCCCCCTTAAATATTTATTTTATTTTATTTTTAGTATTTGTTGTTATAGCGGCAATAGAAATACATCATCTGTGAAAATTTCAACTGTCTAGCTATCACCGTTCTTGAGATACTGGGTACGGAACCCTAAAAATCATGTTTGTTGTATGGGAGCCCCCCTTAAATATTTATTTTATTTTATTTTTAGTATTTGTTGTTATAGCGGCAATAGAAATACATCATCTGTGAAAATTTCAACTCTCTAGCTATCACCGTTCTTGAGATACAGCCTGGTGACAGACGGACGGACGGACGGACGGACGGACGGACGGACGGACGGACGGACAGCGAAGTCTCAGTAATAGGGTCCCGTTTTTACCCTTTGGGTACGGAACCCTAAAAACTAATATATAGCTGTTGCCAGCTACTTCGTACGCGTGGAATTGAGAAAATCTTCCTCGTTTCTTGCAACATTTTTCACGAATGCTTCGCTCCTAATAGTCACAGCGTGATGTTGTAAAGCCTATAGCCTTCCTCGATAAATGTACTATCCAACACTAATAGAATTTTTTAATTCGAACCCGTAGTCCTGAGATTAGTGCGTTCAAACAAACAAACAAACTCTTCAGCTTTATATTTTTAGTATAGATTTTTTTTGTTTAATGATATAATTGATAAGAGTCAAAAAAGTATTTTAAGTTTAAATTATTCTTCTTAATAATTAGCAAATTACTCATTTAGGATGCCGTAACCAAAGATAAAATGGGATTTTATGACTGAGGTTTCACTGTTCGTCCGTCTGTCCATCCATCCGCCACTAGGCTGTAATTCTGGAACAGCGATAGTTAGAGAGCTGAAAATATCATAGTTTGTGTATATCGGACTATCCTACAACAACAAATACTAATCATTATCACTCTGCTGCCCTAATTTTGTTATTTTATAATAATAACAGTAGGGAATCCTTCGTGTACGAGTGTAACTCGCACTTGACCGATTTTAATTTTGCAAAACTATTGAATAACGTGTATAAACTAACCATGATAAAGATACCTACATTTGTTCAAGGTTTCAGAACAAATCTAGATCAGTAAGTATCGTCAAGGCATCACTTCACGCTCTGAGTCATCGCTCTCAAGTAAACAACAACATTACTCTCCAACCGACCAGAAAAAATGTCCATTACATAGATTTTAAAACATACAGATAGGCATAGCTCTCTCTCTCTTTCTCTCCAGCCCATTAACGCTCCACAATTAAGAACAAGCCTGTTTTGAGAAGGATTATGATTTACTACTAATTCTCTCTTCAGCCCATTAACGTCTCACTGTTGGGTACAAGCCTCCTCCACTTTGGGAAGGATTATGGTCTACTGTGCTGCGCTGACGAGGAGTGTTGGAGCGGGGTTTATTTTCAAGTATTCTGGCTCTCACAGTGAATGTTATCTGTGTACAATATTCCTTAGTTGACTTTTACAGCACCCTAAGAAGGAAACGGGGTAATGACAAATTATATTCTTAATCCGTCACCACACGGACAAGTCACTTATGTAGCATCTACCTAGCCAGCCTGAAGTTGTGTCTCTTGAAGCATCCAAGAGACCTATCGGTATTCTCTTGAGATATCCCGTAATAATATTCAAGTCTACATTAATTTATTAATATTTTGCGATTGACTCGCTATGCTTTTAAAATTTGGTAAACATTTGCGTGGACCATAATAGCTCAGTTGGGAGAGCGACGGAACGGCATTCCGAGGTCGCGGGTTCAAGTCCCGCTTATGGTTATCGTTTTTTCCATTATAATTTAGTTTATTTAATATTCAAGTCTCTTCAATTTTTTCAATGATCTGCTATTTATTTCATAGAAGTGCCGTAAATTCACTTTAATATATCTCTCTCTCACACACACATACACACACTCCCATGACCTGTCTATTATTATGCTACATCTACGTGACATTATACTGTAGAGTTTAACATCTAATATATAAAATTCACGTGTCACAGTGTTAGTTACCGTACTCCTCCGAAACGGCTTGACCGATTCTTCTCAAATTTTGCATACATATTCAGTAGGTCTGAGAATCGGCCAACATCTATTTTTCAAACTTTTTTTTTTAGTATGGCAAAACAACGTTTGCCGGGTCAGCTAGTATTATTATAAGAATAATTGGACAATTTATATACAGTGTGTTTATGAAACAATTCATTTAAATATCCTATGGAACTAAGGTGGATGAAAAACAAAATATAAATAGAAATATTAATGGAAGTAAACAAGCGACGGAAATACACGTCATTATATTACAATATTAAACTTAATTATAATATTTATTAATAAAAATATGTTACCAAGAGCATTTTTTTAAATATTTTGCCAAATGATTCAAATTCATAACGGCGGTTAACGAATGGTTTAGTGGTTCATGTAACGGACTGGCCGTTCGCGAGCTCGCGGGTTCGATTATCGCACGGAACAATGATTTATGTGATATTTATAATTGTCATACAAATGTTTGTCCTGCGTCTAGGTGTTTACTATGTATTATAAGTATATATTTACAAAATAAAAGTATTTTATGTATTGTACCCGTATTCCAGTATCCATAACACAGCATACAAGCTAAGCTTGGTACCAGAGGACGTTGCGTGTAATGTCCGTGAATATTTATTTATTTATTACTAGCAGTCGCCCGCGACTCCGTCCGCGTGGAATTTAGAAAATTTTCCCCATTTTTTAAATTTTTTATATTATATAGCCTAAAGCCTTCCTCGATAAAAGGCCCATTTAACACTGAAAGAATTTTTCAAATCGATCCAGTGGTTCCTGAGATTAGCGCGTTCAAACAAACAAACTCTTCCGCTTTATAATATTAGTATAGAAAGTATAGATTATACATAATATTTGTGTATACATATGTAGACATGAAATAATACTTCAATGGCGGAAAAGTAGAAAAACATAATTTCAGTATGTCGATTTATTGTGAATACATTAAAATTACTGACTATTTTGTTCTTTAATTCACAAAATATTACAATTTACTATTTTCTAACATAATATCTTATATAAAACGTATAAAATCCACGAACATCTATCGAGATGAGTTAGGTATCTGCTAAAAGCTTCCTCCGGTACATTTTGGCACTGGCATCAATCATCGAGGTTTCCTTCCGTTGTCATGACAACCGCAGAGAAATGCATTAACATTGATGTCACATTGATACTTAGTTAAATACATTTCTAAAGAGATTTTGAACGTACTTTTATTAGCTTCCTAGTTATTGACTGCGGCTTCGTTCGCGTGGAATTAGGAAACCAAACCAATTTTTTTTTTCAATATTCTTACATATTAATCTTTCTCTTGAACCACTCAATATTCTCTCCTTGCCTTTTAGCGTGTTGATATACCGCCTACATGTTATACTGATCTATAAGCTACTCATCTAAAAAAATCATTAAAATCTATAGTTTTTGCGTGAAAGAACAACAAACATCTACATACAAAGTTTTACAATATGGCCTTAAACAAATAAGATTTCTTTCTTCATTATTTCTTTAAGCTAAATCAATCCATCCATCAGCCTTATTTTATCCACTGCTGAACCTAGGCCTCCCCCATAACGCGTGGTTTTGTGCCGCTCGCATCAAATGGTTCCAACCAAATAAAATTTTGTAATTACAAGGTTTGCAATGAAATTGGGGTTGCCACAGAGATACATATTCACACAATTATCCTTGGTTACATATGGGTAAATACAGATCCTGTTATCATGAAATTATCAATATACCATATGATATGGGGTATATATACTAGATATAACATATTACTTTACTCATTCCACTAACATTCGATGTAATGGAAATGTTCTGAAACGTTCCAATGAGCTATTAAATATTTTGGAGCAGGTATGTATTCTAAATTAAACACCAGGTTTGTCAAGTTTTTATTATTCTATTAGAAAATAAAATAAAATATCCATATATAATACAAGACCACTAGACAGTGGTGAAAGGAAAGAAAACTTAAAAATGTCAAAAACATTTCTAGCAAAAATAAAATCAGTTCGATACTGGCTTAATCGTTGGAGCGAAAAGAAGAAATTCATTTTCCCCCCAACACATACAAAAACACATCCTGGTTATACCTATGGTATTTATCTACTTCATCAAGCTGGTCAGCTCAAATTTGGTAAAGATTTTTCAATTCATTCATTTTTCTAGGTAAATTACATGTTTGTCAAATATGAAATTTTATTTTATTTTTTGCTAATGTCAGTAATTTTTATGGTTCCGTACCCAAAGGGTAAAAACGGGACCCTATTACTGAGACTTCGCTGTCCGTCCGTCTGTCGGTCCGTCCGTCCGTCCGTCCGTCTGTCACCAGGCTGTATCTCAAGAACGGTGATAGCTAGAGAGTTGAAATTTTCACAGATGATGTATTTCTATTGCCGCTATAACAACAAATACTAAAATTAAAATAAAATATTTAAGTAAAATATTTAATAAAAAATTAATTTAAATAAAATATTTATTTAAGGGGGGCTCCCATACAACAAACATGATTATTTTACCGTTTCTTGCTCTCATACAACAAACGTGATTAATTAAGTATTGTGTGTGTTGTTTGCTCATTTATTAATAACGTGCCTTGTGTTGCATAGATAATGGTACGGAACCCTTCGTGCGCGAGTCCGACTCGCACTTGACCAGTTTTTACATTATTAATTAAATTTGTACTAGCTGGAAATTTTTTATAACTATTAATTTATTTTCTAAATACATATAACATTAGCCTAAAACTTACTGTGAATAATTTAGTAGCTCCTACGAAAAATATGATTTATGTGTGGCACTCCGCAAATATTATCGTAGGAGGAACATAGGTTAGAGTAGCTATTTCAAATAGGGATGGGAAGTTTCAAAGCAATCTATTTGGCATTTTATTAATTACTGATTGATTTAATTTAAATATCTACACTGATATTATAAAGCTAAAGAGTTTGTTTGTTTGAACGCGCTAATCTCAGGAACCACTGATCCGTTTAAAAAAATTCGTTTAGTGTTGGATAGTACATTTATCGAGGAAAGCTTTAGGCTATATAACATCACGCTGCGACCAATAGAAGCGAAGCATCAGTAAAAAATGTTACAAAAATGGGGCAAATTTTTCTATAATCGCAACGGCTAGTAATAGTACATAGAATCTCTTACAAAAGTACCAATCAATAAGTAAAAGGCAATGTACAGAAAGGGTCCAACGGAAGTGAAAAATACCATAAATAAAGACCAGAACAGTCCAACACTGTTAAGTTTTCGCAAACACAAAAGTTCAACGTAACCTTAGACAAAATGTCGGCCGCCGCCGCCGCTGCCCTACATTCAAGTACCAATTAAATAAAGGTCGGGACACTTTCTTATTTATATATATTTATAACTGACAATACTTGTTTCTCTCTCTCCTCAGTCCATTCACGTCCCACTGTTGGGCACGAGCCTACTCCACTTTGGTAGGGATTATAGTCTACTGTGCCGCGCTGACCAGGCGTGGTAGCATTGGATTTATATTCGAGTTTTCCATCTTTAACAGAGGATGTTATCTGTGTGCAATATCCCTTAGCTGGCTTTTATAGCACCCTTGAGAGGAGATGGGGTGGTAACACTTGTATTCTTAATCCGTCACCACGTGGAAAGTTAAACATTATCTACTCAAGTTATTTTATGTTTAAAATCGTATGTTTCTGAAAATGTAACCAAACCCAAGTAGAGTGTTAACAACATACAATCAAAAGGTGTAATCTTTAACACGAACTCAGGAACAGAGTACAGTGAACGAATATATACTAAAAACAAGTTCGTCTAAGACAAAGGTCATGTCGTGATCGGTGCCAAGCGTTAGGAGCGTGGTTTAGTTCACGTTTTACTCTTGTTACAACTTAAATTACTTGTTTATTTGTTAAATTACTTAAAAAATAAATAGAATATGGTATTAAAGGTAAATGCAAACGTTGGGAGAGGAAACCTAACAAATATATAATCTGTGATCTGTGATGTGCTTCATAAGGGGCAAGTGTATATTATTTGCATGCAAACGTAGTGGATGTATGATCAAAATAGCAATAAACCGCAGCAGATTGCGCTCTCGTCTCTATCTAACACCATGAGAATATGGCGTGATGTTATGTATGAAATATACTGCCAACTTTTCAGCTGCTTCTTCTTGTCAATCCACTAGTTGATGCCCGCGACTTCGTAAGCGTGGAGTTTAGAAAAATTTACCCGTTTCCGCAACATTTTTTACTAAAGTTTTGCTTCTATTGGTCGCAGCGTGATATTATATAGCCTATGCCTTCCACGATAAATGAACTACCCAACACTGATTTTTTCAAATCAGTCCTGTAGTTCCTGAGATTAGCGCATTCAAACAATCAAACTCTTCAACTTTATAATATCAATACCTATAGATTAATGGCCCAATATTGGGCACTAGTCTGCTGCATTTCAGAAAGATATTTTTTATCTCCCGTTGACTAGGCATGTTAGCACATGGTTCAGTTTTAAATTCTTTAGGATATTACCTGTTTATAATATCCCTTAGCTGGTTTTTCAACAACCCTGGGGCGGAAAAGTGGTGGTGACACTTGTATTCCTAATCCATTACCACACAAACAACTACTTACGTAAAGGGTTTTCCATAATCATACGCGTTAAGCTCCATTAAATAGTATTTAAAAACTAATAATGACATACTTGCGCTTAAATGTCACCCAAAGTGACATCAAAACGACTATAACTTAGCATATAGATGGCGCGGAAGGATTGTCATCAAAACTGCATAAATTTGAATAGCTGAAATGGGCATAAGATAACTGAGTCTACCCGGGACTAATGTACTTAGTAGTCGCGACTAGGGACACCAAGAGAAATAAATTATTGAGACATTCCTAACAAGAAATTCCTAGCAAAGTTTAAGAAAAGTGTTGGTAATGTAGAGAAATTTCTGTGGAGTGTAACGTCAATGTAAAAGAAAATAAATAAAAAATAAAAAGAGCTTTATTAAATTCCATACATGTCAATATATACACACAAAATGTCAAAACAATTATTGCTTCGGTCAATGTGTTCTGTCTCTCTTCCAACAGTCTCCATATATGAACCCCTCTCCTAGGACGTCGTAGATTTTTTTGATGAGATATGTTCAGATTGAGTTAAATTACAATGATAATTGTTCGTTAACTTTGTTGTCGTCGTATTTTGAATTGGACATTTTTTTAAACACGAATTCGAAATTCAAGACATGACGGCTGATAGAAGACTATGAAAGAAAAAGATATGTTGCGCCGACCACAAATAATGGGATAAGGGCAGGAGGATGATGAATTCCAAATTTAAATTAATTTATTTAATTAAGAATCTGTTCTGTTATATGTTTTGACTATCCTTTAATTACCATAAAAGAGATACACCCTACACCAAATATCTTGTGATATCCATTGGTTCATTAGTTGTAATGTAACCGTCGGGTTTAAATTAACCATCCCGGTTAATGGTGCGGTTTAAACGGCAATGATTGTTCCAACTGATTACAGAACGTCGGGCTCGGGTCATGGTATCAAACAACTATGATTTTTAGTTTTAAGGGTTATTAGGTAGGGTTTTCTCAATTACCCTATTCTCGAAATTAACCTATTAGTTAACTACGAAATTATGCAGCACAATATTTTTATGGGTATTCGACTCCTTGTTGGGTAATGAATGATACTTATACTATTTCCATTTCTTTATTTTCTTAATAACAGCTCATGTTGTGAAAGAGGCCCGTGTCCAACAGTGGGACGTAAAGGGCTGGAGAGAGAGAGAGATAGTGATGTCTCAGGTGCCGAACAGAAGGAAATTGCGACAAAAAACGCTTAAAAATTTTTTTGTCCAAACTCGAATCAAATGTAGCACTTTGTCGTTGCAAACATAATAAGCATACATTTTAGTAGCAAACCTTATAATGTAAATAAAATTAAATAAGTAAAAAGTTAATAAAACTTGTACTAGGTAACGAGTTGGACTCGCGCACGAAGGGTTCCGTACCATTATCTATGCAACATAAGGCACGTTATTAATAAATGAGCAAACAACACACAGAATACTTAATTAATCACGTTTGTTGTATGAGAGCAAGAAACGGTAAAAAAATCATGTTTCTTGTATGGGAGCCCCCTTTAAATATTTATTTTATTTTATTTTTAGTATTTGTTGTAATAGCGGCAATAGAAATACATCATCTGTGTTTCAATCTCTTTAGCTCTCTAGCTATCACCGTTCTTTTCAACTCTCTAGCTATCACCGTTCTTGAGATACAGCCTGGTGACAGACGGACGGACGGACAGACGGACGGACAGCCAAGTCTCAGTAATAGGGTCCCGTTTTTACCCTTTGGGTACGGAACCCTAAAAACAAGCGACAAAAATAATTTAATTAGTATAGTCATACCTAACGAGTTGGTCTCTGCCTACCCCCATGGGATAAGGCGTGACTGTATGTATATGTTTAATATGTAATGACTTAGATACACATACCAGGATATGCACAATGAATAGTCCCATAAGTTATCTGCACACGAATATGTAGTACTAACGCAAATAATGGTTAACTTAGACACAGACGCAAACTTTTGACCTGAATATTTGCCTTAAATATTTATTCCGTATGTTGACGGATTCAGAATAGAAGTGGCACCACTTAATTATTTCCCAGGGTGCTGACAAAGCCAGCCAAGGTATAAGGTTCACTTTCGAGTTTTCTGTGGCTATTAGAGAAAGAAATGGGGTGGTGATTTTTATTCTATTACTAATCCATTTATAGCAAGATAATATACATTGGTAGTGTACAATGGAATATTTAACTATGATTTTCATCTCCTCCATCGGGCTTCGTGGTTCCAGTGGTTCATATAACGCACTACCGTCCATGAGGTTGCGGGTTTGATCCCAACCAAGACATTTGTTTGTATGATATTGTCAAACAAATGTTTGTACCTACAGCGTCTGAGTGTTTTCTGTGTAAAAGTATGTATAACCTGCTTTAAGACATAAAATACTCAATTTCATTTATGTAGTATATCCGTATTCTAGGACCTATAATATAAGCATCTAATACAGCTTAGCTTGGGTCCAAAGGACGTTCTTTAAAATGTCCATAGATATTTATTTAAAAAAAAAACTGCATTTTGTGTACAAGTAGAATTTGCACCAGTGAAAAATAATTGATCTTAGTTTTCTAGTTTTTAAGTTAATCATGTTAAAAAAATGTCAGGACTATATTATTTGCCATTTTTATCCAAGTATAAAAACACCATAACATTTTTAACGACAAAAATATGAATAAAAATGTTATTAAAATGTTTAGAATGAGCACACGACCCCCTAAGGGGTGATATTAACCTGATCGCGTGATTGTACGCGGTGTGTCACTTCAGTTTGATGTTAATTCAAACCTGGGACCTTACTTTAACTACCTTCATATCAGATGGTTCATTTTATTTATTACACTAACTAGATTAATATAGTTTATAGTTGTTTTAGGGTAAAATGTTAAAATAATAATTGTTGAGTTTTAATCAAAAAGGGTAAATTACTTTGATGCAAATCTTGTTTTTCGCTTTTTCATGGCGGCGCGGCCTACTGAAATCAAATTTAGTTTATAGAAAGAAAGAAAGAAAATATTTTTTACAGCTCAAACAAAATATACTTACTACTTATAAATGTTAGTTTAACTTTTTTTTTATTATTGCGATGTCATAATGATAAGTTAAAATCAGATTAAGTAATTCCAGGATTGGAATACGGCGAAAATATTTTTTTAAGATTGCGTTACACAGATTCATAGACACAAACATCATAATCATCATCATAACATCACGCCTTTATGCCATGGCGGTAGACAGAGCCTACAGAGCGCCATCTGGTACGATCCAATATCATAGGGTCATAGACACATAGATACGAAACAAGCTAATTAAAAAAATATTCAAAACGCTATAATTGAGTATATAAAAAAAAGTTTAACCGAGTTCATGTGCCTTTTTTGAGAGTTTTCCTGGATTTCATAGAATATCGACGAGCCTCGTGGCTGAGTGGTTTATGTAACGGACTGCCAATCAAGAGGTCGCGGGTTCGATTCCCGCTCGGGACAATCATTTGTGTGATTTTTCTAATTATCATACAAATGTTTGCACTGCGTCTGCGTGTTTCTATGTATTATAAGTATGTATTTACAAAAAAAGTAGTATATGTATTCTATTCGTATTCTGGTACCCATAACACAAGCTTATAAGCTTAGCTTGGGACCAGAGGACGTTGTGTGAAATGTCCGTGAATATTTATTTATTTACTTATTTATATACAAACCATCAGATCCTACGTGGTGCCAGTGGGACCAAAACAGCAACCACCAACTTTCAAATAAAAAAAGAATCATTAAAAACGTTCAGTTAAAAGTGATGAGGATACATACGAATACATACGGATGAATTGAGAACCTTCTCCTTTTTTGAAGTCGTTTAAAAATGCATCAAAGCGCTTCCTTAACTCGTATAAATTAATCTTTGTGATTGTCAATCTGTTTGAGACGAAGTGGCTAACACCTTGTCACTAAAAGTGTCGAAGCTTTTTATCACACACTTCTCGTTCAGTCTGTATTAATATTTTCTAATTGTTTGTATAAAGGAACAACTAGCACTTTGCTTATAAAGCGATTGCAAGGACAAATAAAAATATAGAAATTAGACAACTAAATGTATGCATAATTAAACAATCACGCAACAACAATTCCGTAGTTTTGTCGTAAACAACTTACGTACACGTTTCGTAACTATTAATAATGTAATTAATGTACTTGTTATCATACAAATAAACAACATGGCGTCATTTATTATGTCCTTAAAGAAGTGAAAATTTAATCAAAATATACAATTTATTAATGTTTGCTTTGCTTTTACGAGTTGTGCAAATTGCTCGATAGATGGCGTTGTACATAAAGATCGATGTGATATATACCTCGATTGAGTAACTTCGTAGTGGAAGATTTTGTTAACATGTGCAAGAACAATAATGGCACTGTTGCCGCGTTGGCAGAGCAACGACACGGTACTCCTAGATTCTAGACGAACATATAAGAAACAGGCATTGTTTCTTATATGTTCGTCTACAAGACAACAGATACCTGTTAGTAAAATTAAAGAAATAAAAAGAAAAATAACGTGGCAATCGAAACACAAGGCGTTCCCAAGTACCGCGTAAGTAATGACACAACTCAATGCGATTGTTCCGACGGCTAGCATGACGACTTGCACTTAGTTCGGTTACCAGGTAGTGTCGTTATAAGTCATAAGATATAGCGAATTTAATATTTTTGCTACGAGCTTGCCACACTTGAGTGGCTGCAGCATGGTCTAGCGAAATAATTCAATATCTTTTTTGGATTTAGACGCATTATAATATTTTGGTTAAATGAATAATATGAATATAGTTAAAACCCAGTTCGACATTTCGAATGGTCATTTTACAGCGTAATCCAATTTGGCACCACAGCTGTTGAAAGTTCTGCGATACGTCAGATATATTAAAAGCACAATTCACATAGAAATGCGTAAAAGTTATTTGATTTAAGTAAATGACTTTCGCAAGTTCGGGAATATAGAGGAATATTACTTATAAACCCCATTAAAAGAAATTTTTCGCTATAATTTATTAGCAGTTAATCGCGCCCGCTTCCGCTTATGAAACACGCTATCACTTACAACATACACTTTGACTTCTTGATTAAAATTTATTACCTGTTTACGTGAACTTAGACATAAATCGTTGCAATTTCAAATCGATTAAACTTGCAAATGTGTTGGGAAACAAATCGATTGTTTGTTATTCGTTTATATTGTTGTGTTATGACTACATATTCATAGGGGGCGCGGCTCATTAGTATTTACCCTTTTGTAAGAAGGTGTCAAACAATAGCAGGTACTTATTGTATGAATCATTTGACCAATGAATTTAAAGTAAGGACACGGATTGTAATTTTAGATTTCATATGAAGTAAACACCCCGTCCATCCGTGTGGTGACAGATCAAGAATACAAGTGTCACCACCCCTTTTCCTCCCGAAGGTGCTGTAAGAGCCAGCTAATGGATATTCTTATTAGATAACAATTTCTGTGGGAGATAGAACACAAAATCAAAAATAAAAACTACATGGTATAATAAGGTATCATATTCTCAATTCGAGTGACGTAGTAGTTTTTACGAACCACACACGTCACCTTTACAAGTTATAAAACAAGTATGTGATTGGGAAGAAAAGATCTGTTTTATTAGTTTATAGTTTAATGGAATCTGTGGCGTGTATCTGAAATACGCATAGAACGTATTTCACGCACACATAGATATTTATGTGGCTTCAAGCCAGAGTTAGTTACGTAGCCATAGACCCACTATCTATCACTATCCCTCCGTGTGGTGATGGATCAAGAATACAAGTGTCATCACCCCATCTCCTCCCAAGGGTGCTGTAAAAGTCAGCTAAGGGATATTGCACACAGATAACATCCTCTGTGAGAGATGGAAAGTCGAAAATAAACCCTGTGACAACACGCCTGGTCAGAGTGGCACAGTAGACCATAATCCCTCCCAAAGTGGAGGAGGCCCGTGCCCAGCAATGGGACGTGAATGGGCTGTAGAAGGAGACCCACTACCTGGTGCCTACCACTAATTATATATTTGAAGAAGACATATGGATCCTAACAGATGGCTCTATAGTATCTGCCTACACCCACGGGAAAAAGACGTGATTTTATGATAATGATGATGTTAGTAATGTTCATCAATATGTGGAAAAGCCACACATCACAAGACAATAACATAATCGGTCGGTTACTTATCAGTGTTTTGTCGAAACAGTCCCTAAATGTGGTAATAGTGACAACACTTGCCGCCTTATATTTAGTAGTAATTACTTGCCTTGTACACTGTTGACCAAAATTAGTGGTACACATTATATAATTAGGTATTGTCAGCGACTTCATACACGCGGATACCCAAAATTTGATGCATACGAACCTTCCTCCTGAACCACTCTATCTATTGTAAACAACCACATCAAAATCCTTTGCGTAGTTTTAAAGATTTAAGCTCACATAGGGACACACAGAAACAATGACTTTGTTTTATAATAAGTAAAGATAAAGATAGTGAAACTATCTTCTGTGCTTAAGGTAATAAGTTTGATTTGAATTTAGGAGCAATCTATCTAAATTTGCGAAGTCAAAGTAAATTTTTTTTATTTCAAGATGGCATGTGGTACAAGCTCTTTTGAAATGTCAGAAGTCTGTTCTAAACGCGAATCCTATGAAGAAAAACAGAGAAGAAACTCCAAGTTTTTTTTTTTCTTTAATTTTTTTTATAGTATTCTGTTTTGTTGTGGCGTGTTAATGCTATCTAGACTAATTATAACTAACATAAAGATAAAATTGCCTTTTTACATAATTAACATAAAATATTACATTATTCTTAACAGAAAAATAAACAAAATAATAAAACAAGTCATAAATTTTAACTTAAAATAACTTCAAGATGTTTTCTTTCAATATTTTACTATTATTAATAGTCTTAAAGACTCCGAACTGTCACATTAGCCAAATATATTATCATTGGTGGCTATAAATTCATTTAATAACGTCCAAATGCATTTTAAAACTATTTATTCACATCAACCCCGCCTTTCTATAAGATAACACCCATTCATTTCAAAACTTTCATTTAAAATTGATTATCTCTATTTCTAAAAGAAAATCTATCATTTCAAGGATTTTAACTCGCAGATTTTAATATAAAAATATGTTATCAAAACCTATATACACAATTTATTGAATTTTATAAAGGGTGACGGATAAAGAATACAAGTGTCACCACCCTATTTCCTCGCAACGGTACTGAAAATGTCAGCTAAGGTATATTGTTCACAGATAACATCCTCTGTGAGAGATGAAAAATTCAAAATTAAATCCTATGCCAACACACCTGGTCAGTGCGGTGTAGTAGACCATAAAGCCGTCCAAAGTCGAGGAGGCCTATGCCCAATTGTGGAATGGTAATGGGCTGGTTCGAGAAATATATAATATATATGTATGTTATAGAGATAGTGATAAAAATTACTCAATGACGTGGGCTTTTGACTGACATGAGTCCCAGTCATGGTGGAATGTTAAAAAAAAGTCATTTTAAGATATAATCTCACATAGGGACATACATACAAAAATAACGACTTTGTTTTATAATAAGTTAGGATAGTAAATAAAACCTTTTTAAAATTAATGCAGACATTACTTCTTGACTTATCCATCTATTAACCTTTCTCCGTCTACCGTCTTGCGCTATCTGCATCCATCGGCTCCCAGCATATTAGACGATATCATCAGTATACCTATATGGGAGCCGCCCCTCGCTAGGTCGTACGTGGTCGCCACTCGAGGAACTTCCGTCCCCAACGGTTGTCTCATCGTCAAGTGATGTGGCCTGCCCAATGCCACTGCAAAGTGTTAATTCTTCGGTCTATGTCGTACACATTGGTCCTTCTACAGATCTTCGCAATCCAGATCTTATCACGTAGGGAAACACCGAGCATAGCCCTCTTGATAACACGCTGCGCGACTCTTAAGTTTTGTTACTGAACATTAAACATATTTTTGGCCTAAAGTGTAATTAATAACATTATTTATTTATATTCGTCCATCACGCAACAGGAAGTGCGTACTACGTATTTTTTCAGCCACTTCCGCATGTAGTTTTTAGCTTTCATTATGATTATCTTGAATTTTACTTTGTTTTTGTGTTGGTAGCGCCCCCTAACGGTGAATGTAATCGGCAATTTATGGGGTGGGAAGTTAATGGCGCAGTTACGGTGAGGGGCGGGGAGGGTAAACAGAACACTGAGTGGTAACATCATGTGTGACGATAAAAAAATACGGTTATGGAAGAAAGTTTTGATAAAACGATAATGTAATAATAAAATACGGGTGTTTTTCTTGCGTCGTTTACTTGAGATAATAACGTACGTATAAAAGGTACTGTAAAAATATTAACAATTTTGATGGATATTATTACGAAGGCCTTTGTTGATAAACGATGTTATTTCTTAGGGAGTTTCTTTTTACATACATAATATGTGAAAATCTACGAATTTTATATAACGATATTTATAAATTCTGTATAAAAGTAGCGAAATTCACTTATTATTTATTGAATACTAGCTATTGTTTACGGGTTCGTACACCTCGAGTATAGAATCACTACATTTGGACATAAGATTATTATTAACACGCTTGTATTAGCTCCGTACGTATCTATGAAATGAAATGAAAAATCGTTTAATCAAGTAGACATATTTTTTTTATAAAAATTATGTGCTTATGACAGGTCCAGTTTATAGCACTTTCGAAAGCTTTATCTTACTTCTAAGTCTTTGCTGTCAATTTGTCCGTCCGTCCTTCCGTTTCTTTTCCGCATTTATTTTATGAACTGACGTCTTGTAAACCTAGTTTTTGTTTTTTGCTATCTTGGTAGATAATATAATTGTTATTATAGAAAAGCTAGAAACGGTTTGCAACCTTTTTTAAGCTTTTCAATAATAACAATTATCTCACTTCTCTCTGTCCATCCCATTAAAATCCCACCTTTAGGCACGGGAGGGTGGTATTTAATTATATGGTCTGCTACGTAGCGCTCATTTTAGACTTCCGAGGTTTCGTCTCTCACAGAAAATGTTATCTGCGTTATTCCTTAGCTGTTTTGCAGCACCCTGGGGGAAAATAGGGTAATGACACGAAATTTCTATTCCAAATTACAAGTATTCTTAAAACAAATCCTAAAGTATGTAAATCAATCGCAAGCCCTTCGGTACGTTTACTTATAGGTACAATATCCGCAAGGTGTTATAAATTTTACCTGCCTCCTTGATTCTGCTAGAAAGTGTCCCTGTGTAAATGTATGGTGTAAAATATGAGAGAGGGCCTAAATGAATCCGAGCGGGAACTATTTTTATTTTATTTCGTAACTAACTGTTGCCCGCGATTTCGTACATGTGGAATTTAAAAACCGAAATTTGTAAATTATACAAAAAGCCATTCTCTCGAGCTACTCTATCATTAAAAAAAAACTACATTAAAATCGTAGGTAGTTATGAAAATATAAGCTCACATAGGGACATACATACAAAAATAACGCCTTAGTTTTATAATTAGTAAAGACTGTGGCAACGATAAATAAATAATTAATCGATTGTTCTAATTCTAACATGTCCTTAAGTAGCTATTAATAACAGAATTTACATTCTTGTTGTATTATTATGTTTATTTGGACAGCAGATTATCACTTATAAAACGCCTGTCAAATGAAAATACATTCTATTTGCGTTCAAAATAGAAGAGGTGAAAATATGAAACACAAATAAAAAAATAAAGTGTATCCACAAAAAACCTACCGCTTTAAACAAAATACATTAACATTGCTATTGTTTTAGGGTCTTGGCGTTAAGAAATCGGCATCATTCTTACAGGCTACATCTTTTGCCTTGAACCCCACATTTATCAGGGTAGCAACTCATTCAATCATGTAAGGACAGAATCCACTTCAATTCAACCACCGGAATGAATATAATTTAACATGTAAATGTCATGGCTTATTTGCTGTTGGGAAGGAAACATAATTGAAATAAATTAAGGAGAAATCGACACGTAATATGTATAATTAATTAAATATAGTATGTAAGCAAGCTGACGGCTATGGATGGATTAAAACCTTTACTTATTATTTATTACAAACTTGTAATTTTTGTATGTATGTCCCTATGTAAGCTTATAAACTACGCAACGGATTTTGATGTAGTTTTTTAATAGATTGATGTTGTTTTTAGGGTTCCGTACCCAAAGGGTAAAAACGGGTCCCTATTACTGAGACTTCGCTGTCCGTCCGTCCGTCTGTCACCAGGCTGTATCTCAAGAACGGTGATAGCTAGACAGATGAGGTAGGTGATAGATACAACAAATATGATTTTTTTACCGTTTCTTGCTCGATACTAATAACGTTGCCTTATGTTGCATAGATAATGGTACGGAGCCCTTCGTGCGCAAGTCCGACTCGCACTTGACCAATTTTTAATAGATAGAGTAGTTCAAAAGGATGGGGTTTTGTATAAGATGTTTAGGTTTGGATTTTAAATTCTACGCGAACGAAGTTGCGGGCAACAGCTAGTATATTATTCAATTATTATTTTTTCATGTACATTTCACACAACGTCCTCTGGTCCCAAGCTAAGCTTATATGCTTGTGTTATGGATACCAGAATACGGATGGAATACATATACTACTTTTCTGTTGTAAATACATACTTATGATACATAGAAACATCGCAGTACAAACATTTGTATGACAATTATAAACATCACACAAATGATTGTCCCGAGCGGGAATCGAACCCGCGACCTCTTGATCGGCAGTCTGTTACATAAACCACTCAACCACGAGGCTCGTCACCACAATTAATAAAACAGCTCCTAACTCTTTGAAAGATAGAAAGAAACGTTTATTACTGCCTTTCAAAACACATACAATAAGTAAACACAAACAGCTATTATATAGTAGGTAGGTATTAACACTAGGTTTTGTTCACAAACTGAAGCATGTGCCCTCAGGCGGCAGTAACTAGGTGTCTATTTCAGCATATGCTAGGTCACAGGACCTAGCGCTGATTTTCAAATGGACCCTACTACGAATGATGTCACCGACATCAATAAGTTGATTAGAAAAATACTATTACTTACAGTTTAAGGCTTATGTGTGAAACGTGAAATACGAAATACGTAATACGAAATGTGAAATACGTAATGTAAATAAACATTCAAATCAACTAAAATTACATAAAACGTACGTAACTTAAAACATTTCGCATTGATTGTAAAATTATTATTAAAATGAAAATCAATACTTAGGGTACCTTAGACTGCAGAAATTTGTGAATGAAAATTGTTCCTAATTAAACATGTAACTTATAGATAGATATACATATTATTAATTATCTTTGCAATCTCCTACATTTTAAACATTACTTTATAAATTAGATTCATTTTATACCTTTACTATACGTTAATATTTCACTATAACAAAATCCGCCATGTTGATTTTTTTTTACGAACACTCTCAGATAAATTGCTTGATAATAATATCATAATTTTTTAATCTATCCATCAATACAATATGATACAAGGTAATAAAATAAGTTACAAATATATACACAAACACACATACCAACAAATACTTATTAAATACATAATATTTTCAGTCAGGCACAACAGAAATTAATTTTTGAATTATAGTAAGCCATACACAGTTACACCATAAATAAAACAACGGAATAATATCATGTCTGGGTAGTTTTGAACATGAAAAAAGTTTTAAATTTTATAAAATAAGTGAATCAAACAAAAGGTATATGGAGACAAGCACCGGAAATCATTGAGAAAAAGAATCTAAATAAATAATGATACATGGACTTATGTAGGGATAGATCCAATACTAAAAACTGTACGTAAATCTTCGTCCTTGCGTATGCGCTTCACCGGTTCACCTGCGGCCCTTCGGGTGAATATTTTACCATGTTTACTCCAAATGTACCTCCAACCAGTCTCACGTGCAATTCTCCTTGCATGATAGAATAATCTTTTGTTGCATGGTGTGAGACGTTCATTTATGAACAACCGGTATTTAGGGCCATTAGTTAGTATATCACTTGAGTTTATGTTATGTCGGTTCACTCTCGTTGCATGCAACATGTGCTCACAGGTGGTGCGTCTGGCAAATTTAACAGCAATGTTCCGAGGGCGCGCAACATTGGATGCTATCTTACTGGAGATGTTAGAGTCTCATGTTTGAACATTTCGAGTAAACCCCATGCGTTCGGCGTGTATCACATCCCTGTCGTCGACTTGTACGTCTAATTTTTCGCATAAAATTTTAACAAGTTGTAAAACATTCTCATCTTCATTTTCGGGTATACCAGCGATTTCAAGGTTAATTAGTAATTCTTGATGGCAATCATTTATTTGGTAATCCAATTCTTCAGTCACTTCGTTAATAGCGTCGACGTCGGCTTTAACGTTCTCTTGTAGATACTTCTCCAGAACTTATACTCGGGTACTTATGACTTCAATGGCATCGGTACACGCATTTAAAGTAGATTTAAAATCCGCTATTTCTATGCGGCAAGCTCGGATCTCAGATCTCAAGGAGCGAATTTCACAGCCCAAATCTATATTGGAAGCATCGGTTCGGCTATGTACAATACTGTCAGTATGTGTAGGCGGTAGGTCTACACTCTTTTTCTGGTTGTAAAATTCTAGATGTGTGTTAGTTGATGAAGTACGAGATATATCTGTACATCCTGGACAAATCCAGTGACTATCCTTGTTACACGAGTCTTTCAAAGAAACTTTTGACTCTAGCAATGAAAATTATTTTTTATACCTTTACGCATGAAGTACAAATACATACAGAGAAAATTCTTTTATAATTACACATACTGTACGTAAACACCGAACTAAATTTGAAAATGTTCTCAACTTTCATCAGTCCTTCTACTATGTGTGCAAAATTTCAGATCAATCCAACTACTGTAAATGCTAGAAAATCTCTTGCAAAGATTCCGTCACATAGATCATTACGTAGGTACCGAACTAATAAAGGCATGTAAAACTTAAGAGGATACCAAAATAGCTTCGTGCATTTTTCTACGTACGAAGTTTTCATTGTTTCTTTAGATTGAATGGCCAGAGCTCTAATTTTTAAGTATATGTTTTTTCATTATATGGTCTAGGATCGCATGAACTCAGAAACGCGATTGAAAAAAGTTTTCTCGATAGAAAATCTTAGCGAAACAACCTCTCTCATTTTTTATTTTCTTTATTTGTCGGTCTATTATCGCGTATTAACTAATGAAATAACTTTAAAAACATAAGTAACTATTACATATAGAAACACGTAAATCAGAATTAAAATATATTTAGTAGATTTTGAGTAAACAAAAAAAATATCCCTAATTCTTCATTTTCTATACCTACTAGCTGTGTTAATATGTACTCGTACATGTCGACGATAATATTGAAGTAGGCCCTTAAAATCTTAAATTTATGTGTACCTACTTTAAAATGTGTGCAAAAAATATTTAATGAACAGGATAGGTATTGAAATTATTATTAGGATTTTTCCAGAATATTGGATGGAAATTAAGGTCTAATACCATCAAACACAACTGTAGTTTTCATAAAAATGATTTTGTGCTACGAGCTACGATAACGAAAATTTACTTACTCCGAAGTCCAATACTTTTGAAGTTATATTACCACATACAGTATACACAAACAAATCTAATATTATTACGTGCCATTAAAGAAGTATTCTCCAGTCTCGAATCATTAAACAACAATGTTCTACAACATTATATTAATAACGGAGTTGTTACACAAATCAGAGTAGGTAATTTTATTGAGGTGTGTGATCACGTAGTGCGGATATAAACCAGAAAAATACATTTTAAAAACTCTGTTCCATACTTAAAGGAATAAATAAAAAGAGTTAAAATAAATCAAATTATAGTGGAAAAAGTGACTGCCGCAAGCGGGACTTGAACCCACGACCTGGGAATACCGTTCCGAAGCTCTTCCAACTGAGCTTATTGCGGTCGTGCCTGCAACATTCAAATTAACCACCACATTTGTCACTCGGTTGAGTTTATATATTTTTACGTACAACGCCATCTATCAAGATCGCTTTACAACATCTCGACCAACCACGTAGTATTCTTTACATTCTTTCCATTCTGATTTAATAAGTAAAAAGCATAGCATATCAATTGCAAAATTAATAAATTACTTTAGAGTTAAAATAATTTGCCAGTAAAGTAGGCAATTTAAATTAATGATTAAAAATTAGTTTGTTACAATTTCAAACATCTTTAGATTTTATTGTATAAGACACACAGAGAGAGTATTAAAGACCTATTTACACTTCCTGTAATCTGTTACACGAATTAATTTTATTTTCTCTTTGTTACAATTTTTCCTAAGTTTATTACTCTAATATTTTCTAATACTTGCGTGACTCATTTGCATAAATAAAACTACTAAATAAAACAAATGTACGCGTCTAAATCCGTAAAAAGTAGTTTTATTTATTACTCTAAATGTAAAATGATTCCATCATTATCATCATTCTGAATATAAAAGCATTTAAATAATTAAGATGTGTACTTATTACTTATTATTAGTTAGGTTCATAATATTTCATCAACTTTTCATTTTCTGTTGAATATTGATTTTTCTGAATTTAATAATCCGTACATTTCCTCCAAATCTGTAATCAAAATAAAAGTACAATTTATGTAAACATTACCTATAAATTACTTACTCTGAAAGTTCTGTTAGCTCCTGAACAATAAATATACATAGTAATAATAGTTTCAAAGATATTATCAACAACAGAATTAGTTTAGTTTTTGCTCGATTAAACACACAAGCAATCCAGACAGGAAGACGATTGTTTCTGTGCCGTTAGAAAGGGATACAGGTATATATTTCACCGAAGAGTGAGAGAGATAACACTAGTCTTTGTTTTTAGTAACAATAGCACGGCTGTATTTATGAGTTTGAAGTTAGGGCTATTGTTTGGGCTCCATGATATATTTATATGGGATTTTTGTTGTTAGTTTGCTTTATATGGAAAATTGATTTTCTTCGAGGCTCATAGACTCTGCAGTTCACTACGAAACTCTTTTATTATGTAACCGCCCTAGTATAGCCTTTTTAAATTGTATGCCTAGAATAATAACCTCTTTATAATCTAGACTGATTAAGCTTGTTGGTGTAGAGCTTAGTTCGGAGTTTTTCGTTTCGTAGAAATATCTTTCAAAATTTTCCCAAACAGTCTTTAACAGAGGCGATATACTAAATAAATGTAAGCGTCGGTGACAGCTTAATAACGTCCTTTTCATTTCCGAGTGAGAAATAAAGTGATATCTGTATCTTTACTTATTATAAAACAAAGTCGATATTTTTGTATGTACGTCCCTATGTGAGCTTATATCTTCATAACTACGCAACGTATTTGAATGTGGTTTGTTTTTATAGATAGAGTGCTTCAAGAGGATGGTTTTTTTGTATAATTTATTGAGGTTTGGTTTCTAAATTCAATGCGAACGAAGTTACGGGCAATATCTAGTACATTATATCCTTGATCCGTCCCTACACGTGAAATTTCTACTACGTTTTAATATTCTTCTTAAAATATAAACAAATAATAAAATTACGCGTATTTTTTTTACAAAACCTTTGTTTTTTTACACATGTATTGTTTTAAATAATTATGTATAGTGATATGAATCACACGTCCGTATGTTTATTGTTGTACAAACATGTTGTTTGTTCTATTGTAATTAATTAGTATTTATGGCATATTTTTATGACAAATATAAATTTTTGTTAATGAGTTTTTTAATTGTAAACATTTGTAAACTGTAAAATTATTTACTTCTTTGGTAAAATAACTATGTTTTTATATATGTGGCCACAGTATGAAAGGAAAGAAAATAATTATATTTCATCATACAAAAAGGTTACTATAGTAATAAAGTTATATTTTATAATCAACTAGCTGGCCCGGCAAACGTTGTTATGCCATACCCAAAAAAAGTAAAAAAAATTAAAAAAAATAATGAACTATAAACCTCACGGAGCCCGAGACCTTTCCAACGAATGCAAACCCGTGGAAATCGGTTCGTGCGTTCTGGAGTTATGGCGTCAGGAAGGAAAACCCGACTTATTTTTATATAGTAGATATTGTACATGGATAGATAGAGATACTCAGTCTATTATAACTCTTGTAATATACTGATTCTTGTGTAAAAGGTTTGAAAATCGGTTAAATCCAATTTTTAGAGTGCGCTGCTGAAAAAAAAATCCGAATCAATATCCGTTGCGTCGTTTTGGAGAAATAGGTTTACATAGGACACAAAAAACGACTATGATTTATTAATAAGCATAGATTAGTACATTTACTACTGAAGCGATCTAAGCTAAGTACCTATAAGCTTTATAATAAAGAATAACTATTAGCACTGCTAGTCTAACGCCTGATACAAGAAATCTAATCTAATATATAAAATTCACGTGTCACAGTGTTAGTTACCGTACTCCTCCGAAACGGCTTGACCGATTCTTCTCAAATTTTGCATACATATTCAGTAGGTCTGAGAATCGGCCAACATCTATTTTTCAAACTTTTTTTTTAGTATGGCAAAGCAACGTTTGCCGGGTCAGCTAGTATATCTATAAATCGTGACCATGGTGACTGCAAAGTCTCCGAAACGTCGGGCTAAAATTTTAAAACAAATACACGCGTCGAAATCCGTTAAAAGTGGTTTTATTTATACGGTATCTATACCTTGATCAGTGAAGCCTTCATTTGTTACCATGATACTTATCTAAGTGATGGTTACTGACCACCGAGCCTATTGTGTAGGTATACCGTATTTCTTTGTTATCAGCTTGTTTTTCCAGTTTTCAATGTATATGTCGTAGGAGACTTGATTAAAATAGTTTACTTAAGGATTTTTAGTTTTAACTTAGGTTCCGAGATTGTGAAGTAAGTCCTCAAATTGTGTCAATGGTGAGTAATTTGTTTATTTACTGTAGTTAGTTGATGAGATTGAATGGTGACCCGTTGAATATTCATAAAAGGATCCTTCCAAACCAGCTACACGTGTCGTAAAGCCACGTATTAATCTCATCGTAGTTAATAGAATGTTGTAGTTAACGTAGTTAGTTTGTCCAGTATTACAAGGTCTTTAGATAGATGACTGCTCTGACTGTAAATACAGGTGATGTCTACGATGTTTTTCCGATATACAATATATTTTACAAAATAAGCAAAATAAAGTATCTACCTTGATGAATACACCGTACTTAGTTGTTTTCATTTTTTAGTTAAGTTTAGTTTTGTTGTGTACTTAGAATCAGCACCAATATTTTTTGCCAATCAAGGTAGGTACTGTTGTATTGTGTTGATAGGCTGTAAACGTTGTACTAATTTATGATAATTGAAATCGTTAGTCTTTAATACACAGTTTTTATAATAAGAAAGTTCAGTAAATATTGCCAGATTGTGTTATTGACAGCATCAATTTTCATTTTTAGTTAAGTTTAGTTGGCACGTAGAATTGGTACCATTGTTGTTGTTGAATAAGACACTATTCTGAATAGAACAAATAGCTGAAATAATCTACTTAGTTCAAAAACTAAAAAACACGGTTGAAAATCCAATTATTGCATTGTTATCGGTCCTTAATATAGGTATATGTGCAAAATTTCAGATGAATCCAACTACTGCAAGTAGGTTAAAATCACTTTCAAAGATTCCGTTACATAGATTAATACATTGATAGATACATTCTGATACTGATACTCTTTATTCTCTCCTCTTTCAGAGGAATTAGGTATGGCCTCGTTAACCAGGCATGTTGGCACACAGTTTATTTTCGAATTTTCCGTCACTCACAGATGAAGTTATCTGTGCACAATATCCTTTAGCTGGCTTTTACAGGAACCTGGGAGTGAAAACACTTATATTCTTAGTCCATCACCACTCGAATAAGTTAACAAGTTATGCATGTCAACCATCAACATGGTTAGTGTTCTTATGTGTGAAATCATTCATAGTAAATACAGTTTTCATAAATCCAAGTTTATCGACTTATATTGCAATATTCTCAATCACTTGCGCGACTCATTTGTTTAAATAAAACTACTTTTTACGGATTTAGACGCGTGTATTTAAAATACACAGACACACGTCTAAATCCAAAGTAGTTTTATTTAATAATAATAATAATAAATATTCATGGACATTTCACACAACGTCCTCTGGTCCCAAGCTAAGCTTTATATGCTTGTGTTATGGGTACCAGAATACGGATAGAATACATATACTACTTTTCTTTTGTAAATACATACTTATAATACATAGTAAACACCCAGACGTAGTACAAACATTTGTCTGACGATTAAAAACATCACACAAATATTCGTCCTGACCGGGAATCGAACCCGAGACCTCGTGATCGGCAGTCCGTTATATGAACCACTAGACCACGAGGACCGTCATTTATTATTATTTATTATTTCATTTAGACTTATAATGCAAGTTGAGTTTTGTTAAGTTTCAGTGTAACTTAATTGCCTCCGTTATAATAACTTTTGGTACATTACCCAAAAAATGGCGACCACGTAATTGATATTAATCATTTACATACAAAGAAAAATAAATATGATAATTATATATTATGAAAGAACAAAAGCATGTTAGATAGTTGTAAATGTTTGTAAAGCATTCGCAGCGATTATCATGCGCATGCGCGATGTTGTCGATAAATTGAATTTACCGTGCCACTTGGCGCGTACAAAAGCCACTGGAAAGTGACCACCGGACTGTATCTCCTCTGTGTACTGTACCTAACGTTCTGGATGGACAAAGAGATTATATAATCTAATTGTAATAGAAAAAACAATAATTTTATTATCAGTTAGTTACAGTAGTACATTGACCGGAAATTTTAACACATAATTATGGACCTATGACAATGCAATAATGTAAAATAATATTCAGGACTTTTAACTTAGTTTGTGTTTTTCAACTTAGAAAATAATGGTCTACATAAAATAAAATAACTGAGACTTCGCGCTTCGTCCGTCTGTCATCAGACTGTATCTCAGGAACGCTGACAGTTAAGTAGTTGAAACTTTCACAGATGATGTATATTTTGTTGATGTAATAACAGTAAATACAATAAAAAATAATATAAATAATATAATAATACGGTAAATACAAATCTTTGTACTGCGTCTGGGTGTTTCTATGTATTATAAGTATGTATTTACAAAAAAAAAAGTAGTTTATGTATTCTATCCGTATTCTGGTACCCATAACACAAGCATATAAGCTTAGCATGGGACCAGAGGACGTTGTGTGAAATGTCCATGAATATTAAATATTTAAAAAAAAAAAAAAAAAACAACTATACAATAAATTATAATTAGGCTTCCATACATTTGTCAATGGCATCCATACATTATATATTGTCCGTGGTGTGACGGATTAAGAATACAAGTGTCACCACCCCTGTAAGAGCCATTTAAGGAACAATATAAGCAGTTAACGACTACTGTGAGAGGCGAAAATCTTGAAACTAAACCCTGTGCTAACACGCCTTGTCAGCGCAGTACATTAGACCATAAACCCTCCCAAAGTATAGGAGGCTTATGCCCAAAAATGGGGCGTTAAGGGGCTGGAGAGAGATAACGGTACATCTCCATTGAAATGAACTTACGTTAATCTAATTCATGTAAATAAATACGAATTGAGCCAAAAATGTGTATGGCTTATGAACGATTGCATCGAATTGGATAATTTATTTTTTATTGTGTATCAAGTAAAGTAATTTAGCCCATATTTTAATTCGTTGCCCAATGTTTTACTTTGTCGATCAATCATTAAGTTTAACATAATATATGGATAAGCCCTTATGTAAAGAAACGTGCCTGCATCTGAACTAATTACCAAGAAAACTAATTTAATTTTCCAAACGTATTCGTAACATAAATAGCCATTATATTGACCACACAAACTAGAAAGGTAAACAATTTTTATTATCTCTTACGTAATGAAACCTTGTTTTTACCATAGAGTTAATAAAACACCGCATAACTGGAGCGAGTTCGTTGTACAAAAGTTTTGGTCTCTGTGAGCGGAATTCAAAGATAGAATACACTGGACGCGCCTATTTTCAGTGAATCACTGACCGGAAGAGACAAATAGTTACACAAAAAGGAGATAGCAAGGCTAATATTTTAAAAGTAAACAGATGTTGAGGAGGGTCTTCTTTACTTACTATTTTATACATTACTAGCTGACCCGGAAAACGTTGTTTTGCCATAGGTACTAAAAAAAAATATTGGTTTGAAAAATAGATGTTGGCCGATTCTCAGACCTACTGAATATGTATGTAAAATTTGAGAAGAATCGGTCAAGCTGTTTCGGAGGAGTACGGTAACTAACACTGTGACACGTGAATTTTATATATTAGACTAGCTGTCCCGGCAAACGTTATTTTGCCATACTAAAAAAAAGATTTGAAAAATAGATGTTGGCCGATTCTCAGATCTACTGAATACGCATGTAAAATTTCATAAAAATCGGTCAAGCCGTTTCGGAGGAGTACGGTAACTAACACTGTGACACGTGAATTTGATATATTAGACTAGCTGACCCGGCAAACGTTGTTTTGCCATACTAAAAAAAAAAGTTTGAAAAATAGATGTTGGCCGATTCTCAGACCTACTGAATATGTATGCAAAATTTCATAAGAATCGGTCAAGCCGTTTCGGAGGAGTACGGTAACAAACACTGTGACACGTGAATTTTATATATTAGATTTATTTAAAAATATCATATTCTAAATTAAAAACTGTGGTGGTAATGGATTAATAATACTAGTCTAGCTATTACTTGTTGAGAGATAACAGAAAGCATTTAAGATGTTCTATGAAAGATGAAAAATCATAACAAGCTGCGCGGTTTATGTAAACCAAATACACTTTTAGACTGGAGGAAACTCGTACTCAAGACTAAAACAATAATGGAAAAATGAAAAATGAAGGGGTACGCACTCCATTTAAGCCATAGGATTACAAAGTCTTTGACTTGGGCCTGACGCAATCTGAGGCCGGTTTCCATCATGGCGACCATAATTATAAATAAATTTGTGTTAATAAATAAAAGCAAATTGCATAGTTATTAGAGCGGAGTTATCGCCAACCAGACATAATTATACTATTCATTTGTAAACAATTGTTTTATTGTTATGTTTAGTCGTAGTTTTTTTTAAAAAAACTAGCACTGTGTATGTTTTAGATAGGGTCATTAGAAAATGCCTTGTAAAATTAATTAGTTACTAAGCAATATCTTTTTAAAACGCTTTTATTGGCTCGAGACGTATTTATTTAATAGTCTCTGTAACCAAATTATTAAAGGTGTTTTTGATCCAATTGTATTAGTCGGATAGATCAATACTTTTGCACATACCTATTTATAAATAAACGATTGCAAAAGGAAAAATCTCTCAAAGTCGTATTTTGACTTAGAAAATTTGAATTACAGGTATTGATTATCAGCCTAGTGTATTCGGCAAGAACTTTCTTTATAACAGGATTATTTAAACGTCTAGCTTATCTCTTTGACAATACAAGAAACCGAAAAGTCGAAACCAAAGGTTGTGGTTTCGAATTTTCCGTGTTATAAATTCGAATTATTAAATGGGGGTTTATGCACATAATAAATCTTTCCCAACATATGAAAGAGATGAGCATCGGATATCTTCGAAACTTGGGTCTACATCATCCGATCCGATAAAGAAAGGAAAAAAGAATTATTTTATTTGTTATTTATAACTGTTAGTGTTAGTCTGTAATCTTTATTATTTACATATTATAAAACAATGTCGTTATTTTTGTATGTATATCCATAACTGAGTTTAAATCTTCAAAACTACGCAACAGATTTTAATTCGATTTTTATAATAAATAAAGTTGTTCAAGAGGCTTTTTTTGTATAATTTGTTAAGGGTTTGATGTATATCGTGGTTTAATAATAATAACCGCGAGTAAAACCGCGGGTGTTATGTTTGTTACTCTTTCACGCAAACAGTACTGAATATATTTAAACGAAACTTTACAATAATGTAGCTCATATATCAGAATAACACATAGGCTACAATTTATAAATATATTGTATGAATTACCCAAAATGTGACGATAAGTGTACCAAAGCACCTTTCACTGCCTGATTTTTTATCCTTTGTACCGCGGGTAACACCGCGGGTCTTAACTATATGTGTAACATTACTAACAAAATATTCATTATAATAATTAAAATTAACGATATTCTAGCCTCCATACAATATGAAGCACATCTGTTTTACATTTGTCGATATATATTTAGTTCACATTGTGTATACCAACATGTTTACGATTAAAACAAAGAGGTTGATCCCTTTTGTGTTATTATGACCTAGTTTTGATTATAGCTTGCTGAAATTACCACATTTAAGAATATTTCAATAGTTTTTAGGGTTCCGTACTAAAAGGTGCAACGGGAATTATTACTGAACTTCACTATCCGACTGTCTGTCACCTGGCTGTATCTCAAGAGCGGTGGTAGCTAGAGAAAAATTCTGTAGTAATAATTTGCTTATTTACTTACCTACTTATTATTTTTATTTACTTTATCATTTTTTTATTTATTATCCTCCTAATAATAAAAAGTAGAAGGAAAAACATAATACGCCAACTAAAATTTAAGGAAACATGAACATAGAAATGTTGGTACAATTTTTCATATTTCCTTTTTGAGCCGAAAGGTAAAGAATGTAAATTCGGTCCAAAGATAGGGAGGGTCCGGTTTCTTACTGGACCGAAAATTACGATTCTCCTTGTATTACCACAGACAAAAGTGTTTGCTTTGATTTTTATTGCTAGGATTTTTGTGTGAATAAAATCAAATACAAAGAAATGTCTAAAAATCTCATAAAAGACGGACAGAAAGAGAGTATTTATTATACACTAGCTGTTTCCCGCAACATTCTGGCATTTCGAAACCAAACCCTAAAAATCCGTGAAGCAATTTTAAAGATCTAAGCTCACATAGGGACATACAGACATAATGAAGATTTTGGTTTATAATAAGTAAAGATGATGACTTTAATGGATTAGGTACCACTATTTATTCTAAAGCAATTGTTTCCACTACTAGTTAATTTAGAGTTGTCATTTTTAGGGTTCCGTACCCAAAGGGTAAAAACGGGACCCTATTACTGAGACTTCGCTGTCCGTCCGTATGTCCGTCCGTCCGTCCGTCCGTCTGTCACCAGGCTGTATCTCAAGAACGGTGATAGCTAGACAGTTGAAATTTTCACAGATGATGTATTTCTATTGCCGCTATAACAACAAATACTAAAAATAAAATAAAATAAATATTTAAGGGGGGCTCCCATACAACAAACATGATTTTTTTACCGTTTCTTGCTCGATACTAATAACGTTGCCTTATGTTGCATAGATAATGGTACGGAACCCTTCGTGCGCGAGTCCAATTCGCACTTGACCAATTTTTAATAAATAAGTATATAATTATATTGATATTTCACAGATTGTTCTCTGATCCCAAGTTAAGCTGACGCATTTGTGTTATTTTGTTTTAATTGCCTAACTACTATCTACTATTTAAGTATTTATCTATATCAATATAAACTAGACTACTGTATATAAATTGAAACAGTTTATTTGAGAAATACTACCAAGATATTAAGTAAACAATGGAAAATTAAATAAAAAATAAAAAAGCAATAAAAATAAAAACAAAATAATGCAACTGATGACACGCTAGGGTTGTGCCCCGTTTTATACTACAAAGGTGGTGGGCAGGCGTAGATACGACCCGCCTGATTTTATGAGCAAATAAATAAATGAAGGTTTCGCTTGCTACTTAAAACTTATTACGGTGTTTAACCAACAACTAAATAAAGAAAGTAAGTAGTTTCTTTTTGTTTCTTATAACACTTATAAATAAAGAAAAACAAGCATAATGAATAAAAAATTAGTAGAGCCTCGTAGTTGAGTGGTTCATGTAACGAACTGCCGTCGAGAGGTCGCGGGTTCGATTCCCGCTCGGGACAATAATTTATGTGTGATTTTTCTAATTGTCATACAAATGTTTGTACTGCGGTGTTTCTATGTATTATAAGTATGTATTTACAAAAAATAAAGTAGTTTAAGTATTCTATCCGTATTCTGGTATTCATAACACAAGCATATAAGCTTAGCTTGGGACCAGAGGACGTTGTGTGAAATGTCCATGACTATTTATTGATATTTATTTATTTATATTTATAAAAAAAACTAGCTGACCAGGCAAACGTTGTTTTGCCATACTAAAAAAAAAAGTTTGAGAAATAGATGTTGGCCGATTCTCAGACCTACTGAATATGTATGTAAAATTTGAGAAGAATCGGTCAAGCCGTTTCGGAGGAGTACGGTAACTAACACTGTGACACGTGAATTTTATATATTAGATAAAAGTGTTTCTTAAACTTGTGTGTATGACTGTACTCTCATCCCTCGCCGACATTGATACCTGCCGCTATCTGACGTTTCCGTGCCGGTGCGCCGCGCCGCCATCATACTTTCTGAATTATTGCTATCAACCACATTACTATATTTTCTTCACCACCTAACTCTTATCTACTATTTTAGAAATAAGATATTAACTTATCTCGGTAGAAAGATTTGATTTATTCATTAAAAGATATAACTTTTGTGGACACTACGTTTGTTGCGGTGCTGTTTAATTCGATTCGAATGCTCATTTCATACATTTAGTACTTACTTATAGTTATGACTAACTTTTCACGATGTCAACATAAAAAAAATACTCATATAAAAGCCTATGTTTAAAAGTACTTGGCACTTTAAGACGAAATACACTGAATCTAATCTTTGTTAGTTACATAATAAAATAATATTTTCTAACACTTGCGCGACTCATTTGTTTAAATAAAACTACTTTACTTTAGACGCGTATATTTGTTTTAAATTTTGGCCCGACGTTTCGGAGACTTTGCAGTCACCATGGTCACGGGTGAGACTGCAGTCTCACCTAAAAAACACGCTCGATAACCCTGAATATTGTTTTACGTTGTTATCGGTCCTTAATATGTGTGCAAAATTTCAGATCAATCCGACTACTGCAAGTGTTTAAAAAACACTTACAAAGATTACGTTACATGGATACATACATACATACATTACATAGGTACATATCGAGCAGCTAGTTCATAGTATATCTACTCATGTTCGAGAGTAAAGTATTTGCTTGCTGCCTATAAGATTTATCTCACATGTCACTTACAAAATAAACACTTAGATATAAGATTGTCCGTGACAGACAGGCAGCCTATTTTATATTCCCCATACGTGACACTATTCCCTCTATTTTTTAAACGTCATATCATCTCATACAGCTTCCCTGTGCATTCCCAAGAGAGAACTCTACAATATCATATGAATATTTCAAAGTGTTTGTTTACTTCGACCGCTTTTATTTTTATACGGTTTGGCAAGATTTGTTTTTTGTTAAAAATGTGTGAGAGACATTTTTATATTGACACCTCTTTATCCCATAAGGAATGTATTACGCGATGCCATGTAAATTTAAGGAATTTGTGATTAAATTAAGTTATAGTGGAAAAAATATGCTTGGGTGGGATCATCATGTGGATAGGATGGATGAAAGACGATTAACGAATATACATAGCAAAGTGGAAACGCTGGGAGAGGACAGAGTTGGGCCCCGAGCGAAAGGTTTCTTACTAATAGGTATGTCCTATAATTCTGTGGCCGGGTGCTAAAAGGGCCAAAGTACGTTTTTGTAAGAAACGAAATTGTAATGCCAGTTTATTGTAAAAGTATGATATTTTTTTGTGCTAAAAGGGCGTTAGTGTAATAACAATCTTTCAAAAGTTACTATGTAAGAAAGGCCAATGTAGTGTGCGCTTTCATACAGTTAAGTAAAAAAAAAATGTTAAATGGGCTGCAGTATACATAAGCCGATAAATTATTATTATTTTTCTATTAATTGATATTGGCCCTATTAGCACCAGGCCACAGAATTATATAACATAGGCATTTCCGGCAGCCCCCTTTATAGATTTATTTTATTCTTTTTTTTAATATTTGTTACTATAAATAAGGACAACAGATATTATATCCTCTACATTATATACATAAACTAGTAGCAAATCATTTCTTCGAAGATTTAGAATATTTACTATTTTTTACAAGGTATAGCGTTCAATTTGGTTGTAGAGATCAAACGTGATAGTTTAAACATTTATATGTTTTGTTTTGTTCGCTTCATTTATATGAAGCGAACAAAACTCACGCGCACACGCCGTGATCACTCCGGCTGTACCAAAAGTAACTATACGAATAGTTACACAAAAAACTAGATACCTATGTGTTTAAAACCATGCGATGGATACATGATAACGTGTAATTTTGCAATTTACATTCTCTTTCCAGCCCATTTACGTCCCACTGTTGGGCACGGGCCTCTTCCACTTTGGGAGGGATTATGGTCTACTGTGCCGCGCTGACCAGGCGTGTTGCCAAAGGTTTATTTTAGAGTTTTCCGTCTCTCACAGAGGATGTTATCTGTGTGCAATATCCCTTAGCTGACTATTACAGCACCCTTGGGAGGAGATGGGGTGGTGACACTTGTATTCTTAATCCACACGGAGAAATACATTTACATTGTACACTTTTAATTAAACCCGCACTAAAGTAGTAAATCCGTGTAAAACGAGTGTCACCACCCCACTTCTCTCTAAAGATACTTTAAAAGCCAGATAAGGGAAATTTTAAGCAAATAACATCTTCTGTAAGAGACAGAAATCTTAAAAGTAAATTTTATGCTAACACGTCTTTTCATATAATACCCCTAAGCGATAATACCCTCCCGAGGTGGAGGAGGTTCGTTCCCAACAGTGGGACACTAATGAGCTAAGAGGAATCAAATTTGAATATAATATTATTGTATTTTTTTTTTTGTTCGTACTGCGTCTGGGTGTTTCTATGTATTATAAGTATGTATTTACAATAGAAAAGTAGTATATGTAGTATATCAGTATTCTGGTACCTATAACACAAGCGTATAAACTTAGCTTGGGAGGACATTGTGTGAAATGTCCATGAATATTTATATTTATTTATTTTATGTCAGTGATGCAAAGGATTAAGCAAGTATGCTTGGATAGTAGCAGATGCCGCTTTATATTCTCTTGCTATCCCTTTAGGCAAAAGGCGTGATGTTATCCTGATTATGATGATAATGGAAACTTATGGTGCTAATCTAGTTCTTACTTGGCTATACATATATTATTATATATCTTCTAACAATGTATGTGTGTACACATGCAAACAGTACACGTGTAACAATATTTGTGTGTGTTTACAAGCACGAACACTAACACATTGTTTTAAATCATGCTTGTATAACGTGGTTAAATTGTAAAGAAAAACTAGTCAAGCGTGAAGCAGACCCACTATATATGGGTTCCGCATTTAATAAACTTAAGAAAAGTGTAGCTGATATTATTGGCGCTCTTTAGTTTCTACCATACCTACCCGTGAGAAAAAGGCGTAATGGCGTAATGTACTGTACTTAATAGGTATAGTCGACAATATTCAAGTTAGTTTTTAACGATATTGTAAATGATATCTCCGTGTGGTATAAAAGTTACTTTTAGCTCTCGGACAAAGTCTCATACCTCTAGGGCATTGGCGAATAGACGATAGGTTGTTCATTATGCAGCTATCAAAAATGGACGTGATTTGGCCGTATTCTCTGATAATAAAGACATAAAAAACATAATTATTTTTTGCAATTTAATATATAATTATTTAACAAATTAACAAAAAAGTTTATTTTTCTAATATTTAAAAAAAATAACAACATGGAACGTAGTTAAGGCGTTTGACATAACGATTAAATGAGATTATTTTAAGGTTTCGTACATTTTCTCATACGGAACCCTAAAACAATTATTATTAGTGAAACGTCAAGCTACTTGTTTTGTTTTCAAGTAAGTAAACAAAACAAATAAATTGTTTAATTATGTCCTAACTAATAAAACTGTAATAATATCTTAACTAGTTATATACTATTGGTCTTATTCATAATGACTTATCGGAGGTTTAAAAGTTCGCTAAAATAGGTTCGCGAAAATTGTCAAAACTTGTTACTCATGATAGTCTTTTTACGCCAAAACGTTTATTATCTCTCCGATAAAATCTCCGTTTAAACCTCCGATAAATCATTATGAATAAGACCATTAAGCTTTAGTTGCATTGTAATCATAACCTAAAACGTTAAATTGATTAGCTTTTTAACACGCTTTTATTAGCTCGGTACGTATCTATCAATGTATTAATCTATGTAACGGAATCTTTGAAAGTAATTTCAATAAAACTACTTTTTACGGATTTAGACGCGTATATTTGTTTTAAATTTTGGCCCGACGTTTCGGAGACTTTGCAGTCACCATGGTCACGGATGAGACTTTGAAAGTGATTTTCACCCACTTATTAAGGACCGATGACAATGCTATTGCATTGTCATCGGTCCGTGAAAGTTACTTTACATTATTATGTAAAGTAACTTTCAGAAATTTAAGCGTGTTTTTAAGTTTTTAAACGAAGATAATTTTGTGACAATAACTACAAAATTATTTTGTCTAGTACTTGAACGGTACAAATAAAGACCTCCGTGATGAGTGCTGGAAAGGGCCAATGTCCAGCAGTGGACTGCAGTACGCCGACTTCACTGATTGGTACTTGTTGACCTGCACAACTTCATCACATAATAGAGTAACAGAAAGCTTCTAACTTGTCCTTCTCGCTCTAACGCAAGCAGTAGACTAGATAGAGCTACACATATAGTGACTAGACGAAAATTTGCTAGATTCTGCAACATTTTTAGGGTTCCGTACAAGAGGTTAAAAGTCTTCATCATTTTCAAAGTTTTCACATTCTCCTACCATTATCCCGTTATTTCGGACGAAAGGTTCGTTATTATAACAATAGGGAACCCTTTTTAACAGTTTTATTGGATTTTCGATCATCGGATGTTCACCAATTAATTATTATTGAAACAATTATCATAACAGTCTTATATTTACGAAAATCTTCAAAACATGTTTATATAAACTCAGCCAAAATAATAATTGCACTGTTTTCTGATTGAAGGAGTCAGACGTCAGGAGATGATGACGTCACAGGGTTTGGCTCCGTGCCCGGGACTCGGCACGTGTCCGAGGACACTGACATTTATACAAAGTGATATTGTATAATATGATTTAATGCTTGGTATAATAAAGAATAAGCCTGGTATTCCTATTACATGACATTACTGTTTAATAAAGCTAACCATTCACGAAAATTCATACAAGACTTTGAAGACGAAAAGTTTGTGTGTTTATTGCTTCTTCAAGCTCAATGATATTCGCTAATTTCAGCTTTGCAACCGAAATAAAATTTGTACTAAGTTTACATTCTAGAATCTCAAATTCATCTATTTTTAATCTCAAAAAAAGAGCGGTATTCCAGGGTGGGACATTCAAATAACTTAAAAGGGTATGTTAGTTTGACTAGTACATCTTTGGTCACTGGTCTGTACTGCTATATTTTTATAATATTCTTTAAAACTTTTTAAGTCCACATAACACTCCGTGCCGACACTAGTCCTTAACAGAAAAAAATCTCAACCATTGCACAAGTCACTAACATTTTAGTGCAAAAAATTGTGCCAGTAAGTGTATTCTAATTCTGTTGGACTATATTTCCTTTCTACACATGATAAATACCCGTCATTATCTCGCGACATTTAAAAATTAGTACTCAAATTTTCTTCCGCAAATTCACAGATCTAGAAAATTAACACACCGTTGGCTGTTCTCCAAAAAAATCTAAGAAGTCACTCGAATGAACCTAGTACTTATTAATAGTAGCTATAAAACAGATGCGAAAAGTATTAAGAGCTGCATTTTTTCTTAAAATAACAAGGTACACAGTGACCTAGGTTGTGCGGGACAGATTTGTAAATAAAATCATTGTATCTAGTATTTTTCGGGTTATACGCCTTAGTCTACAATCTGAATCTTTCTTATAGTCCGTCCTGCTTCAAAATTTCACAATAGTTTTTTAGCCATCAAAAATTTGTTAAACTCTGAAGTTACAGAAGAAAATGTGACATTTTGACGCTGGCACATCCAAAGAGAAGCCAATCCTTATGGACGGAGGAAGAAAAAAGTGACTGGCAAATAAAATACGCCGAATTGATGCTGTATGTGATCTATTACTTTTTGTACAGGACCGCAAGATTCAATAAGTCAGATATATTGATTAAAGACAGCGTCATTAATGTATCTATTAATTAAAATATACAAGAAAGTGGATAAATTAAAGGTGCCACTTCGAAGGTACGTTACAATGCCCTTCTACTTTTTGTAATAATCAGTCCATTCGCAAATGTTTAAATTACTGAAACAAATATTTGTATGTGGTTTCAACAAATATCCTAAATTCAGTGTTGTATTTGTCAAAAGATTATTATATTTGTTCAACTCGTACGTTCCTCAAGGTTAACAATTTGTGTTCAAATAATTATTTTGGAGACGAGAAACGTGATATCCTGGATACAGTGGCTTTATTACAAAAAAAGTATGACAGACATACTCATTAGCCATGTGTTTTATTTACATACTTTTTTTTAAATAAGTGGTTTTCTATTATATAACAAACTAGCTTTTGACCCTGACTATGTCTGAATGGAAACAAAAATGTGAACAGAACAAATAAATTCTTACAAACTTTCAACTCTTTTTCTTTCTTTCGAAATTTCCATAACTGCTTTTTAGTGAGCATTGAAAGTAAAATATAAATCCATAACTATATAGACACCTCTTGGTGTAATGTAAAAAAATGGTACTATTTGGTAATGGATATTCCATCAATCCTCTTGGATTGATGGAATATCCATTACCAAATAGTACCATTTTTGGAAAGACACGTTTCTAGATGTGATTTGTCTATAAACTACGAAGAACTGAATTTGATTATTTAAATTGGTCTATAGATTGACCCAAATTTCAAATCCATAAAAACATCGTCACTTAATAGAATATAAATGAAATTGATACAATCAAATAATACTAATAAATATCTCTTCACAAATATAAGAGAATCCAATGCGTTACATATGGCAATGTGCCAAAGAAACCATAATACAACTATAGGAATATTGGTTTCTACATATTTATGAAGACCAGGACAATAGTTGGCACAAGCCAGGATTTTATGTCAGGGTTAAGGAGTAGCATTACATTTGACACTCTGTTTGTAAAATTCATGATGGCTGGTCACGGAAGTAAGACATGGTGATATTGGAGCTGATAGGAAAATAATTAAAAAGTAGGTACTGAATTCTACACATCTGGCAACCTATTAACTTATATTCTTTCATTACTGAGAATATTAAATGCTAATTAGGGTAACAGTTTTAATACATTTTTATTGACATAATTGATTCAATCGGGAATCGACTTGATGATTCTGTGAGTCGCGTAAGTTATTTCCAACCCTGTTTTCTTCATTAATTATCAACTAATTTACACACAAATGTGGTAGGTATTTTATAACCGCTATGCCCTTCCACATTATTTTATACCATCCATAATCATTGGCACTGATCCAAAATGCTGTTTTCCATCCATCGGCGCGTGCGCAGGCACACCAACTATTTATAGTCGAACTAGCGCGATGTTCTACGAAAAGTGACGGAGATTTACGATCAACTAATAGATAATTAATTGTAGGTGCGTGTTCAACAATAAAATGCTTTGTCTGGATTTTCTAAAATCAACAACATGGTACAAACTACTTTGTCTGTCTAAAGAATCAAAGATAACTATGCAATGTTTGAATTCAATCACCGTACTAATCCTTTTAACCTCCGCCGTGAAAAGGGATGTTCTTGTTATTAAAGTTTTATCGCTGCGTATCACTATGTCTACAAATGATAACCGCAGACGTATCTAAAACTCGTTTAACAACGAAAACAACTTCGAAATTCTGATTTTATTATTTCCATTCTTCTAGCTTTCTGCATTAACTGCTAGCCATAGATAGGTCTTCTCTAAAGAACTAGATATCACGGTATGCACTCAATAGCTTATACTAATCGTAATAATATGCTGCTCCTTGTAGAAGCCTATTTTACGTCATTTTCGGTTATTTTTAAACTTGTTCTTTAGACTTTTGGATTTGGTCACAATTTTCCTATAAAAATAACTGGTATCCACTTCCACAGGAAATTAGTGCACGCCAGTTTTTTCATTATTCAGGCATTCGACACATCTTTTAAAAAAGTAAAAAATTCAATAATAATATAACTAGTACCAATTTGACTCTTACTGTCATAGCGACCCTAAGTAGGAGATGTAGTTCAGATCCTCTCAAAATTCTATTAATTTGTTGTGCAGTAATATTCTTGTCAGCAACTTTTAATTGCATAAAAGCGTAATATAAGATTTATATATATGTTACGATAACACATAACTTATGTAAATGATTACGATATAAAAATATAACGTCATAGTTGTTTGTTTTGGCAAGCGTTTCACATTCAGATGCGTTCAAAAACGATTGATAGACTTACACGTGAACTTTTAGATAGATATTTTAATTATTAAGAATAGCATAATATTAAGAAAATTACCGTTTGTGTGGTGACGAAAAATAAATACAACTTTCACCCCGCTATTTTCTCCTCAAGGTGCTGGAAAGAGCCAGCTAAGAGATAATAAGCAGTTAACAGAGAATCGGAGAGCTAGAAACCAAATACCTACTAAACCATTACGCTTAACTATTAGGTAGTGTAAGTAGATGCAATACTGAGCCATTAAGATGAAAACAGATGATTCAATATTATGAAGTGTTAAATTGATGAATCTTTGGCAAACTCTATTATTTATTTATTTTAATATTATTATTAAATTAATTTATTAATTTTGCAATTGACTTGCTATGCTTTTACTTAATAAATTAAATTGTAGTGGAAAATGTCCCGCTTGCGGTGATCACTTTTTCCACTACAATTTAATTTATGCCTTACCTTTGACGATAAGAAACGCTCAAACCATATCATCATTCAAAAAACTTGTTAAGGAGCACTACTTGTCCCTACCGATAAACTGATAAACTTCCATATGAATATTCTATTTATGTATATAATATGTATGTATTGTGTATGTAGGTATATGTTAAAATATGTATTTAAGTATATATTCATATAAATGTTATGTATGTATATGTATTTGTATATTATATCTGCTACTATAGTATATTCACTTATTTTTAGTACACCAAAAGTCGTCTATTCTGCCTCGGTCAAATCCATCTTATGGTTGTCTGGGAGAGATCGCAGCTCGCGATAAGACCGCCCTTTGTACCTATGTCATGTCTGTTATGTAAGCTTTGTAAATCATTATGGTGTGCAATAAAGAATATTTTACTTTTACTTTACTTTAATTTATTAATATTATTATGTTTAATCTTAGTCTTCAATCTTCTTCTGTCCACTACTAAAGCTACGTACCCTACAGCAGTTTTGTGCCATTTGCATCTAGTCACTTTTTGTAGTCTATTCATAACACCAATTTTGCTGAAGGTAGAATTCAAACTTTCTAAATAATTTCTAAAATCTGTACCGTACTGTGTTGATTTCGATGTCAAATAGACAATCCCCCCAATATCGCTAGTCTGAAAGATCTAATCAAATATGTGTGTTATTTTATGCCCAGAGTTAAAAGATTCTTTTACGGGATTCTTTATAATTACCTATTATAAATTACGGGCCTCGTGGTGTAGTGGTTCACATAACGGACTGCCGATCACGAGGTCTCGGGTTCGATTCCCGGTCAGGACAATCATTTGTGTGATGTTTTTAATTGTCATACAAATGTTTGTACTGCGTCTGGGTGTTTACTATGTATAATAAGTATGTATTTACAAAAGAAAAGTAGTATATGTATTCTATCCGTATTCTGGTACCCATAACACAAGCATATAAGCTTAGCTTGGGACCAGAGGACGTTGTGTGAAATGTCCATGAGTATTTATTTATTTATTATTTATTACAAACAATCTTTTTATAACCACTTTTTCAGGTGATGTTAAAAACAAGAATGGGAAAAATACTTCCAAAATATTATTTAAC
Source organism: Orgyia antiqua (assembly GCA_916999025.1). Lineage (NCBI taxonomy): Eukaryota > Metazoa > Arthropoda > Insecta > Lepidoptera > Erebidae > Orgyia > Orgyia antiqua. Next base: position 18,512,256 of record OU779867.1, read on the forward strand.
TCAATTTAAAACTCGAAGCCGTCTAACTAACTTCGTGAAGATCTCTTAACGCCCACATTCTAAAAAAACATATAATTCAAACATTACAGCGATACAGAAATAGCATTTCCTTCTAAAACATCAACATTCGAAGTGAAAAGTCTTACAAAACTTTTCTAGAATAAAATTAGAAGTATTAAAATAGCAACAGGGTTTTAATCCAACACGTGTTTACTAGTTATTTTAGTCTACATAAATACATATTTTGAACTATATCTACACGTGGATGCGTTTAGAGCTGTCACCGGCTTGCGTTAGCAGCCATTTTGCTTTCTTGACAATTATGACAGTTGGCGTTTCGTTCAGTATTTATTACGATAATGCGCTCCGACTGACGCAATACTCGTGTGCCCTTCAAACAATCACAATGTTAAAAGCTAACCTAACATGACAGTGAAATATGATTATCATTTGTTTTTATTAATTGTAATACACAGTTGTTATGCTTTTAAATACTTTTGAAATGAGAAAAACAAATTAATTTACAAGTTTATGTTGTCACAAGATCATGTTGTATTAGTAGATTGTGCTTGATTGTGGTATTGCATGAACTTCTTGGGAGCTTGTTTAGTTTATCAGCAGAAAGCATTATTTTAAGTCATGCCATCTTTAGATAGTAACAATAGGTTCATAGTCCATCAGTATTCGAATGCCAATAATATAAATAAAATGCAAAAGTAACTCATTCAGAGAGTGAATTTAAATGAGTTTTTCAAATGCATAGTAACCATCAACATCTTATTGTAATTCAATAGACTAAAATATCGTAAGGTCAACAAGACGATACGAACATTAATTTATATATAAGACGAAAGCGTAAACATGTCTATTATATTCTTAAACCAAATATTTTCAGCGATTTAGGTATTTTTAAAGTATAATTTCTAGGAATTTTCTTTTCAAATAAATTACACATTAATAAGCTTGCTGTCATGTTGGATTGGAATACTGGAACTCAACTGGATATAAAACTACTGTATAACATTGTGAAAATGCCGAAATTCAAAGGCAAAATGAATAAAGTTAGATAAGTTAAGTAATTACAACAGCGAGAAATTAATTTCAAGTCAGCTTTACTTATTATTTAAGAAGCATCAAAAATATAAAATACTAGATGTTTCCCGCGACTTCGTACGCGAGGAATTTAGAAAATGTTTCCCGTTTTTACAACATTTTTCACTGATGCGTCGCTTCTATTGGACGCAGCGTGACATGATATAGTCTATAGCTTTCCTCGATAAATATACTATTCAACACTGAAAGAATTATTCAAATCAGACCAGTGGTTTCTGAGATTAACGCGTTCAAACAAACTCTTCAGTTTTATAATATTGGTATTGATTATTTAAATGCAGATCCAATATGGAAGCCCAAACGAATTCTCATTGTAAGAAACTTTTGTGCTCTGTTTATTATTATAAGCCACGCAAATTGGTAATCCGCTGGAACCTTGTCAAATTAACGCCCTTGTGACGTAGCGAGCAACAGACGAGCAAAGAAAAAGTAGAGCTAACAAAATGTAATATTCTCATCTATACGTCACTATGACGTCACCAACATGGCCGCCAGGCGCATTACCAATTTGTGAGGCTTATATCATCTATACGAATCAGCCTGTAAAGACTAATACTGTACTTGCTACTCTACTCTCTACTCTACTGATTAATTGCAGAATATTGGCAACTGATAGACTCAGGAATAAAACTTATCATTGTGGAAAAGATTTAATACTGTATAACACTTTAGATTGACTGATCTAAGACAACATTCAAAGTAAAGTCACCAAACAAATGAGCTGTCAGGTTGTTTTCTTTTTATTCTAACTAGCGCATAAAAATACCACTAGCAAAAAAAGGAAAAACATAAAAAAAGCGAAAACATACCTAATCCTTTGAAACAAACAGCGAGTGTTCATAATACATCACATTAAAGTGGTCTCATCCATTATTAAATAGGCACCTATCAGTAGAACGATTGAATATGATTGCATATTGAGCAAGTGATATTCAAAGACGAGTCTTCTCAAACCATTTGCAAATATAAACGGGAGCAAAGACCTCTGCGCGTGACACTTGACGGGGAATTTCCATGATCAAGTGGTGTGATGGAAATGGATTAAATCATTTGGACTCTTTCAACTAATTGATTTAAATATTACGTTATTTAAGCTATCACTTAACTACCTACAAAGGTGACGTACGTCAGTATTTTAAGGACTGTATCTACATATCTTACTACCTTGGAAGTTTGAAAGGAATGATGTCATGATAGTACGCAATGGTTATTGAATATAATAATATTATTATCATTTTCTCTACCTGAAAGACCTTCCAATGCAATGTCGGTCCAAGGTTTTGATTCTGAGCAAATTTTTCCATACATTGACAATACTAGACGTCTATGATCTTTTCTGTTGCTAACTGACTATTATGTTCCACTCGCCATTGTGTTTGGCATTTTATCAGTACATTTTCAGTTATTAAAAAGCAAATAGATAACCCTGTAGTAGTTAGTAGTTTGACCAACTGTACTTCAACCATCCATTAGCCTTTTACATAGACTGTTGTCTTCCGACTGTGTAATCAGTTACATCCAGGATCTTGGCTATTTTGACTATAATAGTTACATCACCTAATAGCAAATATCTGGAAAATGAGAGTCGATATATGATATATGCATGTACCTACTAATTACCAAAACATTGCACTCTTACTAGAGCTTTCTGTAGTCAAAATACCTTACATCCACCATATTGATTTTCACGGTGTCTGTACTATCTCTAACTCTATATAAAGCTGGTGTAGTAATACGAATGAAAGTAAATACGGAAAATTTAGCGAACTGATTGTATAACAACAAATATGTATAATGTTAACGAAAACAACATATCTCCACAGTCAGGGGTTGTTAACTGTTATTGATGAGCTTGAAGTGACGTCACTGTATACTCTCAATATTAGGGTTGCCTCGTTGCTGTGTTAATACCAGCACAATCTTTATAGGGTGTGTTAGGGTTGTCAACAATTTCCGAGTTATTCTACACACAGGAACTAAACTAAAAGGGTTAGAAACTTAAAATTTTGCACAGTGGTTCCTTTTATGACGTAGAGAAACATTAAGAAAAGATTTTCGGAAATACTATACCTAAGGAGGCACAAGGAGATAAAACGTGGGCGCAAAGTCACTATGCAAAAAGGCCACGCGTAAAAAGTCACAGGTATCAGTTAGTTATTAATATTTTCGTAAGTTTTCTATTGATATGGAGATCACATTAGATATTTGTACCGACTTTACATGCACAACTAAACTTAACTAAAAAATTAAAACTGATAGTGTCAATAACACAATACGGCAATGTTAACACAACTTTTTAGTGTTTCGTACAAACCCTTATAGGAGCACTCCGGTGTCTGTCTGTCTGTCTGTCCGTCTGTCAAACTTTTTTTACTCAGCAACGGCTGAAGGTATCAACTTGAAACTCATATGATATGTAGATCTATGCGGTCCCTTGCTGCAAAAAATACAATCAACCTTACACCTCTACGCATTTGAAAGATATAACCGAATTACGACTAATTTAAGAATTTTTCGACTTATGCTAGGGAATCAAAATCACAGGTTACTTCCCGTTGCCCTAGAGCCTTGAAATTTGGCATAGACCAAGTCTATATAGTGCTGATATAGGGAAAAATTCAAAAACTTATAATTTGTCATCACATCACAAGAAAAAAGTGTTTATACTAATACCAACTTATAAAGTAGCTGAAATGTAGGCAATTCGCTATATTTCAACTAAAAAATTAAGTTGGTGAGTTGTTTTGAGTTTAATTAACTGATTATTTGAATGCTTATGTTATATGAATACTTATGTTTATATGTCTAGTAGGTACGAAACCGAAAGGTTTAATTTAGTTGTGCACGTGAAATTAGTACCAATGTCAATATTAGTAATATTATATTAATTTGAAAAACGATGAATGGCTCCTACCAGCCTACGCAAGTTATTTTATTATCATTTTTCGTGATTAGAATTAATATTCATAACTTTCACATAATTCTTAATATTTATCAAAACTTTCTTAAGCACTTAAAACGCGATAAAATTGAAACACAAACAAATCGTCACCACTCCTTTTTTTTCTACTTATACCCAACAGTACTTGTCATGGTAATACCTGAGTGACTACCATGGCCCGGCCAAGAGGCGTGGAAGAACACCGTGGTGTTTAGTGGGTAGTTCGGGTCCGTTTCTGACCCGGGAGTCCCACACAATGTGCGTAAATGCATTCCATCATCATCATAACATCACGCCTTTTTCCCATGGGGGTAGGCAGAGACTATAGAGTGCCATCTGCTACGATCCAAACATACTTCCTTGGCTTCATCCACACTCATACATCTGGTCATAAATGCATTCCACACGTAAAAAAAAATACCCAACAGTACTTACAGACCTATTAGAAAATCCATTTTCTAATACAACGCAAACTGACGACACTGTCAGTACAGACCTACTGTGTTTGAACCTTTACCTGCTGATTTAGTCCAAAGTACTTATACATAGTATATGTGATATTTCTAAACATATTTTCAATCAGAATACTATTATCTAAAAGTGGAACAAACAAACAAATTTGTAGTTAAATTTAATAATAAATCATTATTAAAATAATCAATGTAATGATTGTAAAGTCAAAGAAGTTTATAAATTATCTTGTTTACGTAAAATAAATTTAGACGGGCTTCGTGGCGTAGTGGTTCATGTACTGGACTGCCGTTCACAAGGTCGCGGGTTCGATTCCCGCTTGGGACAATTATTTGTGTGATATTCATAAATGTCATACAAATGTTTGTACTACGTCTGGGTGTTTTCTATGTATTATAAGTATGTATTTACAAAAGAAAAGTAGTATATGTATTATATCCGTATTCTGGTACCCATAACACAAGCATAATAAGCTTAGCTTGGGACCAGAGGACGAATAAGGGAAGAAAGTGGAATTGGGAGGGAATCCTAATATCGCACGTAAGCTAAGTGCTAAAATCGTGTATCAAATTTGATAAAATTTAGGATGGTTTTGAAAACTTGTCACCGGATTGTATCTTATCCAGGTAAAACAATGTCTGCCTGATCCGATAGTTAAACTTGTATCTAAATTATTATTAAAGAAGAAAAGGTTTGACTGTTTGTTTAATATTCTCCGAAAGTAATGGAGTTATTTAAAAATACTTTCACTGTCGGTTAATTACACTTACACTATCCTCGGTGAACATAGGCTATATATTATTAACCGACTTCAAAAAAGGAGGAGGTTTTCAATTCGTCTGTATGTATTTTTGTAATTTATTTTTTAAATAAAATTTTCTAACACTTACGCGACTCATTTGTTTAAATAAAACTACCTAGGTACTACATATTTTTTATGTTTTTACCACATAACTTTTAACTGGGCGAAGCGATTTTGATAATCGTTTTGTTAGTTGAAAGTTGATGGTTTCCGTGTTTTCTCATTGGTACCAGGTCAGGATCTGATGGTTATCTCCTGAGAAATCGAGGAAAACCATCAAATTACAAAGGCGCATGAACTTTTTTTTAATACTCAATTATTAATTAGTCAATAAACTTATAAATGTAAAGCCGAGGTCAAATACTAGTTTTTAACAAGCTTATGTATATTTGGTAGGTATCTTTCAATGTATTGATCTATGTTACTTAATCTTTGAAAGTGATTTTCATCCACTTACAGGAGTCGGATTGATCTGAGATTTTGCACACCTAAGAAGGACCGACGACAATGCAATAATTTAATAAAATATTCAGAATTTTCAAGCGTTTTTTTTTTAAATAAACTAAATTATAATGGAAAAAATGATAACCATAAGCGGGACTTGAACCCGCGACCTCGGAATGCCGTTCCGTCGCTCTCCCAACTGAGCTATTATGGTCCACGCAAATGTTTACCAAATTTTCCACTACAATCATCTCAATGCGAGTTTTAACATCGTGCGATGTTTTTTCGTACAACGCCATCTATTGAGCGGTTTGCACCAACTCCATCAATCGATCAGTTAGCGTTCTTTACAGAACACAATTGGACCGAAGTAATGGCTGTACATGTATTTCTACATTAATTTATTAGTATTTTGCGATTGACTCGCTATGCTTTTACTAAATAAACTTAATTATAATGGAAAAAATGATAACCATAAGTGGGACTTGAACCCGCGACCTCGGAATGCCGTTCCGTCGCTCTCCCAACTGAGCTATTATGGTCCACGCAAATGTTTACCAAATTTTCCACTACAATCATCTCAATGCGAGTTATAACATCGTGCGATGTTTTTTCGTACAACGCCATCTATTGAGCGGTTTGCACCAACTCCATCAATCGATCAGTTAGCGTTCTTTACAGAACACAATTGGACCGAAGTAATGGCTGTACATGTATTTCTACATTAATTTATTAGTATTTTGCGATTGACTCGCTATGCTTTTACTAAATAATTTTGAACTAAGTATGTTGTTTTATTAATGAGTAAAACACCATAATTGAACAATATAGTGTAGTGTAGGTGTTTACGAGTTGTACTTCTGCGCTGACCTCGATGTAACTTATATTTCATTAAGTGACCTTGCCTGTGTATTGTGTTTTATTTATATTTTTTGTTTATTTATTTGATAACTAGTTAGTATCACGTTTTGTTATTTTTAGTTACCTTATTCTATAGATTAAAGTAATTTGAATATTTAAAAACACATCTACAATTTTCTTTCTATATAACCATTTTTTTAAGAATTTTTATCAAGAGCCGATCATTTTTCATCTAGATATTTTCTTAGAATCCCAAGTTTTTGTGTTTTCTACCTAGAATAGTATTTCACTTGGTTTATTAAGATGTATTTGACTAATAATTTTCCTCGGCTTCACACGAGTAATAAGTAATTAAAAAACCAGCCAGCTTCCCGATTGTGAAAGAATTTTACAAGATTTATTTAACTTCTACACTGGAGTGAAAGCTTCTAAAATTTATAAAAGCTTCTAATATTTATATGAAATTTGAGTTACACTTGGCTGGCCAAGTGTAACTGAAATTTCATATAAATATTAGAACATCAAAGCTATATATACTACTAGGCGTCTCTATAGGTTATTTCTTGGTAAGGAACCCTAAAAAATACCTCTATTATATCAAATTTCTTGAATTATGTGATTCGTTTTATATTAATTTATTTCAAAGCTATTCAAGTACAAAACAAGGTTACGAGGAAAACATATAATTTAAAATGTAGGTATATTTTTAAATCAAAGTGGCTGTAAGGTGACCTAATGAAGTTCAAATAAGAAATTATTGAATTTCACGAGTCTTGTGGTGCAGTGGTTGGGGTAAGGGACTGCCGTTCACGAGGTTACGTGTTCGGCCACCACACAGAATAATTATTTGTATGATATTTATATTTGTAACCCAAATGTTTGTACTGAGTCTATAATAGGTGTCTTCTAATCAATTAAATGTCATCATCATGCTACCGTCACGGCTTTTCCCCATGGATCTAGGCAGAGACTATAGAACCCCATCTGTTGTAATCCTTAATAAGTGTTTAAGTATATTTTCACAAAAAAAACAACTTTTATATAATGTAGTGTTTGTACCACAACCAACCACGACCAAATAAGCTAAGCTTAGGACCAGAGGATGCTGTGTGAAAGTAATTATAAAAACAATAATTCTATTTATTACGCATGTTACAAGGGGTACCTAAGCAGAGACAGAGAGAGAGATAATGAGTAATATGGCAACTGTAGGACGCGTAAAGCCGAAAGACGCGTTGGATGAAAACAAACGACGGCACAGATTTCCTCTTTCGACATACATATGCCTAATACTGGACTATATACGTCTTTGTTACCGTACTCTGTGCAATGTGATCTAGTCCCAAACTAAACAAAATGTGCTCACCATATCAGATAATACGAAAAATTGAATAAATAATAATACCTAGTCGCTAAACAACATCTAAACAATTATGTGTTTATCGATGACTGTTAAATAAAATAGTTTTTATAATATCTCTGTATTTTCCTTCTCTCAAGGTTAGTTTTCTAAAACCTACTTGCTTTATAAAAATAGGAAAAATCTTGAATATAATATATTATGATAACGATAAAATGAAGTAAACACACAGACTGCAGATAATACATACACATAATAATGTAAGTATTTGTAAAACAACAGGTAACAATCTTGCATCGACGTAAGAAAACAGACACGTGCTTATAGTGTTGTACTACTGCACAAAATCTTATATCGATACTCTTGTTCGATTGAAAATTTACGAGATTTTCGTTAACGACTAAACGCCTCAACGTCGGCAGAAAGCGGATTTACAGATATGCAGTAATGCATTTCATTGGGCAAACCAAAATCACACACCGAGTTCTCATACATCTAGTTTCCATACATATGCTTTTTAGACATATGCTATGTTCGGTGTTCGTTGGTCGCCTTGCGTGTACAATTATTGTCCTGTCTCTACCTCTTTATTTAGGATCGTCACAACATGTATTGTGTTTTTTCTTCAATACTCTTTTGTCAGACGTCTATGTTCTCTCTCCAGCTCATTTACGTCCCGCTGTTGGGCACAGGCCTCCTCCACTTTGGGACGGATTATGGTCTACTGTGCTGCGCTGACCAGGCGTATTGCCACAGGTTTTATTTTCGAGTCTTCCGTCTCTCACAGATTATGATAACTGTGTGCAATATCCCTTAGCTTACTTTTACAGCACCCTTGTAGTAGATGGGGTGGTGACACTTGTATTCTTAATCCGTCACCACACGGAGACGTCTCTGTTTACTGCTCTTTAATTCATATCCTCTTTCACTTAGTCCATTTTATTCAGTATTACCTAACTATCTTTTGTTAAAACCATGATATAAATTTAAAATTACCTGTGGTTACAATGTACGAAGATTTTTAAAGTAAAATATTTCTCTTGGTTTTTTATTGAACTGTTACTCACGCCTTTATTACATGAATTTTGTTCGACCACAGGCCTTCATAAAATGCCACATGTGGCTTTGCACCACTTGTATCTACCAGTAGTTCGCAATTGTGACAACTATGCTTTCTTAGACTAAAGAATTGAAAAAATAACATCGATATCGATAAATTACGTGTGCATCAAAGCTCAGCCTTATGAATCTATTAGACGCATACAATTGAATATAATGTTTACTTATTTGCCAGTTCAAGGCAGGACACAAGGGGCACCTGTAGAACACTAGGGTGACCATTTTTTTAGTCTGTTTCTATGTCCTTTTGTATATTATAAGACAATACATAAGACATTAAAAGTGCTTATTACATTGAACTAAAAATATAAACTTAGAAGTTTGTTAAGAACTATTTTAACACGCTATTTTAATCTTCGCGATCCTATATATGTATGTATTGTATGTATTGATTTTCATCCACTTGTAGTAGTCAAATTGATCTGAAATTTTGCACACATATTGAGGACCGATCGGATGGCAAAGCAGGAATTACAAAAATATTCAAGATCGCTTTTAACGAAGCAAATTATTTTTCGTACTTTGTCTTGCCTAATGTAAGTTGTCTGGTTGTTGTGTTTATACAATAATTGAGTATTTAAAAAAAGTTCAACCGGCTTCATGCGCTTTGGGAGGTTGAGAGTTTTACCCGATTTCTCAGGAGATAACCATCAGATCCTGACCTGATGCCAATGTGACCACACTGGAACCACCAGCTTTCAAATAAAACAAGAATAATTAAAATAGCTTTACCCAGTTAAAAGTTATGAGGTCACAAACATAAATTTATAAATAACATACAGACGAATTGAGAACCTCCTCCTTTTATTGAAGTCAGTTTACCAAGGTCTCAGTATAGGGCATATGCCCAACAGTGGGAATGCTACTATGGACTGATATTACAATAACAGTTTAAATTTTCTATCTATCTACATTCCTGTAAATTTATAACTGTAATATCTATAGTTTTAAAATATATACGTTATTTGGTTTTTATTTCTCGTAAAAATAACGTGGGCTAAAGAAAGTTTCTCGGAACGAATTTTATTTATTCGTAAAATTTCACAATCATCTATACTGACCTCACAAACACATAAAAGTAACTAAACCATGAGCTACTATCAATTTCGGAGTAGTAAAGTTAATAATAAAAAAAAATGTCTGTGTTATATTTTCTACTAGCTGTTGCCCGTAACTTCGTACGCACAGAATTTAGAAACAAAACTTTTATAAGTTATACAAAAAGCCATCTTCTATTAAAGAAAACCGCACCAAAATCTGTTTTTAAAAAACTAAACAAAAACTTTTGAAGATATAAGCTTACATAGGGACATACATACAAAAATAATGACTTTGTTTTATTTAAATAAAACTACTTTTTACTTGTTGTAAATTTTGGCACCATGGTCACGGGTGAGCCAAAATTTAAAACAAATATACGCGTCTAAATCCGTAAAAAGTAGTTTTATTTAAACAAATGAGTCGCGCAAGTGTTAGAGAATATTATGTTCATACAGTTAAAAGTAAATACATATCTTAATTACTTCATTTTCTAATTAACATCTTGTTAAATTAGATACTAAAACCTACTTTGATTTTCTATTAGCTCTTCTTTCTCAATAGACAATGAACCATAGATTCTTTCTATTACCATAGAAAACCCATAACCAGTAAATTTCGTAAAGCTATAAGGCTTTAGTAACAAGTTTACTATATCCACATAGAAACCTATACGATTACATAAACTTATATAAATTATGGCTCAGCCGTTACAGTTCATTTGAAAGTTTATCTTGATATCATTGAATATATAAAACATGACATAGTATTAAATATTAGCTGTTGCCCATGACTTCGTACGCCTGGAATTTAGAAAACTTTCCCCGTTTTTGCGACTTTTTTCATGATTTGTTCGCTCCTATTCGTCACAGCGTGATGTTATAAAGCCTATAGCCTCCTCGATAAATGTACTAATCTAACACTAAAAGAATTTTCAAATCGGACCAGCGCGAGCGGTACCTGAGATCGTATATTGATATTATAAAGCTGAAGAGTTTGTTTGTTCGTTTGTTTGAACGCGCTAATCTCAGGAACCGATTGGTCCGATTTGAAAAATTCTATTCAAATATATAACATCACGCTGCGACCAACAGGAGGAACTAAATTCCACGCGGGCTACAGCTAGTATAAATTCTTTAAAAACTGAGTGAAAAAAATTGAAGAAAAAAGTTTTATTTTGCAAATTTATTAGAATTTTTTCATTCTAAGGGGAACGAATTAACTTACTTAAATAACTTTTTCTAGTTAAGCACCTACAATCTGCTAAAATCACCCGTATTCTGCCGATAAGAATGCATCTGCTTTTAACAATGCTCCATTCGAAGGTTTCATTACCGGACCCGCCTTCCTCAAGTGCCTTCAGCAGTAACACTCAACATTAGAATACCTCTTAAACCCAACCGGAAATAATTGTTATCTGTACATAATGTTTTTATTTGTACAACGAAATATACGTACTGTTAGACGTACATAGGAAAGTAAGTGATTCTGACTGCTATCAAAGTTTTGCTAATCTTTTAGCAGGAAAATGTTCACTGATTTAGAATTTTTATCATAGCATTTACAGTAGTATACATTTTTATTTATTAACTGAATTCATAAAAGGAGGATTCCATGTTTGGCTGTATATTCTTTTAAGTTACTTAGTATCGAATTATGGTGGAAAAAGTAAATTGCCGCAAGCGGGACAAGCGGCAATTCATTTTTTCCACCATAATTTGATTTATTAAGTAAAAAGTATAGCATGTCAATTGCAAAATTAATAAATTACTTTACTTAGTATCGGTCTAAAAAAATCTAAGAGAATACTTAGCAAATAGCATTTTCTATGTAAGACGGAAAACTCGAAACTGTTAAAACTTTATACAGAAATGACTAGTCAGCGCAGAATAAGTGGACTATGCCCTTTTAAAGTGAAAGCCTGTGCCCAACAGTAGGACATAAATGGGGTGAGAAGGAAATATCTTTTTAACGCGTTTTTACGGAACCCTAAGATTCAGTAAAAGGTAAAACGGCACCCTATTACAGACAATTCGCTGTCCGTCCATCCATCCGTCTGTCACCAGGCTATATCTCGGGAACGGATCACCGTTTCAGCTCTTTAACTATCAAGCTAAAGAGCTGAAAATTTCCCAGTTTATGTATATCAACATTGATGCTACAACAACGAATATTTATTATCATCATTCTCTTGCCCTTAACCCTTTATTTGCGGTCCTGTAACTGCAGACGAACACACAAACGCCAAACTTAAAACCAATCTTGTTGTATAATCAGTTAAAAACTACATCAAAAAGTTTCCAATTTTCCATTTCACTTTTCCAATACATTTGTTGTTTAGACAGTAATCCGAATATTCACGGTAGAGACATACCTATATCAAATTGTCAGAATTGTGTCTGACAGCCGAGGGATAGTCTCCGACTGTCAGATACACGATCATTACATTATCTAAAAGCATTTATGTTATTTTGTTCCTGACGGTTGTCGATTGAAAATGCTTAAACATTTTTCTTTTAATATTAGAAAGCATACTTAATAATATCAGCATCACACTCATGTCCCACCGTTGGGCACAGGCCCTGGTTAGTACAAAAACTAATAAAAAAACACACTTGAAAATCCTGAACATTTTTAATTATATTGTATTGTCATCGGTCAAATTTCAGATCAAGCCATCAACTGCATGACGGTGAAAATCACTTTCAAAGATTCCGTTACATAGATTAATACATTGATAGATACATACAGAACTAATAAGAGCGTATTAAAAACAACGTGATTGTCAATTTCTAAAACCAATTGGCTCTATTTATGAGACTCTATTTATTTCTAACATAGCAATGATCTTGGTTTTTACTTATTACCATAAAACCAATGATTTTTATACTAGGTATATTTGTGTAATTAGAAACTAATTTAATTAATTAAATAAAGTGTAAGCTTTTGAATTAAAGACTGACATACATCTGTGCTTAAAGCAACCAACCGGTCAAGTGCGAGTTCGACGCACACACGAAGGGTTCCTTTTTGTTATTAGCGCCTTGATGGAGGAGACCTGTGTCCGACCGTGGACATTGAAAGGCTGATGGATGGATGCAGGGATTAGCGCCATACCAACCCCAAATAACACCATATAATGGGATCCAAAACAACGGTATAAGGGCAGGAGAATAATAAAATCCGTAATTGAAATTGGATGTATTGGTAATATCAACTGTGTTTTAGCTTTCTAGCTATTACCGTTCCAGAGATTCAGCCTGGTAACAGACAGACGAACAGTAAAGTCTTCGTAATAGGGGGCCCTTATTCCTTTTGAAATGCAATATATGATATATATATAATAAAATGAAAATCATTTAATCCCTACCACGGCCCGGCTCAAAACATGCAGTCTGCTGAGATGAACCGGCGCGACGTAAGAAACTTGGCAGACCACTTTTACTTTAGTCATATCTTATTTTTTATGTTATTTTAAAGCTAAAGAGTTTGTTTGTTTCAACGCGCTAATCCCAGTAAACAGAGGTCCAATTTGAAAATTTCTTTCAATGTTAGATAGTAACTTTATCGAGGAGGGCTTTAACATCACGCTACAACCAGTAGCAGCGAAGCAGTAGTGAAAAATGTTGCAAAAACGGAGAAATTTTTCTAAATTCCACGTGGACGGAGTCGCGGGCAACAGCGGGTTTAAATATAAAATTTTGCTACAGAACCCTAAGAACTGCGTTATCAAAATAAATATAATTGAATAATGTATGAGTTTGATGGTATTTTTAACAACCCCTCGAATACCTCTAATGGGTATATAAAGGGTATACAAATGGAAGGATTATGTAAATATTTGAGGGATAATATCCGTGATATGATTACTTTATATCTCATATTTTATATTTTGAATTATATCATAACGTTTTGTGTTCATTTTAAACAAAATTATTATTTACTAGCTGTGCCCGCAACTTCGTTTGCGTGGTTGTCGAAAACAAAACAACGTCGTTTAGATATAGAGTATATCACCTTTTTGATGATTTAGATAAGAGTCCTGACTTTGGTATAGTTGATTACGTTAATGCTTCTCTATATACTATGTTAGCGGTGGAATTACCCGGAGCATATACAAAAAGGTTGTTTGGGTTGCTAACACGTGATAGAGAAACATAGAGTTGGCCGTGTGAAAAACAATCAAAAGTAAGGTCTACACCCGCAACGGATAACGTCTGGCCTTGGGCTTTATTAATAGTCATAGCGTAACAGAGGCTTACAGGAAATTGCACACTACGCCATAAAATAGAGCTCTTTAAACAGGCACCTATTTCATCGGCCCTCGTTCCTCTGGGTATTATAGGGAGTGTCTGCCTGAAGTCTCCACAGAATAGCACCGTTAAGCCTCCCATCGGTCGGTCATTTTGTCTTATATCTCGCAACGTTCTATCTACAGCTTCCACAGCTTTACGATTTGCCATCGTACACTCGTCCCAAACGATAAGGGCGCAATCGCGTAAAACCATTGCTTTATCACTATTGCGAGACACGTTGCAAACAGGGTTTTCTGTGCGCTCCAAGTCGATTGGTATTTTAAATGTTGTATGTGCAGTTTTTCCTCCTGGTAATAAAGTGGCAGCTATTCCTGAGGAGGCGACGGCAAGGGCAATTTTGTTGTGGCTCCTTATTTGAGCCAAGATAACTTTAGTGAGAAAAGTTTTACCTGTTCCACCAGGTGCATCTAAAAACAGTATTTCTCCTATTGAATGTTCTACACTACAGCATACTCTATCAAAGATTTGACGTTGTTCTGACGTCAAATTTGAACAACCATTTCGCAATATTTCTGCTAACTCTTCTGGGTTGTAATTTATTTCAGATGCATACTCCCTATTAATTCGTTCTCCACCAATTGTTGGTGTCGGCAAGCCGTATTGACTGAGGGGGTTCCCTCCTATACTTGTAACTATATCTTGTAAAGCCAGTAAAGACCTATTATGGCAGCTTTCACGTACTTGGTCAGAAGATTCACTATTAATATTTTGCTGTCTCAAAAAATCTTCGGCAAACGCGTCTTTATATTTTTGCCACAACTGCCCAGCGTCCGATAGGCCACAAAATGTCAACAAAATGGCAAATAAATGGCGCAAACGATGTGGACTATCACTGACGCATGCTTCGGCTAAAGCATCATCCCAATGCTGATCGCCATCTAATAAATGCCGTGCGCGGCAAGCAGCTTGAAATGTGGGATATTCTACATCGTCCACTTTGCGGAGCTCAGTAAAAGAAGTAGGTCCTCGCACTGTGTGAAGAAGAAGGCGTAAATAATAACACTCTGCATTATTTGGGTGCACCGTGTAAACTCTTCCAATCACGTGTTCTTTAAAAATGCCAGACTCACCTTCTACAGCAGTTCCACGTCTCCTGCGATTAAAAACACCTTGCTGCTTGTTATAGGTATAATAATGTGGCACTTATGCCATACTCTCGAACATATTGTCGATATCGTTTACCACATCACTATTTTCTTCACGAGCCGTATACCTAGCGAATGTTTACTTACCTGCTGATCGGTCGGCAGTAGCCGATCGAACTATTTATTTTATTGTACCCACAAAAATAAAAGTTATTACTAAACTTATATTTAAACTCTTAACTTGCAATGTTTTAAAGCATTTCTTTAATAAAATCTGTGATGTACTAATAATGCTGAACTCGCTAAGTTTGCTATTAAAAAAAAAAACTGTTATGTTATAACTTCTTGTAAGTTTTGAGACATTTCACTATATTAATGTACATTGTTCACGTTAAAAAGTTTATATAGACGCACTTAGTCTAAGGAACATTATTATATATGATAAGAAACAATTAGAATAAGATCAATTGTATGCTATTTTTGTAACAATCTTTGAATAATAAAGACATTTTAAAATCAATCAATCAATCAATGTGGCACTTCATTGTACAACAGAGACTTAGCGAAATTGTCTCTTTCGCAAAGGCGAAAGAATGCGAGCAAGGTGGTTGGTCTTGGGTTGTTCATTCTTTCTGCCACATTTTCTGGCTGAAAGTAAACTCGCTGCCCGCCTTCCAGATGCACGTCAAGATGGATGACTGGCGGATACCTTTCATGAATAGGGAAACTCAAAATGCGCCAAACTGCCTCCGAAGAGCTTATGTATCGGCCAGATTGATACCTTGTAACTTCATCAAATTGGTTGTTATTTCTCAGTGCTATCATGGCTTGATCACTACCTTTATTAACATATTTACATATATATTTTATAGATTCGACGCTACTACAAATTTCAACATTAATGTGTGCTTGAAAAGCTTTTGATAAAACTGGAGAATACGGTACCACCCATCTATTATCTAAAATTATTTCTTGTCCACGGATTCTGACAGTAGCTGTGAAACCACCTTGTGACGGTGATCTTCGCCGGTATTGCGGATACCCATTTTCCCCAGCCATAGTCAGTTCTTTAAGTGCTCTGGGGTATTTTTTTGAGCATTGACCATCTTTCATGCACGGTGATTCCCTGTTTAAGACGCCACATGGCCCGTGAACCATATGTGTTTTTACTATGTCATGCAAAATTGGATCTGCGTTATACTCTGGAAATTCTGCACTTATGACACTGTCTATAGCATCGGGACGAATTTTTTCTTCCAGCCACAGAAGAATGTGCGCGTGGGGTAAACCACGCTTTTGCCACTCGACGCTATACATAAAACAAAGAGTTGAACCGAAAACTTTCTCCTTTGTAAGTAGATTAATCAAGACTTTAAGTTTTAAATGAAAAATCCTAGCAATAATGTCATGTCTGTCGTATGACGCCTGTCCTGTGAGAAGTGCCTGACAAATCTCCGTCCACTTTGGATTCGTTGTAAATGTTATAAAAAGGTCTGGCCGGCCGTATTTACGGACGTAACAAAAAGCATATTGCGTTCGTTCATGCATATACCGCGGACCGCCTATGAAACTGGATGGCAAAATAACCAATCGACCCAAGTTATCGACGTTACTATCTGATTGCATGGCGTCCCGCAAGTGCACGTATTCTTCAGCGCGTAACCGTCGCTGGTTAGTGCGAATATAAACTAAACGTTCAGTTTCTATTTTTGCATACATGTCCACAATAAATTGGCTGAACAAACCACGAAATCGTTGCAAATATACGAAACTGTTTTGCCTTATTTGTAAAAGGTAGGAATAGTATTGTTGAGCAGATATTTTTTTTTGAAAATTAGTGACTCTCGTAGTAGGATTCACTTGGTACAGCCCAAAATTGTACCCATCTTCACCATGACAATAAATTAGTGGATATTGCAGGGCGTCGTAAGCTCGGTGGGTTTCTAAAATGCGTTGAAGACGATCGTCGCGAGTACGCAACACGATATCACGCCTCTCACACTCCTGGTCGACTAAAACAACTGCAACTTCATCTGCGACGGGTGCATTGTGTCTTCCGCGGTGTTCACCCACAGGACATCTATCGGCACTTATAACAATTTTGAAATCATTGCTGCCTTGTGGAATTGACTCCAATGCAGCTTTGAATTCACGAACGTACTGGTTAACGTGATGCAGCAATTCTTGAAGTTGAGCCAAAAGATCGGCATTGAGCTGGGGAAAATTGTTATTTCTAACATTGAGCTGTTGCGTGTAATCGGATACAAAATAAATTTGGAGAAATTTGGGCTCATTTTCTGGCAGCAAAGATCCAATAAGGTGATAAACTTGACCTTGCACTTTGAAAGTTGGCATGAACGGTCCTTCCGTTATTTGTTTTGCCCCAAAGGAAGTCATTTGGAAAGCATTGTTATATAAACGAATATTATCTAAAAAATTTTTCGACTGGGGATGATCGCCATTAAGGAGACTTTTAAGTAAGTGTGGTGGATCTTGGAAATTTGGAAGAACAATTTTTCCATTTGAGCAGCACATTCCGTTTGTCTCTTTCCTCCATTTCAAAGCATGACAAAAATTACAAAGTTCTCTCATGTCACCCACGAAAGTAAAGCCAGCATAATTAATTCTAGACGAATATGTGAATCCTGATTTTTCCCTATTGTCCCAAGGTAATAAAATATTTGTATCGTCATATTCCATGGACTCATCAGCTTCGCTATTTGTTTCTCTATTCATATAGTATCGAGCTCGTTCCATTTCTAGGCGAGATTGACGTTGTTCTGCTGTTTCTGTTCGTCTTAGTTCATCTATTCTTTCCCTTTCAGATGCAAGATAACTTTCATTGTTTCTTTGTACACCTACATAGTTATGTCTAGCTATTTGTAATCGTTCTTCTCTTTGTGAGAGAGATTCAGACTCGCGCGAGAGAGCGTGACGCTCTCGGTCAGATGAAAGACGTGCCTGGCGTTCCTCGATACTCTCTTGAGAACGCAAAGTTGCGGTCCGAGTTCTTTGCGAACTTAAGCGTGACTCCCTTTCTGTGAAAGTCTCTGATTCGCGTGAGAGAGAGTGACGCTCCCGATCAGCAGACAGCCGGACTTCGCGTTCCTGGATACTCTCTTGAGAACGCAAAGTCGCGGTCCGAGTTCTTTGCGAACTTAAGCGTGACTCCCTTTCGGTGAAAGTCTCGGACTCTAGTGAGAGGGCATTTCTCTCTCGAACAGCTGACAGCCGTACTTCGCGTTCCTCCATGCTCTCTTGAGACCGCAAAGTCGCGGTTCGTGTTCTTTGTGAACTTAAACGTGACTCCCTTTCGGTGAACGTTTCAGATTCACGTGAAAGAGCGATGTGCTCTCGGTTAGCAGATAACCGTGCTTCACGATCTTCTTCCGATTCCTGAGACCTACTAAGTCTCATCCTTTTCGCATTTCGGCTACGTAGCGAAAGGTTTGTTTTTTTTCTTTGAAGCATTTTCAATGAAAATTAAAGCAATAAACAAAACCAACAACACTTATGACCGAATAGCCTACAAACTTAAAAGAACGGCGCTTCGAACAGTCTAGTATGACAACGAATCGTCTGTTCGTGGTCGTGACTTAACGAATTGGCAACACCAACTGTAAAACGATTGGCACTATTAAGATTACGAAGTAAATAAGATACAATTTTTACTTCGTACTCCAAACCAATGACCAAACGAAACCAAAGAAAGAGCCAATACTTATTTTCGACCAATTTAGAACATTCATCATTTGCCAAGCAACCAAAGACCGTTTACGACACACTCAAGAACTTTTAAGACACCAAACGAAACCCAATTGGTCATGTAAACACGGTTGAGGTCATTCTCGCGCGGAAAATCTTAACACCGCGATTCAGAAAATGACGTCATTTGCACAACGCCATCTATCGGATTTCAACTATCAACATTAGTTCTATTTTTAGTCTTAAGATGCCGTTGCAAGTACTATACAGAATTTCGTAACGTAATATTTTACTTCTTGAACTCACTAAATTAATCATATCTTGTGATAGAGTGAACCGATTTCGATGAAACAAAAACTAAGTTATACCTCAAGTTACGTATAATTTTTGTATATAAACATTGTCTGCATTTAATTCGTAGATTTTACGTGATGTGCGCACAAACAAACATATAAACAGACAAACAGACAAAAATTTCAAAAATGATGGAAATGGGTTCTGTTAGTTATCTTTTCACACACTGGCTATTTTTTTTTTCAATTTCTTCAATGTACAAAAATGACTTTTCTACAGATTTATTATATGTATAGATTTCAATTTAATTTATTTTCATTTACTGGCTAAAGTAAGATAGACACGCCACATTATTATTTTATTGTTATATAATACACATAAGTTGCTGTCCACGACGCATAGAATTTAAAAATAATTCCCCGTTTTTTCCAACATTTTTTCACTGATGCTTCGCTCTTATTAGTCACAGCGTGATGTTATATAGCCTATAGCCTTCCTCGATAAATATATTATCTAAAACTGAAAAAAATTTCACAAATACAAATCGAACCAGTGCGCAGTGGTTCCTGAGAATAGCGCGTTCAAACAAACAAACTCTACAGCTTTATAATATTAGTATAGATAATGCTACTGTTTTTAGAGTTCCGTAAAAAAGAAAAAACCTGTCAAGAGCGAGGTAAACTCGCACACTTAGGGTTTCGTACATACTAGACATATAAACATAACTGAATAAGTAAGTAAATGAAAGTTTCATTTAAATTAAATTCATTTCAAGTAAATTTCATTCATTTTCATTTCATTTCTCATTTCTTCCGCGTAGCTACTCGTACGTGTCTGCGTTTAGGTGCACCATGCGTATCTCCGCATCGTTGTCATTGTGGAGAAACAGTCGACAGCCTTGGGCATCACGGTCTATTGTGCAGTAGAAGCGCCGGTCGTATACCAAGACATACGCAACTAAACGACATTATTCGTCGTGCTTTTGCTGCCGCTAGTGTACCGGCCTTACTTGAACATCATGGTTTGGTACGCACGGACGGTAAAAGACCAGACGGCATGACGTTGTTGCCTTGGAAATTGGGTAGGCCTTTGGTGTGGAACGCTACCTGCGTCGACACCCTTGCGCCATCACATTTACCAAGTACTTCCGTAGGTGCCGGCGCTGCTGCTGCATCAGCGGAGGCCCTTAAGCGGCGCAAATATAGTAATCTTTCAGCGGATTACTTGTTTGAGCCGTTTGGGGTCGAGACGCAATGAATCGTGGGGCCCGAGTGCACAGTCTCTTTATAAAGATCTTTCTAAGAGACTGGTCGACGTTTCACGTGACCAAAAGGCTGGCCTGCATTTGGCAATTCGTATAAGCATTGCTATACAACGTGGCAATGCGGCCAGTCTTTTGGGCACGTTACCCAATTATTGCGATGCGGACGAATTTTTTGATACCTAATTTTAAGCCCCTTCTTTTTTTTTATTTTGTACATATAAAGTACCTATGTATTTATGCAAATAAATAAACTTTGGAAACATAAATTAAATAGAAATTTAAAACAAATATCATTTAATTAAACTCAAAACAACTCACCAACTTAATTTTGTAGTTGAAATATAGGGAATCGCCTACATTTCAGATACTTCATAAGTTGGTATTAGTATAAACACGTTTTTACTTGTGATGTGATGACAAATTATAAGTTTTTGGATTTTTTCCTGTATCAGCACTATATGGACTTGATCTATGCCAAATTTCAAAGCTCTAGGGCAACGGGAAGTAACCTGTGAATTTTGATTCCCTAGCATAAGTCGAAAAATTCTTAAAAATGGTCGTAAATCGGTTATATCTTTTAAATGCGTGGCGGTGAAAGGTTGACTGTATTTTTTGCAGCAAGGGACCGCATAGATCTACATATCGTATGAGTTTCAAGTTGATACCTTCAGCCGTTGCTGAGTAAAAAAAGTTTGACAGACAGACAGACAGACACTGGAGTGATCCTATAAGGGTTTGTACGAAACCCTAAAATCGGGACTTTTTTACTGAGACTTCCCTTAACTCGCAACTCGTACTTTACCGCTTTTATATGTTGGATTGAGGTTTTATAAAAAAAAATGCACCCATTAGATCCATATTCAAGTACCATATAACAAGCATTGAGCTTAAATTGGGACCAAAAGACATTGTGTGAAAGCTACGAAAATATTTACTGGGTAATTTTTTTTTTAGTTGTTATATTTTAGTTTTAGTTGTTTAGCAAAATGTGTTAATAATGTTATGAAATATATTCTAAAGCAATGTATTCCTAATGTTTGCAAATATTGAAACAGGGCTATTCGTATGTGTTTGAGATAGTATGTATTTAGCAAATATATAGCACTCGTAATGCCAACTTGGAAACGTAGGTATGTACGCATGTATGTAGACATACATAGTATGGGCCGAATGTGTTCTGTGTTACAAACAGTTGCCCAATTCAATACAATGGAGCGTTGTGTGACTCTTGACTGTGTGTCATAAATCAAAAGATTTTAACGGTGTTTTTTTTTACACGTAAATTGACAAAAAAAATTTTTTTTAGATAGTCTATTTAAAGGGGAAGGCTTTAAGTTATATAACATCACGCTGCGATCAATAAGAGCGAATCAGTAGTGAAAAATGTTGCGAGAAAGGGAAAATTTTCCAAATTCTACGCGTACGGAATCGCGGGCAACAGCTAGTTTTAAATATCTTTTAACCAAACTAATTATAAAGTAATCTACTTAGTTCTAAAATTAAAAAACACGCTTGAAAATCGTTAATAATTTTTTTAAATATTGTACCACTTAATATGTGTGCAAAATTTCAGATCGACCCAACTACCGTAAGTGGGTGAAAATCACTTTCAAAGATTCCGTTACATAGATTAATAGATTGATAGATACGTACCAAACTAATATAAGCGTGTTAACATAAATTTTTTAATGACCCTTAACCCGCTATAGCGTATGACTTGTACCCCAGTTGAAAGTAACACAGTATTGTTTAATCCGCTGTTGCCACGCGCGCCCGCCCGAGCTCACCGCTTTAGTGGCACTCTTTGTTTTGTTATCAGTAGGTCTGTACGCTATGACTATGAGAAACACGCTACATATACAATACTATATTCATGTATAGGTATGTGTATGTTGTTGAAATAGAATAATATAGAGGTTAACAATTACTGTTTTTATTGTAATTAACCTCATTTAACATAACTTTATTTTGGAGAGACAGAAATCTCGAAAATAGACCCTGTGCTAACACGCCTTGTCAGCGCGGAACAGTATGCCACGATCCCTGCCGAAGCGGAACAGGCCTGTGCCCACAGTTTGACGTTAAGGGCCTACATCAATATTATCGTATATCATCGCCGACACGTACATATTAACACAGCCAGTAGGCACAGAAAATGAAGAATTACGGATACTTTTCCTATTTACTCAAAATCTACTAAATTATTTTAATTCTGATTTACGTGTTTCTATATATGATAGTTACTTATGTTTTTAAAGTTATTTCATTAGTTAATACGCGATAATAGACCGACAAATGAAAAAATAAAAAAATTTGAGAGGTTGTTTCGCCAAGATTTTCTATCGAGAAAACTTTTTTCAATCATGTTTCTGAGTTTATGCGATCCTAGATAATATATTGAAAAAACATATACTTAAAAATTAGAGCTCTAGCCATTCAATCTAAAGAAACAATGAAAACTTCGTACACAGACAAATGCACGAAGCTATTTTGGTATCCTCTTAATATTACGTACGACGTAGTGGATGTCTATTAAATAAGCAATTAACAATTATGTCCAGTCATGAAAGACTGCCTGACGACATTAATTTTTATAGCTGTGTAGCATATAATTGTTTGTCTTACAATATTGTTGATATAGCATAAACGTGGACAAACCATGACCAGCACAATATGTATTTTATTGCACATCAAGAATAATGTTATATTGCTGAAATGTAAAATAATTTAGGGATCGATAAGACTAATAATTAAACAGAACCGTCTGTCACAAATGTAATTTACAAATATCTCATAGGTATTTAGAGTTATGTTAGATAACTTTTGCTTGAATGAAAACTGGTCAAGAACGAGTTGGACACGGAGGGATCCGTACCGTAACTATCATAAAACATTCGTCATATTATTGATTCTAAATTACGGGATAAGGGCTGGAGAATGATAATGGTGCCGATTCAGCGTGCACAACGAAACGTACCATAAGGGCCTACATCAATATTATCGTCGACATGTACATATTAACACAGCTAGTAGGTATAGAAAATGAAGAATTAGGGATATTTTTTTTGTTTACTCAAAATCTACTAAATATATTTTAATTCTGATTTACGTGTTTCTATATATAATAGTTACTTATGTTTTTAAAGTTATTTCATTAGTTAATACGCGATAATAGACCGACAAATGAAAAAAATAAAAATGAGCGAGGTTGTTTCGCTAAGATTTTCTATCGAGAAAACTTTTTTCAATCGCGTTTCTGAGTTTATGCGATCCTAGATCATATATTGAAAAAACATATACTTAAAAATTAGAGCTCTAGCCATTCAATCTAAAGAAACAATGAAAACTTCGTACGTAGAAAAATGCAAGAAGCTATTTTGGTATCCTCTTAACTAAAGAATAAAAATTGAAAGTGTCATAAAAATGTGCACAACGAAATAGCCAATTAATCCAAATAAGCCATAGTTGTTTTCATTTTTAGTATAGTTTGGTTGTGCACGTAGAATTGATACCATTGATGAGAATTTGTTTTTGTAGCATCAACTAATATCTAACTGTGACAGACGGACGTACGGTTGGACAGCGAAATCTCAGTTATAGGGTCAAGTAATTGGGTCCAACAGCAGAATCTTTAAACCTTTTGTATTTAAACGATAAAATTCCATAAAACCCAAAACTCAGGAGTAATTAATCCCTTTTAATTAAATAAAACTAAATATAACTTTTAGAAGCTTTTAATTTATATAATTACGGCCTTTGGGATGTCATCTACCCTCACAGTGTGGACCTCGACAAGAGAATTATTTTAAAACTCTACATAAAACTTAATTCCCAAGCCTACGGTAGTATTTTAATAAACTATTCTATGTTGCGACTTTAATCTTAAAGACCATTCACCTACGTACACAGATAGGTATACCAGATGGTGGGTTGACGTTTAAAACTCAAGTAACTTTAGCCTGGCTAAATCGTACTTCATAGAATAATGACGTTTCATATGACGTATAGCCTGTATCATAGACACACATACATACATTTATACGCACACACAGATATGCAAGTGGCTTCAAGCCGGCTGAGTGATGTAGACATATGGCCTTATTCATAATGACTAATCGGCGGTTTAAACGGAGATTTTATCGGAGAGATAAAAAACGTTTTATCGTAAAAAGACTATTATGAATAACAAGTTTTGACACTTTTCCCGAACCGATTTTAGCGAACTTTTAAACCTCCGATAAGTCATTATGAATAAGACCATTAGACACTACATTTGGTATATCCGTGCCCACCAACGAATAAAGAAATATTTTATTTTGTTATACCTATTTGTTTTTCGACAAATAAATATCTAACAATAATATCGTTTTATTTTATTAATTCATAAATACTAAGTTACGCTTTTTATAATAAATATTTCCACGAATTTACTAACAAAAAAATGTATTACATAAAAACGTTGAAACTACGGAATCCGAGGTGACAAAATGAAACTTGGACTTGGCTAACATTTGACATATCGTTAACTTAGCACTGTTGTGTAATCAGGTTACGAAATGATGGCGTCATAGTTCAATAACTTTTTACCTGAAGTTAAAAGAAAGTCCAATCGTTACTAACAAGCAATCAAATCTTTACTCTTTATATTGTATATTAAATTTAATATTATAAAAGCTGTTTATTTGTAAGTTTGTTTATTTGAACGCGTTAATCTCAGTAACCACTGGTCCGATTAGAAAAATTCTTTCGGATTTGGATAGTACGTTTATCGAGGAAGGCTAAATAACATCACGCTGCGACTAATAAAAGAGAAGCATCAGTGAAAATGTTGCGAAACTTTTTTTTTATTCCACGCGTACGGTAACGCCACGTATGAGGAACTGCTAAGAGGGCACGATACCAAATTATGCTCCATACAAAAATATGGGTATCGTACTTCCCATTTTTCTTCGCGAAAGTTGAACCGATTTTAATTGTTTCTACGCTATATTATAGATGAAGAGTATATCTATGCTTCTGTCACTTTCTTTTTTCAATACATAATAACTAAAAGAAATATGACCATCCGAAAATCCAGTTTTTTTCGGTTTTCTTTAGGTAAAGTTGCAGCGTCTATCACACATATTTGGTAACGTTTCACCAAAAAAGAAAGTGATACAAACATAGTTATACTCTTCATCTATAATATAGCGTAAAAACAATCAAAAACGGTTTAACTTTCGCGAAGAAAAAAGGGAAGTACGAAACGTCTTTTTTTCAAAGAATTTGTAGGTAAAATCTGCCGAGCACGGTGCTCGGGAATAGGGATAGCAATACCTAAGGCAAATACCTAAATTAGGAGTACAGTACCCTCTTAATCTCCGTGTTATTGTCATCCTTTTGCCAACGTATCTCTTAAAATTGGAACAAAACTCCTCTTTTTGTTTAGTCACATTCTTATTAAGTTACCAGAGCTGCAGTACCTTTGCCTATAGCGATTTTCTAGACCCTGAAAGACCCTTCCTGTAGATTCTGGAATGAACGATCACTTTTATTACTCATTCTTACCCGCTATGCTTGGTAGACCCACCATACATATAAAAATACCCTTTAAAAAAGCACACACACGAACTGCTAAATTGGCGGTTTTATCGCCATGTGGATATCTCCAGGAAACCTTTGAAAAACTATTTTAGGAAAAAGTTTTCCACATCTGAATTTTATTACTGTTTTGGCAAAAATCGAACCGAATTTAGGCCCTCACACATCAAATATGAACCCTTTTCATCCCTTATTTTTCACGTATCACATGACCTCAGTGTGAAAATAACAGGAGTTGTTACATGCTGTTTTCTTTGTTAAACATATTGTCAAATCAGTTAAGCGGGTTAAGTCAAGGTAACGCACACAAACGTTATAACTTAATTTCATATCAATCATATTTCGCCTATACTCGCTGTGCAACATAACGGTCTTTTAAGTTTTAGAACAGAATTGATAGAAGAACCAGCAGGAGTAGAAACATGCTGTTTTCTATCTTACATGTATTGGGAGGCGGGTGTTTTAAATAAACGCAGATAAACACTGTAATACCACAAAACCGCCACACGCACACTAAAATACGGTCGTGTCCATACACAGTGAGTATGAGCGTTGCTCTCGTACCTTTTTCAGGCCTATCAAAGCCAACTCTTATTTGATTAATGCTCTAACCACATAACATACAACCTAAGTCAAATGAAATCAAACAAGTTTTAAATCGACAAATTATATATATACATATGTCCATGTCAAAATGTAAATATTACTTCTTAAAGAAACTTGAAGCGATTAATGTTGCAATATAATATTCTTTTTTACCTAACTATGCATTTCTAGACTGTTTTAGAAAACCTAGTCCTGTCCTACATGGCTAATGTATCCGCCATTTAAAATACTTGCTTTTCCCCGTGACTATATTATTCATACGCGTGGTATTAAGAAAATTTTCCCCGTTTTTGCAACAGTTTTCACTAATTCTTCGCTCCTATTAGTCACAGCGTGATGTTATATATCCTGTACCATCCTTGATAAACGTACTATCCAACATTGAACGAATTTTTCAAATCGGTTTAGTAGTTCCTGAGATTAGCGCGTTCAAACAAACAAACTCTTCAACTTTATAATATTTGTAAAGATAAGCCCAACTTGTTTTTATTTTAAAACTGCTATAACCTAGAAAATAGATCTCAGTTCTATGAACTGATGCTTGCAGTAGAAACTGCTGTTTGAGATGTTAACCTCATTTTTAACATACATTACTTGTTTTGTTCAATGAAAATATATGACTGCGTACAAACTCCGCAATGGTTATCGATTATACAATGTAGAAATAAAATCGTCTGTTACATTAGTCAAGTCGTGGTAGTAGATCTTTTTGCCTTCACTTAGTTGCTACGCGAGAGGAATGCATGTGTGCGTAGATGAGTGCACTGTCCGAGGTTGTAGGGATGGGCTTAATACATTGACAAATGTTTTTTTTTAATCAATCTTATCCAAGTTTACCGTGGTAACAAATAAGAGAATTAAAATGGTAAGTAAAATAGGCGCAATTTACTAGTGCTAAATAATATATTTTTTTAAATAATGTATTTGTCATAGAGACTTATGGTTCCATCTTTCAAATAAAAACAATACGGTTGTAGCTTAGCTAACGTTGAAAATTGGTTAAAATATGTTCGACTGTACACGAAATGAATAATTTTATTTATGTTATACAGGTGAAAGGGGAATTTAGTGGTGAGATAATTGAGTATTTAAAAAAAAAGTTTATCCGACTTCATATGCCTTTGAAATTTGAGGGTTTTCCTCAATTTCTCAGGAGATAACCATCAGATCCTGACCTGGTGCCAATGAGACCACACGAAAACCACTAGCGTTCAAATAAAAAGAGAATCATTAAAATGGCTTCGCCCAGTTAAAAGTAATGAGGTAACAAACTGAAAAAAATACACATACAGATGAATTGAGAACCTCCTCCTTTTTTGAAGTTGGTTAAAAATAAAAGGTAAGAATGTGAAAACAGAAGGATTCAAACCCTGGGGCCATGCACGAACCTTTTCTGTATCTACTTACCTTACGTACCTTTTCTGAATAAATATTATAAATTAAAACGTAAATTAAATGGCAATGCTATGAGTATTCTGGCTTACATAATTCCTATTAAATTTTTTATCGTAATAATTTAATTATCTTCTTTATCTTTATCTTTACTTCTTATAAAACAAAGTCCTAAATTTTGTATGTATGTCCCTATGTGAGCTTATATCTTCAAAAATACGCAACGGATTTTGATGCGGTTTTTTTTAATAGATAGAATGGTTCAAAAGGATGGCTTTTTTTACATAACTTATTGGAATTTGCTGTATATTGGATGAGATAAGATTAAATTTGCTGAGGAATTCGGAAGAGCGCGAGCTTTAAATGAAAACACTGCCTTATCTATGTGCGGTACAACAAAGTAATGTATAGGAGAATTGTTCATTACCTATAGTTCTTCAAAAAAGTCCGCGAGAGCATATGTCAATCTTTTAAGGAAAACCTGCTGTACCCATAATAACGCCAAAAAAATTATCAAATTCAATAGGGTGTTTTCAAACGCTATTTATGTGTAATAGTAATACTTTTTATCAAATTAAATACTTTAGTTAGCTTACGCATTTAATATAGACTATAACTGCTTTTTACACCATGCAATTTAAATGAATATCTTAGGAGATATGACGAAAAAAGAATTACGTGCGGCAAAATAAAATACTTAAACTGTTGGCTGAGCAACGCGAAAGTTTCCTCGGTCTTCTATCCGTACTCCAATGTTTTGATGTTTGCTTAATGTTGGATGTATGAATTTTGGATGCATAAATTTTGTTTGTGGTTCTTTCACGTAAAAACTGCTAGATGGATTTTCATGAAACTTTCCAATAATATAGCTTACAGGTCGTTACGCCGTAATCCCCGACGTATCGGTGTTGAGTTGATTTTTATAGGCGTCATCGTATGGTCGTTACGCTACTGAAATCCCGACGTATCGGCGCTGAGTTGGTGTTTATAGGCGTCGGCGTCAGCTTCGGCGTTGGGTCGGCGTCGGCGGCGTCGTCGGCGTATGGTCGTTACGCTGCTCAAATCGTGACGTATCGGTGCTGAGTTGGTTTTTATAGGCGTCGGCGTCGGTGCCGGCGTATGGTCGTTACGCTGCTTAAATCACGACGTATCGGTGCTGAGTTGGTTTTTTATAGGCGTCGGCGTATGGTCGTAACGCTGCTCAAATCCCGACATACGTATCGGTGCTGAGTGGGTGTTTATAGGCGTTGGCGTCGGCATCAGCATCGGCGTCGGCGTATGGCCGTTAAGCTGCTCAAATCCCGACGTATCGGTGTTGACTTGGGTTTTATAGGCGTCGGCGTCAGCTTCGGCGTTGGGTCGGCGTCGGCGGCGTCGTCGGCGTATGGTCGTTACGCTGCTCAAATCGTGACGTATCGGTGCTGAGTTGGTTTTTATAGGCGTCGGCGTCGGTGCCGGCGTATGGTCGTTACGCTGCTTAAATCACGACGTATCGGTGCTGAGTTGGTTTTTTATAGGCGTCGGCGTATGGTCGTAACGCTGCTCAAATCCCGACATACGTATCGGTGCTGAGTGGGTGTTTATAGGCGTTGGCGTCGGCATCAGCATCGGCGTCGGCGTATGGTCGTTAAGCTGCTCAAATCCCGACGTATCGGTGTTGACTTGGGTTTTATAGGCGTCGGCGTCAGCTTCGGCGTTGGGTCGGCATCGGCGTCGGCCAAAAATTCTAAAAAATTCTTATTTATATACGCTATAATATAATCAAGTATTTTTATTTATTAATTTAGCGATTAACTTCATTAATTGAGAGAACAACAGGACGTCATTCCGAGGTCGTGGGTTTAAGTCCTGTTTATGGTAATCCTTATTTTGACAATAATTTCAATCAAGTGTTATTCGCCGGGAAGGTGAAACATTTTTCTTCATGGCTTCGACTGGTACAAGGAAAGAAATATGTAATTATTATCTGTTCTAGGATTGTTGTAATTTTACTACCTCGATTTAACTCATTAAATGCAGTGATTTCAAATTCCATGTGAAGGAAGTTGCATTCAACAACTTAGTAACGGATGCAATTCTGTGTCTCTGTGACTCTTTCACGATTAACTGCTCAATTGATCTAATGACAACTGATACACATACACAAATTAACATAGATAATATAAAACGTTATAAAACCTGTAAAGAGCGAGGTATACTCGAACGCTTAGGATTCCGTACCTACTTGACCGAAAAATATAAAGAACTAAATACAAATAAACAGTTATTAAGCACATAGCAACTCATCAATTTAACTTTGTAGCTGCAATAAAGGGAATCGCCTACATTTCAGCTACTTCGTAAGTTCGTATTAGTTTTTAGCAAATCTTTCATGTGATGTAGTAATAAATTACAAGTTTTTTTTATTTTTAACAGCACTATGTAGGCTTGGTCATGCCAAATTTCAAGTCTCTGGGATAGTGGGGAGTAACCTGTAAATTTTGATTCCCTAGCGAAAGTTGAAAATACTGAAAAATGGCTGTAATTCGGTTATATCTTCTGAATGCGTAGATCTAAATTATTGATTGTATCTTTTGCAACAAGGGACCGCATCTACATTTGGTATAAGTTTCAAATTGATACCTTCAGCCGTTGCCGAGTAAAAATAACTTTAACGGGCGGATAGACAGACAGACGGACACCGTAGTGAGACTATAAGGGTTTGTACGAAGCCCTAAAAAGGTAAAACTCTGAGATATCATTTACTAAAATGACATTGGGGCCATCTTTAGAATTGTGCAAGAAAAGAAAACCAAACTGACGATTTATTAATTAGCTGTAAAATGGCGTTATTGTTAGTTCATTTAATTTTTCGTTTCTAAATTCCACGCGTACGAAGTCGCGGGCACTGCTAGTTGTACTATATAGCAGAAGTAGATAAAGTTCATTCCCTCAAAACTTAAAAAAAAAACAAAGCGATCGCCAAACAATTAAAATCTTAAACAATTATAAAACAAACCAATTAAAATGAGTTTCACAATAAACCTTTTCAAAGCCTTTATGCCTATGTCTTAGAATAAGTTTCGACAGAAAATTTTCGCAACTTTTTCCCAACCCTAACTAATATCATTCAAACAGCACGCACACATACAAACACTACATTTGATTATGACAAACTACAACATCATAAATGCAGTTCCGAAACTAAATATTAAATGAATTTAAATTTTATGGTAATAGAAATACGAGTATAGTTTAATTTTGTGCACTTTTATATAAATTTTGACTGTATAAAAGTGACGATTTGTTTTATGTGTGAGTTGAATGCAGTCATCGACCCGTGTCAGTACAAACCTACCCCAATATGAAAAATATAAGATACAGCACTAATTAGTACTTAGCTAGTGTTGTAACCATAGTCATTGCGCTACTTTCTAATGTGCGTACGTCATAGTGACGTAATTCGATTTTTCTGTTTGCTACAACTGCTATTATAACTATAATCGATTTGAGATGAATTCAAACGTGTAAAAGGAAAGTTACCTGTATTCAATATGGCTTGATCTTTAAAAGATTTCATAGAAATATTAGTTTTAGTATCAATAACGCAAGACAATTAGTTATGCTATTTTATATTAAGGTCAAATTTATTCTCACCTTTAAATTTACAGACAATTTGGGTATTTTTGTAAATTTTATGTATCTCTCTCTCTAGCCATTAACGACGCACTGTTGGGTACAAACCTCCTCCGCTTTGGGAGGGATTATACTCTACTGTAGGTACTGCGCTGACCAGGGGTGTGGCAGGGTTTAATTTCGAATTCTCTCACAGATAATTTGTACCAATTCTCTATGCACAACATAACTAAAAAATTAAAACAACTATGAGTGTCGATGAAGCCGAGGAAGTATGTTTGGATCGTAGCAGATGGCGCTCTATAGTCTCTGCCTACCCTCATGGGAAGAAGGCGTGATGTTATGATCATGATGATAATATGACGTATTTTGATTAATTGGCTAATTCGTTGTGGACATTTTTATTAATTAAAATCGTTAGTCTATAATATACAGATTTTCTAAATAAAAATTGGTCAAGTGCGAGTTGGACTCGCGCACGAAGGGTTCCGTACCATTATCTATGCAACATAAGGCAACGTTATTAGTATCGAGCAAGAAACGGTAAAAAAATCATGTTTGTTGTATGGGAGCCCCCCTTAAATCTTTATTTTATTTTATTTTTAGTATTTATTGTTATAGCGGCAATAGAAATACATCATCTGTGAAAATTTCAACTGTCTAGCTATCACCGTTCCTGAGATACAGCCTGGTGACAGACGGACGGACGGACGGACAGCGAAGTCTCAGTAATAGGGTCCCGTTTTTGCCCTTTGGGTACGGAACCCTAAAAACAGTTCTGTTAACATTACCGAATCGTCCGTTATTGACACTTTCTATTTTCATATTTTAGTTAAGTTTTGTTGTACACGTAAAATTGGTACCATTATATGTGTAAAATATTCATTAGCTGAATTTTACAGCTACCTGGGAAGGAAAAGGGGTGGTGACACTTGTATTTTTATCTGTCACTAGACAGACTGTTTACTTTCAAAACAATATCGAGTTAAAATTTTCCACGTCCAATCGGAGCTATAAACTAAACGGTATTTACCAAAACAGGCTTAGTTAAATATACATAATTTTACGGCGAGGGACCTACAAGTAATCAGATATGGACGTTTTTATTGCATTTCTATTCAAAACGCAGCGAGTTACTTGTGTCCAACAAGATACCATAATAAAAAAAAAATATTCAATAGATATGAAGTAGTCTTTAGCAAGTCAAGCAGTCTTTAAAAATAAAGTGTAAGTAATATATTTTTAAGGTAAGCTTTTATGAATTTTTTTTATATTCTGGACGATTACAGAATACCCTCGCCTATGTTATAGGTACCAGAATACGAATATAATACAAAATATTATTTTTTTTAGAAAATTACATATTTATTCTCTATCTTTTAAACCCATTAACGTCCCACTGTTGGACACGGGCCTCCTCCACTTTAGGAATTATTAGGGTTTACTGAGGCGCGCTGACGAGGTGTGTTGGCCCAGGCATGGTTTTCGAGATTGTCGTCTCTCACAGAGCATTATTTGCGTACATAATTACATACATTACGAAATACATTAAAAGATGATAAAGTTGTCGCGCTGTCACTCTTCCTCTCTTCTGATGTAAATTGCTGTGCCCGACAGGGTCCACAATTGTATTTTAAATATTTAATTTAAGCAATGATTGTATACATTATGGAACGCAATAAATAAACTAAACTAAACTAATTATCCTTTCGCTTGGGTTTACAGCACCATGAAAAGGAAATTAGGTGACACCAATCAAAGCAGCCAGGACTGGCTGGTGGGTGAAATTCCAAAGTTAAAACCGTGGCCTGAGGCGCAACTCTCCACTATACCGGAGAATGAGCTGCCCAAACCCGCCACGGCCATAACTTTTATCCAGGAAGCAGAGGCGACCTCGGTTGCCGCTGCTAAGAAGCTATTAGGGGCACAGAACAGAGGGCTCAACACCAACCTCTGGAGAGTTCTCAATGAGAAGGCGGAAAAGGGAGGGATTGTTGTCACTTTCTCCCTGGACGAACCATCCGTTGAGGCTCTCAAAGAAAAGAACTATGCCCCCACTTTAGGTTTAAAAAAAATCTTCTTTAAGATCAGGGGTGGGCCCAATGCCACACCTGACCCTCAACCAGTTCCAACCCCTATCCCGGGGCCCAGCAGACCTGTTTCTGGCAGCAACCCACACAAACCCCATGGCTCGCAGAGCCGTGGTGGCAAGGGGCCAGCAGCCAGCAGCAGCAGGGGCAAGGGGGGCGGTAAACCTATCGGAAGGGCGACACCTGCAGCGACTGCAACTAGGGGAATTGGTCACCAAGTGGCAAAGGCTGTGGGTAAAACCCAACCGATATCCAAAAGAGGGAAGTAATGGCCCTCCAACGTCTTGAAGCGAGGATCCTGCAGGCTAACATCCATCATGCCAAGGACGCAACAGCCATCGTCGAGAGCCGCCTTGCAGGACACGTAGACCTCGCCCTCATTCAAGAACCGTGGGTGCGTAACTCAACTGTACTTGGTCTTGGCTCAGCTGGTAATGTCTTGTATAATTCTAGTGGAATAAAGCCTAGAGCGTGTATTGTTTTTAATAATAATATTGAATTCCTGCCTGTTTCAGAGTTATGTACCGACGACCTAGTAGCAGCGTATGTGAATGTGAAGGGCTGGAATGGCTCAAGAGTAATCTTGTGTTCAGCCTACCTTCCTAGTGATAAGGTGGACCCGTGTGCGGAACTTATTCCTCTGGTCGAATATGCCAGAAGGAATAACGCAGAATTACTGGTAGGATGCGATGCTAACGCTCATCACACCAACTGGGGAAGCACCGACATCAATGATAGAGGTGAAGTATTGCATGATTTCCTTCTAATGAATTATCTCCAAATCTTAAATGTAGGTTGTAAACCAACCTTTATTACTAAGGTAAGAAATGAGGTTTTGGACATAACTTTTGCCACAGAGAAACTCTCGAGACACATTTTAAACTGGAGAGTAAGCGATGTGGAATCCATGTCAGACCATAGGCATATCTGCTTTAACATGACAACTACACTGACTAAACAGACAAATACTATTAGAGACCCTAGGTGTACTGATTGGGAAGGCTACAGCACTGCCCTAAATCAGAATCTGGTGTCAATGACTAAAAGTATAAAAACGCGAGATGGCCTTGAGCTCGCAGGGAGGTTATCAAGAAGTATTACGCAAGCGTTCGAAGAAAACTGCCCCCAAAAGATCAAGACCACCAAGCGTTCGGTTCCATGGTGGAACTCTAAGCTGAAAAAACTTAGAGACAAAACACGGAAACTTTTTAATAGGGCTAAAAGAA
This sequence comes from Orgyia antiqua, assembly GCA_916999025.1. Taxonomy (NCBI): domain Eukaryota; kingdom Metazoa; phylum Arthropoda; class Insecta; order Lepidoptera; family Erebidae; genus Orgyia; species Orgyia antiqua. The sequence goes on from OU779867.1 coordinate 18,547,578, forward strand.
CGAATGAGTGGGAGATATATCGGAAAGCCCTAAATGAATATAGTAAACAAATTGGGAAAGCAAAACGCGAGTCATGGAGGAAGTTCTGTGAGGAGGTTGAAAGTACGTCTCATGGAGCAAGACTTCATAAAGTTCTCGCAAAAACGGCACCTAACCAAATTGGTTTGCTTAGACAACCCAACGGATCATTCACAACTAATGAGTTGGAAACCTTGGAACTATTGGCTCACACACACTTCCCGGGGGCTGTGGTGTCAAACAGGACCAATGACGAGAGTGAGTCGAACAGACCGCGCTCCGAGGACTGGAGACGAGCAGCTATAATAGTAAGACCAGGTATAGTGAAGTGGGCAATAGATTCCTTTAAACCTTACAAAAGTGCGGGAGTGGACGGTATACGCCCAATTATGATTCAACGGGGCGCAGACGTCCTAATCCCTCACCTAGTAAAGATTTTTAGAGCAAGTTTTGCTCTAGGTCACATACCCGAACCCTGGACAAAGGTGAAGGTATTATTCATACCTAAGACTGGGAAAAAGGATTACGCAGCGCCAAAATCCTTTAGGCCCATTAGTCTAACATCATTTCTACTAAAAACGATGGAAAAGGTATTAGATAAATATATTAGGGGGGTCTATTTTGACATGTTATATTTTGACATGGGCATGTTGAGTGTGGTGAATTAAATACTCTGGGTGTAAAAAACAGAGTAATATTACGTTGGGTCCCAGGACATGCTGGGATCGAAGGCAATGAAAAAGCCGACGAATTAGCGCGGGCAGTAGCTAAAGGCGTTCAGTTTGGTCCTGAACCCTTTTGTGGAATACCAAAAAGCCTGGCCAGACTGACCCGGAAGGCAGACTGCATGCGCTCAACAATTCAACTCTGGAGAACAAATCCCGGATTGAGACAGTCCAAGGCTCTCATAAGACCCTTTAATTTAAAGGCTGCTTCTGAAGCTCTGGCATTAAGTAGGAACAATCTGCGAATGCTAGTAAGAATACTTACTGGGCATTGCTGCCTTAATAAGCATGCGCAGACAATAGGGCTGATTGACAATGGGACGTGTAGACTCTGTCATTTGGCGGAGGAAACGCCCATTCACATTCTCACTGATTGCCCTTCAGTGATGCACATGCGATGTTCCTCTCTGGGCAATTACACCTTGCACCCAGAAGAGACTAAACTTCTCGGAGCCAAAAAGCTCCTGGAGTTCTTTATGGCAACAGGCTTGGACCGAGAACTGTAAAAAGTGGCGATCACAATAGATCAATCTGGTCGCAGTGATACTAGGCGGAATATAGCCTGAATAGCCATTACACAAAAAAAAAAACATAAGTCGGTTGTTAGCAGTAAATAACTTTCATACAAGTCATACAACACACCATATGGTTAAAGATATTAATCAAATCAACGCATAAATTAACTATGAAGACATATTGTTTACAGTTACGTTACAAAGTAGCGACAAAGTAACATTGGTGGCAATAACCTACAACTTACAACAAGGTGATCTATTTAGCCTATAGTTAACACGCATTATTAAAAAACATAGTACATTTTGGTAGGTAATTGGCATTGTTCATATTTTTTGTAAACTCTTTATTCGAAAACCATTTCGGGGAATAGAGTTTCTGATCATGATCCATTAGTTTTTTTCGCTTAAAATACTCTATATTTTCTAAAAAATATATAAAAACAGCAAGTCAAAAATTATGAACAATCCCAAATATGTATAGAATACGGCAATTTTTTTTTTTTTGCAATTGACTTGCTATGTCTTTACTTAATAAACTAAATTATAGTGGAAAAAATGATAACCATGAGCGGAACTTGAACCCATGACCTCGGAATACCGTTCCGTTGCTCTCCTATCTGAGTTGTCATGTTTTCCGCACATGTTTACCAAATAAATATATTATATTATTTTAACTGAGTAGTTCAAAGGCACCGTGATAGCTCAGTTGGCAGAGCAACGGAACGGTATTACTGTGGGTTAAAGTTCCGATCGCGGTTATCAATTTTCCACTTTAATTTTATTTATCAAGTAACAGCATAGCAATTTAATTGCAAAAATTAATACGCTGCAACAAGTTACATTTTTGAGCCCTGAAAGTTTTTGTTACTACCGAGGACCGCTTCGTGCCGCTTGCATCCAATAGCTTCCCGTGACCTTAGCAATATCGTGGCTCCACCTTGTCAGTTAGTCGCCACTCTACAACCTTCTTTCACCAACGGTCTTTCGGCCTTCCTCGATAAATGTACTAATACAACCCTGAATTTTTTTTTCTAATCGGACCAGTAGCTTCTGAGATTAGTACGTTCAAACAAACAAACAAACTGTTCAGCTTTATATTATTATAGTCTAAATAAATATTTCTTAGTCTGTAAATACATTATTTATTATTAAGTTAGATGCATAGAGCAGTGTCCTTTGTCCTTGTATGAATGCATTAATACAATTATGAATTATCTTAACTTGTAACAACAAGCTACAATTGCATCATCTGTTTACTGTTTAATGGTGAAACTATATACCGTATGTAATATTCACGAGTTTGTGTTTGAAGTTTTACTTCTTCTGGTGTGATTAAGAAAAATATTGAGAACTTGCTAGTTTGTAGCTAATTACAAACGTGGGATAACGCGAAGAACAAACAAAGATGTTAAACTTCTTTCGTCCGTACTTATCATAATTACACACACATACTTATTTTCTTCCATAAATGTTTATGTGCTTCACAAAACCAAGCGTCTATGTATGCAATTCAAAAATCAACCAATAATAAAAGCGGTGGTTTTTTAAAAATAAATAAATAAATATAAATATTCACGGACATTTCACACAACGTCCTCTGGTCCCAAGCTAAGCTTATATGGGTACTAGAATACCGATATACTACATAATTATACTACTTTATTTTTGTAAATAAATGCATAAATAATTAAGTAAGTGTGTAATCTCCTATAGACAAAAATTCTTGATTTGTTTCTGATTTATCATTAACAGTCTATTTTGTGACACAAATACACAAATACAGTATAGCGGGGCTGGAGAAACTGACGCTGTTATCACTCCGTTATCGACAAATTGTTATTTTATTAATATTATAAATAATATCAATTCAATTCAATTCTTCTTTAATGGCCCATATGTGACTATCTTAGGACTAGTCACTTTCCGCCAGTGTTTTGTATTAACTTCAGACAAGAACATGCTAGTATCATGATCTATGGAGAGAAAACAATATTTGGCCGAAACAAGTGAAAAAGTTAAATAATAAACTGATAACTGATTATTCTTAGAAAAATTAATAGATAAAAATAAAAACATACATTAACAAATAAGAAATGTTAAATATATACAAGTATTATAGGAATTAAATACATAAATATGAATGTAACATAATACTCATTTTATATAATGTGTCTAATTATTACAATTTAATTTTATGTTTTTTAATATAGTTGCAAAGTATGGAATTTATTTCAAATGAAAAAATAAAAGATAAGAGAAATTTAAAGGAGACAGGACGCGGGATATTGTTAGGGATTAAATCATAAAGTGATTGTTGTACAAGTGAGCAATTGAAAAAAATATGATCAGCTGAACCTTCATCTAAGCCACATTCGCAGAGTGAGTTATCCTTTATCCTAAGTTTAGCCAGATGGGAAGGAGTACAAGAGTGACCCAATCGGAGACGGCAGATTACAGAAGTTACGCGTTTACTAGCCTTACGAAATTTAAAAAACCATGGCTTTGCAGGTATCTCGGATTGGACATCACCATAGTACTTGGCTTTTGTTTGTTTAATTGACATCCAATACCGATTCCAGGATTTCTGGAGCGTAGATTTAGGAAGTAGGCACAAATCATGAGAAAAAATTTTGAAATGTTCTAACGAGCCAATTTGGGATGCAGATTTAGCACAAGAGTCAACCGATTCATTACCGGATATTCCTGAGTGACCAGGTATCCACGCTAAAACGACAAGGATGTTGGAGACATGGCATTCATAAAGAGCCTGTCTAATCTGAAAAACTAGGGGAAATTTAGATTTGGAATAAAAGGGATTAGAAAGGATGGCTTGCAGACAGCTTTTAGAGTCAGTGAATATGATTGAATTATTAAGGTTATGTGATTTAACGAAAAGGATGGCTTCCAAGATAGCCAAAGTTTCTCCTGTGAAAACCGAAGCGATAGGCGGACATTTAAAACTCAAACAGATGCCAGTGAAAGGAATCCAAACAGCGGCACCAACATCACTAGTCGCGGATTGTTTAGAGGCGTCTGTGTAAATTTTATTCCAACCTTGAAAACGAGTTTGTACAATATCCAAAAACATAGCATTAGCATTAAATGATGATTTTTCAACTCCTAAATCAAGAATAACGTTAGGTTGAAAAACGAGAGATTCATATGGAGAAGAAAAAAGAGGGTTTAAGGGGAATTGAACAATTTGATAGGGTAATTTAGAATACCTGATAAAACTGAGAAGAATGCAGGGGATTTTGTCGGGATCAGATGATTGATAAAGATTAACAAGGACGCTCAATTTATGAAGAAGGGGATGACTAGAATTTTGTACAAGTTTAAACATAAATAATATCCATTTAACATTTTTAAAAGTCATTTTTATTATCTTGACATACACAATAATTGACAACGTTATTTTAAATTATATCTAATGGTCTCTATGGAATAATTTCCGTAGACAATAATAGTCCCTACATCACTCGTTAAGCGGGGCTGGAGAAACTGACGCTGTTATCACTCCGTTATCGACAAATTGTTATTTTATTAATATTATAAATAATATCCATTTAACATTTTTAAAAGTCATTTTTATTATCTTGACATACACAATAATTGACAACGTTATTTTAAATTATATCTAATGGTCTCTATGGAATAATTTCCGTAGACAATAATAGTCCCTACATCACTCGTTAAGCGGGGCTGGAGAAACTGACGCTGTTATCACTCAGTTATCGACAAATTGTTATTTTATTAATATTATAAATAATATCCATTTAACATTTTTAAAAGTCATTTTTATTATCTTGACATACACAATAATTGACAACGTTATTTTAAATTATATCTAATGGTCTCTATGGAATAATTTCCGTAGACAATAATAGTCCCTACATCACTCGTTAAGCGGGGCTGGAGAAACTGACGCTGTTATCACTCCGTTATCGACAAATTGTTATTTTATTAATATTATAAATAATATCCATTTAACATTTTTAAAAGTCATTTTTATTATCTTGACATACACAATAATTGACAACGTTATTTTAAATTATATCTAATGGTCTCTATGGAATAATTTCCGTAGACAATAATAGTCCCTACATCACTCGTTAAGCGGGGCTGGAGAAACTGACGCTGTTATCACTCCGTTATCGACAAATTGTTATTTTATTAATATTATAAATAATATCCATTTAACATTTTTAAAAGTCATTTTTATTATCTTGACATACACAATAATTGACAACGTTATTTTAAATTATATCTAATGGTCTCTATGGAATAATTTCCGTAGACAATAATAGTCCCTACAACAGCAACAAATATTAGCAAAAACAAAGTGTAGATGCACCACAACATAATCTAGGTTCAATACAATCACGCGATCTTTCGTTAGGTCATTAAGATTAATAAAGTTACGTAGGCAACCCACTAAATATTCATGATGGATATAACAATTCAAATAACGATTTAAATATCGAAGAAAACAATTAAAATACTCTTAAATCCAGTCGTTTACGCCTTTATTTGGAATAATGATTGAACATTTTAAATAATTTAGTTTAATAGGTGAAATTTTTAAAAGAAACGAAAAATTTGGTTTACCCTGCAGGCCTTGACGAGCGTTATCGATTTGTCGTTGTTAATCGGCGTTCGATATTCGAATATAATTCTGTTTTTAATTTTAAACCATGGAATTAGTAAGTACATACACGTAGGTATCTGTGTGTTTAAGAATATGAGTGTCACCACCCTATTTCCTCTCCAGGGTGCAGTAAGAAATAGCTAAGGAATAATAAAGAGTTAACATCAACTGTGACAGACGGAAAACTTGAAACTAAATCCTCTGCCAACACGCCTGGTCAGCATGGCATAGAAGTAGGGATGTGAAAAAAAATCAATAAAAGCATAGATATACTCTTCATCTATAATATAGCGTAGAAACAATTAAAATCGGTTTAACTTTCGCGAAGAAAAAAGGGAAGTACGATACCCATATTTTTGTATGGAGCATAATTTGTTAAGGATTTTCAAGCGTGTTTTTTAGTTTCTGAACGAAGCAAATTGAAATGTAAGTTTATATCTATTACACAACAAATTGCTGTTCTAACTACAAGATATATTTACATATTATGAGACGAGAAAAATAAATATCAATATTACAACTTGGAACATATTTGACACACCAAGTTACGAAACTGTGTATATACTACATACATAAATCCTCGTGCGGGCCTCGTGGTGTAGTGGTTCTGGTAACGGTCTGGTAACTGGTAAGAGGTCGCGGGTTCGAATCCCGCTCGGGACAATCATTTGTGTGATTTTTCTAATTGTCATACAAATGTTTGTAGATGTATGTATTCTATCCGTATTCACCAGAATACGGATAGAATACATATACTACTTTTTTTTTGCTAAGCTTATATGCTTGGGACCAGAGGACGTTGTGTGAAATGTCCATGAATATTTATTTATTTATAAATACATATTATGTAACTATTTCTATATTAGTGTGAGTGTAAATGAAGCCAAGGAGGCGTGTTAAATCGTAGCAGATGGCGCTCTATTCTCTACCCTCATAGACAAATCGCCTGATGTTATGATGATAATGATAAATGATGAAAATAGTACCCTATATATGAAGTTCACTGTCTATACGTCCGTCTGTCACTGAGCTGTATTCCATGAAGAATCAAATAGACCAAACCCTCCTATAAATATAAACTCCACAACCACAGACTAATAATTCAGGTGCATTTAGACCTCTTAAATTAGAGCTATTAGACAGAAATGGACTGGCAGATAATATTTCTAGCTCTCTCTCGTCATTAGCTCTCTCTCTCTCGTCACTAGCTCTCTCTTTTCTCTAACTCTCTCTTTATTCTTAGTCTCACTGTAAAATGGTAACATTACGTACTAATAACAGGTTGATAGGGGCCAATTCTTATGCATCTGGTTGCTCTGTAGCAATAAATATTCTATATTGTAACGTTTTATTAGCATTGTAAATATAATTCATTTAATTTTAAAAAAAATATTGATTTCATTAAAAGCTCTGCTGAGTTTCTTACGCGGGTTCTTCTCAGCAAATTGCGTCCCTAACCGGTGGTAGGGAAAATAAATGTTTGGACCTGTCATAAGCACATAATTTTCAAAAAAATTATGTCTATTTGATTAAATGATTTTTTATTTCATTTCATTTCATCAAAAACTTAACCTGACATAGGGGAAATGAAACATTATTTTCTTACAGTTTCAAAGTTTAGCTTTTAACATCATAATTATTGTTTATGAGCTATTATAGAATAGTGACAAGTAGGTAGGCAGGTATAGAACGGTACCTACCACCATGGTTTGACTTCAAGCTGATGGGCTGCGACCTACACCGCTGTTGCTAGCTGTACCAGCGTCCCGCTACTGAGTACACTGTTATACAAAATTGTTAAGTATTATATAAATTTGCATAACATGGCTCAAAGATTTTCGCCAATTCTATACAAAATAGACGAAAGAAGAAAAGAAAAAGAAAGGGGAAAAGAAAAAAAACTTACTATCTCGTTATAATAATCGAGTACAAATAACGAATGTAATTCCTTCTAAAGGTACTTTATGGAATGCGATTTCGTTGATAAGAAAAACAAGAAATTGATTATAATGTTAACTCGTATTGAAATCTTTTTCTAAATAGCTTTTAGTTCACTAATTTAAGCACCTCATTTGATCTACTATGCCCGTGTGGTGACGGAATAGGAATACAAGTGTCACCACCTCTTTTCCTTCCCGGGTGCTGCAATGCCAGCTAAGGAATATTGTACACAGATAACACCCGCTGTGAGAGACGGAAAACTGAATAATAAACCCTGTGCCAATACGCCTAGTCAGTGCAATACAGTAGCCCATAATACCTCCCAGAGTAGATGAAACCCGTGCACCACAGTGGGACTAATGTTAATGCGCTGGGAGAGAGAGAATTTTAATTTACGCTTAATAATACCTGGCATACGATACTTTTCTAATTTAATCTTTCTTGTCTCACGTGTTAATGAAAGATGTAGAAACTGAAATTAGTTTCAACACAATACGGTTACCTATATTATTCCTTTCACCATAAATAAATTTATAAATTACCATACGTTTGTCATTACAGAGTTAATTAATTTTTTTACGTTTTCGACGCGAATCTGAGAGAAAAAAAAACAATGATAACACTTATGTTTTCGATTGTACACATTCGATATTAGAAAGTGACGTTGGCGCCACAGCGCTGCTTCCAGTGTTCGCGTTAATTATACGCCGCCGATATATGAAAGTTGTCTTTATGTATGTGTGTATTATAGATCTCGTTTGTACTGTTGCTACGCTGATCATTATCTCAATAACTGATCAAATTGGTACAAGTTAGCTCTATGTACAGATAGAGTAACTAACGGATGTTACTTTTTCTAACATTATTTTCTAATGAACAAAAACAATCTTGAGAAAAATATTATCCTCTTATTTATTTATTTATTTATTAAAACTTATCAACAGCCCACATTACAAATGGAAGACAAAAGTAAAATTTTAAGTAACAATTACCAAAGCATAGCTAATGTTAGCATTTTCACACATTTTAAAATTATTATATTAAATAGCAAATCCATATAAAAGAATATTCCGTTGTTTTGGGTTGTAACTGGCACGGAACCCTTCAAGTGCGAGTCCAACTCGTATTTGACCAGTTTTCCTTTAACTTGTTTATTTAAAGCGCTAATATTCTCTGCGTGGTGACGGATTAGAATACAAGTGTCACCACCCCATCACCTCCTAAGGATGCTGGAAAGGTCAGCTAAGGGATATTGCACACAGATAACATCTTCGTGAGAGACGGAAAACTCGAAAATAAACTCTGTGCCAACAGGTCTGGTAAGCGCGGCACAGTAGACTATAATCCCTCCCAAAGTGGAGGAGGCCCGTGCCCAATAGTGGGACGTATGGGCTTGAGAGAGAGAGAGAGAGAGAGAGAAATAGCAAGTCTCTATAAATTTTCCGAAATGCTAGCTTTCTATCTTTTATGATTTTTTTAACGGTTCTGGTCCTAAACTAAGCGTAATGCTTCTGCTATCTGTACCAAACAACGGATGTAATACTTATATTACATTAACTTTGTACATAAATTACCTACTATGTTTTTAAAACATCATAATTATCGACGTGGAATTATCAGGTAAATAGCCTTAAGTTTGTCACATAAATAATGGTGTTGAGAGGGAATCGAATTCACTACTTCACTATAGAGAAAAATAAAGAGTTTTCTTTCAAATAACAATATGAAATAAGAGTAAAAATTTATATGAATAATACCTATAATTTTTATTAGCTTCGTTCGTATCTATCCAGATATATATAATCTATAAAATAGAATATTTAAAAAAGATTTTCACCCACTTGCAGTAGTCGGTTTCATTTGAAATGTTGCACACATATTAAAGACCGCTGTGACAATGCAGTTAAACTAGGTAAGCAAATTACTTAAGTTAATTTAGGTTTAAGAAGTCTCGGACAGAAGGCTAGTATGCTTCTGTTCTATTCAGCCCAATAGGTACCGCCCCACTGTTGGGCACGGATCTTCTCCACTTTGGGAGATAATAAGGTCTAATAAAGGCATATATGGCATAGGGTTAAGTTAAGAGCTTTCCCGTCTCTCGCAGTTGATGTTAAAAACTTATAATATCCTTTGGCTGGCACTTACAGCACCCTGGAAAAGAGAGGTGACACTTGTATTCTTAATTCGTCACCACAAAGACAAGTTAGTATACTTAATAAGTCATAACATAATAAAACATAACTAATAATTAACAATGCATAATAATTAATTAATAATTTACATTACTTAATAAGTCATAATAATAAAACTATGCGTAATAATAATACAGTATTATTCCTTCAGTCTACAGTGTAACCTGTTTACCAAAATCTATTATTAATTTTCGACATATTCGTGGAACTGTGCTTACAGTTAAGGGCCTACATCAATATTATCGTATATCATCGCCGACACGTACATATTAACACAGCCAGTAGGCACAGAAAATGAAGAATTAGGGATACTTTTCCTATTTACTCAAAATCTACTAAATATATTTTAATTCTGATTTACGTGTTTCTATACATAATAATTACCTATGTTTTTAAAGTTATTTCATTAGTTAGTACGCGATAATAGACCGACAAATGAAAAAAATAAAAAATTTGAGAGGTTGTTTCGCCAAGATTTTCTATCGAGAAAACATTTTTCAATCGCGTTTCTGAGTTCATGCGATCCTAGATCATATATTGAAAAAACATATACTTAAAAATTAGAGCTCTAGCCATTCAATCTAAAGAAACAATGAAAACTTCGTACATAGAAAAATGCACGAAGCAATTTTGGTATCCTCTTAACAGCCGACACGCAAAAATTTATTGTCTCGCGGTAAGGGAATTGTAGCATCTTTGCTTTAAACTCACAAAATTTCTAACGCTTTAATTGTGTTCAAGTTACAGTTTTATTATTATCAAGAGAAAAGAAAGCGTTTGGAAAATAATCTTTGTAAAAATTTTATAAATTATAAAAATATAATATATACAGTTTACAACAGTCCTTATGAGAGTCTGGAATCTGAAACACCTCGAAACCTGTGGTACAGAACTCCAGGCTACCTCCAATAGGTGCACAAGCAAATATACATGCACTTTTAAAATGAAATTGATAACATAGGTACATATTGATATGTAACAACAACAATTAGATGTGGTTGATTTTTTGTATGTGGTTATTTGTATTTCTTTCTTTCTGTATGTATTTGGGAATGATATTATTATGTATATCAGTTACATAGTATATCAATACGGTATATCAATATCATAGTATATCAGTATGGTGATATCAATTACATAGTTTGCTAAAAAACACAAGTTTGTGATTACTATATTCGATATTCTGACTGCTGTCACTAGACTTTTATGGTAGAAGGTGACTAAGCCCACAAAAAGTAAATATTGATAGGTACAAAGTCTCATTTTGTAATCAAAATTCTATGGTGCTTATGCCCAAATCTCTTTCAAACGACTCATACCATGCGTTTGTACAGCGTTACGCTGCTGCAACGCAATTTATATGCTATAGTCTTTATATAGTATATGATAGTTAACAAGTAAACAACAACTATATGTGTGTGGAAAGTTAGGAACGCTTCATGTTTATGCTATAGCTGTGTAAACATACTGTCCGAACTAACGCCGCGCTCTGCTGTACTGCTTATGATGATGTGCTCAATTACTTATACCTATGTTATTTGTATGGTTAACAAATAAAATTTATACATGGCGACAAATTCATCCATTACCATCGATGGGTTAAGAGTTATCTCTCTATGAGCTAGTCTTTTATCCGTTTACTTCCTAGGACGCTGTCCTAGACCCATGACGCCCGCGGCAGCGTGCTGCAATATTTTCTGCTTCTCGAATAGGTTTATAGATCCGCAAGATTTAGATCCCCTAAATGAGTATTGCGGAGATGTCCAGAAGGGATCCCGTGACCCTAGAATAAAGAGAATAGGTACGTTATGGAATATATACGAATATCATTCCATGATTTCCCGTCTTAAAAAATAGGGTGGTAAGAGTGGACTAACAGGGATAATATAAACTTTTTCTCTTAGAGACGGAGAACTCTCAAAGAACATTGTAACAACATGCCAATGCGGTTAGTGAGCCGTAGACCGTTCCCTCAATTTACGGAAGCTTTTTAAAATTTGCAGTCAACATAAATAAATATACTCGTATAATATACCTACTAATATTATGAACCTGAAGAGTTTATTTGTTTTTAGGGTTTCGTACAAACCCTTATAGGATCACTCCGGTGTCTGTCTGTCCGTCTGTCAAACATTTTTTACTCGGCAACGGCTGAAGGTATCAACTTGAAACTCATACCAAAGGTAGATCTATGCGGTCCCTTGCTGCAATAAATACAATCAACCTTTTACCTCTACGCATTTAAAAGATATAACCGAATTACGAACATTTTTAAGAATTTTCTACTTATGTTGGTGAGTTGTTTTGAGTTTATTTACTGATTATTTGAATGCAGTTATATGTCTAGTATGTACGAAACCCTAAGTGTGCGAGTTTGCCTCGCTCTTGACAGGTTTTTTTGTTTTAACGCGCTATTCTCACTACTACTACCGGTTCAAATTGAACAAATTTTTATATTGGAGCAACCAATTAGTAAAAAATCTTACAACATATATTTTTTTTTAAATTCCTATCTTACTAAATTACGGGCAACACCGTCCTAGTTAAAGTAAAACATAAAGTAAAACAATTATCCTATTTCCTTTTGTTTAATTTTCTAACATTACTTACAATGTAAGAGATCAAAGTTGATTTGTTCTGACATTAAATATGAAAACAATTATTCCTTTGTGTTACTGTTTACATAAGGAACTTTCATCATAACTAATTCATTAGAGTTTAGCTTTGAAAGGGCCTTTGAAGCGAGTGAATATGACGGATAACATATGTTTTATAAAACTAGACGAACAAAAACACTTATATATATTACGGATATTTCACACAACATACTCTGGTCCTCAGTTAAGCGTGAGTATTTGTTGTGTTATAGGTACTATTGTCTATTTGGTGACGGATTCAGAATATAATTGTCACCACCCCATTCCCTCCCCAGAGTGCTGTAAAAGCCAGCTAAGGGATATTGCACACAGATAAAATCCTCTGTGAGAGACGGAAAACTCGAAAACAAACCCTGTGCCAACACGCCTGCTCAGCGCGGCACAGTAGACCATAATCCCTCCCGAACTGAATTATAAGAATAAACTGAATTGTAAGAATGTATCGTATATACCCGCGCCCAGCAATGGGACGATAATGGGCTGCAGGAGGAGGAGGAGGTACCAGAATACTGATATAATACGCAAGCTGATGTCGGCAATTAGGAACCAGACCATAACTTTACTTATTATAAAAGAGAGTCGTTACTGCTGTATGTCGTTATGTGAGATCTTTAAAACTACACAACAAAATATGATGCTGATTTTTTTAAGTGATAAATTGATTCGAGAGGATAGCGTTTTGTATAATTTTGTATAATTTGTTAAGGTTTTGTTTCTATATTCTACGCGTGCGAAGTTGCGGGAAACAGTTAGTTATAAATTATAAGGTTTGCTCTCAATCCACTCTATCTAAAAAAATAGGACTTTTCAAAGATTTAGGTTAATTAAGATGCATATATCCCTACAATATTTTTGTTTAGATATATCATCATCATCAAAATAGCGTCACGTCTTTATCCCATGGGTGTAGGCAGAGACTATAGAGCGTAATCTGCTACGATCTAAACAAAGTATATTTATACATTATAGTAAGTATATACATTCTTATAATAGATTCAAAACACTCAGACGGAATAAAGTTATTGTCCTGTTCGGTAATCGAACCTACAATCTCGTTAATTTGAACAACAACTATACCACGGGACTCGTCCAGTAAGTTAAGTGAATAATGCATCACATAACATTTTCTCTGGCACGGGTAACGAACTCACTGACCTAGATGACCACTTTGAATTTTACGTCATCCTTGTAGGTAATATTGCTACTTCCGTAATTAGAAGTTAAACTCCTTTGTACGTAAGATGTAAGTTAACAAAACATTGGTAATTTTGTGGCTCCGTACAAAATAAGACACGTTAATGTCTCGTTCATAGAAAGATAAGCAATAAAAATGTAAGCAGGCCTTCTAAACACGCTATCGCAATTATGGACAAAAGACTGCTTCTTGCCAGAAATTCAAAGATATCAAAACCTACATATTACTTCTCTACTATGCGAAATTTGACAAAAGCCTACCCGTTTAGATCAAATGTGTTGAAAAGTTCTAAACCTAATAATTTAAGTATTTGAGCTATGAAGCTCAAGGAACTCAAGGCTATAAGGCTTTTCTTCTTTTTATTCATCATTCAGTCAGTATAGCTTAAAGAGACAGATGATTAAATGAACCGCGGGGAGGCGTTGCTTGCTATTGTCACAATACCTATTGTTGAGGACTTCTTTTAGGTGGTCCTGTTTCTGCTAGAAAAACGCGTACGAAGCCCTCAGATTGCAAATCTGTTACGTAAGTATATCACAGTTTTTCATGTAAAGCCCTTTTTATGCTTAGATTGGGGAAAATGCCTGACCAGTGACCACCCACCCCTCTTTCCGCGGAAAATTGAGAAAAGTATTATGGGACCCTCACCCACTAAAACCCCGCCGTCTGCCTACCTCGGCACCGCTACTGCGGTGGTTCCGCCATCGGTTGCCTATCCAGCTGCTGGGAGCATCCTCTTTCGGGCGATGTCCAGGCACACTGGAACATCACCCTTGTACTTTGGGCTCTATGGCAGGTGGTGGAACTAGTGTTTCATGTAGAACTCTAAAAACTACATCTTATGATGCATTAATAAAAGTGATATAAACATTCGGGCACGTTCGGTTAGTTTCGGTGGCACTCGGCACGGGTCATTGGTCTGGCCCAATTTATGAGCCTGCGCACCAAAACAGCACTGTTGCTAACCAACTATTTATTCTATTATTTCTATAGTTGCGTGTTCATATTTAGTTTGTTATAAAATTACATATAACTACTTTGTAACTATCACTTTTTGTAACCATAACTAAATACAAAATGGCGGACAGCACGCGAAAGAAAACATATTGTTTGATAATATTTATGTGAACATGCCTATTAAAGAATAATGAACTTGTTTATATATCTGCTAGTTTTTTAACTTTCTTATTTATCATCAGGTATATATTTATGGCGTAAGCAGCGAGATATATTTCTTTTTTTTCTCACACGACTCGTTAAGTTCTTTTAATAGTAGGTACAGTACCTACTTAACAAATGATGGAAGGTAATTTTTCAAAAGATTACATAAAGATTAGTTTTTATGTACCTACTAAGTTTTGTCCCCGACTTCTTAAGCGTAAAATTACTTAAAAAACAATAGACTCTCCCGTGGAAATAAGACAGTTACTTCAGGCTGAGGTAAATTTTTCTATTGAGACCTCCAGTTATATGTAACTCTCTGGCTTTGCGTGGTGCGCCTAGAAATTGTGTAATAATTAATGTGATAGTAAAATTTGGTTGTTTTGATTTAATTAAATGCTTATTTTTATGTATAGAGTAACATTTTCCAATATAATAACATTTTTATCTATATTTCTTACTTCACTATCCATATTTCAAACAACCAAACACACAAAATTAACAGCTATCTATCTGGATATGAATGCCCGATTATATTAACAAATCTTTATAATAGGTATATAACCATATAATTACATAAGTGGCAATTTATCACTAGAGGGCGCGCATGATTTATATATAATGGTGTTGCTTAATTAATTTAAAAGCAAGAAAGGCGTGTTGGTAGCCATTTTGTGTATAAAATATGTGATCACAATAAATTGTTGTATTTTTACTGAGAAATTTGATAAGATGCTGCCATTATAATATTGTATGAGCTTTCATTATAAGTTGAATTAAGTAATAAATAATAGACTCTACGGTGTACTGTGACTAGTGACGGATTAAGAAATACAAGTGTTATCATCCCTTTTTCTCCCAAGGGTGCTGTAAAAGCCAGCTATGGGACATTGTACACAGATAACATCCTCTGTGAGAGACAGAAAACTCGAAAATAAACTATGTGCCAACCCGCCTGGTCAGCGTGGTTCAGTACACCATAATACATACCAAAGTGGAGGGTAATATCATTTACTTGCTAACAAATATCATCATTATGATAACGTCACGCCTTTTACCCATGGTGATGGCAGAGACCATAAAGCGGCATTTTTTTTTGTTGAATCATTGTACAAAATGCATTTACGTATCCCCTCTGCTATCGTCGGCTGAGGGGTATGTAGGACTAGTCGTTGATAACATCGGAATACCCAGTAAATAGAGCAGCATTTGCTACGATACATACATACAAGCTACGTGTTAAAAACATAACTGAACTTTAACAGTCGGCTAATAAGCAATTAAAAAACAATTTGTTATCTTTTTCTTTATAATATTTTAGTTAAAAACACAATATATATTCACATAGCTTCTCATTACCTTCATATAACACCTACTGTCTTATCACAGATCTACCCAAGGCTTGCAGACAGGAATTCAGATACATAACACAATACATTATATACTTTATTATGTAAATATATTATAATAATTACATAATGAAGTCAAAAGTTTAAATTAACTTAGTGTCTCTTATCTTTATTAATTACTTAGGGCACTATTATTATAAATTACTTTAAAATATAATAAATTATTTCTCTTATTGTATAAAGATACATATATTATAATATGCTTTTGCCCGCGACTCCGTACGCGTGGAATTTAGAAAACTTTTCCCGTTTTTGAAACATCTTTCACTATTGTTTCGCTCCTATTGGTCGCAGCGTGATGTTATATGCCTTCCTCGATAAATGTACTATCCAACACTGAAAGAATTTTCTTTTTGCCTTTTAAATGGAATACCTAACATAAAAAGATTTCTTAAGTTCCTGAGATTGGGGTTATCAAAGATTTTTAATAAATTGAATTATGGTGGAAAAAGTGATTACCACAAGCGGGACTTGAACCCACGACCTCGGAATACCGTTCCGTAGCTCTTCCAACTGAGCTTATTGCAGTCGTGCTTTTCAGTAATCAAATTAGGCCACCACCTTCGTCACACGATTGAGATTATATATTTTTACGTACAACGCCATCTATCAAGATTGCTTTGCAACAGTCTCGACCAACCACTTAGTATTCTTTACAGAATACACGGTCCCGCTTGCGGTAATAACTTTTTCCACCATATTTCAATGTATTAAGTAAAAGCATAGCATGTCAATTTCAAAATTAATAAATTACTTTAGTAAAAATTTTAAAGTTAATGTCCTGTTACATTAATTATAGTTAAGAGATAAAAGGGTTCTATTCTGACGTACCTAATGCTTAAAATTAAATCTAACGCCATATTTTATATTCATACGTCTCTAATACCTAATTAAGTTTAAAATTCCATTTTGCAGATGTCGCGTACTCTATACTAATATTAAACAGCAGATGCTCTGCTCATATTGGACGCAGCGTGATGTTCTGTAGCTTAAAGCCTTCCTCTCTAAATAGACTATCCAACAAAAAAAGAATTTTCCAAATCGGACCAGAAGTTCCTGATAATCTCAGGAACTTCTTAATATAGGAGTATACTTATAATAGGATAATTCTTTTTTGTTTTAACAAACGCGTTAAAACAAACAAACAAACTCTTCTGCTTAAAATATTAGTAAAGATGTGTTATTCTGATTCGATAGAGACGAAAATTGAATCGAGGTGTGTAAACTCCTTGCAATCTTTACCTTTCTGCTCACCCTTAAAGATCTGTCGTAAAATGAATTAATAATGCAACCAAAGCTACATTTAATTGCACCGGTTTAATTTGAAAGTATATACAGCGTGTTTGTAACGATGTCAGTTAAGAGGATACCAAAATAGCTTCGTGCATTTTTCTACGTACGAAGTTTTCATTTTTTCTTTAGATTGAATGGCTAGAGCTCTAATTTTTAAGTATATGTTTTTTCAATATATAATCTAGGATCGCATACACTCAGAAACGCGATTGAAAAAAGTTTTCTCGATAGAAAATCTTAGCGAAACAACCTCTCTTATTTTTTATTTTTTTCATTTGTCGGTCTAATAACGCGTATTAACTAATGAAATAACTTTCAAAACATAAGTAACTATTATATATAGAAACACGTAAATCAGAATTAAAATATATTTAGTAGATTTTGAGTAAATAGGAAAAGTATCCCTAATTCTTCATTTTCTGTGCCTACTGGCTGTGTTAATATGTACGTGTCGGCGATGATATACGATAATATTGATGTAGGCCCTTAAGTTTGTGCATTGTCGGCACTTCTTACGTGACTTAGTAATGGGGGATGACTTGCTTTTATACATAGAGTAATATCAACAGTAGTGTAAATAAATTTTATCATTATAATTTATTATTCTACTTACAGTTGCCTGCGACTCCGTACTCGTGGAATTTAAAGCGTTTTTGTAGCATTTTTCACTGATGCTACGCTCCTATTGGTCGCAGCTTGATGTTGTATAGCCTGAAGCCTTCCTCGATAAACTATTGTGATTATTAACTCGAAACTAAGCCCAATGGCTAGGCTGTCTTGAAGTGGAGGACACCCGTGTCCAACAGTGGGACGTAAATGGCCTGTAGAGAGGAATGAGTTCATAGGAGGAATATTGCACGGTTTTTTAAAGCAGTAACTATTTGTTTCTAATTATTGCGCCTAGTTTACTATGCGTAACTTTTACAAAAAAAATTCAGTGGTTAACCTACTGTTTTATTTTATACTGTGGCTTACTGTGTCTTTTGAACACAAAATTTCATCTGAAAAGTATCGAAAATAGCTGTAGTTATAAAAACTGTGTGTATCAATGTGTCCATACGGTAGAAAGATTACTTATAGTAAAAACTTTAATGAAATTCAATTAAATTTCATTGTGAAACCTTCACGCTAGCTCTCTTATGGTACCTATTTGATAGAATTCGTTAATTTTTTTCACGTTTTCGTAACTCAAAGTCAAATGTTGTAATTAGAAGTAAAAAATCTGAAAAAATATACAGGCGCCGTTTAAAAACTTAATATGAAACAGAATCGAAAACCCGACGTCTAGCTCGGAAGTTGATATCAATAGTGCCTATGCCACAAAGTCTATCAAAACGTGATAATTTAACTTTATTTTAGGCTTTAAAATTAAATTAATAGTCTCTAAATTATTAGAAGATTGGTGACTTTCTATGTGGTGACGGATTAAGAATACCATTGTCATCACCCCATTTCCTTTCCGGGATGCTGTAAGAGCCAGCTAAAAGATATTGTTACCAGTGTAGTACTGTGAGATACGGAAAGCTCAAAATTAAACCAAATTCGAACACATGCTCAGCTTTCACAGTAGACCATAATCCCTTCTAAAGTGGAGGAGCCCCGTGCCCAACATTGGGACGATAATGGGCTGAAGAGAGAAATTATCGAAAGAACAAAAAGGCACTGGTTTACTTCATGAAAGGTTTGCATTTAATTTAAAGTGTTTTAAGTTTATTCATTTCAGAACATTTCAAATAAATATAAATATCACACAAATGATTGTCCTGTGCCGGAATTAAACCCGCAACATTGTGAACGGCATTTCGTTACATGAACTACTCGACCACGAGACCCGTCAAATTGTCCGAGGCACATTTTGGTCTTCAGTACAGCTGTACAGGAAGAGTTGGGGTGGTGGCATATTTTTTATTTATCTTTAACGCGGAAATAACTTATAGGTATTGCCTAACAATATTTTTTTATTTAGTACATTTTATGCGAGTATTTCGATCGTGTGCGTAGATCGTACAAGAATAGATTCACCTTGGACAATATAGTAGCATTTCTTCCCGTGGGTGATACAATGTTTTCTAACTCCCACAGAAAGATAGTGAAATATATATTTGTTTTTAGGATTCCGTAACAAAAGGTTTTAGAGACTTTTTTACTGAGACTTCGCTATTCGTCTGTTACCAGGCTGTATTGCCTGTAATTCAGCCACGTAGATAGCTAGACTGTTAAAATGTTCACAGATGATGTATATTTATTGATGCTATAACAACAAATACTAATGATTAAGTATTTTAACATGCTTAATATTAATTCGGTAGGTATCTATCAACGTATTAATCTATGTAACAGAATCTTTGAAAGTGATTTTCACCCACTTGCAGTAGTCGGATTGATCTAAAATTTTGCATGCTTATTAAGGACAGATGACAATGCAATAACTTGTAAAAATATTCACGATTATTAAGCGTGTTTTTTAGTTTTTGAACTAAGCAAATTTAAAAAAAAAGTGAAATTTACTTCATGTGCCTTTGTAATTTGAGGATTTTCCTCGATTTCTCAGGAGAAAACCAACAGATCCTGACCTGGTGCCAATGGGACGACACGGGAACCACTAGCTTTCAAATAAAAAAAGAATCATTAAAATAGCTTAGCCCAGTTAAAAGTTATGAGGTAACAAACGTAAAAATAAAAAAAAAATCATACAGATGAATTGCGAACCTCCACTTTCTTTGAGTCGGTTAAAATTCAGAATACAATAAACATTTTAAGTATGCTCCCATACAACAAATGTTATCAGTGAAACTTGATGATACTCTTAAACGACATAACTTTAACAGCACGACGACAAAAATATTATCGATACGGAACTCTTTATGTATAAATACAATTTGTACTTAGCCAAATGTTTGGAATACATTTAGTTTAAAGCAATATCAATTAATTATAATATAAAACAGGTCAACAGACTTTTTACTGTCTCTCCTACGTGTAAACTATTAATGTGCCAAATATAAAACGCCTGCGTTTACGTAAGTTTTTTTGAAGGGTTTAATTGAAGATTTTGATTATGGTATTGAACCTATGCATTCGTGAAAAGCCCAAAGCAATCCAAATTCTTATGGTAGGACAAACAAACAGTTAGGAATAAGATATAGTATATTTATAGGGTTCCGTACCAAAGGGTAAAATAGAACCATACTATAGAGACTCAGCTGTCAGCTGTGTTTAATTGTCAGTCACTTTAGCTTAGCTGTTAGCTTTAACAGGAATATATTCAATTAGGTCTACTGCTATACTGTCCGCTTTGATCTGGCGTGTTGAGGGTTGATCAGAGTTAAGTTTTCAGGATTAAGTTTGTAGCTGTTAGCTTTAACAGGAATATATTCAATTAGGTCTACTGCTATACTGTCCACTTTGATCTGGCGTGTTGATGGTTGATCAGGGTTAAGTTTTCTTTCTCTCGCAATGTGTATTATCTGCTTATGTTTCACTATTTGTTGCCCGAGACTTCGTACACGTAGAATTTAGAATTTTTTTCCCGCTTTTGCAACATTTTTCATTGATGCTTCGCACCTATTGGTCGCAGCGTCATGTTTTATATCCTAAAGCCTTCCTAGATAGATGAGCTATCCAACCCTGAAAAAATATTTTAAATCTTACCAGCCATACCTGAGATTAACGCATTCAAACAAACAAACCCTTCAGCATAATAAAATTTGCATAGATTCAATAAGAACCTAAAATAAGTATAATATTCAGTTAACAAATCATGAGTACGAAAACAATGAAGTAGGGGGAGAGGCACCCACTTGTGCTGACGTCAGCAAATATCTGGTGTGTCATTGACCTGTTTATTTTATTGAGCGTTATAACAGCGATCTTACAATGTACTGAAAGTACTGAAAAATAATACACGCTATATTAAAAATAACTGGTATTTTTCTCTCTCCAGCACATAACATCCCACTGTTGGGCACGGGCCTCCTTCACTTTGGAACCGCGGCATACTAGACCCATGGTCTAGTATACCGCTGTGACTAAGCGTGTTGTCGTGGGATTTAGTTTCGAATTTTCGTCTCTCACAGTTGTTGTTAACTTCATATAATATTCCTTAGCTGGCTTTTACAGCACCCTGGGGGAGAAATGAGGTGGTGACACTTGACGGACGTACTGCCTTTAGATAATATTTTAAGGTGATGATGTTGAGAATAAATACAAGACCTATAAGTTATTCCAATGCCTGGGCTATATTATCCTTTACCGACCCATCAAGGGCACTGTTTGGCACGAGACTCCTTCACTTCAGGATGGCGTATGGTCTACAATGCCGCGGTGACCATGCCAGGGGTTTATTATTGACTTTCCGTCTCTCACAATGGTTGTATGTTTGCCAATAATGTCCCTTAGCTGGCTTTAAAAGCCACCCAGTGAATTGAGTGGTGATACCTGCTACTAAGCTTCATACCTGCACAATTTCATTTAAATCTCTTTAGCAGTTTAAGCATGATGAAGTAGCAAAACATATACACATATACACATACAACTGTCTTAAACAATATTAATATAATTTTTTCACTTAATATTGTGTACTATTATTAATATTAGTGAGTTTTGCGGTCAACTATGTCTGCTAGACCAACAGATATATACTCGTAATATATACGACAATATAGAAATGACAGTTGGCGAGAATTTATGAAAAATATTCACAACATTCAGATATTACAACGTGACCTAGCATAATTTAAATGAATTAAGAGTATTAAACAAATATTTAAAATGAGTTTAATTATTTAAATTATTATTTTTTCAGTTGGCAATTTAGTTGCGGCGTGGTAATGACGCACTTGGATTTTACAAATATTTAAAATTCTGAAATCATTCGTCATTCATCAAATTTATTTGGTACTAGCTATGCCCCGCAGTGTTACCCGCTTTAAAAAGGATAAAAAATCAGGCAGTAAAGTGTGCTTTCAGGACGTGCACGGTAGAATAGTGACAGATGGTAGAATTTTTCCTACTTACTTGACACTTACTTACTTACTTTACTACGTCACATTTTGGACAATTCACACAATATCGTTATGAACTTATAGCCTATTAGTTATGTTGTCTAAGCTACATTATTGTCAAGTTTTATTAAAATCTATTCAGTAGTTTTTGCGTAAAATAGTAACAAACAGCCAAACCTCCATACTCACAAACTTTCACATTTATAATATTAGTAGGATTAGGATAATTCGATGTCCATTGAACATACCACCTGTTTGTACTAAACTTTTTGGGTCGTCCTCCTTACCACAAACTGCTAAGGACTGGAATAATTTACCGATGCCTGTGCTGTGTTCCCCGAGAGTTACAATGTAGACACTTTCAAACAAGCGTAAATAGGCTCCTTACATAGTAATTACGCTTTACCATCATAGATGCCATTGTCGCTTTTGCAAAGATGTCCGATTTTCATTGGTTGCCAAAATGGTTCCTTGTAGCTTCCTAAAGAGGCGAAATACCTGTAGGAAATAAACAAAATTTCGATCATTGCTAAAAAATAACATTTTTACAAAATCACCATGAATTTATGCAGTATTTTTTTTAATTTTCTCGTTTCATTATATATATAAGTTATCATTAGTTTTAATCATAACACTTGCTTGTGCTACAAAAATATGGAGGGTAGCAGTAAGGAGGACTATCTCAGTATATTAAAAAGTGTCCATTGAAGGGGAGCAAATTATGGTGGCGCTATAGTAGCAAGTGGAAGAATTTTAAAAAGAGCGCCACAAATTATTAGAAAGGAAAAAAAACTTCCGCTTTGTTACAGCGCAGTTTTTTAAATTATTATATTATATAGACAAACATGACTATGAAATAAAATTATACGGTGTTTTTAAGTACCCTAAATATTTGTAAATAGCTAATAGAAAATAGTATTAAAGAATTACCGCAACAGTAGCACACTTCACTCTGCTTATAACTGCTAAATTCATATCATTTCCACTTGCTACACTAGCGCTATTTCGGTGAGTGCAATTTGCTGTTTACAAGTGGACACTTTTTGGACTTATCTCACATACAAGACCGTCCTCCTTACTTCTACCCTCCATATACAAAAATTATTATTTTGGTGTCACCATGCTTTCCATAGACTCATATACAAAAACATTAGAAAAACAAAATTAAAAAAATAGTAGTTGTATCTCTTATTCTAACATTCAAATAAAGAACAAGATACCATGTCGTAAAAAAAAGTAAACGAATGTGGCTTAGTTGTAAAGAGTTTTAAACACATCTTAAAAAAAGTAATTTGATAATTTTGTTTATGGTTTATGTCACTTCGGTATATTCCCTTTGAATTTTTATTACAAGGATTTAGCTCAAAACTGGGTCATAGATCGTTAGCACAATTTCCGAACGATGTTGGCTATTTTTGAATAGAGAAATAAATTAAAAGCGTGGGCTCCACGTTTTATTGCCGCTATGTAATTTCATTTTATACTCTGTGTAATTTTGGCGGGAATGAGGAAATGCGGATATTTTTTGCGTAGAGAAAGAGTATTACTTCCTGACTTAAAATAGTTTAATTTCCTGAAGTGATTACCTACCGATTCAAAAACAGAGGAATGTAATTTTAGTGATTTTTTTGCTTTTCTGTGTAATTACGTATTAGAATATTTAGTTTTACTATGATTTAAATAAATCAATTGATATATGGTGGGTGTGCGTGCGTTTAATCTTGAAGACGCGTATTTAGTGATCTTTGCTAAACCGTAGGTACTTCATAAACAAATAATGTTTCATAATATATAAATCTCTATATTATAGAGTGATAGACTAACGATTTTAATTAACATAAATGTGCACAACGAAATAGCCAATTAATCAAAATACGCCAGTAGTTGTTTTCATTTTTTAGTTAAGTTTAGTTTAGTTGTGCACGTAGAATTGGTACCAAAATATTTCTTTCATACAGATATTTACGTGGATTGAAGCCGGGTGGGTGAGACAGTCATAGGCACACTGTCTGGTAAATGTTTGCCTATAGGCTTTTTTTACGTGGGGAATGCATTTACGCACTTTGTGTGGGACTCCCGGGTCAGAAACGGACCCGGAGTACCAACTAAACCCCATGGTGTTCCTCCTCGCCCCTTGGCCGGGCCATGGTCACTCAGGTATTACCATAACCCGACCAGGGGTGTCCCCCTATCGGCGGGGGCTCACTATAACGGGGTGGGCCCTAGGCCCACCCGTCAGACCGACATCTCTCCCCAGAACACGTGGAGAGAGGTCGTCTGCCGCTGCTGGCGCGACAGGCCCTCCGACCTGCCGCGCGCAGCTGTCTGTCTATGGGCTCAAATAATTGGTGTGTCTGGGTAATAAACCTCCGACCTATCATGGCTCACGGCTCATAAATCTACACTTTGACAATAAAATTATTAATTTTACATAACGTCCCTATAATAACAACTGTGACGTTATACAAATCCAACAATGAAATATATGTCAAAAAGTGAATCAAATTGTATGTTTTCCCAACGTTTCACCAATTTATCTGTCACGTTTATATCACAAATACATTCACGGTCTCTTCCTGGTATGTCACCGGCAGTGATCGAGGTATTTGGCGACAAACAACGTTACCTTGCATTCGATACAATTATTTGCGCACAGTTACATAAGTTTTTACGTGTTCAGAGAAAACAGGAAATTGTAAGAAAAACAAAATTACGCATTTCCACGTGACGTATTATTTTATTGAATTGAAAATATTTTCAGCCATTATGAGTATTTTGTTTTGACGCAATAAAGCACGCTGTCTTATTTTTCTTATTCTTATTCTTTATTGTACACATAAAATAACCTTACAAAATTTGAAATCTAGTAAATTTAATGTACACGGGCGAGCTTAATTCACTACTGAATTTTCTTCCAACAAACATTATAATTACGTGATTTGAGGAAGATGGGCACGTAATGTAGGTACAACAATATTTGAAAAAACAAAAACTACTAATTAACTGGTACCTACTTACTTAACTACCATTTTCGATATGTTGTCTGTTTATAATTATTTCTAATATCATCATCATACGATCGTGCGTCTTTCTTATGGGGTAAGCAGAGACTATAATCACCATTTTACCAGATGAGTCTATAACTCTATACCTACATCACTCTTATCGGCTTACATATTTCTGTGAGCGTGAAAATGTATCTATGTGTGTCTATGATACTGGCGATAGTGATAAATGAAGTACAATTTGGGCAGGCTAAAGTTACTTGTACTCAATTGTAAACGTCATCCGACCAGAATTCACAGAGAAATTGGTCTGAATCCACGATCTTGTTGTTTTTCACGCAAAAACTACTAAATGAATTTTGATGGAATTTTATGGCAACATTTTACCAACAGCCAGAGAGGTTGTTACTATAACTGTGAGTAAAACCACGGGCAATAGCTAGTATTTAAATAATTATTTAGAAGTAAAGAAATTGAGATACTTTCATAAAAGGATCTTATTGAAGACATGTCCTTGAGGAGTTACAAACTGACAGATAGACAGACAGCACTAAGCCCCTTGTTACTAAAACTCCTTTGAGGGGAATATAAATGTATAAGCGAAGACAGGCGTGAGAATATGATTGTTTATTTATCAAAATATATAAAGCTGTTTTTAAAAGAAAAATGCTACTTATGCTCCATGCAAAAATATGGACATCGTAGTCCGCTATTTTTTTCGTGGTTATTGGCTCCAGAGAAACGAATTTTTCTCATAGTATCTGGGTCTTATATACCTATGTTTTTATTTCTTTTTTTTTTTCAAACATAATAACTAAAAGAAATATGACCGTCCCAAAATCCCGCCTTTTTCAAACAAAAGCCTAATTAAAGCCTAATTTAACCTCTATCAGTATATATATTTTACTCGTTTAAATAATGCGGTTTCACTCTATTTCTGTCCGATATCCATTATCATACACATTACATTAACATATGAATAGAAAAATTCAAATTATAATGACATTTAGAAAAATTCCGCCATTTTTATTTACGAAAAACATGTTTATGAATAACATCGATGTACGAATCGAATAATTTTCCATAGGAAATAGGAAATTGTGAAAAACATCTCACTTTGTTTTATTTGTGTATTTAAAGTAGGTGCTAATTTATAGTAGATACCTATTTAACTATTTAGTTAATAGACTTGTTTTTATTATAAGTAAATAGTAGTACTGTATAACCACGGAGATAAGCTAGCTGTGCCCCTCAGTTTCACTCGCTTGTGATTCTGCGGAGGGTCACTCTTTTAATATACTTACTCGTAATAAATATTATGTCCTATTCTTAGTTATTATACTAAATACTAGTGGTTACCCACGTCTTGGTACGTGTGGATTTTACAAAATGTTCTCATTTTTGCAACATTTTTCATTGACGCTTCGCTTCTATCGTTCGCAGCCTGATGTTATTATAGCCTCCTTCGACAAATGGCCTATCCAATACTAAGATAATTTTTCGATTTCAAACTTCAAGTTCCTGGAATAGGCGCGTTCAAACAAACAAAGACAGAAACAAACAAACTCTTCAGCTTTAAAATATTATCTAATATATAAAATTCTCCTGTCGCGGTGTTTGTTATTATACTCCTCCGAAATGGCTCGACCGATTTTCGTGAAATTTTGTGTACATTTATTTTTCATACTCCTAAGTGATAAGGATTGTCTACCCCTGACATTTGTATGGCAAAACAACGTTTGCCGGGTCAGCTAGTATAATTTAAAATATTCTACCATCTATATAGAGAATAGTTTTCATTGATTCGCGACTATTAGCGGGAATGTGTTAAAGAATATTACTAAAAGAAAATACAATTTCATTTTGAACATTAATTGTAATAACACAAGTGGTTAGTACTCCTAGTGTGTAAGTGGGACAGATATATTAACGCAATACAGAGCGCACATCATGTATTCGTGACCTATATCTGACAGCAATCTGGATTAAATCAACACATAGATTAATTAAATGCAGATAGGATCTTGCCTATTTCATAAACATTTTATGACACAGACTAACTTCGAATATAAATGTTCATCGTAAAAATATCGTAAAAGTCAGACTTGGAGAGTATGATAACGTATTAAGAATACAAATGCGTATATCCTACTTCATTTCAAGTCATGCATAATGATTGTGATCTGTTGTGTACGGCGCTGAAGAATAATACTGGCAAACAAACTAAATATTGATCAGTTAAAACGGATATTGTGGCAGCAACGTAACAACAGACTTAGGATAGAATCTATCCTAAGTCTGTTGTTACGTTGGCAGATATAGCATCATTTCAATTCCCTTTCTAAGTCAGTTCAGGATAACCCAAAAGAGATAGTTCGAATCGAATCGAAATCAAAATGTTGCTTTCTCGGTTAAAAGTAATGATTGTTGTTTCGTGGTAGACTTCATCACAAGTAGCGAAAGAAAATAAATAAAAGAAACAGTGGCTACAAAAACCAGAAAACATAAAAGAAGAAGGATGACTTTGCCCAACTGCAGCATTGGGATACAAAAGGTATTCTTATATGAAGACCTAACCATAGTATTTATTAATCATCAATTTTATAACAAAACTAGCTTTTGCATGTGACTTCATTCCCGTGGAATTTAGAATATTTTCCCCCGCTTTTGCTTCGCTCCTATAGGTCGCAGCGTGATTTTATATATCCTTTCTTCGATAAATAAATAATATCCAACACTAAAAGAATTTTTCAAATCGGATCAGAGGTGCCTCAGATTGGCGCGTTCAAACAAACAAACTCTTTAGCTCTATAATATTAGTTATAGATATAATATAAAACTTAAGACACAAAATTTCATCGTTGCATTTTCTGAATGTCAACCGTGAAGAGACTGTATTATTAAATCATGAACTGGCTTTTGTTTGTCTATGCCAAGGTAATGTAGTCACGCCTAGATCAAGCAGAACGTGCTTTGTTGATTTATCAAGCCCCGCTAAGTCAATCTTAATGGGGTTCACGCCGTTAGAAAGTCCAACACAGGGGCTATAAAACTTTATGATGTACTTACCTACCTACTTATATAGTTTTTATCTCTTATCATACTATAATAGTAATCAGCAATGGTTTTAAATTATAGTCCAGCGGCTGGAAGCATAATAGTCCTAAACTCGTGACTATAACTCAATTGAGAAGCTTTATGGGGTAAATTTTTGAGACTTTTATTTTGTATTGTTTTATAAGTATAGGTGCCAATTCTGCTCTTACAAGATAGAATTATACAATATGAAATAACGCAGAGATTTTGATTTCCACATAAGAACAGAAAAAAGGACACAGAATTAAGTAATCCTGTAATCATTATTTTTCTTTTTTGCAAAAACCATAATAACGTAATAATCCAATGAAATTGCAACAAAAACAGATCATTTTTAATTAAAAAATACTACAACAAAATGCTAATGCGGTTTTAATTTAAACAGGTTTTCCAAAATTAATCAAGAGTTTATCAAAATTATTATATTATAGGAAGTACCTCATAATAGTTTAACTGGTTTTCTATGTTTGTCAACGGTTGCACAAAAATATTAACATATACAATAAATAATAAAGTGTTATGACCATCATTTGCATATTTATTATATATTGATTATAATTTTTAAACGTGTATTTACTTGGATAAGAAACACAGCTAGTATTATTCGTGTGTAATGATTTTATTTATTGCCTGAATCTTATTAAAAACTAAATATTGGGCGCCAACGTTATACGTTGTAAGTTAGATTTATGGCTGATTAAAGAATACATAATATGCTTCGAAAGTTTAGTTGAGAGCTTTCGTTATTTCCTTTTGAAACTTGAATAAGGCAGGTTTTTGATGTAAGCTTTTAGGATTTGAGGCCGTATTTAGCAACAGTAGTATAATTATATATTCATGAATAAACATTATATATGTAAGTTAATGTTATCTAAGTATGCAACAATCACAAAAAATCTAGTAGGAACATCTAAAAAAAAAAAAATATAGTAGGAGAAAATATAGTAGGAAAATATAGTATATATAGTAATAAAAAATAAATAAGAAAAATATAGTAGGAGGAAAAAATCTAGTAGGAGTTCTTTATATTATAATCTGAAAATCCCAATATGGCGGCACATAAACAATAACTTATTTATGTAGAGACACTTTAATGCACTAAAGACAATTTAGTTGTGTGATGAGTAATTTATAATAACCTATATATATTAGATCGATAAAAAGTATTAAAAAAGTACATCTGATTTACGACAATGGAGCCTTTTTCGACAAGAATTGATATTTTAGCGTAACCCGTGGGAAATGTGAAATTAATACCAGTCAATATATTTTTATTATTTGATTATAAATATTCTACATTAAAGCTATTAGGAAATACTACCATGTTTACAACTTCTTCATAGAGGCTACATGAACGTAGGCACAAAACTCTGATTAAATCATTGTTGTTTGTAAAATTTGGCTCATGTATATTATGTATACAGCTGAATTAAAACAATAAGTAAGTATCTAAATAAATAATATGTATGTAATTATAATAAATAATATTATATGGACACGACCTAAATACACAAACCTATTAAATTCCTATCTATTAATATTTTTAGCATAACTTAGAGCTCGCGCATTATATGAATGTTAGCTGCAGTAAATCGTATCTAGGTTTGAATTTTACTCCAGACAATATTCACCACCCTATTTTATCTCCCAGGTGCTGTATAAGTTTGCTGAGGGGTTAGTTTACATGAACTGTGAGAGACGGAAAACTTAAAACTAAAACCTATGTCAAGACGCCTGGTCATGACGGCACAGTAGACCAAAAAGCTTCCTAAAATGGATGAACCCTGTGTCCAGCAGAGGGACGTTAATAGGCTGGAGAAAGAATGAAAGAGGAAACGGAAAATGTACTAAAATAGCCCTACTATATTATTTAATTTTAGATCGAGATAATATGATGAGATATATCGTTAGTAAAAAACGATGCCTAATTTTTAGGTCAAATCTATTTAGATGTCTGTATGTGCGTACGTTGACTTGTTGCTAGACTAATTTATAGACACTTGATTTTTATCTTAATTTTAGAAGATATTTTTCACACTACCTACGCGTATTAATACGTCACTGGTCATTTCTATTTTTTGACTACTAAGTCAAACTACCAACTATGGAAGAAATTTCGATATGGATAGGTCGTGCAAAGTACAGTGTCACCACCCCATTTACTTCCCAGGGTGTTGTAAAAGCTAACTAAGGAACAATATAATTGTTATGTATGAAAGTTGGGGGTATTTTAATATCTTTTTGTTAAACAAGATTTTTATAAGTACCTGTATAATAGTGATTGTTTTGCATAAAATTATTATGTCATGTGTGCTACAAAGTGCAAGTTATATATTAAAACAATATTACCAAATCATTGTTTTATTGGACATAACAGTGGCGACGAGATATAAACTGGTTAAAAATGGAACACAGAGCAGTAAAATTTAAAGAATTTGATTTTCAAACAGACAATTGGGACAATTACATTGACAGATTAACATTCTGTTTTGAAGCAAATGGCATTGTGTTGGACTCTAATAAACGTGCAAATTTCTATACAGTGTGTGGCTCAAAAGTGTTTGATACACTCCTTGCATTAATCTCGCCCAAAAGAGCGAAGGATGTGTCGTTTAATGAAATTGTGGACATTTTAACAAAACATTATAGCCCTAAATCTAATGAAATATCGGTTTCATATCAATTTTATAAACGCGATCAGAAAGTTGGTGAATCTGCAGCTGAATATATCGCCCAGCTGAGGAAGATTAGCACTCATTGTCATTTTGTAGACTTGGAACGTATGTTACGTGACAGGCTTGTTTGTGGCATGAATGATCACAGATTACAGTATGATTTGTTAAAAAAAGAGAAGCTAAATTATGACGATGTGGTGGAAGCTATGTTGTCTTCAGAAAGGTCGGTAAGGGATGTCCGCATGATACAAAATGTCAATGGAAACTACACCAATGTTAAATGTGACTTCGAACCGACCGCGCCGAGTACGTCAACGACTTCAGTTACAATCAATGAACCTATGGATATAAATGCGGTACAATCGCACACAAATTCAAAACTTTGTTACCGTTGTGGCAGTCGACATATGGGAGAGTGTCGTTTTGTAAAGGCTACTTGTCGTTTTTGTAAAAAGATAGGACATATCGAAAAAATATGCATCGCGAAGAAGAAAATGTTAAACAAAAATATTAATTATACACAGGAAGACAATTCATTTATACAGTTAAATGGCATATACAATGTCAGTTGTACTAGACTGCGTGTACCAGCTTATGATGTTACGCTTCACATGAATGGCATACCCGTGACGATGCAAGTGGACTCCGGCGCTGGTTTCTCACTCGTGAACGAGCACACGTGGCAGAGACTGCGCTCCACACGGCCGCGCCCCGTCCTGCGCGCCGCACCCAATAACCTACGAACCTGGACCGCTACGCCAGTTACTGTACTTGGTCAAGCAATAGTGCACATTAACTTTAGAGACATTAAGTGTGTTCTACCTGTTATCGTTGCTAAGGGTACGGGGCCAAATTTAATAGGTCGCGATTGGTTTTCTTCTTTTAAGATAGCCATAAGCATTAATGCTTTATCAAGTTCTAGCACATCGATCACCAATGAAATGTTGCAGAAGCACGCTGAAGTTTTCAAGGAGGGTCTTGGTACCTACCGTGGTGACCCTGTTACTATCTATTTAAAACCTGATGCTACTCCTAAGTTTCTCAAGGCACGCCCAGTTCCGCTTGCACTGAAAGATAGAGTCGAAAAGGAAATAGATCGGCTAATGGCTGAAGGAGTTCTTCGCCCAGTTTCATTTTCACAGTGGGCAACACCCGTGGTACCAATTGTTAAGAAATCAGGTGAAATCCGTCTGTGTGGAGATTATCGCAGCACGGTAAACCAGGCTACAGAGTCTGATACTTACCCTATGCCTACTGCTAATGAAGTATTCGCTATTATTGCTGGAGGAAGATACTTCACTACATTAGATTTAGAACGGGCATACACACAAGTGGTTGTAGATGAGGAGACAGCTAAGTTATTAACATTGAACACCAGTAAAGGTCTGTAGACAGTTCACAGGCTGGCGTTCGGTGTAAAGGCATGCCCAGGTATTTTCCAAAGACTGATGACAGCATTGTTGGCAGGTATTCCAGGTGTTGCAGTGCTGATAGATGATATCATCATTAGTGGACATTCGTTAACTGATATGAGTCAACGTTTAGATACAGTACTAGAAAGAATTCACAAAGCAGGGTTGCGACTTAATGCTAGTAAATGTAAGGTAGCCAAAGAGTGTGTAGAATTTCTGGGTTTTATCATCGACACCAATGGCATTCATCCAGCGCCCAGTAAAGTGGAATCAATTATGAAAACACCAGAGCCTCAGAATGTGCAGCAGCTACAGGCTTTTTTAGGTTTATACAATTTCTATGAGAGATTCATACCGCACAAGGCTACTATACTAGAACCTCTCCACAGATTGCTGGACAAGGGTCATAAATGGCAGTGGACAGAACGGGAACAAAACAGTTTCGACACGGCGAAACAGTTATTGTCATCGGACATCACGTTAGTACATTATGATTTGAATAAACCTTTAGTACTTACTTGCGATAGTTCTGAATACGGAGTAGGGGCAGTGTTGTCTCATATCATGCAGGATGGGCAAGAACGTCCCGTCGCTATGAGTTCTAGGACGTTACATTTGCACGAACGCAAGTACTCGCAACTAGATAAGGAAGCTACAGCAATTATGTTCGGCCTTCAAAAGTTCCATAACTACCTAATGGGAAGAGAGTTTTCAATTGTTACAGACCATAAGCCTTTGGTCAGCATATTCGACCCTAAGAAACCCATACCGAACATTTTATCACCACGCTTAACAAGAATATCTATCGTGTTAACTTCACACAATTATAACATATTATACAAACCGGGTAAACAAATAGGCAACGCTGATGGTCTCAGTCGCTGGCCGCAACCAGTACCAGAGGAACCTGAACAACAACTTTGTGATATTTTATTGATGGCAGAGACTCCTGAAGACTTTCCTGCTGATGTGAATCAAATTGAAATCCTTACAAAAAGAGATAAAATTTTGTCACGAGTCATGCATTATGTGTTAACTGGTTGGCCTCCTAAAGTTGCAGAGCCACACCTACACAAATATTGGTTGCATCGTACTGAATTTTCTTTACATGAAGGTTGTTTATTACTGGGTTGTCGAGTAGTAATACCGTTTCCACTACGTCAAGATATTCTACGTGTTTTACATAAGACTCACAGCGGTATAGTACAAACTAAAGCATTGGCTAGGAGTTATGTGTGGTGGCCAGAATTAAATGATGATATAGAGTCAATGGTTAAAAATTGCACCAAGTGTCTCGAGAATAGGCACATGCCCCCTAAAACAGTTTGCAATTGGATAGTACCTACAAGGCCGTGGTCACGAATCAACATTGATTTTGCAGGGCCATATCAAAATAAGGTATTTTTAATAATTGTAGATTCATATTCACGATGGCCTGAGGTATTTATAGTGAATAATATGACCACAGAAACGGTTATACGCCATTTGAGGATGTTATTTGCTACACATGGATTGTGTGAGACATTAGTCTCAGATAATGGAACACCTTTTGTATCAGCTGAGATGAAAAATTTTTTGGGTTCCAACAAAATAAAACATATCACTACAGCACCATATCATCCGGCCACAAATGGTTTGGCAGAAAGGATGGTTCAAACAGTTAAAGATAAATTACGCAAGATGGATAATGTGTCATGGGATGTGAAGATACCAAACATGTTACTAGGGCTACGGGTGACACCTTGTGCAGGTACTGGCAAGAGCCCTTCTGAACTGTTAATGAATAGACGTCTAAGGACACTACTGGATAGTATACACCCAGATAGTAAGGTACATGATAGAGTAGAACAACAAATTAATAATAATGCTCGAAGAAAACATAGAGATACAGATGTGGGTCAAAGCGTAATGTATAGGAATTATGGAAAGGGGCCACGTTGGCTACCTGGCATGGTTACTAGTAGGAATGGACCATCTAGTTATCAGGTAGTATCAGAAGATGGAAGTAGTATTAACAGACATATTGATCAGCTCATAAAAAAGAAGGCTTTAAATTCGGAGATAAGAGGGGAAGAACAAGGTAATAGAGAGTTGATGCAGGATAGTTATATACCAATAGAAAGTCAAGAGCATAGTAGAGAGCAGGAACAGGGCGAAGATATTGTTTTAAGTCAAGAAAAGGAACAAATTATAGAAATCCCGAGTGCTGAGAAATGGGCTGAGATGTTAGGCATACCTAGTGATGCAGAGACCTCATATTCAGGGGGTAAACTGAAACACAGAGTATCAACATACACTAAGTCACCTTATGCCAGACCTAATGTCAATTATATTGTTTAATTTAATATTTTAAAGTTGTTCTAAAATAGTTTTGTTTATTTTGTATTTATGTTTGTGCATACTTGGGGGAAAGGTATGTTATGTATGAAAGTTGGGGGTATTTTAATATCTTTTTGTTAAACAAGATTTTTATAAGTACCTGTATAATAGTGATTGTTTTGCATAAAATTATTATGTCATGTGTGCTACAAAGTGCAAGTTATATATTAAAACAATATTACCAAATCATTGTTTTATTGGACATAACAATAATTAAGCAGTTAACGTCTATTGTGAGAGACACAAATCTCGAAACTAAACCCTGTGTCCAAACG
This sequence comes from Orgyia antiqua, assembly GCA_916999025.1. NCBI lineage: Eukaryota > Metazoa > Arthropoda > Insecta > Lepidoptera > Erebidae > Orgyia > Orgyia antiqua. The sequence goes on from OU779867.1 coordinate 18,583,177, forward strand.
CCTGGTCAGCTCGGAATAGTAGACCATAATCCCTCCCAAGATGGAGGAGGCACGTGCCCACCAGTGGGACGTTTTTGGGCTGGAGAGGATATATAAGAGTAAGTATATATTTTAATTCATTAAATTAACAAGCTGTAAAAAACAACTTATGCAGGAGTACAGAAGAGGATATTACAAAGAGAGGACGTGCGTACATTTGGATTTCAGTTGTAGCGAGGGGTGACTAAGAGTTTATTACACTTTGCCAAAACAAATAGCACCTAAGTAGTAAAGTAGGTAATCTTTTTTGTGCAATGTCTGTATATGATAACACGTTACAGTTGCTCGACTGGCCGTCAAATTATGGGGAAAGAATGTTCTTGGGTAGTGACCACGTATTGAACGACGCACAAATACGTCGTCATAATCTCAGATAGCCCCTGGATGTAAGCGATAGGCAGAATAGTAAATAATTTATTTAACAATGTGTTTGACATACTTGATCGCAGTGTCTTCTAAAATTACATTTATTTAAGTAGATATGTCCATGAAATGTGGTGATGGATTTAGAATTCAAGTGTCACCACCTCATTTCGTTCCCAGGGTGCTGTAAAAGTCAGTTAAGAGATACCTATTGTACATAAATATCTATCCTCTGTAAGAGACGAAATCCTCAAAAATTAGCCCTGGGCTAACCACACGTGTTCAGCGCGATCTAGTAGACCATAATCGCTCGAGTGCCTCGCAATGTGGAGGAGGCAACTGATCAACAGTGGGGCTTCAATGGGCTGAAGAGTGAGTGAGAGACGTGGGTAAGTGTAATAAGCACTTTAGTATTCCAGGGGTTTTATGAGACTTGAAAAGTCAAATACTTGCTTAGCATATTTCTCTAATTAAAGATTTCAAAAGTATTTTGCTTGTTAAAAAACTTTTATTTGTTATAAACTTTGAATGAGGGTGAGATATGTTCACAAATGTATGAAAAAAAAACTAAAATAGAACATTGTTTAAGAAATCAACCACTCATTATCTTCAACTCCTGGAGAGTTAAAGATAATGAGTGACTAGTACAATTTCGACAAAATTATGTAATTAGAAAAACCATTAGCACATGAAAAAGCACATCGAAAATATTTTAGCTTATCTAGAGATGCGATATCGTAGTTAGACATTATTTGTGTAGGTAAGTACTAACTATTATGTTTTTATTTACCAATCTACATATCTATTATTTGTGTAAAAATGTATTTATGTGTGTCTACGATACATACGTCATATGAAACGTCATTATTCTATGAAATACGATTTAGCCAGGCTAAAGTTAGTTGTACATCAACCCACCATCTGCTAAATCTGTGAATTAGGTACCTAGGTACCTATTTCACTGTACCTCATAGCTTGAACCTACTTACATATAGCACAACGTGTTTTTTGGATTAGAGAACGTAGTATTTGAGTTTATTAACACAAAAAATATAGATTAAACATTATTCTGTAGGTGTATTCATTAATTTATATTACTACCTTTATTGTAATCATCTTAGCGTTAAAATATTCCACTTGTAAACATTTTGGAGCTTTTAAATAGCGTAACAAATTAGCATAATGGCCGGGAGAGAAACAAAATGGCGGACATTTCACTCGATGAAGGCACAGGAAATAATTACATAAATCTGATGTAAGAGGGCTCAAATGATTTTATCTTTTTAGATAATTAGTCTGTGATATTAAAAAATATGTTATGTATATAAAAAATTAATATAGCCAAGTTTTTAAAATTGGAATTTATTTGGAGTATTTTTTTATTATTTTGATGAGTTACTTGGTTAGGTATGATCGCAATGTCCATGACATATATACAATATTCTATACCTACTAATATTTTGAATCTATACTTAAGATTAAAAAGCTAAAGAGTTTGTTAGTTTGAACGCACTAATCTCAAGGACTACTGGTCTGATTTGAAATATTCTTTAGTGTAGTACATATATCAAGGAAGGCTATAGGCTATATATCATCACGCTGCGACTATCAGCGGTGAAGCATCAGTGAAAAACGTTGCAAAAGCGGAGAATATTTTCTAAATTGCATACTAAATATCTTCGTATTAAGGAGGAGTACAAACCGTTACTGGATAAGACAACTGATGTGTAAAAAAGAATCTTTCACACTATTTTGGTTATATGTTTTAAACAAAAAGTTTCTTAGTTTAGTTTTCCATAGTAGTTTGCCCATCCTGAACCGAATATGGGAAAAAAAGTGCACTGTACTTAAAAGTATTACCTACATTTTTTTTTTTGTATTAAATTAATTTTACATAAAAATTTAAGAATTACGTAACAAATACAATCAGTTTTTAGCGCCAATATAATGAGAGGACGTGTGAGAAAATCAAACAGCGTGTTATAGCCTTAGGGCAACAAACACATAAAGTAAATATTATTAATAATTTATTATTTAACTGAATACGGAACATAGCCCTTGTCTGCAAAGGTCGAAGCTAATAATCAATATTGATCGCATACAGCTTAGTACATGCGATTATTTGACTGAAACGTGTTTGATACTGGTTTATTTTGAAAATATTTGTTGTATAAAAGTATTCCTATTTGGCCTCTTAAATAATAATCTAGCTTGCCCGCGATTTTGTACGCTTGGGATTTTTTATTTATTTATTTTATTTATTTAAAGCTCATACTTACATCTATCATTACAGGCCATACCTATTGCGATAGTGAAGTTTATACATATTATTACTCATAACTTATTGATAATCAATTTATGTAGATAGGTACATATCATTTAAGTAAACTATTACTAATATATCTAAGAAGGGCTCTGGTAACATCGTTCAATGTACAAGAGTAGATATCAATGCATTCCGTAACCGCATTTAAAGTGCGCATTGCTCGAGTTAGTGGTGCCTGCTGCAGCAAGTTGGTCCGCGCGACTGGTATCTCCAACAAGTGAGGCTGCCGTCGTCGTCCTACGTATTCATCGGGCACACGAAGAATTTCAGCGTTATGCGTTTTACCCCTTAGCACTTTAAATAAATAGATCGCTAGTCCGACTTCCCTTCTAACCTCCAATTTATAATACCCAACCATACCAAGTAGAAACAATGTGGGATATATTAAAGGGTATCCTGGATATACCCCATACTGCTTAAAATAAAGAAATCGTAAAAATTTATTTTGGACTTTTTCTAGCATTGCTTTGTATTTGTATTCATGTGGACTCCCAGACAGTTGCATTACATTCAAGGTGACTTTTGACTAGCGATTCGTAAAGCGCCTTTAGAGATCGTATGTTATTGAAATCACTAGCCTGCCTCAACACAAATCCCAGATTGCGGTACGCTTTTTTACAGACATCCACGATATGCTGTCTGAAGCTTAAGTCTGATGTAAATCGAATACCTAAATCCTTGACCTCCGTAACATGTTGCAATGTCTGACCATCTATACTATATTGATAATGACTCGGGTTTTTAGAACGAGAAAAAGAAAGAACGGCACATTTTTCTATGTTAAAAAATAGTTTGTTTTCCCTACTCCACTCATTTACCCTATCGATGTCTCTCTGTAGCAAAATATGGTCAGTTGATTTTTTTACAGCAATATATAATTTTAGGTCATCCGCAAATAGTAAGCACGATGAATCTTTAATTACCTGAGGCAGATCATTGATCATCAATGTGAAGAGGAACGGCCCCAAATTGCTCCCCTGACTGACTCCAGAATTCGTATTGTAATCTTCTGAAAAACATCCACCACAGTCCACAAACTGACGCCTGTTCGTAAAATAACTCGCAAAAAATCTAAGGGTAAGGGGCGTGAAACCCATGTTTGCCATCTTGAGAAGCAGTACATCATTGTCGACCGTGTCGAATGCTTTTCTGTAGTCTAAATATGTTACGTCCACCTGCATCCCTGCGTCAATAGTTGGCATCAAAGTTGTCATTAAATGTAATAAATTGCCGGTCGTGCCTTTACCCGGACGAAATCCATGTTGCGCATCAGAAAGATGAGCACTAACCTGGGCATATAAGCAGCTTTGTATGGTTGACTCAAAAACTTTAGCTGGTGCACTAAGTATGGCTATAGGCCTGTAGTTGCTGGTTTCCTTACCTACACGTCCCTTTGGCACCGGAATCACTCGGGAGAGCTTCCAGCGGTCCGGAAATTCTGCGGTACCAATACTTAGGCCAAAAAGATGTGATAATGGCTTCTCAAGTATGGACCGACAATCCTTAACGATAAAAGGTGGGATGCCGTCCGGCCCCACTGAACGCTTCGCTGATAAACAAGCAAGCGCCCGATGCACCTCCGACGGTTCCAGACGGATGTGAGCCCAAGTGCTGGTTAGAGCAGCTAAAGCACTTGCTTCGTTAACGTTGAGTTTAGCCGGCTCAGAGCTGTACACGGAATGAAAATATTTAGCAAATTCCGAGGCGCATTGTTGATTAGATAATACACGACCATCTTTCATTAATCTTTTATACGGAGCAGAATTACCTCTTTTCAAACGGACATAGTTCCAGAAAGCTTTAGGTTCAGATGCCAATTGATTCTGTAGACGATCTCGATAATCATCAGAAGCAACCTTCGTAGCCGCCTTAACTCGTGCTCGACAGACAGAGAATGCATCATAGTCTGTTTGCAATTTAGTCTTTTTAAATTTTTTATGCAAAATATATTTTAATTTAATATCCCTAATGATATCGGCGTTATACCAAACAGGATATATATATTTGGAGCATTTTGAATCCCTCTTTTTCCTAGGTACACATGTATCGAAAGCTGTATATATTTTATCATAGAAGAAATCTAATGCCAAATTTGGATCTTCTATTTGGTAAATTTCATTCCAGTCTATCTCATTTAATAAGTAATACAAATGGTGGTAGTCAGCTTTGACAAAGTTCCATTGCAGAAGCAGTGCATTATTAGAATGATGGCTAACCGATATAGAAAGATTAGTTGACAAAGGAAGCGCTGACGAGGGGACGTCGAGTAGAAGGGGCGGGTGGTACAGATCCACAGGCTGTAAGCACTCGTCCGCGGCGCACACCGTAACATTGCTGCGAGCACACAGCACAAGATCTAACTGTCTATTCATACAATTGGGTACCCTGTTACATTGAATGATATCACAAAAAGCCATAAAATATTCAAAATAGTTTTTGACACTGTCATTACAAGAATACAAATTAAAGTCTCCTAATATTATTACATTATTCTTATATTTCACACAAATTGATTCTAATATTTTAAACATCACCATGTATTCACTCTCATCAGTACGCGGAGGCAAATAAACAACACAACAAGTAAATAAATAACGATTATGTTTATAAATAGCAGCACATATTATTTCAAAATTGTGATTGTCAATAACATAGCCATATGGGATGGATACTTGCCGCAGCTCAAGTTTAGGCGCACTCACGAGAAGGACGCCTCCCTGCTTGCGACCGTCCGCTCGGTCGCAACGTAGTACCTGATAACCAGGCGGTACCAATTCCGCATCATAGATTGACTCGTGACAACCAGATTCTGTGATTGCATATAAATCTGTAACTGATGACTCAAGTAACGACATGAATTGTGCTAGCTTTGTTCGAAGTCCTCTAACATTTTGGTAGAAAATGCTGACGAAACAACTAGGCTTGTTGGGATTGGGTTGTTCCGGCTGCGCGGCGAAACCAAATCCATTCGCTGAATTCTACGTTTAGTGGCCATACATTTGAGTCACACAATTTTATGAAGTTACTCTCTAGGACGCCCACTCTGAATGAAGCGTAATCTCTTTCTGTTTTAGGGTTTAATTTCTCCACTAAAATATCAGATTCATCTCCTAGTATCTTACTAATATATTGGCGTAGCATAGACTCCGTTGTAGCCTTGTCTAGTCTCCAAACGTGTAAGTATTTTTTGCGTTCAACTGCCTTTAACGATAACTCGGAACAATTGCCACCTTTTTTAATCGGATTGCTTCTTTTTTTATTTTTTACTGTAGTCCAATTTTCGTTACTCATAGTTGCCGTTTCCTCTGTGTTCCTCTTAGCAACATCAGCGTAAGCAGTCAATCGCCCGGTAGTAGTATTCAACGTTACAGGTGGTTGTATTGAACCCTGTGGCACAATGGTTGTCGGTGCATACTGAGGTAACTGTGTTGTCTGGTTTAGAAAATCACGCCTTGAGTTTGTATCAGACGATGCCCAAGGTGAGCTGCTGCCATCAACTCTTGCCCGACTTTGTGGCTTTGGTTCATCAGTGATAAATATCCTATTCATTTTAATATTTTTAATTTCTTGTTCTAATTTAAAACACCGATCGTTTGCAACGCTTAAATCTTTCTTTAGTCTACTATTTTCAACTAATAAGGGTTCTATTGCCGACTTAATTTCAAGTGCAATTTTTTTCTCCATTGTCAATAATTCCGTTTGTAATATTTCCTTTAACATATCCATCATATTTGGTACAATAATCTCTTTAGACAGAGTGCAATCCATAGTATTCAAGTTACTTTCGTCGTAAGGTACACGCTTTTCAGATAAACATGATCTAGAACTCATACCACGTACCGGAGTGTCATCCGACACGCGTATCCGGCGGGCTATATTCGTACAGGCTTCACATTTGTACTTACTTTTTAGATGGGTTAGGTTCTCCGAGGTCTGGTCAGGGGTGATGTTCAAACATGTGAGATGAAATCCTGTCTTACATCCATTACATGCAATCAGCTGATTAGCCTCAACTTTATTCTTGCATACGACACAATTCATTGTAACATTAACTCACAATAATACGGGCGAGCGAGATAGATTTACCTGCCCGCACCAAGAGTAAATGAGAGAAATGCACGGCTCGCGGCCGCCGCTTGCTGGACGTTAGTTTATAAATTCCGTTCGTATAAAAGTACCAAAAAAGCCAATTATCCACTGAATTACACTCTAGAATAACACAGTATTAGACTAAAGGATGTTTACTAAACACTTATAACACCACTTAAACAGTCTATATGCAACATTTTGTGGCTAAAACAAATATATAACCGATATATAACCGAGAGCGATCTCACTCGTACCATCTTGTTATAAACTCTATTTAGAAAAATTTGCCCCGTTTTTGGCAACATTTTTCACTGATGCTTCGCTCCTATTAGCCGTAGCGTGATGTTATATAGCCTATAGCATTCCACGATAAACGTACTATTTAACAATGAAATTTTTTTTTTTAAATGTATTAGTGATTTCTGAGATAAGAGCGTTCAAACAAACAAAATCTTCAGGTTCTTAATATCAGTATAGATTTACTTAAATATATATACATAATGTATTTTCTATTTCTGTCTGTAAAATAGGGGCCTCGCAAAACTGATATAGCCGGAGCACGAATTTAGCCTTACGCCGCCACTGGCAGAATATGGCAAAGGGTGAACTCCGCGCTAAAAAGCAAATAGAGAAAAATGCTACTAGGATAATATTGTGATGATGAAGATTACGGCAAAAGGTTGCCTGGAAGAGATCCCTGACAGCGATAAGACCGCCGATTGTACATTAATTGTTTGTAGATAATTTAAAAACTCTGTATTGTTGGTGTGCAACAAAGTATATTGTATTGTATTTTATTACGGCAAAAGGCTGAATATATATCTTTACTTATTATAGAACAAAGCCGTTATTTTTGTATGTATGTCCCTATGTGAGTTAATATCTTTAAAATTACACGACGAATTTTAATGCGGTATTTTATAATAATTAGATAGAGTGGTTCAAGTTCAAGTTCAAGTTCGTTTTTATTATTTTTCTTCTAAATTCCACTCGTACGGATTTGCGGGCAACTGTTAGTGATCAAATAAACTAGATGTTATTACACATGAAACTAATAATAAGTAATTATCCGGAACACGGAACCCTTTAGTTGATATACGTAAGGTCGCGTACACAATCGTAATAAAACCTTCATTATATTCACACCTCTTATATTGTAGTGTTAGTGTATACAAGGATTTATTCTGATGTCGATGTTCTTGAACTAAAAACTTCGTTTATTTTGGTATCGAACATCGGCTTACCTTGGTTTTAGGGTACCGTAATAACAAATGTCGTAACAGATCAAGAATATAGAAGACACCATCTTATTCCCTATCCACGATGCTACAACCTGGATAAAGTATACCTATATAGATAGTATCTATCTCTTTCTTTCTATTTGAGGCAGATTTTACCTAAAATTTTTTTTCAGAAAAAAGACGTTTCGTAATCCTCTTTCTTCGTGAACAATTAAACCGATTTTTTTTTATGCCATATTATAATAGACAAAGAGTATATCTATGCTTCTAATACTTTCTTTTTTGGTAAAACCTTACTAAATTTGTGTGATAGACGCTGCAAGTTCATCTAAAAAAAGGAAAAAATACGGGATTTTTGGATGGTCATTGAAAATTTTCTATACTTCCATACTAATATTATAAAGCTGAAGACTTTGTTTGTTTGAATGAGCTAATCTCAGGAACCACAGGTCCGATTTGAAAAATTCTTTCAGTGTTGGATACTACATTTATCAAGGAAGGTTATAGGCTATATACTCGTAACATCACGCTGCGACTAATAGGAGCGAAGCATCAGTGAAACATGTTGCAAAAGGTACTTTACACTTCCATTCATTGTTATTTATACGGAATCCGAAAGCCAATCTGTCTTACACTTGATTATTTTATTATTATTGTACAGTAAAGATTCCATGTATAATAATGTTTCTATTATCACATACTTGTTTATTGCTATGCTAAAAAGTATATCCGCGAAGAAATAAACAATTATATTTCTTATAAATAAAATTATCTTATCTAATCTTATCTTTGTATCAATTCAAAAATCTTAGATAGTTGTATACCAGAGACGCCAAAGACCGTGCAAAAGACGACGATTTACCAGATAGTCAATACGCGTTCCTTCTTAATGTACGTATCCTTAGCCTGGCTAAATCGCACTTCAGGGTCTAATATAATTAGGTATTAAAAAAAAAAGACGTGTGGCACTCGGGGACTGCCACGGTAAAGCTATTACATAGCACTTTTTTATCAACTTATGTATTTACAATTATTTATTTATTTTATTTATGCAAGAATCTAAATACCATAAACTAAAATAATATTATTAATCCTTATTTACTGATGCTTACATCTGTCCATTGTTTATGGTAATTATGATAAAATAGCGATTGTCAATCAAAAGTCAATGTGTTTTAAATTAAATGTCAAATGTTAATCTGTTGGTATACAATTTTACTTTAGACATTATTTTACATTATTAAAATCTGAAATACGCTGTTACCTGAACTTTTAGGATATATGTTGTCGATTCAAAATCCTTATTTGAATACGTTGTTTAATTTGAGGAAGGCGTTTACCCTTGGTGTCAACAGTATGAAATAAATTGCGGGGCGAAGAGGGGATTACGCATGCGCAGTAACGGCGATAATGTAAGGTTTTTTCGTTACCTACGGAATTTAAATTTCGAATTTTGTGGATTTAGTCTCCACGCTCAAGGCCCGCGATAGAAGCTATGCAATAGTTTGAAAAGCTGAACTGACTGATTTCTGAAAAGATAACCATCAGATCCTGACCTGGTACCAATGGGACAACCTAGGAACCACTAACTTTCAAATGAAAAAATAATCATTAAAAGCTTAAATTCCATGCGTACGAAGTCGGCTAACAACTAGTTTATAATATCCGTATTCTAGCACCTACAACACCAGTAACTAAGCTCAATTAAGGACCAGAGGACATTGAGTGAAATGTCCATGAATATTTATTTATTGTATTCCACGTTTGATCTTCACAGAGGTCAATAATCTTTCGCTTAGAAAGTTGTTATGAAACCTAAGTTAGACTTTATAATTTAATTCATTATAGATAAGTATTGATAAACAAAACCAGTCAAACACTAGTTTATTTACATCCTAATGGTTCCGTATAAAAGAAATGGAAAGTAATAATTATTATTAGGAGAGTGCTGCGTATAAATGTGGAAGAAAAAAGTCTAGAGGAAGACCTAAGAAAAGATGAATGGACTGTGTGAACGAGGACATGAAAGAAAGATGAGTTAACACAAACATAAATAAATATATATTCATGAACTTTTCACACAACGTCCTATGGTCCCAAGCTAAGCTAATATGCTTGTGTTATGGGTACCAGAATACGGATATAATACATAAACTACTTTTCTTTTGTAAAAACATACTTATAATACATAGAAAACATCCAGACGCAGTACAAACATTTGTATGACAATTATAAACATCACATAAAATGATTGTTCTATGCGGGAATCGAACCCGCGACCTCGTGAACGGCAGTCCGTTACATGAACCACTGGACCACGAAGTCCATCACAATAATATGACTGCTGATGGAAGACTATGGAAGAAAAAGACATGTTGCGCCGACGAATAATGGGATAAAGGCAGGAGAAGGATGGTTCCTTATAAAAGAAATCCTCTTCCTAATCTATCTATCTCTCCTCTATTCTATCCTACTAATATCATAAATGTGAAAGTTTGTGAGTATGGATGTTTGGCTGTTTGTTACTCTTTCACGCAAAAACTACTGAATGTATTTTAATATACTTTACTCTAATGTAGTATAGACATCAGAATAACACATAGGTTACAATTTATTATATTTATATTGGTAACGATTCAACGTGCACAACTCAACTTAACTAAAAAATGAAAATTGATGTTGTGTTGTCTTTATCACAATTCTTATTCGGCAATGTTTACAAAACTTTTTTATTAGAAAATCTGTATATTGAAGACGATTTTAATTTATATAAATGTACACAATGAAATAGCCAATTAATCAAAATACGTCGTTTTCATTTTTTAGTTGTACACGTAGAATTGGTACTATTGTGTGAATTGTCTAAAATCTATACTAATACTAGCTGTCCCGGCAAACGTTGTTTTGCCAAGCTAAAAAAAAAGTTTGAAAAATAGATGTTGGCCGATTCTCAGACCTACTGAATGTGCATGTAAAATTTCATGAAAATCGGTCAAGCCGTTTCGGAGGAATACGGTAACTAACACTGTGACACGTGAATTTTATATATAAGATTATAAAGCGGAAGAGTTTGTTTGCTTGTTTGAACGCGCTAATCTCAAGATACACTGGGCCGATTTGAAAAATTCTTAGGGCATTTATCGAGAAAGGCCTTAGGCTATAGACCAGTAGAAGTGAAGCAGTAGTAAAAAATGTTGCTAAAACGGGGAAAATTTTCTAAATTCCACGCGGACGGGGTCGCGGGCAACAGCTAGTATGATGATAAGTAAGTAGGAATTCCACAGGTACGAAGTCGCGGGTTACAGCTAGTTAATAAGGTTTATAAAACCAAAAAGTTTGTATGAATGTAAGAATGTTTGTTGTTATTTCATGCAAAAACTACTGAATAGATTTTAATGACCCTTTGATGCTTAGTATTTCTTGCCGTCGCAGCAAACACCGACATCTTTTATACGACTTCAAAAAAAGAAGGAGGTTCTCAATTCGTCTGTATGTTTTATTTTTATACTAGCTGCCCCGGCAAACGTTGTTTTGCCATACAATTCTGTATAAAATAAAATTTCATCAAAATCGGTCCAGCCAATTTGTAGCCTATGTGTTATTCTGATGTATAAGCTATATTGTGGTAAAGTTTCATTCAAATCCATTCAGTAGTTTTTACGTGAAAGAGTAACAAACATCCATACATACATCCATACTTACAAACTTTCGCCTTTATAATATTAGTAGGATTTGTACCTCATAATCAATCATTTGTGTGATTTTTCTAATTGTCATACAAATGTTTGTACTGCGTCTGGGTGTTTCTATGTATTATAAGTATATATTTACAAAAAAAAAGTAGTATATGTATTCTATCCGTATTTTGGTACCCATAACACAAGCATATAAGCTTAGCTTGGGACCAGAGGACGTTGTGTGAAATGTCCATGAATATTTATTTATTTATATTTATTTATTTATAACTTTTAACTGCGAGAAGCGTTTTAATGATTTCATTTTATTTAAAAACTGATGGTTCCCGTGTGGTCCTGTTGGCACCAGGTCAGGATCTGATGTTTATCTCCGGAGAAATCATGGAAAACTCTCAAATTTCAAAGGGAACTATGTCGATTAAAGATATTTTTTTTAAATATTCAATTATTGTAAGACAGCTTGGTGACAAACGGATAGACGTCAGATTCTCATTATTAAAGTCCTAATAAGACGACGGAATCTTATTGAAAATTACTATGGATAAATAGTAGGGTTTCACCTTAAAATGAAACCCTAAAACTATACATCCTTAGATACATGTTATCACAGTAATATTGACGTAAATAACATCCGGGATGTAATAATTATTTACTGATTGCAAATAATTTCCTCAACACTCCATCTTAATTATAAATAGCCGTTTTTATACAACATTGCTGCCAATTCTATGCGCATGAATAACGAAACTTTACTAAACATGAATTTTGATAGTGTCGATAACACAATTTGGCAATGTTAATTCAACTTTCTTGATAAAAAATCTGTATATACAACGTGTTTCAGAAAGGTGTAGTCATATTTAACCACCGTTACACATGGCCGGTGACTAGGCACTAGGCATGGATGAAATTACAAATACTAGTTATATTATGACTTTTATGTGTTCATAAAAGTTTAATTAATTTATTAAATTAATCGATCTTCTTTAAATACAACACAACTATGAGGTCATCTTTTATCGTAAGGTTCAATCGCATTCAATAAACCGTAAACATCTCATAATTGATGCGTTTCTGGTAGTTATTTAATAGTAGGCAATAAACAAAAAAAACTTATCAACTGTATTTTTCTATGTGTAACTGTAATGTTTATAATATTTAATGCCTTTCTAGTGCAACTTTAAATTATGACTACACCTTTCTGCAACACGTTGTATAATAGACAGATTTTTGTTGCAAAAGATTATAAGTAATATTAATGTGCACAATGAAATAGCAAATTTAATCAAAATACGTCAATAATTGTTCTCATTTTTAATTAAGTTTAGTTGTGCATGTAGAATTGGCACCAATATCAAGAAAATAATGTCAAAAACAAATTATATCCTTACTACTTTTATTTACTTAAATGTGTGTTTGTTTTTAACGCAAAAAATTAATTAACAGTTTTTGAAAGTACAAATATGACATGTATACATGTAGCATATTTTTTTAATTAAACTTCATTTTACGGATTTAGACGCGTATATTTGTTTTAAATTTTGGCCCGACGTTTCGGAGACTTTGCAGTCACCATGGTCACGGGTCAATAATTTAAAACAAATATAAATAAATAAATAATATACGCGTCTAAATCCGTAAAAAGTAGTTTAATTTTAAACAAATGAGTCGCGCAAGTGTTAGAGAATATTAAAAAGCATATAATTAGAGATGTATGCAAGTGTCTGCCAGTTCGATTCCACCTTAAAATAATTTTATTGTTTGATAAATAACAAGAATTTGCAAAGTTCTTGAATAATGTAAGTGTCTAATGGTCCCAAGCTAAGCTTATATGCTAGTATTATGGGTACTAGGATATGGATAGCACTTACAACCGTCGGGCATGTATGACCAGATGTATGAGTGTGGATGAAGCCAAGGAAGTATGCTTCGATCGTAGCAGATGGCGCTCTATAGTCTCTGCCTACCCCCATGGGGAAAAGGCGTGATGTTATGATGATGATGATAGGATATGGATATACTACATATACTACTTTTCTGTTGTAAATACATACTTATAATACATAGAAACACTCAGACGCAGAACAAACATTTGTATGACATTTATCACACAAATGATTATCCTATGCGGGAATTGAACCCGCGGCCTCGTGAACGGCAGTCCGTCACATCGAATGATTAATAAATAGTTAGTTATCTTTGAGATATGCAAAATTACTGTTAAACGTTTAGCCCTATTCATGAACCACTTCATGTGAATATATTAAATTATTTTTACATACAGGATGCTTCAATTTCATAATATGTAAAAATTTTGACTCAACAATCAGAAATAAAGCTTTAGCGATTGCTTCGTCTACATTTTTTTATGGAAACGCTAATTCTTATCATACTATGTAACACTTCCACGCGTAGGTACGAAGTCGCTGGCGACATGTAGTATAGATAGAAAAATCCAATCTCAGAAAGACTCCAATGATTTTCTGATATTATTTCTATGTTTTTACTTACGAAGACAAAAAAATTACATAAATATACCTATCCCTATTCTGCTATCCACAATACAAGCAAATAAGCTTAGCTCCGTCGGTGACGGATTTATATATAATTCTTAACATACTATGTACTGTAATAAGATCTATACTAACATAGCAGACCCGGCAAACGTTGTTTTGTCATACAAATATCAGGGATAAACAAATATAATTTGCAATAAAATAATATTGCGACTATAAATTGAAATGTAAGCTATCCTATCTTTCAAGTTGGGTCGAATTGCACACGGTGTGAAAATCAAATTTAAAATCGATTCAGTAGTTTAGGAGTCTATCGCGGACAAACAACGTGACATGTAATAATTTTATATATAAAGAAGATTATAAAGCTGAAGAGTTTGTTTGTTTGTTTGTATGTTTGAACGCACTAATCTCAGGAACCACTGGGCCGATTTGAAAAATTCTTTCAGTGTTAGATAGGGCATTTTCGAGGAAGGCTTTAGGCTATAGAACATCACGCTGCGACTAGCAGGAGCGAAGCATTAATGAAAAATGTCGTTGGGAAAACATTCTAAATTCCCAAAGCGGATGGAGTCGTGTCCATAAATAAATTTTAGCCGTTCATCGATTTTTACACCTATGGCACTTTTGCACTTTTATGAATCTAATCTCGGGATTTATTTTTCGATGAGATACAAACTTAATTCCTTTACACGGTTTAATTAATCTTATCTTATATATAAAATTCACGTGTCACAGTGTTAGTTACCGTACTCCTCCGAAACGGCTTGACCAATTATTATGAAATTTGATATAGAAAGAAAGAAAAGAAAGAAAAAGTTTATTTCTAACTTGCGAACATGGTTACATAATAAAAAGATAGAAGTTACAAACATCATAATATAACGAAAGTACAATATTAAAAGAATAAAAACTAGGTAAATAAATTACTTTTGACAATTAGGAATACACATTAATAACTAAACATATAAATAAACACTTGATAAAAAAAATAAACAAAAAATAATAAAATAAAATGAAAATAGTAGTAATAATTTATGCTAGCAACCCGCCCGCAAGTGAAATAGGATCACTGCTCAGCTTTGTGTTGTGGAATTGCTTCCCAACGCTGATTTTCAGCAGTGTCCGCCAATCAGAACATAGACTGTAATAAATCGTCACGACACCCCGATGAAGGGGATACTAAAATGCAGAAAAATAATACACGGAGAGAAAAAAAAAGAAAAAATTACAAATAGCATTATACCCATTAAATACCCATTATACAGTAGAGCACAGAACCTTCTTCTTTTTGAAGTCGGTTAGGAGAAAAAAAAAAAAAGTCAAGCAAAAAAATAGAAACAAACTACGACAGTGCAGGCAAAGGCGGTTAAAGGCATACAGCGATGGTAGGTAACATTTACACCAGCTACATTGTTATACTCTGAGCACAAGAACAGACAAAAATAATTTCAGGGTTTATTTGTTTGTGGTATTTAGGATGTTTTCAGTCTGTGCAAGAGTCATAGACAACAGACGCTGAACAAAATGGTTGTTCTGTGTTTACAAACCTTTCAGGCTTGAAAAAAAAATAAATATAATAACAAATATTACAACAATAATGTTATTTAGTTTAATGCATTATGCATTGGGTACATTTCAAAAATGGAGCGATATTATGAAATATGGCAAAACAACGTTTGCCGAGTCAGCTAGTAACATTATAGAAATAATTAACACAAATGTTTTAATCTTTACTTGATACTCTCTCTTTCTCCAGCCGATTTACGTCCCACTGTTGGGCACGGGCCTCCTCCACTTTGGTAGGGATTTTGATCTATTGTGCCACGCTGACCAGACGTGTTTATTTCCGAGTTTTCCATCTCTCACAGAGGATGTTATCTGTATACAATATGCCTTAGCTAGTTTTAACCTACCCGGGGAAGGAAAAGGGGTGGTGACACTTGTATTCTTAATCCGTCACCACACGAACAGTACACAGTACAACATACAAAATATTATTTTACTTACTCTAACATCACTCTGTATATACTCGTACATTTTAAATAATTAACATAACTATTTACTTTGTATGTAAATTGTTGAATATAATTAAATATATTTTGTAAACTTACTTGTGTACAAATATTAACATTAAATTTTAGTTAATTTAATACGATGTTAATTAAGATAAAATTAATCATTAAATATTTTTAATTGTCATTTTAATAAATTATAATTTATGTAAAATTGATTTAACTGATTTAAATGATTGATTTAATTTAAGATATGAGAAGCTGCTGTTAGTATGTTTGTTGAGATTTATGGGGTGAACTTTCTCTTTGCTTAGACTTGTCTATCTAAACGATATTTTATATTTATACTAAAACTAGCTGACCCGGCAAACGTTGTTTTGCCATACTAAAAAAAAAAAGTTTGTAAAATAGATGTTGGCCGATTCTCAGACCTACTGAATATGTATGTAAAATTTGAGAAGAATCGGTCAAGCCGTTTCGGAGGAGTACGGTAACTAACACTGTGACACGTGAATTTTATATATTAGATAAACGATATTTTATATTTATACTAAAACTAGCTGACCCGGCAAACGTTGTTTTGCCATACTAAAAAAAAAAAGTTTGTAAAATAGATGTTGGCCGATTCTCAGACCTACTGAATATGTATGTAAAATTTGAGAAGAATCGGTCAAGCCGTTTCGGAGGAGTACGGTAACTAACACTGTGACACGTGAATTTTATATATTAGATTATAGGGCTGAAGAGTTACTTTGTTTGAACGCGCTAATCTCAGGAAATGCTGGTGCGATTTGAAAAATTCTTTCAGTGTTGGATAGTACCTTTATCGAGGAACGCTATAGGCTATATAATATCAAGCTGCGACTAATAGGAGGTAAGCTACAGTGAAAAATGTTGCAGAAATTGGGAAGATTGGGAATTATTGGTGGCAAATATTTCTCTAATCAACTAAGTGTTCAATCTTTGCCGCAGGTCATTTATAATTCAATTCCTATAGCCTTTTCCAACACAGCCAAAAACCTAGGTATTTATATGGATCACCAATTGTCTTGGTCTGCTCACATTGCCGAAGTAAGCAAAAAGGTCTATTGCTCATATCAATCTCTCAAGCGTCTCCAAAAGTTTTTGCCTCACCAAACCAAAGTTACATTAGCTCAAACTCTTCTCTTACCTCTTTTAGACTATGCTGATGTATGTTTCCTGGATGCAACGGAGGAACTAGTCAATAAACTGGAAGTCTACAGAATTTGTGTAACCGCTTCATTTTTGGCCTCCGGAAGTACGACCATGTGTCAGAATTCCGGGCTAAATTGGAGTGGTTACCGATTCGACAGCGTAGGGACTCTCATGTTCTTGCTCTCCTATACTCTATAAACTTCATAAACTCTGTACTTCATAAACCTAGTTCTCCTCAGTACCTTCGAGAACGCTTCGATTATCTAGTCCCTAGAGACAAACCCTGTCGCACAACTTCTTCTCTTCTTCTTAGCACTCCTCCACATACTTCTAGTCGGTATGGTGGGTCTTTCACTATACACGCAGTTCGTCTCTGGAATTCCCTTTAACATTCCTTGCGCGATAGCCCTTCTGTGGACGTTTTCAGGAAAAAAGTATAAAAATATCCAAATAGTTACGTAGGTATGTATTTATTATGTTCGTATGTGTATATGTATATGTATATGTTTGTGTAGATATATTTATATTTGTATCTAAGTAGGTTTACTTTTATACCCGTGTATGTATTTTATCACTTTCTACAACTGCTAATCTATTCTTGTTGTACACCTAGCTATCCTGTTATTACTATTTCTTGACTCACTCAAGAGTTTGCTGGAAGAAAACTCAGTATTGAGTTAAGCTCGCCTTTGTGCCTATATATTTATGCTTATATCAACTATGTTTGTTCTTCTATATGTACAATAAAGCATAAATGAAATGAAATGAAATGAAGATTTTCTAAATTCCACGCGTAGGTACGAAGTCGCTGGCAACATGTAGTATAGATAGAAAAATCCAATCTCAGAAAGACTCCAATGATTTTCAGATATTATTTCTATGTGTTTACTTACGAAGACAAAAAAATTACATAAATATACCTATCCCTATTCTGCTATCCACAATACAAGCAAATAAGCTTAGCTCCGTCGGTGACGGATTAAGAATACAAGTGTCACCACCCCATCTCCTCCCAAGGGTGCTGTAAAAGTCAGCGAAGGGATTTGTATACAGATAACATCTTCTGTGGGAGACGGAAAACTCGAAAATAAACCATGTGCCAACACGCCTGGTCAGCGCGACACAGTAGACCATAATTCCTCCCAAAATAAATAATAAATAAATAAATAAATATTCACGGACATTTTAACAACGTCCTCTGGTCCCAAGCTAAGCTTATATGCTTGTGTTATGGGTACCAGAATACGGATATACTACATAAACTACTTTTCTTTTGTAAATACAAATACATAGAAAACACCCAGACGGAGTACAAACATTTGTGTGACATTTATGGATATCACACAAATTATTGTTCCAAGCGGGAATCGAACCCGCGACCTCGTGATCAGCAGTCCATTACATAAATATAGGAGACCCGTGCCCAACAGTGGGATGTAAATGGGCTGGAGAAGAAGCTCGGGCGCAGACTACATTGTTTGAAATATCCAAAAATATATTTATTTACTAATTTTGTTTATTATTTCGCTCAAAGTCGAAGTCAAAGTCAAATATTATTATATCAAACAGGCAAGACAAACATGCTCTTTTTAAACGTCAGAAACTAGGCGTTCGTTCCAAAAAGGAATCATATGGAGAAGAACAGACAAGAACCTCCATGGATTTTGTCCAATCAGTCAAAGTATGATTGTATTAAAATATGATCATAATAGGGATAAGTAACATAGTTATAGTCAATAAAGCACGTAAATGTATGTAGTTAGGATAACAGTCACCCACCCACATATTGGCCTCGTCAAGGTCCACTTAACCTCGCACGTTTTAATGATCAACGTAATGATACAAGGCTGATCATATAATCGTCTGTTTTACAATCACAAAACATACATGTAAACAAACATCCAAATATATAATACTTAATATTTGAGTTCAATAAAAAAATAAATAAATAAGGTCAGCGGCCTTCATGTGCCTTTGAAATTTGAGGGTTTTTCTCGATTTCTCAGGAGATAACCATCAGATCCTGATCTGGTGCCAATGGTAGCAAACGGGAACCACCAGCTTTCAAATAAAAAAAGAGGTAATCCTTCAAATCGCTTTAAAAAACCATAAAAAAAACATACAGACGACTTGATAAACTACTCCGTTTTTTGAATTCGGTTTAAAAAAAATAATGGTACCGATCCTGCGTGCACAACTAATCTAAACTTAACTAAAAATTGAAAACAACTACTGGTGTATTAAAATTATTTAGCTATTTTGTTGTACACATTTTTATTAATTATAATCGTTAGTTAATATACAGTTTTTTTATCAAGAAAGTTCAGTTAACATTGCCAAATTGTGTTATGGACACAATCAAAATTCATTTTTAGGGTTCCGTACCCAAAGGGTAAAAACGGGACCCTATTACTGAGACTTCGCTGTCCGTCCGTCCGTCCGTCCGTCCGTCCGTCCGTCCGTCCGTCCGTCCGTCCGTCTGTCACCAGGCTGTATCTCAAGAACGGTGATAGCTAGAGAGTTGAAATTTTCACAGATGATGTATTTCTATTGCCGCTATAACAACAAATACTAAAAATAAAATAAATATTTAAGGGGGCTCCCATACAACAAACATGATTTTTTTACCGTTTCTTGCTCTCATACAACAAACGTGTTTAATTAAGTATTGTGTGTGTTGTTTGCTCATTTATTAATAACGTATGTTGCATAGATAATGGTACGGAACCCTTCGTGCGCGAATCCGACTCGCATTTGACAAATTTTTAGGTAAGTTTTCTCCCAAAGTGGGGAAGCCCGTGCCTAACAGTGGGATGTTAACGAGCTGGGGAGATACAGAGAGACCTGGCAAAACCATGAAAGATAAAATGCTATAACAATTTAGAACTTAAAAGTTCATTATCTTAAATATTGTTTTTATTGACATTTTTCACAGAACGTCCTCTGGTCCCAAAGTAAGCTATATTTATATGCTTGTGTTTTGGGTACGAGATACGGATATAACTACTACATATATTTGACGAGCCTCGTGGTTGAGTGGTTTATGTAACGGACTGCCGATCAAGAGGTCGCGGGTTCGATTCCCGCTCGGGACATACATTTGTGTGAATTTACTAATTGTCATACAAATGTTTGTACTGTGTCTGGGTGTTTCTATATATTATAAGTATGTATTTACAAAAGAAAAGTAGTATAATGTATTCTATCCGTATTCTGGTACCCATAACTCAAACATACAAGCTTAGCTTGGGACCAGAGGACGTTGTTTAAAATATCTATGAATATTTATTTATTTATTTTTTTGTAAATACATACATATGAAATATAATTATACATAGAAAATACCGAGACGCAACACACATTTATATGACGTGATTAAATATCGCACCAATAATTATACTGTGCGGGAATCGAACCCCAGACCTCGTAAACGGCAGTTCGTTACATGAACCACTAGATCACGAAATTCATCGTCTTTACTAATTTGTCAGTTTATTTATTTGACTACAAATCTGTGACCATTTCGTAAGAATAAATGTCATAATAGCCATAAACATTATAGATATACATATATACAAATTATACCATAGTCGGCCATGTGCTAACACGAGGCGCCATATTCAGAGAATTGTTGCGACATTCATTAGTTTTTATGTATATTTGACATAACAAATACATTTTACATACAAAGACTACGCCTTGATCTTCAGGGCATCACCAAAACCCTGGCAGTGCCACCTACCGGGTCCAATTGTGACTCTAACTATTGTCCAATTCACTAGAAAATGCTATCCTATAGATTAACAAAAACCACATCCAAATCCGTTGTACAGTTTTGAAGATGTAGCTAGCTTAAATAGGGATATACATATATATTGTTTTATCTATATGTACTAATATTATAAAGCTGAAGAGTTTGTTTGTTTGTTTGAACGCACTAATCTCAAGAACCACTGGGCCGATTTGAAAAATTCGTTCAGGGTTAGATAGGGCATTTATCAAGGAAAGCTTTAGGCTATATAACATCACACTGCGACTAATAGGAGCGAAGCATCTGTAAAAAGTGTTGCAAAAGCGGAGAAAATCTTCCAAATTCCACGCGTATGAAGTTGCGGGCAGCAGCTAGTGATATGTATAAAAATATAGATTATACAAAATATAGATACAACAAAGCTTAAAAGCTTGGTAAAAACAAGTTATCTAAGGTGTGTTTTACACGCGCTTTTAGGCGCATGTACACTTTACAAGTTGGTAACAGTTACACAATGTTTCGTTTGTTTGTTCGTCGCGAGGTCGTAACATACTGTTGCCTTCAACTCTTACATAGACTAATAATGCAGATGTGATACTACGTTTAAACTCAATTTAAGGTAAAAAAACTGGTCAAGTACGAGTTGGACTCGCACGCTGATGGTTTCGTATCTACTATTGGTCTTATTCATATTGACATATCGGAGGTTTAAAAGTCCGCTAAAATCGGTTCGCGAAAATTGTCTTTTTACGCTAAAACGTTTATTATCTCTCCGATAAAATCTTCGTTTAAACCTCCGATAAGTCGTTATGAATACGACCATATTATGTAGATTGAAAAGCGTAGATAAATTATAAACTACAGTTAATTTTGGCGTTGTAAATATGGTGGGTGGCGGATACATTTTAGCTGCATTAATATTATTGTGTTTACAAAAGCCATTAATCTATTAGAGTTCCTGTCATTGCTAGCTCACAAAATAAAATCCTTTATTTGTGAAGTTCTAATACGTAGGTAAGTGTCAAAAAGTTAAATAATGCAGTAGAATTACGTACTAATTACACAATGAACATTTTAATAACGAGAATTAAAATCAATTAGCGCCATCTACATAGGAAATATATATTTTGACTGTACTTGAAGTGACGTCAAAAATATAATTCTTTGAACATGAAATCCCATACTATGTAAATGTATTTTCTATCTCAATAATAACAATTAATTCATTAACAATTTAATAGCACTTTAGTTCCAAAATCCTATGTATAACAAAATTTTAGTAAACAAAGTGGAAAATGAGCGTCGACGTGCGCAATGTTGTGCTTGTTACGTGTTAGATGGCGCTTTTACAAATTTCATGTGCTAATCCTGGAAAAAATATGACCTTTAGAAAAATAATGTTTACGCGTAATGTGATAAGAAATTCAAAGTTTTCGGATTTTTCCCGACATCACCAGTATTTAGTCTAACTCTGAGCCAAATTTCAAGTCTCTAGAGTAACAAAAAAAGAGTGGTTTTATTTGACAAAATGTGTACTTAAATAATAATATCCAAACGATTTGGATCTCAATATTTAAACTTCGGAGCACGTGGCGCTCTATAGTCTTTGCCTACCTCCATGCGAAAAAGTTGTGATGATAATGATGATGATAATGATAAATACCAAGATTAAAATGTGTACTTAAATATTAGGTAAAAAATATTAGGTATAATAAATCTAGCATATCTGTACTTACTTGATCTATGCACAAACTTTATACATGGCACCTGCCATTAAGAACAACATAAAACGTATTGTATGTATATATGTTTGTTCATAACGGGTACAGCCTTGTAATAATTCGAGTGGATACACTATATCGACATGCAAGCAGACGATATACTCGTATTTCAAAAACAATAATAAAATGATACAGTACATCAGTGATGGCCCAGATGTATAGTCCGTCGGCTCCACCACTCCTGTCGACTGTTGCCAACCTCGTCGGAGTGCGTCCTGTCGCCTTTCGAGGCGAGGCAGTGCGAGCAAATATTTGCGTGTTTTTTCAGAATTTTTAAATTTATTTCTATGTAAGTACTGTCATCCCCAAATAACGTAATTAGGCAGGGGAATGATGATGATGAGTATTTGTTTTTATAGCATTAACTAAATATCATTATAGACTTTTATATATCTACGTGTGCGTGAAAATGTATCTATGTGTGTCTATGATACAGGCTTTATGTCATATGAAATGTCATTGTTCTATGAAGTACCTAGGATTTAGCCCGGCTAAAGTTACTTGTCCTCAATTTTAAACGTCAACCCACCATCTGGTATTTCTGTAGAAAACGGTAGAAACTTATATAGTGACCATCACACACACACCAACTCAACCACACATTCAAATCACAATAACAAAATAAAACATACAAAATAAATAATAAACTCCTTAACATAATTTATGAACGATATTGGCCGACCATTGTGGAGAATTGAAAGAAAGAAAAATTGCGATATCTTGGCACTAGTTCAAATTATCATCAAATTAACCTAGTTTCACTTGTGGGACATTTCAAAATCAACGTATCACGGAAGTTAATAAAACCAGTATAAAATAACCTCTTAGATGTGAATTAGTTAGTGAATTCTCCTTAAAGATAGCAGTTTATGATAGTTCTTTTATAATTGGTGATAGGTTGACTATAAATATCTATTAAAGATTTTATTTTGTGCAAACGTGTGTTTGTTTGCGCAAACGAATGTGTTTTACGAGTATCATTATGCATAGAGATTTATATATAGTTGAATTGTTTGTATTGTCTTTCAAGCGCAAAATACAAGACGGGCTCCATCTTGTATTTTGCGCTTGAAAGAAAATCTGGCTGACATCTCTCTGTCTCAAGTCCATTAACTCCCCACTGTTGGGCATGTGCCTTCTCCACATTATTAGGAGGATGTTTGCTCTACTATGCCACGCTGACCAGGCGTCTTTCCATCTTTTATAGAAGCTGTTATTTGTTAATAGCTCTTAGCTCGCTTTCATAGTACCTTGTGGGTGAAAATGCGGTGGTGTTTATTCTGAATCCGTCATCACATGGACATTTTTCAAAGTCAAAGTCAAATTTTTTTATTTCAAGTTGGCATGTTTAACAAGCTCTTTTGAAACGTCAGAAACTAGATGTCTGTTACAAACGCGAATCCTATGGAGAAGAACAGACGTTTTTTTTTTTCATTTCTTTCCATTTTATCTTTTTTCAATAAAATTCTGGTCTGATAATGATGCTGATCAGTACTATCACGACTAACTAAAACTAACTTAATAATAAAATAGCCTTGTTATATTATTATTATAAAAGGCAACCCGTTCACGAGTATAACGCACACATCAGCCCCGCACAGCTCGACCATTTTGTAGGGAACCGTGCGACCCGACGTGCACACCTACCAACATAGAGACATTTGAGTGAGCACCACGAACTCGCTCCGTGGCACAGTACACAAAGCAAATAAAATAATTAAGAAATATACAAAAGAAATACACTAGGTTCGGCATTTTCTTTAGAGAATATAGTAATAGTTCATATATTAAGTCAAATCCTTATCATCTTCTAGTTGTTGTTTGTTCTTGTTGAGAGAGTCCTTCAGAAATTGTAGCCACAAATATACCAGATGTAGACTCTATGGCTATATCGCTCAGTCGGCTTGAAGCTACTTAAATATCTACGTGTGCGTGAAAATGTACCTATGTGTGTCTATTATACAGACTATACGTCATATGAAACGTCATTACTCTTTAAAATACGATTTAGCCAGGCTAAAGTTACTTGTTCTCAATTTATGTCAACCCACCATCTAGTATGTCTGTGTCTGTATCTTCCTATTAGGGAAATTACTTTTAAGATTGGACCATTACTTTCGAAGATTACGCTCTACATACATACTCATACATATGTATATCACAAAATTGCTTAGATATAAGATAATTAAAAAAATAAAACAAGAAAAGTACAAGCCTGTGACTGGGCGTATTGCAATATTAGGCAAACAAATTATCGAAAAATATCGACTCGTATCTTTCTTCAGATAAATCACATTTATTAAATAACTATACTATTTCAAATAGGTTAAAAACAACTTGTTTTTAATACTCCTAGCTTATTACGTCATATAAAAAATATAAATGAATAATATTAAAATTTCTTTTGATGTTGATGCCAACGTTTACAAAATGATATTTCATTAAAAAAGATCCAATTAGTTAGTAGATTATTACAGTTATTAATCAAAACTAAATATATATACTATCTCTTCAATCTAATTAACGTTATTTGTGCCGTGGTTTTCGTAAATTTTTATTTTTTTTTATACCACTACGGTGGCAAACAAGCTTACGGCCTGCCTGATGGTAAGCAGTTACCGTAGCCTATGGACGCTTGCAACACCAGAGGTGTCACTCGCGCGTCGCCGACCCTGCAGAAATCTTTTAATCCCTTTTTTGAAGAGCCCCATGCTGTAGTCCAATGGAAAAACTTCGGCAGGTAGTTCACAGCAGGCCAGTAATATGAAAGTTAAGAGGATACCAAAATAGCTTCGTGCATTTTTCTACGTAGGTACGAAGTTTTCATTGTTTCTTTAGATTGAATGGCTAGAGCTCTAATTTTTAAGTATATGTTTTTTCAATATATGATCTAGGATCGCATAAACTCAGAAACGCGATTGAAAAAAGTTTTCTCGATAGAAAATCTTAGCGAAACAACCTCTCTCATTTTTTATTTTTTTCATTTGTCAGTCTATTATCGCGTATTAACTAATGAAATAACTTTCAAAACATAAGTAACTATTATATAACAACGTAAACAGAACACGTAAATCAGAATTAAAATATATTTTATTTTTATTTATATATTTTATTATTGTTGTGTGAAATGTCCATGAATATTAATTATTTATTTATTTTATTTAGTTGATTTTGAGTAAACAAAAAAAATATCCCAAATTCTTCATTTTCTATACCTACTAGCTGTGTTAATATGTACATGTCGACGATAATTTTGATGTAGGCCGTTAACCAGCCTCTGTTACCTTAAGTATTAAGTAGGAAAATCATCAATACTGTGTGTTCATTTTAACAGGGCACAATACCAAATTATGCTCCATAAAAAAATATGGGTATCGTACTTCCCTTTTTTCTTCGCGAAAGTTGAACCGATTTTAATTGTTTCTCCGCTATATTATAGATGAAGAGTATATCTATGCTTCTGTAACTTTCTTTTTTTCAATACATAATAACTAAAAGAAATATGACCATCCGAAGTTTTTAATATAGGTATTCTTTTATATTTTCTATTTATATTTCTTGTTATTTATAAAGCGTGCATACGTTTACGGTTTACCTCTCGGCGATAGCGTAGCTTTCCGACGCTGATAGCATCTTTTAAATCGATCTAGTAGTTTTAGAGGCTATTCTTTTCAAACAAACAAACAATCAAAGCTATTCTCTTTATCATAATATTAGTTTAAAGAGTAACTTTCAGTGTTGGAGACAGTCCATCAATTATTTACAAAGTTATTCGTACAAGCGCCACCGCAGATGAATTATTAAAACCAAAAATTTATAGACTAATGTAATATTTTATCAAATACATGTTGATTTTTTTTTAATTTTATGAACATCTTCAACGTAGCTACGCGACCTTAGTTAAATTAATGTTTTTCTCGTATACAGAGTGTTTCAAAATTGATAATCTATTGAAATTTAAAGCGTTTGTTGTCAAAAAATGACCGATTCCTATATTTGTGTGGACATGCTCTAGCTGTTGCATGAAATTTAGAAACCATAAGTTTAAAAAAAAAAGGCTTACTATAATGCTTAATAGATGGCGTTATTCTGCCTGCTGAATCGCACTATAATAAATAAAATAAATATTCATGGACATTTCACACAACGTCCTCTGGTCCCAAGCTAAGCTTATATGCTTGTGTTATGGGTACCAGAATACGGATAGAATACATATACTACTTTTCTTTTGTAAATACGTACTTATAATATATAGAAACACCCAGACGCAGTACAAACATTTGTATGACAATTAGAAAAATCACACAAATGATTGTCCCGAGCGGGAATCGAACCCGCGACCTCTTGATCGGCAGTCCGTTACATAAACCACTCAACCACGAGGCTCGTCAAACTATGGTTTCGCAATACGCAATAACGCATACCTAAGCTCCTAAACCTTTTGTTTTATAAAAATAATAATTATATTTAAGTACAATATAGTCTTGAAATATACAGTTCATAAGTAATATTACAAAAATCACTAACTAATAAATCTTATAAGAACAAAGGACATTTTACTTTTTTATTGGCAAAGACAATAAATCAGTGAACAGTGGTAGTCCTCTGTCCTGCTCAGAGCCACATTGTAAAAACTATTCATTACTCAAACTAGACTTACGACTTAATGATACCAACTCTCTATACACAACTAAAGCATACTAAACTAGCATTGATTGCAAATCCCATTGAATAACTTTAGCTAAACTCTAATCTTCTTTTAAAATATTTCTTGATAAAATGAACAATATTGAAATTTTAGATAGTACAGCTGGTGCCTGCGACTTCGTACGCGTGGGAATTAGAGAATTTTTCCCGTTTTTGCAACATTTTTCACTGATTCTTCTCTCCTATTGGTCACCGCGTCCAACACTGAAAGAATTTTCATATCGGACCAATGGTTCCTGAGATTAGCGCGTTCAAACAAACAAACTCTTCAGCTTTATACTATTAGTATAGATAAATGAGCATAGCGTGGTTTATTATTAAATACATGGTTAGTTTAGTTTAGTTTTTGGCGCAACAGAATTAGCACCAATGTCTAAGCAATTAAAGGGAAAATACTGAGTAAAACGAGGAAGATATATGATGATTACTATTGCAGTTTTTATTGCAATCCAATCAATCAAACTGTAGTCGATTCGTTCACTAATCCCACAATACCGTATGGGGAATTGTCAACAAAAAACGTTAGTTCCTTCTTGAATCAATTTATTGATAGACCTTTTGTCGTTCAAATGACTTCTGATCATGCTATTTGCAATTTACTTGCTGTACTTTTTACTTAATAAACTAAATTATTATAGGTATTGGAAAAAAATCATCACAAGCGGGACTTAAACTCACGTTCTCGGAATACCATTCTATTACTCCTTACAACAAGGCTATAGCGAGTCAATTGCAAAAATTAATAAATTAATGTAAAAATACACTTATAGTCAGTATTTCGGTCCATTTGTGTTGATCAAGTTGGTGTAAACCACTCGAGATCGAGAGAGATAGATTTAACTAAAAGTATAGTTATTTTATCTCGGCATAAAATGTAATTCCTTCAGGAAAACCTGCTTTAAGTTTCCTATTGCATAGTCATTTAAAATTTCATACGAAGTCGCAGTCATCAGCTAATAAGTAAATAAAAATACTTACATAATTTTTTATTTTAATCAATATTCTAAAAGTCTCATCCTGTATGTGTTCAAATAACATAACATGGTTTTATTTTTAAAATAGTCATTACATAGTATTTGTGTCAAGGACAGACTCATGGGTTTGTTGTTACACGGTAGTGATTTCATATCCCGGTAGGTACTTATTACCTATAGTGTTTTAAAACTTCAAGTACTAATTAATCTGTTCACTATTGTTAAGCTTCGTTTGATTGATAAATAAAAAAAGTACTTAGGGATTTTTCGGAATCAACTATTCTCTCTTTCTCTCCCTAGCCCAATAGTGTCCCACACTTGGGCACGGGTCTCCTCCACTTTGTCACGGATAACGGTCTGCTGCCCAAACTGCAGGAAAGTCGCCTACGTTCGTATGTTCACGTTTTGCAATGACCGGCAAAATACGTGGGAAACAAATGTCTGGCCATGTCACCTCCTCCAGGCCCCGATAAAAGGGGTAGGCCTTTGAAGTGGTGGCTTGAGGTCGCTAAAGATGATATGCATGCAAATGGCCTCACAGTTACAGATACCGAAGACCGAGCAAAGTGGAGCGGAAGAAGCAGGAAAGCGGACCTGGGGTCCGAAGCGACAGCTGAGGATGCGACCGGGAGAACGCTCAGATAATGATGAACGGTGTGCTGATTAGTCGTGTTGGCTTAGCGTATGTTTTCGAGTTTTCCGTCTCTCTCAGAGGATGTTATTAGTGTACAATATCCCTTAGCCTTTTACAGCACCCACGGAAGACAAAGGTGTGGTTATTAAATAAGGCTATATTTCTATTAATTAGCCACGTACTAAAGGACAGTAATGACGTCACACGCAACCTTTTTACTCTAATAACAATACATTCAACTCGAAAATACTTCTTCTATTTTTGATAACAGCCCCTAAATATAGACTAACAACCTTTACTGTATCTAAGGCAGACAGGTTCTCAAACTTTTTAATTACACAATTTTGTTTAACCCCCAATTTTACTCGTTTAAGATCGAATAATAACTCTGACAAAATAAAAAATTGCTTATAAAGCAGCGTGCATCTGTGTTATTACTTAAAATTGTAACTCTAAATGGACTAAGCCGATTTTGTATATGGTAGTTATCACTCCTTTCCCTTCCCAGAGTGCTTTAAAAGCCACCTTAGGCATATTGTACACAGTTAATATCCTCTGTGAGTGCGTCACAGTAGACCATAATCCCACCCAAGTTGGAGGAATCCAGTGCCCAACAATGGGACCTTGGACCTGGAGAGAGAGACAGATAATAATGTAATAAAATGCCTCCTAAATGATACCTAATTGGCTTCATGAAAAATACAAGTCTTTTTGTAAAACTATTTGAGAAGATATATTTTTAGGAAGATTTAAGAACTAAATACTACGGAATAAAATATCCAGTATAACTTTCATATTTCTAAACACCCTACGTTTTCTTTAGTATTTCGCTGGGGGTCAATGTTTCTAAAAATACAATAAACTTTGAGAATCTTAGTCGAGAATAATCAATCGATGCTTATAGATACACGAACAAATGAACAACGTATTTATAACATTATACGTCAATGGGTAACACTTTACGGTCTTCTTCAGGTCCAATATAATAGGCAGACATATCCTGGTTACAAGCATTATATTTATTGTGTTCTTTCATAAATAGAAGATTTTAGGACCTTTTTTTACTCTACTTGTGTGACAAACAAGCATACGTCTCCCAATGGATTTTGTTGCAGTTTTTTTTTAATAGATAGAGGTACCATTTCTACACGCGCAATAATCTTACTAAAAATAAATACAACTATGACGTATTTTGATTAATTGGTTATTTCGTTATGCACATTTTTATTAATTAAAATCGCAAGTTTATATTATACAGATTTTCTAATAAAAAGTTCTGTTAACATTGACGAATTGTGTCATTGACACAATCAGTTTTCATTTTTTTATTAAGTTAACTTTAGTTGTGCACATAGAATCGGCACCAGAGTGGTTCAAGTGGATGGCTTTTTTGTATAATTTGTTAAGTTTTCTGTTTTAAATTCAACACGTATGATGTTGCGAGCAACAGCTATTATAGATTTGTAAATGATTGGAGTAAAGCCATCAAAAGTTAGCGATGGTAGTACTATAGTTTATATTGGTGTCGTGACAAAAGCAGTTTCAACTTGGAGCTCATGAATCATGGTGGGTTACAGTCACAGATAACACTTAATAGATTCCGCGAGCAAGTAAATCAACACGCACTGAACGAATGTGCTATTCTCGCATAGGTATTGTAAATTGGCATGTGATTTTGCTACGAACCCGCGCCTCATTCCAACGTTAGTGCGTTTCCATCCTGGCCCATTTCACGATATCGTCAGTCCACCTTATTAGGGCAGTCCCTAATAACCTTATTAGGGACTGCCCTAATAAGGTGGACTGACGATATCGTGAAATGGGCCAGGAGCCGCCGCAGAGTCCACCTGGACTGACGATGTAGGACAGTTCCCACACTGCGTTGGCGCGTTAGTCGTTAATAAAAATCTCGTAATGTTGTATCTATTGTTAGCGATCCATGGTAAAATTTTAATTTCCACCACAACTTGCACCCCTCGCGGAAGTTACGTGACCTTGGATTTGTAATAGATTTTTTGGAGCCACGACATTGTTTTATCGCGACAATTATGTTCTAAAAGTAGCCATTTAAAGGAATGGAAATCCGCAACACGAAAAGCTTTATTTTGTTGTTGAAATACAGATTAATCTTTACATTTCGTTATGTATAGTTCGTGTGGTAGGGAAAAAAATTTGGACATATCATAGGAGCTTATTTTTTGGCAAAAAGAAAATATGCCTGCATGAATAAATGATTGTGATTTTGATTTTGTGGTGACGGATTAAGAATCACCACCCCTTTTCCTTCCGAGGGTGCTGTAAGAGCCAGCTAAGAATATTGTACATAGATAACATTCTCTGTGAGAGACGAAAATCTCGAAATTAAACCCTGTGTCAACACGCCTGGTCAGCGCGGTACAGTATCTAGACCATCCCTCCCAAAGTGGAGGAGGCCCGTGCCCAACAGTGGGCCGTGAATGGTCTGGAGAGAGAGAAAGAAATTAGTTTTCGTAATCTTGGTGACGGATTAAGTATACAAGTGTCCACAATTCATCATCTCAATTTTTTTTTTTAATATTCGTGTACATTTCACACAACATTAACCTCTCAAATCAGTAACCTATTTATATAACTCAATTAATAGAAAACTGTCTATCTATGGAAAGACAAAATACGTTTGTAAAAGTATAGTAATGAATTGGCTTAAATTGCTTACATATGATGAAACTGAGGCGGTTCTACATCCCATTATATAAAATACCATATAATGTTCGTAATTTTTCTCAACTCTCCGTTATAGCTGCTCCCTTCTTCCTTTCTTCTTCTTTATGTGATGACCTATAGTAGATGGGTCACAGATTTTTTTTTTTTTTTTTTTTTTTTACTAAAAAGACATTTGGTTTCTTTGCATGACACAATAATACACATACATACATCCATTCACACATTCGTATAAACTTAAATGTTAATGATAGTGGTAGGATTAGTAAGAACTAACTCTGAACTGTATTAATTACTAAAATATACATTGCATATATTCAAAACAAATTATAATGTAGTTATACGAGGGGAGGTCCAAAAGTTCGTGGAATGGAGGGGATGGAGTGGGGATAGGGGCGCTCGCTTAGTGTCATACTAATTGGGGACTCATAATTAGTATATAAATGGAGTTTCAGCCCTATTGCGTCATTCGTTTACGAACACTCGCCTGCTAAACACGTCAATCCGGAAGAAAACTGAAACTATAGAGAAAATTGAACACCGTGCGGTCATTAAATTCCTTACCAAGCAAGGAAAGAACGCTCAGACCATTTTGAATGAAATGGAAACTGTTTACGGGGAACAGTGCCCTAGTAAATCAATGATTTACAAGTGGCATGGTCTTTTTAAACATGGTCGGGAGTCGATTGAAGACGACCCCCGCTCAGGAAGGCCAGTTGAGGCCACCACATCAGACATCGTCGAAAAAGTGGAAAAATTGTACTGGAGGACACCCGTTTGAAGAAAAAACAGTTATCTGCATTAGTTGGAGTATCAGATACCACCATTTTGCGAATCCTACATGACCACCTGGGTATGACAAGTCAGTGCAAGATGGGTACCGAGAATGCTCACGCCGCTTCAAAAACAGCAGCGCGTCGAAGCGTCAAAACATTTTTTGGAGTTGTGTGGCGACGATCCTCGACCGATTTTGGAGCGAATTGTTACCGGCGATGAAACATGGGTTCATCACTTTGAGCCTGAGTCCAAACAAGAGTCCATGCAATGGCATAAAAAGGGGACACCACCGCCAAAGAAATTCAAAGTGTCGGAGTCGGCTGGAAAGTTGATGGCTATTGTTTTTTGGGATTGTGAGGGGATAATACTGATTGATTATAAAGAAAAGAGCAGGACCATAACCGGAGAATACTACGCAACAATACTAGAAAAATTAAAGGATGCCATCAAAGAAAAACGTCGGGGAAAATTGACCAAGGGCGTGTTGCTCTTGCAAGACAACGCGCCGGTTCACAAGAGCAAAGTTGCAATGGCTGCTCTACACACGCATGGCTTCGAATCACTAGTCCACCCACCCTATAGTCCAGATCTGGCCCCAAGTGATTTTTATTTGTTCCCCAATTTAAGAAAGACTTAAGGGGAAGGAAATTTTCCGACGACAATGAGGTAAAGGAGGCAATTTTGGCTCATTTTGAGGGAAAAGATAAAAAATATTTTTACGATGGTTTAGAAAAATTAATTCATAGATCTAATAAATGTATTCAGCTTAAGGGTGATTATATTGAAAAGGAAAAATAAATTTACTGTTTCATTTTTACTAAAACCCTTTCATTCCACGAACTTTTGGACCTCCCCTCGTATGTCCAAAGTTTTAAATTGTAAAATAGATCAAGCGCACCTACAGAATACACACTAGTCTCACATGCTTGTCAGTCCATCCCTGTTCTCGCGCACACGCGCGCTCGTCACTTTAATCGCTCATAGTTCATCTACAAGTAAATACATTCACACATTTCACACACAGCTAGCATAGCATAAAATAGGTAGGTAGTTGTTAGTAATGTTCGCTCGTTGTCTTGTATTGCATTGGATTAAATTATTGTAGATTTAATTTCATAAATATGGAAGAGGGAGCCTTCCTGGCACAAGTATCTTTATACTTAAAAGGAAGACTCTGATATGAAAAATGTATAAAAGTTATTGTATATGAAATAAAAAAATTATTAAAAATTAAAAAAAAAATTATTAACATCCTTTGGTCCCAAGCTAAGCTCATATGCTTGTGTTATGGGTACCAGAATACGGATAGAATACATATACTACTTTTTTTTTGTAAATACATACATACTTATAATACATAGAAACAAACATTTTCTCTCACAGGTTGCTGAAAGTGTTAATAAAAAACATTGTTGTCAATACCATGTAACGCCATCTAGTGACAGCGAACTGAAAACAGCTATCAGCTGGCAAAGATCACACATTTTTCATAGTCATTCATTATACAGAAATGAATTCCTGAATGTATTACTATGCGCAAATCTCGAGAATAACTGAACCAATATCTCTAATTCCTTTTTGAGAATATTTTTTAAAATATGCGGATAGATTTTAACACGGAAAACCTTACAAATGCGCGAAAGAAAGTCGTAAGTGAAACTGAAGACTACCACTAGTATTGTTAAATAAATGTGTTTGAAATATATTTAGGTTACCACCCCATTTCCTCCTGTACTGTTGCGCGAAAGAGAATATTTTGACTTTATATTATTATTGATATCAATAAGCTTGCTACGTGTAGTAACAGAGGAACAAATACACTCCCCTGGTAAATGATTATTCGTGTGGTGACGGATAAAGAATACAAGTTTCACCACTCCATTTCTTGCTTCAAGGTACTGTAAAAGCCAGCTAAGGGATATTAAAAGCAGTTATCATCAACTGTGCGAGACGGAAACGAAACTAAATTGAATGTCAACACGTCTGGCCTGCTCGGCATACCAGACCATAATCCCTCCCAAAGTGGAGGAGGCCTGTGCCCAACAGTGGGACATTAATGGGCTGGAGAGAGAGAAGTAAGACAACAACATTCTATAAATTATTTATACAAAAGTCATGTCTAAAAAATACTTAACTCAATCTTCTTCTTCCTGCCCTTATCAAACTACTTGTGGTCGTAGCACGTTATTTTTCTTCTAGCCTCTCTTATTAGCCGTCATATTCTCATTAACTCCTTTTTATTTCAAATAGACTCTCACACAGTCCATCCATCGTTTCTTTAGTCCTTTACGTTTTACTTAATGCGGGCATTAAACCTAAGACTAAGAGATTCAACTGTACTACCTAGTTACCTAGTTAATAAAAGTTAATTCAACGCATAAAAACACTAATATTTTTTCTGCTAAACATTGCACACGCACACACGTATAGGTACGTATATATAAATCAAAAGTGTAACAGTTAAGTAAAACATCACGCCACCGCATTCGGAGGTAGGCCATAAACAATGTGTTGTTTACATTGAGAACGGGCCTTGAGCGGAATCGAACCCGCTTGCGCAACTATCGACGCTCGCTCACGCTGTTGCTACGGGCACATAGACTATGCTCATAAAGAAGAGACAATTTAATCCTACAG
Source organism: Orgyia antiqua (assembly GCA_916999025.1). Taxonomy (NCBI): domain Eukaryota; kingdom Metazoa; phylum Arthropoda; class Insecta; order Lepidoptera; family Erebidae; genus Orgyia; species Orgyia antiqua. Next base: position 18,618,598 of record OU779867.1, read on the forward strand.
GTATTTTACCTACGATGAATATAATATAACTAGTTGTTGCCATGTTAGAAACCAAACCCTAAAAAATTATGCAAAAAAGCCATCCTCTTGCACCACTCTATCTTTTAAAAAAACCGCTTCAAAATCCGTTTCGGACTTCTGAAGATATAAACTCACATAGGGATAAAAATAACGACTACGTTTCATAAAACGTAGACGTTATTTTTTAATTATTATATAATTATTATATTAATAGTTATTTTTTAAGAATTAAGCTGCATTATGTCATAACATAATGCAGCTTAATTCAACGAAATTATTAAACTGAAAGACGCTGCATGCAGCGTGGTTCAGGTAACTATTATATATTGCTCTTGTATTGAAGAACAAGTAGGTAATAGTTCTCTCCGTGTGGTTATTAAGAATACAACTGTCACCACCCCTTTTCCTTCCCAAGGTGATGTAAAAGCGAGCTAAGGAATATTGTACACAGATAACGTCCTCTGTGAGAGACAAAAAACTCGAAATAAATCGTGTGCCCACGCGCCTGCTCCGCGCGGCACAGGATACCGTAATCCCATCCAAAGAGGAGAAGGTCCGTGCCCAATAGTGCGACGCTAGGGGTGGAGAGAGGTAATCGTTCAAAATGAGGCAATAAGGTCTCTCACGTAGCCGCGAAGGGTGCGTAGGACATGAGAAATTATTAGAAAGTAGAATTTAATTCCGCTTTATCTATCTCTTGAAACATATAAGAATACTTGTTTGGTAAAGAATCCAAAATAGCATCGCTTAAGAACTAATGCACTACTTGTATTAGGTACAAAACTACACTCTCTAATAAAAACATATTATAAGCTAATCTTTGATCAGTTCATCGACCTCCGCTCGAGGCCTACCGATTCAACAAACAACAGCTGAGCGTTGCACTGTTACACACATACACAGGGACGCACACATGCAAACACGTTTGTTTAGAACTGATGCGTGTAATGCGTGTCACGCACACATGCAAACAACACGTATACCTCCGTTCTGAAAGTAACTGGGCAAAGTATAACCAATATTTTTGGAGTTGTATAAAAAAAATTATACCTTAGCGTCGTAAACTACGTTTTGCCACATAGTTTAAACAAAATATTTTGCAAATAGGAAGTAAATGTTCTTGCCCTACATCTTTACTTATTAAATAATTGGTCAAGTGCGAGTCGGACTCGCGCACGAAGGGTTCCGTACCATTATCTATGCAACATAAGGCAACGTTATTAGTATCGAGCAAGAAACGGTAAAAAAATCATGTTTGTTGTATGGGAGCCCCCCTTAAATATTTATTTTATTTTATTTTTAGTATTTGTTGTTATAGCGGCAATAGAAATACATCATCTGTGAAAATTTCAACTGTCTAGCTATCACCGTTCTTGAGATACTGGGTACGGAACCCTAAAAATCATGTTTGTTGTATGGGAGCCCCCCTTAAATATTTATTTTATTTTATTTTTAGTATTTGTTGTTATAGCGGCAATAGAAATACATCATCTATGAAAATTTCAACTCTCTAGCTATCACCGTTCTTGAGATACAGCCTGGTGACAGACGGACGGACGGACGGACGGACGGACGGACGGACAGCGAAGTCTCAGTAATAGGGTCCCGTTTTTACCCTTTGGGTACGGAACCCTAAAAACAAACTCCTTATTTTTGTATGTATGACATGTATGTCCCTATGTAAGCTTATAATATCTTCAAAACTACGGAATACATTTTGATGCAGTTTTTTTTAATGATAGTGTGTTTCAATTGTACGACGGGTTGGACGTAATGGACTGCCGATCACGAGGTCGCAGATTCGATTCCCGGTTGGGACAATCATTTGTGTGATATCCATAAATGTCATACAAATGTTTGTACTGCGTCTGGGTGTTTTCTATGTATTATAAGTATGTATTTACATAAGAAAAGTAGTATATGTAGTATATCCGTATCTGGTTCCCATAATACAAGCATATAAATATAGCTTAATTTGGGACCAGAGGACGTTGTGTGAAATGTCCTGAATATTTATTTATTTATTATTTATTATACTTCTAATATATAAAATTCACGTGTCACAGTGTTAGTTACCGTACTCCTCCGAAACGGCTAGACCGATCTTTATGAAATTTTCCATACATATTCAGTAGGTCTGAGAATCGGCCAACATCTATTTTTCAAATTTTTTTTTTGTTTGGCAAAACAACGTTTACCGGGTCAGCTAGTAATATTATAAAGCTGAAGAGTTTGTTCGTTTGAACGCGCTAATCTCAGGAACCACCGGTCCGATATGAAAGATTCTTTCAATGTTGGATAGTTCATTAATCGAAGAAGGCTCTATGCTATATAACATCACGCTACGACTAATAGGAGCGAAGCGTCAGTGAAAAATGTTGCCACACGAGGAAATTTTTCTAACTCTCTTCGCGTACGAAGTAGCTCGGAACTACTTGTTAGTTATAATTTAAATCGGTTAAAATTTAAAATTTTCGGATTTAAATTATAACTAACAAGCAGTTCCCAGCTACTTCGATCTACTGATCTACATTTTTACTGCATAAGAAAGAAAGAAAGAAATTATTAAGCTATTGCACAGCTTCTATCGCGGGCCTTGAGCGTGGAGACCGAATCCAGAAATTCCGTAACGAAAATAACCTGACACTGACGGACGGACGGGCGGACGGACAGACAGACGGACAGACAGACGGACAGACGGACAGACGGACAGACGGACAGACGGACGGACGGACAGACGGATAGGCGGACAGACGGACAGAGAGACAGACAGACGGACGGACAGACAGGTCACACATCGGTCACCACACTAGAAAAGTGTAATTTTAATTCATATCAAAAAAAAGGAAAAAGACTACTTAATGTATAAATAAAATAGTAAATCCTGTATTAGTCAGCGTGGCACAGTAGAACATAATTGCTCCCAAAGTGTAAGAGGCCAGTGCCCAACATTGGGACAGATATTTTGCGAATCGACGCAATCAATTCTAAGATTCAAACTATAGTACGAGTAGGTAATTACCAAAGTATTACACGTTTAAAATCAGATGGCTATAAGTTAGGTACATTTAGAACGCAGGTAAAGATAACGTTTAACACACACATACAAACAACAATTTACACACAAATACATACGCACATACAAACAGGTCTATTACAGATGTGTACTCTATGTGTGTCGAAATTGTCTTACAAACAAAGTTGTTTTTGAATTACAATATATAATTGAAGTTTTTTTTTTGGTATCGTAATGGGTTTAGAATGCATGGTTGACATGGCATCACCCCATTGCATGCTAATTCTGCTGTAAATAATTATGTATTGAAAAAAAATTCAACCGACTTCATCTGCCTTTGAAATTTGAGGGCTTTCCTCGATTTCTCAGGAGATAACCATCACTCCGTGTCGTGACGGATTAAGAATACAATTGTCACCACCCCATCTCCTCCCAAGGGTGCTGTAAGAGTCAACTAAGAGATTTTGCACACAGAATGGTTTAGATTCACAATTGGCTGGACCGATTTTGATGAAATTTTTTGTTGTTGATTTTTACACAGAATTGTATGGCAAACAACGTTTGCCGGGGCAGCTAGTTATGTAAATTTTTCTTCTCAAGTATATGACAATGGTACCGATTCTACATGCACAACCTAAACTTCTATGTCGGCAATTTTAACAGAACCTTTTTATTAGAAAATCTGTATAATATAGACTAACGACGTTAATTAATAAAAATGTGCACAACGAAATAGCCAAATTAATCAAAATACACCAATAGTTGTTTTCATTTTTAGTTAAGTTTGGTTGTGCACTTAGAATTGGTACTATTACATGTTTTCGTTTGTGCTTGATGTTTGGAATTATTAAGAGTTCGTTCCCTACCTATTTGTTCTCTAAGTTTGAATGGAGATATGAGCTTGGCGATCGAAGGGATCGTCGCTGTACTCCACCATTGTCAATACCAAAACACAAGACGGCTAGCTTCAGGGGTAGTTTCCGGTATGTGGCTACAAAGTGTTGGAATAATATACCACCGCCAGTGAAAGCATGTGTCAGTCGCACAATTTTTAAGAAAAAACTGCGTGAATTGTTGCTGGATCACCAGAAACAGTTTGAAAATATCCGGGCGAATATTTCTGTTCTTTAGTCGCTTACTACGGAGGCTGCTGTAAACATTGTGATTATTATATTATATTCTTTCTTTTTCTTCTACTTTCTGGTCTCACGTGTTTCATTTAGTTTTGATATTATAAATATATATATAAATATATATATTCTCTTTAGACTTCGGGTTAGCATGGAGCATGATTAGGTGGTGTAAAATACTTTGTAATATTTTACTCTTATTTGACTGTCTTTTTTATGATTGCATAATCTTAATGTAAGTGAAGGTTCTGTTTTGGTTCACGAATTATTGTTATGTTTACTTTTGAGCGCATAGCACTAGCGGGTTGCAACTGAAAATCAGCGTTGGGTGTCATGTGTTGCCATCTAACTATATGCTGAGTTGCCTGCCCTTTGGCACTTGTTGTAAAAATTTCTATATAGCTTAAATTCATATTTAAATTTGTATATAATTTACGTAGCATGTTGTAAATTATTAAATACTTATACTATTTATGTTATAAACTTACACTGGTGTCAATAAAGTTCTTGCTTTCTTTCTTTCTTTTCTTTCTTTTCCGTATTCATTATATCACCATCTTATTTCTTTCCATGGACAATTAGCGTTATATTAAAATTACTAGCTGTTGCCCGCGACTCCGTCCGCGTGGAATTTAGAAAATTTTCCCCGTTTTTTAAACATCTTTCACTACTGCTTCGCTCCTATTGGTCGCAGCGTGATGTTATATAGCCTATAGCCTTCCTCGATATATGTACTATCCAACACTAAAAGAATTTTTCAAATCGGACCGGCGGATCCTGAGATTACCACGTTTAAACAAACAAACAAACAAACTCTTTCGCTTTATAATATTAGTATAGATCTGTGGTATAAATATAGATGTAAGACACTTGTACGTACTAAGCAGATAGATTGCAGCTAACTACTCGGTTACAAACTATTTGCTTAGTACATACATTAGGTATGAATACAAGGCCGTTATGTTGATTTGCTTATTGTGTTATAATTGTGTTTAACACGCAACTAACCCTGTTTTATAACTAACACTACAATATACACAATATTATGTACTTGTGTGTTAAAATATACACAACAAAATATTTATGAACATTTTACACAACGTCCTCGTCTCCCAAGCTAAGATTAGAAAGAAACAGAAATAAAGAAAAAACATTTATTGCTGTGAAATCAGACACAAAATACATAAAACAGGTTTATACATCCCAGGTCCCTTCAGCAGCAATAGGTCCCATTTCAGCATAATGTCAAGTCTCAAAGACTTGACGCTGATTTTCAAATGGGACCTTGGAGTGATGGCACGGATGCCCAACAGCAACAAGCACAATAATTTGTATTTTTGGTTGTAGATTACATCATTATATGCTTGTGTTATGGGTACCAGAGTATCAATATAACACTTAAACTACATTTCTTTTGTAAATACACACTTATAATAAATACATAGTAAACACCCAGATCCAGTACAAACATTTTGTATGACAATTATAAATATCACAAAAATGATTGTCCTGGGCGGAAATCGAACCCGCGACTTCGTGAACAGAACACCAGTCCGTTACCTGAACCACTAGACCACGATGCCCGTCGCAATATACGTAAACTATGTACATAATTGTCTTTATCCATATATTGACGGATTAATAATACAGGTGTCACCACTAGAAATTCATAGGTTTTGATAATCATCATCAGGTAAACTGCGTATTATACTAGAATTTAAAAAAAAAAAAAAATTTGTTTATTAATTCCACATGGTAACAGTGCGACCTCCATTTTAAGGTTATTCCAGAACAGTAAATTACAATCGTAATTGTCAGCCATTTAACTCATCGCCTATTAACAAAAGCAACAAGATAAAAAGCTTACGATTCAAAGGAGCCCAGTTAGTCAATAAAATGGCGGGACATAGATAAATATAAATAAATCAAGTAATTAACGTCAATACAGCTGAAAATACTGTTGTCCCGTTCATTGAACGACTATCACACCGTTGCGTTATACGATTCTATACAACTTACTAGCGGTTGTCCGCGTCTTCGTACGCGTCGAAATTAAAAATATTCCCTGCTTTTGTAACATTTTTCAATGATGCTTCGCTATAATTAGTCGCAGCGTGATGTTATTAAGCTTATGGCCTTCCTAGATAACTAGGATAAAAGAATTTTTTAAATCAGACAGTGGTTCCTGAGATTAGCGCGTTCAAACAAACAAACTCTTCAGCTTTATAGTACTAGTATATTATTACTTGATCAGTTAAACATAAAGTGAATTAACGTTAAATAACATTTTTTTACCGAAACTATAAATATACCTACTTTAAAATTAATGCATCATAAAATTTGTTATGCGTTTATCATTTACATACATGCGGTTTTGTTATTTTTAATATACTCATAAGATCATGTGTTTACTTGAAGAACGGGACAGTTAAAAAGTGGTGTCATATTTATACACTGTTTCTTAAAATTTCCATAACTATTTTTGTAATAGCTAATTTCTATGTTAATTAAATTAGTCTTTATGATATTAAAACAAGTTTAAGAACGAATTGGCTTGCTGAGCATGGGTTCCGATTAAATAATGTAATATCTAGTGGGAGTGCTAAGAAACTGCATGATTCATTTATTTATTTCTATATTACACTATATATTCATTTCTTGTTTCTATGTTTTTCTTTTCCCCTTTTTGTACGTTGTAATGAAAAATGTTCTTTCTTTCTTATTCAAGGTATACCATACGAAACGAATGGTGATATGTACAAACAGTGAAAACCTGCATATTCTTTTAACAAGGCCTATGACTATAAGTGAATGGGGATAGGTTGGATGGCTGGACAGAAGCAAAATTTCATCAACTACAACAGAAATGAAAACTGAAAAAAAAATTATTATACACTTACCTACACGGTAAATGTTTGTTAACAAAACTGACAATAGCAAAAAATTATGCAATAAATGTACTGTGTGTGTCCGTGTGTGTGTTATTTATTAGTTTTTTGGAGTTTTAAATATTCAATGTATGGAACCCTAAACATATTTTTAAAATTTATTTACTGTTCTTGAAATAAAACTTAAATGAGTCATCGCCATACTAATTAATTTGACTTAAATGAAATTCTGGAGGAATTAAATTGTTTTAACTTTTTGGCTTGAAATTAGACTTTTTTTGTTGTTAATGCGTTTCTTTTGTAATCCTTCCCACATTACTCTTTGGCACATTAAGCAAAAAATAAAAAAGCAAAAAATAGAACTGTATTAATCGTTTTAGTTTATGACACAGAACATTGATACCAATTCTACGCGCACTAAATTAAACTTAACTAAAAAATTAATTTTGATAGTGTCGATAACACAATTCAGCAATGTTAACTGGTCTTTCTTGTTATAAAACTGTTTATTATAGACAAAAGATTTTAATTAATATAAATGTCCACAACAAAATAGCCAATGAATCAAATTACACGAATAGTAGTTTTCAGTTTTTAGTTAAGTTTAGTTGTGCACGTAGAATTGGCACCATTATATAACTATGTATTAATAGTTTATAAACTTAAAATACGTTAAAATACCAAAGCACCCTAGAATTAATCTTGAATTAGCACCATATTAAGCAAAATCAACCTATTTTAATACGTTTGTACAAGCTCAGCTTGTATCTAGGTAAACCGAATCTTCAAACGTGATTTTCGCCCTTTAATACGTCGAAATCTAAAATTATTCACATGCACGGAAAACAATTTAATTAGTAATTTTAGGATCAACTCAAATATTACTTTTACTTTTATTAGAACTTAATTAAAACAATATAAATTCAATTAACATTAAGAGTACTAAAAAAATACGGATGTTATTGCCAAAAGTAATTCGATTCTATTTTTTTTTTCATAAACATTTTGATTCATATCTGTAGGATATCACTAACTGTTTGCTAAATGTTTACAATGTTTGTTACACTTGGCTTGTTTTGTAGCGGATGTTTTTTAAAATAAGTAGTTTAAGGAAAGGAATGTTTTCAATGAGACGTCATTCTCTCTATTCGCGAAGCAATAGAAGAAGTGTTAAAAGTTAAATGAATACGTAAACCTGTTATGGTTTAGCCCTGTGTCAGAAAGATAAAGGAATTGATATACAGAAAGCAAAGGCTTATTAAATACTAACTGTTGCCCGCGACTTCCGCGTGGAATTTAGATAATTTTCACTGTTTTTGCAACATTTTTCACACATGCTTCGCTATTAATCGCAGCGTAATGTTATATACCCTATAGCCTTTCTCGATAAATGTACTATTCAACACTGGAATTTTTTGAAATCGGAATAGTGGTTCCTGCAATTAGCGCGATCAAACAAACAAACTATTCAGCTTTATGATATTAGTACAGTACATATAGATTCCACAACTTCCCTTTTGAGTACAGAATTTCAATGCATTGAAAATAATAGGTATCTACAGCGTAAACATGATTTAATATGAATACATACCAACCCAGTTATAAAACCGTATTAAAAATAGGTAAATAAAAAGATTTTGTTACACTACGGTGTAAATGCAGTTCAATTTGTGTAACAAAAATAAACATGGTGGAAATGCGTGTGGTTTTTGTAAAGTGTTACAAACATTTGGTGCTAAGAGGCACAGCTCTTCAGCTCTTTGAACTGTTCCCAGTTCCAGGAACATGCTTGTTTTATTGCCTTTATGGTCCATGGTTATGGGACTTCCATTATAACATTGACTATGTGGTTTGATTCCCAGGAAAGTGAAATTTCTGTACTGCGTCTTTTTAAATAACCCTATTCCTCACTGGTAACACTGAGTTTCGAATATATAGATAAGATTTTTCTTAAGCTTCTGTATGTGCGTTTGTTAAACAAAGTTTTACTCATTGGCAGGTAAATAATTTATCAACATTAAGTTAGTATAAAAATATCATCGTTTCTATCAACACGACTAGTAAATTCAGCCAAAAAAGGAAATCTTTGACATACTAGCTAATTAGCTAAGGAATTAAAACTACAGGTAAAGAAAACCCACACGCGTCGTCAATCAACATCAAAAACAGCATACTGCAAAAAGTGGTTATAATTATTAAACAAATGAGTCGCGCAAGTGTTAAAGAATAATTATATCAATATTACAATAATATTTTTTTATTAATTAATGGCCGATGCCAAAATACAGATTGTCAATTGGCGGTTCTTCATTGGCTATGAGGAATAAGATGCTGCAGCCTGGATAGATCGTGATCTAGTAAAGGTCGCGCCGCGACATCTTTCTTGGGACCTAAAGATCCTGGAGTTCTTTATGGCAAATAGTTTGTACCGAAAACTGTAGAAAGTGGCGATCACAATAGATCAATCTAATCACAGTGATACTAGGCGCAACATAGCCTGATTAGCCACGACTTCAAAAAATGGGACGCGACATCCCATGGAAATAGGCGGTTACCGATAACTGAAATAAATCTACTTTTTATTAACTTGCTTATATAAGTTCGGTATGTATCTATGTAACGGAATCTTTGAAAGTGATTTTAGCCCACTTGCAGTAGTCGGATTGATCTGAAATTTTGCACATATATCAAGGACTGATGACAATGCAATAATTTAAAAAAATATTTACAATTTTCAAGCGTGTTTTTTAGTTTCTGAGCTAAGCAAATTATTACGGGTATATAATATTAACTCTAAAATGACATGTGATTCTGAAAACTATGTAGGTATGCCCAAACCATAAGACTGGATAGCTACAAAATAAAATAAAAGATAGAGTAACAGGAAGCCTTGTTTTCCACTTATTAAAACACTTTCATATGGAAATATCACGGAAGAATACATCAAACAAACAAACATATTGTATGATAACTTATTTAAAGTCATAGATCATCCCAAATAAAAACCGGATTACGACATTTTTATTAATGACTAAAGGCACCCAATGTTAAAGGAAGGCGCGGTTTACGGAGTATGGAATAATGTATTTTTATAGGTCATAGCCACAGAGATACCAGTGGCTAACTCCTACTTCATAGAATAATGACATTTCATATGACGTATAGCTATAGCCTGTATCATAGACACACATAGATAGGAACATATTTCATAGAAAGGTACATATGTCACATAGATATATAAGTAGCTTCAAGCTGACTGAGTAATGTAATCACACACAAATTGCCTATGTGAAACCAGCGCATACCTACGGTCTGTGTGCCCTGATGGTCTTGGATGCGGAATCTTTTTAGGGTGATCTGTGTTCAAAATAGATGTTAGATACATTAGTGCTGTTTGTCGATTGTAAACTTTCAATTATCGCCTTCACTGATAGACCGAAATGGAGGATAATGGAGCAGGATAGATGGAACGTCACTACTCCAGGAACGAGTTCCTTTAAAATCATTTAGTCACGATATATCGTATCAATTGCTCTACAACTTTGTACTGCAGTTTATAGCGTTGCTACGTATACTACAATCTAGGTTCTGGATTCGATTTAAGCAGAGAGCAATTAATTTGTATAAAGTACAGATATTTTTACTGCTTCATCAATCATTATACCTCACGGACGGATTACTAGTATAGCAATATGACTTTCTCTAGCCCATTAAGGTCTTACTGTTGGGCTTCTTACTTACTGTATCGCGTTAACTAGGCGTGTTGGCACAGGGTTTATTTATTTTCAAGTTTTCCGTCAAGAGTCACATATAACGAGTATAACTTCTGTAAGAACAGAAGATGTTATCTGTGTACAATATCCCTTAGCTAGCTTTTACAGCACCCTAGGAAGGAAATGGGGTGGTGACAAATGTATTCCTAATCTGTCACCACACGGACAGCAATATTACAATAAAGTAAAATTACAAGTCATACAATAACCGCTATTGTATGTTAGTTTCATGACAAAGTATTTATTCATCATTGGCAATACAACTGCTGCTTTCACCGCCAGGGTTTGAACCTACGACCTTTTGATATTTAGTTACGTTCAAATATCGATTGTGCACGTACAAAACAAATTATAACTAGTATTGGGTGGGTTTCCAATGAATAGCACGGCACGATTTTTATGTGGTCTGACAATTTTACAAAATCCGTCCGTATCTCCCTTTGTTAGAAACCAATTAATTGAACTGAATGAGATTATAAGAATAGGATGTATTATATCAGTTTATAACAACTGGGACATAGAACGTGAGTAACTTATGAATTTCGCTAGTAAAATTAACTTTTTCTGTTTTTTATGTACAGATATCTTACCTAGCTGTCGTAAATTCTAGTCTAAATTTCAATACCTCGCTACGTAGATAAAGCACATCAGTCGAACAATAAAGTTCTTATTTCTAGTTATCTACTACAAAACTTGTCATGGAATCTATTTACAGAAATCAGAAAATTGATATACAATAATCTTAAAAAATAAAATGCAGCAATGGACAGAGGGGTCACCTCCAAAACGAAACGATAATGGCCATGAGATCATAATTGTGCCAGCATTAGGTTTGCTTCGAGTTTTCTACTCTCGTATATCATCTTGTTTTCACCAAGGTAAAATTTGTAGCATCTTGAGAAGAAGAACAAGACAATGGCAATGATAATACTTAAGTATATTATAAAAGCATTTAGTCTTTGATGCTTACTGCATCCACAGGCAGTCTATTAGAAATAGAAATTCTTCCAAAGAACACCACAATAGCTGCGCCACATATATACAGTAGTTTACTGATTTTATTTATTACTTAAAAGTAAAAAGTTCCGTATAAAAATGGACACAAACATGTTCTTGAAGGTGTTATGTTAATTACAGAACTGGTATGGGAGGCGTGCCTTTAGGCGCACGCGCGCCGCTAATTGTATGGACTCTTTGTTCGGCGACGTTTGGAAGACTTCATGCTTCATGCATCATATGAAATAGCTTGACAGCAATATTCTCACAAAGCTCTGGCATTATAGGAGATGACTTGAAATGCTTCTTGATGTGTTTCCCATTGATTGCTCCCCAAAAGAGAATATTATCTTGGCATCAAAGACCTTGCGAAGGCAAAGTGAATATGATTTATAGTAGGGGAGCCGAAGAGGGGATTTCGGGATTTACTAAAGCGCGTCAGATTAATATACAGGAGGATACCTTGTACCCGGTTAAGTACCTCCACAAAATATGAGACCCATATATAAGGCCGCCCGTGAAGGATACAGGATCAGATTAGTAAAAAAAAATTGACCATCAGAAATTCTCGAGCGCGTCAGATTAAGGTAGGGTGAGTTAATTACATCCTAAAAAGTGTATATTCCACTAATCTGACAATTTGAGAGTGACGTAAAAAAAGGGGAGGGTAACAAAGTTGTAAAAAAAAAACGTCATCTCGACATTCTCGAGCGTAGCTAAATTTTTTTTATTTTGAAGGTAATAATTGAAGAATAATGAAAAATATATAATCTGACAATTTCCGCAAGCCGAAATAACAAAAATTCGTCGATAAAGTTAAATGCGTGCAGCTGCGTGATGCCTACATTTGGGTTTGTTTGAGTTGGACTCCTAAATGTTTAATTAGGACTGTTTATGAGATATTAAGCCATCAAAATATATCGTAAAAAAAGTTGCAAAGTTACACTGTCGGCTTTTAAATTGTTAGATTTACCAGCTGCTCTGTGTCTAGCCAACCGGAGTCGCCGATAAGAGATAACAATAGATTTTAAGGACAATAGAGTCGTAAAATCTCATCTCCATTGAATCATAGCTAGACAAGAAGCACAATTAAAAAGCTCTTAGGAATATTTATGAGTATGTTGTAAAGATAAATCATACAAATATTTAGACAAGTATAAAATATTATTTCTATTACAGCGTGATCATTTATAATTTACAACAATTAAAAAGAAAGTAAATATTATGACCTAAGATAATTTGTATCACAGAATAATTTTATCACATAATGGACAATAATTTGAAAGTGTAAATACTTTCGTTAATGTTTTCGTTCTTCAAACTATTTACTTTTGAGGTGTAAGTATTTGGTACACAAGGAAACGTTGAAGTTACTAACTTTCTTTTAGTATTGAATATGGTCGCTTCAATTTTATTTTTCTCAAATCACGCTGTAATAGAAATAATATTTTATACTTGTCTAAAAATTTGTATGATTTATCTTTACAACATACTCATAAATATTCCTAAGAGCTTTTTAATTCTGCTTCTTGTCTAGCTATGATTCAATGGAGATGAGATTTTACGACTCTATTGTCCTTAAAATCTATTGTTATCTCTTATCGGCGACTCCGGTTGGCTAGACACAGAGCAGCTGGTAAATCTAACAATATAAAAGCCGACAGTATAACTTTGCAACTTTTTTTACGATATATTTTGATGGCTTAATATCTCATAAACAGTCCTAATTAAACATTTAGAAGTCCAACTCATCTTTTTGAAATTTAACTTTTTCTAGTGTCGGCTCCTGCACTATAGTGTGGAGGACTGGGAATAAACGGCACCTTTCCCTCCTCACCCTTTTTATTCCCATTCGTCCACACTATTCCCATACCTCCACACTGTGGACGACGGGGTGTGGAGGACTGGGAATGACCCGCTGAGTTCAAAATATAGTTCAAAGTACAATTTTAAGCGCCCAGGAATGGAATTAGCGGGAAGTTGCAGGGATGGCCTTTAAGGTGAACCGTTTTTCGAATTTTTTTTTGTCAGATTAGGCGAATCCCTCTAGATAATCGTCAGATTATGAGACAGTACGTTTAGAACATAAAGATGAACCATATATATCTTAATCTGACGCGCTTGAGTATTTCAAAATGGCGAATTTTTTTTGCACATTGTGAAACTGGCCGTGAGTTTGCGTCCCATCGAAATCGTCAGATTAGTGAATGAGAGCTTTTTTTTGGTGCACTTAACACTCCCTTAGAAAATCTGACGCGCTCGACAAAATTTTTTTTTTTTTCATTTTCAACCCTTAAATACATCCACCCGCATCATGCAAACGATCAGATTAACATACGTACATTATTAAAAATACGTAGGGCATTGATGCTATCAATATCTGACGCGCTCGAGGATGTCCATGCAACAGTTTTTTTTTACATATTTAAAAATCTATAGCCGCTTTCCCCACCGATAAAAGTGAAAAATCACATAACATTTTTTTCTTCTTATCATCTAAGCTTTGCAACTCAATAGGTCTCTATGACGCTCGAGTAAATCCCCATTTAGCATCGTGGGCTCCCCTACCATTATGTATCTCTCCCTGATAGAAACATTAAGTTTTAATCGGTAGATACCTATGCCGTTTCCCTCTGGAACCCGTCACAATCTCTTCAGAGACCTGCGAAATGATATCAATAAATATAATTTTTTACTTTTCTGTCATAGCTAGATTTTAAATACTTGAGTAGTAATATTTCCTTAGCTGACTCTTAGGTAGCCCGCGAGCAAAATGAAGTGGTGACACGGGTATTCCCAACATGGCCTATTTCACATAACGTTATTAATCTTATTGTATCAGTTCTCTAGTATCTACAACTCAAGTTAAACACTATTTAACACTCAATCGCGAATATTCACAATGTGTATTGTTAAAACCAAACAATCACTTCTAGGAATCGTGCACGAGTTTCAAAGAAATAAAAGAGCCTTTAGTTATACAACAAGGCTTAGTCAACGCTAATTTTAGAAAATAATACCAGTTTTGCCGTATGTTTTTTTTTGTTCATTTTATTACTCGAACGAAATATACTGTAGGTATGACATCATGCCTTTTATAAAACAAAGAAGTGCATTTTAAAAGTAATGATTGTTATTGTCATGTCATTATAAAATGTAAATTGTCGTCATGCTGCGTACAGTTCAAGGTTATTTTTTGTTAGTTTTTGTAAAGGCTATTCACAAAATGTTCCTTTACTCCATATAATAAAATAGATACTGTAAGATTGTGGATGATGTAAGCAACTAAGTAGTTAATACGACTTGTGAGAGAGACGGAAATCTGAAATATCACTCATAGAAGAGACCTGAGATTTGAAGAGTGTATTTTTTATCTGATAAGGAATTTGATGAGAAATTATTTAGTCTAACGGATACGGTTAAAAGACATTATTAGACATAATAAAAATTTGGAGTAAGTCCAAAATCTTTGCATCCATCTATCAGACTCTCTTTGCCCATTTCTAGACCAACCACCCAAAGAACCAAAAGCACTACAACGACTGGTCCGGCGTTGTCTGTATCTATCGTCATCTGTAAAAATCAGCGTCCTAACTTGTAACCTTTCTCTATCTATTCACGACGCGTGATTCTGAGCCGCTTGCATCTAGCAGCACCAGGTATCCTAATACTACATCCTACATATAGCATAATGAAATTGCCAGATCTTTGGACGTTGACCTTTCTCTCAAATCTACTTTCAGATCGTGCTAGCTGGATACAGAAGCGATGTATTAAGTCGCTCGTGTTTCTTGCCACTGGCATACTAATGTGTTGTGAAAGTACTCACCAGGTGGCAACTATATGCCCACATTAAAGTAGCAACAAATCCGCTGTGCAAAATTTTAATGGAGTCGCTTGATTTGCTTAAAGTACCGAATACGATTTTTTAATATTTATATGTAGTATTAAGTAAAACTAACTTTCTATTTCTTCCTTTTCTTAGCTGTTAGGAAGGTCTTCCACAGGTTTCAGAGGAGCTGGTAACTACATTTTTTGTTTTAGGTGATATTATCTTCAAACATTCGAATAAAACCTGTGGAATGTATTTAAAATACGTATATAATACGCGTCTAAATCTGTAAAAAGTGGTTTTATTTGAAAAAATGAGTCCCATAAGTGCTAGAAAATATTATCTACATACAGTTTACTTTAGCTAATGGGAATTCCAAGGGCGGCACAAAAGATGGGGCTATAACATAGGTCGCTGGATGCAAGCAGGGTATGATCACGCATGGCATTCTACAAGGATTATGTAATCTAATAAATACCTTACAACTAGGACATCTAGAGACATATTTATTTTTAAAATACTGCCTATTTGTTAATCTAGTGAGTTAGTTACTTTAGAAAATATTATCCAAATCATTCCAGTCCGTGAAGGACATACAAACTTTCGCACTATTATTAGTATAGATTACTATTCAGGCGATGAATAGTTACCATTTAAGAAGGCGCTTATCCAACAGTAAACAGAGGTGTATAATGTATAAACAAGAGGCAGGTAGCAACAGTTGTTTGTTGCATAAGCCGATCAGGCGTTGAGGACACCAACAGAATACTGATGTACTATTGTTAACAACTACCTATGAGGCTTGAATAACGTCTTAGTAGCACTTAGACCGAGAGCTTGTAGTCCAAGAAATATTAGTCATAATTTGCTTAGTTCAAAAATTTAAAAAACACACCTGAAAGTCCTGAATAATGTAATTGACAAGCTATGCTTTTTACTTAATAACGTTAATAAGTACATACTAAATAAGTACGTAAAAATATATAAACTCAATCGAGTGACAAATGTGGTGGTTAATTTGAATGTTGCAGGCACGACCGTAATAAGCTCAGTTGGGAACGGTATTCCGAGGTCGTGGGTTCAAGTCCCGCTTGCGGCAGTCACTTTTTTCACCATAATTTGATTTATTAAGTAAAAATCCTGAATAATGTTTTACGATAATGCACTGTCTACTGCAAGTGACTGAAAATCACTTTCAAATATTCTGTTACATAGATTAATATTATATTGATATAGACACACCAAGCTAATAAATATGTGTTAAAAAACTCGTTAAATCGATACTCGGGCGAACTTAGGCCAATGTTTTCTTCTCGCGGGCCCTCGAGATTAGTGCCTCATTATTCTAAGCTTGGGTCTTTCATAGGTAAAAGCGGTGGTAGACTCATCAACGCTCCTTGCACATTTATCTACGTAATCTATTATATAAAATTCCCGTGTCACAGTGTTAGTTACCGTACTCCTCCGAAACGGCTTGACCGATTCTTATGAAATTTTACATGCATATTTAGTAGGTCTGAGAATCGGCCAACATCTATTTTTCAAACCATTTTTTTTTAGTATGGCAAAACAACGTTTGCCGGGTCAGCTAGTAACATCTATAAAAGCGATTGTCATAATTAATTTTAAAGTTCAGTTTTATGAAAAGATTTTCTCATAAGTATTTCATAAATAAACATTAGATAGTTTTGTGTTTCCTACAATTTAGTAAAATAACCCTAGCTCTCTTATAAAGTCAATATTTGTACACAATACGGAAAGCGCGCACGCATCGAATATCAAAACAAAATGGCCGAATGCAACCGAAGATGTCTGAAGGAATAATTTAATTACTAATATGATATGCAGACAGTAAACTAAGGTCAACAGTGTATTAACAATGGATAGGTAATAAATCTATTGATATTATATTCATTAACAATTCATATTGTCATTATTTATTTCTTACGAAACGAATCAAATTAAGATTTGTCAAAAACAATTGTTTGATAGAATTTACTATGATTGTGGAATTTGTAAATTTTTACTGATGTAGTACATAATATTTTTTTTTTTTCTAACACTTGCGCGACTCATCTGTTTAAATAAAACTACTTTTTACGGATTTAGACGCGTATATTTGTTTTAAATTTTGGCCCGACGTTTCGGAGACTTTGCAGTCACCATGGTCACGGGTGAGACTGTCTCTGGTCTCACCCGTGACCATGGTGACAGCAAAGTCTCCGAAACGTCGGGCCAAAATTTAAAACAAATATACGCGTCTAAATGATGTAGTACTTACTTACTTATCAGATTGGAGTGGAGAACTGGTGATATGTATTACAAGTAATGCTTTACGTAAATATAAAAGTGGTAGGCAGGACTGATGACATCTTCAAATGTGCTAGGAGCCGCTGGATGCAGTTAGCGCAGGACCACGTATTGTGGTGTTCTATGGGGGGCCTCCCCCTATGCTTAACAGTAGACGAAGAAACGCTGATGAATGGATGGATGAGTTAACAGGCATGAATATCAAGCTCTTATATTAAGATTTTTTTTTTTGATCTGCCTGGGTTCCAAATCCAAAACTTCTTAATGTTTAGCGCCAAATAGCATAAAATAGCCGAGCATAATATGACATCATGGCCAATACAGATGATAATATTTGCGAATATAGTTAGTACCAAAACACGGGGGTTCGTGGTTCGCAATTCGCATACCAAATTCAAATAAATAGTGAATAATTAGCATTCAAAACAAGTTATCTATTGAATATTTAACTAACGTTAGTAACTGCTTTGTTTTGACCTCCATTAGCTAGTTATATTTCCAAGTCCTATATTGCAAATTTTTATTCAAAAATATAAAAGAAATATTTAAAAAAACCTACAATAGTGCAGGAGAACTTGTTTATTTTTCGAAATCGAAGAACAACCCTATAGTTATTGCATAATTTAAAAGCTGTTGTTCGCAATATTGTCCGCCTCACTCTCTTGTCCCACTGTTGGGCACGGGCCTTCTCTACTTTGGAGGAATTACAGTCTACTGTACCGCGCTGACAGGACGTGTTGACACAGGGTTTATTTTCTAGTTTTCTGTCATTCACAGGGGATGTTATCTGTGCACAAAATTCCTTAGCTGGCTTTAACATCACCTTGGAAGGAAAAGGGGTGGTGACTCTTGTATTCTTGATTCGTCACCACACGGGATATAAAATACCTAAATTAAAATATTTAAAAACCTGTATAAATGTTTTATCATCATCATTATCATCACGCATCATCACGTTCTCCCATGGTGGTAGGTACTACGACTTACAGGTACCTCCTTATAATTTTTAGTTTTGAATTTATCATGCATTTTAACAAGTACTGTTCTAACTAGGACATTACCATTCTTGATAATCAACCTAATTATAAAAAGAAAATGGATGGTACCCATTTAAAATTCCCGGCACTTTTTAATATCAAAATTTAATTAGCGAAACTGATTCCAAGGGTATAAAAGGCATTGAGCGCTTCCTCCCTTAGCCATAAAACATGAAGAGCTTTAGGGGTATAAAGTTTAGAAAACTGAGTGAAAAACATATAAAAGACTTTGTGAAATAGGCCGAGATTTACGAGCCTTTGTTTAATAATGCATTTAAAGTAATACCCTTAGTCCTTGAGGGAAATCTACACAGTTCGTTAATAAACCAACAAATTTAATTATTTCATTTAAGATTAATCTTTATTAATGTAAGATATGATATATTACA
Organism: Orgyia antiqua; assembly: GCA_916999025.1. NCBI lineage: Eukaryota > Metazoa > Arthropoda > Insecta > Lepidoptera > Erebidae > Orgyia > Orgyia antiqua. The sequence goes on from OU779867.1 coordinate 18,637,990, forward strand.
ATGAAAAGTATTATATTTATGAGAGTTTTACAAAATGTGGAAGGAAAATGTCTAGAGGAAGATCCAACAGATGGTTTGATTGTGTGAATGAGGATATGAAATAAAAAGAAGTTGAAACAGATATGACGTCTGACGAAAGATTAAAGATGAAAAAGATATGTTGCGCAATGGGATAAGGACAGGAGAATGATGATATATTAGAATGGATAAGTTAATGTGATGTAGTGGTTTGTCAAGAATACTAATGACAGCACTCCATTTCGTTTAAATATTCTCAATATTCTTGGAAAAGTCTGGCAAGGTATGATTCTGGAACCGCGGCTGTTTGAATAAAAATTCTGTTTCTTTTAATAAGCCTTTGGTCTCACTTTAAGCTTAAAATAAATATCACATCACTCCTCGAGATTTTCTTTTAATATAGTATTCATTATATAATTAATTTTTCTCTATGACACCACCATATGGGAACATCAATGATCACCTGATTATTGTTCACGAGGTCTCAGGGGGATCCATGATTAACCAATACGCCGCTACGGTAAAATAATCGTCCCTAATGTAAATCGAGCCTGTGTAATCTACACAGAAGTGACTATCTCTACCATGAAGTCTATATTAGATAAATATGTTTTTATTTAACATTTATAGATCAAACAAAGATTACTAGAACTCATTATCATATAAATAACATAACACGTGCTATTACAGCTTGCGTTAATGCATAACATTCCACCCTCCACACATCCACTGAAATTATACAAATTACAGTATAGAATTTTACGAGCCACCCCTAATGACTATATGAGATATCTTATATGAAAATATCGCTCTTATACTATATTGTAAGTAAAGATGCTCAAAGTTAAGGGTTAAATACCCCCCTAATGACCCCCTGCCACAGAAACCCACGGTGATAATAATTGTCGATCGGAAACTACAGTTATAATACGTATGTAATATTTTTTTTATCTGAAAACTTCTTTAGGTATAAAAAGATTTCTTACCAGTTTTATTTATTTATCCATTTGATACATAAGAAATAAAGAATGAAAGTAAACTTTATTATTCTCCAAAAAGAAACAGAACTATGAAATTTAAACTATAACTGTTAAACTAGAACTAATATGTCTCACCTACGGAGACTTTGCTCGGCAATGTTATGTTGTACATACATTGTATAAAGACAGCCTTAATGGCTTTGGCATTCTTCACCAGTCAGCCAGGGTGGTGCAGAAACATATGAAGTAATTTGTTACAAAAATATCTATTAAGTAAAATTTGATGATTATTTAACACAAAAATAGTAACAACGAAGTGTCACTGCGTTTGTAACCCCAACAGAAGTTTAAATTTTAACGGTGTTTCTTTCAATTACAATTCTTTGCTAGCTAACATTCATGTGTTCCTTTAAACATGTCTTGTATACAGAAAAGTTGGTTTAATACCAAAGCATTTCAACAACTTTTCCAAAAAAAAATTAAACTTCTAAAGAAATTAAAAAATATTGGAACTTATTTAGCCCCCATGTACAGTTCGTGACCCCGAACGATATGTAATTTGAGAACCTCTGGTTTAAGGCGAATTTAGGGTTATGAGCGCTGTTATCTGGTTCGTGTGGGTAGTCGGTAATCGGATGGGAATTCGTGAAAAATATTATGACATTTATATTAATTGATAACCAAAAGGGAAGATTATTTGGTTATTAGTACATTATTTATGGTATAGGCTTATAGGTGATGCGTATCTGTAAATTACTAATACATATATGTTAATAATAAAATTTGCCCTATTTGGAAACCCAACTGACGAACACGGCAGGCATGGTACAGTCAGTAGGTACAGTCGTTACATGACAATTAACTTAATATTAAATTATTTAACTGTTGTCTTATTTATCTTCATTTCAAAATTAACCCTTAAAAACTAAAATATAAAAAAAAGGAAATATGAACAGTATTAAAAAAAATTAAAATTATATGTACAAACTAGGCGTCAAAATACTCCTCCCCATCGCTGTCGACAGGAATAAATAATGTAAAAATATAATAATTAATGTTCATAAATTTTATGGACTTAAAAACCTCTTTTGAGAAAAAAGCATAATGTAAAAACATTTTGTTTTACTATTAGGATATTTTAAATTTGACGGACCTCGTGGTCTTGTGGTCCATGTAACGGACTACCATTCACGAGGTCGTGGGTTCGATCCCGCACAGTACCATTATTTTTGAATTGTCATACAAATGTTTGTACTGCGTCTATGAGTTTTCTATGTGTAATAAACTAGCTGTTGCCCACGACTCCGTCCGCGTGGAGTTTAGAAATTTTTCCTAGATTTTGCAACGTTTTTCACTGATACTACTAATAGTCACAACGTGATGTTATATAGCCTAGTTTTTCTCCATAAATGTGTTATCCATCATTAAAATAATTCTTCAAATCGGACCAATGAATGGTTTCTAAGATTATCGCGCGTTCAAACAAAATCTTCAGTTTTATAATATTAGTATAGAGAAGTACGTTTTTTTACGTGGGGAATGCATTTACGCACTTTGTGTGGGACTCCCAGGTCAGACACGGACCCGGACTACCCACTAAACCCCACGATGTTCCTCCTCGCCCCTTGGCCGGGCCATGGTAGTTACTCAGGTATTACCATGACCCGACCAGGGGTGGCCCTCTATCGGTGAGAGCCCTCACTGTGACGGAGCGAGGCCTAGGCGCCCCCGTCAGTCCGACGCCTCTCCCCAGAATACGTGGAGAGAGGTCGTCCGCCGCTGTTGGCACGACAGGCCCTCCGACCTGCCGCGCGTGGCGTCCTCGTCGGGTGGGATAGACAAGTACGTAGTGTATCCGCACGCTGACCAAGAGTATGTCAATAATAAATCCATGAATATCTAAATAAAAACAATATACTATATTAATACTCCAAATCAGAAACATAGCAATAGTCATCAGTCTTTTTACGTACCTATGTCTCTGAAAAATAGGTAAAAATTAGTACATTTAAAATACAAAATAAAATAATCTATTTTAACAATATCCAAGGTTAAATTACGCAATTCTAGTTAGCAACAAACATTAAGCTAGACATAGTGTATCTTATTATAGCTAGCTACTTTTTAAAACAGTTTAAAAATATACTTTAATATGCAACATAAGCATTTACGGTTACTGCTCTTTCGCTTTTAGCGTGATTGGTGCCAATTCCACGTACACAACTCAACTTAACTAAAAAATTAAACCAACTATTGCTGTATTTTGATTATTTGGTTATCTTGTTGCGCACATTTATATTAATTAAAATCTTTATTCTATAAGCAATTGTTATAACAAGAAAGTTAAGTTAATATTGCCGAATTGTATTATCGACACTACCAAAAATCATTTGTTAGTTGAGTTTAGTTAAGTTGTGCGCCTGGTATTGGTACCATTATCTATCGATCTATCAGGCTTCCTCCGTCCACTGCTGAACACAGGCCTCGTTCATAAAACGCCACAACGCGCTATCTACATACATTAGAAGAAGAATAGAACAGAATACTTTTTATTGCACACCATGAAGTTATACAGAAGTTTAAGGATTACAAGAACATAGTACCTACAATATGCGATCTTATCGCAGTTTGCGACTTCTTCTAGACAGCCTTTGGGTGGATATTCTTGCTTTGGACAGGGCTACTCGTGGTACACATACGAATAACTACTGATATACTATCCTAATCCTACTAAAAACATAAATGTGAAAGTTTGTATGGATGTTTGGATGTTCTTTACAATAATGTAGCATATAGATCAGAATAATTTTATTATAGGCTACTTTTATCCCGAAAGAATGCAATGTTCCCGTAGGGATGATAAAAAACGAAGAGATTTTCTATCCTTTTCACCGCGGGGCACCGCTAGCAATACATAAACAGTGCACATACTAATACCTTAAAATATACATACATTATAAGTAAAGATTTAAAGAAGTACACGGTCGCCACTCCTGATTTTAGTGTCTTAGATTCCTTTCCCAGTTATGTTAACATTTTTTTTAAACAAACTCGTGGCGAAGTTAAGTCGCCCAAATACTATTTATTAATTTAATTTATTACTGTGATGCCCTTGAATACTGATCGGGAAGTCAAAATTTAAGATTTGCAAACCATACAATGAGAAAAAAAAACTAGTTTTGTCGACCTTGGCACGGATATTATTTATATATTCATGGCAGATAGTGGCAAAATAATGTTTTTATCTATATATTTGCAATGGTACACCAACTGTGCAAACATAACAATTATTTAAACTATTTTAGGGTACCGTGAAGTAACTAATAGGGAAATTGCGCATTAAATAAAATACAATACGAAAAAAGTACTCTTTAATTATGTTTTATTTAAAACTAGCTTTTTCACCCGCGTTTTTAGTTACTGAGTGTTATATAAACATCAAACCTAAGCAAATTATACAAAAAAGCCATCCTTTTCCGCATATAAAGTGCGAACTGATAAAATCGTCATTTTTGTATGTATGACCCTATGGACATACATACAAAAATGACGATTTTGTTTTATAATAAGTAAAGACCAGTTATTCTTGAGTTAGCCTCAATAGTTCAACTTCTAAAAAAAACAGAAGTTATTGATGTAAGGTATGCGGTCATGATACGTAACGTTGGATGCAAGCGGCACAGAAGAACGGGTCTTCTTCGTTCAACAGTGAACAAAAATAGGTCTATGGTTTCAGTCCGTGCACTTTTAAGCCAAAACGCAACAGGAATTAGGTTAAAAAATTTAACTGAGTGTTCTCTATTACTTAATCATCAAATTTATATTCATAACACGTTCTATGTATAAACAAAGTAAAACCATAGACAGGTTTGAATGATCCCTAAATAGTTTAAAACTCAATTGTATATTCAAAACGCATTGAAAGTTGTACTAAGTGATGCTCCAAGTATGCTTCAAGTAATACTCCAAGTAGGCAGAAAGCTGTGTTTAGAGAAATGACGCCGCATTTACTACAAATTATGATTCGGCGAAAGTTATACTGAGCGTGTTAATAGACGGTACAAGTTATAAACTTATGTGAGATACATTAATTTATTCATTTTGCAATTGACTTGCTATGCCTTTACTTAATAAATCACTTAATAATCAATAGATGGCGTTGTACAAAAACATCGAGCGATGTTTAACTCACATTGAGAAATATTGTAGTGAAAAATTTGGTTATCATGTGCTTATCCCATGGTACCTCAGTTGGAAGAACAACGGAACGGTAATCCGAGGTCGTGAGTTCAAGTCCCGCTCGTGGTGATAATTTTTTCCACTGCAATTTGATTTATTATGGGGGATAGTCAAAAATATTACATGGGGAAGAAAAATTTAACGAATTTCTTTTCTTCAAAAATGTCGTTTATGGATACAATAAATTGTAAAATAATATCTACTGATAAAAAAGATGAAAAGAAAAAGAATCCATGAAGTTTATTGACTGTTCTTTTCCATAAAATTCACTTTTGTAACCGACGCCTAGCTTCTGAGTTTTTAGAAGATATTGTAATAATGCCATTGGAAATAAAAAAAGGGATGTGGTTTTATGAAACCACGGTAAAAGTGAAACCTTTTTTCATATTATAGACATTTAACTAAAAATTTTTAGAATAATAATTCATTAAGGGTATAAAAATCGAGAAGGATAAAATTTCACTTTATCCCTACTCCGCGGCCAACCGTCACACACACAGACCAAAAAGTTTGAGACGATGTAATAAAAGTTTCACTTTAAAATTTTGCTTTGATTGCAGGGTCAAATTATGGAAAGCATTTAATGGCAGGAAGACTGTAGAAAAGTTCCACGGAATGTGTAAATTATGGTAGAAAAAGGAGAGGAGATGACGTCAGTTATAAAAAGAGATTGTTTGCGACTGCAAATAAAGGAACAAGATCGCGAATCAAGGCGAATGATACGACAGAATGTAGGAATATTAAGGGCCTACATCAATTTTATCGTATATCATCGCCGACACGTACATATTAACACAGCCAGTAGGCACAGAAAATGAAGAATTAGGGATACTTTTCCTATTTACTCAAAATCTACTAAATATATTTTAATTCTGATTTACGTGTTTCTATATATAATAGTTACTTATGTTTTCAAAGTTATTTCATTAGTTAATACGCGATAATAGACCGACAAATGAAAAAAATTAAAATTTAGAGAGGTTGTTTCGCTAAGATTTTCTATCGAGAAAACTTTTTTCAATCGCGTTTCTGAGTTTATGCGATCCTAGATTATATATTGAAAAAACATATACTTAAAAATTAGAGCTCTAGCCATTCAATCTAAAGAAACAATGAAAACTTCGTACGTAGAAAAATGCACGAAGCTATTTTGGTATCCTCTTAATTCAAAACCACAATATTAAATAAACAGGCTAGCAAGAGTAAATCCGCGCCAACTCAGTTGATAAACAGCCACACATTTTTTTTGCATTTTAACAAAAATTACAACAAAAGAATCGTAAAAAGCATCTGATTAAAAACTTTATGGTTTAAGATAAAACATAGGTTGTTAAATAATCTGGTAAACGTATAACTAAAACTATTAATCACACGTGGAAACTTATATAAGAAGTTAGTTTATTCACACCTATATCTCGCTATATTGCAAACAATAAAAACCTAGTTAATATTCATATCACATTATCACTATTCAAATATCTGAACCACAAATGAATTGTTTGCAAAAAATCGCTATCGGCTGTCACTCACACCGTACAGTAATTTAAAGTCGCGGCCCATTTGGCACCGCATGATACGCGAACATGCGCAACTTAGCGCGTAAATGGTACCACCCTCTTTCCCTCTTACACTCCTACATTTAAACTTTTAATCTGCTATTTATTCGCCGTGTTTAAGTTCTGAACTAATTACAGGATGTTTGTATTCTGATCTGCGGTTAAATGTGTGGATTTAGGAGGTATTTTGTGTGAAATTCTCGTCAGCGACGCGAGAGCTACACTCCTGGTGTTGCAAACGTCCATAGGCTACGGTAACTGCTTACCATCAGGCGAGCCGTATGCTTGTTCGTCACCCGTTAGTGGTATTAAAAAAAAGTGTAACATTTCAATAGTTCGAACAAAATGTTGAAATGATCTTAATTTGTAGCGACATTAAATTAGGAGGCTCTCAATATTACCAACGAATGCCTATAAACTAATACTTATGCTTCAATAAGCATTGGTTTACGCTACATAGATGCTGGTTGGCGTATAACTTATGAGAGTCCCACAAGGCAGTGGCCTCGTTCATACCAGGAGAACATTTGGACAACTATACCGTGTTAGTTTACCGTCTCTCACAAAACATGTCACCTAATTATATTTACGCTTAGCAAACTTTTACCACACACTTCAGGGTATAAGTGATTAATACTAAGTTCTTAATCAGACAACAATAATATTTCTTTCATATTCGCAAAAGAAAGAAAGAAAGAAAAAAGTATTTATACTTAAAGCATCATAATAACAAAACGCCGTGTTTCTTTTCACCCAAAAAAATATTCGGTGTAAAAGTCGGCCACGTTTTTTTTTATATATTTTTTACTACAACATGGTAGCTTAACATGCTTAAGGATTACGATAACAAAAAAAAACGTTTAAACTGATGAAAATAACTACTTGCAAAAAATTTTAAAAGCGTATCAGTTTTATGAGATATTAAAATTAAATCTGAACATACCTAACTGATATTTCAGCTTGTAAAACTAAAAAACAACTAACCACCGTTTATCATTTACTAGCTGTTTCCCGCAACTTCGTACGCGTTGAATTTAGAAACCAAACCTTAATAAATTATACGAAAAAGCCATCCTCTTGAACCTCTCTCTCCAGCCCATTTACGTCCCACTGTTGGGCACGGGCCTCCTCCACTTTGGGGGGATTATGGTCAACTGTGCCATGCTGACCAGGTGTGTTGGCACAGGGTTTATTTTCGAGTTTTCATCTTTCACAGAGGATGGTATCTGTGTGCAATATCCCTTAGCTGACTTTTACAGCACCCTTGGGAGGAGATGGGGTGGTGACACTTGTATTCTTAATCCGTCGCTACACGGACAGCAATATAACAATAAAGTTAAATTACCAGAACCAGTCTATTTACTAAAAAAACCACATCAAAATCCGTTGCGTAGTTTCGAAGATATAACCTCACATATGGGCATACATACAAAAATAACGACCTTGTTTTATAATAAGTAAAGATAGAGACCATTTTAGTCTTATGTACTCTCTGCCTACCTCATAATAAATCTGACGTGATGTTTAATATTATCCTTAATTAAACCAATCATATCAGAGAGCTATCGTGCTCCTAGGACTGGTCATACCGGTTTGAAATCTAATCTATAAAAAGTAAAATATGTAGGTAAATTATTTAATATTGATTGAGTTTATTTATATAAACTAGATATAACTACGTCTTATTGTATCTATACTAGTTAGATATTGTGTTAGGTTAAGAAATAGCACATATTTAGGTCATTCTATCCCATATATTATACTAGCTAAAACCCGCGATTTATCCGCGGATACGGTAATCTACGAACGTAGTAGTAACACCACAATAAATTGCTTAGTTCAGAAACCCAAATAATTGGTCAAGTGCGAGTCGGACTCGCGCACGAAGGGTTCCGTACCATTATCTATGCAACATAAGGCAACGTTATTAGTATCGAGCAAGAAACGGTAAAAAAATCATGTTTGTTGTATGGGAGCCCCCCTTAAATATTTATTTTATTTTATTTTTACTATTTGTTGTTATAGCGGCAATAGAAATAAATCATCTGTGAAAATTTGAACTGTCTAGCTATCACCGTTCTTGAGATACTGGGTACGGAACCCTAAAAATCATGTTTGTTGTATGGGAGCCCCCCTTAAATATTTATTTTATTTTATTTTTAGTATTTGTTGTTATAGCGGCAATAGAAATACATCATCTGTGAAAATTTCAACTCTCTAGCTATCACCGTTCTTGAGATACAGCCTGGTGACAGACGGACGGACGGACGGACGGACGGACGGACGGACGGACAGCGAAGTCTCAGTAATAGGGTCCCGTATTTACCCTTTGGGTACGGAACCCTAAAAACGAGCTCAATATTTTTCAAATTATTACATAGTCATCAGTCCTGAACATGTGTTCAAAATTTCAGATCAATCTGACTACTGCAAGTGGGGGTGTTTTTTTTTACGCCATCCGCCCTGCTGGGCCATGATGTGCCTTGAGCTTTGCCATGGCTACTGCAAGTGGGTGAAAATTATTTTCAAAGATTCCGTTACATCGATTAACCCATTAATTGATACGTATCGACCTAGTAAGAGCATTTTAAAAAGCCTACGATAGCTCTCTGAGAGTGTTATAGGCTATATTTATTTGAAAACTAAAGTCTTCTACAAAATTAGACAAATGTACTAGAGTACGTTTAATGTTAAGAAAGCTACGAATATTTTTATTATAGCATCTATGTTCACAAAAAATACAGCTATTTTTAATATAGCAACATAACTCGACGTTACAAAGGATTATATATATCACAGAACTATTACAAGAAGCTATCCATAAGAAGAAACATAAAAACTAAATTTATTAACTCCAACTTGACAGATCTATTCGAACACCTTTTAAATTCTTTTCATCTATTTTAGTATTAGAAAAACCATAGATGTAGAATAACTAGACGAGCAATGTGAGACAGAGAGAGAGTGGTGTAAAAATTACTGGAAGTTTTAAAACAAATATTACTTTTGTTGCGATTACCAATTCTGCCCATGTATTCAGAATTTAGGTTTCAAAACCCTCTCTTGTTATTTTGTTGGTATGATATGAAAGTATTTACAATAAATTGTGTACTGTAAATAACCAGATTACCCCAGTCCGTTACATAAACCACTCGACCACGAGTCCTGTCAGTTGTACGACTTATTTAACAGGTTAAGGACGGGAGCGGTCGTTTTGGGTAGCCACAAAAACTTTGCCAAACTAAAATCGGCGGTCATTGGGACCGCTACGACTCACCTGCCTAAAACGCCTTGGCCCGCCAGTTTCTTATGTAAAATGTAAGAAAAGAGGACCGCTAACGCTTACTTAGACTATTACATTCCTAAAATTAAAACAGGACTTGAAAATTACGAAAATTTCTTACTGTAATGCTTATATAAGATAGTTTTATTTGCTGTAACAAATTGAAAATATTATTAATACACATATTCGTATAGTTACATTATTAAAAACCAATAAATAAAGCAAATCCATAATAAACTTACCATGCAGCATGCAGTGATAAAAGTTTGCACGCGTAACAATGTATCAATAAACAACAACAAACGAAAATAGCAGGCGCCCGGGCAGCCCCGCGTCGCGGCCTGTTCTCACCCCCAATCACAGTGTGCCACACAGGAACCAATCCAACACGCCTTCAGTCAACTTCAGTGCGAAATCAGATCGCGAAAGGGGTAGGCGCTTTTGTTTCCCGCCATTTCCGAGGACTGCCAAAATGGGACCGCTAATATAACTTACAACATAAAAGTTAAACATTTCTGCTGGCGGTCCATCGGACTGATAATTCAAAAAACACGATTTCTCAATAAATAATACCTTAAATTAAAATTCGACTACAGCAATAGATATTAAAAACTGTTATTGTACTATATACAATCAAAGTATTTTGGGAAAATTCTTGAAAAATAGTTCCGTCCCTAACCTGTTAAATAAAACTATTTTATTATTTTGATTTCGCTTGACACTTTTGATAACCACTCTAAAGTATGCTATACTGTATCTATGGTATAATATCAAGGGAGCGAACAGGGCCCTGAGTCGGGTATTTCAACGGTGTCACAACTGTACCATTATTGTACCATTATGGTGCAATAGTAAAGTTTTTGGTAGTCTACTATTAATGTGTCGTCATAACGACTTCATCATTGTCTTACAATTGTCAAAGTGACATAAATTGCTAGTCTCGTACACAACTGCTTCACAATTGCAATTCAATGACTGAAATGTTTCGGTAGTCTGCTATTTTGAATTTGACAGTAATATTTTTAAATTGTCCTGTGTCGACAGATTGCCATAAATAAAAAATAGATAGATAGAAATATTAGAAATTGTTCTTTGTAATTTATTGCAATTTACTAATCTCCTAAACTTCACATTGCTTTTTATACTAATAAATAGTATGTACAAATATATTTAAACGAAGTCTAGCATGATTAAATGTTTAAATTTATTAGTAGTTTTTCGAAAAGCACTTCAACTAACGCATTTTTTAAAAACGGCAACACATACATACCATTCTAACACAATCCATAGATAAAAGAGACCAGTGGACTTGAGCACCAGGTGCTCAAGTCCACTATTTTGGAACAATTGTCATACCGGCACAATACCGGCACGATACCGTTGCAATTGAAGTCAAATATCCGTAGTCTGCTATATGCCGTCATAACGGTCTTTCAATGGTAATAGAATTGTCGATCTCTTTTATCTATGCATTGAATTTTCGGTCTCTTTTATCTATGGATTGTGTTAGAATGGTATGTATGTGTTGCCGTTTTTAAAAAATGCGTTAGTTGAAGTGATTTTCGAAAAACTACTAATAAATTTAAACATTTAATCATGCTAGACTTCGTTTAAATATATTTGTACATACTATTTATTAGTATAAAAAGCAATGTGAAGTTTAGGAGATTAGTAAATTGCAATAAATTACAAAGAACAATTTCTAATATTTCTATCTATCTATTTTTATTTATGGCAATCTGTCGACACAGAACAATTTAAAAATATTACTGTCAAATTCAAAATAGCAGACTACCGAAACATTTCAGTCATTGAATTGCAATTGTGAAGCAGTTGTGTACGAGACTAGCAATTTATGTCACTTTGACAATTGTAAGACAATGATGAAGTCGTTATGACGACACATTAATAGTAGACTACCAAAAACTTTACTATTGCACCATAATGGTACAGTAATGGTACAGTTGTGACACCGTTGAAATACCCGACTCAGGGCCCTGTACGTTAGAATATCGTCGGTGGTACATTTAATATCGAAGACGTTTACGAGTTGCGAGACTTATATGGATAGTTAATACTTGTGTTTATTAGTCACAAGTGTATATTTACTATTAATAAATAGTTTAATATATCTATAAAAATACTAACATTAATAGTGTTAGGTAGTAAGTTTGATCGCACAAAAATTGAATAATTAATTGCGTCACAATCACAACTTCTGTTATCTACAGAATTTAACGTGGAAAATTATAAGTGTAAAACTGGGCTTTAGTATAAATAAATAAATATTCATGCACATTTCGCACATCTGGTCCCAAGCTAAGGTTATATACTTGTGTTACGTGTACCAGAATAAGAATATACTACATAAATTACTTTTCTATTATAAATACATACAATAATACATAGAAAACACTCAGACGCAGAACAAACATTTGCATGACATTTATAAATATCACACAAATGATCATCCCAAGCCCGAATCGAACCCGCGACCACGTGAACGGTAGTCCGTTACATGAACCACTCCACCACGAAGCCCGTCTTAGCCAACGGACTTAGTATCATTTACTATGTCCGTTTTTATACGGAACAAGGGAGCCCCGACCACACACATTACGGAAATAGTACGTCCGTACGTGTGTGTCCTGTATTATTTGATGTGTAATAAACGTCATAACTACAAAGTAACTACCATCTGTTAGGATCACACATAATCTTACAGCTCAAAGTTAGAAATAATTATATCATGTTGATATTGCTTGATATAAACATCATCATTGCTCTCCCTTATCCCTTAACTTTGTGTCAACGCAATATCTCTACATATGAAATCTATAAAAATGTAGAGGCCTAAGAAAAAACGGTCTGTGTGGTGACAGATTAAGAATACAAGTGTCATCATTCCATTTCTTTCCCAAGTTGTAAGAGCCAGCTAAAGGGCTAATATAAGCATTTAACGTCTACTGTGAGAGACGGAAAACTCGAAACTAAGCTTTGTACCAACACGCCTGCTTAGCGCGGCATAGAAGACCATAATCCCTCAGGAAGGCCTCAGGAGGCCTGTGCCCAACAGTAGTACGTTAATGGGTTGGAGGGAAAGAGAGGAAGAAAAATGGATGGACTGCGTGCACGAGGATATGAAAGAAAGAGAAGTTAATGTAAATCGTCTGGAAAAAGAGTATGGAAGAAAAAACATGTTTCCAGACATGCCAGAGGTTCCCCGTTCAGGACTATCCCGGACGCTCCGATGTTGCCTCCTGCTGCAACTACCAGTGTTGCAACAATTTGCGGTAGGGAAAGGAAATCGAAATATTCCCTATTATTTTCATTTTTCAAACTTTAGCTAAAAAAAATGGGAAATAACACTAGTAAAAATTAAGACTGGCACCCAAATGGTTAAAATAATGGCTCAAACAACTGCTCTCTGTGTAAGTATCATGTCAGAAATTAGATACGATAAAACACATTTATAGATAAACTGGATGTTATGGTCATGCTGTTTTATATGTAGGTAAGTACATACATACTAACAACATAAAGTGCTCCTATATCAGGCAACCTTGGGAGCCGCAGAATAATACCTATAACAACATTATATACTCCAAAATAACAACCTTTATTACTTTAGTTTAAAGTCACATTTCCTTTAACCAACTACAAAAACAGGTTATGCGATCCCAAACACGTGTTAGCCATTGTAAAATTGCGCAAAAATTTAATTTTATTCTTAAATACAGATCAATAATGACTGTTTTGCTATGGCTAATCAAAGATTACAAGCTAAATGCAAATTTAAACTCCATTTTGCTGTATAAAAGGTTGTTTTTAAGCTGTTGTATTTTCGTAAACAATATTTTTGCAAAATAAGTCGAGGTCATGCTTCCTGTAGCAGTTAACAAGCAAATATAGTATGCAGAATGACTACATCGTTGAATTAATGGCGGCGATAAAAATATATAATACCTATTAGCTAATTGTTTTTATTAAATAACTAAAGGACTATCTAGATTCTCACAAAAACAGACAGGGCTTAAATAAAACAAAGTTTTATGGTTTAAATAAAACTACTTTTCACAGATTTAGACGCTTATATTCGTTTTAAATTTTTAGCCCGATGTGTAACGCGTTTTTAACGCATCTAAATCCGTAAAAAGTAGTTGTATTTGAACAAATGAGTGGCGCAAGTGTTAGAAAATATTATGTCAACTTTTTATGGTACGCCTTTATTTCGATTTTAAATTTATCTCAACATTTCGAAGATTGGAAATGAAACTAACATTACCGCGTTCTTATCCGCAAAACGCTGTTTTCCAAGTTTCCCTACCAGTAGGAAAAAAGGGATCCTATTAGTGATATTTCCCTGTCCAATTGTCCATCCATCCGTCTGTAACCAGACTGTATCTCTACAACGATGACAGGTAGAGTTAAGATAAATAAAACTGTTATAGATTTGCGAATATGCGTAACGTGAATTATGCGATTTTTCGACCGATAGTCGAGGTTTTGTAAAATTATATGTTTTGAAGGAGCAGAGAGTAGTTTTTAATTCAATTCAAAGATTCATTTCAAAGATTCGACGGCCTTCGTGGCGTAGTGGTTCATGTAATGGACTGCCGTTCACGAGGTCACGGGTTCGATTCCCGCTTGGGACAATCATTTGTGTGATATCCATAAATGTCATACAAAAATGTTTGTACTACGTCTGGGTGTTTTCTATGTATTACAAGTATGTATTTACAAAAGAAAAATAGTTTATGTATTTATATCCGTATTCCGGTACCCATAACACAAGCATAATAAGCTTAGCATGGGACCAGAGGACGTTTTGTGTAATGTCCATGAATATTTAAAAAAAAAAAAGAATACAAAAATTCATAGATTTTATACCAACCAAACTACCAAAAATGTGTCCAAAATACGCATGAAAAAAATTTTTGTTCAAAACCTTCCAATTCGTACTTCTATAGAAAGTAGGTACTAAAACAACATAAACTTTATATTATCACACAACTATCCTAAATCCACCGTCCACACTGAATTTTTGTCCCAAACAATAGTTTTAACTAACATGATATATTATTCCATCACTTCCTAACAAAAGACAAACATAAGTTGAAAGTATCTATTGTTTAATATGTTACGTTGAAACTTAACATTTCAGTAAATCCTTAAACTTTCCATTACTATCTTCTATTAAATAATTGTATGTCTGTCTGTATGTCCAAAAGTATGACTTCAAATGAAGTCTAAGAAGTGTATTTACAAAGCAGATGGAGTTCTTTCTAGCTAGAGTCTCTGCCTATGCCTCAGGAAAAAAGCTAGGACAGTGTTTTTATTCTTTTCTAAAATTAGCTCAAAGATATACCTGGTACTACTATCAATATTTACTGGAGCTGCTGAACCTTTGGTAACTTATATTCACGGTAAATATTGACCAATTCTCAAAATAATTTTGTCTCATGAACTAGATTTATGTAATGAGAATATTTGTGCAATTGGTGCAATGACTAAGCCGCTGGATGCATACGGCAGCATACCATACACTAGAGTCAATTACTGTTGTTCCTAATGCTAAAACTACTGAAAATAATTAAAATAATGTTATTTAGTTTTAGTATGCAGATAGTTGAAAACCCGGGTAAAAACATAGGTTACTTTTTATGTGAAGATATTTTTATGGTCCTCTGTGAGAGACGGAATACTTGAAAATAAACTCTGCGCGCGAATACAATACAATACAAAATTCTTTATTGTACACCAAAGAAAAGACAAACTACATAATTAGATATAGTACAGCTTAAGGTATGTACAAGCGGCGGTCTTATCGCTAATAGCGATTTCTTCCAGACAACCTTTATGGAGTTACGAATATGCCTGATCAGCGCGGTGTAAGGCGGTAGTATACCATAATCCCTCCCAAAATGGAGGACGCCCATGCCCAGCAGTGATACGTTAATAGCCTCGAGAGAGAAAAGTAAATAAATAAATAGTAAATAAATATTCAAGACATTTCACACAATGTCCTCTGGTCCCAAAGTAAGCTAGATTTCTATGCTTGTATTATGGGTACCAGATACGGAAAGACTACATATATGTACTACTTTTCTTTTGTAAATACATACTTATAATACATAAAAAAACACCCAGACGCAGTACAAACATTTGACGACATTTATGGATATCACACAAATAATTGTCCCAAGCGGGAATCAAACCCGCGACCTCGTGATCGGCAGTCCATTACATAAACCACTCCACCACGAAGCCCGTCAAAGTAATTGTAAATACGTATGAAGTAAAAAATACGGACATTTTCTAAAAGGTTGGTCTTTTAGAAAATGTCCGTATTTTAATTATAAATTAGGAAGACCTAAGAAAAACTATAATACAAACTTTTGCAGTGGCATTATACAAGGCAATATTACCACCCTTAGCCATCAATAACCACTCACAAGTTTATGGGTCAAACCCCTCGATGACCCTTCAATTAATTAAATCCAAGTTATTTTAAGACCGCCCTTAATATAACTTTATTAGATTTCATTAAATTACAAATGCCAAAACGTTCATAATCAAAATGGTAAACCGAAAATATTTGTTGAAATTCTCTTGGGAGATGACTTTGAGAAATATAATTTTGTCTGTCTTTAGTTGGGAAAAGAGCCATCTATAAAATTATTTCCAATTTATCTTCTAATACCAGATGTCAACCGCAACGGCTAGCATAAAAAACATCCTTGTAAAATAAACTGCATCAAAATCCGTTGCGTAGTTTTGAAGAAATAAGGCTCACATAGGGACATACATACAAAAATAACGACTTTTGTTTTATCATAAATATCATATCAACATCATACCACCAAAATTAATTTATCTATGCATTTGAAGAGTCGAAGCCCTATAAAAAATAGGGTTTGGTACAAAAAAGAACCGGTCAAGTAAAAGTTGGACTAGCGCACGAAAGGTTCCGTAGCTTTATTATAATAATAATATTTATCATACCCTCCACAAATAATCTCCAATAACGGGGTCCAAAATAATGGCTGATGGGCAGGAAAATGATTATGATGACACAACCTGGTCATAGACGGACAAATAGCGAAGTCTCATGTACCTAATAGGGTCCGGTTTTATACTTTAGGTACGGAACTCTAAAGAAGAAACTATTACTTAGAATTTAAAAAAAA
Organism: Orgyia antiqua; assembly: GCA_916999025.1. Lineage (NCBI taxonomy): Eukaryota > Metazoa > Arthropoda > Insecta > Lepidoptera > Erebidae > Orgyia > Orgyia antiqua. Next base: position 18,655,256 of record OU779867.1, read on the forward strand.
ATCAACATTTAGCTGTAAGTGCTTTTAATAAGTGCGTATAATGAACTAAAAATTAATCAATTAAATATGAATGGATTTATTCATAATGACTTATCGGAGGTTTAAAAGTTCGCTAAAATCGGTTCGCAAAATTGTCAAAACTTGTTATTCATAATAGTCTTTTTACGCTAAAACGTTTATTATCTCTCCGATAAAATCTCCGTTTAAACCTCCGATAAGTAATTATGAATAAGACCATAAATAATTATCAAGACACTACAATAATTGTAACAAAATTGTATTACACCTTGTAAATCACCACATGAATGCAATGAATAAAATGATTATGATTATAATAAACGATCAGCGATCGAAATCCCTTGTAGAGCCATCTATTGAGAAAAAGGTGTACTAAGATTTTAGCAAATAACTAATTTTAGTTTGTAAATTACATAAAATCTCGATTCAAATTCGCTTAAAAACAGTAAAAGTACTAGATAATATTATGGAGGAAACATTGTTTTTTTTTGTATATTTGTAACGTATAAACTCAAAAACTAATGGACGGATTTCGACAATTCTTTCACCATTCAAATGCTACATTATCCATAAGTAACACAGGCTATATATTTTTTAAATTGTCCTAAATTAACTTACAGCTGTGCGAAGCTGGGATAGGACGCTAGTAAATAAAAACCTGCCAAGTACGAGTTAGACTCGCACACAGAAAGGTTTCGTTATCATCCTCGAATAACGATATCATTAAATAATGGGATGAAGGCAGGAAAATGATGATGGTGAGTATTATGTTATAATAGCATCAGCTGATATACATTGACTGTGAAAAATTTCAGCATTCTAACTATCAGGAGGCCAGGCGCGGCAGGTCGGGGTGCCAGTGACGCCATCAACATCAATGGCGGACGAGCTCTTTCCAAGTGTTTCGAAAAGACGCGTCAATCTGACGGGGGGCCTAATGCCCCTCCCGTCGCCGCGAGCCCCATAACATAAGGGGCCACCCCTTGCCGGGTTATGGTAATACCTGAGTGACAACTATGTCCCGGCTAATGGCGAGATGGAAAATCGTGAGGTTTATTGGGTAGTAGTCACCAATAAGACGGGAGTTCCACACAAAGCCCGAAGGTTGTCCCCGCAACCGGAAAGGCGAAGAGCGCAAATGCATTCCCCAAGTAAAAAAAAATACAGTTCCAGAGTGACAAACGGACGGATAGCGAAGTTTGTTGCGGAACCCTAATAATTACTGCATCTGTGTTATTTTATATACACAAGTGCATCATACGACTCATATTAATATGTCAGTACATAATTAAATAAAGAAATAATAAACAATAAATAACAAAATGCCGTGTGAAATTGTTATATTTATTATTTTTAACTGCACCGTTTGTTGACGCCATGTTGAAACTTAAATCATGGTGGCTGAATAGGTGAAACGTCGTCGGGATAGATTTCAGTCAATGGTGCCGATTCTACGTGCTCCACTTAACTATAAAATCATCATCATCATAGTAACATAACGCCTTTTTCTCATGGGGGTAAGCAGTGACTATAGAGCGCCATCTGCTACGATTCAAATAAAAAACTTCAAAAAAAAAATCTACACTCATACATCTGGTCGTACGTGTCCGACGGCTGTAAGTGCAACTAAAAAATGAAAACACATATTTACTGTATTTGATTATTTTGCTCTCTTGTTGTGCCCATTTATATTAAATAATGGTTTTTTCTATTATAAACAGTTTTTGTAACAAGAAAGTTCAGTTAACATTGCTGAATTATGTTATCTACACTTTTAAAATTCATTTTTTACACTATGTTTAGTTATTTGTGGGTGTAGAATTGGTACAATTGGGATTGTTCATAATTTTTGACCTACTGTTTTTATATCCTTTTCAGAAAATATAGACCATTTTAAGCAACTAATTTCAATATTATTGAAATATTCACTATACAGAATTTTTTAAAAATTCCCGAAGTTATTATTTTAAATGTTGTGACGTCATCGTTTTACGCAATCTGTGTATAGACTTTTCTTGATAGACTTAATACAGATTGAACTTTATGTTTTCAAAGTTGACAAGTTGATATAATAGACCAATTTCAACTCCACTTCGGAGTAGTATACTGCCCAACTAAGCGCAAAAGCGGTAACTCAAAGAAAGCGAGTTTTGAGATAATTGAAGTTATGTAAAAATAGTTATATATATACTTTATGTATAGTTTTTTTTAATTGTTAAATATTATTTATATATTATATAGGGTGTATTTGTTATCACATTAGTTAAATTATCAAAAATGTATAATAATGTACTTTATTCATGAGATACGGTTACACCGCTTAGTAAACTATAGAATTAAAATTGAGATACCGCTTTTTCGTTAGCTCTTCTCAAACATGTGTGTATACAAAAAGGAATGTATTTTCTATCGAATAAAATATGTATTATTTGAAAAAAAAAACAATTAAAGTATATATATAACGTTTTTTTATTATTAAAATTTGAAATTACATAAAAAAATATTTAAAAACAAACGGTTTTTGGAAGGAATTTTAGTAGTCAAAAGTAGGGAGTTCTCTCCAAAAGGACATTCTATTTTGTGGTATTATATTTTGAAAAGATTTCAAAATATTTTCTTTTTTGTTTCTTGAAATTCCTTCCGGAGCAGTTTTCTTTTTTGGTGGAGGCAAGACATGACTTTTTAAAATTTTTTTTCCTATAATGCTAGCAGTAATTGCATTTTGATCGAATCCTGTTTTGTAGGTGATATCAAAACTGCCTCTTTTAACTTCAACTTCAACCATTTCGCTGACATATGGACGCGGTTTAATTCGAGACAGTGCATATTGTGTGGTATAATCATCCCAGTCATAAAAGTCTTGCATGTTCATCTCTTTAAGTTTTACGTTTTTTCCTGCAGTGCTAACTGCCTGAGAAAAATCTGCGAAATCATAAATTTTGTTTTTCATGCGTTTTATGGACAGCTCTACCCTATGATGGAAACTATCAGCTGACATAAAGGTGTGGCCGGATTCAAAATATTTGATGACAATCTTGTCGGCGTTGATATCCTTAGAATTTATAATATAAATTAAGAAAGAAAAAAACGTCCAGTTTTTGTTCTGGGAGGAACAATTATCAACCCATAGTATGATATTTTTTTTATCCCGATGAAAAATAAAAAATTGATAGTATGCACTTATAATTTCGGCTTTGGAACGTCCAAACAACCCTTCATACCATAGTACAGGAAAAACACTCAAATCTTTTCGGCCTTGACCAGTTGGCACGAAACTTTCGTTGTAAACCACTATCCTATGAGTAAAAATAGCAGTTTTGAACATGTCTATCCTGGGCAGCATGATAACTTTTTGTAAATCAGCAGAATATACAACAGTATCAGTTTCATTTAGCTCACTGTCTAATTTATACTGCTCTCTGGACATGTATGCCCGTTTGTTATGACTTTTCCACTTCGTGCAACCTAGACAGTCTTCTTTAAGGTTTTCTTTGGTATGTGTATCATCGTGTAAACGGAACTCTTCACAGTCCTCACACTCTTCGTGGCCAAGCTTTACAAAAGAAATATTTAATTCTGCGACTACTTCTCGATATTTATCGTAAGATACTTTGCAAGACGGATTTTTTTCTAAAAAGTCTTTATGCATCGCACTGATTGTCAAATCACTGGGTAAGTATAAGCGATTGGGAGCGTGTTCACGCCTGTAATGAGATATACTCGGCTCAAAGCTCATTATATGTTCCTTAATAGGAGTAGATTCAATTTTATTGTGAGGAGTAGCTCCCAGTCTTTTGTCTACTGGTGGTGCAACCGTGTCGTTAGAATTGGCCAAAGCCGTATGTAAAGGTTTGTCATTAGATGATTTGTAGCCCAAAGTTGTCAAAAAGAAGGTTTTACATACTCCATACTTTGTACCGAGCACGTCCTTAAGTGAATAACTGTAGCTTACTTTTTTTCTGTACTCCTCTGATTCAAATCTTGTTACTGTTCTTTGTTTCACAGATTTAGCTGAGGTGTGATGCAGCATATAAGCCTTCCTCTCTTTGTCATTCAAACTCCAGAAGCTCTCATTTATAATTTTTCGCTGCTCTTCCGATATATTTTGGATACACTGCTTTTTGCATGAAGCAGGACAGGGTGGTTTAACGTTATGTTTCTCTCTAATCTCACTTTTTTTCACTTCATTTCTGACTTTGAGAGGTTGGTCGTGTTTTTTTCTTTTCCTAATTGTACCGGCCTTAGTATAAGTTGTAAGATTATGTGTATTTCCATCAGCTATCTCGTTTTGTGTCAGATTCTCGGTGTCCCTAAGATTATCATTTGGTGTCACTTCGTGTCCTTGAGATGAATTCTCAACAGATTTTTCGTATTGAACACTTATCACATTTGAATTATTCCTAAGAGATTCAGAAGTGCAAATAGTATTATCGGAAGCAGTTATCAATATTTTTTCTGTATCATCTTGAAAAATACAGGATCTTTGTTGATCTTCAATAGTATCTGTGATCAAAGGTTCTGGATTACCGCAATTAAAAACATTGTGTATGTTGTGTGTATTAAAACAAAAGCCTGGCGATGATATGTCACTTAAATCATTATGTTCAATAATTGGCACAGTTGTCAATGTGATCAACGAGTTAGGGGATTTGTTGTTATTCCCGATTTCTGTGTTTTGATCATCCTGATGCATAGCGAAATAATCAACGTTTGATGTACACGGACCCGATAAAAAATGTGAATCTTCAAAGTCGAAACCATTTGAGGAAGGAAGAATCGGAGCTAGTAATTGATCAGCACTGTTGAATCTTGAAAATGCGGGATCATCATCTGAATCACTAGTAGGAAAAAAGTCGGGATCGATCGTTTTAATATTACGTTGTAATTGTTTGGATTCCTTAAACTTTTCCCTCAACGCCTTATTTTTTTGTGCTAAAAGCATCATCATTTTCGTATTTCTTTGCGACATGGTTTATCTGTAACAATATTTAATAAGTATAACTGAATTATTTTATTCATCAAAAACGTTTAGTTATCTTTAACAAACATAATACAAATTATATATTTGGGAAATAAATTAAAATATTGCACTTACGTAATGTAAAGTGCAAATCAACTTATTATCATCGGAACAACAATAACCGTATGGCTGGGAAAATATGATTAAAAATAATGTACTTTATGTTCTGGTAGATCAAGGTCAATTTTGCTAAGTACGAATGCGTACGAGGGCGCGCATGCCAACCGCAAGAAAGTTTAACACAAAATTTCTAATTTTGCAATGATTATGGTTACAAAATGCTAAAATAATATTTAATAGGACTTACCTGAATGTCAATGTATGAAGTTACCCCATTAAGCACCTTAATTTACAGTTTTTTTCATAATTTTGCACAAATATCATGACCTCTCTTGACTTCACAACAAAAACAAACAAGTTATGACACGAATTTGCGAACGAATTTGCCAAGGGCAGGGATAAATCACTGTAAAATGTATTAGAAATTCGATCTTATCCAGTAAAACCATAAGGGCTAATTTAATTTTGCTATTGCAACCGTATCTCACTAATTCAAAACAATTTGCGTATTATGCAAGCATTAAAATACTAAGCATTATAGCGGTAACTCATTACTGATTTTACTCATCCTACTTACCGCTTATCGGCTAAGCAAAAGTTGTGTATTTATTTAAGAATTTTAGCGATATTTAAATTTGCGGCTGGTTGCCTACGTAATATTAATATACCTCTAACACCCTTAGTGATATATGGTAAAACTGAGATAGAAAAATCTTTCTTAAGGTTTTTTCATACGTTTTGAACAAGATAGTGCTAAATGGCTTAGTCCAGTAGATGCGTATTTTTTAAAGCTATCCGATGGCATAAAAATCAATTTTACGATTTTTTTTGAGATACCGCTTTTGCGCTTAGCAGGGCAGTATATCCCTATAAACGCCTTAATATTTTAAGTCCTTCATTTCAAGGGCAAATAGAGATCATTTGTTTTTTTTTGGAAAATAATCGTTAATATAGCAAATTTTCCGAAAAAAACTAATGGATCATGATCAGAAACTCTATTCCTCGAAATGGTTTTCGAATTAAGAGTTTTAAAAAAATATGAACAATGCCCATTATATATATATATGGCCAGAATTCGTAAAAAAATAAGGTTTTATTTAAAAAAATGTTTGTAATGGTTTAAACAATATTATGAACAAATTCGAACAACGTCCCTTGATCCCAAACTAAGCTTATTGTGCTATGGGTACCAGAATACGAATACAATACACACATTATTTTTCAAACATTTCTACGACATGTACAAATATCACACTAAATATTGTCCTGGAATTAAACCAGCGACCATGTGAACGAAGTCCGTTACACTAACCACTATACACTATATTTTTCTTTTAATTTTGTCCTATGCATTAAATACATAAAGGTTTTTAAGGTTTGGAAGAAAATCAAAAATAAATGAATCAGTTCAGTACAGTCATTCAGTTATACCAACATGACGAGCTAAATCCCACGGACAGGATACAGTGGTCATTGGCCACAGTTTCCTGTTAACTTTCTACAAACAAAACATATACCACACTGTCGTTAACTTGTTGTTCCATATCCCAACCTATTTACGTATATTTACGGACGGACGGACGGACGGCAAAGTCTCAGTAATCAGGTCCGGTTTTACCCTTTTGGAACGAACCCTAAAAAAACTAAATTGGCGCGCTTCGTGGTCTATTGGATCATGTAACGGCTGCCATTTTTTTTTTATCGATAGCTTTGGGCAAATGAGTGCAGTCCACCTGATGTTAAGTGGAAGTGCAATCCAAATGCGAGGGCGGCTACTACAGTGTATATGCACTAGCCGCCCCCGCCTTGCCGGCCCGCAAGGTGCCTCTTCACGCCTCGTTTAAAGGACCCCATTTCGTAACCAGACGGAAAGACGTGCGCAGGTAGAGAATTCCACATGTTAGAGGTGCGGCAAAGAAATCAGTCACCAAATTTCTTGGTGCGACAAGATATGGTGGCCACAGTAAAAGGATGACATTTGAGGCCAGCGCGTGTGGTACGAAGATGGAAAGGAGAAGGAGGGACTAGTGAAAAGAGTTCGCCAGAGCACTCGCCCTGATTAATTTTATAGAAGGCGCTAAGCGCCGCAACATCTCTACGCAGTTGTAGAGGCTCCAGACAGTTAGAGACCTCACGTCATCGATTATGCGGATCGCCCGTCGCTGCAACCTATCCAAAGCATCGAGCAGATACTGAGCGGAGCCGTCCCAAAGGTCCCAAAGGCTATCTCAACACAAGAGCGTACCTGTGTTTTGTACAACAGGCATAGCTGTTGAATATGAAATATCGTCGCACCTTATTGACGGGCTTCGTGGCGTAGTGGTTCATGTACTGGACTGCCGTTCATAAGGTCGCGGGTTCGATTCCCGCTTGGGACAATCATTTGTGTGATATTCATAAATGTCATACAAATGTTTGTACTACGTCTGGGTGTTTTCTATGTATTATAAGTATGTATTTACAAAAGAAAAGTAGTTTATGTATTATATCCGTATTCTGGTACCCATAACACAAGCATATAAGCTTAGCTTGGGACCAGAGGACGTTGTGTGAAATGTCCGTGAATATTTATTTATTTATTTATTAAGGATGCCGAGTTTTCGTGAGGCTATTTTGAGCACAGTCTCGATGTGATTCTTTGGATTAAGATCGCTACGAATCTCTATTCCAAGCATAACTATACTGTCTTGTGGCGAAAGTGGTGTACTCTGAAGACATGGAAGGGGGAAGAAAGGTGATTTTTTTGCAGAGAAGGCGCACACTTGTGTTTTATTGGCTTTGAACTCAACCAGATTAGCAGAGCCTCATTCTGAAACGAGTTCTAAAACCTGGTTGAGCTCAGCTACAATGTTCTCGCGCTTTAGTGCGGTTTCCCTGCGCCCATCGGTAGCGTGCCCGATATAACCAGCATGCACTGTACTATCGTCTGCATAACAATGAATGCCCCCTAGCGAGAGCATATCATTGATATGCAGAAGAAAGAGTGTTGGTGATAGCACTGAGCCCTGAGGTACTCCAGAATTCACGGTGTGGTACTGCGAAGCGCATCCGTCTGAAAGGACACGAATTCGCCGTTTGTGCAGAAAACTGGCTATCCAGGTGCAGAGTGGCCATATGCCGGGAGTTTGGCGAGAAGACTCCTGTGCCAGACCCTATCGAAGGCTTTGGCGATATCTAGGCTGATGGCCAATGATTCGCCCCGCTTATCAATAGCTTCACCCCAGAGATGTAAAACGTACGCTAGAAGATCTCCTGTAGATCGTTTTGGGCGAAACCCGTATTGACGATCGTTAATAATTCGTTAAGATCGTTGCCTTTCACGAGATCGTGGTTTCGATTCCCACTGGGGATAAACATTTCTGTGATATTTACATTTTATTGTCATATAGATGTTTGTCCTGCGTCTGGGTGTTTACTATGTATTATTAGTATATATTTACAAAAGAAAGTAGTATATGTATTCTATCCGTATTCTGGTACACATAGGTAACACAGTCAAGCATAATAAGCTTAGCTTGGGACCAGGGGAAATTGTGTGAATTGATGATGGATTTTGGTCCATGTGGCGACGGATTAAGAATACAAGTGTCACCACCTCATTTCCGTCCCAAGCTGCTGTAATTGGCAGCTAAGGGATTTTACACAAATAAAATCCTGAACGAGAAACGGAAAGCACGAAAATAAACCCAATACTGTCAGCGCTGCACAGTAGACCAAAATCCTTCCAGAAGTAGCGGTCCGTGCCCAACAGTGGGACGTTATAGGACTGGGCAGGAGAGTTATACTTTCATAACACTATACCTACTGCTGTACTTGTATCTATCAAAGCATGATCTTTAATAAATACAATCTTATTCAAACAAAGATTAAAACTTGCAAAAAAACACCAAATCCAGCTGTTTAGTTTTAGAGATAAGTGTAAGCAAATAAACGTAAAAATACATACAATATATAGTAGGTATATATATGTTACATAACACTCCACGTGTGACCTTGGACGATATGATATCACTAATGCACACAGACAAACAAACACATCACTAAGTATATGATTATGTTGTAGTACTCGTATGTTAAAATTCTAGTAGTTTTGGAGAATAACCTGATTTATGCTTCTACTCAGTTCATAATGTCCACTATTGGGAACTATTTTCTGCAATTTCAGAAGGGCGCTTGGTCTCCTAAGGCATATCCAGCAGGTGTGTTGGTATAAGATTTAGTTTCAAGTTTTATGTCCCTCACAAAAGATGTTACCTATATTATAAAGCTGAAGAGTTTGTTTGTTAGTTAGAACGCGCTAATCTCAGGAATTACTGGTTCGAATTAAAAATTTCTTTGTAAGGTAGATAGTACATTTGTTGAGAAAGGCTTTAGGCCATATAACACCAAGCTGTGATCAATAGGAACGAAGGATCATTGAAAAATATTGCGAAATTGTAGAAACATTTCTCAATGCCACGCATACGAAGTCGCGGGCAAATGTTAGTTTGCCTATAATATCTCTAGGGAAGTATGGGATGTTGATGCTTATATTCTTAATCCTTAACCACAAGGATATTATTGCTAACTCTCTCTCTTTCTCGTCTGTTATTCTTTCACATAAAAGCTACTGAACTTTATTACTTACCTTTAAAGAGTAACTGACAAATAGAGTTAGCTATGTCTTCGTTCCTTTCATAGGCTTTGTAGGAAAAGAGGTGATTCCAAATTGCACCCACTCGTAGTCATTAGATTACCAACCTAACAGCTAGAACTAGGTGTTTAATAAAATAAAAAGTTTTCTAATTTACTCGTTACATACAAAACATACAAACGTACTTAGACTACATACATATATACAGCTGTGTTATGTTATAGAAGCGTCTGTTAGTCTGGCATGCATTATTATTATCACTATTTAAATAAAACCAAATAACGTTTTTATTAACACTATGCAAAAAATCATAAAGTAGGTATGTACGAAAAATTATATCAATATCATTTTTAAAGTTGAGTGGGGGGAAATTAATTAGATACTTATTAACATGTTTCTTAATAACTTCGTTCGTATCTATACACCAATGCATAAATAGATAGCATTTATGTATGGGCGTAGTAAGGATCTAGTTTTAGTAGGGATTTCTAAGTCTTCGTTCCTTTCAAATCGAGTTTTGAGACAAAACAGCTTATATAATGTGAAATTTATAGAAATTGCGTAATCTTATTTTCAGTTTTCTGTATTATAATTATAGTTTAACGGTCTTATTCATAATGACCTATCGGAGGTTTAAAAGCTCGCTAAAATCGGTTCGCGAAAATTGACAAAACTTGTTATTCATAATAGTCTTTTTACGCTAAAACGTTTATTATCTCTCCGATAAAATCTCCGGTTAAACCTCCGATAAGTCATTATGAATAAGACCATTAATATTTAAAAAGCTAGCTAACAACAAATATGTATATTCTGATAACAACAACTAGTACTTGACCAATATATTGTGGACGCTTATTCGCTTCTTTCTACATAGAATAATAATAAGCTCTTTTTTATTCCGAGCTGTTATCAAGCTTTGTGGATTCTCTCAAATTATGTCTCTCAGTTAGGCGTGCCTCCTGGCATAGACCTTCTCCAGCTCTCTCCATTGAGCTCGGTCATCCACAACTCTAGTCGAGTATGGTCCCAAGGTTAACTTTATATCGTCATTCCATCTTGTTTTAGAGCGCCCCTGTCTTCTACTGTCAACAACTGTGAAACAGTTGCTTGTTTACTACTTTTGCTTGCCCTGGAACACAATATGTCCCCTGTTCAGCTCCACTCCTTTCTTTCTGCTTAGATGTTTTCTATAATTGTAATAATACGTCAGTTTATATATATTTATACTAGCTGCCCCGGCAAACGTTGTTTTGCCATACAATTCTGTATAAAATAAAATTTCATCAAAATCGGTCCAGCCAATTTGTAGCCTATGTGTTATTCTGATGTATAAGCTATATTGTGGTAAAGTTTCATTCAAATCCATTCAGTAGTTTTTACGTGAAAGAGTAACAAACATCCATACATACATCCATACTTACAAACTTTCGCCTTTATAATAGTAGTAGGATAGATTTTGGAGTCTTCCAGTTTATGAAGTTAACTATAAATTATTAAGTTTACAAAGACGGTTAGGTTTCTAAGTTACTAGTAATCTATATCAGTAGTTATAGTTAGGAACTTTTTGATCAAACCATAGATTTTGTAGGACAATATTTTTTTTTTCAATTAATTTAGATAATTATCTAGAGATTTTTTTTTAGAGACAAAAAAAAATTCCGTTAGTAATAATGGTAATAAATATTTGAGAATCATCAAATCGACATATTTTATCTTTGCTACCTATGTTAGCTACCACAATCGAGAGTTTGGTATAGAAAATTATTGGGCGTCTCATCAAAATAAAGCTACTGACGGAAAATCAGCTTGATAGTAATAAAGTGCAACAAATGGACCATGGATCCTGGACTATTAGGTATGTTAGTACAATAATTAATATTGTTATATTGTATGAGTAATATATATTAAAATATTGTACATATTAGTAATACGATAGTGGGTAGTAGACGGAGCGTGGCAATTATACGGCACGTGTAACCAGCTGCTGCAAATTACTGTATTAGTTTACTTATAAGGGATCATCTATTAACTATGTTAAAATAAATAAGTACATAATACTCTTTCATTCCTGCTAATTTGTAAAGGTCTTAACTATTAGATCAGAATATGACAATTTGATGAAATAATTTGGGATAAGACAGGAAGACGAAGGTTATTATTAACTAAATGTTGCCCGCAACTTCGTACGTGTGGAATTCAGAAAATTTTCTTTTCACTGATGTTTCGCTCCTAATGTTCGTAGTAGGCTATATCTTTCCTCAATAAATGTAATAACCAACACCGCAAGAACTTTTTAAATCGGACCATTGGTTCTTAAGATTAGCGCGTTCACACAAACAAACTCTTCAGCATAATAATATTAGGATATTGGTATAGACAGCTCATAGGAGAGGTTGAAACAAAAAATGACGTGCCCCAAATAAATTGTGATAAGGCAGCAAGAAGAAGATTATTATAAATGCCTGTCTGTCTGTCGCTTTTACACGCTAAAGCTACTGAACTCGTTTAATTAATTTGGTAAACAGACAGTCAGTAAGCCTTAGAAAGAACATAGATTATTTTTAATTTACAAAATGTTATATTTTCTATATATGGTGACTGCAAAGTCTCCGAAATGTCGGGCTAAAATTAAAACAAATATACGCGTCTAAATCCGTAAAAAGTAGTTTTGTTTATTACAAAATGTTCTTCTTCACAGTCCAATAATCAACTTTGGAAGGGATTATGGTGTATTATGTCGCGCTGACCAGGCGTGTTGAAATAGGGTTTATTTTCTAATTTTCCGTCTCTCACAGAGGATTTTATCTACGTGATATTCCTTAGCTGTCTTTAACAGCACTCTAGGAAGGAAATGGGGTGGTGACACTTGTAATCTTTAAACCCTATGCTAACACACCTGGTCAGCTAGGCATAATAGATCAAATACTCTCCCAAAATGCAATAGGCCCATGTCCGACAGTGGGAACAGCGAGCTGGGAGCAATACAAAGAAATATTTCTATGTTTATGTAGGTATAAATAAAATAAACGTGTATGTTTTTAACATAAAATGCTTGTACCTATGTAAGTGGGTTATCATTGTTTATCAGATAAGCTCTAACAGATGTACAAACACATGATATAACATTGTTACCATGGTTATGTTGCCTAACATTATAACCTGGTTAAACTTTACTTATCAAGTAATATATAATATTTATGTATTTTATAGGTATTTGTGGTATAACACAACGTCCTCTGATCTTAAATTGAGCTATATTTCTATGCTATTGCTATTATATATTGTTTTGTACCAGAATATGTATAAAATACAAATAACTAGGTATGTAAATATGCACACACTTTTCTATACTTAGCTATAAAACTGAGGAGTTTGTTTGTTAGGACGCGCTAATCTCAGAAACCACTGGTCAGATTTGAAAAATACTTTTAGTTTTGGATAGTACATTTATCGAGGAAGGCTTTAGGCTATATAACATCACGCTACGACCAATAGGAGCGAAGCATCAGTGAAAAATGTTGCAAAAACGGGGAAAATTCTCTTAATTCCACGCGTACGAAGTCATGGGCAACAGCTATTACATATAGAATCAGTGTGGTGATAGATTTAGAATACTTATATCATCACCCCATTTCTACCACCGGGTGCGATAAGAGTCCGCTAAAGGACAATACGATTATGAACAGATCATATCTTTTATGAAAGACGGAAATCATGAAACCAAACCAAAATTTGACGAGTCTCGTGGTTGAGTGATTCATGTAACGGACTGCCACTCAAGAGGTCGCGGGTTCGATTCCCGCTCGGGACAATCATTTGTGTGATTTTTCTAACTGTCATACAAATGTTTGTACTGCGTCTGGGTGCTTCTATGTATTATAAGTATATGTATTTACAAAAGAGTAGTATATGTATTCTATCCGTATTCTGGTATTCATAACACAAGCGTATACGCTTAGCTTGGGACCAGAGGACGTTGTGTAAAATGTCCAAGAATATTAAAAAAAAAACTACGTAAACCAAGCTAAGGAAGTAGAGAAACTACTCTACTGAAGTGGGATGTATATTGACTGAGGAGAATAGGTAGAAAACACCCAGATGCCGCACAAATATCGGTGTTACAAATGTCCCACTAATTGTCGAATCGAACTCGCTACCTCTAGACAATCAGTTACACAAACTACCACACCACAAGGCCCGTATTCAATCTTTATGTCAAACAAGTTTTGTCTGCAATATTTCATACAACGTCCTCTGGTCCCAAACTAAGCATATTGTTTGTGTTATGTATAACAGAATACGGATATGTAATATATAGCTAAGCTAACAGTAGCAATGTACATATCTATCCAATCTAGAGACCCTTGAATATATTATCTAAAACAATGTTTCTCAAAGTTTTAAACAACCAGAAAGAGTAATATTTTCTAACACTTGCGCGACTCATCTGTTAAAATAAAACTACTTTTTACGGATTTAGACGCGTATATTTGTTTTAAATTCAGTCGTGTTGTCGTTCAGTCTCACCCGTGACCATGGTGACTGCAAAGTCTCCGAAACGTCGGGCCAAAATTTAAAACAAATATACGCGTCTAAATCCGTAAAAAGTAGTTTTATTTAACCAGAAAGAGTGTCATATGAAATTAAGTTTATAAATTATATCTCGCGTCAAAAACAGTACCTACACAAATTAGTTTCCTAGAAGTTATTCTTAGATAATCTACATTTTTTCAGTTTTCGTAATATATTAATTCATATTATGTATGATGACGAACTGCATTTTGTGTTTTATAATACAACTAACTGTTGCCCGCGACTCCGTACGCGTGAGATTTATGAATTTTTCCTGGTTTTGCAACATTTTTACTAATGCTTCACTTCTATTGGTCACAGCCTGATGTTTTATAGCTTACACTGAAAGAATTTTTCAAATCGAACCAGTGGTTCCCGAGATCAGCGTGTTCAAACAAACTCCTCAGCCTTATAATCTTCTTATCTTATATATAAAATTCACGTGTCACAGTGTTAGTTACCGTACTCTTCCGAAACGGCACGACCGATTTTTATGAAATTTTACATGCATATTCAGTAGGTCTGAGAATCGGCCAACATCTATGTTTCAAACCTTTTTCCTTTTTTTTAGTATGGCAAAACAACGTTTGCCGGGATAGCTAGTCTTATATATAAAATTCACGTGTCACAGTGTTAGTTACCGTACTCCTCCGAAACGGCTTGACCGATTTTTATGAAATTTTACATGCATATTCAGTAGGTCTGAGAATCGGACATCTATTTTTCAAATACCTCCACTGACATTTATATGGCAAAACAACGTTTTCCGGACCAGCTAGTATTACTATAGATGGCATGCGTATCTCTCTCTCTCTCTATCTGACTCTTTCCAGCCCATTAACGACTCACCGGTGAGCACGGACCTCCTCTGGTCGTGTTAGACAAAAACCCTGTACAACATAATATATTTTATACTAGGTTTTCATGCGACGAAACTAGACTAAAAGAATACATAAATAGACTAGAATAAGAAAGAAAATTGCTCTATTACAGTCCATGAAAATAAACACAAAGCAATGTATTTGTAAAAGATGTTAGCCATTTGCGGGTCATTTTAATCATTGGACTAAAAGTTGGAGAAACAGTGTCCTAAAACGTGTACACAGTTAAACAATAAGTCAACGTAGATAATACGCGTTATTGTTCATTACATAATGGGATGTACAGCGCATATTATGTTAATTTGTAATGCAAATGTAAATTGCATGTGCAAACAGTGGCTTACGACTTATGAAGCAATGTTACAAAAGATTTCACTTTCGATATCTTAGTTATAATATTCTAGTTATGTATATGTACGACGAGCCCCGTGGTCTAGTGGTTCGTGTAACGGACTGCTCGAGGTCGAGGCTTCGATTCTCGCTCGGGACAATTATTTGTGTGATATTTATAATTGTCATACAAATGTTTGTACTGCGTCTGTGTGTTTCTATGTATTATAAGTATGTATTTACATAAAAGAAGTATATATGTAGTATATCCGTATCTGGTACCCATAACACAAGCATAAAAATATAGCTTACTTTGGGACCAGAGGACGTTGTGTGAAATGTCCAAAATATTTATTTATTTAAAATATTTATAATAAGAAATTAAAAAGAGAACTGTGGTGTTTTTTTGTTTTTTGCGGAACAGCGATACCGATTTTTTTTTAAATTTTAAGTGTATATATCAGGTAGGCCACATAAGAGAGGGTTTCCAGCGATTATGCAATTGAAACTAATGTACAATTACTATAGAAGTGGATTTGTAATAGCTTTTATACTGTAGACAAGTATCCAAAAGATTTTAGGAAATTCGACCAATATAGATGGGCTATGGAATTCTACCCGATCTAAGACTGTAGGCGAACAAAGTAGCTGGAAAAGGGCTAGTGTTTTAGTATATAGTTTTACACAAACACCATTTCTCTTTCAGTTTTACCACTATGCTTATGAATAGAAATGACTTTATCTCGCCAATCTAAGGTAGAGTCGTTAAACTAGCGAGATTTTTAGCTAGATGCGTATAGCAACCCTACATACAAAAGTCAATCGAAAATTCTTCAATTACCACGCACAGTTTAAGCTGTGAACTCATTTAATTACAAGTTTGAAGCGAATCAAAGCACTTCCTAATTGGTTATATTTACAAAAGCGACCACCCCAGACGTACAAGTGTTTGTGCGTGTTCTTGTGTGTGTGCGTGTGATATAAACATGTTAGTGGGCGGGCGTGTCAACTGAAAGTTATGGCCACGCGTGGTACCGGACTGTTGACTACACAAGTGTTAATCACACTACAACACAACACAACACAGTTAGGTACACAATATTATATTAGGAATCTGTTAACTGATTCCTTTATATGTTGTTTAAATAATAAGTTGAACATGTAAAACTCTACGAGAATCCTTTTGAATAAATATTATTTTAAGTAGTTCTGATTGCATATATGTACTATTAACATTTTTATAGTATCTTAAAGTAAAAATCTAAAAAAATCTATGACTTCTGATCTGCCGGTCGATACTTTGAAGATATTAAAAAAAATAGTAGGGTGGTCTTTATTAGCGTAATAGAAGCCAAAACAATATTTTTTTTATTTTTTGGCTGCGTGTACGTTTGTACGCCCATCACGCAAAATCTACTGCATGGAATTGAATACCGTTTTCAGTGATATGTTGGTAGGCATCAGATAACATATGATTCCTCCGAGAAAACCTGCTTTAAGTTTCTTTCTGTCCAGTCATCCAAAATTTCACGCGAACGACGTCGTGAGCAACAGCTAGTCAGTAATAACATTTAGTAAAAATTAACGTTATAATAGTTTCGTACGCGATAGTACCTCGAGTTGGTTGATGCAACTATGGAAATGGTTTTTTATGGTGTCAGAAAATAAATATGCCATCATAGTGCGATGTGTCGAGTTACCAAACATTCTGATAGGTTTATATCGACGGATATAGACGGTGCAACCACTACAGTGGTTCTCAAACTGCACTTTTAAGACCCCTTCTTATTTAAATAATTGTATAATATTCTCTAACACTTGCCCGACTTATTCGTCTAAATGAAACTACTTACGATATGGATTTAGACGCGATAAAATTGAAATCAAATGTGGGTAAACCCTGTAACAACTGATCGAAGAGGACACTTAACAGCTCTGTCTCACCTGCAAATGATGAATATATCTTAAGTAATTACAGTATTTTTCCAAACAAGCATAACAATTGTAATAGAAATTGCTCAGATGTGAATACACTTCTCTTGGAGCTGTTGGGGTCATTCAGTAAATTGTATTTTGAGAATAAAGTACCATATAAGGTAAGGTAGTTTAAGGTTTGAGAGCCACTGTACTATTTCATAAGTTACTAAACATAATAAATATATCTGATAGTAATGCACGGAAGTGATTTTTGTAGTTAATGGGGTTTACACGAACGGACCACATGATGGTATATGATAACAACCTTTTATGGGTTCAATCATGGCAGTACGATCCATCGTGGTAGGCAGAAACCATAAAAAGGTACGAGTAACTAGATCTTTTTCTCCAATGAAACTTATTCTTCTCCTTCTTCGTCTATCGGCCTATCTATTCTTTCAGTCTTCTTTTCTTATCTTTTTTAAATAATACTTTCTTTTTGTACAATTTGAGTAGGTAGACAAGCTGTTACCTGCACCTCCGTCCGTATGCGTGGATTTAGGAAAATTTTCCCCGTTTTTACAATATTTTTCACTTATGATTCGCTCCTAATGGTCGCAGCGTGATGTTATATTGCGTATAGCCTTCTTCGATAAATTTTCTATCCAATACTGAAAGAATTTTTCAAATCGCACAAACTCTTAAGCTTTAAAATATTAGTATAGACACCTGGCAAAATCATAACAATTTTTGTTCACCGCATTAATTGCCCTGAAATGTTATCGAATCCACGACCATCTCGCGGCCAGCTACGCCTCGAGGCCTATCGTAATGTAAATATTTTTGTCGGATTCTCCCTGTATACTCAATTACGCATATATTTGAAACAAAACAGCAACATCAGGCAAAAACGACACAAAGTTGTCGTGGTAGGATACTTTACGATGGTTTGGTTTAGTCAAGGCGCTAGGGTTGTCACACATATTCAATTACAATTTAATAATTGTATATTTAGTGAGATATGGAAGGGCACTTACAACCAGAACCGAACACCGCGAAAGATTGACAGCTATCCCATACCAGAATATTTTTAGTTATTTACATAATAAAATAAAATAAAATATTGAAAAAATTGAAGACAGAGACCCAAACTGTCTGATACCAACATAATAACTTGTTGCCAAATCCTATATCCACTGGTTTATAGTCAACGTAGAATAGTAGAGAAAGCATGATTCTATTGTAAGGAGTACAGACACAGCCTCTGACAAACACAGCCAGGGACATTAAAAATCAACAAGGTTATAGTTAAATTGCCGATGAAGGCATACAGTTGCAGTCCTATGTATAACCAAATGGGTAAGCGTAAGAGGCAACGGAAAATTATGCAACAACGTAACACCACTTATGACTTATGTATACGTAGCGTAACACTACCTACTTATTATTATTTTTTACATTAAATTGTACAATAATAATTAACATTAAAACAACAACAGAGAGTACACAGAAAATCTTTACATAGTATAAAACAAAGTGGTTATTTTTGTATGTATGTCCCTATGTGAGCTCATATCTTCGAAACTATGCAACGGATTTTGATGCGGTATTTTTCAGTAGATAGAGTGATTCATTTCAATTTTGGCTTTTTGTATAAATTATTAAGATCTGGTTTCCAATCTCCACGCGTATGAAGTTGCGGGAAACAGGTTACATAATAAATGCACAAAGGCGAGCTTAACTCAGACATGAGTATATTTACAGCAAACCCCTGTATGAAAGAGAAATTTGAAATTAGGGAGAGTCGTGTACAACAAAAGTTGTCATTTTACTTCTGGCAAGAGAAATATTTTTTAGAAAAAAAAAGGCAGTAAAGGCAAACAGTTAAAATAAACAAGAAGAAAACCACCATAGAAAAAATCTCTTCCATTCGGACCTGTCAACATGTATGTTGATACAAGGCAAGGCAAGCTAGGCCACTATAAAAAAATATAGAGCAGATATTAGAGTATAGGTGGACAAAATAGCGGGAAAAATGGTTTAAAATAAAACAACAATTTTCTCTCCAGTGACAACCCTAACAAAACATTCGAAAAGAACGCGGACAAATTTTTTATGTTGTTTGTAAGAAACCATTTTTTTCTACGGACTGATATTTATTCACTTACTTGTTTATTTTTATTATCCTTCGCAATTTTTAAACCACTAGAGGGCGCCCGTGTACCAAAGTTTTCAAAACATTTCTCAAGGCAAACAACTTCTAAGATTTTTGTTGAAAATCGACCTTTTTCAGCCACATAATTATTTTAAATAACCACCTTTCTGTATCCTCATGGCCTCGTGATGTGATTTTTCTTAAAAACAAAGATAGGTTCGAATCCTGGGTAAGATAATGTCGCACTAGTAATTTGATGTTCTAAGCGAAAATTTATAATCTATACTAATATTATAAAGCGAAAGAGTTTGTTTGTTTGTTTGTTTGTTTGTTTGTTTGTTTGTTTGTTTGTTTGTTTGTTTGTTTGTTTCTTTGTTTGTTTCTTTGTTTGTTTGTTTGTTTGTTTGTTTGTTGGTCCGATTTAAAAAATTCTTTCAGTATTGGATAGTACATATATCGAGGAAGGCTATAGGTTATATCACGCTGCAACGAATAGAAGCGAAGTATCAGTGTAAAGCGAGAAACGGGGGAAAAAGTCACGCGCGCGAGCTTTAAATGAAAACGCTGCCTTATCCATGTGAGTTACAACAAAGTAATGTATGGAGAAATTGTTTGTTACCTATAGATCTTGAAAAAAGTCCGCGAGGCCATATGTCTATCTTTTAAGGAAAACCTGCTGCACCCATAAGAACGTCAAAATAATTATCAAATTCAAACATTCAAACAAAGGGGTGTTTTCAAAAGCTATTTATGTGTATTTTGTAAAAAAATTTATCAAATTAAATACCTTACTTAGCTTACGCATTTAATATAGATTGTAACTGCTTTTTACAGCATACAATTTAAATGAATATCTTAGGAGATATGACGAAAAAAGAATTACGCGCGGCAAAATAAAATACTTAAACTGTTGGCTGAGCAACGCGAACGTTTCCTCGGTCTTCTATCCATACTCCAATGTTTTGATGTTTGGTTAATGTTGGATGTATGAATGTAAGGATTGGCGTCGGCGTCGGCGTCGGCGTCGGCGTCGGCGTATGGTCGTTACGATGCTCAAATCCTGACTTATCGGTGCTGAGGTGGTTTTATAGGCGTCGGCGTCGGCGTATAGTCGTTACGCCGCTTAAATCCCGACGTATCGACGCTCAGTTGGGTTTTATAGGCGTCGGCGTCGGCGTATGGTCGCTACGCTGCTCAAATCCCGACGTACGTATCGGTGCTGAGTGGGTGTTTATAGGCATAGGCGTCGGCGTCGGCGTCGGCGTCGGCATCGGCGTCGGTGTCGGCATCAGCGTCGGTGTCGGCATCGGCGTCGGCATCAGCATTGGTGTCGGCGACGGCGTATGGTCGTTACGCTGCTCAAATCTCGACGTATCGGTGTTGAGTTGGTTTTGTAGGCGCCGGCGGCGTAGGCTTCGGTTTTGGCGTCGGCGTATAGTCGTTACGCTGCTTAAAACCCGACGAACGTATCGGTGCTGAGTGGGTGTTTATAGGCATAGGCGTCGGCGTCGGCATCGGCATTGGTGTCGGCGTCGGTGTATGGTCGTTACGCTGCTCACATCTCGACATATCGGTGTTGAGTTGGTTTTATAGGCGCCGGCGTGGGCTTCGGCGTCAGCGTCGGCGTATGGTCGTTACGCTGCTCAAATCCCGACGTATCGGTGCCGAGTTATTTTTTATAGGCGTCGGCGACGCCATTGGCATCGACGTCGGCGTCAGCGTCGGCGTCGACGTTAGTTTTTAGCAAATCTTTCATGTAAAGTGGTAATAAATTAATTTTTTTTTGGATTTTTAACAGCACTATGTAGGCTTGTTCATGCCAAATTTCAAGTCTCTGGGATAGTGGAAAGTAACCTGTAAATTTTGATTCCCTAGTGAAAGTTGAAAATACTCAAAAATAAAATAAATAAATAAATATTCAGGACATTTCACACAACGTCCTCTGGTCCCAAAATAAGATATTTCTATGCTTGTATTATGGGTACCAGATACGGATAGACTACATACACTACTTTTCTTTTGTAAATACATACTTATAATACATAGAAAACACCCAGACGTAGTACAAACATTTGTATGACAATTATAATGATCACACAAATGATTGTCCCAAGCGGGAATCGAACCCGCGACCTCGTGATCGGCAGTCCATTACATAAACCACTCCACCACGAAGCCGTCAAAATGGCTGTAATTTTTTTTTAATTAGATCTAAATTATTGATTGTATCTTTTGTAGCAAGGGACCGCATAGATCTACATTTGGTATAAGTTTCAAATATATACGTTCAGCCATTGCCGAGTAAAAAAAAGTTTAACGGGCGGATAGACAGACAGACGGACATCGTAGTGAGACTATAAAGGTTTGTACGAAGCCCTAAAAAGGTAAAACTCTGAAATATCATTTACTAAAATGACATTGGGGCCATGTGTGTAACTTCTTTAGAATTGTGCAAAAAAAAAGAAAACCAAACGGACGATTTGTTAATTAGCTATAAAATAGCGTTATTGTTAGTTCATTTAATTTTTCGTTTCTAAATTCCACGCGTACGAAGTCGCGGGCACAGCTAGTAATACATATTATGTGGTAAACTTAAAAACGTTTGTATTTAAAAAATAAGTAACTCTCTCTCTCTCTCCAGCCCATTTACGTCCCACTGTTGGGCACGGGCCTCCTCCACTTTCGAGGGATTATGGTCTACTGTGACGCGCTGACCAGGCGTGTTGGCACAGGCTTTATTTTCCAGTTTTCCGTCGCTCAAATAAGCAACTGCTTACATTTTATTTGTGTCGCGACAACAAGAGAGTTCCGAATGAGGAGCTAAGTATAGACCTATAAGCGCAAAAAACATGATTAGTAATTGATCTTAAACTTCTGGTTTTTTAACAGCACCTATTTGATATAAAATAAACAAAAAAATATATGAAATAAAAACTTAAATACTTATATCCAAAAAAATGTCCGGCAATTTGTGAGCCTTCTTATTTTGCCATCACCATTCCTTCTATCTCCTATCCTTATCCCGTTTCCCCATTCAGGGTCGGTGTAGCAAGCCGCCTGCCTCATGTCTACCCTCCTCGGGGATATGATGAGCCGATATCATGAGACGTGGTTCACTACGTCGGTTTTTAGGGCACCGCAGGCAGGAGGTGACACTTGTATTTTTTTTACCGACTTCAAAATCAGGAGGAGGATCTCAATTCGTCTGTATGTTATCTTTTATGTTTGTTACCTCATAACTTTTAACATTGGTGAAGCGATTTTAATGATTCTTTTCTTATTTGAAAGCTGGTGGTTCCTGTGTAGTCCCATTGGCACCAGGTAGGGATCTGATGGTTATCTCCGGATAAATCGAGGAAAAACCTCAAATTTTAAAGACACATGAAGTCGCATGAACTTATTGTTAAAAATACTTATTTTCCGTCAACCCATGAACCTTCTTATTATGTAAGTCGGTTAAAAGAAATGTTAAACCACGCCCTGTAGTATAAATGTTACTTTCAAGTCCCAATAATCCGTTATAAGGTTTTGATTGACCTTTTGAAGTACAGTTAGCGTTTTGCCCTTTAGTCTGATAGCTGATAACAAACCTGTGGTATTAACATACGTACGTTCCTCAATTCGACTACAATAATAAGTAAATTATTAGTTTTAATAATATATAAACTAATAATTTACTTCTCTTCTTCTCCTTCCAAAGTTTGTATTAGATAATAAGTATAATATACATATTATGTATAGCTTAGCTTAGCTGTAGGTAGTCTTCGGTAAAAAATACCGGTTAAGAACGAATTGGACTCTCCCACGAAGTACAAACTAACAAATATTCAGCTCTCTAGCTATCACCGTTCGAGAGTCACAGCCAGGTGATTGACGAACTGAGAGACAGTGCAGTGGTGCCTCAGTATGCGGTCCCTCTTTACCCTTAGAGTATGGAACCCTAAAAATAATTAAACTACAACATTATACGATGCTACACTTATAGGCCTGTCACATCATCATTTTCTTTTTAATCATTTTCATCATTCATCGTCCTCCTACCCTTATCCCTTATATAGAAAAATACATGTTGCGAGGACCCCAAATAATGGGGTCGTCGCAACATGTCTTTTTATTCCATAGTCTTCTATCAGCCGTCATGGCTGTGTTAACTCCTCTTTCTTTCATCCATCCATCCATCTTTTCTTAGGTCTTCCTCTAAGCTTTTTTCCTTCCACATTTATACGCAGAACTCTCCTAACGATATTACTTTAATAAATAAATATAATTTTAATAGTTGCAAAAATACTGAGAGTTAATTTAAATTCTGTTCCTATCTAAATACCTAAAATTGTTTAATTAAAACCACTTTTTACGGATGTAGACGGGTATAACTGACGTTTTAAAAACTTTTTTAGTCACCATGGTCACGAGTGAGACTCTATGTTATATTATCATTTATTTAATAAATGAGTCGCGCAAATCTCAGAAAAAATTATTAATTTTTCTTAGTTTTTAAACAAACCCCAAATCTAATGTAAATGTTGAATTTCGTTGGTGACAACCCTAATTAACTCCTAAGGCAAAATTTACGTACGTCTGAATGGGTCGGACTTTCTTCAAGCCGGCGCCAATCATTAGAAAGGTACCTAATACTTATCTATGATGTACCTATTGCACAACGTTGCTTTGATTCGTGGCGCAGTTTGTGTAAATGGTGCCAATTCTACGTGCGGCGTGCGTAAACTTAACTGAAAAATGAAAATTGATAGTGACAATAACACAATTAGGAAATGTTAACAGAACTTTCTTATTAGAAAAGTTATGTAAGACTAACGATTTTAATAAATAAAAATGTGCAAAACAAAATAGCCATTTAATCAAAATACACGAATAGTTGTTTTCATTTTTTTAGTTAAGTTTAGTTGTGCACATAGAATTGGTGCTAATGATTGTTCATAAGGTATTTGGTTCAAATCCCCACATAGAAAATTTATTTCAGGATTTGAAGAGATTAGGGATAAAAAAATCACGCCAAATGCGAGTTCGACTCGAACACGAAGGGGTCTGTATTGTTATTATCATTATATTGTATTTGTCAAACCGATCCCAAATAACGGAATAAGAGCAGGAGAATGACGATTACGAATATTTGTTCTTGTGGCATCAACTGATATACATTAACTGAAATTATCAGGCCGCTAGCTATAACCGCTCCAGTGATACAGACTGGGGGCCAAGTCTGCTATTGAATGTTGTCACAATGATAGTTCAATGACACCATTATAACCACAAAAAACCTGTCAAGAGCGAGGGAAACTCGCACCCTTAGGGTTTCGTACCTACTAGACATATAAACATAAGTAACTGCATTCATATAATCAGTTAATTAAACCAGAACAACTCACCAACTTAATTTAGTAATTGAAATATACGGAATCGCCTACATTTCAGCTACTTCATAAGTTGGTATTAGTATAAACACTTTTTTGTGATGTGATGACAAATTATAAGTTTTTGGATTTTCCCCTATATCAACACTATATAGACTTGATCTTGACTTGATTTGAATTAAATTATATTTCAGTAATATCACAGTATTTTTGAATTCCCACACGGGCCACCGCGCGCGGGCTATGGGTTTCCTATTTCCTATTCCTAGTTTCCTACTATTATAGTAGTATTATATCCAGGTCCAGGTTTTCCTACTCTCTTTCAAGTTTCAATTCCGTTTGCGTAATAACGATTATGAGCCTGTTTCAGACACTCAGGCAGAGTCAGGATTAGGGTCTTTGTCAGGCATTAAAACAATATCCGAATGTATATCGTTTTTATGCCTGTCTTAGACACTCAGGCATAAAAACATGCGAATAGACATTACAGATAGGCTGTCTATAATAGACGATGTGAGCTGACGGACAAATTAAATACAAGTATCACCTCCACATGTCTTGTCCACTGGGGTTGTTAAAACCGACCGGGAGAACCACGTCGCAAGCATGACACCTGCGCACATATACAAGGACGGTTAATGTCACGCAGCTGGTCGTAAAAACCAGCCAAATACCATTGCAACGTGAACAAGTAGTGATTTTACGCCAACCCGAAATAACGGGATAAGGGCAGGAGAATGATAAAGATAAGCTATCTTTAAAAATACCTGCGGCCGTATTATGAGCTTTTATTTACATGCAGTTTACGCCGTGAATTGAACTGTCTGGCAAATTCGTATTATGAACAAAATTATTAGTCAGTCAGTTCGCTAAACCAGTCATACATTAATATGTTTAAGGAGAAGGTACAACTAAAAGTTAAAGTACTAACTAAAAATATTCAAGTAAAAGTTTTATTTTTGCCAATATACCTAATTTAGCCATGCAGTTTACGGCCTGCCTGGAACTTGAATGATTTTAAAAAGCTCATAATACGCCGGCTGTTATACCTTTTAAGGATATTATAATTGGATATTAAAAAAAAAAGTAGAACCGACTTCATGAGATCACTTTGGTAGTCTAACTCTTTGATTACTCATACATAATTATGTATACATAATATGTAAAAACAATGTGTGCTTTCATATTTGAAGATTTTCCTAGATTTCTTACGAGATCACCATCGGGCCCTGACTTGGAGCCAACGGGACCACCACAGAGGCGTATTTTGAAAATAAGCGCCCTGGGCCATTTGATTTGACGCCGCGGGCCAATTTTATTAGTCGCCCTATAAATTAATAGAGATAGAGCAAAATTTTAAACTTGAAGGCTTTCGCCGCCCATCTCAGGCTGGTCGCCTCTGGCCCTGGCCCTTATGGCCTATGGCCCTAGGGTAAATACCTACGTCCCTGGACCACCAGCTTTTAAACAAAAAAGAATGATTATATCGCTTCGCCCAGTTCTTCTCCTCCTTTTTTTGAAGTCGGTTAATACGGTACGAATAACTTAAATGTACATAACATAGGTACTATCACGTCTGTTACCCACCCAAGTCCAATATGGAGCTAATTGTGTTTGTTCCGGAGTGCGCCAACGTTCACAATTTCCGTCATAACGATTCACCATATTTATTTTTAAACGCCTGCTAAATGTATCAGAGCTTTAAATGGATTGTGAACATTATTTTAACGGAAATCATTGATCTACAACACGTACCATACGAGGATAAATAAAGAAGTTTCATTAACGGTCTGCCGTTCCCGAGGTCGCAGGTTCCATTCCCTCTTAGGACAATCATTTGTGTGATATTCATAATTGTCATACAAATGTTTGTACTGCGTCTGGGTGTTTCTATGTATTTTAGGTATGTCTTTACAAAAGAAAAGTAGAATATTATTATGTATTATATCCGTATTCTGGTACCCATAACACAAGCGTATAAGCTTAGCTTGGGACTAGAGGACGTTGTGTAAAATGTCCGTAAATAAAAAAAAACGAACAACGTATTTGGTTAGAGCCTACTAATATTACTTTTACTAATATTATTATTATAAACGACAAAAATATTATACTTATACTCGTATATAAAATAAATAAATATTTATAAACATTTCGTTGTAGTGATTTGCAACAGCATGATGTTAATATAGACTATAAAGTGTGATTTTATAGTCACTGTCCAAATTTTTTCTAGGCATTATGTATCATTCATACAACCCATTTATGAAAAAAAATTGGTAGGTAAAATTTTCACAATGAAATAATTTTTCCGAAAAATATATCAAATAATTTAAATTCAATATGGTCACTAAATCTATGAATTGCAAAAATAAAGATGTGCGGTGCGCGGGGGGAAAATAGGTACCTACGCTTTCACGACTGAGCGAGCCGTCGCCGCACATCAAGGGTTTAGTTACTTTGCGACGCTGTTTTTTAATATTTTAGTACTGAATGGCACTGAAAGAAAAAATACGTGTTTATTTATTTTTCCTAAAGATTATAATATTAAAATTTGGCTAGTGATAAAAAAGTCAGCCTGTATAATTCATAATTTTTCCATAACACTCTAAAATGAGTATAACCACAAAAACACAATATTGCTACGTAATATATTTTTTTGTTGTAGCCAGTTTTCATTCCCTCGCGTCATATATAACATAAAGAATGCAATTATTTCAGCGATGGCCTGCTGCTGGGGGGAGCTGTCCAAATAAATATAACATTAAATTGTCCTCGCTTGAGAGCACACTGTAATATGTGTTAAGTAATCATCTCGCTTATTATTCAGGCGTTTTATATCATCACTGATTTTTTTAATAGAGAATGGTTAAACAATAAGGTTTATCGGCATAATGTATTATAAGGATCTATTGTACTTCTTACATTCAATTATTAAACCAATTGACGAGACGCGAGACGTGATCCAGTAACCGCTAAGATTTATTTATCAGGCGCTCAAACAGCTATTAAATTATTTATTTTCTCACAATGTAAACACAGTAAGCCAAAAAGGATTAAGCAAAAGAAGAACATAGTTTCACAAAAGGAATCAACATTGTGAGAGCTGGTGCCTATTATGGGTTTATTTAAAAACCTGTACCTATTAGGTACACATAATTTTTATTACACGTTTAATAATGTTCTTTTTTTTATTTTTATGTATTTTTTTTATATTTTCTTACATTAGTTTACAAAATTTTCAATTTATCGCGCCTCTTTTAGTGCTTATTTTTTTATTTATCGATACTTTGAAATACTTTCCTATTTTGTCTTGTTTTAGAGGCGTAAGGGCTTCCCAACATTATTACATCCAGGGCCTACGATGTTACAGGGGCCCCGATCATGGAATGGAGACAATTGACAGTAACTGACGACTGGGACGAGAATAAGACAATTTAGATATAGGTTAATAGAATAGGTACTTCGACAATTAGACTTGATTAGACAAATAAAAAAAATAAGACAATCCTGACAAGACAATCCTCCGAGACGTTACAGCTTCAACAGGATTTACAAAAATCTATCGAATCTGAAATTTGAAATCAAACCTAACGCGTCAACAAACGACAAACAAATCAAACAGAATAAATTTGGTCGGCAGATACCATATCTACGTTCGGTAAGCTAACCATAGCGCGATCTAAATATATTGTACAGTGCCATCTATCAAGCTTAAAGCTATTTTAAGTATTTGCGCCAGAAAAATTTTCGGCCTTTTCTTATTTTAACAATTAAACACATTCACTATTTATTTGAAAAAATAAATGTTGAACTGTCATAGAAACCTTTATTTTCACGATTTTATTTTTATTGCTGGGTTGGATTTTCCTAAAACAATTGATACATTATGTTCTTAGTTTCAGTATCTAGCTTCAGGTGTGTATTGATACGTCAAATCTGTACATAAAAACACTACATCCATCTGTGTTTTTCAATTTATTTTTTCAGCAACATTTGAATGTTTTCTTTTAGGTGAGTGCTCTAAGCTAAATAATTAATACCTAATAATACGTCATATAGTAGTGGTATGAAATTCCAGGTTCACGGACTCTCAGAAAACATTCAGCCTTTACTTATTTTAAAACAAAGTTGTTATTTTTGTATGCATGTCCATAAGTGAACTTATAACTTCAAAACTACGCAACGGATTTAGATGCGATTTATTTTATTATAGTGGTATAAGAGGATGGCTTATTTGTATAATTTGTTAAAGTTTGGTGTATAATTGAATATTGGGCTCAATAACTATAAACCTAGGTGAAACCGTGTGCATTAGTTAGTATTGTATAAAAAATAAATAAATAGAGTAAAGGTATCAATAAACATGACCCAGGAAGGGTCCGCTAATATCCTAACACCGGAGGGCCAATAACCTCTCATATTACTCTAAATAACTCATAATAAAGTTATCAAAAATATATAATTAGACGGGATATCAACCATTTTGAGTTCAAATATTGTATTTCATTATTTAGTGGAATACAAGCGTCACCACCCCATTTCCTCCCCAAGATTCTGTAAGAGTCAGGTTTAGGGGGTAAGATTAGACAACAGCCTCTGTGAGAGATGAATAACTCGAAACTAAACCCTTATTTTTGTTGAGGCGTGGGAAATGCCTGACCGCACACCCCAATGTTCGGGGATAACAGAAGGGTAGTGTTGGGCCCTCACCCACTAAAACCCCCACCGTGTGCCTAGCTCAGCTGAGGATTGGGCACTGGTATCGAAACTAAACCCTATGCCAACTCTATGCCAGGCACATTAGACCATACTAATTCCTCCCAAACGTGGAGGAGGCCCGTGTCCTAGTAGGACATTAATGGGCTGGAGCGAGAAAGAGATCAAAATAACACATAGGATATTATCACGCTAATAGCCACGGTAAAAGAACTAAGCTAGTACGACAAAGCTCGTTTTAAAAAGTCGCAAAAAGTGGAAACCGCTTGATAGATTGATTATATATAAAACATCGATGAGACTACAACTTTAATAAAATTGAGGAATATTGTAGTGGAATATTTTGATTATCATGGGTAGGTGACGGTAACGGTATTTGCGGGCCGTGGGTTCAAACCCCATTCATTGTGATCTTCCACTTTTGCACAGTTAATTTTATTTAACAAATCGCAAAAATTCAGATCTAAAATATATCCATAACGATACTAGGTACTACCACTCTATCTACTCAAAGCCCTGCTAGTCTATATTTATAAATTGTCATATTAATAGATTGTTGAATAGCTAAATAACATTAACATCTTGATGGGAACATCGTCAAGTGTTTCTTGTTAAAATAAAAACGAAGGGAAAAAAATACATTCGAAGCGTTAACAAAGAGCATCAAAACTGTCCCATTTTTACTCACAATTTTCTTTCCGATAAAAATCTATTTACGTCCGAAGGTTTTTATGTCCCTTTTTCCTATCAACTTTATATTTGATACTTTTGTTATTGTAGACCCTGTGTTATCAAGGGCTTTTTGATCTCCGTCTTGGACGTAATCGCAATCTTTGCAAATATGTTTTTGTATAAGCAGAATGCATGGGCGTCGTCATAGGGTTTTTAAATTATAAAAATTGTGCACATCATACTCAGATATACATCATAATCAGATTTGACACAATTTCGAAACAGATTTTGTCCTTTTTACCACGTTCTACACGCTTTTATAAGTGTGCTAAGTATCTATCAATGTAATATTTACTTAAGAGGATACCAAAATAGCTTCGTGCATTTTTCTACGTACGAAGTTTTCATTGTTTCTTTAGATTGAATGGCTAGAGCTCTAATTTTTAAGTATATGTTTTTTCAATATATGATCTAGGATCGCATAAACTCAGAAACGCGATTGAAAAAAGTTTTCTCGATAGAAAATCTTAGCGAAACAACCTCTCTAATTTTTTTTTTTTCATTTGTCGGTCTATTTTCGCGTATTAACTAATGAAATAACTTTAAAAACATAAGTAACTAATATATATAGAAACACGTAAATCAGAATTAAAATATATTTAGTAGATTTTGAGTAAACAACAAAAATATCCCTAATTCTTCATTTTCTATACCTACTAGCTGTGTTAATATGTACATGTCGACTATAATATTGATGTAGGCCCTTAACGGAATCTTTGAAAGCGATTTTCACCCACTTGTCGTAGTCGGTCTACAAAATGTTGGACGGAACAAAATGTTCACGATTTTTAGCGTGTTTTTTAGTTTTTGTACTAAACAAATTATCAACGTAATGCATGAATGGGTAACTAGACACTTGAAATTTTTGCAATTGATGTATTGATGCTTGAACACCAAATACTAAAAAAAGGAGAATGCAATGAATATTAAACTTAAGAAAACGTAATCCTACGAAACCATTTGGACGTGAGTCTAACACGTACTTAGTCTGTTTTATTCATATAGAGGAAGATATCTTGTGTTTCATAAACATTTCTATAACAAGACAATGTTTATGTATAGACCGAATGTATTTCATCTACAGAACCCGGAACTGCCCTTTGATAACATAGAATAATGAATAAGAACATGTTCTTTCATGTCTGATAAAATAAACATTTACTTATTCATGTTTCTTACTGTCGGACGACGTCTTGCAATGCCAAATTCCCTGTGTACAGTGGTTTACGTAGCAGACTGTAGTACATGAGATCGTGGGTTCTATTCCCGCGTAGATACTGATGGTACGTAACATTTAGAGTATGATTGTGTTTCACTTGATTGTTTTTTTAAAACAAATTTTATGTATTTCCTTAAAACTTCATTAAACTATAGACGTTTTTATAAGGAATCTCGAAAATAATTGAACTACAGAAACTTACAAATAGAAAAACAATTGGGATTGTTCATAATTTTTGACCTACTGTTTTCATATTCTTTTCAGAAAATATAGACTATTTTAAGCAACTTATTTCAATATTATTGAAATATTCACTATATAGTGTTTATAAAAAATTCTTGAAGATATTGCTTTGAATGTTGTGACGTCATCGTTTTACGCAATCTGTGTCTGTACTTTTCTTGATAGACTTAATACAGATTGCACTTTATCTTTTCAAAGTTAACAAGTTGATATAATAGACCAATTTCAACTACACTTCAGAGTAGTATATCCCTTAAAACGCCTAAAAAAAAGCAAATAGAGATCATTTGCTTTTTTGGAAATATAATCGTTAATATAGCAAATTTTCCGAAAAACACTAATGGATCATGATCAGAAACTCTATTCACCGAAATGGTTTTAAAAAAGTTTTAAAAAAATAAGAACAATGCCCATGGTATGTGTACACAAATCTAGTTAGTACTTGTTGAAATGCTATCAACAAAAAAAACAATGGTACTAATTCCACATGCACAACTAAACTTAACTAAAAATGAAAACATCTATTGGTGTATTTAGATTTATTGGCTATTTTGTTATGCACATTTATATTAATTAAAATCTATAGTCTATATTTCACTGTTTTTATAATAAAGAAGTTAAGTTAAAATTGCCGAATTGTGTTATTGACATCATCAATTTTTATTTTTTAGTTAAGTTTAGTTGTGCATTCAGAATTGGCACTAATATCTACAAGTATTCTAGTACAATATAAGTGGTACAAGTATTTGTATTTAATCAAACGGCTGTTTATTTCACAAACAATTTCTTTCATACTTATATTATAATCACTTCAATACTTAGGTACTTAAAAAAAGTTCAACCGACTTCATGTTCCTTTCAAATTTTAAGGTTTCCTCGATTTCTCAGCAGACACGGGAACCACCAGCTTTGAAATAAAAAAAGAATTTCATTAAAATCGTTTCGGCCAGTTAAAATTTATGAGGTAACAAAAATAAAGCAAAAAACATACAGGCGAATTGAGAACCTCCTCTTTGAAGTCGGTTAAAAATGCCAAATAACGGAACCCTTTTTAGTATTCCGTATCAAAAGGTAAAACGGGAACCTATTACTAAGCCTTCGCTATTCGTCTGTCCGTTTGTTTTCAGACTATATCTCTGGAACGATGATAGCTGATGAACTGAAAATTTATATGAGTTATGCTGCAATAGCAAATACTAATATCATTACAATTCTCCCGCCTTTATCCCGTTATTTGAGATCATTCCTTCGATTGCGAGTCTAACTTGTAAAAGATCGGTTTCTTTCATCATATTTTTTCAAAAAATCCATGTATTTCATTATAAAAATGTCAGGATGGTAAATGGGTGTTAGTTATAAGATTTATCGATGTCCAAGAACCTCATGGAATACAAGATTGGGTAGCGCCCTAAACCTTAACTCAACTTTACATATAAATAAGTAAATTTAAAAATATACAAAGGCCCTGACTAACCCTTTCGGAGTTTCATTTTGGACATTTCAATTGAGGATTTCATTTCTTCGTTTGTATTCTTCAAGCCTTCTCGTTTCCCTCGTGCCAATCTGGAGGCTGTGTCACACTGTATATAAAGCAGTATGGAAACTACTGATTCTTAGGATGCCATAACCCAGGAATAAATTAGAGATACGTGAAGGAAACGGATGTAATTTTAGCCAATAAGAGCGTGAAAAGGTATCATTTAATGATTTCCTACTCGAAAAGAAATTTGTTAATTTCTGTAAACTTTGAGTCAACAGAACTCAACCCCAACCTCCAAATAACATTTTAAGTTTACTAAAAGTAATCTAGGTGTTTGTATAATTAAAGCCTGGCGCTGTACAAGAAATCGAAGACGCGTGTATTTGTTTTAAATTTTGGCCCCACGTTTCGGAGACTTTGCAGTCACCATGGTCACGGGTGAGACTGAGCTGTAAATTGTCTTCTACGATCAACGTAACGAAACGTCGGGCCAAAATTTAAAACAAATACACGTGTCTGAATCCGTAAAAAGTAGTTTTATTAAGGGCCTACATCAATATTATCGTATATCATCGCCGACACGTACATATTAACACAGCCAGTAGGCACAGAAAATGAAGAGTTAGGGATACTTTTCCTATTTACTCAAAATCTACTAAATATATTTTAATTCTGATCCACGTGTTTCTATACATAATAGTTACCTATGTTTTTAAAGTTATTTCATTAGTTAATACGCGATAATAGACCGACAAATGAAAAAAATAAAAAATTTGAGAGGTTGTTTCGCCAAGATTTTCTATCGAGAAAACTTTTTTCAATCGCGTTTCTGAGTTCATGCGATCCTAGATCATATATTGAAAAAACATATACTTAAAAATTAAAACTCTAGCCATTCAATCTAAAGAAACAATGAAAACTTCGTACATAGAAAAATGCACGAAGCTATTTTGGTATCCTCTTAATACCTTTATAACAAAGTCCTTTATAATTTTATTCTTTGAAACGTCGAAAGTAAGAGTCTATTAGTAGGTACCTAGTTTCCATGCTGCTTTTTATTGGACTGTGGCTATATTGAAAACAGGATGGAATCAGATTCCTTCAGGGCCCAGTAATGCTTCGCTATTGATACCGTAAAGATTTTACGAAATATATCGAATATACGATGACTTTCAGACGTTGATAAATGCTTGGGTTGGAAGCGAGGGTTATGGGTAAAGGTTTTTATATAAAACTAGCTGGAATCTACATTTATTTTCCTGTTTGCAACATTTTTCATTGCTGCTTCGCTCCTATTAGTCACAGCGTTATGTTATATAACCTATAGCCTTCCTCGATAAATGTACTATCCAACAGTGAAAGAATTTTTCAAATCGGGCCAGGTGTTTCTGGGGTTAGCGTTTTCAAACAAACAAAGTTTTTATCTTTATAATATTAAGTATAGAAGACTAGCAAGGTCTAGAGTTTTACTTGTTCTAAGATTACTAAACTGCTCGGTATTTGGGGGTTTTGAGACCGGTTCTCATAAATTTGGCTTGATTTTGTAGAATCGAATTGCATAAATTACACAAAAAGTAGTAGGTTCCATTGAAATGAACTATCGCCTCCACCCAGTTCCTTATCCTTCTAATCCGTCACGATCCGGAAAACTTAAACCAATATCTAGTGAAACCGCAGAGAATGCAATATAAAAACAGAGGCACAATTTTATTACTCACATCCCGAACTTCAATAATCCTGTAATAGGTGAACCCCTAGTAGTCAGGTGACGTCACGTCCGCAGCCCATCAAACAAGCACGTGACGTCACACGCCGCCATGATTTGATGCCACAGATTCACAAATTTATGAAAAGGGAAGCTCACGATAATCGAGTGTCATCTGCTTATTGAGAATAATGCTGTTTGGGAATATATCAACGTATTTATCATGAAAAAAATAGCACAGAAAGGTATATCGCTTTATATTACGTGTCATGTCAACTCGGATAATTATAAGATTTTCACAGAAACGCATTGAAATCCTACCAAAATTCTTAAATTTTCCTTAGTTTTCGTTTCAATAATTGACATGAATTTCTTAGTAGAAAGAAATCAGTGTGGCTAATAAACTAGGAATATACTTTTTTCTTATACCCTTTTCCTCCCGAGGGTGCTGTAAGAGCCAGCTAAGGGATAATGTACACAGACAACATCCTCTGTGAGAGACGGATAACTGGAAAATAAACCCTGTGCTAACACGCCTGGTCAGCGCGGCACAGTAGACCATAATCCCTCCCAAAGTGAAGGCGGCTCGTGCCCGACAGTGGGACGTTAATGGGTTGGAGAGAGATACTATAGGAAGTTGACTACACGGGCTTGTCCATACTTAAGTGTCGATTCCTCATCACTTAGGGTCAAGAGGGGCGAGCTACCATCTGCTGCCAAGGTGCGGAAGGAATCGCAAGCTGCACTCCGGCGATAGTGGAGAACTGAACTAAGATCTCCCGTCGCCGGGGTCGAAATAGTAGAAGCAGTCAGGCCAAAGCTTGAAGAACCCGTGTTCTAAATTTCCCCTTTATATCTCCCCTTACGAGACTCTACATTTCACTCCTAATTATATTACTTCAACTGGCTTGAATAAGGATACGATTGAAGCAAACTCAGAGTTCTCTCATATTGTTGGTTTCCAGATGGCCTGGCTACCACAAATTTTATACAGATGCCTCTAAATTGACACCAGATGGTAAAACAGGCATTGCTGTTTATTATGAAAACTCCCACATCTTCCTCCAATTCCAATGTCCCCCTCAGTCTTCTGTCTTCACTGGAGAGTGCATTGGCATTCTCGAGGCTTGTTTGTTTATTCTTTCTCAAAATTCGATCACAAAAGCAGTAATCTTTTCAGACTCTAGAAGTGCCCTTCAGGCTATTGTCAAGAATCCATTTAAGGATAACCTACGTAGCCCTATTATTCATGAAATTAGGATCAGTTTATTTTTATGCTCCAAGAAGCAAATTGAAGTGATATTGGTATGGATTCCGGCCCACGTGGGTATTGCAGGTAACGAGATGGCTGATGAAATGGCTAAGGACGCCGTTTCTAGCAATATAGCAGACCTTAAGTACTATAATATCCAAATTTATGATTTATTACATCTGTCAAAATCTGATTTATTACAGTCCTGGCAGTCAAACTGGTCCGAATCTAGTAGGTCAAAGGGGGCATTATATGCCTCCATACAGAAAAGTATTCCTAGACGACCCTGGTTCAAAAAATTTAAAAAAGCTTCCAAACTTGCTACATCAGTCATTTGCAGGATCCGCTTGGGTCACTGCTGTTCCCTAGTTTTTCTACACAAGATAAGAGTTCGGGACAGCTCTATCTGTGAATGTGGTCTAGATGATGGCTCTGTGGACCATATCTTTTTCAATTGCCCTTTGAATAACTTAAATCCCCTAGACCACATTATCTCTAAATTAAAAATTCCTCGACCTGTCAATATCCGACATTTGCTAGCTCTTTTCCCAAACCCTAGGATAGTAAATGCTTTTATTAAGTTTATAGACACTAACAACATAAGACTTTAATATATGTAGTATACCTCAGTATATAAAATATTATTGATATGTATTATATCTACTAACAATTTTTTGTGATTGTTCCAGGCCCTACTGCTGCCACATTTTCTTTTAAGTTTTTTTTTTTTTTAAGTTTGCCCTATTCTTCAAAAAACCCATGAGTATCCATCACATGACGTTGGCAGTAATTGCTGATTGACTACACTAATCAGCAGATTGCCACAAAACAAAAAATAATAATAATAATCAAGCTTGAAGAATGGCTTGATAGGAGTCGCGGTCAACTGACCTATCGGTTGACGCAGGTGCTTACCGGACACGGCTGTTTCGGTAAGTACCTGCACAAGATCGCAAGAAGGGAGTCCTCGCCCTCTTGCAAGTCGTGTGGTGCGCACGAGGACACAGCGCGCCACACCTTGGAGAGTTGCGCTGCCTGGCAGGCACAGCGTACGGCCCTCACCCAGGAGATAGGCGGGCACCTGTCGCTGAAAGCGGTAGTCAGCGCCATGCTTAACAGCGACAGGTGCTGGCAAGCGGTCGCTGACTTCAGTGAAGCAGTCATGCTCCTGAAGGAGGCTGCAGAGCGGGAGCGCGAGGCTGATGCCAACGCAGATCCACTCCGCCAAGCAAGGCCAGGGAGGAGGCGACGCGAGTACGCTCGCCTCCCCCACCCGCCTTAATGTGCTGCGACACAGGGTGTTGTGCCGCCAGGCCAACGTCGGGGCGTCAGAGAGTCCGGAACAGGGAACCTCTGGCGCTCCAGAAGGACGTGAAGAGCGCCGCAGCTAGGTTTAGTCGGTATTCCGTTCATCGGTGAGTCCGACACTACCCACTCCTACCACGACGGTGTTTTGGCCGAGGTGACAGGAGTGGGTGTGCGTAAAAACATTCACCTGCGTTAAAAAAAAAAAGGTCAATACCAACATGGTCTGCAAACTGAATAAGTTTATTTCAGTGGAAGCGGCACTCTACGCGTATAATTGCGGCGGAAGAGTTGATGTTTATAACATAGCAGTAGACTTCCTGAAGTCCAGAATTCTCAACATTTACTGATAACCTTAATAACAAAAACCTAGAAAATACTGTTTTTGAACTCCGAACTAATTCTCTGATTATAAACCCATTAGCTTAACCACTGTGTTGCATGGTTAATCCAATTCACGTAATATAAATAAACGTTTAGGTAGTTATTGATTGGTTGTACCGTCCATCTGTCCTCTGTATCCGACTGTCCGGCCCTTAGAGGGCAATCTATCTTGATGATTGACGCGTACGGATAAACGCATTGCTTGTTGAATCAACGAGCCGTTTACAAGGGTGCTTTGTTTTGATGTATAGCCTGTCCTAGGTGTAATAAATAAATAAATATTGACAAATTGTTCAACTTTATCTAATTCTGAATCGGCGTTTACAAAACTTGTATTATACAGACCTACTATCTGGTAAACAGATAATGGGTATGCGTTTAATCTTAAAGACACATAACTTTAGCCTGGCTAAACCGTACTTCGTGGTCTAATAAGATGTGGTATTCTCAATTCAAGTGACATAATATTTTTGGCAAACTATAAACG
Source organism: Orgyia antiqua (assembly GCA_916999025.1). Lineage (NCBI taxonomy): Eukaryota > Metazoa > Arthropoda > Insecta > Lepidoptera > Erebidae > Orgyia > Orgyia antiqua. Next base: position 18,693,737 of record OU779867.1, read on the forward strand.
TCACTTTTTCAACTTTCTCACTTTTTCAAGAACGGTGGTTCATACTCGTATGAACGTCTAGTATTAAAGACACACATAAATAATTATGTAACTTTAAGCCAGGTGAGTTACTTAGCTATTGACACGGTATCTAGCAAGTCTGTATACAATATAAATCGTGATTATAGTTATTAGAAAAAGAGAAAGAAAGAAAAAAGTTATATTATCATGATTCCAAGATAACTAAACAAAAGACTTTATACAAAATTTCCACAGTTCATTTTCGTTTGACGATTTCAGGCGGCGGAGTGTCCATTTTTTCTGATGATATTTCAAATTGTGTATCCAATCTGTAAACAAAATTACATTTATTTAAATAAACTAAATTCATCTAAATTATTTTATTCTTAGGAATAAAATGAGAGAATTCTTTTAATTTTTTTCTACATAAGTAAAAAAAATAAAAAATTGCCTTAATTTTTCTCGTAATTCTTTGAATTATTTTTTACTAAAAATTTTTTTTAATATTCTTTCATTTTATTCAGGATCCCGTCATAAATCTAAAAATATTAATGTTCATTTAATTTGATCATGGGTTACTATTATTTGCCCAGAATTTGGCTACGATGTTTTGAAATCTTCGTTTCGTTTCTGAGGCTTTGTTGACTGACAAAATTTTAATATTTGTGTACAATTTTAGGCACATGGAAAGCTTCCAGGCTTCTTCCACTCCTGGAGGTTATTTGCTCTACTGAGGTATGTTGGGCCAAGATTTAGGATCGCGTCCATCTCTCAGAGGCCGTTAACTGCTTGAATTATACCCAAGTTTGCTTTTACACCACCCCAGGGAAGGGAGAAATCTGGTATTCATAATCCATCCATCATCTCCATTACCGATTATGTTAGTCATTGCCTATAGATACTGTTGCGAACGGTTGTTCCCAGCACGGGAACCAATCATGTTAATTTATGTCCAGCCATTGAACTCAACTGGATAAAAATTTGGAACGGTTTGGAATTGCTAAACTGACATTATCTTCATATAGATGGCCAAGTAAATGCACACGCACACACATTCTAACGCATATAAATGCGTTAGAATATATAAAACATTGATGTATTTGCTAACTATAACATCCTAGGTTTTGTTTACGTTTATGGCTACGTGTAAAGAAAACAGACAAATAGATTTTTTCAAGTTTTCCTAATCACATAAATTAGGAAAACTAGAAAATGCCATACAATAAATTGCCTAAATTAACATCTACGCATAAAGGAAACCGGAAACATGCTTGTACCAAATTGTACTATTAGGAAAACTGAAAAATAATCGCATTTGAGCCAATCCCCGTTTTCCAATCAGCGCACAATAGCGCATTATGACACACAATGCTCAACGTTGAGTGTTCCAATTACAGCAACGGATCGCACAATCGAGCACTCTCAAAAGTGATGCGTGCAATCCATACCAACTTCAGCGACAGAAAATTATCAAGTATTTTTTCTTTAAATTGGCATTGATTGAAATTTTATTTACTTATATAATAATACTAGCTGACCCGGCAAACGTTGTTTTGTCATACTAAAAAAAAAAGTTTGAAAAATAGATGTTGGCCGATTCTCAGACCTACTGAATATGTATGCAAAATTTGAGAAGAATCGGTCAAGCCGTTTCGGAGGAGTACGGTAACTAACACTGTGACACGGGAATTTTATATATTAGATTATCGTTAGTAATATTATTTATTGTTAAAAAAAAATTTAAGGCTTTCTTTTCGTCGGAGTTTTCTGGAAATATTCAAAGTTGATTCAAACTGTGTTAAAAAATAAATAAATATAAGTATGGATGAAGGTATAAACAATGACTTTTCTTATATAATGTGAATACAATGTTTATTTTAGAATTTTTTTTTCAACACTGAACTTAGCGCACTCTGCTGGCGCATTTTAAAACTAATTCACGTTCCAATTAAGCGTCAGCATTGTGCGGCATTGTGCGGCACTGAGTCGCATTATGCTCTGCCATTGGAAAACGGGGAATGTAAGAAAAGTATTTAGATAACAATACAGAATATACGGAAAACGTTTGTGTTGTGTAAAAAAATAATTACATTAACAATTTAATATATTAAATTCTCTATTTCAGTCGTTTTTGATACGGCGGCAACAGAAATACATCAAGTGACATCAACATTGTTAAATCTGGTTCAAGAGAAACATTCTGGTGACAGAGAGACGAGCAGCAAAGTATAAAGGGCTCTGTTTTACCCTTTGAGTACGGAATTCTAAAATCATAGGGTGATGTCATAATAAAGTAAGTATTCTTAATCCTTCACGGTACAAACAAAGTGACTTCACCTCGCAACAAAAGGCAAACGACCAGTAAATCCGAAGGTGATTTGAGAAGAAATCATGAATAAATATTCAAATACATGAATAAAAACATGATATTGTATAAAAGCATAACAAAACTATTCACATATTTAATATAATCTACAGTTTATATTCATCTTATTCACAATTTGAAAATATGTATTCACTATCAACTTAACATTCGTTTTGAATGAATAAAAACGTTTATGTATAAGAAAAACCTGGCTACAGTATAAAAGGCTATACTATAAAAGCCAACTGAAAATCGGCAGAAATCTGAAGAAAATCGGGAGAAATCGGAAGATAAATCGGACTGCAACAGTCTTGCAAAACGGTAGAGTCGGGTAGAATAAAATATTGTGAGATTTATCACTGCACAGAAAATTTTGGCATCGCTGACGCCATTTTCAATTATTTTATCTATCTACAATAGTTGTTACTAAAGACAAATCTGAATTTTATTATCCTTTATTTCAATAATCTACTGACGGATAGCATTTTCTATCATACCGCGAACTGTAGATAGAAAAATCTTACTGATAAACGGGGATAGCAATCTACCCGTGATCCATCGTATAAATCTACCGTTTAAAGTTGTCATCGAAGAAATCAATTGATATGAATTTCTTTTTTAAATGTCATTTATTCCCAGTCTGATATGCAGTGCTACAACTTGAAGCCATGTTGCAGAAGTAGAGCCGTAGAAATTGCGAGGCAACCGAGCATAGCGGTCCTTAAAATCTCGGGCAGACTTTATTACTAAATAACCAAAATAAGGTTACAATTAGCCGCTAGCAGTTTGCCTTATACAACAACAGCCTACACCTACATTGTAGAATGTAGAAGAACAAAACTGTAGATGTTAGTTATCGCAGTGGGACATGAGCCTCAATGTTCTTTATAACATTAACTCGGATAATGGGCGGTTAATCCAATAAAACGTACGTTTGGAAACACGATAACAGTTTACACGTGACAACAACGATACTGTTGTGATATCTTGTAATAACAATTTGGCCTCTTATAATATACCTATATTTCATTACCTATGTAATGAAATATAGGTATGTTACGTAGTACGTACAAGCTAGATGTTTTCTAAAATTAAAAATATATAGGTAACATAATTTGCTTAGCTAAAAAACTAAAAAACACAAACAACACTTCAAAATCACGATTTCAGTCCACGATAATCAAATTAATCCGACTATTGCAAGTGGGTGAAAATCACTTTCAAAGATTCTGTTACATAGATTAATACAATGATATGAATGATAGATACTTTCCGAACTAATAAAAGCGTGTTAATAAATAATAAAGACCAAGTTTTATTAATTAAAATACAAAAACGATGTGTGTAAGCCTAACTATGCGTTTAATGCAAGTTAAAATATATTTCATTGATCTGACTTCTCGATTCGTTTAGACGAGTCAAGAATAAATATAATATTGAAAATGGGCATTAAAGAGAGATATAGATATCTAATCAATAATAGGGTATAGTTTTTATTGTTTTCCAGATCACTACGCACACGACACGACGTCTTCTCTACGACGAAACGACATATCGTAACATTTAAAAAACCCTTTGTAGCTAAACCTGTCTTAATCCCATTATTTTTTTCTGTCTTACCGTCACACATACATAACTATCAACATCAACCCTACGACTAAGATAACAGGACGCATATTTCTTTGTACATACGTAACGTACTTCTTTACAGAATTCATGTTAGTACGTTGACAGCATGTAACTCCTCCTGTAAATTGACTTTTATTGCTAATCAATCTAAAGTATAATAACTTTTATTGTATATTTACAATATTATCTGTCAGTTTTTAAAACGCAGCTGGTATTAGTTTATTTAATTTAAGGGCGCAGTTAGATGCCGCAAAACCGCGTGTTGTTGCATCCTATGGGAAAAGCCTATGTCCAGCAGTGGACGGTCCACTTTTATCGTTATTTTTTTTTACCCTTTTTACCCTTTTCAATGCGGGTAACACTGCGTGGCACAGCTAGTACACACAAAGTCTCTACAAATGTAGAGAATTTGATAAATATCAAAGACCCAAGTTAATTTATTAATTTTATTTTAGCCAATGATTTGCTATGCTTTTACATAATAAACTAAAATTATAGTGGAAAAAATTATAACCATGAGCGGAACTTGAACCCACGACCTCGGAATACCGTTCCGTTGCTCTTTTATTAAGGACCCAAGTTATATTTTTCTGATTTCTAGAATAATCAAACGTTTTTAATTTGATTTTCTACTGAAGTTTTTAAGTTAATAACATTTAGCGAATTATAAATAAGCAGATAGCTTCAGTTAGTCGCAAACATTACGCGCACTGTAAACAGTGACCTAAATGTTATTAGATTAAGTATATATTAACTGTTGCGTACACAAGTGTGACAAAAAATAAATGGATCCATGATCTTTTGTGAATTGAGTGAATACTTTTTAGTGCTCACTTCTTTACTTATTATAAAACAAAGTCGCTATATTTGTATACATGTCCCTATGTGAGCTTATATCTTAAAAACTACGAAACGGAATTTGATGCGGTTTGTTTTAATAGATAGAATGGTTCAAGAGGATGGATTTTATGTATAATTTGCAAAGATTTAATTTTTAAATTCCACGCGTACGAAGTTGGGCAACAGCTATAAATAAAACGAACCATGTTACAAGCTGACTGTACACTGCTAAGTCAACCAAGTTAGAGTTTTCCTTTTATACACAGGATACAGGTATGTAGTAAAATACATTAAGGAAACTGAACGCTTAAGACGGCACGATACCAAATTATGCTCCATACAAAAGTATGGGTATCGTACTTCCGTTTTTTCTTCGCGAAAGTTAAACCGATTTTGATAGTTTTTGCGTTATATTATAGATAAAGAGTATATCTATGCTTCTATCACTTTCTTTTTTTCAAAACATAATAACTAAAAGAAATATGACGATCCGAAAAACCCACTTTTTTCGGTTTTCTTTAGATAAAGTTGCAGCGTCTATCACACAAATTTGGTAAAGTTTTACCACAAAAGAAAGTCATAGAAGCATAGATATACTCTTTATCTGTAATATAACGCAAAAACTATTAAAATCGCTTTAACTTTCACGAAAAGAAAACGGAAGTACGAAACGTCTTTTTTCAAAGAATTTGTAGGTAAAATCCGCTTCATCTATATTTGTCCCTTTCAGCGCGGCGCTCGGAAATAGGGATAGCAATACCTAAGGCAAATACCTAAATGAGGAGTACAGTACCCTCTTAAGATCTGTTAGTAACATGGGAGATGGAAGCGAGTCAAATGTACACCTAGGCCCGATAGATGGCGCTACACATTAAATTAAAACGCGCTGTGGTTACGCGGGAACCTTCAGCTTTTAACCAAAGTTGAATTATGGAAACTAAGTCCTAAATATCTGTATTTCAAGCTACATTGGAAGTAAGGTCAATATACTTACCCAATAATTTTTGTATTCCCATGACCTAGTCTGAGTATGACATAGGTAGGGACGATCAAGATGATAAGAAAGAACGTAATGTTTGACTATTGACTTTACTTAGTTTAGTATTATTGATTGATTGAAACAGAAACTGAAAGAATATCTGTTTTAAGTCTAACTAATAAGTCTCTAGCTGTGTAGTGTGTACTTGTGTACAATGCGTGTGTACCGCAGAGTTAAGAGGGTACTGTACACCTAGTTTAGGTATTTGCCTTAGGTATTGCTATCCCTATTTCCAAGCGCCGCGCTGAAAGGGACAAATATAGCAGAAGCAGATTTTACCTACAAATTCTTTGAAAAAAAGACGTTTCGTACTTCTCATTTACCCCCAGAGTATATCTATGCTTCTATCACTTTCTTTTTTGGTAAAACCTTACCAAATATGCGAAAAGAATATAAAGAAAACCGAAAAAAAAACGGATTTTCGGATGGTCATATTTCTTTTAGTTATTATGTTTTGAAAAAAGAAAGTGATACAAGCATAGATATACTCTTCATCTATAATATAACGTAAGAACAATTAAAATCAGTTAAACTTTCTTAAAGAAAAATGGGGAGTACGAAACCCATATCTTGTATGGAGCATAATTTGGTATAGTGCCCTCTTAACCGCGCCGTGGTAAAAACCATAAAAAGCCAGGCGGTAAAATAAGCTTCCACGACACCAACACCACTTTTGTTTTTATCTCTATATAAAAACCATTATTATTGTTGATGCCGAATATCACCCATACCAGAAGCTTTAACACGTCTAAAACAGCGTCTAACAGTTTCGGAGAATTTACGTCCCCCTGTCTGACACCCTTCTGCAGTAAAATCGATTTCGTACATTCGGACTGATAAACACAGTTCGATATATCGATAGTCAATTTGGCACCTCTATAAAAGAAGAAGTGAAAGCCCTATGTCCAGCAGTGGACCCTCCATGGACTGGATGTGTGTATTATTATAATATACTTAGGTAAGTCAATTAAGTCAAAACATTTTTTTTTAAATAAGAGTCCCCCCTCTCTATCTCTCTCTTCAGCCCATTAAAATCCACTATTGGGCCGGATCTTCTCCGCTTTAGGAGTAATTAGGAGGAATAAAAGGCCTACTATTCCCCGCTGACCAGGTGTTAGCACAAGATTATTTTGTGAGTTTTCCGTCTTTCATAGAGGATATTATCTGTGTACAATATCCCCTAGCTTGCTTTTACAGCATCTTGGGGAGGAAAAGGGGTACCCTTGTATTTTTAATCCGTCACCACACTAGGAACATTTTTAAAGAAATAATTAAATAAGTTATCTTCCACTACATACATAAAATATAAATAAGTACAAGTAAGTTCCCGGTATAGGGTGACGACCGCATATTTAATTTTTTTTTCATTTCACTTGAAACATTACTGAGATCTCGTTGCTTATCTAAAGAGATTAATTTCCATCATTTTTCCATAGTTTTAAACCAATATGACAATTTAGGAAGCAGTCAATAATCTTAGTTGGCCTGACCACGGTTGACGTGACAGAAAGACCAAAAGTCTAATCAATTATTTATAAAACTGAACACTCTTAAATCTTTACATAATACGAGTATAAAACAAAGTCGTGATTTTTGTATGTATGTCCCTATGTGTGATATATCTTACTACGCAATGGATTTTGAAGCGGCCTTTTTTCAATAGACGGAGTGGTTCAAGAGGATGGTCTTTTTGTAAAATTTGAGATTTTTTGTGATTAAATTTCACGCATACAGTGGATGGAGAAATGCTGATAGAGGGATGAAGGGAATTTTATACTTATACTAGCTGCCCCGGCAAACGTTGTTTTGCCATACAAATGTCAGTGGGGGGAGGGGTTTGAAAAATAGATGTTGTCCTATTCTCAGACCTACTGAATATGCATGTAAAATTTCATAAAAATCGGTCAAGCCGTTTCGGAGGAGTACGGTAACTAACACTGTGACACGTGAATCTAATATATAAAATTCACGTGTCACAGTGTTAGTTACCGTACTCCTCCGAAACGGCTAGACCGATTTTTATGAAATTTTACATGCATATTCAGTAGGTCTGAGAATCGGCCAACATCTATTTTTCAAACCATTTTTTTCTTTTTTTTTGTATGGCAAAACAACGTTTGCCGGGACAGCTAGTTTTATATATAAGATAAATGTAAAATGAGATATTACGTCGGAGTGCGTCCTTTCAAGGCGAGGCAGTATTGTATCCAACATAAAATTAGGCTCTGAAAATTCTGATTTTCTTAAAATTTATGAAATTTTATAGGTTCAAAGCCGCGCGTAACAGTTAGTTTTTAAATAAAAAAGTAAAATACATGTAAATTTCATAAATAAATACATTAATCATAAATATTTATAAAACTTCTGATGTATAATTCACACAGTGTTAATACGAGAATCGAACCCCCCACATGTAACTTATTCTGTGACCCAAGTAAGAAGACTGGGAGGCCACTCACCTATGGCATTGACATGTTGAGGTTAATTTGATTGAAACTGTATAAAACTTTACTTTATCGCGTATTTTGCCCGTGAGTCCGTCTGCATAAACACCGATTTTTGGTCGAGCGGTTCATGTAAAGGACTATCGTTCGCGAGGTCGCGGGTAGGATCGTAGGCAATTATTTGTGTGATATAATTGTGACACAAATGATTGTACTGCGTCTGCATGTTTTCTATGTATTAGAAGTATTTACAAAAGAAAAGTAGTATAGAAAAAGAAAAGTGTATTGTATTCTATACTTATTCTGGTACCCATAACACAACGTCCTCTGGTCCCAAGTTAATATAAAAATATTAACTTGGGACCAGAGGACTGAACTGGAAACTGGACCAGAGGATGAATATTAAATTCCCGGCCCTAAATAACGGAATAAGGCCAAGAGATCGATGATGATAAATGTTTGTTGTTATAGCATCTAATAGTTAAACATACTGCGAAACTTTTAACTCTCTAGCTATCATCGTTCCAGAGATACAGCCTTGTTACAGACGAACGGACAGCAGAAGTGTCTGTAATAGTTCTGTACGTCCCACTGTTGGGCACGGGCCTCCTCCAGTTTAAAAGGGATTATGGTCAACTGTCCCGCGCTGACCAGGCGTGTTAGCGCAGGGTTTCTTTTCGACTTTTACGTCTCTCACATAAGATGTTATCTGTGTGCAATATACCTTAGTTGACTTTTACAGCACCCTTGGGAGGAGATGGGGTGGTGACACTTGTATTCTTAATCCGACACCATACGGAGCCCTTAGAGGAGTTAATATTTTTTTAGTCTGTAAACAGAGCTTTATTACAATTAACAATATGGCGGCTATACTAAACATAGTATTCATAGTAATTTGTTTACTTCAAGAACCATAAAAACACGCATAAAAATCCTGAATATTAATTTACATTATTTTATTGTGATCGGTCCTTATCGGATCAATCGGAATACAATAATATGATTGTGTGCAATCACTCCGACAACTATAAGTGGGTGAAAATCACTTTTAAAGATTCCGTTACATAGATTAACATATTGATAGATACGTACCGAAATAATAAAAATAAAAAAATAATAAATTTTCAAGACATTTCACACAACGTCCTCTGGTTCCAAAGTAAGCTATATTACTATGCTTGTATTATGGGTACCAGATACGGATAGACTACATATACTACTTTTCTTTTGTAAATACATACTTATAATACATAGAAAACACCCAGACGCAGTAGAAACATTTGTACAACATTTATGGATATCACACAAATGATTGTCCCAAGCGGGAATCGAACCCTCGACCTCGTGATCGGCAGTCCATTACATAAACCACTCAACCACGAAGCCCGTCAATAATAAATAAAAGCGTGTTACACGAAGAGGTAAAGTTTGTAATATACAGGATGTGGCGTAAATGGTGGTCCAACGCTAAGGTGGTTATAGTTCAAGTATTCACCTATCATATTAAAAAAAAATTAACCATATTTAGCCATTTTTTTTTACACTACTCACATCTAAAATGCATGATTTGTTAAAAACGAGAAATTAATTTTCAGTTTTTTTTTATTTATTGGTTTACACGACTACATATACAGGGTATGTACTCGTAGACGTTTATAAATTAGGGCATCGTTTGAATGTTCGCTATTGTAACTACTTCCCCTATTCATTAAAACACGTTCGTCAAGTGGAACTGGAGGGTGTACCTATTGTGGGACTCTTTGGATCGTCAGGGATAATTTAATCAACTTACCTTTCTTGGAAATAGCGGCAATTCTGTTACGGCAAAAACTAAACTAAATTAAAATGAAACCAAATACCTAAATAAAATTACTTTTTACGGATTTAGACGCGTGTATTTGTTTGAAATTTTTGCCCGACGACGTTTCGAAAACTTTTGACTTATGATTTCGTCATAAGAGGAAAGTCAAAAATGACAAAATGGAAAGTCAAAATGGCGACGATTTAAAAACCTATTTTTAGAAATCGGCCATAAGTAATTTTCGGCACCAAATTAAAAGTTAAACAGTACCAAATTTAAAAAACATAGATTAGTTAGTTTATGCAGAATTGGTACTCTATTGTAAAATGTTTTGAGGTTAATAATGTTCTATGCCCGTGTTTGACATAATTGTACGATTGAAATGTAATCAAATAATGTATGGAGCTTTGTAATGTGCTTACAAATGTTTGTTGTAGAGGGTTTTCTAACAAAATATACTAGTTATTAACCAAACATCATTCAATTCTAATCAATAACAATATTTTTTTCATATTCATGATCTTTTTGAAATATTTAGGCACTATTTGCATAAGGTTTAAGAACGCAAAGGCAAACAGTTTCACCTGATAAAGCTTGAAGCCACGCGTATCTATGTGTGTATCAGAGACACAGTACTTCAGTACGATTTAGCCAGGCAAAATTTACGTGTCTTCAAGATTGAACGTATACCCGCTATCTGTTAAATCTGTGGTAAACGTAGCATAGAGTGGCCGCCAAAAATGTAGAACGACGATATCATCAAGATAGCAGAGAATCCCTTTTGCGCGCTTTGAGACCAATTGTGACATTCTACGGTGGAGGCTCGAGGAGAAAGCTTCACGGGTTGATGAAAAAAAGCTGATGGCACTGATTCACCAATGTATAGTCTATGGCTACATCACTCAGTCACATAAATATTTTTTTTTTATTTATTTATTTATTTATTGGTATTTGATTATATAAAAACATTATACATAAATGGTTTGGCTTCAATATAAAGTATACAACATATTTGTAGGCTTTCTGTTCTCCTAGCTAGGTTGCAAGCAACCTGTGTTAAGGAGATACAGTGCTGCCCCCTTAATGGGTGTACATACTTAATTATCAATTAAGAAAAATGGGTTAATAAGATTACCAATAAAATTATGTTGTAAGTGTGTCTGTGTAGTGTGTGTGTGAGTGTGTGTGTTTGTGTGTGTGTGTGTGTATGTGTGTGTGTGTATGTGTGTGTGGTTGCATTAAAGTTGCACGAACAAGCTAAGCAAGAATTCGGTATTATGAAAAAGAACATGTAATATATGACTCGGTCTCATCATATGTTTTATTTAGACAGAAAGATTTGACAGTCGATTTAAATTTCGACAAGGGCAGTTCGTATATAGGTAGACTGTAGTTAGTCTTATTGTAAAGAAACGGACCAAGGAAGATAGCAAACTTCTTCGTAAAGCTGAAGCGTACTGTAGGAACCTCACATACTTTGTCAGCGCGACGCTTATCAATCATCTGAAAAGGTGTTTTTTGGTGCTGGGCGACCATAACATTAATAATATAAAGTTGTCTCACATTAAGAACATTCCAGCTACGGTATAACTGAGCAGTTCGGAATTGGATAGGTCTAAATGTAGAAACTTTTAAGATAGCTCGGTGTGCTATTTCTAGCGGCTTCAACGCAGATTTGGTGACACCACCCCAACTCGAAATACAATACGCTATGATAGATTTGCAAAGAGCAAGATAAACCATTTTTATAATGGAGAAGTTGACCTTCTTGAAAATATAAATAAGTTTTCTGACTCTGCCTGTCAGGAGATTAATGTGGTCCTTGAAATTAAGATATTTATCAATATTAATACCCAGATATTTAATACTGTCGACGGATGAAATAGATTGATCATAGCAAGAGGAATCAGAAGGTGAGACACCAGAGGAACAGGTTGGAGAAAAACAAGAACTAACTTTGATACTCAAGGGTGATCTAGGCTGGGACACAGATGAGATGGAGAAATTAATAAATTTTATTTTTGGAATATTAAGGGTAAGATAGTGAGACGACAGCCAACGCTGACGAATATCTGTGTGTGCGTGAAAATGTATGGCTATACGTCAGATAAAAAGTTATTATTTTACGAAGTACGATTTATCCAAGCTGAAGTTACTTGTTAAATAATTGTTGTTGATAAAAGGATTGCATATGTAGGTGTATTACTAAACAAATTCCCGAATGAAACCAACCTAGTCTAGTTTCTGCCTACCCCTATGGGTAATTCCTATGGGAAAAAGGCGTTATGTTATGATGATGATGATGATGACTTCCGGATGAATGTAGGTAAAAATTTCCGGTACTTATCTGACACGTAAGAAAAATACATAGACTCAAAATCAGTAAAAACTTTTTGTAATGGCGTCCAACTTGTTACAATTTTGGAGGGAAAATTAAAGCCAACATTAACACTACGGTGTTGCCAAATGAAAAATATGTCTCCTGTCTGCCATTCATCATGTGTGTAACGAACAAAAAGCTTTTAGTTGTACGAGTTGAACAAGGCGCCGCGTGGGACCAACACGACATCGTATGCAATCAACCTTATTGCTACTTATTATAACAATTTGCTTTTTAGAAAGAAAAATATATGCTTTTTTTATTTTTATGAAGTGTGTGACCATAGATAAAACTGTCTCTCTCTCTCCCTCTCTCTGTTTGTTTGTTTAAACGCGCTAATCTCAGGAACCAATGGACCAATTTGAAAAACTCTTTCAGTATTAGATAGGGCATTTATCGAGGAAGGCTTTAGGCTATATAACATCACGCTACGACCAGTAGAAGCGAAGCAGTAGTAAAACATGTGGGGAAAATATTCTGAATTGCACGCTGACGGAGTCGCGGGCAACAGCTAGTATTTTTATAAAATCGTGAGAGAAATCTCTAACAAAATCATAATGCTTTTACCATTCAATGAAAGAAAATGGCTGAAAGACATAAACTAATACTTTCAATTGACGACAGTGCACATTGAAATGCATCTACACAAAGCGTTTAGCATAAAACGGCATTATATCGATCAATGTTTAAAACAGATCGAGCATTGACCCCGCACACCTGGGCACTCGCCCTAAATAGGGTTGTCAGAGAAATTTTCAAAATTCATATAATTAATTTGATATAATTAGAATAGAATACACTTTATTGTACACCAAAACATATTACATGTCACTTATGTAACGAAAATAAAATAAAACATGTACAATTGGCGGTCTTATCGCATATTGCGATTTCTTCCAGACAACCTTTGGATGGACTCAGTCTGGAACTGGGGTAAAGTGGTGTACCTACTACTAAGAAACAATAGTGAAAAAGATTTAACTTTAGTTAAACCTACCTAAAATTAAATATACATACACATATAAAATATACATATAATATACATACATAAACCTATACATACATAGTACATACACACTATACATAATAGTAATAAATAAATACGCATAATGACTTAACTGTAGATATAGGATTATTGAATAATTTGCAAATAATGTTCCTTGAGAAGTTTATTAAATGAGACGATAGATTGGGCATTTTGAATCCTGGCAGTGCGTTCCACAGGAGAGCTGCCTCTATAGTGAAGGATTTATTGAAGAACCTAGTGGAGTGCGCTGTCAGGGCCAGTCTCAGATTTTCCTACGAGGTTCTCAGATGTGTGTAATGGAGAAACGTGAAGCGTGTTTTGTATAAATATAATTTACTCTTAAAACGGCATAATTTTAATAAGAAAAGCAACTATTTAAATTACAATATTTAAAACACTTTAGTATCACCACCCCATTTCCCCTCAGGGTGCAAAGCCAGCTAAGGGATATTTTACACAGATAACATCCTTAGTGAGAGATGGAAAACTCTAAAACAAACCCTATGCCAACACCCGACGCTTGGTCAGCGCGGCATAATCCCTTCCAAAGTGGAGGAGGCCCGTGTCCAACAGTGGGACGTAAATGGGCTCAACCGAGAGAGATATAAACCATGACTTTTGTAACAAAGAATTACTAATATTAATTGTCTGTTACAATATGTTAATATTATTAATTAGCCCGCGATTCCGCACGCGTGGAATTTAGTAAATTTTTTTTGTGCAACATTTTTCGCTGATACTTCGCTTCTATTAGTCGCAGCGTCATGTTATATAGCCTACCTATAGCCTTCCTTGTACTATCCGGCACTGAAAGATTTCCTTAAATCGGAACACTTATTCCTGAGATTAGCGCGTTTAAACAAACAAACTCCTCAGCTTAAAATATAACAGTAAAGATGTTACTTGCCAGCCCTAATTTTAAACAACTATCCAAGTTATCAACAAAAGCTTCCCTGTCCTTAATACAACGCATTGATTATCAACTAGTTATACACTCCCCTCTGGTTTAATTCATTTCGTATCATTCAAATATGTAGGACCACTTCATACAACACAAAGGATCTTCATTCCTTCAACAGTTCAATGGCTTCTAGATTTGTATAGCTTTTAACTCCTTGACCCATTAATGTCCCACTGGGCACAGGTTTGGAAGGTCTGAATAGATCTAAAACCTTTTAGATCTAAATAAGACTATTCCAAACCAATAGTACCAATTCTACACGCAAAACTAAACTTAACTAAAAAATTCGACAATGTTAGGTGATCTCCAGTTCAATACTTATACAGGACATTTTTTTACGCGGTAAACATAGACTCTTATTAATACGCTAACTGCGTGATAAACACGAAACAAAACTTTAAAGTTTTGGAAGAATAAAGACCGATGAATAAGCGTGACTGTATCGGCACGCTTATTTGCCATGGGGATAGATAGACAGAGAATATAGAGCATGGCGCTCTATATTCTCTGTCTATCCCCAACAATCCAAACACACTTCCTTGACTCTTCAACAAAACTACTTTGAAAATATTAGAAAGTTCAAACCTGAGACTCCTCAGCCGACAATCCGATATAAAGCTGATACGTGACTTGGAGTCTGTATCCAAGGGAGGTAGCATCCTGTGAGATCTGCCCGTTCTGTAAAAGAAAACATGATATACCTATTTGTAATATTAATCTATACTCATACTCTATACTAACATTATAAAGCAGAAAAGTTTTTTTGTGACTTTGTGTGAACGTGCTAATTTCAGGAACCACAGGACTGTTTACAAAATTTCTTTCTATGTTGGATAGCACATACCGAGGAATGCCATAGGCCAGGAGTGGTCAACAAGTCGACCAATTTTGGTCGATCACTCGCAAATTCCATGAGGGGACGCATTCAATGCCAAATGCTTCTAGTACAGGAATGGCTCATGCTTCGAGTAGGGAGACGTTCAGCGTGATCACTTTTAGTAGTTTTCTATATTAGTAGATTTTGAGCATGGATTATAAATTTCTAGTAGGCCAAAAGCTTGGCTTTGGTAGAGTTTAGTATTTTTTAATTATTAAATAAATATTCATGTATGTTGCTGGAACTCGCAAGAGTGCATGGCGGTATAAAAGCACATTGCATAAATGTCCCCTTTTTTACCTAAGAAATAGGTCGATCGTGACTCAATTTTAAAATAAAAAGTAGGTCTTATGTGCACAAAAGTTGGCCACACCTGCTATAGGCTATATAACATCACGCTGCGATCAGTAGGAGCGAAACATCAGTGAACTAGGTTACAAAAACAGGAAAAAATTCCGAATTCCACGCAAACGAGGTGGCGAACAACAGCTAGTAAATAATTAAATCTATATTCATGGACATTTCACACAACGTCCGTACGTTTACATATTTAATACCGGCTAGGTGCGAATTTTACTGGCTCAAGAAGGGGTCCATCGTAATACATTTTCTATCATATTATACCGTAATAATCACATCGTCATAAGCCACGAGATACACACTAAACGTCTGTTTTGTGGGAACCATTTTATCAAGATACACAGAAAATGAGAGTCTTTGGGCACGATTTCACGTGAGACATTAAAGAGCTAAAAAGAACCCTGATACTTTAGGACGAACTTCTATCAATAAACAGGCACTAAGTGCACCTCGTTAGGTTCTGGTATTCTGGGCAATCAAATAAACGAACAGTCAAGTGTCCTTACCCAGTTCTGATCAAACTCTTGCTCTTATCAATAACCTTCCGTTTAGGCTTCATCTCAGCCACGTTGGAGTCTCCAGCACCATGTAATGACCCATTTACTGGTGTTGTGTTCTTCAATGCGCTGACCGCTGACACCTGAGTTACAATTCACAAGATATTTACTAGCTGTTCCCCGTAACTTCGTACGCGTGGAATTAAGAACTAAAACTTAATAAATTATACAAAAAAGTCATCCTCTTGAACAACTGTATCATTTAACAAAAACTGCATTGAAATCCGCTGCATAGTTCTGAAGATATAAGCTCACATAGGGACGTACATACGAAAATGACAACTTTCTTTCTTTCGAGTAAGGGTTTAGATTTCTTAAAACACAATTGGCAACCAAAACTCTACCATCAACATCCAACCTGCAGATCACGAGATGTTCTTCTCTTAAAGAACATGGTTACCGTGTTTACGGGTTTCCCTACGCTATCTCTTACAGCAGGGAAATGAATGATAACATGCCATGTTTATTCTGACTCAATTTCGAATCTGACAATATTACCGGGAGTTTAGTTCTCTCTCTTCTCCAGCCTATTTACGTCCCGTTGTTGGGCACTGGCCTCCTCCAGTTTGGGAGGGATTATGGTCTAATGTACCGCGCTGACCAGGCGTGTCGCCGTCTCTCACAGAGGATGTTATCTGTGTGCAATATCCCTTAGCTGACTTTTGCAGCACCCTTGGGAGGAGATGGGCTGGTGACACTTGTATTCTTAATCCGTCACCACACGCACAAGGAGTTTAGTTATATACGGCTAATTCTTTAGAACAACTTGCAAATTGCATATTGTAGTGGCAATAACATCACGCTATAATTACAAACAAAGGCATGACTATCAGTAACCATAATCTAGGTAGGTAATAATCTTTATCTTTTGTTATTATAAAACAAAGTAAATAAAAAAAATTATAAAAATTTTAAATAATAAAAAAAAAAAATTTTTTTTAAAACAAAGTCGTTATTTTTGTATGTATGTCCGAATGTGTACTTATAACTTAAAAACTACGCAACGGATTTGGTTGCAGTTTTTTTTTAATAGATAGAGCGGTTCAAGTGGGTGTTTTTTGTACCATTTGTTAGGAATTGATTTTTAAATTCTACGAAGTTGCGGGCAAATACAGCTATAGAATGGCAATGATAAAAAAAAAATTGTCTAACAATAGACCTTTGCTGAATCTTTAGACAGTTCCTCCGTACTATAGTCTGTTACTTTCTGTAGCACTTCACTTTCGTTCATGAAGTCCTCCTCTGACCGAGATGTCGTTGATACGCTTGATCCCTGAAAATGAGTTCCAATGTGATATGTACGTAAATGTTTCTTCGCTGTCCATGTGGTGACCGATTAAGGATACAAGTGTCACCAACTTATTTCTTTCCACAGGTGATGTAAAAGTCAGCTAATAAATCAAGCAAATAACATTTCTTACAATATTGTGAGAGACCGAAGTTTTGAAATCAAACCTTATGCCAACACGCCTGGTCAGCGCGGTATAGTAGATGAAATACCCTCCCATAGGAGAAGGCCCGAACCCAACAGTGGCCAATATGGGCTACAAAAACAAAGAAAAAAAGAAAGAAATTTACTGGAACTTCTTTAAAAATCTGCTAGCAACAAAAACAATTTTATTTCCATTTTTTTTAATACTGATACTTAGTACTATCATTCGAAATCGTCATAATATCTAATATATGTGTGGAATTCGAACTCATGACCGCACAAAAGTTACTATCACTAATTCACTACCAATTAAACCACAAAGCTCGCACAAAGTTTAATTACTAACAAGTAATTTCGTATAACAGGTACTTACAAATTCAGAATCAACTTCAGGTTTATGGCGCTGCAAGTGTGGTAGATTTACTTTACCAGGGAACCTAATGGAAACATTCAAATAGCATATTACAGAAAAGTTATCTTATTGAAGTTTTACACCTCTTGGCGCGTTATACACACGTATAGAATAGCGCAAAGAAATAATATGATTTATAACTTTCGGCATTTACCTATTTTAATAGGTAGGTACTAGATACTAGCTGTGCATTCCACCAAAGGTGAGATGTTGTATTTTATGTGATGAATGTTTTCCCGCTGTGGGGTATCACCTCCCTTATATCACAAAGGCACCACGCCGCGTGACACATGCGCGAATATCCAAGGAAGGTTGACATCAAACAGGCGGACGAGAGTAAAACCAGCCAAAACCCACTACAACATGCAGACATGTTGATGGCTTACCCACATACAGTTTACCCAAATGGGTATGAAATATATTCAATGTTCTTTTTTCTGTATAATTTTCGACATTGAAGTAAATCTCCAAACAATGATGGCATAAATAAGCATTCTTAATAAGTTATATAATCTTATATATAAAATTCACGTGTCACAGTGTTAGTTACCGTACTCCTCCGAAACGGCTTGACCGATTCTTCTCAAATTTTGCATACATATTCTGTAGGTCTGAGAATCGGCCAACATCTATTTTTCAAACCTTTTTTTTTTAGTATGGCAAAACAACGTTTGCCGGGTCAGCTAGTTATTGATAAATATTTCGCTATGTACCAGTACTCTGAAGGAATTTCTTCCACATGAGGATACTCCAAAGATTTGGAACTCTGTTTTTTCCGCAAATCTTGATCGTGAGCTTCTTCTAAAACCGGCAGATCGTGTCGACCCCAAGTATCTTTAGGACTGGGGTCGGGGATCTCGTCTGGTATCCATGATTCACGCCGTTTTGGTATGAAGCAAGGAGGACTTGCACTTGGATCCTCGCCAGGATCGTGGCGATAAAAATGCCTAGAAAAAATTAAATTTTTAAGACGCCTTTAGGTACTAGCCTCACTTATGACTGATTAGTTTTATAGCCTCACTTGTGACTAATTAACTGAATCTACGAACACTACAATGGAAGAGCATCGGTGCTCTGGTAGTGTAACAGACCGCTGTTCACGCGGTTGCCGATTTGATTCCCGCGGAACAATCATTTGTTCTATCAACACGCTTAATTGTACTGCTTTGTAATTTAGGGAAAAATCTCCGTAATGTACAGCATTTATATGTATAGAATAAGTTGTGACTAGGACGTTGTATGTAATAAATACGAAAAGATTTATCTTCTAACACTTGCGTGACTCATTTATTCAATTGCATGTCCAATCCGTTACTATAATGGCTAAAAATGTCTGAAAAGTCAGGGTATAATTTTTAAAAAGACATATGCGTGTAAATTCGTTTAGATTAGTTTTCTTCCTACTGAGATTTAGGTACAGGATTAGCTTTTCATTTGCGTTCTTTAATCGCCTGCCAATCTGACATTTTAGCCGAAGAGATAGAATTGCGAAATTTACCAGCTGATAAGTTTTAGCCAAGCTTGTGCAACGCAGTGAACAGTAAAAATTGGGACCTGCTTTTCCATATATTTGTCGTAGCAAAAATTAAGTGCTGCATCCAAGATGTCCTCTCTTATTTCAAATATCATCAGATCAACGTCTTCTTTTTGTAATATTTCTGCCCTGTTCCAAATGAAATAAGTGTTTAGAAGAAAGAGTTAACAACAGGAGCTCAAGTCTGCTAAAACAATGTTGTTATAATGATTAGTCACTGACGCTATTATGGCGCCATTGTGGCGCCATTGTGGCGTCATATAAACCAAAAAATTAATAGGACACTACCAAACTTGATAAAATTCGCTATTAAGCAATCAGTGATTGATCATTATGACAACATTGTAATAGCAGACTTGGCCCCCTGATCTAAAGACTTGGAGAGACTAAACGAAAGCCAACTATTTCACCCTTTTTAAATACCTATACAGTTCTACCATATATAACGGTTCTGTAGCCATGCCTAAAACCCAAATCAAGTTTACAAGGAAATTGCCACTTAGGTCTAATGCTAAGTGAAAAACGGCTTAGAAAAGCAGAGTGAATCCTGTAAGTGAATCAAAATTCAGACTAGTAGGTACCTACCATAAGAAAGACAGAACAGTGTGAATTCGAAGATATAGTTACCAAGTACGTTCAGGCACATCTTTGGGCAACGATGCCAAAATTCTTAGATCATCAAAAACCTGCAGCTTTCGACCCTTACGCGATAGCTTGAATTTATTTTGCGAGTTATTTGGAATAGCCATTGCTAAGAAATTAGTGAAGAATTACCAAACTATACTTTCTTTTTTTAGAGAAATAGAAATCAACACAAAAATAAAGTGTTGCTTCAAGATCAAAAGACATTGGACACGTCAAAGCATGTCAGAAATTAGTTATTTTCAAAGACAAATTAGGTCCTCATGGACAAATTAGGTCGTATAGCTTTTTGCTCAGGACCGATTTACTACTATGATTGTGAATTTTATTCGAACCAGTCATAAATACGTAGGTATAACACAAAAAAGTACCAATATCGAATTTTGTTATCCCTTTTCAAATAATTGTAAAAGCATGACTGAAAGCACCTATAGATTTATTGATTTTCTTCATTAATTTCCATCTAATCTTTTCAGCTATCCAAACACCATAGATAACAGGGTTGTTTACAGTACGTAATAATAAAATCAAGGTTAACGGTTGCTATGCAATTTTGTAAATGAAAACATAAAGCGGCCAGAAACAAATCCATAAACAAACTTCGATTTGACGTTTAGTAACAGTTTTTTGAAAAAGTGACAAGAACCGAACGTAAATTACTAAAAATCTTTTAAATAATTTTTTAATATAAAAATATTTGCAGTGCTGAAGGATGAACATTTAAAACAATTGGAAAAGTGTGTTTCTTCATGGAATGCTAAATAATGAGTGTTTATTTTCTTTGTTTACATTTTGTTAACGTTTGATACTTCATAATGTATACACTGAAGGGTGTCTTTCCGGAACCAAGTAAGTTCGTTACGTTTGAATTTTATTTTCAGTGCCAATTAAATATTTTACTAAATAATATATAATCTTCATATTGTGTGCACTTAAATAAAAATTCTTGTAAAAATAACATTTTGACAGTTGTGTATGGTTGTGAACACCTTGATTAGACATACAAACCTTGATATGATGTCCACAGATGATGTCATACCTAATTTTGTTTCAGGGAAAGAACAGAAAAAGAATTTCATAAGAGAAAACATGAAGCAGCTTAAATACATACAAACTAGATCACCAAAAGAACCTAAATATACCACTAAAAATGTTCACCCTCCACGATTAACTAACCCAATAGCTGCCGGTAGTTCTCTTGGACAAGTGAAGTCATCACCGAGTGGTAAAGTAACTGTCAATGTACCGAAGACAAGCTCATTAAACACAAGAAAAAAGGTCACAGATATACGAATAAAAAAAGGAGATATGGCTGAATTTCTAAAACGAAAAGAACTTAGACAAATGAAACCTGTAGTAGACCCAAGTATAGATGATGAGATTAAATCTACAGAGTCTTGTGGACATCTTCGTGATATTGGTTGTCAAACTATTGAGTCTAATCTTTCTCAGAAACTTGCAGAGAGTACAAAGTTGACAATGTTATATCCGAAAAAAGAGAGTGAAGATACAGAGGCTAAGTTAAAAGCGAGTGGTGATACTTGTCTTCGCAACAAAAGTCCACCTACTTCACACTCACCTCGACGAGCTGGTGATGAACTACCAGAATTAGACAGAAATCGTAGCCGGTTAAATGCTATATTAGAAAGAAAAGACCATAAGGATCCTTACTTGCCAACAGGTCATTTAATTAATGTTATATTGCTTATACATAGACCATTTATATTATATTTATGTCTAGTATATGTCATATAGTTAAGGGTTTCTTAGGTTACTGCTTAAGTAGATTTTTATTTAGTTTTTTTGCATAACTTTTCATAACTATTACAGGTTACCAAAAAGGTGTGGTACCGAAATATATACGTGAACGCAAGGAGCAAGGGCCTAAAGAAGCAGAGGGGGCTAAAAATGATGACAGCGGTGCATGTCCTACAGGGCATGTCACTTTACCTGACACTGAGAGGAAGGAAACACTCAGGATGCTTAGAAATAGTATGTATAATTATTTCATAACCTACATTTTATCTGCTGTAACAAAAACAATTATTATTTAAAACAGCATAGCAGCTTACAGCTACTTTAAATCCAATAATCACTGCATGGGGCGGAGCCCCAGCTACTGCAATGAAGAGAGTGGAGATTGCTCAAAGAGCTATTCTTAAAATAAGCACCTTTCGTCCCTTTCTATTCCCTACTGACCAACTCTATAAAAATTGCGCAGTTCTGACAGTAAGACAATTATTTATAACGGGTATAATCTTAAAGCAACATGCTGAATTGTCTTTTGAGCCCCAAAATAATATAAGTCGACGTAGGGGTGGAATCTGCGACACTAGGAAACAGTTCCACACTTCGTTTATCCGAAGATTTTATTGTTCACTCGGACCTTACATTTACAACAAAATTAATAACATTATTCCTATTTACGCGCTAAATAAGACGGCATGTAAAAAAAAACTTACTATCTGGCTCCAAACATTATGCTATAATGAAACAGAAAAACTTTTAACTGTACTAAGCTAGGTAAAGTGTAACCCTGCCTCATGTTATTTCTCACTCCTTTCGTGTTGGTCTACAATCTGCATGTTCTGGTAATCGGCTTGAAAGTATTCACAAGAGATCCATATATTGACTTTGATACACCCTCTCACACTCATACATATGCATACACACCCACATACATTCATACATATACACACGAGAGGTTCACTCACATACTGTAGGTACCTACTGTCAAAAATTAATATAATCTGTTGTGTTGTCATTTAAAGAAATTTTTTATGGAAACAAATTTGGTGATTTAAATGAACTAAAATGCTATAAATATAAGCTACTTTTGTATACTACTGGTAACATAGGGGTGGCACCGAGGGCTGAAACACAGGTTTTTACCTAGTTCGGCATCGGGAGCTATTGTTTTATGTATATTTTGTGTCATATTTCTTAGCTTAGCCTTAAGTAAAAACTGTATGAACTTTTTGGCAATAAATTATTATTATTGTTATTATTAATCTTAAGAACTAGATGACCTTAAACTAAAAGTGACCTTTCGGTGAACTAAAAGTGACCTTTCGGTGAACTAAAAGTGACCTTTCGGTGAACTAAAAGTGACCTTTCGGTGAACTAAAGGTGACCTTTACTTAAACTAAAAATGACCTCTACTTTAACTAAAGGTGACCTACAAGTCAACTGTTTGCTACATTCTAAATGCTTCTTCTTCTAATACATTTTTTATACATCAAAATCATACATGCATGAAAGTTGTAAGTGCTATGCACTTAACAATTAAGTCCTGCCGCCACTAGTAATATAGTACGCTTTAATGGTTATTATAATATTTACAGGTTTTGCTGAATTAGTAAGTGAATTAAATAAATTACCAGTCAAAACGGACACATTGAAAATGCGTAATCGTAAAATGGAACTTGAAAAACAATTAGCAAAACTGGAAGAGGGAATCAAAGTGTTTTCTAGACCTAAGGTGTTTGTCAAAATAGGTGAATGAAATATTCAATGTGTTTAAAATAAATTTACGGTTAACTCGATTGTGCAGAGCATACAATTTGTAAATAAGGATTTTATTTTCACATTTTTAATAGAAAATCATTTTTATTTTGTTGATTGTTTTTTAGCATTTACTCCAGTCCAAAATCATTACTATGTATAATATTATAATGTAAATGGATTATTTTTTTGATGCAGAATGTACTTAAAATTTCTGTCATTTAACATTTTAACTGCACAATCTTGATTTAGTCCGTCCATACTAAATTGTCATTTAACAGTAGTTCAAAATTAATGTGATCTCAGTTAATATAATGGCTATTGTTATATATATGTTAGTATTAATTATATTATTGTATGTTGCTATCTTAAAATAATATAATTAGAGATGTTTGTATGTTTTACAGTGGTTCTTTAACATTTTTTTGGAGATAAATACAATTATATGTTTTTAGTACATTTCTTTGAGAAATAAAATAGGTTGATTATATAGAAATTATATTTCTATTCTGAACATTTATAATATAACGAATATATACATCGCATTGGTCTTAATATACAAAAATAAATCTTATTTCTAATAAGAAAGAGTAGAGTAGGTTGGATATATGTAGAAATTATATTTCTAATAATACCCTGACAATAAAAAATTGGATAACTTAATAATGTGCTTAGATTACAATTTAAAAAACATGGTTCCAAATTCTGGATATTTTTTTTATTCTTGCATTGGTACCGATTCTATGCACACAACTTAACTAAAAAAAAAATTGGCCAAGTGCGAGTCGGACTCGCGCACGAAGGGTTCCGTACCATTATCTATGCAACATAAGGCAACGTTATTAGTATCGAGCAAGAAACGGTAAAAAAATCATGTTTGTTGTATGGGAGCCCCCCTTAAATATTTATTTTATTTTATTTTTAGTATTTGTTGTTATAGCGGCAATAGAAATACATCATCTGTGAAAATTTCAACTCTCTAGCTATCACCGTTCTTGAGATACAGCCTGGTGACAGACGGACGGACCCGTTTTTACCCTTTGGGTACGGAACCCTAAAAATTTAATTAATAGTGTCAATAACACAATTTGGCAATGTTAACTTAAAAGAAAGTAATGGATATATTAATGATATCATCAGTTTTCTTTTGTGGGTATATCATTCGTACTTGATATGTGTGCAAAATTTCAAGACTTGTAAATAGGTGACATTCACTTTTAAAAGATTATATATGAATCGTAACGAATGTATCTTCGATACATTTATGGATAGATACGAATTTCAATTTGACTAACAAAAGCGTGGCATAAATGCCTAATAGGCAGTTGAATGTAGGCACTAGTTGTTGTTTGTTACATATAGGTGGCCTTATTTCAGTCGGTTAGTATGGTGGGACCACACTGGATTTGTCGAATAAATGGTGAATTTAGTAATGTTAAAGAGTGTTTGTGGGGAATATTAATATTAAGAAACTAAACCTTACCTAAAATTCGACAACATTGAATAGCAGACTTGTGATCCCGTCATTATGAATTCTTTCAGTTACAATCACTATGCAAAAGCTAGTTTATTACCTACCTACCGGTAAAAAAAATAACAAAATAAACTAATATTAGGTACATTGTCTATTTTGATCTGATTACTACAATCTTTTAACATGTTGAAATAAATGATCATTGAAAATGATTGGCCCTTTTCGATAAAACTCTTCATAATCATTGTGCCACTGATAAAATGAGAAATCAGGGAAGAAAAATTTGATTTCTCTTTCTGCTGATGTTAGTGAATCTGAAAAATGGAATGAAAAATAAGTAAGTACCTTTTGACATAGGAGTAAGCAGGGACTATAGTTGCATCTAAACATACAATGTTGACTTCATTTATATGCATTTTGATCATACATGCATGATGTTTGTATGTAATAGAAATACAAAAATTAAAGCAGTCTTCTAAATTATCATTTTGAAGATGCGTAGGTTGTGACAAAAGTTATTTAATTCGATTTTTTATATGCATTATACAATACTTTTGTATATTATTGATTATTTTAAATAGTATATTACCTGAACCATGTGCTACATTACAAGTATCAGAAAGACCAAACATCCCTCTCAAACAGTAAGGTTCTTTGAACTGACCCTTGTACACACTAGTGGGTCCCAACATTCGCCTCCATAGTTCTATAGCATTTGTGTGTCCTATTATATGTAAATCTATTGAGCCACTGAAAAATAATTTTGTTTGTTTAGATTTCAATCAACATTCTCCTGCGTTTATCCGATTAATTGAGGCGAGTCTTCCATAATAGTGCCTGATGGCATATGCACAGGTGTCATGCGACGTCGTTTCCTTCTCCAGTGGGCCCTCGAGTAAGACTTAGGGAGCTGATATTTTGTATTTTTGTTTTTCACCACACAGACAATAGACTTGTTTCGACTTCAATAATTTTAAACCAAAACCACATAATAAAATATACAGGGCTGAAACTGAGGTGTACCTTCGTTATATAAATTTAGTGATGATAATTGGAATTACCTGGCCATAAAGGTAACCAGGCGATTATAGAAAAACTTCCCTACATGCTCCTGGTAAAACTTGGATGCTAATTCTTGGTCTAGAGTCATTCTTTTGGTTTTAACGACGACGAACTTTTTTTTCAAAACATTTCTTATGTATGACAGCGCTACGGGATTTTTTGTTGCATGCGGCTTTATAATAGCCAACGTAAGCTCTAGTTTTTGCATTTCATTTACTTCTTCCTTTTGTATTTGCTTATTTTTATATTTCCTTTTATTTTTTTACCACTTTTTCAGTTTTCAAATCAAAATATGTCAAAATCAGCTGGCTACCAGAGTTGCCATTTTTATCATTTCAAATATTACCATACTGTGATGGTTTTCCAATTACAGCACAAGAGCGCATTATGCGGCACAATGCTCAACGTTGAGTGTTCCAACTACAGCAACGCTTCGCACAATCGAGCACTCTCAAAAGTGATGCGTGCAATAGATACCAACTTCAGCGACAGAAAATTAACAAGTATTTTTTCTTTAAATTGGCATTGATAGAAATTTTATTTATAAATTATCGTTAGCAATATTATTTATTGTTAAAAAAATTTTAAGGCTTTCGTTTCGTCGGAGTTTTCTGGAAATAATCAAAGTTATTTCAAGCTGTGTTACAAAAAAAAAATATAAGTATGGATGAAGGTACAAACCACGAAGTATAGATAGAAGGAGTCCGAACGGTATAGGCTTTTCCATAATATTTCGTGTACACATTAATAAACCCAGATCATAGTTCTATTTTCTGCCACTGGCTGCGCTAGTGTTCAGGGCGTACCGATGCTATTATTATTATTACATATAAACACGCGCTGGCTCGTGAAAGTTGAATTTAATTTAATTATTATTATTAAATTAAATATTAATTTAATTAAATATTTTTTTCCACAGGTGTCAATAGCAATAAAATTTCCCGCGTAAGAATTCAAACGAGTACTCCTTGAAAAATGGCGCGCTCTACCGGCAAAAAATCTGTCCCTTAAATTGAGACCATTCGTTCAACATTATGTTCGGACTCCTTCTATCTATACTTCGTGGTACAAACAATTACTTTTTTTATATTCCACACTTAGAATGTGAAAACAATTTTATTTTAGTAGTTTTTTTTTTCAACACTGAACTTAGCGCACTCTGCTGGTGCATTTGAAAACTAAAATTCACGTTCCAATTAAGCGTCAGCATAGTTCAGCATTGTGCGGAACTGATTTGGATTGTGCGAAGCGTTGCTGTAGTTGAAACATTCAACGTTGAGCATAATGCGCTCTTGTGCTGTAATTGGAAAACTACACTACAGTGATAAATTGCCTAAATAAAAGACTTTGTATCGTTTTACGCAATCTGTACGACAAATTAAAAAAAAAAATTTCATCCTCATCTTGTCTATCATTCTATGTGTTGATTGTTGAGTTGTTTACGTTTTGAGGTTAAAAAATTGAAATATTTTCTATCAAGAACTATTAATAAACTTTAAACATGCCTGATATAGAAAAAAGGAAGGCAGAAGACTTATCAGTCGTTGCAGCAAAAAGAACTCGTCATGAAATCTCTGTAGTTGGCACAAGAGAGAAAGCTGTGGTCACCTCTACGGTAAGTTTTTTCTTGTTTAACACCATTTCTTTCTACAATACGTTAATTTTTGGTTTAAATAAAACCTGTTTGCACTTTATAAAGTAGTAGTTGTTGCCCGACTTCGTAGGCGTGGAATTAAATTTATTTTATTTTATTTTTTCCGGTTTTACAAATTTTTTTACTAATGCTTCACTCCTATTAGTTGCAGGTGGTGTTATATAGTGGTCCTTGATAAATGGACTATCCAACACAAAAATTAATTAGTTCGAAACAGTAGTTCCTGAAATTAGCGCATTCAAACAAACAAACTCTGCAGCTATCTATAAAGTATATCCACAAAAAGGTGCTTGATAGAGCATATCTTTTTGATGTAAAATTGACTTAATATTTTTCTTTTTAGGTGCCACGAACATCAAACCTGTATGCTCCTATAATGTTATTAGAAGGGCACCAGGGTGAGATATTCACATCCAAGTTTCACCCTGAAGGCAAACACTTAGCCTCTGGGGGCTTTGACAGACAAATATGTAAGTCATTTGTTTTAAGTTTTTTTTTTTTCTCTTGTAATTTAAATATTGTGTACACTAGTGTTGCCCAAATGCAAGAACAAGACGAGACTTAGCCAGTCTTGGTCTTGGTCTTGCGCCAATACACCTGGTCTTGGTCTTGGTCTTGGTCTTGCGCTCCCAGTCTTGGTCTTGGTCTTGGTCTTGCAGCAAGAGTCTTGCAAGTCTTGCAATTACCTATTAGACTATTGCTATTTATTAAAGTTTACTTTAGATCTTAGAAAAACGTATTAGAATTGGAACATTGTGAGCTTGAATTAACATAGCCATAGTAAAGAACAATCAGATTAATAAATGTCTGAAGATTTGATGAGAAATTCGAAAAATTAACTGCCACATGGTGATCAACTGAGCTATATGCCGTTTTCCATGGGAGTAACTGTTTCTTAATAAACATTTACGCTTTATAAGCTTACATGTGCTAAAAAATTAACTATTAAATTACTTTTTTTATAGTACATTTCCTTGCTTTTTAACGCGCCGCCTCGGCACGTGCTGGCTCTAAAATAATTTTTGTCATTACCTAGGTACCTATAATACTGTAAAAGGGTTGTGCTCATGCACTTTAGCTATGCCCACATACATATCGATATTATGGTAATTCGATACAATAGAATACACTTAATATTTGTATCGGTAAAAAAAATACTATGTGTTAATTATGTGCTATCAAATTCGTATATTAACCTACAATTTATTACGAAACTTCTCCTGAAATCGTATCTTAGCTACAACCATATTGTGTTTGCAATTTGAGTAACTATTACTAGCATGTAAAAAAGTTTATCGGATTTCAATGGAATGAAATAAGTTTATAAGAAAATGTTACAACGAATAATTATAAGCCAATATGAATAATATTTGTTGTGGACAGACCATGTTTTACAATACGATGTTTATTAAATAAACACCAGCGATACGATACGACGATCACTTTATCGTATGATCTAGTATTTTACCCCGTTCGCGTTGTATTGATTTGATACAATAAAATATAATAAAATACCGATACATAATAGAGATGACCCATCTCTATGTACACGTGTCTTCATGTCGGTTATTCCCCGACTATCTGAGCGGCGCGGGCGGCACATTGACATCAAAGGAAGTCGGTTTCTTTTGACAAAGGTGTCGCTCTTTACAAAGGACTCAAGTAGCCAATAAAGTAATACAATTGGTTGACGTATTTCTAATATTAACCAATCACGATTCGTCAAAAGTGATTAAATTATTTAGAGTGGACAGTCGCATATGTGACTTTTTTACCTAACATAATTTTATGAAAAATTATAAGTATCATCGTTAATATGCCAATATCTTCGCTCCCCTCGTCACATTTTGCTAGTAGTTGACACTTAACTTTTCCTCAATTCACGTTCGTCATCTTCGACATGCAATTATTCATTATTTTTTCGGTAATATTACTCCTCAAAATATTTTTTATATTCTTCTCGCTTTTCTTCCATCAACATCTAACAAAATTTTCTTCACCATCATGGAAAAATTTTAAACAATTTTCCTCACAGAGGAAATGAGCAGTTAGGCATATTACGTTAATCTCTATTACAGGACATGATCACTATTAGGTCAAATACAGTTCATAAAAACAGCTGATTAGGGTTGTGCAACGTAAAAATTTTGCAAAAACTTACAACATCAAAAATCGTATTAAATTATAATGCAAGTTAATTTCTAACTTCACGTAGTCATTACTGATGACCTAAAGAATGCTTGGTTTCAAGCATAACACAGGAGTTTTGTTTCACGTTGTATAAGTGCTTGAGTTTCACGAATTAGATCGACTATAATTTGGTCTTCAAAATGTAGGTGCCGGGTAAACAAAGAAATCGTTCATGTCGTAAACTTTTATTGTCTTGTGTTTATTTAATTTACGTGTTTTTATTAAAATATTAGTAAATTACTATAAAATAAACATACTCAAACACTTTTATAATTAAAATACGTATTATAAAAACAAAATTGCGAATCTGATCGACCTTTTGTTAGAGCAGGCGCCTGGACGCTAGCCGTGAATTTGATTGTTTTTTTTATTTATTTAATTAATTATTATCATATGCATATCAAAAGAATCGGCAATAAGCCTAGTTTCACGGGAACATATGTTGCTGGTAAAATAACTAGTATTCCTTGCATAAAATTAGGATTAAAAATTAAGTTCTTTATACAGTTTTGATACAGTTTTTTGCGTCTCATAGAATTCCTAAGCGTACACTATACACCGAACTGTTATACCTAACTACTCCGTGAAATAGCGCTAAGTCCTAGCTGCAAGACGCAAGAGTCTTGCCGGATTAGTCTTGTTCTTGCTCAAGTCTTGCACGGTCAGTCTTGGTCTTGGTCTTGCTAAAAATACGCGGTCTTGTTCTTGGTCTTGGTCTTGCAAAAATGCAAGAACAAGACCAAGACTGCAAGACCAAGACTGAATTTGGGCAACACTAGTGTACACCACTAAAAACCTTATAATACTGCCTCTTGTACATGATGTAGTGTAAATACATACATGACATGTCCTGTAATTTATGGTGTACATAATAGTAAATTCTTTTTTTTTTACCTCTAAGTTAAAACAGTTCTGGGTTTTTTTTTTACCTCCGCCTTCTACCCTGCTGGGCCATGATGGTGCCTTGAGCTTTACCATGACCCAGCGAGGGGTGGCCCCATTAATCGGGGCCCGACCCAACAGGGGAAGCACTGGGTCCCGCTGTCGCGTGGCCAGCAGCCACATTTGCCGCGACGGGTCTCTGAATACAGACTCGCCGCGCGCGACCACCTCGTCGGGGGGGCCGGCCAGCCACTGCGCGCCGACGGCCCCTGCCCGGGGCCCTGCGGGGGGGCAAAGTGCTACCAGAGCGTTCGCGCTCCCGCAGGGCCTCCCTATTTGCCGCCATCACCTCCCGAGCAAAGGAGGCGACGGCGGCCCAACACTTCGCTCTCGGCCATGGATGAGACGACGACCGAGAGCGACAAGTCCTGACCCAGCACGTTGACGAGTTCAGCGCGCTGGGCGTCCCAGGCCGTGCATACGGCGAGGGTGTGTTCCGCCGTATCCACAGCCCCACTTCCACAATTGCGGCAAACGGGATCCGACTCGATACCAACCACCTCCCACAGGTACTTGGCGAAGCAGCCGTGACCTGTGAGAAGCTGGGTAAGGTGATACGTCGGATCCCGGTGCCTCGCCTCAACCCAGTCTCTTAAGACTGGGTGGACCGCCTCGGCGAGCCGTCTGCTCGCAGTGGGGTCCGCCAACCTCTCGGCCCACCGCCGGAAGAGATCGTCGCGCAACTCGCTCCTCCAGCGATCGATCTCTTCCGCGAGGGGCTCCATTCCTGACTGCCGCATCAGGGCCCTCCGGTGGTAGACCTCCGCCAGGACCCCACCTTCCTTTCCCACCTTCGAGGTCTCACGGGAGGCTGCCCGCGATAACACAGGCCGCCTCGTAAGAGACGGTGCGGTACGCTCTGGAAGCCCTCTGCGCCATGACCCGCTGCGGGCGTCGCAATAGGGTCATGTTCTCGGCGCTGAGGGCCTCTCTCGCCCAGATGGGCGCCCCGTATAGTGTCATGGAGAAAACAGTTCTGGGTGGTGTATATTTTAAAGAAAAATACAGTTTATTGGCATTATGGAAGAGGTATATGCACAATTAAAAAAAACTTCTCTATTTTTTTTAAAACTTGATTTTGACTTTAATAACATTTTAATAAAATATGGCAAGGTTTAATATGATTTTGTAAGCTTAATTTATAATTTATATCCTAATAATGATTATATTGATATAATCATCTATTATAGACGTTGTGTGAAATGTCCACGAATATTTATTATTTATTTTATATTACAGTTCTATGGAATGTATATGGACAATGTGAGAATGTGATGGTTATGAAAGGTCACACGGGTGCTATAATGGAGCTATGTTTCTCTACGGACGGCTCGCACCTTTATACTGGTGCCACAGACAATACAGTGGCTGTATGGGATGTGCCTACTGGTACTAGGATTAAAAAGTTGAAAGGACATGCTAACTTTGTGAATTCAGTGTCAGGTAAGTTGATTTTGTATTAAAAACTAACCAAGTGTTAGTTGTATTCGCTCACAAAGGATTCCGTACACTGTTAATATCTATTCTAATATTGTTAAGATGTAGAGTTTGTTTGTTTGAAGTTTTGAACGCCCTAATTTCCGGAATCACTGCACCAATTTGAAAAATTCTTTCAGTGCTAGATAGTAAATTAATTTAGGAAGGCTATATAAAATCATGCTGCGACCAACAGCAGCAGAGTATCTGTGAAAAATATTTACTGAATACCAAGCATACGAAGTCACAGGCAATATCTAGTCTATTCTATATATCTATAAAACTTGTTATATTTTTCAGGTGCAAGACGAGGTCCCGAACTACTGGTATCTGCATCAGATGACAACACAATAAAATTATGGGATGCAAGGAAACGTAACCCTATTGCTTCCTTCGATAGTTCATACCAAGTGACGTCAGTACTGTTCAGTGATACCGCAGAGAAAATTATATCTGGAGGCATAGACAATATCATTAAAGTGTGGGATATTAGAAATAATAAGATTGCATACAAAGTTAAAGGACATACGGACACTATTACAGGTATTATCTTTAATAAAACCTTATTAACTTACTCAAGAGAGGAACATCCTCACTATACGTGCCGTGTCCAGTATTACGGCTTTCTGCAACCCAACAACCTAACAAGGGAGCCTAATAATCTACTATATAAAAATAAGTCGGGTTTTCCTTCCTGACGCTATAACTCCAGAACGCACGAACCGATTTCCACGGTTTTGCATTCGTTGGAAAGGTCTCGGGCTCCGTGAGGTTTATAGTTCATTTTTTTTTAAATTTTTTTTTTTACTTTTTGGTATGACAAAACAACGTTTGCCGGGCCAGCTAGTATTATTATAAATGTGAAAGTATTTTTGTCATTTGATGCATTAAATTATGGTTGAAAAGTGATAACCGCAAGCGGGACATAAACCCACAACCTTAGAATACCGTGACGTCGCTCTGCCAACTAGCTATTGCGACTGTGCTAACAGTAACCAATTTCTCCACTACAATGTTGTTCGATTGAGTCTATATTGCATTTTGATGTACAACGCCATCTATCGAGACTGATTGCACAATCTTGATCGATCAATCAACACACAAAGCTTAGAAAATCAATAGTAAAATTTATAAATTACTGTCTGTCGTTCTTTCACGCCGTAACTACTGATCCGATATAAATATTTATATAACTACTCGGCATTCTAACCTAACCTAAAGGTGACATTTGGAAGAATACAACGGCTTTTGGGGGACTATTGGCCTTGTGGTTTATGTCACGGAGTCCCGTTCACGAGATCGCCTTTTTAACCATCTTCGCATTGTACCAGTATTTGTGTTATATTTGTATTTGTCACATATACATTTATTTGGTACTACATCCGGGTGTAGTATATCCGTAT
This sequence comes from Orgyia antiqua, assembly GCA_916999025.1. Classification (NCBI taxonomy): domain Eukaryota; kingdom Metazoa; phylum Arthropoda; class Insecta; order Lepidoptera; family Erebidae; genus Orgyia; species Orgyia antiqua. Next base: position 18,727,742 of record OU779867.1, read on the forward strand.
TCTGGTAACCATAACACATACAAATAAGCTTGGCTTGGGACCAGAGGATGTTATGCGTAATGTATACAAATATAATAAAAAAACTACATAAAATAACCTATCTATTGCAGGCATGTCTCTCTCATACGATGGATCATATCTATTATCAAACTCAATGGATAATACATTGAGAATATGGGATGTCCGTCCGTTTGCACCGTCTGAACGTTGTGTTAAACTTATGTCTGGACATCAACATAACTTTGAAAAGAATCTATTGAGATGTTCATGGTCACATGATGGTTCTAAGGTATGTTTAACATTATTTATGATGGGTCGCGGGTTCGATTCCCGCGCAGGAGAATTGTTTGTGTGATATTTATAAATGTCATATGTTTGTACTACTTCCGTTTGTATTTACAAAAGAAAAGTAGTTTAAGTAGTATATCAGTATTCTAGTACCTATAACACAAGCACAAACAAGCAATTTTAAGAGAAATTATGATCTAACGCCGCATTGACCAGGCGTGTTGGCACACCAGTTTTCCGTCTCTCACAGAGGCTGTTATCTGTGTCAATCATATCGCTTATCTGGCTCATACAGCACCCTTAGTAGGAAAAGGGACTCCGTTAATTGTATTCCATCACCACACGGGCAATTGCAATCTATATTAATATTATAAAGCGGAACAGTTTGTTTGTTTACATTGCGCTAATCTCAGGAACCACTGGGCCGATTTGAAAAATTCTTTCAGTGTTAAATAGAACATTTATCGAGGAAGGCTTTAGGCTATATAACATCACGCTACGACCAGTAGAAGCGAGATAGTAGTGAAAAATGTTGCAAAAAGGGGAATATTTTCTAAATACCACGCGGACGGAGTCCCGAGTAACAGCTAGTAGTATAATATATACCTAGTTATAAAATAAATACAATTTAAACAGGTGGCAGCCGGTTCTTCAGACCGATTCCTTTACATTTGGGATACAACTTCACGCCGTGTATTATACAAGTTACCAGGACACAACGGTTCAGTCAATGATGTTGACTTCCATCGCACGGAACCCATAGTACTGTCCGCGTCCAGTGATAAACAACTATACTTAGGTGAAATTGATCATTAAAGACTGAAATATGTGGTTTTATTAAATGTGGAAAGTGTACAAATAAATAATTATAAGTTAATGATGTTTTTAATTTATAATGACGCCAATTATGTGGCGCCAAGAGCTTAGTTACATATTAGTTACAAGAGTTTAGTTGTACTTGTAGAATTGGTACGGCTGACTGTTATCTAACCTAATATAACTATATACCTAACTAACCTATCATTTTCTATTAAAAATTTTTTTTTTTTAAAGTTCAAACAACTTGATATGCCTTTGAAATTTGAGGGTTTTCCTCGATTTTTTAGGAAATAACATCAGGTCCTGACCTAGGACCACCAGCTTTCAAATAAAAAAAGATTCATTAAAAGCGCTTCGCCCAATTGAAAGATAAAGTGAAAGTAGTAAGAAACAAATAAAACATGCAGACGAATTGAGAACCTCTTATAGTATGTTATCTGTGCGCAATATCCCTTAGCTAACTTTTACAGCACCCTTGGGAGGTGATGGGGTGGTGACACTTGTATTTTTAATCCGTTACCACACGGAGAAATAAGTTATATACAGGGCGGAAAATTAAACGAGCCCGGGGTGTTATTATTAAAAAAAAACAAATTCACATTGTCATAATTTATTAGGTACGTAATTGTAGGTACTTTACATACACTTTATTTTGACTTAATCATAAATTATTTTATTTTTAATTACAAAGTGGCAGATAACATTATATGCATCAGTCTTGGACATAAAAAACTATAAAAAAATTCTCGATTCTCAAAGTTTAAAAATATTGCTCCCGCTTGCCGTACTTTGAAAGCTTCAAACATTCGACACGGGTATTAGGTAGAAGAATCTTTGTGTTGTGACTACAATATCGATACATTTCTATTTTTTTACTTAAAAATAGTCGTTATTTTTCTATGTATGTCCCTATGTGAGCTAATATTATCTCTAAAACTAAGTAACGGGTTTAGATGCAGTTTTTTTTAAATAGTGCTTCACGAGTATGGCTTTTTTGAATGATTTGTTAGGGTTTGGTTTCTAAATCCCACGCGTACGAAGTCACGGCAACAGCTAATTTTGTCTTAAGAGCAAAATGATTACTCTTATGAAGTTTTAAACAGTTTTACACAGTTTTTGGGAAATAGTTTTTGTGGCATGGACACTTTCAGAAATTATGCACTTCATCTACCTTTCTAAAGATTTCTGTCCGTTTGGGGTCAAAACGGACAAAAAGAATACAAGTGTCACCTCCCCGTGTCTTGCCCGTGGGGGTCGTAACAACTGACCGAGGGCATTACGTCGCAAGTCATGTTGCGGCGACCTCGAATAAGGGCAGGAAAATGATCATAATATAGCTTTCTAAAGATAATTTTAAACTCTTTTTTTTAGGGTTCCGTACCCAAAGGGTAAAAACGGGACCCTATTACTGAGACTTCGCTGTCCGCCCGTCCGTCCGTCCGTCCGTCTGTCACCAGGCTGTATCTCAAGAACGGTGATAGCTAGAGAGTTGAAATTTTCACAGATGATGTATTTCTATTGCCGCTATAACAACAAATACTAAAAATAAAATAAAATAAATATTTAAGGGGGGCTCCCATACAACAAACATTATTTTTTTACCGTTTCTTGCTCGATACTAATAACGTTGCCTTATGTTGCATAGATAATGGTACGGAACCCTTCGTGCGCGAGTCCGATTCGCACTTGACCAATTTTTTTAAGTATATCACGCCACTGCTCCATATGCTCAGGTTGTCCCGAAGGCTTAGAGCATTAAGAACAGGAGGTGACCTTGGTACCAATTATATGTGCACAAATAAACTTAACTAAAAAATCGTATTTTGATTATAGCTAATTCCGTTGTGCACATTTTTAATAATTTAAAAGTCGTCAGTCTATAATATACAGATTTTCATAAAAAGTTCTGTAAGCTTTGCCGAATAATGTTATTGACTCTATCAATTTTCATTCTTTATTTAAGATTAGTTGTGCACGTAGAATCGGTACCATTGTAGGGCGATCCCGACAGAAAAGGGTATGAGAACAATGATCATACTAATTGTGTACAGACTCTCGCCTCTTGGTGAGTGTGGGGCGATATTTGGCAGAGCGGGCGCAGCGATCAATGAAATTACGTTGTAGAGTTTGTGTGCGCTATCTCATCAGCGGCGGAATTTTGGTGTTTCAAGATCAGTATTTGCGACAGAAAATATCGTGTGTAACTCCTGTTGGTTTAATACTCTAAGTCCGAGATTCCTTTACAGGGGGTCACAACCCCCACTAAGAACTGACAATTTTTAAAATGCTGTATTTCTAAATTATTTTTTTTGCCACAACTTTTATTAGTGTTTTCAGATTGTCAGGATTATCTATAATATGTATAATACGACACGTCGAATCGGCTGTTACGACTCCGTCCGCCTAGGTGCTCTGACTTTCATAAAAAACCCTGTAGCACTGGAGACTAGCTTACTATTAACAAAAGAAATTTTATTTTTGGACCATCACTTTAATAGGTAACACCCCCCTAGTCCCCCTACATTATTACAAAACTATTACTTTAATAATAGTATAGATTTATTTCTATGTTGTCTAAACCCGAGTGCATAATTGCTGTGGAGGTGGTAGTTCCGGCACAAACCCTAATTCAAACCTTTCACATTGGAAAGCCCTTAAATCATCTTCTGATAATTCTTCAATCTTACTATAAACACCAGGATTTTCTACTGTAGCGATTTTATTGTTCGCGTGACTAAAGATAGATGAGGGATTTTCGGTTTTTTGAAATACATTTCCTTGATTAAATGGAGAAGTATTTTGGGTTGGGGCGAATGGAGAATTTTGTGTTTGAGTAAACGGTGAAGTATTTGGTGTTTGATTAAATGGAGAAGTGGTTTGGGCTTGATTGAACGATGATATATTTTGGGCTTGGTTAAATGGTGACGTATTTTGAGCTTGGTTAAATATAGACGAAGAATTTTCTTGATTTAATAGGGGACTAGTTTGGCTTGGTCCAAAAATACTTTGGTTTGTTGCCGAAAATATACTAGACGGGTTTGGCTGGCTTGGAAATTGGTTGTTAGAACTCTGTACAGCGGTTGCGAATATAGATTTGGCTACAGAATTATCCTGTGATGGGCCGAAAACATTACTGGGTTGTGAGCTTGGCCCAAAAATACTTGTGTTATTTGCTTTAGAGAATAAATCCTTAGCTGAATCTGGTTGCGTGTTAAAAATGCTTTGCTGTCCTTGAGCGAATACAGATGGAGTATTTTGAACAGCTTTTCTAAATAAAGATGTTGCGGAATCATTTGTTCCGCTAAACGTATTTTGACTAGTATTTGAAAATGATGAAATATTTTCTCCTTTGTAGATACTTCTTAACAATTTAATCACATCCACACTTGGTTGTAGAAGCTGTTCATATTTCTGTCTTGTTTCTTTGAAAAAATTGTTCATATAAGTTACCTGGAATAAAATTAAAAATATTTAAGTTTATTTTAGTGAAACAGTTGCAAAATATTATAATTTTTTTTTAAAGATTCTTGGGTGGTTCTTTTAAAGATTGACAAACACTGATCTATTTTATAAGCTTTGTGTCACAACAATACTAGACTAAATATTATACATATATTGGCAAAGTTTTATTTTTTAACATTACAAATGTTAGTTTGTGAGTGTATTTGTTACTCCTTGTATTTCAAACTACTGACCAAACTTTTATAGTTGTAAGAATAATACAGATTAAATTAGTATCTCATTACTAAGTCAATCATTGACTAGGAAGTCATGTAAAACTATATTATTAGTCAATTGGGCCAATTCTGTTGTACCAAAAACTTAAATACAATGTAATCAGGTGCAGTATATGTGTAACGAAAAAGTTTTGCTGATTTTGACTATAGTAAAATGTATATTTTAGTTTAGTTCAAGTTGTGCAAACATAATTGGTGCTACACTCTTAACTTTTTTACTTACAGCTTCTTCTATTTTATTGGTGCTTTTAGCCTCATAAATAAAAAGTCTTGCTTCCTCCGGGGATAAATCAGAGATCCCTGGAAAATTAGCTTTTTCTTTGAACGGCGTATAACAAGAAAGTATCCACTGTCCACCACGTAATGCTAACTGCATATCCGACTGTACTTGGTTCACTAGCTGCTCGTCTGTACATTCTTCCAACTTTATGGGAGCAGTTTGTTGTGAAGGATTTGCTAAAATATTAAAACACAATTTTTTTGAATAAAATACTCAAGCAAAAAAATCTTAATCGATGTATGAGATTTCCCTCCATTTTTTGAATCGAATGAATTAAAAAGGAATTCAAACTTTTAAGAGGTTACAAAAGTGTTAAAAAATATGTTTATTAAACGCATTACGCGCAAACATAGTTTGAGTTTGTTATTAATTCTATTATCAGTCTAAGTTTATTATAAATACCTTTCAGCTAGTTAAAAATCCGTATTAAATTTGAAATTAATAAAATCATAACTTACCATGATACGAGTATTTTGACCCATAAATATGCTCAAACCTACAATTCTGACCAAAACGACAATAACCTTGTTGGAAAAACTTACACACTACCATTGTAAGTAATTTAAAAATAAATAATTTTATTACAAAATTTATGAAAACACTGGGCCCTGAGTCGGGTATTTCAACGGTGTCACAACTGTACCATTATTGTACCATTATGGTGCAATGGTAAAGTTTTTGGTAGTCTACTAATAATGTGTCGTCATAACGACTTCATCATTGTCTTACAATTGTCAGTGACATAAATTGCTAGTCTCGTACACAACTGCTTCACAATTGCAATTCAATGACTGAAATGTTTCGGTAGTCTGCTATTTTGAATTTGACAGTAATATTTTTAAATTGTCCTGTGTCGACAGATTGCCATAAATAAAAAATAGATAGATAGAAATATTAGAAATTGTTCTTTGTAATTTATTGCAATTTACTAATTTCCTAAACTTCACATTGCTTTTTATACTAATAAATAGTATGTACAAATATATTTAAACGAAGTCTAGCATGATTAAATGTTTAAATTTATTAGTAGTTTTTCGAAAATCACTTCAACTAACGCATTTTTTAAAAACGGCAACACATACATACCATTCTAACACAATCCATAGATAAAAGAGACCGAGAAAAAAGCGCGGGAAACATTTTTCTCGAAGGACGTGTTTTTCGTATAAAATTTTATTTTTTCAAATTTGATCAGTTTGAATTAATAGTACTGTGTAATTTAGTTTGTATACATGTTTCTATAGTTTTAATAAGTAATTTTAGTGTAGATCTTTTTCTTCTCTTCATCTTTCACCTGGATTTAGGGTAAGTTTTTTCTTATTGTTTCTCTTCAACAATGGATCCCCCAGGGGACCCTGGGGGAACTATCCCAGAGGTAGGGCATGTCGTAACTATTTACGACTGTTCTAGTATAGATACGGATGCATCTAGCATCCAAGATGGCAAAGTTCGGAGACGTAAACGTACAGCCGCCGTACGTACATGTAAGCATGGCAATAAAAAAAGGACTAAGAGGCGACACGGTGAGGACAGAAACGATAAAAGTGATGATTGTGAGTGTATATCAGATAACAATTTGAGTAATACTTGTAATGATGACAAAATGTCCCAGTCTCATACAACTACAACTAATAATTTACAGGCCATTTCTGCGTCCACTGTACCTCAGACAGTTGCAAGGCTAGTGTACCAAAAATCTGACGCCTATCCATACATTATTCATATTCAGCGCAACCTAGAGTCTTCCAATGACAGTTCAATATTACATCCAATAACATTTGGAAAATTTTTAAAATCAAATGCTATTCAGCATGTTATCAATGGTAGTTTAAAGCGTATTGGTAGGAATAGGCTGTCCATTTCCTTTTCAGATTATAAATCTGCCAATGAATTCATGGAAAGTGAGGCTTTAATAACATGTAACTACAGAGCTTTTATACCATCGTTTAATGTAACACGGATGGGTATTGTTAGAGGAGTGCCATCTGATTGGTCAGATGAAGAAATTAAAGATAATATTTCAGTTCCTATAGGGTGTGGGCCAATATTAAAAGTGCGTCGCCTTAAAAGAAAAGTGGTTGACAATGGGGTTGCTACACTGAAATGTACAGAATCAGTAGTTTTGACATTCGATGGTCAAACATTGCCAAAAAGAGTGTTTATGTGCTACACGTCATTGCCTGTAGATTTGTATATCTTCCCAACTATACAGTGTTTTAATTGTTGCCGTTTTGGGCATGTAAAGTCTTTGTGTCGCTCAACTCCCCGGTGCTATAGATGCGGTGAAGACCATTCGGGAGAAAACTGCACAGTTGATGAAGAACGAATTTTCTGCTGTCTTTGTAAGGGTCTTCATATGGCCACTAGTAAAAAATGTTTGGAGTTTGAGAGGCAACGCGCCATTAAAGACTCAATGGCAAACAACAGCATTTCTTACTTTGAAGCTTCTAAATTACATCCTACTGTTTCTAAAATTTCTTACGCTGATACTCTTTTAAACAATAAACCTCTATTAACAAATCACTCTAAATCTACTCAAGATATAAACCCTATTCGAAATTCACAACCTTTCTTACATCCTTCTACTACTCAATCATACAAAAAAACTGTTATTTCTCAACGCACAAGCTCACCTAAATCTTCACAGTCTACAGGTTATGACGTTGTGGCGCATAACAACTTAATAAAGGACTACAACATGACTTCATCACAGAACAACGGATGTGCTCTTAATGCACATGATAAGAACTCTAATACCTCTTTGACTGAAATTATTTTAATGCTCATTAAAATACTGTCTCAGTCTAGCACACTTTCACCGTCCAACGCTGCACCAATCATTACAGTTCTCTCACAATTATTCTCACAAATCAATAATGGACAACCTAACCAAAATAATACAATGGAATTGTAGAAGCGTTATTTCAAAAAAATCTGATTTAATTTTCTTAATCAATAAATATGATCCATGCATCATTGCCTTACAAGAAACTTGGCTAAAACCAAATACAATTTTTAAGATACCTGGTTTTGCGTGTGTAAGGGAAGACCGTGGTGATGGGTTTGGTGGAGTAGCCTTACTCGTCAAACATGGTGTTCCTTATACATATGTACCTATACCAACACACAGTAATGATTTCTCAATAATCGCAATAACCGTAAACAATATTTGCTTCATATCTTTATATATACCACATCCCTCTTTGTTTATTTATCAAAAAATAAGTGACATTATATCTAATATTTCTGTTTCTCACTCTATTGTTTTATTAGGTGATCTTAATGCTCAGCACCAATCTTGGGGAAGCACTAATACTAATACATTTGGAAACTTCATCATTGATATGTTGCATGATCAAAACTTATGTATATTGAACAATGGTGCCCCTACGCGTCGCACTGCTCCCAACGAAGCCACTAGTGCTCCTGATCTGTCGATCTGTTCTCCCAACTTGGCGTCCTCCTTAAACTGGTTTGCATTGTCGTCTTCCTTTGGTAGCGACCATTTTCCTCTTCTTCTTTCATTTCCCTTTCATCGTCGTCAGTCAGAGAAACGCTCTCCGCGCTTAAAATATAGATTATCAAATGCAGACTGGGATCTCTTCAAAGAAAAAATAGATGTTAAAATATTATCACTTCCTAATATAACACAAGACAATGAAGAGATTTGCGCTGAAGCACTTGCCATGGCCTTAATTGAAGTAGCAGACGAGACATTTCCAAAAAAGAATAATTCTTCTCGTTTCCTTCCGTCCCCCCCATGGTGGGACGCCGAGTGTACGGCAGCTATTAAAAGCAGAAAACTAGCAGAGCGTAAATATTGTCATTGTTCGACTGACGAAAATTTTGAGAATGTCATGCAAGCTATAAAATTTACTAAGAAACTTTTTAAACAGAAGAAATTTGAATCATGGAGATCCTTCTGTCTGTCTCTCTGTCCCAACACAAGCCCTTCAGTTGTCTGGAATAAAATAAGAAGATTTAAATCTGCCTTTAAAGATAATAATTCCCGTTCTGTCTTGCCTTTCCATTTAACAACACCGTTTCTAAACAAATTAGCCCCTCCTACTGCTCCTGAACTTATACCTCTTGTTCCCATCAGCGATTTTACTGGACTGAATGGTCCGTTTTCTATGACCGAGTTAAAAGGAGTTTTGGCCAAGACCAAGGATTCCGCTCCAGGATTAGATGGAATCCCGTATTCCTTCTTTTCTCACCTTAATGACACCTCTCTGTCTTATTTCCTTAATCTTATCAATAATATTGTTTCCTCCTGCAATATTCCTTCTTCCTGGAAATGTCAAGATATTTTACCTATACTTAAACCTAACAAAGATCCGAACCAAAGCTGTTCGTATCGCCCAATAGCGCTTTCATCAGTTTTAATGAAAATCACTGAACACCTTATTAAGAATCGTCTCGAATGGTTTATAGAGAGTAATAATTTATTGTGTAATAATCAGTTTGGATTTCGTCGCGGGAGAGGGACTATAGATAACATTAGTGTTTTAATTACTGACATTAGACTAGCTTTATCTAATAATAATTACTTACTTGCTGCATTTCTGGACATAACAGCTGCATATGATAATGTGGTTGTGTCAATTCTTTATAAAAAACTACAAGTTCTAAGAGTTCCTAGTATATTATCCAATTTTATCGTTACTATGTTGTCAGATAGATGTATAACTCTATCTGTAAATGACTCTACTGAAACCCGTCTTGTAAATTCTGGTTTACCTCAAGGATCTGTACTCAGTCCTATTTTATACAATATATACAGTTATGACTTAGAATCGTCTTTAGGCTCAGATGTTACGGTATTGCAGTACGCTGATGACTTGCTTGTATATTACTCTCACGAAAATGTAGAGGTTGCAGCAGACACGTTGTCGCATTCTCTATCTCTTCTTAAAAACTGGCTAGATTTTAATGGTCTTGATGTTTCAGCTGATAAAAGTGCAGTTATACCTTTTTCACGAAAGAGGTCACCCCCAGCAATTTCTGTTTATTATAATAATATTTTAGTCCCTATAAAACAACAAACTAAATTTCTTGGGGTAGTATTAGATGCAAAGCTTTCGGGTATTCCCCATTGCGAATATATAGTTAATAAGAGTGAGCGTTTATTGAACATTTTGAGATGTCTTTCGGGAGTCTGGTGGGGTGCCCATCCGTTTACACTTAAAATTTTATATAATGCCATGATTAGAAGTATTCTTGATTATGCCATTTTTTTGCTTACACCAGTTAATAAAACGGGACTAACAAAATTAGATGCGATCCAAAATAAGGCAATGCGTTTGATATGTGGAGCGATGAAATCTAGTCCGATAAACTGTTTACAGGTTGAATGCGTGGAATCTCCACTAGACTTGAGACGGCAATATTTATGTGACAGATATTTACTCCGTTGTCTTCAATTTGCCAAACATCCTTTACATAAATCATTAAAACTCTTAAATAATTCTACTAACACTACAAGTTATTGGTCACATAAAACTCTTCCATGCATAGTTTTAAGTTATCAAAGGTATCTCAATTTACACGCTCCTACTTGTAGTTATGTACAATATCCACTTTTTAACACAAATTTTGATGCTTTAAAATTAACTCCTAACATAAATCTTAATATAAATATCTGCAAAAGTGACGTCAATGCTAATACTAAATTCAACTTCATTAAAGACTGTCAGTGGGTAGACTGGCATCATATTTACACCGATGCGTCTAAGTGCTCCTCAGTGGGTAAAGTAGGGATTAGCGTCTACCATTCTCAATACAAAATCAGACAACAAATTAAACTTCCTCCAGAATCGTCAATCTTTACTGGCGAATGTTATGGACTATTTAAAGCTGTTGAATATATTAAGTTAGCAAAATTACAAAAATCTGTCATTTTTACCGATTCTAAAAGTGCCTTACAAGCACTTCATAACTACCCATTTAACTGTAAGTTAGTGTATCCTATAATAATTAGTATTAGAACCTTACTTGCTCAGTGTAGTGAGTTGGGATTAGAAGTTTCTTTCGTGTGGATACCTAGCCATTGCAACATCTTGGGTAATAATATTGCTGATCGCCTTGCGCATGAGGCTATTCAAAACGGTGACTTGTTTCCGTACAAAAACTTTAGCCATGACTTGGTAGCTCTCGCTAGAGTGTTTTTAAGAGAGTCTTGGAATAAGATTTGGATAGAAAGTTGTCAGAAAAAAGGCAAACATTACTTTTCCATACAATCTGATATTCCAGGTAAACCCTGGTTTGCCAGAATGTCATTTAATAAAAGGGACACTTGTTGTATCATTCGTATGAGATTGGGACACGTTTGTACACCTGCATACCTCGCTAAAATTCAAGTCGTGGCCTCTAATATGTGCGAATGTGGTTTAGATGTTGGCGATGTGAATCACATTTTTCTCTCCTGCCCTCACCGTGATAATAGTATGATATATAACTCTTTAAAAACGTTGAATTTTCCATTACCTACTTCTATTACTGTTCTTCTAGCATCTAATAACTTCGATATATATAATGCTTTAAGTAGTTTTATTACCGAAAATGATATTAAAATATAGCATCTATTTATTTATTCTGTTAATAAAATCTTACTGATCTTTCGAAATTCTCGAATCCAAATTTTAATTAAAATTACTGTTGTTTCCCTACCTTTGTTCGTGGCAACTGCGCAAACCGCGCGAGCCAATATTATATAAAAAAAAAAAAAAAAAAAAAAAAAAAAAGAGACCGAAAATTCAATGCATAGATAAAAGAGATCGACAATTCTATTACCATTGAAAGACCGTTATGACGGCATATAGCAGACTACGGATATTTGACTTCAATTGCAACGGTATCGTGCCGGTATTGTGCCGGTATGACAATTGTTCCAAAATAGTGGACTTGAGCACCTGTACACAAATTAGAAAAGTCATAAAAATATTACAGATTAATGATTACTGGTACTAAACAGTGTGACCAACAGATTGATGACTATTGAGATTAGCTATTACTAGCCATGCAGCGAGAAATTTCTCAGACTGATGCAGTTGTTTAGGATGGCTTTCATCATTAAACTTAAATCTGAGAAGTAAATCCTTTTAGTTTAAAAGTATATTTTGTGAAATGCCTAAAAACATTTTAAAGTTTTTTAAAATTTTTGACGAATTTAGTTAGAACACATCTAGCAACCCTGTTGGGTTTGTTTTGATTTTGCCACCAGCAGTCTAGTCTGTTAGACGAACTGACGTCTGTTTAGGGTTTCGCACAAAAAAGAAACCTCCTACGAAGAAAGTCTCACTACGATGTCTCCGTTATATCTATATTATTTTACTCTTTGGGGTAAACCCTGTAATAACTGATTGTAGAAGACACATTACAGCTCAGTCTCACCTGGGTGTCTCACTATCACAGCTCACTGGTGAGTTACGCTAGGGAAGCGAAACCTGGTGCTTCGGCAAATACCTGCACAAGGTCGCAAGGAGGGAACCGACCCCAAGCTGTCACCACTGCGATTGCGGCGAGGATACGGCGCAGCATACGCTCGAGTTTTGCCCAGCCTGGGCGATGGAGCGCCGTGATCTCGCTGCAGTCATAGGAGGAGACCTCTCGCTGCCGACCGTCGTTTCTGCCATGGTCGCCAGCGAGAGAAATTGGACGGCAACTTTCTGCGAGGTGGTAATCTCGCGAAAATAAGCGGCGGAGCGACTCCGGGAGGAAAGTGCCCTGACTGGGTTGATCCGCCGTCGGCGAGCGGGGAGGCGCAGACCACCGTGTAGAGGCGACATCCCGGTTTGCCCGGATGTTACCCGTGAGAGGATGCTCTCGAAGCAGTCGCTGGGTGGGCAACTGATGGCGGAATCACCGCAGTACCAGTGCCCATTCCTTAGCTGAGGTAGGCACACGACGGGGGTTTTAGTGGGTGAGGGCCCTACTGTTATCCCCGAACAGTGGGGTGTGCGGTTAGGCATTTCCCCCCAAGATAAAAACAAAGGGAAGCCAAACCTATAGGTTACTTCCCATTATCCTAAAGACTTAAAATTTGGCATGGACTAAGCCTATGCTGATATGGGCAAAATTCCAAAAAATTGTAGTTTATTATCACATCATACGAAAAAATAGTTTATCATAATACCAACTTATGAAGTAGCTGAAATGTCTTCAATTCCCAATATTTTTAGAGTTCTGTACAGTGGCGTAGCGTGCCTTGGTGGGGCCCCGTATAAAATTTTTTATTGGGGCCCTTATGAAGGATAAAGAAAAAAAACTGTGCATAAAATTACTGAAATAAAAAAATATTTCGAAAGCATTTATTTATTTTTGCTTTCGCACATTGGGGGCCCCCGTGGATCGGGGACCCCGTATAATTGATACGGCTGATACGGCGGTAGCTACGCCCCTGGTTCTGTATCAAAAGGTAAATCGTGACCATTTACCTTTACCATTTACCTATTACATACAGAGACTCGGTGGTATCATTGGAACGATTTGAGGATTTTCGTGATATCGCCGGAGAGCTGAAAATTACAGTTTCCGTAATTTTCAGCTCTAGCTAGTTGATGGTTCAACTAGGTATATTAATCTAGGGCTACAAAAGAAATTTGACGGGCCTCGTGGTCTAGTGGTTCATATAATGGACTGCCGATCACGAGGTCTTGGGTTCGATTCCCGGTCAGGACAAATATTTGTGTGATGTTTTTAATTGTCATACAAATGTTTGTACTGCGTCTGGGTGTTTACTATGTATTATAAGTATGTATTTACAAAAGAAAAGTAGTATATGTATTATATCCGTATTCTGGTACCCATAACACAAGCATATAAAGCTTAGCTTGGGACCAGAGGACGTTGTGTGAAATGTCCATGAATATTTATTTATTATGTACTTATCATCATCATTCTCTTGCTCATAACCTATTGTTCGGGGTACCGGTACAAAAGAACCCTTCGTATGCGAGTCCAACTCGTACTTGACCGGTTTTTTTTTCATATCTTTGTTGTTTAGTTGTTGTTGTTATAACATTTTATATTTTTAAGTTTTTATTTAATTTCTTCTTTTTTTAAGTTCCACTACAGTCACTTTATTCATTCTTGAATATTTAGGACCTTTTAAATTACTAGCTGCCTACCAGCAAATTAACTATAGGCCGTTTACTCAACTATCATTCATCAAAGATTTACAACAGATATCTATATTAAGTTCTTACGATAAACATCATATCGGTGCACTAAAGTCACATCTAAGCTAAATTATAGGTATATGGAGCTACTTTGCAATATTATCGACGGTTATCGACCAACCTCAAAACAATGTAAGTGAAAACAAAGCTTGTTTCAAATTGATCAGTAAAACATTAAATTAATAATAAATTATATATTACATAATCAAATACTCTTATTATATTAATTTTTTTTTTCTTTTGAGAATTCTTCTGTGGGGCACAGCCACAGCCTGCTTAGAGTGGGGGTCTACTATGTTGTGCTGACTAGGCTCACAGAGGATGTTATTTGTGTACAATATTCCTTAGCTGACTTCAAGCATGCTGGCAATGCTTTTGCATTCACTAAAAATATTTAATTCTCTTAATTTCTGTATCACAAACTATTCTACATCCAGACAAACAGTGTTTTAATTAAACTACTTTTTACGGATTTATACGCGTATATTTGACTGAGCAGCTCAGTCTCACCCGTGACCATGGTGACTGCAAAGTCTCCGAAACATCGGGCCAAAATTTAAAACAAATATACGCGTCTAAATCCGTAAAAAGTAGTTTTATTTAAACATATGAGTCGCGCAAGTGTTAGAAAATATTAAGCAGTGTTTTTCTATTTATATTGTAAAACCTCTGCAAAGAAAACTTTCCCTGAAATAATATCTGGCTAAACCTATGATTCCTATTGTCTATACTTCGATACTTATGGTCTTATTCATAATGACTTATCGGAGGTTTAAAAGTTCGCTAAAATCGGTTCGCGAAAATTCTCAATAATTGTTATTCATAATAGTCTTTTGACGATAAAATTTCCTTTTAAACCTCATATAAGTCATTATGAATAAGACCATAATATTATAAAGCTGAAGAGTTTGTTCCTACTAATCTCAGATACGTCCGGTCGAATTTGAAGAATTCTTTCAGTGTTGGACAGTACATTTGTTGAGGAAGGCTATTGACTATATAATATCACGCAGCAACCAAAAAGAGCGAAGCATCAGTTAAAAATGTTGCAAAAATTAAGAAATTTTACTAAATACCAAACAGTAACAGCTAGTAAAACATTTAAAAAAAAATGTTATGAAGTAATAAATACACTATCTATCAATGTTATTATACACTTATTACTCTGTTTTCTGGATTTGGTTAATGTCTGTATGTGTATCCCAGAAAACAATGAACACCCAATTTATCTTATGTCTGACTTTAGTTTGTATTAAATAAAATCTAGAATCATTATATAAATGTAAGAATATAATGTGAAGCATTTAAGAGAAGGGTGAATAGGTTTCTAACATAATTGTTCCACTTCACCATCCAAAGCTACATTACTGCTTACCATCAGGTGGAATGTAGTCAAGCATCAACATGTATTATGTAAAAAAAAACATAATTGTAAATATTAATTTACAGCTATCTAAATACTGTGGGTATTTACTCGAGAAAATGAACCTAGATTAAAAAATCAAGACATTATTAGTAACAAAGCATGCTACATTAACTATGAATCGATAATTGTACTTAGATCAACAGAATTACCAAACAAAATGACTCTAAAAATGTAAGTACATATATTATTTTAGTTATTACCATAGGTCGGAATTGGGTAGAGTTATTTATGTACTTACACTGATATCATACAGCGAAAGAATAAAGTGGATATGCCTCAAATCTCGAGATAAATTTTAAAGAGCAGAAAAAAATTCTGTGATTTTTTAAACAAAAATTTGTCTTAGCGACTGATTCAGTAAGAAAAGAATTCGCTCGTATTTATAAAAAAGGCGAAATATGCGTATGAGAATTTGCTTAAGACTATCAATAATTTGTATTGTGAATTAATGTAAACTAATAAAAATTGTATTTAATTATTTTTGTTTTATTTGTCTATTTCTGAGGTTTTTATAATTATTTATTCGTAATATTGTTGGCCACACGGGATTGTCCATTAGAAATCCCGGGAAGGTCCACAATTGCTATAGGTCCACATTAATATCAACATTTCGATGCAAGTACATAAATAACTCTACCTAATTCCGATCTCTGGTTATTACATGTTATTATGTTGTATGTATGTTAATTAATCTATTCATTATTCATGGACATTTCACACAATATCCTCTAGTCCCAAAGTAAGCTTATCTGCTTGTGTGGTTCCAGAATATGGATGTGATACGTAGTAACACATTATAGTTACATGAATTTGCAGGCATCAGCTAGTAGTTATAACCACATATTTACTAGATAGAGTGTCTGTGGCTACATTACTCATATGGCTTGAAGATAGGGCAATAGGCAACCACATGTTAGGTAGGAGGATGTCTCCAGTTTGTGAAACTTGCCAGAAAGTAATGATGTGATAACATTTGTTGACAGAATGTGTCCATGTTGATAGGCAATGCTTTGTTCATTGCAGTCATGTAAATGTGCTGTTAGCCGAACCTCTGACTGAAGAGGAGTGTAAGCTACTAGCTGTTGCATGGAATTTAAAAACCAAACCTTAATAAATTATATAAAATGACAATCCTTTTGGACCACTCTATTACTTAAAAAAATCGCATCAAAATCCGTTGCGTAATTTTGAAGATATAAGCTCACATAGGGACTTTGTTTTATAATAAGTAAAGATTTAGGAGCCTTACACTAATTTTCCTAGCATTGATCCATGATGTTGGCAATCAGCAAAATTTAATTTGATGCTAATGTCTGATTAATGGTAGGAAAATTTACTAATTCACTGGCGGACCTGGAAAAAGTCTTGGGTCTTATAAATTTATTATATTCATATTGAATATACATACCTGTACTTTTTTATATTTGTTGCTTTTATCCACAATATATGTCATTCATATACACTTAAATCACTGATACACTTATCACTCCATCCAACTGGCAAAACTTTTAAAATGTCTGTAACACTTTATTTAAGTACTTATATAATGAAATATTAATTTCACAAGTACTATCACAATTTATACACCTTACACAAATATCCTTATATTTTCGAAAATTTGGTCTGAATTAGGTCTCAATTGTATGATTTTTTATTTTTGTATGACTTTTGTAAACTTAATGAACGCTTGAAAAACATTCACTAGGTACTTGTGTAATACGCTAGAGCATTTCTCTTTTAATGAAAAATCAATGATGTTGAAGTAACATTTTCTTCCAAGTTTCTTAGGGAATTCCCCCTATGTATTTGTACAAGATAGTCATCCTAAAAAAGGGAAATCCCATTATATGAAGATATAAACACACAGACTTGACTTAAAAATCTCCAAAACGTCGGGCTAAGATATAAAAATAAATATACGCGTCTAAATCTGTAAAAAGTGGTTTTATTTGAGTAAATGAGTTACGCAAGTAATAAAAAATAATAAGATATAAACACAGTTTTATTTTGATTTATATCACAAATAAAAATTCGTTTGTATTCTTCTTTTGCTGACTTTCAGAGCTGACAGTAAAAAAAATATGGTTTTGACGCACTATTTAAAAGTGGCACCACACGAAAATTATGTTACCTCACAGAAAATTCGTTACCACACAAATAATCTGTCACCATACTGAACATCCTTAATCACTCCGTAAATCCGTTATTTTATAGAAAATCAACACCACATAGAAAATAAGTCCATACAGAAAATAAGTCCACACAGAAAATACGTCTACACAGAAAATTCGACCGCACAAAAATTACGTCTACACAGAAAATACGTCCACACAGAAAGTATGTCCACACAGAAAATAAGTCCATACAGAAAATACGTCTACACAAAAAATACGTCCACACAGAAAATACGTCCACACAGAAAATACGTCCACACAGAATATACGTCCACACAGAAAATACGTCCACATAGAAAATCAGTCCACACAGAAAATAAGTCTACACAAAAAATCTGTCACCATACAAAAATGTATTTAGAAATATCGGTTGATATCGATATACATCTAATGGCTACTGGAAACAATTTTTAAATTCTGAATTACCGTAATGATGGCCTTAGATCAATAAGAGAGAGAGAGAGAGAGAGAGTAATAAGAAGGTGTCTCATGATTCATGATTAAAATAATTTTCAGATCACCGAAAATGGAGAGCACTCATCTTTATATAATGCAGGCTGTGTTTGTGGCCGGCATTACACTGAGTAAGTACCTAGTACTATCTTCACTTATCCTAAAACAAAGTCGTTATTTCTATATGTATGTCCCTATGTCATCTTCAAAACTACGTAACGGATTTTAATGAGGTTTTTTTTAATACATAGATTGGTTTATGAGGATGGCTTTTTTGGATAATTTGTTAAGGTTTAGTGTATATTGTGTATACTTAGTGTATATTATCCGTGTGGTGACGGATGTCCGTGTGGTGACGGATTAAGAATACAAGTGTCACCACCCCATCTCCCAAGGGTGCTGTAAAAGTCAGCTAAGGGATATTTCACACTAATAATATCTTATGTGAGAGACGGAAAACTCGAAAATAAACCCTGTGCCAACACGCCTGGTCAGCGCGGCACAGTAGACCATAATCCCTCCCAAAGTGGAGGAGGCCTGTGCCCAACAGTGGGACGTAAATGGGCTGGAGAAGAAGAAGAAGAAAGTGTATATTGGGGGTTCAATAACCACAAACGCGGGTCCCTCGCCGGGTCATGGTAAAGCTCAAGGCACCATCATGGCCCGGCAGAGCAAGACGAAGAAAAAAAAACCCCAAACGCGGGTTAAATCGCGGGCATTAACTAGTTTTTTCATATCTATCTATACATATAATAAATCTGTAGAAAAATATTTTTTGTACATTGAATATATTTTCAAAAAACATAGTCAGACGGTTAAAGGACAACCAACAGAACCCATTTCCAGCATTTTTTAAATTTTTGTCTGTTTGTCTGTTTAGATGTTTGTCTGTGCACGCATCACGTAAAATGCACAACACTTATAAATATAAATGTTATACATAAAAATTTTACACAACTCAAGGTATTACTTAGTCTTTGTTTCATTGCAATCGGTCCACTCAATCAAGAGATATTTACATAATAAGAAATTTCTCAATTAGTTACTTGCAACGCCATCTAGCGGCAAAAAAATAATCAAAAAATTTCTTGGGTCGATCGAAAACAATCGATCCACGCGAACGGAGTCGTGGGCACAGCTAGTTTATAATATTGTCTTCTTTGCGCCGTGTGTTTCAGTGTGATGGTTAATTTACGGAATGCCAATGTAAATATACCCAGTCTCCATTCGCGATTTAGTGCCGATTTTATTTTTTAATTTCTGGTGTAATTTTATTTTAACGCCATTAGTGAATACAGGCTTCTTTAAACGACAAAAGTAGGTACGCAACTGATTTTGATGCGTTTTTTAAGACTAGCTGCTGCACCCGACTTATATGCGTGGAATTTTAATTTAAATCTCCGTTTTCTCAACATTTTTCGCTAATGCTTCGCTCCTATTGGTCGCAGCGTGAAGTTATATAGCCTAAAGCCTTCCTCGATAAATGTGCTATCAAACACTGTAATAATTTTTTAAATTGGATAGTTCTTGGAATTAGCGCGTTGAAACAAATAATGTCTTCAGCTTTATAATTTTTTTTTATAGATTGTTTTAACGCGCTAATGTCAGGATCCACAGGTCCGATTTAAAAAATTCTTTCAGTGTTAAATACATAGTACATTTATTGAGGAAGGCTAAAGGCTGAGTATTTGAGTATTTGGGCTATATAACATTACGCTGCGACTCATAGGAGCGAAACAGTAGTGAAAAATGATGCAATAACGGGAAAAAATTTTTAGATTCCACGCGCATGGAGTCACGGGTTACACCTATGCTAGATAAATAAATACCTATATAAATATCTCGTGGTCTCGGGTTTGATTCCCGGTCAGGACAATCATTTGTGTGATGTTTTTAATTGTCATACAAATATTTTTACTGCGTCTGGGTGTACTGTGTATTATAAGTATGTATTTACAAAGGAAAAGTAGTATATGTATTATATCTGTATTCTGGTACCCATAACACAAGCATATAAGCTTAGCTTGAGACCAGAGAACGTTGTGTGAGATGTCCATGAATATTATTTATTTTATATATTTATTTATTTTATTTATATTTATAAACATGCCCATTACCAATACAATTGCCAATACAAGTGTCACAACCTCTTATTTCTTCGCAGGGTGCTGTAAAAGCTAGCAGCAATGTACAAAAACATTTTTTAAGTGAGAGACGGAAATATCGAAATTAAACCCTGAGCCAACACGCCTTGTCAGCGTGGCACAGTAGACCATAATGTAGAGGAGGTCCGTGCCCAACAGTGGGACGTTGATGAGCTGAAGAGAGACAGATACCAACAAAAGTAATAACATTGGTACCGATTCTACGTGCATAACTAAACTTAACTAAAAAATGAAAATTGTAAGTGTCAATTAACACAATTCGGCAATATTAACAGTTTTTAGGGTTCCGTACCCAAAGGGTAAAAACGGGACCCTATTACTGAGACTTCGCTGTCCGTCCGTCCGTCCGTCCGTCCGTCCGTTTTTCACCAGGCTGTATCTCAAGAACGGTGATAGCTAGACAGTTGAAATTTTCACAGATGATGTATTTCTATTGCCGCTATAACAACAAATACTAAAAATAAAATAAAATAAATATTTAAGGGGGGCTCCCATACAACAAACATGATTTTTTTACCGTTTCTTGCTCGATACTAATAACGTTGCCTTATGTTTCATAGATAATGGTACGGAACCCTTCGTGCGCGAGTCCGACTCGCACTTGACCAATTTTATTATTTTTTATTCGAAACTGTATCTATAGACTAACGGTCTTATTCATAACTAGCTGTTGCCCGCGACTCCGTCCGCGTGGAATTTGGAAAATTTTTATTTTCACAAAAAGAAGTAGCCTATGTCCTTTCTCGGGGTCTAAAGATTCTCTGTGCCAAATTTCATCAAAATCGGTTGAGAGGTAAAGCGTAACAGACAGACAGAGTTACTTTCGCATTTATAATATTAGTAGGGATGACTTATCGGAGGTTTAAACGGTGATTTTATCGGAGAGATAATAAACGTTTTAGCGTAAAATGACTAAAATTGTCAAAACTTGTTATTCATAAACAAGTTTTGACAATTTTCGCGAACCTATTTTAGCGAACTTTTAAGACTCCGATAAGTCATTATGAATAAGACCATAAGATTTTAATTGATCAAAATGTGTAGAACGAAATAGCCAATTAATCGTATAATATAATATATCGTATAATATAAAAATCGTATAATATAAAAATTTGGCTTTATTATATAAGTATAATATAATAAAGCCAAATTTTTATTTTTTAGTTAAGTCTAGTTGTGCACTTAGAATTGGTACCATTGTTTTGTAATTAGATTCTAGAAAACTTAAATCGCCTTATCATGAAGTTATGAGTGGGCTCGTTGTTTTAAAATATTTTATCAAGTGCCACAGACGCCGCAGTAAAAACAACACAGTACAGTATGGGAACGCCTGTAACGAAAATACCTTTGATTAGCCTTTTAGGGTTCCGTTCAAAATGAGAAACGGTTTCGTATTACTGAGAAGTTACTGGTCGTACGTCCGTCACAAGGTTTCAATCTAAGTAACGCTGATAGCTAGAGTTATAATTTTCACAGATTTTAAAGAACAATCAGGGCTGGGCAAAATACATGCTTTGTTGTAATTGAAATACAAATTACAAAATACTGCTTTTGCAAGTAATTGAAATACAAAATACTAATTACTTTTGAGTGGAGTAATTGAAATACAAATTACAAAATACAGTGTTTTGGCTGTTTGTAATTGAAATACAAAATACAAATTACAAAATACATTTATACTATAATTTTTACCCAACTTTAAAAAACAGGAGGTTTAATGTTTGTTCACGAATAAATTTGACGTTTATCGATTTTAATGCTTCTTTTTTTGTTAGAAAGAAAATGTTTCAGAGGTGGTTCTATGATAGGAAAATTAGGTTTTCGTGATGGCAGTCCAGGGAATTAGATGGCAACTTTAAAAAATCATAGGGCACTGTTTTTTGTTGGCACTCGGTTTTTTGTTGTTAAAAGCTATGATATGAAAGAAGATAAATTTTGGAATATTAATATTTATGTAGGGATTATCTCTGAAAATATTGTCCGTAATGAAGTATTAAGAATACAAACGTCAGCATCCCCATCTTCCGCAAGCATGCGGCTCGCCAAGGCGGTCCACCTAGTTCTCGGGAGTGGGTCGAGGAGAGGCACCGACGGAGGATCTGACGTACCACCTTATCCAGATCCTCACGGATCATGGCGGTTTCGCCAAGTACATGTGGGAGCTGGTTGGTAATGAGTTTGATCCTGAGTGCCGCAATTGTGGGAGTGGGGCCGTGGACACGAGGGAACACCCCCTTGCCGTGTGCATGGCCTGGGACACCCAGCGTGTTGACCGTCGACGTTCTGGGCAAGGATTCGTCACCCTCAATGAACAATGTTGTGCTGCCGTCGCCTCCTTGGCCAGGGAGGTGATAGCGGCAAAGAGGGAGTCCCTGCGGGAGCGCGAACACGCTGGAGAATCCTTGCTACCGTAATAAGCGCAGTTGGCAGAGCTACGGAACGGCTTTCCGAAGTCTTGGGTTCAAGTCCCGCTTGCAGTAATCACTTTTTCCACCACAATTTAATTTATTAAATATTTCGTGATTTTTAATAATAGACATTAAAATTTTTCGGTATTATATTAAAATCGGAATTTCTAAATTCGGAATAAAGTTTTTCGGAATATTTCGGTGTTCCCGGGGTGGTGACATTTGTATTCTTAATCGGTAAACACACGGAGAACCAGCGTGAAAAACCACCATTCGTAAATATTACCAGCCTTTAGCAGCATTACCTTCCACCAATCAGTACTTTCATCAAAAGCTACAATGGTTCCAAAATATTTTTTTAACTCGTTTAACTTACAGTAATATAGGTATTGATTTTACAATTAACTTCATATCTGTATATCAATTTACTATAGTTACCCCAAACAGCGCAAAAATATAAGCCCCTATGAGATTATCCTATTTGTGGCAAACGATCATTTTCGGCACTGACATCAAACTAATGTTGGTAAAGTAAAATTTGATGGGCCACCGTTACCTCATTGACGATTTGCGTTTTGTTAAACAATTTTGGCGCACAGCTTATATAACGGACTCTATAAACAGACTCCAATAGATACTTTGGCTACATAAAGTGACGGTTGTACTTAAATGTATTTTAAAAATGTATTTTGAAGCCTCAAGTAATTGAAATACTAATTACAAATTACTTCGACGTCTGGTAATTGAAATACAAATTACAAATTACATTTTGAGGCAGTAATTGAAATACAATTACAAAATACGTAATTGTATTTCAATTACGTATTTCAATTACATGTAATTGAAATACTGCCCAACCCTGAGAACAATAAATATAGACTTCACACAACGTCCTCTGGTACCAAGCTAAGCTTATATGCTTGTGTTATGGGTACTAAAATACGGGTAGAATACATAAACTACTTTTCTTTTGTAAATACATACTTATAATATATAGTAAACACCCAGACGCAGTACAAACATTGGTATGACATTTATGAATATCTCACAAATGATTGTCCCAGGCGGGAATCGAACCTGCAGTCCGTTACATGAACCACTCCACCACAAAGCCCGTCAAATAGTTCCAAGCGTATCATCAAGTTATACTGTCAATTATCATACCATCAAAACATCGATATATATTTTTTTCTATTCACAAGTTTTGTTTTCTTTTCGTTTATTCTATTTTACATATTTTTTTCTTTTATTTTCTGTTCATTGTTTTATGTCGTGGAATTTAATTTTATGTTTTACTAGGTGTTGCCCGCGACTTCGTACCCGTGGAATTTCTACTTACTTGACACTTATCGTCAAATTTTGGACACACAATATCTTTACGAATTGTATCCTATGTGTTAATCTTATGTATCTCTCTCTCTCTCTCTCTCTCTCTCTCCAGCCCATTTACGTCTCACTGTTGGGCACGGGCCTCCTCACCTTGGAGGGATTATGGTCTACTGTACCAAGCTGACTAGTTGTATTGGCACGGTTTATTTTGGAGTTTTCCGTTTCTCACAGAGGATGTTATCTGTACGCAATATCCCTTAGCTGACTTTTACAGCACCCTTGGGAGGAGATGGGGTGGTGACAATTGTATTCTTAATCCGACACCACACGGAGGATTCTTATGTACCTATAAGTTACATTAAAAGTTACATTGTAAAGTTTCATTAAAATCCATTCAGTAGTTTTCGCGTTAAAGGGTAATTAACATCCAAACATCCATCCAACATTTATAATATTGATGGTATGGTTCCTAAATATATTAGATACTGAACCCTAAGTGTGCGTGCCTGTTTCGCACAATTCCGAGAGCTTTTGCCACAATGTTTAGTCTAAAGTTACTCGATATTATGTTACTGGGTACAGTCTACAAAATAATTTGCTTAGTTCAAAAAACTATTTTTTTGTTTTTTGAACTACAAAGAACACGCTTTGAAATCCTGAATTTTATTTTAACACTAGGTGTTGCCCTCGACTCCGTCCGCGTAGAATTTAGGAAATTTTCCCCGTTTCTGCAACATTTTTAACTACTGCTTGAGTGAGAGTATTATAAACGTAAGAGTAAACAAATATAATCAGAATGAACGAACTGCTAAGCTATCAGGAGTTACACGTGTTATTGTGAGTCAACCATAAAATATAGATATGTGCTGTTTCGGGATATTTTTTAGACAATTTTATGTAGAATATTTCCGTCATACATGATTTCTATGTAACTTTAACCATTAAGGCTTCGACGGAAGCTTAAAAAATGGAGCACCTTTTCCCGTTTTCCCAACATTTCCCTTCACTACTCTGCTCCTATTGTTTGTAGCGTGATGAAAAGTATACTATAACCTGCCCAGGAGTATGAAGAATAATTGTACTAAGTTTCGTTAAAATCCCTCAAGTACTTTTTGTTTCTATAAGGAACATACAGACGGACAGACAGACAGACAAAAATTTTACTGATTGCATTTTTGGCATCAGTATCTATCACTAATCACCCCCTAATAGTTATTTTGAAAATATATTTCATGTACAGAATTGACCTCTCTACAGATTTATTATAAGTATAGATTAGTGCATTGTCATCGGTCCCTAAAAAGTCTACAAAATTTCAGATCAATCCGACTACTGCAAGTAGGTTAAAATCACTTACAAAGATTACGTTACATAGATTAATACATTGATAGATACGTACCGAACTAATAAAAGCGTGTTTATATACTTTACTCTAGTAAAGTATATAAACACCCTTTGTTGCCCGTGACTTCGAACACGTGGAATTTTGATTAAGAAATAACAATTAAACAGGTAAATAAGATATTTGCTTACGTAGAAAAAATCCAGATTCATAATTTTTCAGATGTCAATCAATCCGTTTGTCACCTGGCTGTATCTTTAGAACGTGTGATAGCTAAATAGCTTAAAATTTTGATGTTTATGTATATCAGTTGGGGCTACGACAACAAATACTCATCATCATCATCATCCTACCTCTTATCCCGTTATTTGTAGTCGTTTTCTCTCTCCAGTCTATTAACGCCCCACTGCTGGGCACGGGCCTCCTTTACTTTGGGAGGGATAATGGTCTACAGGGCCGCGCTGACCAGGCGTGTTGGCTCAGGGTTTAGTTTCCAGTTTTTCGGCTCTTGGTTCGTGTGGTGACGGATTAAACATACAAGTATCAGTGTACCCCTTTTCCTTCTCACGGTGCTGTAAAAGCCAACTAAGGAATTTTGTACATAGATAACATCTCCAGTGCCTCACAGATACTTTTAATTATAGCTATCCTGCCTATTATTTGGGGTTTCATTATTAGGTGTTATTTGTAGTTGTTATGACGTATATATTATGTTAATATTGGTACAGACCCACCGAGTGCGAGTCTAACTCGTACTTGACTCGTTTTTATGATAATTATGTAGAACGTTTTAGTTTATTTTTTGCAATCTGTACCTACTATATTTATTCGGTTATATAGTAATACGTAATTATGCGTATACGTGTACCATTTGTGTGCAGTGTAGTGTACTACGTACAATACAAGTATGAAGTTTAAAATTATATTATTTGTTATAACAATAATCTTTTTGTTTGTTACAGGCTCTCAAAGTTTGGGCTATGATAACAGACATCAATGGCTCTCACTTATTGGTAAGTTATTTATACAAAATATACTAGCTAATTCCCACTACTCCGTACACGTGAGATTTTAGATCTCCCATATATTTTGTCACTGTTTAAACCTTCCCTGGACTTTTACGAATATTTCAAGACCAAAATCAGAAAAATCGCCTCAGCGGTTCTCGAGTTATAGCCAGGCTAACGAACAGCAATTGATTTTTATTTAAAAGGCTAGCTGTTTAAGACGATACCAAAATAGCTTCGTGCATTTTTCTACGTACGAAGTTTTCATTGTTTCTTTAGATTGAATGGCTAGAGCTCTAATTTTTAAGTATATGTTTTTTCAATATATGATCTAGGATCGCATAAACTCAGAAACACGATTGAAAAAAGTTTTCTCGATAGAAAATCTTAGCGAAACAACCTCTCTAATTTTTTATTTTTTTCATTTGTCGGTCTATTATCGCGTATTAACTAATGAAATAACTTTAAAAACATAAGTAACTATTATATATAGAAACACGTAAATCAGAATTAAAATATATTTAGTAGATTTTGAGTAAATAGGAAAAGTATCCCTAATTCTTCATTTTCTGTGCCTACTGGCTGTGTTAATATGTACGTGTCGGCGATGATATACGATAATATTGATGTAGGCCCTTAATTCGAATAGCGTCTAATTTAGAAACCACATCGAAATCCGTTGCGAAGTCTTTTTAACTGACTTTAAAAAAAAGGAGAATGTTCTCAATTCGTCTGTATGTTTTTTTTTTTAGTGTTTGTTGCTTCATAACTTTTATCTGGATGAAGCGATTTTAATGATTATTTTTTTATTTGAAAGTTTACGGTTCCCGCGTGGTCCCATTGGCACCAGGTCAGGATCTGATGGTTATCTCCTGAGATATCGAGATTTAAAAAAAATACTTAATTAGCAGGGGCGTAGCGTGCCTTGGTGGGGCCCCGTATAAAAAAATATTTGGGGCCCCTTAAGAGGGGTAAGACAAAAAGAAAAAAAATGTGTGCATAAAATTGATAGAAATATTTATTCATCAAAAATTTCTTTTTTTCATTTGTCATTTCTGAAATAATAAAAATTTGGGAAGTATTTATTAATTTTTGCTTACGCTCGTCGGGGGCCCCCATCTCCCGGGGGCCCCGTATAATTGATACAGTTGATACGGCGGTAGCTACGCCCCTGTCAATTAGGTATTATTACCTAGCACTGCGACTTGGTTACGCGTTTAATCTAGAAAATTTTCTCCGTTTTATGAAATTGTTTTATGAATTAAATTACAAATTTTAATAGAAATTTTTATTTATTTTCAGCTCGCTATGTGGTTTATATACTTACAATAAATGCAGTTAAATCTTTAAGTTTGTTTGTGTTCGAGGTGGTAAAGAATCAAAGAGTCTTAGACGTGGATGCTTTTAGCAAACTGGATAGAACTCAAATGTGGATATATATAGCTTCGGTTGGAATTGTATTATTTAATGAACAGAAACTATATGCGGAAGATTTTCCTTTAATTTGTATGGCTAATTTAATTGTTAGTTATAACAGTATGGCGGCTAAGGTGAGTTATATGTAGTTTTATTTTAAGAGCTAACTGTTATCTGTGACTTCGTACGCGTGGAATTTAGTAATTTTTTCCATTTTTTGCAATATTTTGGCGGATGCTTCACTCCTATTGGTCGCAGCGTGATATTATATAACCTATAGCCTTCCTCGATAAATGTACTATTTAACACTGAAAGAATATTAAGTAGGTACCAATGAAAATGAAATAATAAAAAAAATGTTCAGGATTTTCAAGCGTGTTTTTTAGATTTGAACTAAGTTCAAGTAAGAAGATTATTTTTAAGAGGATACCAAAATAGCTTCGTGCATTTTTCTATGTACGAAGTTTTCATTGTTTCTTTAGATTGAATGGCTAGAGCTCTAATTTTTAAGTATATGTTTTTTCAATATATGATCTAGGATCGCATGAACTCAGAAACGCGATTGAAAAAAGTTTTCTCGATAGAAAATCTTGGCGAAGCAACCTCTCAATTTTTTTTCATTTGTCGGTCTATTATCGCGTATTAACTAATGAAATAACTTTAAAAACATAGTTAACTATTATGTATAGAAACACGTGGATCAGAATTAAAATATATTTAGTAGATTTTGAGTAAATAGGAAAAGTATCCCTAATTCTTCATTTTCTGTGCCTACTGGCTGTGTTAATATGTACGTGTCGGCGATGAAATACGATAATATTGATGTAGGCCCTTAATAAATTTTATTGTAATTCCAGGACAGTAGTAAAACCACAGTGACTTATGGAACAGGCATGGCGTGTAGTTTTGTTGAAGGTTACTTGGTACATGTTTTACCTTCAGATGGTAATACATATAGAGGGTTTCAGGTAGAGTAAAATAAATAAACACTTATATTTAATACTTTCTAGCCCATTTACGTCTCACTGTTGGGCACAGGCCTCCTCCACTTTGGGAGGGATTATGGACTAGTGTAACACGCCGACTAGAGGTGTTAGGATACGGTGTTTTTTTTTCAGTTTTATATTACAAAGGATGTTATCTGTGTACAATATTCCTTAGCTGACTTTTACAGCACCTTTGGAAGATATGGGGTGGTGACACTTGTATTCTTAATCCTTCACCACACGGATACCAAAAAAATAAGCTCAAAATGATTTTAATTGTATTCCTGAAAAAATCATCATCATCATAACATCACGCCTTTTTCCCACGTCTATAGAGCGCCATCTGCTACGATCCAAACATACTTCCTTGGCTTCATCCACACTCATACATCTAGTCATACATCCCCGACGGTTGTAAGTGCCGGGCAATTTAATGATTATATTTCAAATACTAGGAGAACATAAAATACGTGGAGTCGAAGCAAGGTATCGTATTTCCAATTAAGAAGCTGTTCATCATCATAACCAAGTCGATGTACTGTCCGCCTGATCTGAACGAGTTTAATGATAAAAGTGACAGAGAGGATATCACCAGGCTGGAGGCTTGTCAGGTATGTTCAATATTCACGGACATTTCACACAAGTTCTCTGATCCCAAGCTAAGCTTATTTACTTGTGTCAGCCATAACATAATCATATATTCAACCAAAATTCTGTAGAACAATAATTATAGAAATGTTAACCTGCCATAATCTTCAATTTTATCAACAATCACATTCACACACTCACACACATTCACCCACACACACACACGTACACACACACACACACACATACACACAAAAACTCAAACTATTACACACACCTTTCATCATCAACATCTACAATGTATATGTATTAATAGTACTGCTTACACAATACGTATTCAATATGTGCCTAGTTCACGTCCAATCATAGGGGGTCAGAGACTGTATCCTAAACACAGGCTAAATTCTTAGCCTAG
The DNA here is from genome assembly GCA_916999025.1 of Orgyia antiqua. Taxonomy (NCBI): domain Eukaryota; kingdom Metazoa; phylum Arthropoda; class Insecta; order Lepidoptera; family Erebidae; genus Orgyia; species Orgyia antiqua. The sequence goes on from OU779867.1 coordinate 18,757,754, forward strand.
TTAGGTAATGCAGGACCGCACTTGCATCTCTGTACTTATGAAAGAAATTTTGTAATATTCACAAACAGTTTTTGTAAACAGCTGTACTGTACTACTAAAAATCTTGTATTTTGAGAAATAAAGAATTATTAATTAAAAAAATATATATTATTTGACAGGCCTCGTGGTTAAGGTAACGGACTGCCGTTCACGAGGTCGCGGGTTCGATTCCCGCTCTGGACAATCATTTGTGTGATATTTATAAATGTCCTACAAATGTTTAAAAATAAATAAAAAGAAATAAATATTCATGGACATTTCAGACAACGTCCTGTGGGCCCAAGCTAAACTTATATGCTTGTGTTATGGGTACCAGAATACGGGTAGAATACATAAACTACTTTTCTTTTGTATATACATACTTATAATACATAGAAACACCCAGACGCAGTACAAACATTTGTAAGACAATTAGAAAAATCACACAAATGATTGTCCCGAGCGGGAATCGAACCCGCGACCTCTTGATTGGCAGTCCGTTACATAAACCACTCAACCGCGAGGCTTGTCTCTCTCTCTGTCTCTGTTTGTTCTGCGTCTGGGTGTTTCTATGTATTATAAGTATGTATTTACAAAAAAAATTGGTCAAGTGCGAGTCGGACTCGCGCACGAAGGGTTCCGTACCATTATCTATGCAACATAAGGCAACGTTATTAGTATCGAGCAAGAAACGGTTGAAAAATCATGTTTGTTGTATGGGAGCCCCCCTTAAATAATTATTTTATTTTATTTTTAGTATTTGTTGTTAAAGCGGCAATAGAAATACATCATCTGTGAAAATTTCAACTGTCTAGCTATCACCGTTCTTGAGATACTGGGTACGGAACCCTAAAAATCATGTTTGTTGTATGGGAGCCCCCCTTAAATATTTATTTTATTTTATTTTTAGTATTTGTTGTTATAGCGGCAATAGAAATACATCATCTGTGAAAATTTCAGCTGTCTAGCTATCACCGTTCTTGAGATACTGGGTACGGAACCCTAAAAATCATGTTTGTTGTATGGGAGCCCCCCTTAAATATTTATTTTATTTTATTTTTAGTATTTGTTGTTATAGCGGCAATAGAAATACATCATCTGTGAAAATTTCAACTCTCTAGCTATCACCGTTCTTGAGATACAGCCTGGTGACAGACGGACGGACGGACGGACGGACGGACGGACGGACGGACGGACGGACGGACGGACAGCGAAGTCTCAGTAATAGGGTTTCCGTTTTTACCCTTTGGGTACGGAACCCTAAAAAGTAGTTTATGTATTATATCCGTATTCTGGTACCCATTACACAAGGATATAAGCTTAGCTTGGGACCAGAGGACGTTGTGTGAAATGGTCATAAGTATAATATTTTTTTATTTTGGTTTTATGGATTTTAGATATTAAAAGTAGTGTATAGTCAGGCGCGGGTAAAACCGTGGCCTTTGTGTAGTTTGTAATATAAATGCGATTATTTCGCAGACAAGTCCAGACCTGAAATGTGATAATTTGCAGTCGTTCAGAGAAGTGGTGAAGGACGTCGCGGGTGTGAAGGGTCGCTACTATCAGAACTCGGCTTACAAGATCATACGTCCCAACAAACCTCCTGTATACGTCGCCGCTGAATGTGCTACGGCTATACACACCCTCTATAAAGTACTCAAGAACAAGGATCTGTATGAAGGTAAGAAAAAATATATATACGTCCCGTGGCCGCCATAACGGATTTTTTAATACACCGTTACGGCGAAATCTGGTTGTATATACTCTTCGTATCTATGCTAATATCCCTACTAATATTATAAATGCGAAAGTAACTCTGTCTGTCTGTTACGCTTTCCTGCTTAAACTTCTCAACCGATTTTGATGAAATTTGGCATAGACAATCTTTATACCCTGAGAAAGGACTTAGTCTACATTTTATTGCAAAAAAAAAATTCCAAATTCCACGCGGACGGAGTCGCGGGCAACAGCTAGTGTATTATAAAGAGGGAAGATTTGATTGTTTATATTATGCAAAATACTCGAAAAAGGAAACTGAAAATAGTACGTCTCGTGTCCTTGACCACGTTTCAGAGTTTCGCAAAAAGCTCAAGTGGCTACCCATACGCTTTCGCCGGAATGCTCACATTCTCTTCTTACTTTACAATGTACTGTTTATCCCTAGCTCCCCGTTTTATCTCAAAGATCGTTTTGATTTCCTACACGAATTTAACACTAGGTACTTAAGATCGTCAGAAAATCTAAAATAAAAAATGTCCAAACACTCTACTAATTTTATGTCCAAATCTTTCTCAGTGCAAGCTGTCCGATTATGGAATGAATTACCATTATCTATAAAACAAGCTAAAAGCTCAAAATCATTTAAAAAACTTGTGAAAGATCATTACTTATCTATCAGTTCTTAACTATTATTATATTAAATAACCTTAATTTTGGTTTGTGTTACAGTAAATAAATATTATGCCATTATTAGCTATGCTATGTATATGTGTACTTGTTTATGTATGTATATGATATTAACGGTATATAAGTAGTTTATGTATAGTATATTTTAAGCAATATTTACTTATTTATTTTATTATTATAATGACATTAATTTTATTATTATTTGACATTATTATTATTATTTTTTTTTATTTTTCTCTTCCCTTACATTAATCTACTTGTACACTGCAGCCCCACTTTATTTTAGTCCCTAACTTTTCTTTCCATCCCATGGTTGCCTGGAAGAGATCACTTTATGTGATAAGGCCGCCATTTGTACCTAGTTTTAAGCTTAATTTCTGTTTTCTGTTTCTTGTAAATGTGTACAATAAAGAGTTAATCTATCTATCTATCTATCCTTCACAGTGGATACAGCCTATCCCATATGACGGACACGAGATAAATGTCCTCCGTACATTATGGGATCTGTGTGAAAGTAAATGTTAAACACGCCATGGTCAACGATGACAGCAATTCTTATATGGCGTACAAAGGACGTACTCATATTTGTACCTGCCTGTATGAAGTTACTGTTACAATAAACACGTCCTGTGTACGCCATAATGTATACAACTATGCGGATATAAGTCGTATGCGTCCGCCATATCAGAATAGACATGGCGTATAAATCTTAACAGAATACAAATATTACAAAGTAATAGAAGTTTTTTTCAAAGGGGATTATCATTAGCATTTCCTAATGATAATCCCCTTTGTAACATTTGTATTCTCCTGACTCAACTGAGTATAAATGAAGCCATGAAACCTGTCCCCATAGAAAATAAACAAACTGTTGCCCGCGACTCCGTCCGCGTCGAATTTAGAAAATTTTTTTTTTAATAGATAGGTTCAAGAGGACGACTTTTTTGTGCAATTTGTTTTGGTTTCTTTTCCTAAATTCTACGCGTACGAAATCGCGGGCTACAGCTGGTAATATTATACCTAATATTGTTTCAGAACTAGAAGTGAATTCCAAGGTAGTTGTGACAGAATTTATGGAGACATTGAAATGGATATTATGTAAAAATCCCGATCTGAAGAATAAATGTGAAGTTGTATTTTTTGATGGTAAGATATATCTTCTTATATATAAAATTCACGTGTCACAATGTTAGTTACCGTACTCCTCCGAAACGGCTTGACCGATTTTTATGAAATTTTACATGCGTATTCAGTAGGTCTGAGAATCGGACATCTATTTTTCAAACAACTGACATTTGTATGGCAAAACAACGTTTACCGGGTCAGCTTTAAATTAGGTCAAGTGCGTAGCACTTACAACCGTCGAGCATGTATGACTAGATGTATGTGTGTGGATGAAGCCAAGGAAGTATGTTTGGATCGTAACAGACGGCGCTCCATAGTCTCTGCCTACCCACATGGGAAAAAGGCGTGGTGTTATGATGATGATGATTTTTTTGTAAATAGAATAGAATTGGCACCACTGTCAAGATTTCCTTAAGTTTTTAAATTAAATAAATAATTATTTTTTTGGACATTTTACACACCGTGCTCTGGTCCCAAAGTAAGCTATATTTCTATGCTTGTGTTATGGGTACGAGAATACGGATATAATACATTATACTACTTTTCTTTTGTAAATACATACTTATAATACATAGTAAACACCCAGACGCAGAACAGACATTTGTATGACTATTATAAACATCACACAAATGATTGTCGCAAGCGGGAATCGCACCCGCGACCTTTTGAACGACAGTCCGTTACATGAACCACTAGGCCACAAAGCCCGTCGAATAATAATTAAATGCTTCCTTTCAGATACTGATCCCAAATTAAACTTGGCCGATGTACTTTTAGATAGGATACAAGAATTAGAGCCGCAGTTTGAAGAATTTCTTAGTAAGAAAAGATAATGTTTTACTTATTGAAACTTTTACAACCAACTTATAAACAAACTAGATGTTACCCGCGACTTTGTACGCGTGAAATTTAAAAATCAAACCTTAACAAACAGAAGTTTACTATAACACTAGATAGATGGCGTTGTTCAGTTATTTTTAAATGGCGCTATAGTTTCGTTCCACTCATTAACACTTAAGTTCGTCAAAATTTTTATTAATAATTGGTTGGGATGGGCCTTATAAGTTGAGAACTTACTTTATTTTAATGTCGGTAATAACGATAGAGTTATTTTTTAGTCATAGGTCATACAAGAAAATTGTAAACAATTATTGACATTTTTGTTTTATTTCATTTATTTACAAAATATTTTATAATTGATATTTTAATAGTAATTTGGATTTTTTTTCTTATTTGTAGCACAATTAAGTATTTTTGTTTTCCTACAAAGATATAATTATAAAAACAGAATTATAACTGTTTAATATTTAAGTTTTTTAACATTGCATTGTATTTTTTTCTTGAAAAGTGATGTAACTCAAAATTGATATTAAATTTTAAGTTACATCACTTTCATATAAAATATGTAGGTAATTTTGTGTACTTTAAGTAATACGTAATACTTCGGAAAATATAATAGGATATTTTCTACAGACATGAATATTCATATATCAGTTTTTTTTTTGAGTTATGCCATTTTACAGTAAAAAAAAACATTGCGTAAGTGTCTTTTTAACATGAACGTTTTATATATTGACATTTCTTACATTAATAATACTATTTAGATTTTAATTTTATATTGACTTTATCATTTTGGATACTTTAATTTGACATACATTACTATTTTACAGCAAAAATACGACAAAATAAGCTATTATCATAATTTAATAAGAATAATTGCTTTAAAAATCTGATTTTTTGAGTGAATTTAACAATTTGGGAGCGAATATGTACAAACAATATATTTTAAAACTCCATTAAACATAGTAATAGAAACAAGAAATACCTCAAGTCATAAAAAAGGTTTTTTTTTTAATAAGATTTTGTGAAGTATATTTGTTTTCTAATTACTTATTTTTGGAGGTTATATTTAGAATACCGTAACAAAAAAAATCCTATTATTGAGACTCTGCTGTCCTTCCGTCCGTCCGACACCAGGCTATATCGCTAGAACAGTAATAGTTAGAGAAAATTTCACAATTTATTGTTGATTTATATAATCAACAATAAATTTTGTTGTCGATATTATAAACTGAGTATTTAAGACTCATCATGATTACTCTCCTGCCAATATTTCGTTATTTGGTGTCGTTGACTTCTATAGATAGGCAAACCTATCTTTAAAAAACAGATAATTTTAAACATTTACAAAAAAGTATAAGTTTAATATAGTTTTGATATATAGTTTTATAGATTAGGTTCTTTTATTCTATGGTTAGTACCATAGTTTTGTGTGATTAGCTGATTAGTGAGGCTTATGATTAAAAAAAAAGGTTTATACTCTAATCATTATTTTTAAACTTATGTAAACGGTTGATATTTGAGCTAATTCCATGTAAATTAAGATAGAAATATATATAAATACTAAATATTATAAGGTGGTACAGATTACTTATAGAATAATTCCACGTGATTTGATCATCATGGAAGTAAGAAGTAACTATTATAGAATGTGATAGTAAACTGATTTTAATATCGATACATATATTTTGATCTCTTGTATCCTTCTGGTATAAAAAATATGACGTTTGTACCACAGATATATCAGATAGTACAGGAGTGGCTAACAAGCCGATCGCGCGACTAATTTTGGTCGATCACTAACAAGTTTTCATTCGCAATCAATGCCAAATATTTTTAGTACTTGATACAGGAATGAACATGTACACAGTTCATGCTTCGAGTAGGGAGACGTTCAGCGTGACCACTTTTACTACACTATTTTCAAGAGTGCACGGCGTTATAAAAGCACATTGCATAAACGTCCCCCTTCTTACCTAAGAAATAGGTCGATCGCGACTCAATTTTAAAATAAAAAGTAGATCTTATGTGCACAGAAGTTGCCCACACCTGAGATAGTAAATAGGCGTTCGATCTTGAAGACACGTAGCCGGCTGAGTGCTTTAGCCATAGACACACCATCTGGGCTCCAAGTCCGGTAAATGAATTGTGTCACAATGACAGCTCAATGGCACCATTATGGCGCCATAGTGGCATCATCTGTGACAACAAATCAAGTTTGGTGTCATTATGACACCATAATGGCGGAATTTTATCAAATTTGGTAGTCAACTATTACCTTTTTTGTCATAATGACGCCATAATGGCGTCAGTGACTGACCATTATAACAACATTGTAATATGATTGTAATAGCAGAATTAGCAGACTTGAGGCCCTGGTAATCTGTGGTTTACACATTATTTATCCGGGCATAGTCGAATAAATAATGTTAAGACGATACCAAAATAGCTTCGTGCATTTTTCTATGTACGAAGTTTTCATTGTTTCTTTAGATTGAATGGCTAGAGCTCTAATTTTTAAGTATATGTTTTTTCAATATATGATCTAGGATCGCATCAACTCAGAAACGCGATTGAAAAAAGTTTTCTCGATAGAAAATCTTGGCGAAACAACCTCTCAAATTTTTTATTTTTTTCATTTGTCGGTCTATTATCGCGTATTAACTAATGAAATAACTTTAAAAACATAAGTAACTATTATATATAGAAACACGTAAATCAGAATTAAAATATATTTAGTAGATTTTGAGTAAATAGGAAAAGTATCCCTAATTCTTCATTTTCTGTGCCTACTGGCTGTGTTAATATGTACGTGTCGGCGATGATATACGATAATATTGATGTAGGCCCTTAAGGAAATGTTAACTAATTTGTTTAAGACAGTTTATGGATAACCGCTTAGCGTTCATCTTCAAAGTTGGCTTTGACTCGCTTTTAGTTTAGAAAATAAAGATACCCTAAAATTAAGCCTTCGCATTTATTATTATTGGAGTCTAGACGCGCGATAAAAACGATAGGAAAAATGTCTTGACTCTCTATAAAAACAATTTATATTTGTACCTATGTATGTGTATCACTAAGAGGCAAGTGCGTAGCACTTACACCCGTCGGTCATGTATGACCAGATGTATGAGTGTAGCAGTATAGTAGCAGATGGCGCTCTATAGTCTCTGCCTACCCCCATGGGAAAAGGCGTGATGTTATGGTGATGATGATGATGATGACCTATGTCTGTTGTATACTCTCTTATTATTTGTTTGCTGTTTGTTGCTTGTTTTGTATTTTACAAATTATAATTTTGACTTGTCTGTTTATGAAAAAAAATCTCTTCAATTTTTTTTTATACTCATTTATTTAGTTTCTATAAAATAAATGAATAATCACATTTTTTACTAAAAATAGAACTTTGTTTGCATGCTAGATAGTGTGCAGGAATTTTTGTATATCATTTTTCTATACATATATCCTATTTGTTTATTTTTAGTTATAAACGAAAGCATTTATTTTTGTTTCTTTTTAGTTTTAGAATTTTTTTTTTAATATAAAGTTACGTATACACTTGGTATAGGTAGCTTCGTATGTTAGTAACGGCTACTCTATACAATTGATAAATTTTTTCATTTTAAAAATAAACCAAATTTATTTTTAAATTTTTATTTTCTAGATTTAGAACTTTTTCTAATTTTAAGGTGCTTTTAGATTTAAGTCACATAATGTGTCATTTTCCATTAAGAAATTGTTTAATTTTAAATTGAGTCAAAGAGTTATCACAATGAAAATTAAGCCAAATTGATAAAATTGTTTAAAATAATTATAACGCCATAGATTTTATTATTACATTGGAAATTGATAATTTAAGCATATAATGCTTATAAGGAATAAGAATTTTTTTTTGATTAAATTTATTTTTTAATAAAATGCTGTTTCATTTAAATTAAATACTTAAACTTTATATTAAACGCAAACCAATATGCGTTTAATATAAAGTCGCCACTGGCTTTAAAAATTAGGAATTTAAAAAGGCCTGTAAGACCCGTAGTCCAGTGATTCAGGTGGTCAAGTCTGCTGCAACTGCAATACCGTTGCAATTGCAGTCAAATGTCCGTGGTCTGCTATATTTAAGTGAGTTCATAATGGTCGTTCAATGGTAATGGAATTGTCGGTCTCTTTTATCTATGCAATGAAGTTTTCGGTCTCTATATGTCTATGAATTGTGTTAGACTGGCATGTATGTGTTGCCGTTTTTAAAAAATGCGTTAGGCTAAGTGATTTTCGAAAAACTACTAATAAATTTAAACATTTAATCATGCTAGACTTCGTTTAGATATATTTGTACATACTATTTATTAGTATAGAAAGCAATGTGAAGTTTAGGAGATTAGTAAATTGCAATAAATTACAAAGAACATTTAAATTAAATGCAATGATTTTAAATGTCAAGCTGTTACATTGTTTTGCTATACATTAACTCAATTGTTTATTTTGTTTAGATTACATTCCTTTTCCAAATTTATTGGTCTTTTTTTGTAAATATTCCTTCCCTAGTTTTTGAATATGGCAAAAGTAAAACGATGCCGAAATAGAAAAATCTAAGCCTGTGAAGTCCAATGTTGCCAACCCCGGGGGTTTCCCCCAAATTTTTTCTGTATTTATTGCGTCTTCTTTCGTTTTCATCCACAGCGTTGGCTAACTGCAAAATATTTCGTCGCGCGGAATACATCTCGTGGATGTTTTAATATATCACCTAAAATCTAATTTTATTCGCATCTAAAGATCACTACACCAAAGAGCACTACATGACTACACTAATAAGAGCAATGGGTGCCGTGACATGTGACAGGACAATTTCTAATATTTCTATCTATCTATTTTTTATTTATGGCAATCTGTCGACACAGGACAATTTCAAAATATTACTGTCAAATTCAAAATAGCAGACTACCGAAACATTTCAGTCATTGAATTGCAATTGTCAAGCAATTTTGTACGAGACTAGCAATTTATGTCACTTTCACAATTGTAAGTCAATGATGAAGTCGTAATGGCACCACTATGACAAGACATTAATAGTAGACTACCAAAAATTTTACAATTGCACCCTAATGGTACCGGGGCCCAGGTTACGGACTGTCATCAGGAGGTCGCGGGTTCGATTTCCACACGGGACAATCATTTGTGTGATATCATACTAATGTTTGTACTGCGTGTGGTGTTTTTTTGTTGTAAAAGGCACGTAAAAAGTAATTAAGTTGTTCCTCATATTTATGCCTGGGTCCTTTGTTAATTATATTATTGTCTGTTTATTACGTCAATGATAAAATTTTCTTTTGGTAAAATAAAATATTATTTCTAGGATATGCCGATTATTAAATCAGCATAAGTTTCATAACTTTTACAAATATTCGGCTAAAAGACTAGTATACAAAGCTATAACATTTTATGACACCATAGAGCTTGTGTTTCATTGTCATCTATCATGTCAACAAGGTGTCAACTATGTCAAATGTCACATCTCAAATGTCATAACAATCTCACGTGTGTCGGTTTTATTGTAGATTTTTATTAAAATATTGAATTAAAATAATAAAAATTAAACATGGGCAAACGTAAGTTTGATAGTGAAAGTACAAAAGCCCAGAAGAAGCCTAAAACCAGTGATTCTGTAGTGTTAGATACCGTGGATGAAGAACAACCTCAAAACGACACGGATGGTATTAAACATGATAAAAATACCCAAAATAGGAGTGATTTTGATATAAAACATTTTCGTAAAGAGCTAGCAACTAAACAAGGACAAACTATGGGTACGTAAATCATCATTTCTTCACAATATTTTTTCTTCAAACGTGTTTCATTAAGAGTTACAGTAAGGGTTGTTTGTTTTTTACAAAAACTATAAGCTTTTAGCTTATGATAGTATTTTATAATTATTTTGTCGAAGTTGTGAGACGTAAAAATAATATAGAGTTTTATATTTACTATCTGCTCATCAAATTCATATGCAAATATTTAAATAAAAATTTGATATTATTTTGCATGTTGGAGTAATTAGTGATTGGTACTAACAGATTTCATGTTATTTTACAGCCCTCACGCAGTTCCTGCAAGTTTGTTTAAACCCTGACAGTTCAGCAGACCACTTACTCGAATATCTAAAGAGTGGGGGTAACTCACATGAAATCCTCAGGCAAATAACACAGGACAGTAAGAAAAACCTAACATTAACCACTCCTGCTTTCCACATATTCCATATGATCATCCTCAAAGTACAATCCTCTCTTCCTCACATGATAGCTATTACAGAAGAAGCATGCCGTTACTTTCTAAATACATTTATGTCAACCGTTGAGATTATGATCAGTGAAAACTCTGGACCTCGACATAGAAAAATAATCCTTAAACTGCTAACATCAATGGTCACATTAAATTCAGATTTGGGTATAGAAATGTTGAATCAAGCTCCGTTAACACCTAAACATTTGCAGCATGTCGTTGAGAAACCGAATTTTAAAGAGAAAGATAATGTTAGGACATGTTTCGTTCATTTTATGACTTCATTCTTAGTAGATGGTAACCTACCGTTGATTAAAGCATTGCTAGAAAAGCAAGGACTCCTCGCTTTAGTAATACCGGGGTTAATAAATGATGAAGCAGAAGCAACATTAATATTCTTAAGTATTTTGAAAAAGAATGTCATAGATAATGCTTTTATTTCAAAAAGTCTAAAATTAAAAACGTTTAGCCATCAAGTTCTACACAATTTGTTTAAAATATTTTCATGGAAAGGTCCTCCAGAGCTTAGTCAACAAATGAGAAGTGAAGCAAGGCCTGAAATCATGAGTTTGTTATCTGAAATAATTTTGACACTTTTCACATCTCATAAGTTGGGTCTTTATTTTATCGATAAATCGTTAGGGACAATAGATGTGAATAAAAATCAGAATTTGTACAAAGCTCTGTTGTCCTTAAAACGACCGTGGGAGAATGAATATGAGTGTGACGTTGTTTTAAATATTATGTACAAATGTCCAGATTTACATAGAGCGTTATTTACTGTTATTGAGCATAGTTTTGAGCCACAACATTCACCTATTTGGGAAAGAACAACAGATTTTACCATCAAGTTACTAAATAAATTAAAGCCAGAAGATATGGTATCAAGAATGTCCAATCTAAATCCTATACAAGTAGCAAACTTTGTAAGATTCATCACATTACCAGTTCCTTTACTAAAATTCATTCACTTAAATCTAGGCAAAGATCTAACTGTATCTTTGTATTCTGTTCGAGTTTTGGTCAAAATGCTTCAAGTATTAAGAAGATATTTACAAATATTGGACATTAGAGATGCAAAGAATGTCGATTTACTGAATAAATTGGAGTACTTTATTCCTAAACATTTACCTCCACCGATGGCGATCGTATCTTTAATTAACAATGTAATTTCTAAAGAAACTGTTGATGAGAATACTAAAGATTATAAACTTCCTAAAATAAATGATACAGAAGCACTGACATCTTTGATAGATTTACTTTTACTTTATAATGAAATTAATCCAGCATTTTTCGAAACTCTAGAAGGAACTGTTGATATGAAACAAATATTAGACTATTCTAAGACACTGACTACCGGTCATGTACCACTTTTGAAATTTAAAGTAGTTTCATTATGGCTTACAGTTGATAATTCTGCAGTTTCATTAAAAAATCCAATGTTTAAAGAGCTATTTCTAATTATGTTAGATGTTTATATGAGTGATGATGATGAAACATGGATTGAAGCAAAAGATACGTTGACAGTTTTCTTTAAAAATACGTCGATATTTGAAGGTGATGAAGACGAAATACATCTAATATTGTATACTTTACGAAATTGTAAAGTAAATCCGCCATCTATAATTGGTGATATTGTAGAATATGTGTTAGAGAACATAACAGATTTAACTGAATACGTAAGAAACCAATTAGTTAATTTTGAAATTACTTCGAAAAGTAGCGAAGAAAATTTAAACAATTTATTTAATGATTTAATGGAAGATAAAAATACTGAAGATTGCATATTTCTAGAAAGCAAGATGCCATCTCCATTTATTGTGGGATGTATGCAGTATTTGCAATTACATCGTGATACTAAAAAGAGTCTTAAACAGTTTCTGTCAATTTACATTACACATCTACTACACAGTAATTATTCACCAGAATTGACTGAAGTGTTAATTGGGGATTCGAAATTAGATGCTCGGAGTTACGTCACCAGTTGGTTGTCCAGTCCTGTTTCTTTACCTGATTCTATTGTTGGGCGAGACAGTATACTAAAAGCGATGTCTAAAGCTATAATTGATAATGAAGACATACCTATTAATGAAGTCTTTCAATATCTAGAAGCAGTCACTGAAGGTGGAGATATAACTATTAATAATAAGCTGTACAGAATAGATGCGGTTAAAGATTTGGATAGTTCAGAGTTATTGATTTGGGCAAAATATTTGATTTATTGCACAATACGACTTACAAACATGACACAATTAAGTGAACAACAACAGAAGAAAATCACAGATTTATTTCAATGTCTTATCGCGATAGCTAGAAAGCATCTGCGTTTGGATGTTTGTAGAACTATCTTATTAACATTGTTTAAAAATCCACAGTTCCTGAAAATCTATAAGCTTATTAATACTGGTAAAGATTCGTCTAGTATTCTAGCTACGAGCTTTCTTCTAGAAGTTATAACTAAACAAAAAGACATAGTGGATAATTTGCAAGACAAATATAAAGTATTGAAATCATACCAACAAAAGAATTATAATGAAATCGTTAAAGCCTTTATTAAAATCAACAAAAGAAAAACTGTTGGCAGTGAATATACATTAAAAGTATTACAAGTAGTTGGCTTGTCAAATGAAGATGATATAAAAATGTTAAATTTAATTTTAGATACAGAAATAGATGCCTGTTTAAAAGATGACAAAGAGCCAAGCATTGTATTAGAGCTTTTGAGATATTTAATAATAAAATACTCTGAAACAATATCTTTAGAATTTCAACCCAATTCTTTCAAAAAGATTATATCGATGTATACTACATTGCTTTCTAAAAAGGATATCAATCCAAATCTGACGTCTTTAGAAACTGCATTGATACAATATTTCGAAAACAAACCACAACAAGTCTCACGTTTATCTGACGAAGATTATAAATCATTTTTCCAAATTAACATGTTTAGAAAGTCAACAGCGAATCTTGCTTCAGTATTGTTAAAATATAATGCTAAATTTTGTAAGATTTTCAAAGAAGAAGTTGCTAGACCCGAAATTTTGGCTCAGCGTGAGATCACATTGCCTTTGGGTAGCGCAATTATAAATCATAATCAATTTTTGCTCAATAATAAAGATTTCCTTGCTCTGATATACAATGAATATAAGAGTAATATAACAAAACTACTGGAAAAGCCTCATAAAGCGGGCCAAATTTATATGTCCTGTTCGCAGTTCATTAAAAAAATCGTCATTGAATGTATGGATATACAAGATGGAGCTAAATTTTACAATAAAAATCACAAGTTCGAAACTGTAGAAGTTAGTCACGTACAGCTTTTACAAAGCTTATTTCTGAAGCTGTGTGTTCAAGCAAATAATATGAAGAAAGATCATATCACTAACTTTATCCTTTCAATGTTACAATTGACTACCATTGCTTTAAAAGACGGTAACACGGAAGCGCTTAAAATAATCATTGAGAATATTCATAATATAAACCAGATTTTTAGTAAAATCGAAGGATTTGACATAAACCAATTAGAGTATAGTAAAATAACCGAAAGTGCGACGTGGCAAAATTTCTGTAAAGCAACACTCAGAGATTGCTTGAAAGTACAAACAGCTGAGCAGGGCAACACATTTGGACCACAACTTTTGGCCCTGTTGACAAGCTTAGTAAAGCTTTTGTATCCTGAAGAACATAATGATGTAACAACATTATTTGATATGGTCACTTCTCATTCAGAATTCTTAAACGTGATGTTGAGCTATCACAGTTCAGATGTTAAATCTCGATTATTAGAATTTGTATTTACTTTGATTATTCGAAACAAATCCGTAATGAAATCTCAACAAATACCAGTTTATCTCAGCGCCTATCATGCTACTAGGAGTCCTTGTGATAGACTTATTGTGGCTATTTTACATTACTATGAAACAAATGGGCTACCAGTCAACGAATACAAGCCATACGTATTTGGTGATTCAGCGGCTAATTTCTACGCTGTTCGTAAGAATAGATCAGCATCTCTTTGGTCGCATCCAACGCCTAATCAAGTTCTAAACTTATTTGACAGAGAAATTATAGAACGCACAGTGAAAAATTTCCCTGTGACTCAGACATTTGATTACCAATATGAGTTGAAAAATAATATTGGTGTAGCTTGTGAGATGAGAGATTCCATCAGATCTGTGTTAGATGAGATGATAGAAGCTGGTGTGACCAAATCGTGTTTATGTAAGGACAATGAAGCAGTCGTTAGAAATGTTATCACTAAGGGGAAATATGAAAAAACAGTATCGAAATTCATGGGAGTAGATTTATTGGGTACATCGAATTTAGATCCAGATCATGGGATTTATGATCCAATGTTCCTTTTCCCTTTATTAAGTCATTTATTAGCGCCCGGGTCGGTAGCTTCATGTTTTAAGATATTGAGGAGTGGACTTCTTTCCGTTCCCGTGATGGCGTTAAGCTCACATTGTCCTATGATGAGAGCTGCTGCTTACCATGTTCTGCATAGATTTTGCATGCTGCTGGAGACCGAAACGTAAGTGTTTTGTAGCCGGTTAACTTTTGTAAATTAGTTTTAACGTGTAGAAAAAGGAAGTTTTAGCACACTTTCAGATAAAATGTTGATTTATGAATCCATACCAACTACATTTTTTGCTTAACTTATAAAGCGTAATAAATACCTAATAATGGTGGTAATTAGAATGGTTAGAATCCTATATTTTTAGCTAACGAATTTTAATTTTTCAGGCGACACAAAAATGACAAGCTGTTTCTTACCGACTTCATCAACACATTACGTCAAAGTTTGACTACGGCCATCACTGACGCTACCGATATTGCGGATAAAAATTTAAAAAACCCTAGACTTCCAGCAATTTCTGCTATGTACCTTGCGCGAGCCCTTATGGTTTCTACTGCGCCCTTTGATCCCTTATACAAACCTGTGAATAACTTCCTTATAGCTAAACAGTTCGTTGATCTGACTTTAGTCCCTGATTTTCTTAGTCTTTTCCATGACTGTGATGTGGAATCTGCGGACAGAAGGTTATGGATACTTGAAGTCATCAAAAATGGGACTAAAACCATGACAGATATTAACGTTGTCTTTAAAACCATGTCTTTAAAAATGATCATGGACTTTTATTCTTCGGTTTTAAGTGACAGAAAAGTCAAAGAAAATATATTGGGTGTTATATCTTCAATAGTGGCAGTGCCTCGAGCATTTGAGATTTTAGTTGAAGGACATGGACTTATATCTTGGCTTCATTCAGTTGTAACGCAAACTAAGGAGAGGGGCCTTATCAAAGTAATTTTAAAACTTATTAAAAATATGGTTTATAGTACTATGGTTGCTGCATTTGCTAGAAATATAACTGCGAAAAAAGGAGAAGTTAATGAATTTATAGAACTGAGAACTAATAAAGATGTAGAACAAGAAATTTTGGTTATACATTATGATTTATTAAAACATATAGATGATATTGATTTGGAAGATGTTGTTGATTATGTTAAAATATATAAGTTGGTATCAAAAAGAGCTATTAAGAGTTTACCAAAGAAGCAAATGCTATCCGTCGTTAATAAAGTAGGTAATAAACTAAAATGTTCCGAAGTAATTAAGCTTTTGACAAAAGCGTTGCTTGCTAATGATGTTGTTATATTAAAAAGTCGAAATTTAGATTTAAGTATTAATGATGAAGTGTCATCTAATTTGGTTAAAATCTTAACAGAGGTGGTTCAGATGTATATCTTATAAGAGTGTATGATTATTTAATAGTTAATGTAATAAAATAATTAAGGAAATTGTTACTATTGTTTTAATTTATCTCTTCAAATGATTCTGGTTCCGATTTGCCTCCAATTTGGTGCTACGGTTGGTCCAAATTTTATCCAGGAAACGAACACAATAAAGGCACTTGGTAATTCCTAAGGAATTATTAAGCGGTTGTTAAATGATGTGTTTAATACGGTTGTTTTTATCTATCTATCAGATAAGTTTCGTTCTCTACTGAAGAAGCCACTACCAAAGAGCTTTAATATACTGGCTTGTACAGTTTGCATCTAACGACTAATAAAATCATCGCTCTATTTGGCCACCGCTCGCTTCATCGTCATCTAGGGGCCCAAGTCTGCTTATGAATTGTGTCACAATGGTAGTTCAATGACACCATTATAATCACAAAAAATTAACAATAGACTGCCAAACTTGATAACATTCGTCACTAAGCAATCAGTTATTGCATTTGTTGATTGCATAATAGCGAATTTTATCAAGTTTGGTAGTCTACTGTTAATTTTTTGTCACAAATGATACCATTCAATTGAACTTTCATTGTGACACCTGAGCCCCAGTTTGTGGTTGCCACTTGGCAGTATTTACATATATGCAATTTATTCTTACTTGCCAAATTCGGACTGCTTTCGCGTATCTTACGTTAATCGTTACAGAACTTTAAACTTCTTCACTGTTTATACCTAGTAAATATTTTATGAGCTGTCCGTATGGTAACGGATTAAGAATACAATTGTTACCACCCCATCTCTTTCCCAGGATGTTGTAAGAGCCAGCTAAGGGACAATTTAAGCAGTTACCACTACTGTTAGTGTCTGAGAACTCGAAACTAAACCCTCTACCAACACGCCCGGTCAGCGCGGCACAGTAGGCCATAATCCCTTCCAAAGTGAAGGAGGCCCGTGCCCAGCAGTGGGACTTTATTGGGCTGAAGAGAAAAATACTTTATTATCCTTAATGATCTATTACCACCCATAAAGGCGGGAACAGAAATAAAGTAAATGTTCTTTAAAATGAAGGACAGCCTGTTTTTAATGAAGTAAATACGCCTACCTACTAATTTAATCCAGCTACTTAACAGGTTACAGAGATCTAAACCTGTGATATGTTTGACAAAATGTTGGTGTATTCACAGCGTGCAGCCGATTATATAAGACCGCCATGTTATACAAGTATTTCTAATGAAAATTCACGCAAGGCTGTTATAATAATATAGTGTCAATTTTATAACCACGCTGTAACATACAAGTTCCGTCTCGGTAGATTGTAGGTCCTAAGCCGCTGTTGAAAGAAAGACTTTAGATGTTTCATAAAAGCGACATTTTGTATAATATATATACATCATCATCATACATCAGAGGCGTATTTACCCTAGGGCCGTGGCCAGGGGCGGGCAGCCTGAAAAGGGCGACGAAAGCCTTCAAGTTTAAAATTTTGTTCTATCTCTATTAAATTATAGGGTGGCTAATTAAATTGTCCCGGAGCGCTAATTTTCAGAACAAAGCTCTGGGCTACATAATAATTTGAATAAGTGCGACGTTAAGCGATCGCTACTTGGACGTTACCAGATTAAGATTAAAAAAAAGCGATAACTGTTTTGGTAAAACAGTCTATGAAAATAATAAATTTTAGCAGAAAAAGTGGTGACCGAGCCGTTCTCTGCACCCACGACCTTGGAATACCGTTCTTTTGCTCTGCCAGCTGAGCTATCGTGGTGCCTACAAGTGCTTTCATTTTCATACGTAGCTTGAACACCTGTACCGACTATCGTCTTTAAATAAATTAATTAAATCTCATCTATAAAAATCTATGTGACATATTTGGACTAATCCTATAAAAATTATAGCTATGAAAATGTTGGTATGTTTGAGCCGCTCACCACTGCTTATTTGACAATCGCCTGTCGGATTAATTTCACCTGTCACATTGCCCTACCTTGGATTGAATCACTTGAATGAATTAAGAAACTCTTAAAAATAATATTTTGATTTGTATAAAAGCTTATGATCTGTTTGTTGACATCACGCTTGTAAATTCCCCGATGGGATAAGTAGAGATGTAATAATAGGTATCTACATTTCCTTTCATAAATGTGGGTACGTATTATTCCGAATTATTATACGTCCGCTTGTTTCCCAAACAAATTATCACGTTTATAGACGTAACTCATAAATTAATACTTAAAAAAGAAATACTTATATCCGAACGCAGTACTTGTACTTAGGAATATTAATTTTAATGTTCACAATACAATCATTAAATTTGTTTTGTATGGGAATTAAACCCTAGATCTCGTGCACAGCAGGTAGCTTCACTACTGTTAATACTTAATCTCAATTATCTTATTAAGAAATAAATATACACAATTATGGAACTATAAAAAGTACTAACAGCTTACACAAATAAAGTTTATTTATAAATATCTCACAATAAAACTTAATTACATGAAAAACTTTGAAACACGAAAAGCTATATTTTACTCTAAAGCATTAATGCTGTCTTGTTCACTCATAACAAAAATTGAATAAGACTGAAAGGGATATGTTATGCCTTAGCGTGTTAAGTTTTAAGTATGGTAGAGTCGCTCGAAGACGACACACGAGCGCGTTCGTTATTTAAAAAAAAGTTTTTTTTTTTAAACCAATTGGCGTAGAATGTCACGTACAAAGTTGATGAATAAAAAAAACTATCTGTGGTTAAAAAAGTGTACATAGTGCTGTTCTAAAAAAAGTGTTTTGTTGAGTATTCGATGTAGCATCGGTAAGCGGTTTATTTTTATTCACCGCGTTTTATGTTGATTGGTGACAAAACATTGCAAAATATATTTAAAATCAATTAAGTATTATCATATGGATAATATGGATCCAAAATTTGTACAGTTATGATTCATTTAGTGGAAATTAACTAACTAACACATCTAATTAAGTAAGTATTTCTAGATGTTAACATTTGTCACATTTAATTTCAAAATATGCAATTTTTCCACCTGACTTATCATAATTAATTAATTTATAAGCTAATATTGTAAAAAAATGAGTTTTTTATTAGCTTTGGCTATAAATTCGCTAATTATTTAGCATTGAATGCGTTAAGCTTCTATTGACGCCCCCCACCACATGTTCCAAAAATAAAATTGCGTCCTTTATGAAATGCAAAGCTCATGTAACATTTCAATGGAGTAACTACATATTTCCATACTCGCGAATAACATTCCCCCAAAATTCCAAGTTTATGTCAATAAAATATGTAGATACATTACTTACTTCTCGTACCCTTAAAAATGTTAAATACCTATCAAAGGCGTAAATTCTAAAAACAGTCGCTGTTTTGTATCACCCGATTGATGCACGTTACCATCGGACCACGCTGAATATTAAAATCAGATTAAAATAGGACACGACTTTTTTATTTGCACTACTTGTCACGTTTACCTACTTTACGTTCATGGCCTTTTACTTATCTTTACTTTTTTACTACTTTACCTACTTAGGTCTAGTTATACACGTAGAATAGGTACCAATCATAAGAAAAACCAAAGATTAAACTTTTATATTTCAAAAACAAGCAACATTATAAAACAGACAAAACAGAACATAGCATCCAAATGCTATTGAATCTTTGGGAAGTGGCTTCATCAACGTCGACGACGTCCACATCGGCGACGGCGAGCACAACTACGGCGACGGCGGCGGCGGCACCGGCTGCGGCGTCGTCGGCGGCATTTGCTACGGCGGCGGCGGCGTCTACTGCGACGACGTCGGCGACAACGGCTACGGCGACGGCGTTTTCGTCGACATCTACTTCGACGGCGACGGCGACCGCACTACACAAATCAATATGATTAACTACACAGCCAAAACTGTCCCTTACAGTTGTATTAGCTGTTTGATCAACATACCCGGCGCTTCCTCCGTCGTCCGCAGCGATCACACGGTGACGCCCAAGACTCACGGGAACGAGAGCGCGCCCGCATTCTACCGCTGGCTGGCATGTCGCCCCTGTAGAGGGCTCATGTATCAATAATTTGCAAGCTGTACACTAGCCACGCGTATGGTTTGTGTGGGGTCTGCATAACCTAACCAGTCCGCATTGACATAACGTTATGCCAATATTGAAGAGATTCTGTATACCCAACTCTGATAAAAATCAGCCAGTGAACTTGTGGAGTTTTAATTGACAAGCGTCTAGGCCCATGGCGAAGTTAAATTGTAAGAATCCATCCTACTGGGATAAGCTATGTTTTGCGTTGACGTTTACAAGGCCTGTATTGTTATTTGAGGGAGCTGAAGTCAGAAGTTATAACAGAAGCGTCTTACGTTTTCTCTTTGGAAGGGTCACGCAGTTTCATCTGCGAGTCCGTCAGTTGCTTCCCGTTCTTTTCACCGCAGATTGCACCATCGCTACGCTGTTTCTGGCGACGCCGAGCACTCGTCGCACGCCGCCGCCTATTAATAGTTATTTAGAGCTAACTCGTACTTCTTGAAACTAAGTAGTTTACACAGTATGGTAAGCAACTGAGTGGTAGTTTGATAATAATACTAACTTTGGTTGTAGCCAGTCAAATACTTTAGAATACCTTTGGTTTACTTCGAGTCTCTCCAAAAAAACACCAAAGCTGTTAGCGTTCTGGCACTGCCATAAGCATTAAGGAAGATGCTAGAGAGATCTACACATCAAGTCAATGTGTAAAATCAAAAATAATGATATATTTAGCACTCACTTGTCCCGCACGGTGAAATAATTGGAGACCTGAGCGACTCTACGGCGTGCGTTTGTGCCGCTTAGCTTCCTAACGAACGTGAGCACATCGTGCGTCACCAGGCGCGCCTTGTCCTGCGTGTCTTCGGGGCCCTCCATGATGAGCCTTGTGCCCCTTTGTAACAAAAACAGAAGTTAGTTCATTTGACTGCGATTGGGTATGTATGCTGCCGAGACGACTAACACATTCCTAATTCAATATAGCTAGAATTTGTTTCTATACGCACTATGGCCCCAGCAAAATCCATCGCTCAGACTAGAAACAATTTTCATGAGGATTTGAAAGATATTCCGGTATCATTCTACACTCGTCAAGATGAAGGACGTATCTTAATTTTTCTTCTCATTCGGCCCCACGCGCCCAGTTGACTTATTTTACTGCCTGCATACCTAATCAGTATTTTATTCATTTCATCGTGACGGACAGCCCTATAATAAAGGATAAATATCAAAATTAAAACAAATACCAGGTAGGAGCCGCCGCCGACGCTGAGCCACTATGACACTCTCCTTAAAATAAACCTAATATCAAAATAAAATAGCCAAAAATTTACTGAATTACAAAAAAAAATAAAAACGCTATTTATTGTTGTTGCACATCACCCCGAATTTCTTTCAACTGAAAAGATTCTTCTTAATTCGAAAGAGTACGAAAATATTGTTTTAAAATAAGAAGTGTTTGCGGCCAGTTAGTAGAGAAAGAAAAACGATCGACCTCCTTAGAATGATTGAAATTCTTTTGTGCTATAAATCTTCAAAAAGTTTTATATCATATCCTGACTTCTCGAGACTGTTGCTGGTAGCCATGATTGCGCACGGAATAAAAAGACTCCAGTCTTGCTGGATACTGTTTATTCGTTATTCTACTGTATATCGTTACATCCAACAGCCACATTTTGAAAAATGAAATGAAATAAAAAAATCATATTTTAATCATGTAAACATAATTTTTTGATAAAATTATGTGCTTATGACAGGTCCAAACTTTTTTTACCTACCACCTGTTCAGGGCGCAATCTGCTGAGAAGGACCGGCGTAAGAAACGCAGCAGAGCTTTTAATTAAATCAATATTTTTTTAAATTAAATGTCATGGAAGATTTTATTCAAAGCAGAGAGCCCAATCGACATTCAACTAAAAAAATCTGCCAAGTACGAGTTATACTTGGGCAGGCAGGGTTCCATACCGTTATTATCTTATTAATATTCATCATAATAATGTAATGATATACTGTAATCACCACTGTAAACATTTGTTGTATAAATAGCAATAATAAATATTTATGGACATTACACACAACGTCCTCTGGTCCCAAGCTAAGCTTATATTATTATGCTTGTGTTATGGGTACCAGAATACGGATAGAATACATAATACTACTTTTCTTTTGTAGATACATACTTATGATACGTAGAAAACGCCCAGACGCAGAACGTATAAATGATTGTCCTGAGCGGGAATCGAACCGAGACGTCGTGAACAGCAGTCCGTTATTTGAACCACTAGACAAACGGTTGGACATTTTACCTTTTGGTACGGAACTCTAAAATACAAAATGCATTTTAATTATTGAGATGTTAAAACTGTTATCTTAAAGATCAATTTATTAAGATAGTGTTGTTCGTAACATTTTATTATCGATGGTTAGTGCATATCTTTATCTATAGAATAAGCGTTATTCATTTGAATAGAATCGTTTTGTATATCCAATATCGTTTTGGACTTATCTGTATATCTTTGCCTAATCGAAGTGTGAGTCGTTTGGTGCGATCGTTAAGAGATAGTGTGAAATATCTCAGTATGGTTGGTTTGTAGGTGGTCGTTATTAAGAGCGCTATATACAGCGCTCTTAATAAATACAAACTTAATACCAAATCAAATTATGAAATGAAATGAAAAATTATTTAATCAAGTAGACATAATTTTAGAAAAATTATGTGCTTATGACATGTTCAATTTATTTTCCCTACTACCGGTTCAGGACGCAATCTGCTCAGCAGAGCTTTTAATTAAATCAATATATTTTAAAATTAAATGTCAATTATACTTACAATGATAGTAAAACGTTAGGTACAAATGTACAATATAGAATATGTATTGCTCCAGAGCAATTTTCCATAATTTAGTTTTAATATTTTTTTTTAATTTAGTATTATTTAATTCTCTTAAATCAATAGGGAGTTTATTATAAAATCGTATACAATGACCCATGAAAGAGTTACATATTTTGTTGAGCCGGGTTACATGCATTACAAGATTATGTTTATGCCTTGTATTGTATAGTTATAACTATTAAGCAGCTCCACCCCACTGATTTGGTTGCATATAAGTAATTTGATCTTGTTAATATATTTTATCCAAATTATCCAAAACATCCAATATAAATCAGTTCAGTAGTTCTGGCGTAAAAAAGCGACAAACATGCAAAGATGGTCGATACTCGTATATGTTACGTAATATTAAATTACGGAATGCAGTGTTCATGGGACCGTCTCGGCTGACTTTACACACGCAGTGCGCAACTTTACGCGTTCATGCGTAACTGTAGCTCTTAGAGCATTTATTTTAACCAACATAAGTACTTAAGAGGATACCAAAATAGCTTCGTGCATTTTTCTATGTACGAAGTTTTCATTGTTTCTTTAGATTGAATGGCTAGAGCTCTAATTTTTAAGTATATGTTTTTTCAATTTATATGATCTAGGATCGCATAAACTCAGAAACGCGATTGAAAAAAGTTTTCTCGATAGAAAATCTTGGCGAAACAACCTCTCAAATTTTTTATTTTTTTCATTTGTCGGTCTATTATCGCGTATTAACTAATGAAATAACTTTAAAAACATAGGTAACTATTATGTATAGAAACACGTAAATCAGAATTAAAATATATTTAGTAGATTTTGAGTAAATAGGAAAAGTATCCCTAATTCTTCATTTTCTGTGCCTACTGGCTGTGTTAATATGTACGTGTCGGCGATGAAATACGATAATATTGATGTAGGCCCTTAACTAAAAAATTAAAACTGTTAGTGTCAAATTGTCAATAACACAATTCAGTTGGCTGAACTTTTGTATTAGAAAATCAGTGTATTGTAGACTAATGGTCTTATTCATAATGAGTTATCGGAGGTTTAAAAGTTCGCTAAAATCGGTTCGATAAAATTGTCAAAATTGTTATGCTTAATAATCTTTTTACGCTGAAAAGTTTATTATTTCTCCGATAAAGTTACATTATTTATTTGTTTGAGTTGATAAGTCATTATATATAAGAGCATTTAACAATTTAAATTAATATAAATGTGCACAACAAAATAGCCAAATAATCTAAATACAGCAATAGTTTTCATTGTTTAGTTAAGGTTTTTTTTCATGGACATTTCACACAACGTCCTCTGGTCCCAAGCTAAGCTTATTAAGCTTGTGTTATGGGTACCAGAATACGGATATAATACAAATACTATATTTTTTTGTAAATACATACTTAAATCCATAGAAACATCCAGACGCAGTACAATCATTTGTATGACAATTAGAAAAATCACACAAATGATTGTGCCGAGCGGGAATCGAACCCGCAACCTCTTGATCGGCAGTCCGTTACATGAACCACTCAACCACGAAGCTCGTCTTCAGTTTAGTTGTGCATGGCATGACATTTAGCACCATTGTCAATTCTGTGGCTTATCCAGTTGGAGTTGGAGTTATGTAGAGAGAGACTTACAAACATTCAGAGAGCTAGATAAAAATCTGTTAGCTTTTAGTATAAAAGAAACCTAATACATAGATACCTACAAGATTTTGATTTAACACAAGCTGTTGACCGTGACTTCGTACGCGTGGAATTTAGAAAATTTGCCCCGTTTTTGCAACATTTTTCAGTTATTCTTCGCTTCTATTAGTCTCAGCGTGATGCTGTATAACCTATAGCCTTCCTCGATAAGTGTACTATCCAGTACTGAAAGAATTTTTCAAATTGGACCATATTTATAATACTAGTAATCTATCGCATTATAAAACACCTCCGTGGGTTTTCTTAATTAACTGAAAAATTAACACCAACGTTATCGCAGATCGCGGTACGATAGAAATGAGCCCAAAAATTTGAATGATATCTTATAAATAAAATAAATAAACATTCATGGACATTTACACAACGTCCTCTGGTCCCAAGCTAAGCTTATAGTACGCTTGTGTTATGGGTACCAGAAATATGGGTATAAATTCAAGGAACTTCATTAGCGCATAGCCGTTGATGTTCTCAGGCGATATATCACTGGACCGACATTCTACGTATACTGTTGCACCATATTACCCATTATCGAGACGGTATTAAGATATCAGTAGGATTACAATCTCGACGTATATAGTAATTTATAGTTTATGGCGTAACAGATATACGTACATATTTTATGAGTTATTAAATAACGTGTTTAAAGTTATCTATTCATCTTCGGTTAGTAGGCATAGGTTTATTTTACTTTCAAGTGCTACTCACAGCTACCCCTTATTTATGACTAACCGTTTTTGCAACATTTTTGGTTCCAACGGAAGACCAGCGCTGTTTACTCAATAAGCAAGTATTATGCTGAGCTGGAGCCAGAGTGTGGTAAACTGGATTTCTTTGTTTTTACTGTGTATATATCTACTATGTCATTTTAATCCTTTTTATCTCAATAAAATTATTTGCTTTCTTTCTTTCATTATAAAGCTGAAGAGTTTGTTGGTTTGTTTAAACGCGCTAAACTCAAAAACTTCTGGTCCGATTTCAAAAATTCTTTTACTGTTTTGTAGTAAATTTATCGAGGAAGGCTATTGGCTATATAACTACACGCTGCGACCGACAGGAGCGAAGCAGCAGTGAAAAAAGATGCAAAAAAGGGAAATAGCGATCTCCAAAAAAATACTCTCAAAAATCTGTTCAGTAAAATGGTAAAACCTTCAATATATTCCCGTACTTCCAATTGTCACATTACCCTCATTACTGCACCGGTACCATTCTGTAGGCGTGATGGTTGACACTGCAATAGTATTACTCGCTCTATTGTTCTGTGAAATGATTGCCGCAGAAACAATAACAATCTACAGTAATTTAGTTTCATATTCAAATTATTCAGGTCATAGCAGAGTATCTCTTTGAAAGATTGTGGTGTAATAATGAAGATGGGTTTGATTTCTCTTCAAGGTATTTACTTTGAATAGGTATTAAAATATGTAAATATCATTTAAATAAAAATAAATATTTGTGGATGGTTTTTGATAAGTGTGCAAAATTTCAGATCAATCCGACTACTACAAGTGGGTGGAAATCACTTTTAAAAATTCTGTTTTAAAGATACTTGTAAGATTTTGATATATTAAGATGACAGCAATAGATTTAATTACATGTGACCCTAATTTTTTAAAAGGCTTTATCGATTTTCGGATCTGATGAAATTTTACGTGTCTGTCTCTCAATTTTTCACCACTGGCAGTTTTACCACGGCACGCAATGTAGCGTGTTTTGCTCAAATTCCTTGTAGGCTCGCAAATTTATTTTTGACCGAGTTGTACCGAATAGTGCCAGCTGCGTGGCTATAATAGTTAACGTAATCTCTTATGGTATATTTATACTATAAATCCATATTTCGATTTTTGTTTTGGTTTCCAGTCTACAGTCTCTTACAGAAGATGTTAGGTACAATGAATGGTTAAATGGTACCAATTTCACGTACACCACTAACCTGAACTAACAATGAATATTGAAAGTGTCAATAAAACAACTTGACAATAATAAGTAAACGTTCTTATACAAACAGTGCATTTGGCCCAGTCATTTAGTATTTTTGCCTGGAAAGATTCCGGAAGTTTTGAAAAATGGTGATTTTATAAATTTTGATGTGTTCTTTCCAAATTTCAACTTTGCCACCTCGTATGTGGCCCGTTAGCGCCGCCATATTGAAAAAATGGCGCCCAAAATCAGTTTTTTGATAATAACTCCTTTCCGACGCATTTTACAGGAAAACATATCTGTACAAAATAAAAGTAGAGGAAATTTCCTACAATTATGTCATAATCTATTTTTCCCTAAAATCAATAGTTTTTGCGTACGAGCGATTTGATTCATATCGCGTGAGGACATAATCGATTAGCTTGATAGCCTACACAATATTTTGGTTTCAAAATAAACACACAATATGGGTATTTGTTTTCACAAAGCATTAGCATTGGAAGACGAAATAAATAACCACTAAGGGCGTTAAGATAGGAGTCCGTGGAACGATTACACATCAATGAAGTTACAAAGTAATGAGCTGATAGGAATGTTGGAATTGGAGGGAATACATCCAAAGAATTCGCGTTTAAAAGCTATTACTAAGTATGCTTAATTTATCTATTAGCTCACTCGCTACCTCGTTTCTTCCCAGGGATGCTATAAAAGCTAAGGGTTATCATAAGACAGTTGACATCAACAGGAAGAGTCAATATTTGAAAGTAAATCTTATGCCAACATGCCTGCCATGCCGCAGCAGTCAACGCGGTATAGTAAACCACAAACCCTCCTAATGTGAAGAAGGCCCGAGTACAACAGTGGGATATGAGTGGGAAGGGAATACTTACAGCACCCATAGAAAGGTGAAAAATTATATGCTAGTAAACAGTGCCTACGTACTCTGTTCGCCTTCAGTATACTTAACCTAGATTTCGACGGTAGCGCCACCTTCCAGTTCCAATTATCAACCTCAACTATTTCTGAATAATGTTGAACATGCACACAACATTTTATTAAAAATGGTCCAGCTGTTTGCGTGCTGTGAGTTCAGTGACAAGTGACAAATGCACGTATAAAAGAAATATGTACCTATTTATAAAGATATTCCTATTCTTAGTCGACTAACGACAAAGGCATGTTTTCAAAGGGTGGCCTTACAACTTTGTTACTATAAATAGCTCATCACAAAGTTTGTATAAGGTAAAGTGTTTACGTTGAACAGTGAGCCATCGTTCATGGGTAATTGGCCTAATAGCCGCTACAGCACATTGCCCAGTGCCCTTAAATTACAACAGCCGACCACACTACATTCCATTATTATGGTTATTTTTGTATTGTGTCTTTACATTCTATTAATATAGTTTTAATAGCACTTTGCTATTGACTTCGTTGGCTAAATATGTTGTACTTATAAAAGTCCTTATTTTTGTATGTAAGTCCCTATGTGAGCTTATATCTTCAAAACTACGCAACGAATTTTGATGTGGTTTTTTAATAGATTGAGTGGTTCGAGAGGATAGTTTTTTGAATAATTTGTTAAGGTTTGGTTCTGGCACGAATCTGCGGTAAAAACAATATATCTTTTTCATACAATTAAGTATTGTATTATGTTAATTATGTATATTATGCTATTAAGAGATATGCGATCCATTTATAGTTGCCACAACCAGCGTCGAACATGCGGCCATCGAGACGGTCTCTTTAATTGAAACGATCGATGATAAAATCAGCAGGAAGGTTCGATAACTTACGAACTTCTTGTTAATTACAATGGACTAGATTGTATCAACAATTTGTTATTTTACAAGTTACTTATAGTGGACATCGTGAGCGCCGCGAGCTATTAGTTATTACTATCTATTGCCCGCAAATTCATAACGTGGAATTTTGAGAGCAAACCTTAGAAAATTATACAAAAAGTCCATCCTCTTGAAATATTCTAACATTTAGAAAAAACCGCATCAAAATCCGTTGCGTAGTTTTGAAGATATAAGCTCACATAGGGACATACATATAAAAAATATCGACCGTTTTATGGTAAGTAAAAAAGTTTGTTTCGAAGCGAAAACTCTATAAGCCACATGGAGCAGTTTTGGTAGGCAAAAATGTAATTGTTGTTTTGTGTTACCTCATAACTTTTAACTGGGCGAAGCGATTTTAATTATTATTTTTTTAATTGAAAGCTGATGGTTTCCATCTGGTCCCACTGGCACCAGGTCAGGATCTGATGGTTATCTTGTTAAAAAGACTTTGCTTTTCCAATCTAACTGTACGAAGTTACGGGCAAGAGTTTACAAAGTTTCATTAAGTTTTTATATACTTAAATAACCGTTTCATCCGTCTTTATTTTTCACATAGTCTGAGTTGATACTTGATCGGTTTGAATGGTTAGTAGGTATGCACGTATTGCACGCCCGCAGACGTACAGGTCGATGACTGCAATTCGTCAACTTGCAGACATGTCACCGCACTCAGACATTTTGCGACATACTACACTTTATTGAGATTTATTGATCATTTATTAATTGTAGTCGTGGGTACGATTCCAAGTTAGTAGAAATAAAGCACACAAATATTGCGTCTGGTGGATCTATGTAGGTACACTCTATATAGTAAGTTTATGTCCTTTTAAGCTGTTTATTTAAGGTGTTTTTAGTTTTTTTTATACCTAGCACAAAATAAAACTTACAATTCTTATAACTAAATAAAATACACAAAAATTAGAAACTAAAACTCTAAACTTAACTTAAACTATTATATATAGACGTGTGGCAGATTAATGTCCGTTAATGTCCGGAATAAAAGATCCGTTACTCGGCAACAGGGCCCTGAGTCGGGTATTTTAATGGTGTCACGATTGTACCATAATGGTACCATTATGGTGCAATTGTAAAGTTTTTGGTAGTCTACTATTAATGTCTTGTCATAGCGGTGTCATTACGACTTCATCATTGACTAACAATTGTCAAAGTGACATAAATTGCTAGTCCCGTACACAATTGCTTCACAATTGCAATTCAATGACTGAAATGTTTCGGTAGTCTGCTATTTTGAATTTGACAGTAATATTTTGAAATTGTCCTGTGTCGACAGATTGCCATAAATAAAAAATAGATAGATAGAAATATTAGAAATTGTTCTTTGTAATTTATTGCAATTTCGGATCTCCTAAACTTAACATTGCTTTTTATACTAATAAATAGTATGTACAAATATATCTAAACGAAGTCTAGCATGATTAAATGTTTAAATTTATTAGTAGTTTTTCGAAAATCACTTCGACTAACGCATTTTTTAAAAACGGCAACACATACATACCATTCTAACACAATTCATAGATAAAAGAGACCGAAAATTCAATGCATAGATAAAAGAGACCGACAATTCTATTACCATTGAACGACCGTTATGAACGCATATAGCAGACTACGGACATTTGACTTCAATTGCAACGGTATCGTGCCGGTATCGTGCCGGTATGACAATTGCTCCAAAATAGTAGACTTGAGCACCAGTCGTGATGTCGGTAAGGAATCACAACGCCGATATTCTGCAACGTCCTAGTAGTACTAAATGATCTTATTCTTATAATTCGGTCATTTAACATCCCGTCCCATATCCCAATTGTTTATTGACACCCCATTTTGATAACCTTAAACGAAAAAGCTCAGAGTAGGGTGACATTAAAGGGCTATAAAAAATTATAAAAGGGACAAGGACCACCGATAATTATAAAAGCAGTATTATGGTTTGATGTAAAGTATACGAACGTGACCTGTGAATAGAAGTTCTACGACACGTGGCTAACATAAAGAGGTTGAGTGTTAATTATATTGCTGTACTATATCCGCACATCCGGGTATATAATATTACTATATCCCTTATAGTAATATTATATACCTATATATATATATATTTATATATATACTAGCTGACCCGACAAACGTTGTTTTGCCATACTAAAAAAAAAAGTTTGAAAAATAGATGTTGGCCGATTCTCAGACCTACTGAATATGTATGTAAAATTTGAGAAGAATCGGTCAAGCCGTTTCGGAGGAGTACGGTAACTAACACTGTGACACGTGAATTTTATATATTAGAAGATGTACTTTGTCTTATAACGGTCCACCTCTTAGGATTTTCAAGCGCGTTTTTTATTTTTGAACTAAGCTAATTATTACTGACATAGGTACTTAAGATAAATATCCAAGTAAATGTTTTAGAGATATTAAAATATATCTGTACTAATTTATATAACTAATCTAGTATTAATTAGTTGTATAATGTATTACTTAAATTCACTCTGAAATTTTTTATCAAATGATGAAAATAAGAATCAAAAGTAAAACTACAAACAGTAATACGGTCATTTTGGTTTCTTTGATATACGGGACCCTAAAAACTACAGATTCAAGTTTTTTAAAAAGCTACGTGCACCCTATTCATTGGTGAAGTATTAAAACGTATAAAGATGGTTGATAATTTCTCAGAACTCCGTATTGAGTCTCGCATACCTATGGTTGCGCGTATTTAAGACTTAATTAAGTAATAATATAACGCAATTAGCTCCAAGTTATTGGAGACACAAGTTGATAACTTGTTTTTAGAGTTCCTTACGTAATAAAGACCTTTTATAGTCATTGGGTGTCCGCGTAGTGACGAATTAAGATTACATGTATTACATTTTTTGCTAGAACTTTTAATAATATTTCTCTAATAGCTTGATCTATAATTTCACGTAATTGATTACACTTTTCCAGGGTGCTGAAAAAGCCTGCTTAGGGATTTTTTTTTCAACGTCTTCTGGTCCCTATCTAAGCTTATATGCTTGTGTTATGGGTAACAGAATACGGATAAACTACATATACTACTTTTCTTTTGCAAATACATACTTATAATACATGGAAACACTCAGACGCAGAACAAACATTTGTATGACATTTATAAACATCACACAAATGATTGTCCTGAGCGGGAATCGAACCCGCGACCTCGTGAACGGCAGTCCGTTACATGAACCACTAGACTACGAAGCCCGTCAATCATAATCTCTCTCAAAGTTTTAGCCCGAAATTTTACAGAGATAACATCCTCTGTGAGAGACTTAAAACTCGGATTAGAAGTAGACCATAATCCCTCTCAAAGTAGAGACCTAACAGTAGGACGTGAATAGGCTGGAGAGAGAGAGAGAGAGAGAGAGAATTACATTTTTAATCTAAATGCCGTACATTTGGGTAAGTGCGTCTCAAACTTGACTGTTTTTTTTATAAAAGCTTTGGTTGCATACAGCGCGAGCAAAAGACATTTTAGAGGTCATACGACAATGTAACCAATTCGTGTTACTAGTTATCGCCGATACGAAATCTGAGTCGGGCAAAAACTAAAGATTTATTAGTAAGAAAAATTAATAACTACTTGCTCGCCCTGACTTCGTATTAGATAGATAGTAGAGGATTTATACTAATATTTATCACATTAACTTGTTGCAACGGTTTTGAATAAGATGCGAGCCTAATATCGTTTTCTCGTTTTAATCTCTCTGCCAAAATGTCTATCTGTTAGTTTTCTATTATTCTATTACTTATCATAACTTAATGAATATTAAGTACTTATATAAAAATCCCTTTTTACATGTGACGTAATTCACGAGCAGCCCCTTAGCATTCAGTCAATACAGTTTCACGGTTTAAATCAGTATTATGTAATGTATTATGTAACTTTAGTAATGCCGCAACAGACGAAGACTTATATGAATTTTTATGAAAAAACCTGTTTTAAAAGCCCTCCATTGTTTTACTTTCTTGTATTAAAATCTTTGTCTGATACCACTCAAAAATATTTTAGATTATAATCATTATGAGATATATCCGTTGCCAGCTATTTATAAGTGTAGAATTTCTTGCGTCATAGTTACACAGTAATGTATTAGTAAAGTAAGATAAATATTAAGATTAAGGTTTTCGTGGTACAAGTATAGCCTCGGGATACGCTTTCTAGTTCGTAGTATTTGAGACAAGTATTGTTTTTACTTAAGTTATAAGACGTAGCGATTTTATATACCCGGTACATATTTTAAATAAGGTTAATTATTGCTTTGTTGGGATCACTTGCAACCAATATACCTCTTTCCAGCCCATTAACGTCCCACTGTTGGGCACAGGCCTGCTCTACTTTGGGGATTACGGTATTCTGTGCCGCCCTCATCAAGCGTGTTAGCACAGAGTTTACTTTCGAGTTTTCCGTGTCTCGCAAAGTATGTTATCTGTGTGATCTGTCCATAGGCTTTTACTGCATGCTGGGAAGGAAATGGAGTTGTGACACTTTTATTCTTAATCCTTCACCAAACGTTATGTATAAGTATGTAGTTAAATCTATGTATTACACATATAATCACTTTGCATAACCTCAAAGATAACCTAAACCTTCTGTTTCAGCCAACTTATTATCAGTTAGTTCAT
Source organism: Orgyia antiqua (assembly GCA_916999025.1). Classification (NCBI taxonomy): domain Eukaryota; kingdom Metazoa; phylum Arthropoda; class Insecta; order Lepidoptera; family Erebidae; genus Orgyia; species Orgyia antiqua. Next base: position 18,791,171 of record OU779867.1, read on the forward strand.
CTGTTAGCGAGCTGTATCTCATTTAGTTACGTGTTAAATGAGTTGAAATTCTCATAGAATGTGTATGTGTAAATAAAAATAATATTTACACTTATGCAGCTGAAACAGTGGCTTTATCTGCAATAAAAATAATAAAAATATGGTTATCACTTAATTTAACCTATACTTTTAGGGCAATATACTTATTTGAGATGCTTTCATATAATCTCATCACTACTTAGGTTGAGTTTTGCTCTCAGAAAGCGAGATAATTACACATTTGAATGGATTTTTTTAATTCTTACCTTCACGCTAATGGCTACCTCTTATAACATAACCCACTACGCTTACTACCTATTAAGTCCATGTATCTCAGATATTCCCGATGTTCATGTCTTCAACCAGGAATGTATTAATTTTGAATAGCCGGATCTCTCAAGCCCGTCTTTATTCTCATGTCAGGATCTCTTGACGTCTGTCAGACCTTCCTGGACCTGGTACTCATGTTTTTGCAAATTGTACCTTGTTTAATATCTTCGATTACCATCATCTAGTGTACTCGTATAAGCGTAGAGATAATATAACTTTTTAAGTAACGAGAATTACGCAAAAATGGCGAAAGTTTGCATTTGTGTGTATGTATATTATGTGTATGTTACGTCTTCAAGCTCTAACAACTTATGAGATTTTAAAGTAGTAAGATTTATAAATTAAAGGTTGACTTTAATCCCAGCAAAACAATATTCACATAGAAATTCAAAATTAGTTTTAGTTTAGAGAACATAGATGGCGTTTGTGTCAGATTAGAAGTCACTATCGATTTGTTACCGCCCTTTTTATTGTTATTGTACATATCATCAACTGTTTCACCGTGGATAACACTGAGATTTGGCAGTATTTCTTTTTTCAAATATAAGCAAGTATGTTTCTTTTTACTAATATATACTTACTAATGTATTTGAACATTTTGAGCTTGTCTTTTGTCTTTTCGTCTCTTGTATAACTAAAAGTTCTGTTTATACTCCGTTTTAATTTTTTGTCATATTTAAGTAAAAGTATAACAAATTAACGGAAATACTTTCACTGTTCAACGGATACTATATTTGATAAAGAAATAAAATAGACTAACACTTATTTATTATATTGTTTAGAATAAGTCTTATTTATAAATAAGTACATATGCAATATATAAATATTGTAGACAAAGTTGTAGATGTCAATATCCATATTATTTGTACAAATAATTGCCCTAATTAGGAATCAAACCTCCATTTATTCGAATAGCTATGTGTCACGTCTAAAAGCATATCGGTAGTACAATACTACCTCTGTGTATACCTACTACCTCATACCTTATCAAATATTTAAAAAAAAACACCACATATTTTAGTAAGTATTATTAACATTACGTGGTAATAACACGGGAATTGAGCCTATAATTTGTGTTCAATTATGTATTAGTGAGAGAATACCTTAGAATGTGTAGAGTCATCTATTTAAATGATAATAATTTGATACCGGAAGGGAACAGCTAATAATGCAATTAAATGTTGTTATTTTTATTGTATAGATTGTTGCCTTGTTGCTTAGTCCGTAATGACTTATGTATATATGTAATAATAGTGCGAAAAGTGTCCGTAATGTGACGGACAACAAGAATGACAAGTGTAACCTTCCCATATCTAGTCCGCGAGCATTGTGACAATCCGCAGAAGGAACCACGTCGCATGACCAGCGAATTGATGAATGAATTCAGCCAAATCTCACTGCAGTATGCAGACATCTTATAGTGACCCAAAATGACGAGATAGGCAAGAGAATGATGATGATGCCACCACCACATAACTGTTTTTATGCTTAGCCATTATCAAAATTCATAACTTTATAGTGATGGGAAATAATCTGTAGGTTTTGATTAAATATAGGCACTTAATTAAATTTCTCTCTACTTATTTTCGCGTCATACTTAAAATAAATCTTTGACATCACATGAAAGTGATAAAGTCGTTAGTTACAGAATATACAACCAGTTCTATACAACTATTATGAACAGAAATACAATCTGCTGATGCCCTGAAGGCATAGCGTAATGGCGTAATTGCAGTCTCGTTCACGCATGCAATAGATACCCTTCTTCGAGATGTTTTCAAGATAATAGTGCAGGTTATTGAAGTTTATAGCCTTGGGACATATTATTTTATGTAAATTATTCGTGTTGCGGTGTAAGTTACTAAACTCCTCAAAAACAGCTCGACCTATTTTTATCAAATTTCGTGTGCGTATTGGGTAAGTCTAGGAATCGGTCAATATAATATTAAATTTTTGATGTGGTGATGAATTAAGAATACAAGTGTAACCACCCCATTTCCTTTCCAGGGTGCTGTGAAAGCCAGCTAAGGAATATTGTACACAGATAACATCCTCTGTAAGAGACGGAAACTAAACTCTATTACACACCCGATCAGCACGGCATATTAGGTATTAATGCCTCCCAAAGAGGAGGAGGCCTGTGCTCAACTGCAGGACGTAGAACTGGATAGAGAAAGAGAGACGATGTTCCAGCAAATACGCGAATGAAGCTCGGGGACACAGCTAGTATATTTATAAGTTTTTACTGACTAACATAACTTACTTCTAAATATACGCAGCTTAGACTATTTAATTATCCGACATAGAAAAGTAGAAAAATAAATACTTTTTAACTTGACAAATAACAACTGAGGCAGGATAATAGTTTTCCTAAGTCTGAATTAAAACAAAGCAATTTTCGAACGTAACTTTTTAATTGTTAAAGATGAAAAAATAATTCCATTTTCAAAAATATTCTTGAATTAAATTCCATTTTACATCTTGTATTGTAAAGATATGCATCGGACTTTTGGCAAAACCATAAATTTGCATATATTTTATATTAATGTAAAGTATGTCTTAACTTTACGCTATTTGGTTTACTTTTGATTGTGGCATTTAAAAGCTTGCTATGCTTTTTGCAAACATAATAATGTCTTTATAAAACACCTTATATTTATATAAATAAAGTTCTTTATCAAACTATTGTATGTTAAAGTTAAGTTTGTTAAGTTGTATTCAAATTTCGCAACGTTATACGCTGACATCTCAATAGATGGCGGTGTTGTTTTGGTTTGTTTGTTCCGCTTGATAAATGTACATAGTTTATGTTTGCTTGTATGGGAATGTTGCGGTATAGTACATTATCTTATTCACGATATCAGAAACAAGATATTTTTACTGAGACTGGGTGTTTTCTATCAAAAATAGTAGATTGTACACCAAGGGGATAAAGCACTGTATTATGTCACGGGCGCGATATTGAATCCTGAGCGTACGAAGGACTCCAGATTTAACTCCCGAGCGTAGCGAGGAGGTTTTGAGTTGATTAAAATGGAGTCCTGAGAGCAGTGAAGGATTTAAGCGCGCCCAAGGCAAATCAGTTTTATCCCTACTCTACTTTTCTCACCTTTTGCGAGACAATAAAAACCAAGGCTACTAAAAAGTATTTTATTTATTAAAATACTATTTTCATTACTAATTATATATAATTGGCAAGTTTTGTCTGATATTGATTGCACCGTATTGAAATACTCGCGGCTTTTGTTTTAAGTATTGATTTTTTTTCGTTCGGCTTGCCGTGGCGTGGCCAGCTCGATTTTCGAATAAGTTCGATTTTCAAATAAAAGAGGCGCGGCGCGCGCTGCCGTCCACCTCGCGCGATTTTGACGAAATTAGAGTTTAAATGCATAACAGTAAGAACTAAGAGAAGTGAGAATCACATTACTGCCCGGCGGGTTATAATGAAATTCAGTACAACATTACACCCCGGCAAAAGACAAGGGCTATAATGATTTACTTTGAGTAAGGTTTGCATGATATATAATGAGGCATTGTCGAGCAGGTGGTGTGAAAAATATTTTAATGAAATTCTATACTTCAAAATTATTACCAAAGTGGTATGCGTATGTGTTCAAAAGTGTGTATGTATTTTTACGCAAAAAAATATACTTCTTTGACGACCTGCAAATCGGTGTCAGATTATCTTTACTTATAAAGTCGTTATTTTTGTATATCCCTATGTAAGAGTTATCTTTAAAACTACGAATTTTCTTACGGTTTTTTTTAACAGATGCTTAGATTTGTTCAAAAATATGTTATTTTGTGAATCATTTGATAAAGTTGGTTTCTTAAACTGCACGCAAACGAAATAGCGGACTGCAGCTAGCCTATAACTAAAATACAATAAAATAAAACTTAACATGTCCTCATCTTTATTATTTCTAGTAAAACCAACCAAACCTGTTTCTACATACAGATAGACGGTATCTATAGTAATACTAGCTGACCCGGCAAACGTTGTTTTGCCATACTAAAAAAAAAAAGTTTGAAAAATAGATGTTGGCCGATTCTCAGACCTACTGAATATGCATGTAAAATTTCATAAAAATCGGTCAAGCCGTTTCGGAGGAGTACGGTAACTAACACTGTGACACGTGAATTTTATATATTAGATTATAAAGCTGAAGAGTTTGTTTGTTTGTTTGAACGCGCTAATCTCAGGAACTACTGGTCGGATTTCAAAAATTCTTTAAGTGTTAGATAGGGCATTTATCGAGAAAGGCTTTAGGCTATATAATATCACGCTAGCACCAGTAGAAGCGAAGCAGTAGTGAAAAATATTGCGAAAACGGGGAAAAATTTCTAAATTCCACACGGACGTAGTCGCGGGCCTCAGCTATATTTATATATAAGTTTACACCATTTATTCCATTTTTATTATCTTTAGTCAATAAATACGGTGATATATGTACGGAAACTGTATAATATGGCTGTGAATCTACAATCCTTATATAGCGATTATTATCTTTTACTATAAAAACTGCTTTATATATAAATTTAAGGCGCAAAATATATTTATTTATGAGTGCTACACTGTCTCATAAGAATAAATAAATAAAGGTTAAGTACGAGTTGGATTCGCACACCAAGCGTTCTGCACCATTTCCATTATTAGTATTGAATAACGATATTATGAAATCAGATAATACGGAATACGGGCAGGAGAATAATGATAATAAAATAATAATAAATTTTCATGGACAATCCACACAACGTCTTCTGGTGCCAAGCTAAGCTTATTATGCTTGTGTTATAGGTAATAGAATACGGATATAATACATAATAAACTACTTTTCTTTTGTAATACCAACTTATAATACATAGAAACACCCAGACGCAGAACAAACATTTGTATGACAATTATAAATATCACACAAATTATTGTCCCTAGCGGGAATCGAACCCGCGACCTCGTCAACCACTGGACCACGAGGCCCGTCAATGATGATGAGTACTTGTTGTTGTAGCATCAAGTGACATCAACTGATATAAGTACACAAACTGTGAAAATTTCAACTCAAAAGGCTAGAGTTATCGTTGTTTCGGAGATACAGCCTGGTGGCAGATGGACGCACAGCGAAGTCTCAGTAATAGGGTCTTGTTTTACCTTTTGGTACCGAACCCTAAAACCAGTAATAAAAGGCGGTAACATAACGGTAGCGACTTCTAACTTGACAGCAACGCCATCTAGGAGTATTGGTGTGGTACAGAAGTACGGACCCCTAAAATTACATACAAAAAAATAGTTAGTCAACCCTATTCAGTATCGATATCGATACGGGTTTAAAAATCACTTAAAATTATAATTCTCTACAGGCTGTGGATTGTAAAAAGCTTTTAATGTAATTAAGGATAACAAATTGTACGATAAAGTTAGCGCCTTGCCATCCGAGTATTAATTTAAATGGATTTACGCTTAATGACACTAAGCTGAAGACTTTTGAATCGAGTTCCTCGGATATCGAATACCTGGATATTGATATTGAATCGATATTGTATGTTTGGGCGTCCAGGTGTATCGACAATGTAAACGAGATCGTTTTCAGATTTTAAGTATAATTAATATAAATGTGAACAACAATACAGCCAATTAATCAAAAATTAATCAAAATGTTAATTTCTTTGTAGAATTGGAACCATTTGCTAATTGGAATGTATTTGGTAAACAATTTTAACAGAATTGAAAAGCAATAAAATCAGTTTGGCATTATAAAATTTTATTATTTTAATGACAACCTATATAAATATTATAAAGCTGAAGAGTTTGTTTGTTTGTTTGAACGCGCGCTAATCTCAGGAACTACTGGTTCAAATTTTTAAATTCTTAATGTGTTATATGAAATGTCTATACGTTGTGTGAAATGTCCATAAATATTTATTTATATGTATTATATTCCATTCATCAAGACAGGCTATAGGCTATTTAACATCACGCTGCGACCAATAGGAGCGAAGCATAACTGAAAAATGATGCAAAAACGGGTAAAATTTTCCAAATTCCACGCGTACGGAGTCGCGGGGAACAGCTAGTCTCATATAAATCACTAATTGCTAAGATGTAAACACCAATATATTGTATGCAATAATATTAATTGATCGACTTTGTAACTCGATAGCCGGACAAAAAGTACTTAAAATTAATTGCGACAAACCGATTACTAAGTTTTATTTGAATATAATTTACGAGCCGACAAAATAAAACCTTTTTTAATTATTATTGTGTTATAATTTATTGCAGATAAAAAATAAACTTAAAAAAGTATTTACTTATTTCAAATTTCAAGACTTAAATAAAAAATCAAAATAAATAAATATTCATTCATTTCTCACAACGTCCTCTTGTCCCAAGCTAAGCTTAAATGCTAAAGTATGTAAAGTATTAGTCATTTTATAATGTTTTCCATCACTTAACAACAAATCGTCAACTATAAAAAAGCCAAATAACGTCCTAAACATCGAGATTAAAATTCATACACATAATATAAAGTTAACTGTGTAATATATTACTAATTATAAATACTTTTACAAAACTACGCAACGGATTTTAATACGGTTTTTTTTTACAAATATACTTTTTGCTTAATTTGTCAAAGTTTGGTCTTTAAATTCCACGCCTACGAAGTCGCGGGCCACGGCTAGTGAATTATAAATACTTATTACATACTACGAGTAGCTGTGCTCCACACTAAAACCCGCGGTAAAATGGATAAAAATTTTGTTCGTTTTTACCATCTCACGAGAACATTGCATTCTTTCAGGATAAAAAGTAGAATAACAGTAGGTACTATAATTTATTCTGTTACTATCTGATACTATACTTTATTGTAGAGTTTCATCAAAATCCATTCAGTAGTTTTTGCGTCAAAGAGTAACAAACATTCAAACATCCATACTCACAAACTTTCACATTTATAATATTATTAGGCTTAGGATACTTAATAAAGTTATATCAGTAAGAAAGTGCTATATTTTCGAAATACTCAAAAGATACCACCAGAAGATAGTCCCTTATCTTCCAACGACATCAAAACGTTTAAATTTTTGCCCTTTACCCAAGTTTAAAACATATTTCGCCCAAAAACAATACAAGTGTATTAGCCCCATACATCTATACTTATAATAAATCTGTAGAGAGGTCAATTCTGTACATGAAATATATTTTCGAAATAACTATCAGGGGGTGATTATTGATAGATACTGATGCCAAAAATGCAATCAGTAAAATTTTTGTCTGTCTGTCTGTCTGTCTGTCTGTCTGTCTGTCTGTCTGTCTGTCTGTCTGTCTGTCTGTCTGTCCGTCTGTATGTTCCTTATAGAAACAAAAACTACTCGACGGATTTTAACGAAACTTGGTACAATTATTCTTCATACTCCTGGGCAGGTTATAGTATACTTTTCATCACGCTACAATCAATAGGAGCAGAGTAGTGAAGGGAAATGTTGGGAAAACGGGAAAAGGTGCTCCATTTTTTAAGCTTCCGTCGCGTGTGCAGCCTTAATGGTTAAAGTTACATAGAAATCATGTATGACGGAAATATTCTACATAAAATTGTCTAAAAAATATCCCGCAACAGCACATATCTATATTTTATGGTTGACTCACAATAACACGTGTAACTCCTGATAGCTTAGCAGTTCGTTCATTCTGATTATATTTGTTTATTCTTACGTTTATAATACTCTCACTCAAGCAGTAGTTAAAAATGTTGCAAAAACGGGGAAAATTTCCTAAATTCTACGCGGACGGAGTCGAGGGCAACAGCTAGTTTATAATAAAATAGACAAGCAACACAAAGTTAAAAACATGAATAATAGCAGGTTTAAGAAAACTGTTACTAATTGGCTGCAGAAATACAATTGATATGACTGAAAATATGATGATAATGAGTAAATGACACACACAGAAACATACAAACATATACAAACAAACAAACAAACAAACATACATAAACATACAAATATATACAAACAAGTTATATATTTAAGGTCAATAAAGATATTTCTATTCTATTTCTATAAATACTTATTTTATGTGCATACTGATTATTAAAACCTTGAAAAATTATGTAGTTTACTAAATGAAAGCCCATACAAAATATAATACAATGCTTTCTATAGAAATATCGATAACAATCGTAGGCGCATACAAATCAATAAATAACATACTTAATGTGTTTTGAGTGATAAAACGTGTAACATGTCTGATTTATTCACAATAACTATAAAAAATATTGAATAAACATTAAAAACGAGTAAAAAACTACATTTTTTGGCTATCTTTACTAAAAGTTGTTTGGTGAATTATTATTTAGACTAAGTAGAGAAGGAACATTAAATTATTTAGGCGTAAAAAGCCTTTTTAACCGACTTTAAAAAAAGGAGGAGATTCCCAATTCGTTTATATGTATATTTTTGTTTTTTAGGGTTTCGTACAAACCCTTATAGGATCACTCCGGTGTCTGTCTGTCTGTCTGTCAAACTTTTTTTACTCAGCAACGGCTGAAGGTATCAACTTGAAAGTCATACGATATGTAGATCTACGCGATCCCTTGCTGCAAAAAATACAGTCAACCTTCCACCTCTACGCATTTAAAAGATATAACCGAATTACGACCATTTTTAAGAATTTTTCGACTTATGCTAGGGAATCAAAATTCACAGGTTACTTCCCGTTGCCCTAGAGCCTTGAAATTTGACATAGATCAAGTCTATATAGTGCTGATACAGGGAAAATCCAAAAACTTATAATTTGTCATCACATCACAAGTAAAAAAGTGTTTATACTAATACCAACTTATGAAGTAGCTGAAATGTAGGCGATTCCCTATATTTCAACCACAAAATTAAGTTGGTGAGTTGTTTTGAGTATAAATAAATGATTATTTGAATGCAGTTACTTATGTTTATATGTCTAGTAGGTACGAAACCCTAAGTGTGCGAGTTTACCTCGCTCTTGACAGGTTTTTTTTTATGTTTGTTACCTCATAAACTCATAACTTTTTACTGAGCGAAGCGATTTTAGTAATTCTTTATTTATTTGAAAGCTGGTAGTTCCCGTGTGGTCCCATTGGTACCAGGTCAGGATCTGATGGGTATCTCCTGAGAAATCGAGGAAAACCCTCAAATTTCGAAGGCATACGAAGTTGGTTGAACGTTGTTGGTTTAAAAAAAAATACTCAGTTATTCTTACCAATTCAGTGTTAGAAACCCTGTCTCGTACTTTCTTCCTGTTTTTAACTGATGTTTGAAAATACGTCAGTCTGGAAATATGTTTATATGACTGTATCGCGTGACAGTTACATATAACTAGCTGTTGCCGGCGACCCCGTCGCGTGGAATTTAGAAAATTTTCCCCGTTTTTGCAACATTTTTAACTACTGCTTCGCTTCTACCGGTTTGAGCGTGATCTTATATAGCCTAAAGCCTTCCTCGATAAATGCCCTATCTAACACTGAAAGAATTTTTTAAATCGGCAAAGTGGTTCCCGAGATTAGCGCGTTTAAACAAACAAACAAACTCTTCCGCTTTATAGTTACAGCCTTACTACTTCTCTTCTGGCGTGATGATAGTCTGTGTGTTACTTTGTTCTATACGACAAAGGTGTAGTAATAGCTTAAGAATACCAAAAAAAAGTTCTCGTATAATCGCCAAATTGTGTAATTGTCGCTATCAATTTTCGTTTTTAAGTTAAGTTTAGTTGTGTACTTAGAATCGGTACCATTAAAAACTTTCATGTTAATAAATCAAATTATGGTGGAAAAAGTGAAAATGCCGCAAGTGGGACTTGAAAATATAAACTCATGCGAGTAACAGATATGGTGGTTAATTTGAAAGTGTTGCAAGTAGACCGCAATAAGCTCAGTTGGAAGAGCTTCGGAACGGTATACCGAGGTCGTGGGTTCAAGTCCCACTTGCGGCTTTTTCACTTTTTCCACCATAATTTGATTTATTAAATAAAAAGCATAGCATGTCAAATGCAAAAATTAATAAATTAAACTTTCATGTTTATAATATTAATAGGATTCTATTATCATATAGTACGGAACTCTTATAATTTGACTGGTTCTTATATCGTTATCGTGTTACAAATCCCTGCGTCGGTGGTCACCTTCCCAATGACTACCTCTCTTGTTACATTCTTGTCAGGCTTCTGTCTGTTTACCTGTCGGATTAATTAAAACTAAAACGATCCTTCTAAGATTAGTATCGTGTGTCTATGATCCTTTTTGTTTTTTTTTATGGAAACTTTTTTTTTTAATTCTTTTTTCTTAAAACTTAGGGTGTAAATGTTGTGCCTAATGCCAGGTAGATATAATTAAGCATCGGTTATCACAATGATCGGGTAATTCGTTATCATTTTTGTGAAATCTATAAAAAAATTTGTAATACAAAACTATTTAAAAATATTGTAAATAAATATTTTCTTGTTTCTAAGAATAGAAGAGTCGTTAAGAAGTGATTTTAATATAGTTTTGTAGTTTAATTTGTACTTTAGTTTAAAGTATGTAAAAGGTTTCTTGCTACAGATTTTAAATATTTAGGGACATCTCGAACAATGTCCTCTGATCTGTCTGTTATCTGCATAATCTGGTTCACAGAAATAGGGTGTTGACATTTGAGTTTTTAATCCGTCTCCACACGGGAAAAAATCGTTATTTTTACTTACAAAACAAAGTCGTTATTTTTGTATTTATGTGATTTTGAATCTTCAAAACTACGCAATGGATTTTGATGCGATTTTTTATAATGATAGAGTGGTTTAAGAGGATGTCTATTTCTATAATTTGTTCAGATTTTTTCTAAATTCGATCGAAGTTGTGGGCATCAGTTAGTCTCATTATATTTCGAAGTCTATGAAATATCTATTATTTTGTCACTTTAAAAGCGAATTGTTTACATTTAACACAACTTTTGATGACTTAATTTGTTTAAATAAGCCGTATTGTTTTATTTTGTTATGGTTAAAGTTTTTGCTTCCCATAGTAAGCTGCAGGTGGTTAACTTATACCGACTAAGACATAAATGTTTATAATTAATGACTTAACTAACACTATTACAGAAACTCAACGGGAGGTTGAATTAACTTCATTTAGTGTTAGAAACATCCACATATTAAACTTTCTTTTAATAACTAGAATAGATCAAGAGGATGGCTTTTTTATATAATTTGTTAAGGTTTGGTTTTTAAATTCCACGCGAACGAAGTTGCGCGTAACAGCTAGTAAATAATGTGAGTGATTTATGATATTGGTTTAAATATTAATTTTTTTGGTAAGACCAAGTTAAAGTTTCAAAAATTATTTTTAAAAAATGTTTGAAATAGTCAATTAGCCCGGAGTCTTATATAATGCTCGTAGTCTAAGATTTTTTTATTGTATATAGTAGGTTTTAAGGTACAAAAACCTACCAGTTAACTTTTTTTATGGAAACCTAAGTTTTTATGGAAATGATCGAATACTTGTGCGTTTAAAAACAGTAATGGTTGTTGTCTGCTGTTACTGTAGATGTTTAGACCACAAACTGTTATAATAATGAGTACAGTTGACCACCAACTGTCGTCACCTGCTGTACACGTTGTGTTATGGCCTTGTGGTCTGTCCTCGTATATCTTACTCATTGTAGAACTAAATAATATATATTCACATAGTAGGTAATCTTCTCTGTGAAAATCGAACTCTATACTTCAAGTACGGCAGTTAGTTACACTATCAAAATTCCTATAAAAGATTTTAAAACAATAAGATAATTTAGTTTAAGCAAAAGATAGCTAGGACACCCTTGTAGACTAATACCTCTCCTGAAGGAGGCTCGTACAGTGGGATTTTTATGGGCTGGGAAAAAAGAAATTGTAGTCAGCATCTTATAGAATTTTTTATACATAAACATTTGTCTGAATCGGGAATTAAAGTCCAAGTCAAAATTAATGCTAAGAATGAAAAGAAATAGGTGTGTAAGTAGTGATATAACAAGCGACCTCGCTTATGACTTTCACTATAGATATGCCGTTAAGTTGCAACATACAGACACACACTACAATTAGTAACTGTATTACATATTTTTGGCTTACGATGGCCAAAACAGATATTTTTCTCAACTCTTAAGAGAAGGGTTATGCTTTTCTTGCGTATCTTGTATATTATTACCATAAATTAGCTTACCTTGGGACCAGAGGACGTTGTGTGAAATGCCCATGAATATATTTTTTAACAACGCATAAGTATTGCAATCCGATGTGGCAATGCTGCCAGCTTTTGTATAAAAATTTTTGTAAAATAAATTATATATGAGTGTTTTTAAAATAAATGGATTTAATTTATTACCTCATATCTTCAAAACGGATAGATCAATTTTAAAAATGGTCCTGTTAACTACTCGAGAGAGAAGAGTTTGTTTGTTTATTTGTTGTTTCAACGCTCTAATCTCAGGAAACACTGGTTCGATTTGAAAAACTCTTTTAGTTTTGGATAGTACATTTATCGAGGACGGCTATAAGCTATGTAACATAACGCTACGATTAATAGGAGCGCAGCAGCAATAAAAATATTGCAAAAACGGAGAAAATTTTCTAAATTCCACGCGTACGAATTCATGGGCTAGTAATAAAATATACTCAAGTAGTTACACGGAAATCAATAAATTATTAACATATTATACGCTTACTATATTACACGTACTGTTTTGTTGCGACATAACCACATGTCCAGACTTGCTATAAATCTTGCCATAAAATATAATGTGGTATTCGAACTATTTTTAGCTATATGCGGGCAAATACAATCGCAAACTTTACTATGTCTTGAGAAGTTATCAAATTTTTTTTTTTACGCTATGCTATTTATTACTGCATACTTGGGTATAAAAAATATTGACACTGTTCTCATTCTAAATATGGACAAATTTCACAGAATAGATAAATCTATTTCGAAGGAAAATGGCAGCAAAACACGAACGGTGTGATTTTGTTAATACTACTATACAATTTTTAATACGAGAATATTATACAGTAAACATTTATTTCTTTATGCTATAAATGATCTAAAATCCTACTTAATTTGATTTTATTAGCAGCTGATAAGCTTTTATTTTTCTTGTTTATTATTTGCGATTTCCCGCTTATTAATAAACTAAGACAGGATATTCAACTGATACTTTACAGCTTTAACATTAAGGCTGTGTAAAGTCTGCGAAGCGTCAGGAAAAATAATATAGAACTATTTTTTTACCTGACATTTCTTTACAACATTTCTCAATATTTTTCTTTTTTTTAATTTTCTTTTTTTATATTTTCCAATTGTGTTTTTGTACAAAACAGTATTTCTAAGTTCATGGTTTCAAGGCCCACTTGTGAAAAACACTTTTTTGCTTTATTTAATTCGTAAAACAGTTTTATTACATGAAGTATCCGTCGTAATATAAAGTAAATATCAATGATATTGTGTCCATTGCATGAAACTAAAGCTTCAACATGCATCAAACAAGTATCGATTGTCTCATATTATTACATATCAACTTTTTTATTCCAAAGCTTTCGCCCATCGACTTATATACATTAATCATACCTGTATTTCTGTCTCAGGTATTGTTCGAGATTTCTACAAGTGCGAGAGAGTTAGAAACATATTTGGAATTGCGCGGTCGCAGGCTTTAACGCGTCAGTCGATTGAAAGCCTTGCAGTAAGACGCTGCGTCGATCGAAATTTTTTTAAATTTGTAATTTGTTAGTGTTGTGTTGTGTACTTAAGTGTGTGTTGTGTACATTTGTGTATAATTAATGTATTTTGTGTGTGTTTATTGCATTTACTGTGTGTTCTGATGGTTATTGGATCCGTTGAAGGTTTGTATTTGTTAAAATATAACCTTATTGTGTAAAATGATGAACCTTGATATTATTGTTGTGTACGAGTTAGTATTACATTTTTTGGTACAGATCGTGTCTTGAATAAAAAGCTAATTACTTAAATTCACTGAACATACTGCTGCTCTACATTGTCAGCTCAAAACTAGCACTGGCTTATATATAACCAGCCTTTAGTGAGCGACTTGATTTGCTAAAGTCTAGTTTTTGTAAAATAGCGCTCTAGAAGAATGTTACTTCTTATTAATGAAAGAAATTTTAGGATAGGACCAATGCTTTTGGACATATTCCCTACATACATCTATACAAATATCATAACGCTGAAGAAATTGTTTTTTTGAACGCGCTAATCTAAGGAAAGGATGCAAAGGGCCGATTTAAAAAAAAATTCTATGTTGGATACTTGGTACATTTATAGACGAACGCTATAGGCTATATAATATTACGCTGCGACCAGTAAGAGCTAAGCATCAGTGAAAAGTATTGCAAAAACGGGGAAATCTTGTCTAAATTCCATGCGTATGATGTCGCGGGCAACGGCTAGTAATACAAATAACTAACTCTATTTCTTTATAATATGAGTACAGTAAAAAGTCTGTTTGTTTTGGTATTAACTATACGCTGACGCTCTCGTAGAAAACGTTGTTTGTGTATTTTTCCTAATCTGACTCTTATAGTTTCTATACAAAGCAATGCAATAGTACTATATTTATGTTTTCGATCCAATTTCATAGCGGACTTTACACAGAACGTCCTCTGGTCCTAAGCTAAGCTTATATGCTTGTGTTATGTTTACCAGAATACGAATTTCTTTTATAAATACATACTTATAAAACTCAGTAGAAACATTTATATAATAATTATAAACACACAAACGATTGTCCCGTGTGGCAATCGAAACTAAGACCTCGACAATGATAATAAATAAATATAATAAATAAATAAATATTCATGGGCATTTCATACAACGTCCTCTGGTCCCAAGCTAAGCTTATATGCTTGTGTTATGGGTATCAGAATACGGATAGAATACATAAACTACTTTTTTTTTGTAAATACATGCTTATAATACATAGGAACACCCAGACGCAGTACAAACATTTGTATGATAATTAGAAAAATCACACAAATGATTGTCCCGAGCGGGAATCGTACCCGCGACCTCTTGATCGGCAGTCCGTTACATAAACCACTCAACCACGAGGCTCGTCAGTTAATAAGTATTTAAGAACTACGGTTCGAAATACTGCACTTCCCCCCGTTTTTGCAACATTTTTCACTGATGCTTCGCTCCTATTAGTGGCAGCGTGATGTTCTATAGCCTATAGCCTTCCTCGATAAATGTACTATCCAACAATGAAAGAGTTTTTCTAATCGGACTAGTGGTTTCTGAGTTTAGCGCGGTCAAACAATCAAAGTCTTCAGCTATATATTATTAGCAAAAAAAAAAAAGTTTAGAAATGTTAAAGTTGGGAAACACTACTTGAAACTGACCCCTTTTCTTTTCACATCAACTCTACTATGTTTTATTAAAAACAAATTAGTGTGCTCTAATAACTATTTGTATGAAAACATTCTTACAAGTACATGTTGTGTGAATAATTAAGATCATCAATCTATGCCACGCGTTACGATAACATCGTTATATGACAATACATCGTTAGCACATAAATGTTATAATAAATATAAAACTTATTATAAAACAAAACCATGTTGAGATATTTTTTAACACGCTTTTATTAGTAACACTCATATTTATGTGCTTTAGAATATATGTAATAAAATCTTTGAACGTGATTTTGCCACAGAAAAACGTTGGGTTAATTAGAAATCATTCAAATAAATACATGATCTGAAACGTCTACCTACTACAGCAATAAATTATATGATTAAACAATTGAACAAATATTTTTTAACACTTGCGCGACTCATTTGTTCAAATAAAACCACTTTTTACGGATTTAGACGACTTGTAGTCACCATGCTCACGGGTGAGACTCTCACCCGTGACCATGGTGACTAAAGCCAGCCGGGACAGCTAGGCTAAAGTCTCCGAAACGTCGGACTAAAATTTAAAACAAATAGATGTGTATAAATCCGTAAACAGTGGTTTTATTTGAATTGAACAAATGTTTAGTTATCACCACTCATGAAATGCAGCCTGGTGAGATTCAGATGAACAAAAAGTTTCAGTATTATGATTATGTACCAAAAGGTAGTACGTAATCCTGACGTACTACCTTTTGGTACATAATCCTAAAAAGTAAAATAAATATTATACCGTTAATCTGGCATCAACCGATGACATATACGTCAAGTATTGGACTTCAGGTGTTACATAAAATGACCGTGAATGAACGATTAATTATTTACTAAAATGTTTTAATGACAAATCTCATCCTTAACTATTATTATCAGATTACATCATCATAAAATGATTTTATATTCAAAATTCAAGAAATTAACATAGCATCAATATTCAATATACTTCGAATAAAGAGTCTGTGTTCGGAATTAAGTTTCTGTATAATATTTGATAAATAAATAAATGTTCACGCTCATTTCACGGTCGTCTAATCCTAAATTCAACTATATTACTTACTATGCTTATGTTATGGCAATGGGACTATGAATGTAAAAGATATTGTAACCACTAATTTCTATAACAACCACATACATAGAAAACAACCAAGTGTAGGAAAAACATCTGTGTTTATCACACAAATAGTTTTCTGCAGTAATAATCGAACTTAAACCTTGTGCGGCTACGCTTCGATGCCCGTCAAGATTAGCTTATAAAAGACATCAACGCGTCTCGCTGTTTAAGATTCCAGCTCTCGTTAGAAAGAAAAGAAAGTGTTTTTTTTTATTTTTTTTATACTGAAACACTTTTACTCATGTTTTATTTAATTTATATCTTACTAATTACAGTGTAGTTATATGAATACTTATAGCATATTAACTTGTGAAACTGATGTATGACTGTTGCTAACCAAATAACGAGTTTCGCCAGTCACTCTTACAGGCCAACTTTGTAGCTTTAACGTGATTATATATATAGCCTAATCCAGACTATAACCTAAACTGTGCCAATTTTATTGCAATTAACTATTTTAACATCATTTATTTTATAAACCAAATTCAGTATAAGCGAAGTGTTTAGCCATAAATACGCAGTTTTTGTTTCACTACTGCTAATAACTGTTGTAAGAAACATTCGGTAGATTATATTACGTCAACTGGATCCAAACTAAAGCATAATGGTAGTGATCGATATGATGCTACCTATTAGGCACCAAACTTTAACAAATTGTACAAAAAAACCATCCTCTTAAACCACTCTACCTACAAAAAAAAACCGCAGAATCTGTTACGTAATTACGAAGATTTAAGAAATAGCCTTGTTTTTATAACAAGTAAAGATACTACATATTTTTTAAATACATAGAATCGATATATGATTCTAAAGTTTTAATGTCAAATTACGAGTATACGTTGTAATGGCCAAAGTATACCATTTTTTAAATATTTGGTTATGAAATATAACTAAATATTAAAAAAAAATGAAAGTATTTGTAACTCTTATTGTATTACAATAATTTAATGTCATAGCAATGTCACAACAATACGGGCACAAACTCATTAAAATAAATGTAGGCACATCAGCGCCATTTTCATGATGCCATAGAAACGTCAGTGTCAACGATAAATGTGATAACGACACACAACTAGGGTTGCCACTACGTCAGAATTTGATTAATATCAAGTATGAATTGACGACGAAAAGCAGATAATGACAGGACACTTTTTGACACGCTTTTATTATCCCAACACGTGTTTATCTATGTATTACTCTGTAATCAATAAAAAATAAAAATACTGTGTTACTCTGTAATTTTCCCTTACTAACAGTAGTCGGATTGATCTGCTTGTACACAAAATAAGGACCGATATACCGGTTGTACACATGAGAGAGAATGAGCTTAACTTGGGACCAGAGGACGCCGTTGGAAATGTTCATGATTATTCATTTATTTATTTATTATAGGAGCCGTGTGGTCACACCATCGACCTTATTTCCCATGGGGTAGACAGAGACTCTCACTCTCCAGCCCATTTACGTCCCACTGTTGGGCATGGGCCTCCTCGACTTTGGAGGGATTATGGTCTACTGTGCCGCGCTGACCAGGCGTGTTAGCACAGGGTTTATTTTCGAGTTTTCCGTCTCTCACAGAAGATGTTATATATGTGCAATATCCCTTAGCATATTGCAGCACCCTTGGGAGGAGATGGGGTGGTGACACTTGTATTCTTAATCCGTCACCACACGGACAAGACAGAGACTATAGAGACTGAAATATATGTCTGACTAGCTGGCCCGGCAAACGTTGTTTTGCCATACCAAAAAAAAGTAAAAAAAATAATTTAAAAAAAATTTACTACGAGTATAAACCTCACGGAGCCCGAGATCTCTCCAACGAATGCAAAACCGTGGAAATCGGTTCGTGCGTTCTGGAGTTATAGCGTCAGGAAGGAAAATCCGACTTATTTTTATATAGTAGATTAAAATTTTGTCCAGATATTTTCTCATTTGGCAACCCTACACACAACATAACCTATTTTATACAATAACCAACTCTACTACTAAATCTTAAAGTTCAAATATCCAATCAATATTAACAATGAGGTTCTGTATTCGAATCAGGTTTACCGATATTGATATTACATCAAACATGATTTATAATCTAGACCTAATTCTTATAAAATTAAGGTTTGAATACGTGTGTTGTAAAATCCCTATGCTATTTTTGTATCGTAACTGATATGAACATGTTATATGCAATATGTATCAGGTACAAAAGTGTTAGGTTCATTTGCAGATATCGATAATGATACTAACTTACTTAATCTAACTATGATATTAGTGCAATAATAAAAAGCTGAAGTGTTTGTTCGTTTGTTTGAACGCGCTTATCTCTGGAACTACTAGTATGAATTAAAAAAATATTTTTGTGTTTGATAATAGGAAGGCTATAAGCCATTTCTTGCAACATTTTTCACTAATACTTCGCTTTTATTAGTCGCAGCGTGATTTTATATAGCCTATAGCCTTCCGTAATAAATTATGTACTATCCAACAGTAAAAGATTTTTTCAAATTGGACTAGCCGTTCCTGAGATAAGAAATAAATATTATAGATAGATTAAAGATTCATAGATAGAGTTCAAACCAAACAATAAACAAACAAACAAACTCTTTAGCTTTATAATATTAAGAATAAATTAATAAACTGAACTTAAAACTATAAAAACAAACTGCTCCATGTTGGTCGAGGACAAACACAAATCAAAATACGGAATTAATTATTAATCACTTGTCAACAATATTTGGTGATGTAATTACAAAGAGCCAATCACTTGACAGAGAATAATTTATGGGGGAAATAAACGCCCACTTTATTGATAAATCTATATCTATACTATCTTGTATTGCATTATATTAAATTATTGTAGATTTAATTTCATAAATATGGAAGAGGGAGCCTTCCTGGCACAAGTATCTTTATACTTAAAAGGAAGACTCTGATATGAAAAATGTATAAAAGTTATTGTATATGAAATAAAAAATATAAAATATAATATAAAATACTAAATTATACAGCTGAACAGTTTACTTGTTTCAACGCACTAATCTCAGGACCAATTGGTTCGAATTGAAAAATTCTTTTATCATATATAACAGTTCGAATATCGATAAAACTAGATTATATAACATCACGCTGTGGCCAATATGAGCGAAGTTTTAGTGAAAAATGCTGTGAAAACGGGGAATTAGATATAATTGGTCTTATTCATAATGACTTATCGGAGGTTTAAAAATTCGCTAAAATCGGTTCGCTAAAATTTACAAAAATTGTTATTCATAATAGTCTTTTTTCGCTAAAAAGTTTATTATCTCTCCGATAAAGTGATATTATTTTATTTTTTAAACCTCCGATGACTAATTATAAATAAGGCCATTATAATTTATTTAACGCGTACGAAGTCGCGGGCAACAGCTTTATGATAATAATATGGATTAGCTCTGCATGTGATTTTGGGTATCATTTTCATTGGTGCTCCGCTCCCATTGGTGACAGCGTGATGTTAAATGGCATAATTATCGTGACGGGCCTCGTGGTCTAGTGGTTCATATAACGGACTGCCGTTCACGAGGTCTCGGGTTCGATTCCCGGTCAGGACAAATATTTGTGTGATGTTTTTAATTGTCATACAAATGTTTGTACTGCGTCTGGGTGTTTACTATGTATTATAAGTATGTATTTACAAAAGAAAAGTAGTATATGTATTATATCCGTATTCTGGTACCCATAACACAAGCATATAAGCTTAGCTTGGGACCTGAGGACGTTGTGTGAAATGTCCATGAATATTTATATTTATTTATATTTATCTTCCTTGATAAATGGCCTATCGAGAATTTACAAAACGTAGTAAGTATTATAATCATAGACGTAGCCGACTTCTAAACTTATAGCGGCAACAAAAATACATCATCTGTGAAAATTTCATTAGTGGAGAAAGACGGACAGACATCGAATTCTCAATTACGATCCCATTTTACCTTTTAATATGGACCCTTTTTGTAACACGCTTTTATTAGTTCGGTATGTATCTATCAATGTATTAATCTATGTAACGTAATCTTTCAACGCGATTTTCACCTTCTTGCGATAGTCGGATTGATTTGAAATGTTGCATACATAACAAGGACCGATGACAATGCAATTATTTAAAAAGATATTCAGGATTTTCAAGCGTGTTTTTGGGTTTTTGAACTAAGCTAATTATTATTAAGCCTTTATAGCCTACATTACTTACAATAAAATTACTATATAAAACACATGTTGTTTTTTTATTACTTATACTAGCTGCCCCGGCAAACGTTGTTTTGCCATACAATTCTGTATAAAATAAAATTTCATTAAAATCGGTCCAGCCAATTTGTAGCCTATGTGTTATTCTGATGTATAAGCTATATTGTGGTAAAGTTTCATTCAAATCCATTCAGTAGTTTTTACGTGAAAGAGTAACAAACATCCATACATACATCCATACTTACAAACTTTCGCCTTTATAATATTAGTAGGATTATTGGCCTCCTCCAGCTTCTTCCATTCTTCTTTAAATTGTATTGTTCTCTGCCATAATGGACCCGCAATCTTTCTCATGTCATCAGACTAACGTTTTCTTACACGTTAACAAAGAAACCGTTGGATATGGAACCCTAAAAGTTTGTTAATATCAAGTCATCAAACTTGCGACAACTGCTTTACCTATTTACAACACAAGCATGTGTGACACTATTTTTAATACGTTTTGAAAGAGCAATTTAGCTTCTGCATAAAACAATATATATGTTACTTTAAACCGGATATGAGGTAAGACAGCGAGGTTGAGAAGGAAGCAGGTGTACTCTCAGCCGGCTTGTTGAGAGGGGGGTATATAAAGGCTATTTTATCCCCACTATTGTAAAAATATGCTCTTTATGTGTACATTCATTAAATTCTTTGGAGTAAATTCTGTCATATTAATAGAGTTCATATAACAGCGAGGATGTTGCCTGTTGTTAAGGGTCGAGGTAGGGTATCTACACTTTTATATAGTTCACTAGCTGTTGGCTGCAGTTTAATTCGCGTGGAATTTAAAAATAAATTCGTAATTTTAGCAACATTTTTCACTAATGCTTCGCTTCTATTGGTGGCAGCATGATTTTATATAGCCTATAGCCTTCCTCGATAAATGTGCTAACCAAAACTGTAAGAATTTTTCAAACCAGACCAGTGATTCCTGAGATTAGCGCTTTCAAACAAACAAACAAACTCTTCAGTTAGTAGTTTGTAAAACCATAGTGTTCTTATCAATCCACTTCTCCGTGCGTTTCAACAATCAGATCTAGTTGTAAACACAAAATCATTAATATAAATTGAACTATAACTTATATAATTAAAGCTGAGTGTTGTATGACGGTTGTATTCTTAACCGTATGATTTAAAAGCCTACATACTCGTAGTAGTTAGTACGTTAAAGTTCCCGTTTTTGTTCTGTGTTTGGTTTAGAGAGAGCTCTTAGAGATCTGATTGTAATGTGTTTGAACTAACGGTTAGTTAACCAACTTATAACTAGCATACTTACATAACATCGTGATAACTCATCTATGAGGTAGGCAGGGATAATAAAAAGTATTACAGTACGAAAAATATTACTATTTGTTTGGAAAAATTAGGTATTGTAAATTAAAATGAAACTAATAATTTATTTAGCGTTATGTAGAGTAGTTAAATGCAGACCGCATGAGACTGAACGTTGTAGGATTCTTTAGAAGAGCCTACACATACTATTTTATTATTAACAAGAAAGTCAATTATAATTACCTATGTATAATATTATTATTCTCAAACATTATGTATAACTTCAATTGACAATTGTAATGTAAGTAAAAGAGATAAAATAAAACCACGTAATAAAAATAGTGTAAATTTATTAGACTAAATAAGTAACATTAGTTTTGGGCATATTATTATATTGATATTTTATTTAATATTAACAATCACTTACCATTATGCATCCAGTCGGCGCGGGCGCTCTTGCCGCGCCGGCTCGATCACTATTGCTGTTTTGATACTTTAAGTTTAAGTAAGTATAAGTTGGATAGCTATAATTGGTCTATTTTTAAGTAATTCTAAATATGTAGATTTGTTTGTGAAGACTGTAGTTATCCTTAATAAATAAATAATAATAATAAATAATAAATTATTAATGATTAATCATATTAAGATCTTTACTTATTGTAAAACAAGATCTCTATTTTTGTACGTATGTAAGGTATATCTTTAAACTACGCAACGGATTTTGATGCGGATTTTCTTATATAATGTGTTAGGGATTGGTTTCTAGATTCCACGCGTCCAAAGCCACAGACAACAGTTAGTATTACAAAATATTTTTTTTAGTACAATATAGCTTATAATCTATTCTCTTTCACAAAAATAAGATCAGCTAAATAATAAAATAATAATTAACTTATATACAATACATATACATACTTGCTTGCCTATTCGTGTAACGAAATAAAGCACTGAGTTAAAAAACATTTAAATTAAATGCACGCATTGTTAATTTAAAACAAAAGCAGCTATTCCCCTTCCTTCACACCCTATGTCACAACGCTACAGCCTGTCAACTATTATACCTTTATGTTATTTGAAAACCAAATTAATTGGAAGTGTTCCCGCTGTGCAATCTATTCATCAAAAATTAAACGATTAACTAAAACCATTCCATATTATTTCCGTTATATATTGTGTCTTAAAGTATAAAACAACTGGAGTGGCTTCACACGCTGTTTTCGTTGTCACATATACTGTCAGGTCAGCGAGCTGCCGAGATAATGTGTGATGTTATCATACTATTGGGCACGGGCCTTCTCGACTTTGGGACCGATTATGGTCTAATATGCCGCGCTGAACGGGTGTGTCGTCACGAGCTTTATTTTCTAGTATTCCGTCTCTCATAGAGAATGCTAGGAAGAGAAAAGGGGTGATGACATTAAATTTATATACTTAATCCGTGACCGTACTGTATGTATTTAACTTACTCACTCACAAACATGGATTGTATTCTCATAAGTTTAGCACACAATTGTGTATTATTCCCATAGCATTATGTGAGATGGAGCGATACAAACCTATGTGTATAAGCAAGGGCACAATTAACCCATGACCTCGCCAACCATCGCACAATGCCGATCAAGTTTTGTTTGACCTTTTGTTGTGCTTGTGCGGGTCACCGGCCGGACCTTCTCGTACACAAGCTGCGCTAAACATGAAGAATTCTATGCCAGGGATATACTACATATAGCTAATAATATCCAGTTCGACGCTATAGATATATATATAAAACATATATATAACAAAATATCTATGAATATGAAACTAAAAATCACGCTTCAAAATCCTAAATATATTTTTAAATAATTGCATTGGCATCGGTTCTTGTTATGTATGCAAAATTTCAAATCAATACGACTATTGCAAGTGGGTGAAAATCCTTTTAAAGATTCCGTTACATAGATTAATATATTGCTAGATACATACTGAACTTATATAAGCGTGTTAATAACTTATTGAAATAAAAACCGACTAAGTATAAGTTAAACTCGAGCATCAAGGGTCTCGTATAGTTATTATCATAATATTTTCGTCATACTGACCCCAAATAATGGACTGAGGGCAAGAAAATTATGATGATGAATATTTTTAGTTGTAGCTTCAACTGATATAATACATAGAATATGTAATTTACAGCTCTCTAGCTATCACCGTTCCAGATATACAGCTTGGTTATAGATCCTGTTTTATCTATTAGTACGGAACCTTAACTAGAATTACTAGGTACTGGATTGGTCTTTCGGTTAGAAAGATAAAAGTAAAATAAAAAAAACAACTCATTATACGTATATCTTTTTGGCTTCAAAATTGGTAAAGTTCAGAGTTCAATAACTTTTGTATAATTCTACTATTGAAGCACTATTAAGTGTATTTTAATTAATTTATCGTGTCATGTAGCCCCAAGCACACATAAATTAGTTTCGGTACAAAAGGACAACAAAACGAATTGTTAAATTAACTGGACCCCAACATCCGGTGATCTGATTGAATCTGTGCATATAAAAACTATGGTTACTCTGATTGCGTGATCATTTATTTATTAAATAAATACGAGTAATTTATACAGCATCATCTAGTCTTAAATTAAGCACAATAATTAAAAAGAAAATAAAAGTAATATAGTATCTATATTGTGTTAAAAGTACTATGTTGTAACTGTATGTATGTTTAAATAACAAATAACTTTATATAAAATTATCTGAACCCAAATTAAGCATTATTTTGATTGTTATGGATTACTGATACCTATAGTAATAATAATTTTTATTTGAGGGGGCGGGGGTCGAGCAGTTCATGTAACGGACTGCCGATGCCGTGGCCGTTCACGAAGTCGCGGGTTCGATTCACGCACGGGACTATCATTTGTGTGATATTTATAATGTCATACAAATATTTGTTCTGCGTCTGGGTGTTTCTATGTATTATAAGTATGTATTTACAAAAGAAAAGTAGTATATGTAGTATATCCGTATTCTAGCACCCATAACACAACCATTAAAGCTTAGCTTGGGACCAGAGGACTTTGTATGAAATGTCCATGAATATAATTATATTTGTTTATTACACAGAATACATTCAAAACTATGATGATTAAGAGTCACAATTGTTATTTTTATGGTAATATTTTAAACCTCCAAGTTGAATTACTCTGTGCTACATTTACTTTTGCTCCAGTTATGATGATTGGGTTATGTATAGACTAGTTTTATAACCACGTTCCTTCATAATTACATTCATAATAAGCATTAAAAACGTGGGTACATCGTGTGTAAGCTCATTAGAAAGATCGTTGCTACATTCAGACGGATATTTTATTATGTTACATAGTTTTTTGTAACACAAATCATGCTCGCTTTATTATGTACATAATTGTATTTGATTTATTTTGTTTTAAGTGTGTAGTTAGGGAATTATTTATGGTACGCTCTGAATTGATATTAATTCTCTGGTTTTTTTTTTAATTTGCTTTCTTTTTTGCTGTGTGTCGAATTTTTTCTTGAATGTACCAAGTTTTTGTTAAGAAATGATGTGACGCTACTAATTGCTGGCTTTTAATGTCATATCCCCATCTCTACTCTTGAGTGTAAGAAACAACACAGGGATAACTATGAAAATGGACATGCGTTTTCTTGAATACAGGTACTACTGCAATCGCCTAACCCCCAGTTAAAACATGATGACTATGACATTAAGGGCCTACATCAATATTATCGTCGACATGTACCTATTAACACAGCTAGTAGGTATAGAAAATGAAGAATTAGGGATATTTTTTTTGTTTACTCAGAATCTACTAAATATATTTTAATTCCGATTTACGTGTTTCTATATATAATAGTTACTTATGTTTTTAAAGTTATTTCATTAGTTAATACGCGATAATAGACCGACAAATGAAAAAAATAAAAAATTAGAGAGGTTGTTTCGCTAAGATTTTCTATCGAGAAAACTTTTTCAATCGCGTTTCTGAGTTTATGTGATCCTAGATTATATATTGAAAAAACATATACTTAAAAATTAGAGCTCTAGCCTAATCTAAAGAAAAAATGAAAACTTCGTACGTAGAAAAATGCACGAAGCTATTTTGGTATCCTCTTAACAATATGAACAACAATTGCGTTTATTCGAAGGCTTATATCCATCAGTTGACTTTTAAAAGACGGTAAAATAATAAAAAATCCTTTTCATATTCATAACCTTGTTAATCGAGTTATTTTTTTTTGCATACCGAAAACGGTTGATCATGACGCTCTACCGACTACTGTATCTGTATATATCTGTATATACTGCTCTACTGTAAGCTGACCACCTTATTATTTTGTTAACCCATATTCTGCAAATAAATCATTTCATTTCGTTTCCACCAATACACCATGTATTGTGTGGCTAGCATATAGCTAGCATACTTGTATATTAAAAATCATTACTCAAAACTAATCTTTTATATACAAATAACAATATAAATCTATTTATGAATCTATACAACAATGACTTCCGCCCACTGACTATTTTACATATGTGTAGTTACCGTTACTGCGCTCTATGGACATTTGTGGTCGTATGTTGTCCGAGAACCGTGTGTGGTCAAATATATTCAATATTATAAAAATTACAATAAAAATAATTAACAAAGGTTTTAGTTAAAACAAAATAAATAACTAGTATATGAGGCTATAAAATCCTTGTTAAGATGGAATCTCGATTGCTTTTACGGGTTATTAGGAGCGGACTCTACTCCAGACAGACTCACAATTTAAGTATTTGTGTTAGTTATTGCTATCCCTATTCTAGAGCACCGCGAGGAACGGGACAGCTATAGATCAGCCAGATTTCACCTATAAAATCTTTGAATAAAAAAATACTTTTCATCTTCCGCTGTTTTCTTCGTGAAAAACAGACCAAATTTAAAAAAATTAACGGATTTTTATAGATGATTTTTTTTTTATTCATAATCAGAAACCGGATGTTTAAAAGTTCGCTAAAATCGGTTTGCGAAAATTGTCAAAACTTGTTATTCATATTAGTCTTTTTACGCTAAAACGTTTATTATCTCTTCGATAAAATCTCCGTTTAAACCTCCGATAAGTCATTATGAATAAGGCCGGAAGAGTATATCTATGTTTTGATAGTTTTCTGTTTTGGAAAAGTCTTACCATTTTCTCTATATTACAGAATTTTTTATTTGTTCTTCCGTATCTATTCTATTACGACAATCGATTTAACGTAATCTTTGAACGAAGTTTTTACCCACTTACAATGGTCGCGTTAATCTGAAACCTTGCATACTTATCAAGAACAGATGACAATACAATAATAATAAAAAATACAGCTATTTTCAGAATCAACTAGCGTATTTTTTTAAAGAGATGTTTTTACGTAGATATGCAAGGCAAATGTGTAATTTTGAGCACAGACTAATAAACAGGTAGAATGCAACCTAGACTACTTTTTAGTCCGGAAGAAGATGAATTCTATCGCAGCAATAAAATCATACCTACAGCACGACAAAGTTGTAAACGGAAACTAAAATATTTATTTTGTTGTTGATCGAGTACACAAATATAAAAAACATGGTGTCATAAACAAGAATATAGATGTACTTAGGGTTGCCAGTTGCCACAATTTTGCAGAATTTTGCTAAAAATATAGTTTTCTACACGCATTTATTGTTCATTATCCTTGTTCGTGTCTATCTATCTATTAATACATGTCCTTCATGAAATACATATAATGAAATTAGTCGGATACTCTTTGTAGAGTGGTCGTGAATATGGACTATTCTCTAGGGTCTCAGTCTGAACTGTCTGAACTTGAAGAGCCATTATTGCCTGCAGAATAGCCTGACAAACTACTCTGCCCACCCCACAGCAGCTCTAGCATCATGATACTCAGTATGTATATGTAAGTATAAATCTATAACGATTCGCTCCGATTACTTCAACTTTCATCTTTAGAAACCTGAATAAAATGTTATGAAAATTGACAAAAATGCAAAGAATGTATAACAGTAGCTATAAAAGTGAAATTATTAATACTAAACTAAGTATTAATGTGCAGCCAAATTACTAAAATATAACGGAAATGTTACTTAGCTCGGCATTTAGTTGTAAAACTTGTAAAGATGTATATAAATAAATTTTTATGCACATTTTTTATTTCTGTTATTCACTTATTGATGTATAGCGTCCGACTGGTTAGCTTTCTATAATTTTGAAGTGCTTATTACATTTACATAAATCTAGACGACACTTTCAGCGCAATATAAGTGATACAGTATTGTGATAGAGTAGGTAACAATATATCGCAAGGAGTTACACATAATATAGGTAAGTAGTTATCTATCATAATTTTATTCTATGATATATCGTTTCTCATTCGATTTCTCAAATTCAAATTTCCTAGTTCTTGGACTGAGCGATAATCTGCAACGATTTACTACAACTTACAACGATTTATTTATGTACATGATCAATAAAACTGCGTCAATTAGCAAAAGAACACACAAGTTAGGCCACACTGATTTCTACATAAAACCCATAGAATTAGGATATGAATTTATATAATAAAAATCACAAAATGTCTGAGTATCATTGCTCCTCATTGTTATTCTATACAGATGTTTAGTACACACAGGTATGTGAGAGATTCGTACAACAAACAATGTGAGATCGTTACAACTGATCTCTTTCATACTGTTTCCATAACATAGTCTTCAAGCTTCAGTCCGGGCTTCAATTCCCATGAAACACACAAATAACACGTCAATTTATATAAACTAATTCGTTGTTCTTTCTCGCGCGTATTTCCATCATCATTAACATCATCATCATAGCATCATGCCTTTTTCCTGTAGGGGTAGGCAGAGACTATAGAGCGCCATCTGCTACGATCCAAACATACTTTCTTGGCTTCATTCACCCTCATAAATCTGGTTCCCATCTTCTTATAATATGTTATCTTTTAAGCAAGGCGTTAAAAGGCACTTTGCAGGCCAGCGACGTGTCGCGTTGGTAGTGCTAACACTGTATTAGCTGTCCTCAGATCAGGATTATACTACCACTTAACCTCAGGTGGAGTGTAGTCATTTGTCTACTCCTAGCCATAAAAAACAAACAAACATAATTACTCTTTTATTTTATAGAATAAAAGAACGCCAAAGTTACCATAGGGCTCCTGTGCAATAATTCACCTCTGCTGATTCCTTAGGGTGCAGGCGTGATGTACATTGAAATATACCAGTAAACATTTAGCCTTATAATAAAGGAAAGGAAATCAAAACCGGATAGACTGCTGTCTAGATATCTTAAAAAACCTAGTCAAGTGCGAACCAGACAGAACCAGAAAATATCTTAATTAAATAGGAATATTTAATAAAACCTTTATTTACGTTTCCACCTGGTGATAGTTTAATAGGTAAATATGTTGTTGAGTAAATATGATAAAACTACAAAATTAAAAAAAAAAATATTTTTAACGTCAGGCTAATATTTATATCCGACTAGTGTTAGAGAATATTAGAAATATCTACTTGGATCTATATCTAGATGCTATCTTAAGGCTTGTAGATGCCGTACTTTCAATCGATTATAACAAATTGTCATATTGCTAAAATAACTTTTTCATGAGTAAGTATGGAAGGCGCAGATACCGCCGTGCACTTGCCTTGATGACAACTATCAGATGTGGGTAAACCCTGTAACAACTGATCGTAGAGGACACTTTAGAGCTCAATCCCACCCTTGACCATGGTGACTGACAAATCTCTAAAACATCGGGCTTAAAATTATTCAAACAAATAATTTTAAAGAATACTAGCCGGCAAACGTTGTTTTGCCATACAAATTATGTAAGGGGTAGACAAACAATTTGCAATAAAATAATATTGCGACTTTAAATTGAAATGTAAGCTATCCTATCTTTCAAGTTGGGTCAAAATGCACACGGTGTGCCAATTTAATTTAAAATCGGTTAAGTAGTTTAGGAATCCATCGCGGACAAACATCGTGACAAGAGATTTATTTAAATAAAGAAGAAAGATTATGAGTATCAGATACTTGAAACCTGGGTCGATATCATCGATGTTATAATTGTGAGACGAAGGTTCTTTCTTTCCTATTATTATACGGATCCCTAAAAAGTAGGCATAGCTAAATGAACAGAGTTATCGCTTTCCGGAACGCATTGCCTCCAACATACCATACCAGACACAGTTGGCATGAATTATTTATCTGTGACAATTAATGTTATGTAGTCTGAGAGTTTGTCTATGTGTTGTTATGTAGATACTGTATTTACAAAAGACAAGTAGTGTTTGTAGTATATCCGTATTCTGGTGTCCATAACACAAGAATATCAGCTTAGTTTGGGACCAGAGGACGTTCTTTATTCTTTATTGTACACATAGAAAATACATACAGAGTAGGTATGTAATAAAAGGCATGTACATATGCGAGCATAATTCATGGACATGGACATTTCACACAACGTCCTCTGGTCCCAAGCTAAGCTTATATGCTTGTGTTATGTTATGTTTGTAATTCAAATATGAATTTTCTTCCACGCTATGTGAAATGTCCATGAATATTTATTATTTATTAATTTATTTTGTTTTTAGGGTTCCGTACCCAAAGGGTAAAAACGGGACCCTATTACTGAGACTTCGCTGTCCGTCCGTCCGTCCGGCCGTCTGTCACCAGGCTGTATCTCAAGAACGGTGATAGCTAGACAGTTGAAATTTTCACAGATGATGTATTTCTATTGCCGCTATAACAACAAATACTAAAAATAAAATAAAATAAATATTTAAGGGGGGCTCCCATACAACAAACATGATTTTTTTAGCGTTTCTTGTTCGATACTAATAACGTTGCCTTATGTTGCATAGATAATGGTACGGAACCCTTCGTGCGCGAGTCCGACTCGCACTTGACCAATTTTTATTCTTGTATTCTCTTATTGTATTCTTAGTCCATCACCGCACGGACTGTCTATTTTATCTTTATATAATAAAAAGTAAGAAACTGTCTCTTTTAACACATTCACTGCGGCAGCATCAAATCTAAACTTTCTGCTAGTGCGATACGAGACACATATTGCCGTATCTATATTTCCCGATATGCGTTACGGCTTCTATTTTGCCGTACCAGAACCTGGCTTTCAAGGTCCATACAGACGTGGGCACCGCCGATATCAATGATTTTTATCAATAAATCGATAGATTACATCCTTGTATATAACTAGCTGCAGTAGCCCAGGGTTCTTTGTGATATTTTGAAAGATACAAAGATTTTTCAAAATCAATCATTTACGGCAATATAATATATGCCGTGTAGCGTAGAAGTGATAAAATGCTTGGGATGGGGTTTACTTCTGAAGTCATAATCGATATTTTAAAAATATTTTTGTTCTAGATACAACATTCAAGTTATATTTTGTAATATAAATCAGCATAATTATGTACTTGATCATTATAATTACTTCTGAATCATTTTAAAAATGAGATCACAAAATATTAGGAACTTAAATTTGACAAAATAAATTTAAAAAACTAATATAGTAATTTTATGAAACTTGGTAAGTAGTTATTACACGGAATAACTTTTACACTCGACATCTTTGGCATCAAGAATTATCTCTGACATAAAAAATTAACTAATAAAAATTAACAGATATTTACAGCAAATATTGTAGCAAAATTAACATATTATTTAAACAGCAATTTAAACACATAGCTTTTTGACATTCTTGACAAAATGTACGCATTTTTTTAATTTTCCTATCATTCTCATGGCTGTTGTTGTCTTTTCTAAGATTGCGTTAACAATAAAAACACTTTTAAAATTTTTCTATTTTCTCTAAAGTGTGAGTAATTTGTTTAAAAAAGTATCGAGCACTTAATAGTCTCGCTTACGGCCTGCACTAATGCAAACTGCACCGCTGGGTTGGGGGGATACGGCAAGATATTCGCCGTACCGCACTGGATGAAAATAATGATCTTACTGTGCGTTACGGCAACTATTTTGCCGTATATTATTAATATACAATATTGTTATATTAGAAGCGACAATATTGAAAATATCACTTTCTCTTTCCAACGCGTACGGGAACTTAGTTAAATTACTCCCACACCGTGCGCAAAACAAGGACAACGAGATGCCGCACTGGCTAAAAGTCAAATACGGCCAAATAGTTGCCGTAACGCAGTGAATGTGTTAAGAAACTCATGACAATCCTATGATAAACATAGTTTTAACAAAACCTATGTAGTCGTTTTTACATAATTCACATTAAAACACATTAGATGTGTTTTGACAGTGTGACGGTGACGGATTAAGAATACAAGTGTCACCACCACCTCTCCTTCTCAAAGTGCTGTAAAAACCAATTCAGGAATATTATACACAGATAACACTCTCTGTGAGAGACAGAACACTCGAAGATAAACCCTGTGTCAACACGCCTGGTCAGCGCGGTACAGTAGACTAAAATCCCTTCAAAAATGGAGGAGGTCTGAGCCCAGCTTTTCGATATTAATTCAGCCCACCCACACTATTGTAACACTGTATTACATAATAAACCTTACATATAAGATATACAGTAAATATTAATTTAGCAAACTAAACCAATGTTAATTATTTGGAAACCCGTGCGCTATGTGTGAACAGTTCGAACAAATATGTTGAAACCACGTTCAAACGAAAGATACTTGTGTTTGTTTAAAATCACCTTTATTTTGGTTTTGTTTGTGTTAATGGTTTGTTTAAGGTTATTAACGTTATTGTTATGTAAGACAACCTTTATTTTGTGGCATACTAACTATTACCGGTAGCTTAGTACGCGTGTTGTTTAGAAATGAAACCTTAGCAAATTATACAAAAAGGCATCCTCTGGAACCACTCTATCTACTAAAAAGATCACATCAAAATCCGTTGCGTAATTTTCAAGATTTGAGCTCACATTGTGACATACATACAATAATAACGACTTTGTTTTAAAATAAGTAAAGATTAGCGATCCTCCATAGTTTTACTTTGTATCCTACTAATATTATAAATGAAATAGTGGCTGCAGTTTTACTTGCATACGTTTATCAGAAGTTTGGCGGACCTTTTTAAATATTTTTCTGCTTAAGTACCATCGTCATACTTCAAAAAATATTCTAAAAAAGAATAAATGAGTCCATTTGTTCTCGCGATTTGCACTTAACT
Source organism: Orgyia antiqua (assembly GCA_916999025.1). Lineage (NCBI taxonomy): Eukaryota > Metazoa > Arthropoda > Insecta > Lepidoptera > Erebidae > Orgyia > Orgyia antiqua. The sequence goes on from OU779867.1 coordinate 18,824,853, forward strand.
ACACATTTAGCGATTCTCTATTATGTTTTAGGTGTGAAAGTTTGTAACAATGTTATTAGCCACGCAAATTGGTAGTGCGCTGGGACCTTGTCAAATTAACGCCCTTGTGACGTCATCAGCAAAGAAAAATTACAGCTAAAAAAATATAATATTCTCATCTATACGTCACTATGACTAGGCTTATATAGATCTCTGGATGGATGGTTGTAAAGATGTTAGTTGCTCTTTCAAGCATAAACTATTAAATGTATTTTGTAGCAACATTACAGTTATAGATTAAAATAAAAACCAAGAAGTGCGGCAGTACAAACGTGGGTGAAATAGTCCAGTCAAATTACCGAAAGAAATAATCACTAAAATACCTAGTTTGGGAATTGTGAAGGATCGATCGGGGGGTGTATTCTGAGCTTATATTCCAATTTGAGGGAATCTAGGGAGGTCAGCTCAAGGTCATTTCGATGAAAATGCGTTTAATTCGATATCTCGAGAACGGTTACAGCAGTCCGTTACATAAACCACTCAACCACGAGGCTCGTCAAATTGTTATTTTATTTAATTAAATGATATTTCAATTATTACAATATTTAATATTTAAATGAAGTTCAATTTTTTAATAGTTTAATCGATTCACCTTTTGATACAGGTAAGTTGGCTAATAAATGATCATGGAATACTTTAATATTTCTTTCAAATACTAAATACCCACTGATGTCGATGATATTGCGACAGTGGCACGGATTTCGCTCGGTAAAGTAATATATAACTCCGAAGGTATTGTCATTACAGAAAAAAGTTTACATATAAAGTTGTTCATAATTAAAAGAGCAACACTTTCATATTCGGGTAAAATTTAATAAAATTTAACGGTTGGGGAGAAAATGGCGAAAAATAAAAAAAGGGAGGAAAAAAAGTAAAATTTTTGCCTATCAGAAGCAATAAATTGAAAAATATTGATGATAAAAAAAAAGTTTCGGATAAAAAAGTTAGTAAATTTAATTTAAAAGAGAAAAGGTCTCTACAATTTTTTGCCTAACACTAACCGTTCTCGAGATATCGAATTAAACGCGTTTTCATCGAAATGACCTTGAGCTGACCTCCCTAGATTCCCTCAAATTGGAATATAAGCTCAGAATACACCCCCCGATCGATCCTTCATAATTCCCAAACTAGGTATTTTAGTGATTATTTTTCCCATTCTCAGCCGTAATTTGACTGGACTAAAATAAAATGGATATTTTTAACTTGCCGCAGATAGGATACAATACTTATATTCTGTGCTTACCTATATTATAAAACTTCTGAAGATATTGATATTATAAAACTTCAATAATAATAAATATAAATATTCACGGACATGTCAAGTATAACCAAACAAACAATAAAACACAAAGATATCAGCTATTGTGAAGACAAGATGGTACACGGATGGGCCCGCCAGCCACTGGACCGGTGATAATTGGGCCATTGTATAACAACTTATGATAAGGGTCAGTTGTAGGTCATGAGCGAAGCGATAGCGATAAATACCGTTAGTGTTTTATATAAGTATTCAAGAGGGCCTTTTGAGTATTTACGTCTACATAAAAATACCTTAAAAAATAGGTAAATGTATAGTATTTAATAGATTTCTCTGAAAACTGATAAAAGAAACGAAAGCCTTTTGTGGTTTTATTTAAACAAAAGTATTTTGTTTAAATAAAACCACATTTCCGAAAATTTTGGCTAAAATTTTAAAAATTTAAACTCTTTGTGGATATAGACGATATCCATAAAAAGTGGTTCTACATATTTTTGTTAGCAAAAAAATATAAACGAAGCGCTGTGTACTTTCTCATCCTGTAATAAAGGTTTATGAAATTCAATATCGCTTATACACTTGTAATTTTATCCGCTGTTTCCAGTACTTCGTACACACCTAAAACTCTAAAACAATGATCGACATGAATGAACGTACGAGTTTGTTTATTGTCATGTTTTAGTTTTGAGTTGTACGCACGCTAACATTCGGGCCCGCGCAAACAGTGAGTTTTTTTTTATTTTTCTTTTCTTGGTTCAACGCGATTTGTGTATTGCCAATTCCAAAAGACCTTTTCATTATTTTTCAACTGAAGTTGCTGTAAGCTGGCTGTTTTTGTTTCTGTTTTGTTTTTTAGTCTTTTGCGCATGTTGTCATTTTTCTTTTTTTTTTTCTTTATCAATAGCGATAATTAGTGAATAGTCGTTATGTTGGTTTTTGTTATTGCACGGCAACATCAAAGGTTGTGTGATCAAAGACATAGCCAAATCATATCTATTGTGAGTATCATACATAATTCTCCAATGTGTGTAAAAAAATAACAACAACCAAAACCTTTAAATAACCTTTTTGCGGGTTTTTAATGATTAAAATTCTTTTATTACCTAGGTACGTATCTATTAATGTATAACTATAAAGGTATGTAACAGAATCTTTAAAAGTGATTTTCACACACTTGCATTAGTCGCATTGATCTGAAATTTTACATACCTACATAATAATATGACAATGCAATTGTTTAAGAAAATATTTTGGATTTTCAAGCGTGTTTTTTTACTTTTTGAACTTAGTTATTTAATATATCATTATATTACTACTAATAGTTACATTATAAAAAAAAAATGTTCTGTATATGTCTGCCAAGTAGTTATTTTAATAGCCTTTTCTTAAAAACAAAGGAAAGAAAAAGTATCAAAAACGTTCAAGCCGTTCTCAAATTCAACACTTTATATAGGTAGCTCTTCAAAAAAATAGTCTACGTATGTAAATGTTGTTGTATAAAAACAAGAATTTATATTAAATATTCATGAGGATATATTTGTCACACAATATTTAGGGTTCCCTCATCAAAGGACATCAAAGGAACCGTATACAGCAGAAGTTCACCTCTCTCTATGCGTCCAATATGTTATCTGGACTCAATTTTGGGACTATTACTGCACAAATATATAGTTTCTGTATTTTTTGATAACACATTAGTTTTAGATGCTACTTTGGAAATTGAACAACGAAACCCCATGAACGCCCATAGATCGTAATAGAAATTAGCCCTGTGGTGACGGATTAAGAATACGAGTGTCACCACCCTGTTATCTCCCCAAGGTGCTATTAAAGCCAGCCAGCCAAGCAAAACAGGGTTATTGTACGCAGATCCTCTGTGAGAGACGTAAAACTCGAAAATAAACCCTATGCCAACACGCCTGGTCGGCGTGGCATAGTAGACCATAATCCAAAGCGGACGAGACTCGTGCCCACCCTTAGGACGTTAATGGGCTCGAGAAGAAGAAGAAGAAAAGAAATTATTCAATAATAAAAATCCGGTGAGTCTAAAGAGACTCCTCAATGATTTAAACGTACGGAACTGTTTGTAAGTTGGACCAGTTCCGTATATTTTTTTGTCATTATAACTAAGATATGTTTGAAAAGTTTTTGCTATCATAAATTATGCTAATTTATATTTATTTATACTTATATGTATTAAGTCCAAAACTAATGTTAGTTTGTTGCTTAAATAGCATGCGATCATGAGATTGCGGATTTGATTTCCGGGTCAAACAAAAGTAGATACAAGTTTTTTAGAGAATTTTAAAGAATTTGTATGTAAGTTCGTTAGTTTTAATTACTAGCTCGATACGTATCTATCAGTATATCAATCTATGTAACAGAATCTTTGAAGAATATTTTCACCCACTTGCAGTAGTCAGATTGATTTAAATTTTGCACACATTTAAGGACCGATGACAATGCAATAATAAAAAGAATATCAAGGATTTTCAAGTGTGTGTTTTTAATTTATTAACTAATTACCGTTGACTAATCAGGGCTCAGCAGGTTCGTTTAAATTCAAAAGTACCGGATACGCAGTTTTTCTATTAAACCAAACCGCCATTTTTATGTAGCGTCACATAAATCTATGTTAAGGCATAGAAGTCGCGGAGAAAAAGGTAATTAATTATAATAAATAAACCTTATATTTAAATCAATTGATCGCGTGTATGTTATAGTCATTTCAATCGTGAAAGTTTACGAAATTTCTTTTTCAAACCTCAGAAAACTTGCGCTATGAAGTTCAATATATGCAAATCCTTAAATGTCTGTTGTGAAAACGCTTCGCTTACATTACAATATAGGAAGATATCATTACATTAAAACAAAACCTCACATTAATTTCACAAAACCATAGACCATAGACTTTGTAATGGCGTCCGTGAATGCATATTCTCACACCTTTTTTATCTCGTATTCTTGTTTCTAACACAAGATACCGCGTTATGCGTGTCATTTAAGAGATATTGCAATAAATGACTTGCATTTAACTAGATAATTGGAATTGTAAATATATGTAGCCATATAAGGTCAGTAATAATCATTAAAGAATATCCTGTTTACGATGGAGTTGTCGAAAAAATATAGGTACGTACTCGTTCTTAAACCTGTTGACAAATACAAATAACAATATGATAGACTAGCTGTTGCCCGCGACTTCGTACCCGTGGGATTTCTACTTACTTGACACTTATCGTCACATTTTGGACAATTCACACAATATCTTTATAAATTGTAGCCTATGTGTTATTCTGATGGTAGAGTCGTTTTAAAGCATTTGTTTTTTCTATGAGCGCACTACAAAGTCTTTTAAAATTTCCATGTAAAACTAAACACCTACATCCATTGATTTTCCAAGCTAGATATAGTTATTTTTGTGTGTTGAAGCTGGACTTCAGGTTAATCTGGTCTGGATACCCAGTCATTGTGGAATTAATGGCAATGAACGCGCAGACAAAATGGCAAGTGAAGCAGTGCAATGTGGTGACCATTTTCCATTTTGTATCCTTCCCCAAGATTTGTTGGCCCTTCCCAGAATCTATCTTAAAGATTCTTGGGAAAAACTTTGGGAACTCTCTAGCAAAGCAAAAGGCAAACAATATAAAACTATTCAGCCTAACGTTTCTTTAACACCTTGGTTCTGTGATCGTGCTTTTAATAAGCTAAGACTTGGTAAAAGGACGACCACGGTTATCATTAGAATGCGCCTGGGGCACTGCTGCGTACCAGCACATCTTGCCAGAATCAAGATTATTTCGGAACCGTCTTGTACTTGTGGTGAATTTGGAGACCTAAACCATATTTTCTTTTCATGTGAGCTTTATGGCCATTCCACTCTACTAAATAGTCTCATGGCCTTAAAATTCCTTTCCCTACTCATATTAATGTCCTTCTTTCTTCCTTAGACCCTTCTATAAATTCTACTCTAGATTCTTTTATTGTACAAAATAATATTAAACTGTAATATAAGATATATATATACTATTCTAATTTCATTATTAGCTTGTAAGATATTTTTATTAATAATATTAAAAATAATTTAAAAAAAAAAAATAAAAAAAAAATGTGATCTTATATTTATAAATATGAAAATATAATGTATGTACTCTCCTGATCTTTTCCTTATTCCAAATTTTCGTTTCATATTTTTGTTTAATTCCTTTCCCAAATTTTGGATGTGGCCAAGGTTCCCAACCGGTGCCAAAAAAAAAAAAAAAAAGCATTTGTTTCAAATGTTTTAAAACGACTCCAAAGAGTATAATAATATAGATATAACAACGACTCTACCATTGTTTCTGGGGACAATAAGTAACATCTAATTATGTAATTGTACTAAAGCTTGTGATTTAAACCGACAGTTATAATACGCAAGTATTCTTCACACAGAGGAAGTTAAGGAAGACTAGAATTATAGCGGGAATAAAGGATATTATTATAATTTGAAAGCCATCAAGCCATAGACAAATAATTGTGTTTTTGCACTGTCATGGTAATTGAAGTCATACAGCCATAGTAACAGAGTTTGTTTTGTTTATTACTCTGTAGAATTGCGTTGTTATCTGTGGTTTCTAAAAGGAAGTATTCGTTATTTAAAAGGTATATTTTATTTTTATTGCAGATTTATTTGACTTGAATGCGTCTAATGACGCTCATTTGTAAAATACCATACTTTATTCAATTAGAGAGAATAAGCTTTGTTTTAATAAGGCGACTAATAGCCATCTTGTAGTTATATTAAAAAGGGTTATTGCGGTTTTTATCAGTGTCATCACACTCAAGATTTCCTTTGAAATGATCGTTTAATATAAGCGCTTTCTTTGGAATTGATCCGATGGATTAAACGGATCATTTTTGTAATTCATCCTTTAGAAAAAAAAAAGATGTCTTGTACATTACTCTTTATTCTTAACTAGCTGTTGCCCGCGACTCCGTCCGCGTGGAATAAAATTTTTTTTTTTCGCAATAAATGGTAGCCTATTTGTAGGGTAATTTAAACTGTCAGATTACTCCCGTCGCCATTTTGAATAGAGTTTGATCACAGAGTAATGATAAGCTTATACTGAAATCAGCAGTCGTCGTATTTTATCCATATTTGTAAAGAGTTTGATAATAATCTGAATTTATTTACGTATATATCAAACTAACGACCAATTTCAGTATTAAGTTTCTAGTATCTCCGGTTTTATATAAATAATATCTACCTAAGTAACTCCCTACCTAAAATCGATTGAAGACTCGTTGATAAAGGCCTTAATCTGTGGCCTTAACAAGAAAATAGGACATTCGATAAACAACCTGAAAACCCCCCAAAACAAAAATTGTAACCCACAAAGTAAACCCCAACTAAGTCCATGGCTGCCTTTCTAGAGATTTAAATATAACAAAATAAAAAAGTAACATTCCCAATTAATATGAAAAATTCCAAAAAAAACCGTGCAGGTCTCGTTTTTAAATCTGGTACATATTTACATTCCAAGTATATAATTTATCATTAGTTATCTGATTTACGGTGATAATTAATACTACCGTTACGAAATGGTTATTCAAACCGCACCTAAAAGGAAATGTGCAATAAATGAAAGTGTAAACATTATTATAAAGCTATAAAGGAAACATAATTACAATAAAAAAACACATTTATAAACAATTTATAAAATTTTTGAAAAATGTTACCTGCTCTACATTTTTATAGGTTTTGACAAGTTCTTATCTAAATTAACTAATTATTCAAATTCTTTGAAATACAACACAACTTCGCGTATTCTAGAAGTTTTTTTGTTTATATAAATACTCACAGACATTTTACAAACGTCCTCTGGTCCCAAGGTAAGCTTACATGCTTGTGATATGGGTAACACAATACGGGTAAAAAATTAAATATTATAAATTAAATTTTATATTATATAATATTTAAATATTATATAATATAAAATTTAAATATTATAATAATTAAAAAAAAATTCTATGCTACATAAATAATTTTTCTTTTGTAAATATGTACATACTCGTACTTATAATACGCAGAAACAACCAGGCGCAGAACAAATATTTATGACATTTATAAATATTACACAAATGTTTGTCCCGCGCGGAAATCGAACCCGCAACCTCGTGAACGGCAGTCCGTTACATGAACTACTAGACCACGAAGCCCGTTTTAGAAGTTAGAACCGTCGTGCATGTAAGACTAGATCTTTAAGTAAATGGAGCTAAGGAAGTAATCATAGCAGTTAGCCCTCTGTAGTCTCTGGCAAGACCCATGAAAAACTGGTGTGTTAGTAAACTCCTCGTCATCATTCCTGCCCTCATCCCGTATTCACCTGTCAGTCGCCCACCCTCCTTAGGGCGTTAGGAAATTTCCATAAATTGTTTTTTTTTTTCATAAATATCCCAAATCGCGACCTCGTACGCGTGGAATTTAGAAAATATTCCCCGTTTTTTGAACATTTTTTTCTAAATGCTTCGCTCTTATTGGTCACAGCGTGATGTTTTATAGCTTATAGCCTTCCTCGATAAATGTACTATCCAACATTGAAAGAATTTTTCAAATTGGACCTGTGTAGTGGTTTCTGAGATTAGCGTGATCAAAAAAACACACTCGTCAGCTTTATAATAATAATAAGTAAAGACTAGACAGCTATAGGTTTTATTAAGATTATTAATGTAAGCATGTTTGTTTGTTTGTTTACAGTGATGGTGTAAGCCGTATGGGGTTGGCCGCAGCGCTGCTGGAGGCGGCAGCGCGCGGCGATGCGTCGCGTCTGGCGGGACTGCTGCATAATCACGCGGCACATGTCAACGTGCCTGATGAGGTTAGTACAGCATCTGGCCTTTAGTTAGTTGTTCACATCAATGGCATCAATTCCACGCGCACAATTAAATAAAACTAAAAAATGAAAATTAATAATTTCCTCCGTGTGGTGACGGATTAAGAATACAAGTGTCACCACGCCATCTCCTCCCAAGGGTGATGTTAAAGTCAGCTAAGGGATATTGCACACAGATAACATCCGCTGCGAGAGACGGAAAACTCGAAAACAAACCCTGTCCCAACCCGCCTGGTCAGCGCGGAACAGTGGACCATTATCCCTCCAAAGTGGAGGAGGCCCGTGCCCACGGGCCCGTAAATGGGCTGGAGGAGAGGAAAAAATTAAAATTGATACTATTAATAACACAATTTGGCAATGTTAACAAAACCTTCTTAATATAAAAACTGTGTATTATAGACTAACGATTACAATTAATTTATATGTACAAAATAGCCAATTAATCAGAAAACATCGTATTTGTTAAAAAAAATTAGTTTAGTAATGTTTGTGCACATAAATTTAGTATTTGTCTAATATATAAATATTTATGGACATTTCACGCAACGTTCTCTGGTTCTAAGCTAAGCCTACCTTTATGCTTGTGTTATGAGTAGGTACAAGAATACGGATAAACTACTACTTTTCTTTCGTAATACCTCTAAACTATCTTGGAGAAATTCTTGTATTTATGTACAGAGGAAGTTTTATTGTTGTGGTAACTACTTGTAAAAATATTATGCTATGTAGAATTGTAAAAGAATAATCATCTATTATCCGAGAACAGGATACATTCATTAAATGTGTATCTTATTCAACTCAATAAATAAAACGGATGAACTGTCTCGAAAAATATGAAACATGTTTTAAATTTTACTTTAATGTCTAGGGTTGTCTATAGTTAGTATTTTAAAAGATAACATTATCTGTGTGATGAATTTAAATATACAAAGACTTATCAAATTGCCGTGTTACCTCTCAGAAATGAAAATGATTTTGACAGATAATAATGTAACTGCATGAGTGTAAATGAGGCCAAAGAAGATTTTTTACGATCTAAACATATTAGATTGTAACAGAGTGCGCTCTATAGTGCCCTCTACCCCTATGGGAAAATGGCGTGATGTTATGATAATGACAATGAATATAGCCATCGGATGTAAGCGGCGCGAAACCGCGCTTTGATGCAGTGCGAGCGAGGCCTATTTCCAGTATGAAGCAGAAATGGATGGATAGAATAGATAGAATATGGATAGAATAGAATAGAACTATGACTAAATCATTGTTTTTAAACTTTCGCGGCTTTCACACGTATTAATATATAATGACCGGGTCTACTCCGCGGGAAATATAATTTATTTTAGGTACGATACCTGTTTGTCCCGACGTTTCGGTCGACTTGTATCGACCGTGGTCACGGGTGAACTCTCACGGGTATCGTACCTAAAATAAATTATATTTCCCGCGGAGTAGACCCGGTCATTATATATTAATATATGACTAAATCGATAATGAACCTTCACGTAATCGTAACACGCTTCTGCGCTGACAAAAATATTTTTTTAGACAATAGTATAATGTTGTTGAGGAATTTGATCGAAGTTACCAACCCTAAGAATTAAGAATATTACGATGAACCACGCCTACACACTAATGGGAATAAAGTTTTTTTTCTTTTATACTGACAATACAACGACAGTGTTGCTACAACAAAATAAAAATAAGAGCCTTAGGTATTTAACATTTATAGGAGAGTCTTATAAATACCTATTTAAAACTTATTTTATGATAAATGAATATATAAAATTTGACGGGCTTCGTGGTGGAGTGGTTTATGTAATGGACTGCCGATCACGAGGTCGCGGGTTCGATTCCCGCTTGGGACAATCATTTGTGTGATATCCATAAATGTCATACAAATGTTTGTACTGCGTCTGGGTGTTTTCTATGTATTTATAAGTATGTATTTACAAAAGAAAAGTAGTATATGTAGTCTATCCGTATCTGTTACCCATAATACAAGCATAGAAATATAGCTTACTTTGGGACCAGAGGACGTTGTGAGAAATGTCCTGAATATTTATTATTATTATTATAATGATGGTCTAGCTATAATGTTGGTGTGTATTTCTCGCAACAATATCAAATACGTCATTTTTAACATGGTCAGATCGTAAAGCTATCAGTATCCAACTGCGAACTAATTAATACTTTGCAATCTTAAAACTATGAAACACAAAGAAATATAATCCCTGCGTTTTATACATAAAGATTAAAATCACAAGAAGAACAGCTTTATTGATTTATTAAAATGTTCCTAAAGGCACAGAAATGTCATATAAATAATAATAATAAATATTCACGGACATTTCACACAACGTCCTCTGATCCCAAGCTAAGCTTATTATGCTTGTGTTATGGGCACCAGAATACGGATATAATACATAAACTACTTTTCTTTTGTAAATACATACTTATAATACATAGAAAACTCGAAAAATCAAAATTGATTAATATATAATTAAATTGTATCGATATATCATGTAACAAACATCGTCATTTTATATGGTCGCTTCAGGCTGAATAAAAAATATCTGTGCATTGATTATACAGGACAAAAAATGTGTAAGCACATCTTTTTTTAATATTATTTCAAATTTGACATTTCACTCAACATCAAGCTAAGCTAAGCTTATTTACTTGTGTACGCAGACAAATAAAATTGCCTGCTTGGGAAACAAACCCGCGATCCCGTGAACGGCAGGCCGTTAACTAACCACAAAAGTAACAATAGGACCTTACAGGCTATTTAAATAAAATACGTATAAGACGTATGATCACTACCTTAAACTTGAGCACGAGTAATTTCTGCACTGAAGACCTGTCTTACTTTTTAAATAAAGGCAAAACAGGTTAGGTTTTCCGGGTATTTCATACCACTGCTGCTGTAGAAAAAAAAACCGTCTGTTTGAAATAAGAACAAAAAAACCATAGACAATACAAACAGCTTGGCTGTTTGTATGGAACATAGCATATAATCAATTTAAAAAAGAATGGTTCGTTGGCATCTTGCGTGGACCGTTTTTATCCCGTTAATGAATATACACACCTCATCGTAACATAATTGACGTTTCGCTTTAATAACCAAGTTATTACCGCACAAAAATGGCCATCTATCAACAAGTTTTTATACATAATAAAAAGTAAACAATGGTAATTGTCCATATAAAGCGTTTACAAGATAGCTAATTGGATCCCACGGCACACAGTCATCAATCAAAGATAGCTGGGCACTTGGGCCGGCCCAGTTATTCTAGTAACCTATCACTTTTTTCTTTATCCAACCTAATATGTGGCGGAAGTATATGGCATAAGAGACACAACACCAAACGGTATCAAGTTTTTTTTTTCATTTTAAGGCTAAAGAAGAAACAAAGTGCCAGGAATTAATTTTTGCATGTATCTTTAAATTCCTTTGCGTTTCATTGATAGCATACCTACATCATTTTTCTTTTCTCTTTTTCAACTATAAATTATACACTAGCCTCGATGCAAATTCAAGTCTAACTAATACTTATACCTGTACTAGCATTATTAAAATTAAATGATGTTAGTTAATGATATCAAAGACCGCTATCTAAGTAGCAATATTCAGTATCTTACAATCGTATCGCAAAATACTTACAGTAAATTTTATTAAGGAAATTGAAATGTCCATCTCAAGTTAACATAAGTCATAAACATTTTATTACTTATTACACATGGAAGTGTTCAGATACATAAATCAAATACTAATAAAAGTTAGCACCGTGTAATTAACATATTAATATTAACAAAAAATATGACAAACACGAATTTAATAGTCGAAAGGTACATTTTATTAAGCGTTATGGCTAAAATCACAGGAAGATAAATAATTAAAATAATAAGACATATATTAATTACAGCGTTATTTTAATGTTAGAATAAATAATGTTATTAAAACATGTGTCATGAGTTTATATGTCTTGTTTAAATTTTTTAATCCAGTAGCTGACCGCCATTTTGGAATGCTTAAGTTAACACGATTCATTTGGAAATTGATTGCTTATAATATATTGATTGATTATTTATAATGAGATAAAAAAGATTTAAAAATTAACAAGACATGCATAATATTAAAACTGTTTTGAATTAATCAGAACTGTAAATAATTATAAAAACCTATTGGTAGATGTATCTAAGGTACTGCTACAGTCCACAACTACATTAAAAAAATTGGTCAAGTGCGAGTCCGACTCGCGCACGAAGGGTTCCGTACCATTATCTATGCAACATAAGGCAACGTTATTAGTATCGATCAAGAAACGGTAAAAAAATCATGTTAGTTGTATGGGAGCCCCCCTTAAATATTTATTTTATTTTATTTTTAGTATTTGTTGTTATAGCGGCAATAGAAATACATCATCTGTGAAAATTTCAACTCTGTGGCTATCACCGTTCTTGAGATACAGCCTGGTGACAGACGGACGGACGGACGGACGGACAGCGAAGTCTCAGTAATAGGGTCCCGTTTTTACCCTTTGGGTACGGAACCCTAAAAATAAATCATAGACCTAATCAGCACCATATTAGCACTCAGCATCATTGTAGTCCAAGTATCCATAAAAAGAGTTTAAAAATTTAAATAAATTATTGCTCTTTGTAGCTAAATAGGTAATTGAGTATTTTTAAAAAAAAGTTCAAGACTTCATCTATTTCTAAGGACCATCAGATCCTTACCTGGTGCCAATGGAACCACAGGCCTCAGGGGAACCACCAGCTTTCAAATAAAAAAAGAATCATTAAAATCGCTTCGTCCAGTTACAATTTATGAGGTAACAAACAAAAATTAAAAATAAACATATAGACGAATTGAGAACCTCCTCCTTTTTTTGAAGTCTGTTAAAAAGAGTTTCCTATAGTTGGTCACGCATGGACCTCACACACAATGGGATTGCATTTGATACCACAATATGAATACCATGATATACCACGCAAAAAGAACGCAAATAAAGTGAGAAAATTTCTGTTTCTCGAATATGATTTATGGCTAGAATCTTAGATTTTTCCTTAGCTGATAGATAAGTTTACATTTAAAACACGTATCGGTGAAATTAGTTAATTAAGTAAAAACTTAGGTAACTAATTTTATCCTCTCTGAAAATATATTCGGATACGGCTCTAAATCTTCGCTTAGATTTACACCCCATTAACCTAGCAAGTCGTAAATTTTATAAAAAGAACATGACCAGACAGAGCGTCTCTATGGTTATTTATCTACTTAAAAAAAATAAAGTCATTGTATTAACGGTAACTGGAATAACTAGTATATTTATCGATAGCAGTGTCACAGTCGAGCGGTGCATTCTAATTTTAAAAAGTGGCTGTTAAAGTTCCTAAACAATTAATGTATTCACAATCAGCCATGTTATCTCCTGTCATCTATGACCAGTGAGGCTCTCTGTGCCGGGTGCCTTAGTCATTAAAAAGTAAAAAAAAAACAAGTCTATCGAGTCGGTCCGCTTGTAACTAGTATGCGTTTGGTATTATTGGTCCCTGTTTATCTTTTGCATCTGTGGTGTCGAATAGACTTACTTTAATTTGATATTTGCCAGTGATTATTCTGCGTGAAATACTCCTTAGCAATCTTGTTAGAAATAAATGCGAAAGGTAACAAGTGTGTATAGTTTTTATAACGTTTGCCTTAGCGCTTGGACAAATTTTTATGAATTTTTAAGTAGTGACAACTTGAAATTTGGGAATATTGCCCGTAGCCGTGTATAATAGTTAAAATCTTATTCTCAGACCTAGGTACTACAACATACAAAGTATCATAAGAATCAATCAAGCAATTTCGGAGAAGAATATATTTGACAGCTCTGTAACGAGAGAACGACATAGATAGATAGATAGATAACTCTTTATTTGCACAAACACCAATTTTACACAGAATTTGAAAAGAAAATACAGTCTTAAAAGCTATTGTACAAAGGGCGGCCTTATCACAGATGTGATTTCTTCCAGGCAACCGTATAATGGATAGAATCTAGAATAGACATTGCGGTGGTTGTTGGTGTCATATAATATATTAAAACTTTTTTTTTTTTTGGCGCCAGTGTATTAAAACCTAAATTGAATAAATGAATAAATACATACCTAAATCTAATCAATATACATACTTATACATAAGTACACTAATAAGTAAAAACTACTATATAATATAGATACACACTATAAAAATACTATAATGATAGATAATATTTCGATAGTTTTAACTTAAAATTAGAAAGAGATTGTGCTTGTCTAATTTGTAATGGTAGTTTGTGACATACTTAGCTATAAGAAATAATTAAGTATTTATAAAATTATACATATAATTTTTATATAATTAACACAAAGTTATTATATTTTCCGGACAGTAGTTACATACTACAGTAAATTTAAATTAAATTTTAATATATTTTCAGAAAGTAGGTAAATATAATTATTCATATTAAAAAGTCGACACATTAATGTCACCGCTAGTTATAAATATTATTAGCTATTAATTATAAAAGGATTTAAGCCATATTTTTTATGGCTAAATTAACTTAGATATTATTAAATAAAACATGTTTACAAGACAGGCATGTTAGTTTTGTGAAATAAATTAGTGAATGTCGCGTGCGATTCGGGTTACCTAGGTACTAAGGTTTGATATCAATTAATGTTAAAGAATTTATTTTTAATTGTTTGACCCTGTGGCTTAAACTAATGATGCTAATTCTTTGCGACTTTGCAAAGTGTGGTTCCAAATAATATTACTTATTTGGAACCACACTTTGCAAAGTCGCCATAAAAATACTATTGCAAATTTTAAGAATTTTTGCTTCATTACTCTTAGCTTGCATTATATTGCAATATTCATTAAGATGAATATTTCTATAAAAAAGTTATTCACATAGAATGACGTCATGTTTTAGCAACTTGTGTATAAAAGTAAAAAAAGTTTTTCACATGTTAATTAAAAATGGAATTTCACAGTTTGATTACTTGAACGTATCGGTTATGTCCTACATGTGGTGTGGTGTGGTACTAAGTTGACGCGTAACTTTCAAAACTAAATGTTACTGGCACAGCGATTACATTACACTATGGTATTTTTTTAATGATCATGGTAACACTTAGTTTATAAAATCTATATCTATACATATAATAAATCTGAAGAAAAAAAATTTATGTACATTGAAAATATTTTCAAAAAAGATCAGTCAGAAGTCAGATGGTTAAAGGATAACCAAAAGTACCCACTTCCAGCATTTTGAAAATTTTGTCCGTTTGTCTGTTTAGATGTTTGTCTGTAAAATCTACAACACTTAAGTATAAATGTTACACGTAAAAATTGTACATAACTTAACGTATTACTTAGTCTTTGTTTCATCGCAATAGTTCCACGCAATCAAGAGATATTTACATAATACGAAATTTCTCAATTAGGTTACTTGCAACGCCATCTAGTGGCAAAAAAAGAATCAAAAAATTTATTGGGTCGATCGTGTGATCGAAATGATCGATCCACGCGGACGGGCTCGTGGGCACAGCTAGTTAATAATAAACTTACTTGAGTATATCCAAGAAAAGTTATTAAGAAAGTTATTTGTTAGAAAAACTGTAATTCAGTAGCTGAATAAAGACTCTAGTAGTAGGTCTGAGAATAAAGGCTGCCTGAAGGCGGCTTAGACATTTGATATAATACTCTTAATTAAAATACTTATGTATAAAATCCCGTTGCTGACTACGTCTTTTTAGTATATCTACTTACTCCTAACCAACAGAGAGCCAATGTCAAAATTACTGTCGATAATAAGTAGCTATAAAACACGGTCAGCCATCATTCCTAATAAAAAGTTACAATTAAAATATTCATATAATCCATCATCCGATCGTAAGTTTAAAGACAACATGCTAATTTTCATCTCAATCGCTACCATAGATAATAGAAATGTGACGCCATTTTTATTTCTACGATGCAAAGACTTTTAATCACTCTCCAATGTATTAATTATCTTGTAGATACACGATCATATTTATCAGTAAAAAATATTGTAACCATTATAATTAAATTGATTAACTCCAAGATTTATTATTGGAAGTTCGTTAAAAATAGCAGCGGAAGGTATAATTTCGTGCAATCGTTACGGTCCGGACGTTGTAATTTCAGTTATTTGGTCAAATTTACGAGGCTAGACCATTTATAAACGACTATTGGGCTTATGGGTATGGAGGTCAAATTCCACAAGCTCATTTAAGAAGGAAAATAATGTATCAAACTTGTAGAAAGGTGATGATTATAACGTTAATAAACTGTCGTAAAAGTAATAAGTACAGAAGCGTTATTTTTTTATGCTCGATCCCAATTTGTATAGTCCATACCATTACCTGATTTAAAACTCGATTATGGCAAATTCTAAAGTGTAAAGAACCATATTTAAAAAAAAATCTTAAAAATTAAATTAAATTCACATTTTTTTTAAAATAGAATTGTAATTTTTATTGTGTGCTAGAGCGTAGATTAACTATGCAATTATGAAAACTGAATAGGGCTTTAATTTTTATGTTTTTTATGGTAATGCTTAATTCGTATCAGACACATTACAAAATAGAAACTTAACTATTATTTACAAATAAAGACTGTACGAGGTCGAGTACCCACAAAGACATGAATTTTAAAAACTATGCCCAAATACGTACAATGTTATTTTAAGTGAGATCTTGATAAACTTGGCATTTCAATGTAGTTCAGATTATTATCTACATTAACAGCTTGCGTATGATGTGTTGGACATTTGTGCTATAAACAGATATCTTCAAGTCATGTCCAACTGTTTTCTGACAGTCTAGTTATCAAAAAGCAATTCTCGATTTATTAGGGTTTCGTACAAACCCGCGCCGCGCTCTTGCCGCTCAATGTTTGGACACAACTTTATAGGATCACTCCGGTGTCTGTCTGTCCGTCTGTCAAACTTTTTTGCTCAGCAACGGCTGAAGGTATCAACTTGAAACTCATACGATATGTAGATCTATGCGGTCTCTTGCTGCAAATACAATCAACCTTTTACCTCTACGCATTTATAAGATATAACCGAATAACGACCATTTTTAAGAATTTTCGACTTATGCTAGGTAATCAAAATTCACAGGTTACTTCCCGTTGCCCTAGAGCCTTGAAATTTGGCATAGACCAAGTCTATATAGTGCTGATATAGGGAAAAATCCAAAAACTTATAATTTATCATCACATCACAAGAAAAAAGTGTTTATACTAATACCAACTTATGAAGTAGCTGAAATGTAGGCGATTCCCTATATTTCAACTACAAAATTAAGTTGGTGAGTTGTTTTGAGTTTATTTAACTGATTATTTAAATGCAGTTACTTATGTTTATATGTCTAGTAGGTACGAAACCCTAAGGTTGCGAGTTTGCCTCGCTCTTGACAGGTTTTTTATTTTTTATTCAGTACTAGTCGATGCCCGCTACTTCGTACGCGTGGAATTTTAGATCTCTACATATTTTGTCACCGTTTAAACCTTGCCTGGAATTTCACAAATATTTCAAGACCAAAATCACCAAAATCGGCCCAGCCGTTCTCGAGTTTTAGCGAGACATACGAACAGCAATTGTTTTTTATATATAAGAAGATTAGACACGGGTCTACTCAACAATGAAGAATAATTTGATCTATTATACCATTTCGTTTAGTTTTGAGTTATACTTCTTTTACAGAGGAAATTATCTGTTTATATTGTCCCTTAGCTCCCGGTGCATCCTAGCGTCGAACTGCTCATACATTCAAAATGCTATTTGCCAGCCGGATCCCCTTTAACGCAGATTGAGCTCCCCTGAGCCTCTGGATATACACCATGATTTAATCTCGAGCCCCAGACTCAACCAGGTATGCCACCGTGTTCCTTCCGGATCAATCCGACTCTGGTGCACTCTGAGGAGGAGATAGGATGGTGGACTCTTGTATTCCGTCACCACATGGATACAAATAAAATATATTTACATAAATTACATTTCATTTATTTGTTTGCAAATATGGGTAGCTATTACAATCATACATATCGATTTATCGGTATGCAAAAACATAGAAGCAGTAATATGTGAAAACAACTGAATTCATGGGTTGCAAGTAATTAAATAAAACATTTTAAATGAACTCTATTTTGAGACGATCCAGTTAACTCTATTAACTACATAATCTAGAGATTTACCTTACATCTAAGGTAATAATATCGTTTGTATAAAACCAGATTTTAATATAGAAATTACCGGTTAAACTTAACAAGTTGAACAGTAGTTATCAATCAAGTTAACAAGCAGTTAACTAGTTGTCGATCAACTTTAATAACTTGTTGATAAACTTAGTTTAAATTAACTCTTGACTGGTAAAATATTCGAGGTTCACATTTGATTGAGAGCTTCCTTAGTAAAAAGAGAAGCTCTTAGAAAATCTTGCCTGAAACGAGTTACGATAAAATTGTAATCGTATTTTAACTAACCACAAAAAGGACACCTCCTTTTGTCGTTGATTAAAATACGATTTTATTACTTTTTACTTATGGCATTTTCATTCGGTAACTTTATGACTAAAGCAAAAGAGCTCTGCTAATTTTCTTACACCAATTCTTTTCAGTGGATTGCATGTCTGGAATATAATTTTGTGCGAATTTCCTTAGAGCATAATTTTGTTAAAAAATTGTGTCTACGTGATTAAATGCTTTTCGTTTTCACAACTATCTTATCGTCTTATCAAATACAAACAAAAACAAAATAATCGTCTCTGATTTAAAACAAGAATACATGCAACATACGCGCAAAAAAATCCCTTTCTTGATAGATAGTCGGGCAAAAACAAGTTTGTCAATATTCAAATATTATCATAGTTATTAAATGTAGTAATGTATTTAATATAACTTTTTCTAATTTCCTGTTGTTGTAAACATACGTGAAAGAAAGTTAGTTAATCAGAAAGAGAAATCTCAAAATGCTCGGTTATTTTGAATTGTAGAGACAACTAATGTAGAGACAGTCTTTTGGCGGGAAAGCCGTAAATCTTCGAAAGTACGTAATCTATTTATCTATATTATGGTTGCATAATAGTCGTTATAAACTTAATCATTGGCAAAAATGCAATACATGGTACCAAACCAAAAGAAAAAAAAGGTAGAGACTCGTGAACATATCTAATTAAGCACAACTCAAGATATGTTTAACATAATTGTATTCTCACTTTTTGTGTTACTTAATTAGCACAGACAGTGTAGCTTACAGGGCGTTCGGACGGTGAAAAAAAAAACGCGGTAAACTCGCCATTTTGTTTATAGTGATGAGACGGAAAGAAATGATGGTGCAAATGTTATAATTTATATTGATTTATATTTACTTATACATTAAGCTCATACTTAGCAAATATCTATTACATTTATAGAGATTTTCATCGTTTGCATAACAAACAAAATCTTAAATTTAGAAGCTTAAGTACTTCTCATTTAGGTATTTGCCTTAGGTATTGCTATCCCTATTTCCGAGCGCCGCGCTGAAAGGGACAAAAATAGATGAAGCGGATTTTACCTACAAATTCTTTGAAAAAAGACGTTTCGTACTTCCGTTTTTTTTCGCGAAAGTTAAACCGCTTTTAATAGTTTTTGCGTTATATTATAGATAAAGAGTATATCTATGCTTCTATCACTTTCTTTTGTGGTAAAACTTTACCAAATTTGTGTGATAGACGCTGCAACTTTATCTAAAGAATCCCGAAAAAGTGAGTTTTTCGGATCGTCATATTTCTTTTAGTTATTATGTTTTGAAAAAAAGAAAGTGATAGAAGCATAGATATACTCTTTATCTATAATATAACGCAAAAACTATTAAAATCGGTTTAACTTTCGCGAAGAAAAAACGGAAGTACGATACCCATACTTTTGTATGGAGCATAATTTGGTATCGTGCCGTTTTAAGCGAGATAATGGTTCCAATTCTACGTGCACAACTAAACTTAACTAAAATATGAAAATTGACAGTGTCGATACCACAATTCAATAATGGTAACAGAACTTTTTTATTAGAAAATCTTTATATTATAGACTAACGATTTTACTTAATAAAAATGCGCACAACAAAATAGCTAATTAATCAGAATACGTCGTAGTTGTTTTCATTTTTTAGTTAAGTTTAGTTGTGCACATAGAATTGGTACCATTGCTACTCGCACGTTAGAAATGTTGATTTAGTTTAAGTGTTTCCTTCTTAGAATTAATCTACTTACTTAATTTTAAATAACAAGAATCATTGTTCGCTATCGTGAAGGCATGCACAATCACAAACAAATAAATAAACTCAAATAGGGTGCAACTCGGTTTATTTTATGTTTACGATTATACCTGAGATAAATATCACTGAAAGCAAGCCATACAGATACAGAAAGTAATAATAACATAGCCCGTAGCGAAAACGAGATACGATACTTGATAAAGCTAACATTTTCTTTAATGCAAATAAATTCTTACACTTATTCAAACTGAAATTCGATCGAAGCACACCCGCTGTGACTTACAAGCAGATACCATAAACAACAATATATATTTAAAGCTCTAAGGAGTATTTATCGAAGTTTGCACATCACTAGTTAGACTCGTATCGTTGGCACGACGCCTCAGGCAAGAGTCATGAGTTTGGTCATGAGTAGTTTGCGTAACAATCGGACCTTGTTCGGGCATTCCACTGCGCACGATTCTTAGCCATTCTGTCATGTCCATTCGGCTCTTTAAACCACGTTCCGGGACAATTGCTTTATAAGAACTGCAATGTACATTTAACATTGATGCATAGACAATGAGGTGCATTTTCCAATGTTGTTAGCTTTTTTTTTCTTGAGACTGGTCAGGCTCAGCCTTTGTTTGAAAGCCAAATAGGCGATGGAGTTGGCGGTATCTTGAAAATAAAATCTTGTAACGAAATACAAAACTCAAATGTCTAGATTATCTTATATATAAAATTCACGTGTCACAGTGTTAGTTACCGTACTCCTCCGAAACGGCTTGACCGATTTTTATGAAATTTTACATGCATATTCAGTAGGTCTGAGAATCGGCCAACATCTATTTTTCAAACTTTTTTTTTTTGGTACTTATGGCAAAACAACGTTTGCCGGGTCAGCTAGTAATATATATAAAGTACGGCATTTCGAACTAACGTCTTCCATACATCACACATTACATCACGACTGTCATCCGAATGCCTGCGCAAGGTACTAGAATATTTCGGTCACATTGCTAGAAAAGATGACAATAACCTTGAGAGACTCATCGTGACTGGAAAGGTGGATGGAAAAAGGCCTCGTGGACGCAGCCCGATACGGTGGTCTGACCAGATCCGCACGGCTCTTAATTCAAACGTGCACAACGCCCTACACACTGCCAGGGATAGACACAGATGGCGAAACATCGTGAAAGCAAATATCTTGCAAAAGGGTGGTCACGACGCTCAACATTGAGGAACATGATGCAAGGAGGAGGAATATAAAGTAAATGTTTGTACTACGTCTAGTTGTTTACTATGTATTTTATGTATGTATTTACAAAAGAAAAGTAGTAGATATATGTAGTCTATTCGTATTCTGGTACCTATAACACCAGACCAGAGGAAGTTGTGAAAGTAATATTCGTGAATATTTATTATAAAGAGTATTAATTTAATCAAGATTTTCAAAAAAATATTTTGTATTTGAAGCTTAATTTACGTTGTTCTACACACAGTTAAATCTGTGGTTCTACATATTTTTATTCTATACTAGCTGGCCCGGCAAACGTTGTTTTGCCATACCAAAAAAAGTTAAAAAAAAATGAACTATAAACCTCACGGAGCCCGAGACCTGTCCAACGAATGCAAAACCGTGGAAATCGGTTCGCGCGTTCTGGAGTTATAGCGTCAGGAAGGAAAACCCGACTTATTTTTATATAGTAGATTAACTTTGTCTATCTGTTTGTTGTATTATGTACCTACCAATTAACTGTACCATTTTTTTTCTTTAACATCCGACTCGCACTTGGTTGATTTGTACATAGAGAACCTAAAACGCGAATATTGTTAATTCACTATATATTTTATTCATTCAATAGTAACATTGATGCTAATTGGATAGTAAATCGATCAGTACCTAGTTTGCATTCATGCCGGTTTTAAATGACTTCATTTATTCACATTCATAAATAGCTTAACTAAACTCACAGTTGCACTTACCTATTAACATTGTATCTGTCTTAATAAGTAAATATACTTAGTAACACAGATTTAACAGATGTAGAGTCTATAGTTAAATACCTCATTAGGCTTGAAGCCACTTACATAACTGTGTGCGTGAAAATGTATCTATGTGTGTCTATGATATGAAACGCTATGGCTATGCCTCATATGAAACGTCAGTATTTTATGAAGTACGATTTAGCCTGGCTAAAGTTACTTATCCTCAATTTTAAAAGTTAACCCATATGGTATTTCTGTGTTATATATCTGTGCTTCATACGGGATAAGTTAAGTAATTGTAAAAGTTAATTAATTTAAATAACTCCGAATCATAAGAATGTAAAACTTTAAAATAAACACTATTCAAATTGTAAAAAATACATAATTGTACCATTTTTGGGACATAGTCGTTTGCACGTTTTAAATTACAAGCAGCTACCTTGCTTATGCAGGTATTGCAATAGTCGGAAAACTGGACAGTAAGGATTAAAAATTTACTTGAAGAGAGAGAAAAATACTTATACGGATACGTTGGGGAATGAAATGAACAGTAGAACGCTTGCAGCTTCCTTCTTCTTCTCCAGCCCATTTACGTCCCACTGTTGGGCACGGGCCTCCTCCACTTTGGGAGGGATTATGGTCTACTGTGCCGCGCTGGCCAGGCGTGGTGGCACAGGATTTATTTTCGAGTTTTCCATCTCTCACAGAAGATGTTATCTGTGTGCAGCGGTCTTTTACAGCATCCTTGGGAGGAGATGGGGTGGTGACACTTGTATTCTTAATCCGTCACCACACGGAAAGCTTGCAGCTTAGCGCGGCAAAAAATCCTTCCTCTCTCTCCTGCCCATTAACGTCTCACTGCTAAGCACAGGCCTGCTTCAATTTTGGTAGCGAATTTGGTCCACTGTGCCGTGCTCATTATGCGTGTTGTCACAGGGTTAAGTTTCGAGTTTTCCGTCTCTCACAGTAGACGTTAAATGCTTAGTGTGCCTTAGCTGTCTCTTATAGCACACTGGGAAAAAAATGGTGTGGTGACAGTTGTATTCTTAATCTGTTATCACACGGACCGAAAAAAGATCAACTCCCTGTATTTTTCGAACAGCCTGTAGCCACAAGTGGAACGTTTATGAAAAATATTATGTAATATTTTCTAACACTTGCGCGACTCATTTGTTTAAATAAAACCACTTTTTACGGATTTAGACACGTGTATTTGTTTTAAATTTTAGCCTGACGTTTCGGAGACTGCAATGACCATGCTCACGGGTGTGACTGAGCTGTAAAGTCGAAACGTCGGGCTAAAATTTAACACAAATACACGCGTCTAAGTCCGTAAAAAGTGGTTTTATTTAAATACTAGCTGATGCCCGCTACTCCGTACGCGTGGAATTTTAGATCCCTATATATTTGGACCGTTTAAACCTTCCCTGGACTTTTACGAATATTTTAAGACCAAAATCACCAAAATCGGCCCAGACGTTCTCGAGTTTTAGCGAGACTAACGAACAGCAATTGATTTTTATATATAAGACTAGCTGATGCCCGCTACTCCGTACGCGTGGAATTTTTGATTCCCGTATGTTTTGTCACCGTTTAAACCTTCCCTGGACTTTCACGAATATTTCAAGACTAAAATCACCAAAATCGGCCCAGCCGTTCTCGAGTTTTAGCGAGACTAACGAACAGCAATTGATTTTTATAAATAAGATTATGTAGTTCTTGGTAACAAAACTGGACAGCCTATATTATATAGATATAAGACAGTTGCGTAACGCATAAAAATAACTCACCTTATATATTATATATATATTATCTATGGTCCAATATGGCGGCCGACCGTTAGACCCTCGTAATAAATGTCGACATACTGCGAAGTTCTAATTAAAATTGTCTCGTCACTGCTGTAGTTGGAGTTTACTACGTGAAGGCATTTGTAACGTGTATTTGTGAGACAAATGTATTTAATTAGACTATTTCGAATATTTTGTCCGTGTGGTGACGGATTAAGAACACAAGTGTCACCACCCTTTTCAATTCAGTCAGGATGCTGTAAAAACCAGCTAAGGACGATTTTACTCTGAGAGAGACGAAAAACTCGAAAAAACCCAGTGTCAAAACGCCTAGTCAGTGCGGCACAGTAGACCATAGTTCCTCCCAAAGTGGAGGAGGCCTGTGGCCAACAGTGGAACGTTAATATACTGGAAATATTGTAACGAAGTAGCAGTGTGTGAGTAACCAATTCTTGGGTTCAGATACTGGTTTGAGCAAAACACTGTTTTAATTAAAACAATATCTAAATTAAATTTTAATTGGCAGTCATAGGAACTACACTGCCAACAGACTAAAAACCTAGTAGCTACGAGTACCTACTTAGAATTTTATAATGCATGTCGCAAACTCTTATGATTCTGCTCATTCAAAAAAGATGTCTAACACTTAGTTATAATATAATACGACTCAAGAAATTTAGCACATGGCGCTCTAGTCTCTGCCTACCCCCATGGGAAAAAGGCGTGATGTTATTATGATGATGATGATAAACATTTCAATTCAATAATTTTATTCCTTTTTGTTTCTACTTGATATTAAGTACTTTCATTTTGTATTACATATTTAAAGAACTTTCAAAGTCAATTATGTACGTATTATATGTATGTTACAGAACGGTTGCACTGCGCTACAACGAGCGGCTGCAGATGGCCACGTGGACGTGGTACAACTGTTGTTGCAACATGGCGCCGACCCCAACAAACAGGAGAATGTGGTAAACAACGTTATTTTTTGGTAAAATATTATAGCAGATTAGGAGAGTGAAAATGTAGACATTTCTCTATCATCAGTGGATACTTATGTACAGACTTACTGCCTGCCTTACAGGATTTTTAAAATAATATACTAGGAGTAACGCGTACGTTTTGATTCCCTTGCATTCATGTCAAAAACGAAAGGTCACATTTTTTTAATTCTTAGAAAGTTGATAGTATTTACTTATTGATATTACCAGTTTTAACTTGTATCTTGTATAAATAGTTCTGACACTCAAAATATTGAAAATAATTTCTAAGTGAACTTACAAGCTATTAATTCTTTAATTTCTAGCACGGTAACACGGCAGCTCACGAGGCTGCATGGAAGGGCTACTCGAGGTGCGCAGCCCTATTGGCGAAGGGTGGAGCCACCCTCACAGCACGCAACGCAGCGGGCTTCGCTCCCCTGCACTTGGCCTGCCAGAACGGACACAACCAGACCTGCAGGGAGCTGCTGCTGGCGGGAGCACCACCGGACTTGCAGAATAATGTAAGTATTACTTCTTCAGATACGATACAAATGTGCTTCTCACATTCTAATTTATTGATACATGTTACATACATTTGGTATGTTTCCTTTATAATAAGGCGTTACCCTGTTTGGTTTCCAGTACGGTGACACGTCACTTCACACAGCAGCTCGGTACGGGCACGCCGGCGTGACAAGAATCCTCATATCAGCACAATGCAGAGTCTCGGAACAAAACAAAAATGGAGACACGGCTCTTCACATCGCAGCTGCCATGGGACGCCGGAAACTTACCAGGATCCTTCTCGAAGCTGGTTGCGACAAATCCATTCGCAATCATCAAAATGAAACAGCGAGGGATATCGCTACTAGAAAGGGATTAGAAGAAATCATCAGTATATTAAACACTCCTGTGGCCAAACAACCTAAAAAGAAACATAGGGATAAAAGCAAAGAAAGAAGTATAGATGAACCAGATGAAAAAAAGAAAGAAAAGGGCAAAGAAAAAGATAAAAATAAAGTCAAAAAGAACGTTCACTTTGAAACCCCACCTCAAGTCCAGTGGTCACCGTACGGCTGTCACTATTACCCCGATCCTAAATTTTTCCCGAAACCAAAACTAAGCTCGTTACCCACCGAACCTCTTAAAAAAGGCGAGCAATACTATTTAGATTTAGCTGGAAATATTAAAAAGGGTCCAATAGGGGCAGGTTACACTTGCTACTGTGCACCGTTCTTTAAACATATGGAAGACAAACTAAATATTGATAAAAAAGATTTGAAGAAGCATATTGACAGAGCACATGATAGGCTAGATCAAAAAGTAACAGATCTTGAAATGAAGACTCAAGGACAAATATCAGAATTAACAAGATTTGTTGCAGCTGAAAGAGCATTATGCAACGAACGGCATAAGCATTTGGAACAATGGCTAACGCGTGGTATGATGTTTAGACAATCTGAAAGAGTCAAGAAACTGGACTTCAGTCCTAAAGGCTCTTTAGATATAGCTCCTTTGAAAAGAACTAGAAGCTTGGAGTTACTAGATGCTGACACAGAGGAATGGAATAAAGTGCATAGAATTATAAAGAGCTTTAATAAAAATGCTGAGCAATACGACAGTCATGCCAAAGATCTAAATGATAGCAAAATTACCTCTAGAAGTACAGAAATACTGGATACTAGACGATCACCTAGTCCTAGACAGAGAAATGTATTGAAAAATTCAAAAAGTAGTGATCAATTAGATGCAGGTCCAAGTCGACTGTCAATACCTTTGCATACTAAACCTCCAATACATCCACAACATGAAAGTCATTTACAGAATATTACGGCTGAAATCCACGTAAAAGCTGATAAAATTTCATTATCACAATCTCCTATGTCTATGGAAGTCGAAAGATACAATCAGAGATATAGATCTCCTAGTCGACAGTCAGATATTCCGTCACCAAGTTGCAGTCATAAACAGTCTGGTGATGTTAACGAAGATGTTAGAAGTTCAAAAGAACAAAACGTACCTTTATGGAAGAGCCAAGTGCTACAAAGAACAGCGGACGATATTAGGAAAAGAGTTGTTCTAGAGAAGGAAATGTCCGAAGTTATAGCTCAAAATAAGTCCTTAGATATATCGCAAGATGGCTACGTGAAGTTAAGAAAACAGGCCAATTACAAAAGTAACGATGAACCAGAAAGAGAATCGAGAAAATCGGTTCAAGAATTGGTAGCACAAGTTGAAGGGCAAAGAAGTAAATCTCCTGATATCGTATCAAGAAAATTACAACCCACCGAAAACATAGAACCCTCAACAAGTCAGAACCCTGGTATTTTGAAGATGCAACAACAACCTCAAAGACCAGCACCGGTTTTAAAAGAAAAACCACCGAAAAGTAAACGTTTTAGTTTACATAATTTAATACCTTTTCCAACTAGGAAAACCTTTCAAAACACACCAAAGGATAATGGTAATAATTCAGAAAGCAGTGATGAAGAAGATAATCCAATTAGAAGTTCTGCGCAGCCTGGTCCGATGAGGAATACCAATTTGCTTCAAACGCTCCCAATGCCTAATTTTGAGACAGTATCGAAGTCACCATCTCCAGCGCCACTGCCGATACAGAAGCCCTATCCTCATGATTTAAGATCTATGGTTCCAAAGGATGCATACTTCCACGATATTCCTAACAGACAAATGCCGTACATGGCAGATAGCGGTTTACCTGCTCCACAATATGCTTGCGCCCAATATGATTACAATCAACCTGGGCTACCGAATCAAATACAAGGTCGAAATAGAAACCCATTGTACTACCATCAAACTGGAGTATTCGATGCAATGATGCAAGATCACATCATGAGAGAAATGGAACGTATACCACACTGCTACAGTGAGCACTTGGATCAAAATACTGAAGTGGAAATTGCGAATCAAAATGATTTTAGGATGTGTTACGACCCAATGTATCCAAATTTTCGGGGAAATCCGCATGCTATGACACGAAAGCCGAACCCTGACCACAGTTTGCTTCATAGCCGGTTACAGTCTTTGGCAATTAACACTCATTTGGCGGAAACACAGAGTCAGGCCGATAGAGAGTCACATAATGATTCTGGGTATAGTACAAAGGTGTATGGAAGTTCACAAGGCCCTTCTCCAAGTTTGTCAGGTCATGCGGATGGTTCGGACAATACATCTGGGCAGAGAGTTAATGTTCTGCCTAATGGTAAGCCCGTGCGTGGTCACATTGGTGCTTCTAGTTTAGTGTGATAAATTTTGCTCTAGGAACCCCAACAATTTATTAATGTGGTGTTGCTGAAAATAAGAAAGAAAACGGAAATACGGACTTTATAAAAATATTTATCTCAGATCTATGAGGTAAAAAAATTGTGTGTCAATTATACATTATGTTATCTAATATATAAAATTCTAGTGTCACAATGTTCGTTCCCATACTTCCCCGAAACGGCTTCACAGATTAAATTTTATATGCATATTCCGTAGGTCTGAGAATCGGCAACTATTTTTCACATCCCTAAGTGATAAGGGCTGCCCACCCCTAACATTTATATGGCAAAACAACATTTGCCGGGTCAGCTAGTGTTAATATAACATCACCTCTATGCACGCTGTTACGTGTAACCTAAAAATATTTTATTAAAAAAAAGTACAAACTTAATGTAGGTTTAAAAGATGCCATGTATCACAATAATTTGTCTTTTGTAATAATGTAATAAAAAATGTAATTATTTATAAGTCAATTTGTGTTTACTTAAATTTATATATTGTAAAAATACTCAAATTAGTTATTTAAATCTTTTTTTTTCTATATTTTAAGTTATAAATATTAACTTTATATAAATAGCAGTTATTTAATGATCACTATAATACTTTAAAATTTATTATTTTTATCAGAAAATTCTCAACACTGCTCAATAAAAGTGCCTGTCAATGTCTTAAAAATATTTTTAATACATAAATCTACATATCACAGTGTAATAATTTTTTTAAGTGTAATACAACAAAATATCAGATACATGCGTATATCCACAGATATATCTGTGCGTATATCAAATATCATTTATCAGTTAATTTCGGATAGCAAGCTTAGACGCAACAATAACGCAACTTTCTATACAAATATTATAAAGCTGTACAGTTTGTTCGCTTGAACGCGCTAATCTCAGGAACCACTGGTCAGATATGAGAAATTCTTTCAGTATTGCATAGTACATTTATCGACAAAGGTTATAGGCTAAATATCACACTGCGACTAACAGGAGCGAAGCATCAGTCAAAAATGTTCCAAAAGCGGGGAAAATTATCGAAATTTAACGCGTACGAAGTTTCGATCAACAGATAGTAGAGTTACAATTGGGCAATATAAAAAATACGTAAGCTATGACGTCATTATTAAATAAATGTTGTGGTGTTGCCGGATGAATAAAAGCCAATGATATTGACAAACGATATTCTTTATTTCTATGTTGGCAATAATACAATAAATCTTAATAGGTACTTATAGGTAAATGTACGTGAATACTGTGCGTGGTTCCTGGAATGGGCTGCGGGAGCTACCGCATTCCTTAACCTCCTAGCTTACTTAGCACTTTTTTCTGAGGGCTGCGGGAGCTACCGCTCAGAGTAAGCGCAAGACAACAGAGTGGACTGCGGGAGCTATCGCACTCGTTGCCGTCTAGCTAACGACTGACTAAATCGTCGCCTGCGGTCGTCTTATATAGTGATCCGGCGGTGTAGGTGTACACTGCCGTCTCACTGTGTGCGTGCGCGCTTCCATGTAGATGTGGGTAGTATAGTTGGAGCGCTAAGTTGTTGCTTCTTGAGAGTAATAAAATGTTGCATTGTTACATTCTCCCCCTCTGGTACTCTTAGCTCGTCTCGACAAGAGTGCCAGCAACCTTCCGTGGTCGTCCTCTTTGACGAATTGGATTTGTTGGTTTTGGGATTCTATGGTCTCTTCTATTGAATTTAGTAATAGCTGACGTATGGTATCTTCCGATAGATTTATGCGGAGTGTTTGGATGAGCCACCTCATATGTGCATGCTCCTTCTATGTATCCACGGAAGCGTGAAATAGCCCAAACTATTGCTAAGGCTTCTTTTTCTGTGACTGAATAATTACATTCTGCTGGTGTGAGAAGACGGCTTGCGTATTCGACGGGGTGTTCATGTTCTCCCTCCCCCTGCACTAAAGCTGCTCCAATAGCATACTGACTTGCATCTGTTCCCGTGAGTAGCAAGGTTAAACCCTCTAATGCGTCTTCGTCACTAATTTTCTCGATCTTTTTATAAATCGTAATACTTGTAATAAATTCCTCTACTTTATTGTAGTTCCTTTCACCGTCGTACCTTTTTGTGCACCGAGCAAAACTATTTTTAGGCGTGTTGTTACTCGTGAACTTGTTTATCAATTCCGTGAATTGTGCTTGTGTCATAATCATCAAACTTTTTTCTTCCGACATCTTGAAAATGTGGGTAGATATCAATTTGTGGCTTATTTACGTTGGGCGCCAATGTGGTGTTGCCGGATGAATAAAAGCCAATGATATTGACAAACGATATTCTTTATTTCTATGTTGGCAATAATACAATAAATCTTAATAGGTACTTATAGGTAAATGTACGTGAATACTGTGCGTGGTTCCTGGAATGGGCTGCGGGAGCTACCGCATTCCTTAACCTCCTAGCTTACTTAGCACTTTTTTCTGAGGGCTGCGGGAGCTACCGCTCAGAGTAAGCGCAAGACAACAGAGTGGACTGCGGGAGCTATCGCACTCGTTGCCGTCTAGCTAACGACTGACTAAATCGTCGCCTGCGGTCGTCTTATATAGTGATCCGGCGGTGTAGGTGTACACTGCCGTCTCACTGTGTGCGTGCGCGCTTCCATGTAGATGTGGGTAGTATAGTTGGAGCGCTAAGTTGTTGCTTCTTGAGAGTAATAAAATGTTGCATTGTTACAATGTTAATTAATTTTTGTTAAAACATACTAAGGTACCAATTCTACGTGCACAACTTAACTTAACTAATAAATGACAACAACTACAACGTATTTTGATTATTTAGCTATTTCGTTGCGCACATTTTTATTAATTAAAATCGTTAGTCTATAATATACGGATTTTCTAATAAAAACGTTCTGTTAACATTGCCGAATTGTGTTATTGACGCTATCAATTTTCATTTTCATTGACGGGCTTCGTGTTGTAGTGGTTCATGTACTGGACTGCCGTTCACAAGGTCGCGGGTTCGATTCCCGCTTGGGACAATCATTTCTGTGATATTCATAAATGTCATACAAATGTTTGTACTATGTCTGGGTGTTTTCTATGTATTATAAGTATGTACATATTTACAAAAGAAAAGTAGTTTATGTATTTTAATCCGTATTCTGGTACCCATAACACAAGCATAATAAGCTTAGCTTGGGACCAGAGGACGTTGTGTGAAATGTCCGTAAATATTTATTATTATTATTTATTATTTTTTGATTTAGTTTAGTTTAGCACGTGGAATCGGTACCTAAATCTCAGACTAATAAATATTTAATTTACAATGAGCACTGAACCTTCAATTTCAAGAAGATAGAGCCTTAGAGCGAGATTTATTATAATGTAAATAAGTCACAATGTTTGTAATAATGTTTATTGTAATATTTATTGTGTTGCTTTACTTGATAATTTGTACTGATTGTTTCTAATTATATGCACTTTTGAAGTGTCACAACTAAATACATTATTTTATTTTTAAATGTGGTAATCTATAGTAATATTATAAAGCTGAGTTTCATTGTTTGAACTTACTAAACTCAGGAACTACTGGTCTGATTTGAAAAAGTCTTTCAGTGTTGGATGGCACATTTATTGAGAAAGAGGCTATATAACATTACGCCGCGACCAGCAGAAGCGACGCATCAATGAAAAGTCGTTAAATAGAAGAAAATGCCTAATGCATAATGTGACCAGACGTCCTGTTTTAAACGGGACTGTCCCTTTTTACAATTGCGAGTCCCGGTGTCCCCGAAACTACCTCTGGGACGCAAAATTGTCCCGTGTTTAGAAACCGAACTCCAGTAGAAAGAGTATTTTCCGTAATGAACAAATTGTGGACTTCTGAGAAAACTCAGTTACAGGTATTAGTTTTAAAGGCGATGTTGATAATGAAGGTTAATAATAAATACTATTACTAGCTTTTTTAGTTTAAGTACCTACAAACAGATGTCCCGTTTTGAGTCAAAGAAAAAATGGTCACGTTACTAATGCATTAAGGCCGCCTCTGCAATATTTGTAACACAAAGTATTAAATAAATAAAAAAATTACAAAAACGAGATAAATTTAGTAAATGGCATGCGTACAAACTCGCGGGCAACAGCTACTTATAAATAATCGAAAATGGTAATTTATGATTACGATGTTCGATTATTTAACTAAACACAGAGAAATCCAAACTTTTGTCCTTATTGGTTTTTCAATACGCTTCAAGTAGATATAATATAGATAGATATATTAGATATATGCCGTGTGGTGACGGAGTAAGAATACAAGTGTCACCACCCCATCTCCTCCCAAGGGTGCTGTAAAAGTCAGCTAAGGGATATTGCACACAGATAACTTCCTCTGTGAGAGACGGAAAACTCGAAAATAAACCCTGTGCCAACACGCCTGGTCAGCGCGGCACAGTAGACCATAATCCCTCCCAAAATGGCGGAGGCCCGTGCCCAACAGTGGGACGTAAATGGGCTGAAGAGAGAGAGATATAATACCCCGCCCAAAAATATAAAAAAATGCTGTAAATGAAAACAAAAAGTAACAACGCATAATTTTATTATTCTATTTCTTAACTAACAATTAAGTAACTATTTACAGTATTTACAAATATTTTTATCAACTTAAAACATTTTAGGCCAAATATAAAAAATCTAAACCCGAATAAACTTGGTAGAGAATTGGTATTTGGGACGACTATGTCCAGCCGTGGGAGACTTTTACCTCATTTTGTTTCAATTCACAGCTCGTCTTTCACCCCACTGATTTTCCCTATAAAATTCTACCAAATTGGTATGATATAATGGCAGCCCCAATAAAGAAGAAGACTTCGCGCCAACAATTTTGATAGCAACATAATCTCCAGGCTTTATCTGCCTTTTCCCACCATCTTCTGTCAATAACTCTGTCTGATCGAACACAACTCTTAAATAAAATTCATTTCTACCGATTATTTTGTTTGTTTTTTTAGCAATACCCTCAACTAATACTAAATGAGTGTTGCCAATTTCTGCTTCGTTTAATATTTGGCACTTTCTTTTATAAATATCGATTAGTCGATTATGTCGTTCCTTTTTTATATGTTCTGGTACGTCATCTTTGTATCTGCGATATGCTGTTGTTTTCTGAAATCGATACATCCGTTTGTTACAACAGTTTGTTTGTTTGAACGCGCTAATCTCAGGATCGCTGGTTCGATTTGAAAAATTCTTTCAGTGTCGGGTAGTACATTTATCGAGGAAGGCTTTAGGCTATTTAACATCACGCTGCGACCAATAGGAGCGAAACAGTAGTGAAAAACGATGCAAAAACGGGAAAAATTTTCTAAATTCCAGAGGATATTGTGTGAAATGGCTATGAATATTTATAATATTAAAAATGCTCACCTCTCTCATGCTGTAGGGGAACAAGAATGCTATATTATAATCAACTATTTCCATAAGTGACATCGTCTCTTCAAATTCTTCGTCAGTTTCACCACAAAATCCACAAATCATATCTGTTGACAGGCCCACTGGAACAAATACAACCTGGAACTAGTGCGCGATATGGAATAAAAACAAACGTGTTGGTACTTATTTATGCACATAAGAAGTTATACTTCTTCGTTTATTGTTCATATATGCTGGATTTATAACGACGGCTTGAAATAGTTAAACGATGTGTAGCGTCGACGCGAGTTGATATAACGCACTTACGACAGAATTACAGCCATTTAGTTGAAGCGAGCGGGGTTTTATATATCTGACCTACGCGTTATATATTATATCTACGTTGGAAAAACGCAACGCGTTATGTAGACCGGCCCTTATAGTGTTTGTGTGGATTATCTAGACAGTATTTTGGACAAAGAAAAGAGCGTGAGTGAAAACTAGAAATACATACTGTCATAGAGAAGGTAAGTATATCCATTACAATGCCACATACCTCCAGGTATAGTTGTCTTAACATGTTCCACAAGACGCAGATAAGCCTCCCTGGAGTACCCTCTGCGCATGCGCTCTAACACCGCAGTGGAGCCCGACTGCGCCGGCAAGTGTAGCAACTTGCTAATATTGGGACGCTCCGAGATTATTTGTAACACCTATAGCAATAGAAAAAAAATTAATGTGGGTAGATGTGAAATAACATTTTAGAAAATATCCTGTGGTCTCAAACGAAGCTTATTGCTTGTGTTATTGGGTAACGGAGTATGGATATATTAAAAGGAATATCTCTCTCTCTCTCTCTCTCTCTCTCTCTCTCTCTCTCCAGCCCATTTTCACGACGACGATTTCACGAGTGGGTTTGGCATAACAAACCTACTTGTGGCTCAATATATAAGAAAATGAGGGACTCTAGGGCTGAGTTTAAAGCGAAATTAAAATGGTGTAAAAATAACGAAACGCAAATAAAAATGGATATCCTTGCGACCCACCATTCGACAAAAATTTTTTCAAAATTCTGGTCCATGACTAATAAATTGAATCCCAGAAGCAGTGTCCCGGAAAGTGTGGAGGGCTTGTGTGACTCGAATGAGATTGCCAACCTATCTAAGGAACGTTTTGAGGTACGTTCACCCTTGGAGTCTGCCACGATAAAAGACCATATTGGGGAGGTTAGACCGGGGAATCCTATTGTACGTGTTACAGCTAAGGAGGTTGCATATATAATAAGAAACATGAAAGGAGGCAAATCGCCCGGACATGACTCACTTGTTGTTGTGTTGAACACCTACGTCATGCAGGGATTCATTTGCCGCGAGTGCTTGCCATGTTCTTTACCTTCTGTATCGGTCATTCTTATATTCCACAAGACATGATGAAGACGATAGTGATCCTGGTAGCCAAAAACAAGACAGGTGATGCCTCCAACTTGAGCAATTACAGACCGATATCTCTAGCAACGGTGATTGCAAGGGTACTGGATGGTTTGATTGATATCAAATTGCGAGAACATTTGAAATTGCATGACGGTCAGTTTGGTTTTAGACCTAACTTATCAACTGAGTCCGCTATATTGAATTTGAAGAACACCGTCCAGTATTACACTGCCAGGAACACGCCTGTATATGCCTGTTTCTTGGATTTGTCAAGGGCGTTTTTTGTGGAGAAAGTTGATGTCTGATACAGATCTCCCCAATGAGTTCACAGCCTTGCTAAGATTCTGGTATGGCAATCAGACTAATTGTGTAAGATGGCGGGGCTCACTTTCGGCTGAATACAGACTGAAGTGTGGTGTGAGACAGGGGGGGCTTATATCCCCCAACCTTTTCAATCTTTACATGGATGATCTGATTTGTGAGCTTGGCCGTGCTGGTGTTGGCTGCTTGATTGATGGAATATCCATTAATAGCATCAGCTATGCGGATGACATGGTGTTGTTGGGACCATCCATCAATTCTATTAGAAAACTATTAGGGATCTGTGAGTGCTATGCGGCATCTCATGGATTGATGTATAACGTCACCAAAAGCAAGCTCATGGTGTTTAAAGCAGGCCCTAAAACGTACTTAACCGTCCCACCGGTACTTCTGAATGGTGTTGAGATATCTAAGGTGGCAGATTTTAAATACCTTGGACATTGGCTTACTGATCTTCTTGATGATGGCTTGGATATGGAAAGGGAGCGCAGGTCCCTGCCAGTTCGGGCAAATATGCTGGCCCGTAGGTTTGCTAGGTGCACTGACAAAGTGAAGATCACCCTATTCTGGACATTTTGTCAGTCTTTTTACACCTGCAGCCTATGGGTCAAGTACACACAAAAGTCATACAGGACCCTGCGCACCCAATACAATGACGCCTTTAGGGTACTAATGAGACTGCCTCCGTACTGTTCTGCATCCGGTATGTTTGCAGATGCAAGGATCGACAGCTTCTCCGCTATTATTCGCAAGCGAGTCGCGTCTGTGATAGGGAGGGTACGGAGTAGTACTAACACCTACCTGCAGCTGATCGCATCAAGGATGGATTTTGATTGCCCAGTGATGCAACACTGGACTAAGACGCATATAGTGCATTCTGGTACTAAGCCTAAATATAGACTGCGATAAATAATATGTTTACCTCTGTTGCGTTCAGCTATTTGACAGTGCTTTTATTTTTATTTGATTTTAGTATTTTTTTTTACCACAATTTGATTCTTATTTGTTTTATTTATTCTTGTATAATTTTCAATCAGTATTATATTTATTTAATCTGACATTGCGTAGGTGATTAGTAAGTTATAAGTAGACATGTTATTTAAGTTACTCTTAGATATATTTTAATATATGTATAATGTAATTTTCTGTATATGGACTTGTTCTGCAATAAAATGTTTGATTTGATTTGATTTACGTCCCACTGCTGGGCACGGGCCTCCTCCACTTTGGAGGGATTATAGTCTACTGTGCCACGCTGACCAGGCGTGTTGGCATAGGGTTTATTTTCGAGTTTTCCGTCTCTCACAGAGGATCTTATCTGTGTGCAATATCTCTTAGCTGCCTTTTACAGCACCCTTGGGAGGAGATGGGGTGGTGACACTTGTATTCTTAATCCGTCACCACACAGAGAAAAGGAATATAATGAAAATATAATTATAATAGATAAGACCCAGATGCAGCACAGAAAATTAACTACGGTGTTTCGAACCCGCGATATCGTGACCAGCAGTCAGTTACTCTGCACGACTGCACCAATGGGTCTCCAAATGATAATTTATGTATATTTCATAAATACTTTTTAAAATACTTACTTCGTCAGGGAAATCTTTAGGATGTGCTGCAGTGAATCTAATTCTCATGTCAGGGTCTACAGCAGACACTTTGTCTAACAGATCGGCAAACCTCATACCTCCCTTCTTAGTTTTATATACAGTTTTGAAACCTGTCAACATATTAAGCAGTACATTTAATTTAGCAACAAACTTGTACTTTTAATGCTGGGGCCACACTAATGAGAAATGCCATTAATTATCGCGATAATGGACGTTAACCCTAAGGGTTAACATTATCGCGATAATTAATGGCATTTCTCATTAGTGTGGCCCCAGCATAACAAATACGACTCAACTAAGGAAATGTCATCAATAGTCAGTCCGCTAATATATTTCTATCGTTTAGTCCGTGACCATGGCAGCGGAAGTCTCCGAAACGTCGGATTACAAATGATTTTTCAATTTTAAATTAGTAAAAATTATTTCCACCGTCATCATAAAACATAATCGTTATTTTTGTATGGCCCCATACGTGCTTAAATCTTCAAAACTACTCGACGGATTTTGATGCGTTTTTTTTATAGATGAACTAGCTGGCCCGGCAAACGTTGTTTTGCCATACCAAAAAAAAGATTAAAAAAAATAAATAACTATAAACCTCACGGAGCCCGAGACCTTTCCAACGAATGCAAAACCGTGGAAATCGGTTCGTGCGTTCTGGAGTTATAGCGTCAGGAAGGAAAACCCGACTTATTTTTACATGGGCGTGCGCTCTATACAAGCAGAAAAGCACTACTTTACTTGCCATTCACAGATATTTTAATAAAACGTTCGTATGTTTTAGATGACTTTATTCATTTATTTACTATTAATTAAACAAAATATTATAACCTAAAAACGCCTAATAATTCATAAATAGCACCAATATGTGCTTGCAAATTGCTTTTCGCCAGGCGTTTGGCGAAGGAATAATATTAGCGTTGCTAGCAAGCTCCACGCCGCCCGCCTGCCATGAGTTCATATGTGTGTAGAAATTTTGGTGTCCGTGCACAGTTCACAAACGCACACAGGCTTGCATATTGAAGACGCCTTGTACTGCATGTCATGCCGCATGCTTTGGCGATCGGAAGTTTCCGCGAGTATTCGGCGTTCGTTCGTTACCCTTTATAATCCGAATAAATATAATAGTCGGAAGTCTAATAAATCACGTATGCATTTTTGTTTAGTAAGGTTTTATTTATTTAAATAGCAGAAATATTTTGGTTCGACGGAGGCCATTTTATTTTTTCGTGTGATTAATTGAACTGTTTAATATTGAGTTTCTTTAATTTAATAATTGTATGGATTTTCATTTGTTGATTTTAAAATGTTATTTGATTGTGAAATGTGTGTTGATAGTGTGTGTTTGTTAAAAATTAAAAATAACAAGTTCAACAACTAAGCCAGCAAAAAGGTAATGTAAGTAATGTAGGTAATTGTGCCTATTCTATGTGCAGAACTAAACTTAACCATTCACACGTTCAAGGATACTTTGATATCCAAAAAAAGGGCAATTTACGTCCAAGGATACTTTTATATCCATAGCGACATATTTTATAAAACCGACATCTATGGACAAATTGCGTTATTTTTTGCGTCTATAAGTTGTGTAATAGATAGCTGATGAATTACTTCACAATCCATAATCACTAGATGGCAGTTTTTATCTTCAGTCCAATTTACGCTTTGTGTTTAGTAAACAAGTGGTTTTGAAGTTCCAGCGGATTGTCGTAAGTAGTTTAGTTTTATTTATGAGTTCATAGATTATTAATATTATTATACATCAAGATAAACTAGATGATTTGTGCTTTATAATTAAGTATACATATAGCATAAATATCACAGTTTTAAGAGTAAAATCGAGTTATATTTTGAATTGTTATGTTTTCTCCTCTGTCCTCTTCTGTTCTCATTTTTAATACTTTAAAATAAATTTTCAGATCTTAAAAAATAGATAGATTTCATCTGTAGTCTTCTAGTAATTTTTCGTAGTATTTGTCTTCACTCTAGGTATTATAGATAAGAAGCTATAAAGGTTTTTTGTTACAACATGCGAGCGCGGTACCGATCGAATCAGCGCCACGCGTAGCTGGACGGACAGCGGTATAATAGGTATTTAGGTCGGGACGTGGGAATGGTTATCTTAACTAAAAAATGAAAACAGCTATTGCTGTATCTTAAATGTTTCGCTATTTTTTTGCACACATTTATATTAATTAAAATCGTAAGTCTATAATAAACAGTTTTTATATAAAAAAAGTTCTGTTAACATTGCCGGATTGTGTTATTGACGCTATCAATTTTCATTTTTAGGGTTCCGTACCCAAAGGGTAAAAACGGGACCCTATTACTGAGACTTCGCTGTCCGTCCGTCCGTCCGTCCGTCCGTCCGTCCGTCCGTCTGTCACCAGGCTGTATCTCAAGAACGGTGATAGCTAGAGAGTTGAAATTTTCACAGATGATGTATTTCTATTGCCGCTATAACAACAAATACTAAAAATAAAATAAAATAAATATTTAAGGGGGGCTCCCATACAACAAACATGATTTTTTTACCGTTTCTTGCTCGATACTAATAACGTTGCCTTATGTTGCATAGATAATGGTACGGAACCCTTCGTGCGCGAGTCCGACTCGCACTTGACCAATTATTTAGTTAAGTTAAGTTTAGGTCTGCACATAGAATAGGCACCAATGTAACTCGAAAATTTCATGTTAAAAGTTATGAAACGTATGTACATACGTACATGTACGTATGTATGTACGTACGTAGTTATTGTTTAGTAATTCTAGTACAGTGTGGACTGATTCGGGATATTCAGATTTAAATTTGTTCTGTTGGCATGGTTTCCGACTTAGAGATCCGTCGCGTGGCTATGCTAAAAATCTATAAAAGAAAAAGTTTTTGTGACTGCCTACCCTAAGTTAAATACCAGTGCACGCCGCTGTATTTTTATATAGTAGTATTTATGCGAAGAACAACACGGTTTCAGGCCTGGCCGGTCTATAAATACTAATCTGTTGGGATTGGTTGAATATATCTCTGGCGCAATGGATCGCGGATCCCAGGTCGACGTTATATATTTCGATTTCCAGAAGGCATTCGACAAAATTGACAATGACATTCTACTTAATAAACTAGCCACTATCGGTTTTAGTTCAGGTCTTTTACGATTTTTCGCGGACTATTTGAGGGATCGACGTCAATACGTGAGATATGGTACGCATATATCGGAACCACATGACACCAGATCTGGCGTGAGCCAGGGTTCAATTATGGGGCCGCTACTCTTTCAAATAATGATAAATGATCTCCCAAGGCTACCGGCTATAGCTGAATGTCTTTTGTTCGCGGATGACCTTAAGTTGTTTCTTGAAATTAAGTCAATAAGTGATTGTGAGGATTTGCAGAATGATATTGACAAGTTATACGACTGGAGTGTTAGCAACAAGATGACGTTCAACGTTAGCAAATGTAATGTCCTTTCCTTCCATCGTAAGAGCACCTCAATTTGTTTTGATTACCAGCTGCAACGATCATCTCTAAAAAGAGTTAATGTAATCAAGGACCTAGGGGTGATATTTGACCAGAGATTAACTTTTCACGACCATGTATCTAACTTAGCTGAGGAAGCGTTCCGCTGTCTGGGTTTTGTTCTGCGGAATTCTAAGAATTTTCAAAGCCCGCAAGTGATGAGAACTCTGTACAATGCGTTAGTCAGAAGCAAACTTGAGGTGGGCGCATGTGTTTGGAATCCACACCATGTTACCTACACTCGACTACTCGAGAAGGTCCAAAAAGTATTTTTACGGGCACTTTATAAGAA
Organism: Orgyia antiqua; assembly: GCA_916999025.1. Lineage (NCBI taxonomy): Eukaryota > Metazoa > Arthropoda > Insecta > Lepidoptera > Erebidae > Orgyia > Orgyia antiqua. The sequence continues at coordinate 18,865,904 of OU779867.1, forward strand.
AGTCTACGGTTATTACCCGTCCAGGTACCCTTCTAAATTCTTGCTTGGTCAACTTGGTTGCAATTCTCTTGAGGTGAGGAGGATTTTTATACAGTTAATCACGTCTGTTAAGGTGCTGAGAGGTTTGGTGGATTCATTGAACTTGCACGACCACCTGTGTACTCTCACCGTGCCTGATAAGCCTGGGGTTCATCGTAATAGACGTGAAAGGTTACCGGATCTGTTTCATGTCGAGTGTTGCCGCACTGTAGCACATTCTATGTCACCGCTAATTCGTGCGCGTCGACACTTTAATGCACTCCTTGCCAATGACAGCAACTTGGACATTATTGCCGATAATTGGCATATTATAGCTTCAACGCTCAAAACATATTGTGAAAATTTAATAGACCAATGGGATAGACGCAACGCCGATGTGCATGATGTGGATAATTAAATCCAACTACTTATTTCATATCTTAATATAAATGTATGTAAAATGTATAACATTTATTTGCATGCTTCTAATATTATTTAATTTTTATTCTAATGTTATTGTGAGATAAATGTAAGTGGTTAATTCGTTTTTATCTCAATAAATAAATAAATAAAAAAATAAAAAAATGACTCAAAAGGAATGGTTATTTTTGCAATTTGTAAAAGTTTAATTTCTTAATTCCAGGCGTACGAAATCGCGGGCTGAAAGAGAAACATTACGTTTAAAGTTTTAAAACTGTATTCTATTTTAAAGAATGGAATATACCTTTCGCCATTTGTGTGCCAATTCTCTCAGTAGCCTGTGACACATCTCTGTAGCTATTGACATTCTGTCCTAACAACGTCACTTCTTTAACCCCTTGCTCTGACAGCAGTCTGACCTCGTCCACAATGGAGGAGATAGGGCGGGAGCGTTCCCGGCCGCGGGTGAAAGGTACAATGCAATATGTACACATATTGTCGCAGCCACGCATTATTGAGCTAAAAGAACGTATTCTTATGAAAGCGAGTTTGTAAATGTTGTTACGTTTCCATGCTAAATCTACTAAATCAAATTAGTGACAAATTTCGGTCTGGAATAGAACACATATGGGCAAAAACTAGTATCTTAATAAATACGCGATGTCTTTAAGATATAATAATATAAAAGACAAAATATGACCCATAACCTTGGAATAACATTTCATTATTGTACCAACTGAGCTATCGTGGAAAGTATTCACAGTATACATAGAGCCTTTTGAGCTTTGGTAGCTTTTTTGCATTTTCAATACTTTTTACAGAGCAGTGACGCGCGCGCGGCTAAATCATATTGTGAATATATAAAGAAAAAAATGGACCGTTGAGTTTGCTTTTTCCCCCTCTCAGATCGACAACAACCAAAAATAATATAAATATACTAGCTGACCCGGCAAACGTTGTTTTGCCATACCAAAAAAAAAGGTTTGAAAAATAGATGTTGGCCGATTCTCAGAGCAACTGAATATGCATGTAAAATTTCATAAAAATCAGGCAAGCCGTTTCGGAGGAGTACGGTAACTAACACTGTGACACGTGAATTTTATATATAAGATGTGTTCAAGACCGACAATAAAAGTATCTGTGAATCAAATTCACTGTCACAAGTACGGCAGCTCAACATCAGAATAATAAATAATAATAAACTTACATAAAGGCAGAAACACTATCCTCATTCAATCTAACAGGTACAACATCTGCATAAGTTTCATCTAATGACAACAACACATTCACAGCTGTTTGTCCATTCTCTGTCAGAGCTAATAATCTGGGCAGATCTCTGTAACTATCTGGGCCTGCCACTGTGAAATTTAAAAAAAGTTGAATTAAGAAAACAAATACTCTTTTTATTATTAGATATTAGGGTGTGTTTACATCATAACAGTTAGCGCTCTATAGCCCTCGACTACCCTCATGGGAAATAGGCGCGTTGGTATAAAGATGACGATTTTTATTAATTTCTTCTGGGCATAAAATTTGACATCAATTTACTGAAAGCAACGCATTTTTCTTATGTGAATTATATTTGACGGGCCTCGTGGTGTAGTGGTTCATGTAACGGACTGCCGATCAAGAGGTCGCGGGTTCGATTCCCGCTCGGGACAATCATTTGTGTGATTTTTCTAATTGTCATACGAATGTTTGTACTGCGTCTGGGTGTTTCTATGTATTATAAGTATGTATTTACAAAAAAAAGTAGTATATGTATTCTATCCGTATTCTGGTACCCATAACACAAGCATATAAGCTTAGCTTGGGACCAGAGGACGTTGTGTGAAATGTCCATGAATATTTATATTTATATATGTACCTAAATCAACAGCTTTCTCCTTTTCAATAAGTTTCTCTTTTAATCTCTCTGCCATACATCCTAAAATACCTATTTTAACAGATCTATCTCTGGCGCGTCTCTTAAATCCTCGTAAGTGATCTAATCTGTGCCAGATCTTAGTTTCAGCTCCTTCTCTGATTGCACACGTCATCACTAGGAAGACATCGGCCTCTTCTTCCACTTGGGTCCTTTCAAAACCTTCATTCTTCAATATTGACCACACAATGTCCGTATCATTGAGATTCATTTGGCACCCATAGACATCAAAGAAAACCTTACGTTTTGATTTAATTTTGCTGTTTTCCAGCAAATAGGGTATAAATGGACGATCTGTGATAACCGGCTCTGAATTTTCAATAATAAAATGTTTCAAACCTGGCCCCTCTTTTATTTTATCCTTTATTGAAGTGAGCCGATGAGAATTCGAATAACATTGCGAGTTTTGTGCAAAAACCTTATCAATCACAGTCGTTAAAGGACGTGTGCGTCTCATAAATAACATGTTAATTAATTATCATAAATCACATTAGTAACCACCAAAACATTAGTATCTAAACGATACAGATTTTAATTTTTAGCAAAACATAACCTACAAACTTGAAATCAGCTGGTCTGTCAAATACAAATTGACAACTCTAGAGTCTGTCAAGCGAGTCTAGTCCCATGAAAAAGGCGGCAAATTCAAAAATCTTTCAGGTGTCAACACTGATATAACACGCTAAAAACTTATTGATACTTGAATTTTTTATAAAAATAAACATATTTGAAATAAATAAAAAAAAAGGATTTCAATGTAAGTATTTATTTGTCACAATCAGAACTAAAATCAGAATCAAGAAATTCAATGCCTTCATATGAGAAATCACTGTCAGTATCATCATTACGCACAGAAATGATGAAAGGTTCCAACTCAGTTTCGGATATCCTGTCTTTTACTTTATATTTTTTTTCGACACTAATAGTGTGATCGCTGCATTTTTTCCAATCATTGGCTGTGACACTATTAAAACAGAATGTTTTTATAAGGTTCTCCATTTCATTACCTGGAATCCCTAAATTTTTGCTGGCTATTTTTCTTTTAGCCAAAATCCATATGAGTTCAATAGCGTTCAGGTCACAATGATCAGTGTCACAATGTCACAGTCATCCAAGGTGGCTGAAAAAAATGACAACAATCTTTATGGTAGTTTTCACTTAAAGATGCTCCAGTAAGTTTCAAGGTCATGAACACGACGTCTGGATCTAAACCAAAACGGAAATCGTGATCACATCACAGTAAAATAAAAAAAGTTAGACAATTGTGCTAAAAGTATCAACACGTTGTTGCCAACCTACCTGATGTTGAAACGATTTCATCCAAAAGTCGTCGTTTTTGCGATAACACGTCGTCAGATTCACTCTGTACACGATTATATTTATTAATCATTGTAAACAACAAGCTCCTGACACTACTTTTAATAGTTTTCGGCATTATAACATTAAAAAACTCAACAAAAACCGGATTATTACGAGGTTTCAACAGAATTTGTGACAATCTGTTTGACAGATCATAGTATTGCCATTATAAGAAATCAGTAAAAGGGTTGTGGACTCGACTCGCTTGACAGACTCTAACAATTAAATTTCTATTGTCTATTCTTATTCGGTTGTATTAGATGAATATAGATTATTTATAGTACCTACCTATCTATCTTTCTAATGGGTCTAAATTACTCTGTGAGTTTTTGGCAGACATTTTGTTTCTTTAATTTTATTGCGATTTTGTTGCGACATTAGAAATTGTATACCTAATTATTGGCTAGAAAAAACCTAAATGGTTTCAATATCAGAAGAGAAGTAACTATAACATTGAAAAACAATGAGTAGCCGTTACCACAACTATGACAAAGGTTAGGATGGTATGAAATTAATAGTTCAATTGCAGCTTGTCTGTAGAAGTAATGTTAGGAAAAACAAATCAATGTTATTAATACACTGAGATGTATATGTTTATTTATCTTTGCCAGTGTTTTCGCATTGGCAGGGTCGTCTCGATCCACGCGTGATGATTCTAGGCCGCACAGGGAGAGGCATCCGAGTAGAGAAGGACGGTCACGGTCGCGGTCACCGAGGAGGCTGTCACCAGCCAGGAGAAGGGACTACACGTCTGAAAGATCCTCGAACAGCAGAGATAGAGATTATGAACGTAAATATTATCAGCACATTTATTATAATATACAACATTGTATAACTGATTTACACATCACTTTTCCTTTCACGAAAAGATAAAAAGAAATTTTACTAAAAAAAGTGTGTTATTTATGTAAACTTTCCCAGTGTGTTATTTATGTAAACTTTCCCTTAAATTTTTTTAGATAAGCGTCACAGAAAGTCTCATGACTATGATGAGCCTGAAGAAGTACCAGCACCGCCTCCACCTCCTCGTATCACTAAGATATCCATTGACTTCAACAAACCGAAGGCACCTATCAAGATGAACTTGAGTAATACAGTCAAGGCTGCTCCTAAACCAACTGTAGCCTCAGTGTTTAATGCAGATGATGATGATGACGATGAACCAGAGGAAATGCCAGCTGAAGCTAGGATGAGAATGAGGAATATTGGCAGGTTAATAAGTATAAATATAATATGAGAATTTAAAATGCCCCCAAAACTAAAAAAGAAAATTTATAAAACCACAATAAGACCTGCCTATGCATGCCTACCTTATTTATAAAATATTAAAATATAAATTGCAAACTGAAACAAAAAGATATTTATAGTTATTGCATTCTCATTGACTTGATAACTGTACAAACAAATTAATCTAAGTGAAAAACCCATTTTCAAAAAAATTTATTTTTATAAGAAAACTGAATTTCTCATTAAAGTAAACAATGAAATTTTTGTAGTTTAAATTAATAGTACATACATAACTAGTCTTATTAAAAAAAACCAAATAGCTAAGATTTCCATCTTTTACAATACCTATCCAATAAAACTAGAAAGCAAAACAGGCAAAACTAATGAATAACATATTGATTTCAGAGAAACACCAACATCAGCGGGCCCAAATTCATTTGGTAAAACCAAACAAGGTTTCTGTGATGCTAAGAAAGTATTTGAGAAGAATTTAAAACAAGCTCTCGACTCAGCAGATAAGCCTGCTATGCCCAAACTACCACAAACCATCTACAAAATTAAAGGCCCATGATGTTAATGCAGTATTTAGTATAACTTTGTAGATATATAAGTAACTATAGGGTGTGTGTTTTAGATTGAGAACTGTCAGCAAAAGTGAGAACATCACATTTTTCTACAGAAATGGGAAATACTGACGAAATTACAGACCAGAGGAGGTGCTATCCCCATAAATATAAAAGAAATGTACATATTTTGTGCTTGTTTTGTTAAATAAAGAATTTATCGGTCGGCTGGTGTGATAATCCCACTCTATGTTACTTATATACTTTTAAGTTAGTATATAATTGTCAGTAGAAGTTATTAAATGGATCTTTTTTCTTCTATGGTGTTAATAGTAATTTTATTAGTGTTTCATCAATATTGATATAGCTCTTTTGTAAAAAAATATTGGTTTCTGTTTGTCTCTGGATTTATTCTAGTTTAGCACAAATACCAGCTAGCTATTGCCCGCGATTTCGAATGCGTGGAATTTAGAAGTCTCCCGTTTTCGCAATATTTTTCACTAAAGCTTCGCTTCTATTGGTCACAGCGTTATGTTAAATAGCTTTTCCTCGATAAATGGACTACCCAACACAAAAAGAATTTTTCTATTAAATCAGTAGTTCCTGAGATTAGCGCGTTCAAACAAACTCTTCAGCTTTATAATATTTGTATTGATATCAAAAGTGAACCTCTTTATGCTAATGTATAGGCACCTAACATCACGTATTTACGTAGTTTTAGTATACGGCAATCTTATAAAGGGTCAACATAATCCTATGATTGTCATGGAATTTATGCTACCTGTATAATTAGATGGGAATTGATAAAATATTAATATATTTACCAATATGTACAGTTGCAGTTGCCTATCTGCTTGTGTAGGTACTTTATTTAGATTAAAATAATTTCAATAGATAATGGTTTTATTTAAATGAATTACTACATCCCCATATTTACAAAAGTATGTACCTAGTATAATATCTGTATTCTAGTACCCTTATCATAAGTATAGCTCGGGACTGGGAAGACGTGAAAGTTGTTAAATGAACCATTATACCGCGAAGCCGGTGAAAAGCCCCTTAATATACATTTGCTAAATAGATTTTATGAAATTTTACGACAACAGAACACCAGAATATGCGATTGATTGATCATGTACCTACGGTAATTTATGTTGGTTTGGATTTTGTCTCCTTTGTTTTATTATTTTTAGAATGGACAAATATACAGACAGAATGGAGTGGCGACAAGTGTGGGATTTAGTTAGAAATGAAATAAATTGTTGGGTTTTTATATTTTAATGTTGTTTAATTCACTTCCTCTGCACATTCTGTGGGCGTTGCATGTCCCTGGGGAAGTTGCTCTTGGGTGGTGTACGGATCCTCCTGTCCTTCTTTGATCTGTTACGCACTACTTTGCTGTGGATAGCGCACGACACGCAGTAGTGCAACTTAGCATACAACTTGGGCAGCTGGAATGCTGTGAACAACGTAAAATAGGTTAATTCATTGTACAAGCTCACATTACACACATTATTTTTAGATGACTGTAGATGTCTAAGTGGTTGGCGACGCGGTTTTAGAGATGTGTGACAAACAAGGCGGTTGTCCTTTCATAGTTCACTAGCTGTTGCCCGCGACTTCGTACGCGTAAGATTTAGAAAACGTTCCCCGTTTTAGTAACATTTTTCACTACTGCTCTCTCCTATTAGTTGCAGCGTGATGTTATATAGCCTATAGCTTTCCTCGCTAAATGGACTATCCACTAACACTGAAAGAATTTTTCAAATCGGACCAGAGCTTCCTGAGATTAGCGCGTTTAAACAAAACAAACTCTTTAGCTTCATTATAGTATAGATGTATTATTTCCAGGAATAATAGTTAACCGTGTACAACATATTTTTCAATAGCTTCTAATCTATGGTTCTAATAAACTACTAACGATTTTGTAGAGATAATAACTGTTGTTAGTTATGAGAAAATAATGAACTAAGATTTTGGGTTCTTGTTGGCATAACGTCGTACGTAAAAATCAGCCAAATCCCACCGCAATATTAAGAAGATGTCATGTTGCGCCTACCTCGAATAACGGGATAAGGGCAGGAGAATGAATGATGATGATGATGTTAACATTACACCACGAAAACGCATGTGCAATCTTGTGCAGTGTGCTGTTCAAGTTCGAATTTTTTACAATGCATTATTGCAGCACAGTTTTGTTTTAGAGCCCAAGTGATATGGAATTGTAAAGACACTACAACTTGAGATTCAGACATAAAACATTGCTCATTATTTTAATACATTCCTGCAGATGGCGTACGGGACAACTAAGGCATTATAAGGAGAACATACTGCAGAGTATTATATGGGTCTATGCAGGGGAGTAAGCTACCATCTTCTAAATGGCCTAGGGTAAAGACGTGTAAACGGGTAAACAGGGTAACACAGAGATATATAGAAATGGGTTCCTAAAAGAATTTCAATAAGAAAAGGTGAGTCAGGGGCCTCCTACGAAGCCAGTTTCATTGGGCCTGTGTCAAACAGTAGCTGGAGAGGGACCCAACAGTAATTTTAGGAGCATTTAGATTTTGTCTTATGAGTTAAGTCCATTTGTTTTAGGCTTTTCAAATGAAAGTGTATTGTAATGTACACTATGTATAGAAATAATTGGTAATCAGTTTAGCCAATTAAAGTTAATACAGATTTAGGAATAAGAAAATACACAAGTAAGCCTATGAAAGATTTAGAAAATATGTGAATAAATATGTAATAAATTAATATGATCACATATTAATTTATTTAATCGCTATGTAAAGACCATAAGCACTCCGGGACTGTTCCCATTATTGAAAAATTTAACTGAATATATTGGAGGCAATTTGAATGTGGTGCCAGTGACTGAAAAATTGAGAAATTAGCGACTGTCCTGGTATGTTCATGTAATAGGACAAGAGGAAAGTAATATTGTTAGGAGAGTTATGAAAATGCAGTGTGTAAAAGAGCTGTGTACACTGCTCTTTAGTCATAGTAGTCATATACTTGACTACTGACATGGAAGAAAAAGACACATTACACCATCACTAAATAATTGGATAAGATCAGGGAAATGATCACTCTTGCTTTTGTTGATTACGGTTACAAATTACAAACATAACCTCATTATTAGTATGGATTTGTACAAAGAAAGTATTGAGTAGTATTTTAGTTGTGTCATGAAAATATTTAAGTTTACATCAAACAAAATTTATTTATGTTACAAACACAAGTGCAATGAGTATTATTTTCACTGATTTCTTCTTCTTGGCCGCCTGAGTTTAAATGTGTGTATCTATGACTTAAAGGTTAAGAAAATACTTCATTTTAAAATTCCAGTTAACTATATCCAAAGTAGGTAAATCTGTAAGAATTATGGTGTCAAGATCATCACTGTATTCTATGTATCTGAACACTTTTAATTAACCACTATACAATAGATTTGATCTGTGCAATTCGATCAGGCAAAGATATAGATGGTATTTTCGTAAATACACTTATAATATGAAACAGAAATTTTCCTTATGATATGAATATGAATAGGTTAATTTATCCGGTCTCAAAAACAAAGCAGATAAATGTAATAAATACCACAATTTCTAGAAATGATAACACTTACAGGCATATACTGAGGCTTCGTTAATATCTCTGACGGCGGCCGCTTCGACAATATTCCTGATTACGAACTTTTTGATTGCCTTGTCCTTTGGTACGCATCTAGCGCAGTTAGTGCACCTCACAGCCTTAACGTGGCCACGACCATGCTTAGCACGTCCTCCATTACGGCGTTTGCGAGTCTGAAAACACCAAATTCAAAAGTAAGAGGATTTCGGGCCACATGCTTCGCTAACACGGTGACGCGTGCATACAATGCAAACGAAAAATGTGAAACATATCGTGATTGTGATGTAACAATTTCGTTAAATTATAAACAAATTTTGTCACTATACATTTTTATACTTATTTTCTCGTTTTATTTTAGAATATTTTCATAAAAATTTACGCACCATGTTTCTAACCTCCGATTTGTTGGACAAAGAACGACGGAAAAGAACTATTTATTTCGCATAGACAAGAGAGCAATTCAGTCAGACTCAGTGAGTGACATAGAACGATTTCCGACAAGACAAGGGTTGCCAGCAGAGCGGAGCACTGTCCACATATTTACCAGACTAAAAACTTTTAATTCTCCACACAAACTTGAAATAAAAAAATGAATAAATAAATAAACTTGAGAGGTGTCAAGGGACACCCAGATGGAACAAAGTTCCTTTCGATTAATTAGAGAAGGAATTGTAATAAAATTTTATATAAATAATTATTATAATAATATAATAGATAGGTACTCAATAATTCATAATAAAATAATATATTACTTATTGTAGGAACACATTGTATGAATTCATTGTTTGCAAGTAGACGTAATGTCAACAGGTCTACGAATGCATAGAGACCATTGTGCTAGCCACCCAAGTTAATATAAACAAATATATTTATTACAGTATGTATGGTCCTATTGTTTGCTCGCCGCCTAATTTATTGTATACAAATATATTATGTATGGATCCATTGTATGCAACACTCTGCGTATCAGCAGTTTTAGGAATATATAGAAACGATTGTTCTCCTTACCTATATAAGCTAATATTATATTAAATATATTGAGTCGCAAATAAACACCATTCAAGTCCGGACGTATTACATTTTTATCCTCTACCCGACGCACACGTCATTATAACCCTAAACTTATTATTTTATTCATGTTTTGAGAGAGAGACAGACAGACAGACAGAGAAACCTACTACCTAGTACCTACTATGTATAACAAAAAGTGTCGTTACAACTTTTGGTATTAATTTTTTCCGTCTAGCCCCCTTTCGTAACGCGCGATAAGAAACTACGTTCCAATATTCATGGACATTTCACACAACGTCCTACGGTCCCAAGCTAAGCCTAAATGCTTGTGTTATGAACTTATGAGTACTAGAAAAACATTAATTTTTAATCAAAATATCAGAAGTCTATTCAAAATAGTGGTAATGTCCATCTTGCAATTGGATTCTGCTGAGTTTTACCACTAACCGCCTGTCGACGTCAACCCTCCTTGGGTATACTTGGAAATTTTATATCTAAATATTAAAATAAATAATAGGGTGAGGTCGGAGGAATAAATTTTTGGGTTTACCAGTTTGCCCCAAAATGCAGGTGTTAATCTTAATGGGCAGTGTATGAAGTTAAATAAATTTAAATTAATTCTATGCTAAAGTGTGCAATACAAAATTATTTTTGTCATAGACAATAATAAAGTTCCACGTTCCGATTGACCAATTTACTTGTCTTATTTATTAATTTCATTCTATCTGTCGTTCACATTTACTATCTCCTATCTCTATCTATCAACAAAATAATCGTCTGTCACGATTTAATTTATTTCACTGACTATATTATTATTTTTCTTGCAAAATAATTAAAGCTAAGTTAAAAAAATCCCCTGTTTTTCCGTTTCTTGTAATTTAAAAAATCATTACAAATATGTTCAGTGTTCGACCGTGACTGTCAATAGAAGTTATCTCCGTCATCGTGTGGTTGTTCTAAGTGCTTCGTTTAATAATATTTGTAAAAACTTATGTGAATTGCAATGTTGTGTAGATAGTCAATTGCTGTAAACCGCGTGTGAAATGTCCCAACATGGATGCCCCGAAAGACTGTCGAACAGGTCTAAAGGATACACGGATGAGGGACCTAGTCAGCCTACGATGGAAGTTCTTGTGGAGACCCTTACTGGAACCGCTTTTGAAATGACTGTGTTGCCTACGGACACTATATTTGCCATTAAATCAAAGATATTTAGAGTGGAAGGTGAGTAGTGATTGTATATTACACAACTATGTTTATGACATGCTAAGGTAAACCGTGCGTCATCCACGTTCGACAAAGGATGTTAGAATTTATGCGTCGTACTTTACAACACCTGCTTATATAAAAAAAGTTTGTCTTTGACTTTAAACTACTGATAAATCAAATTATTAGTGAAGGAAAGAAACCTAAACATGTTAGTAATTGAATTAGAGGTAGTATGTATATAGGAACTAAGTCCATTCTTAATGTAAACAAAGATGTATATAGGTACATAATATGTATGTACAACTGTGTTGACTACAAAGCTGGGATTGTTCTTGACATGTTAACTGTATAGTGGGTGAATATGTTTTACAAAACATATTTTGATGTAAATAAATGATTTTCTTTAGCAAGCAGTTAGCAAAAGTTTGCAAACTGAAACATTTTAGGTGAATTATTGGCATAATGCCCAAGTTTCCTCTGCATAAAAAAAGCAAATTCAGGTTATGTGATAAATTTATGTGTATACAATCCACAGATTATTGATTTTAAAGTTTTTTTTTATTATCTACTTGTAGAAGTAGCTAAGGCATGACTGTCAACTGTGGTCACTTGATTTATTTAATTGACAGACTTAGGCTATTTTTAACTTTGATTGATTCAATCAAATTCTCTATATGTAGCCAAGGTCTTATTAAATACAAAATATGTACTTAGTAAAAAAAATGTAGGTAATGGTAGTTTTTACAGACATTTGTTGGGTAATTGTAGATATTTATTTTCTTCTGTTGCATTTACCTAGATATTTTACATTCTACAGGTTACTTGTACTAATCTGAATTTAGCTAAAATAAACAGCCTACCAAAACCTATTGAAAACAAAAATAGACTTATTTATTAGTCTATTTCTTATTGCCGTAAAAGAACACACAAAAATCCCCTTTTTTATATCCACCTCTGATAAGTATTCTAAAAAACATAAATTCATGTATCAATAAACACATTTCTTTCATCATATTATTGTTTTTAAGGTTCCCTTCCAAAAGGGGATTCCGTTACTTTTACATTACTGAGACACATGTCTGTCCATCTGTCACCAGGGCACATCTCAGAGAGTTGAAGTTGTCACAGATGATGTATATCATCTAATGCTATAATAACAAATACTAAAAAGTGGAATACAATAAATATTTAAGGGGGCTTCCATACAGCAAATGTTTTCAGTGTAACTTGATGATACCCTTAGATGACATGATTATAACATTATGATGTATATTGCTAGCTGTTGCCTGCAACTTCGTACGTGTGGAATTTAGAGACCAAACAAAGTTATACAAAAAAGCCATCCTCGTGAACCACCCTGTCTATTAAAAACTGCATCAAAATCCGTTGCATAGTTTTGAAGATATAAGCTCACATAGGGATATACATACAAAAATAACGGCTTTATATTATAACTAGGTGATGCCCGTTATTCCGTACGTGTGGAATTTTAGATCCCATTATATTTTGTCACCGTTTAAACCTTCCGTGGACTTTCACGAATATTTCAAGACAAAAATGGTCCAGTTGCTCTCGAGTTTTAGCAAGACTAACTAACAGCAATTGATTTTTATATTTTACAATAGTACAGAACTTTAGTGTGTCTGTCCAACTCGTACTTGGCTTGTTTTTAGGGTTCCGTACCCAAAGGGTAAAAACGGGACCCTATTACTGAGACTTCGCTGTCCGTCCGTCCGTCCGTCCGTCCGTCTGTCTGTCACCAGGCTGTATCTCAAGAACGGTGATAGCTAGACAGTTGAAATTTTCACAGATGATGTATTTCTATTGCCGCTATAACAACAAATACTAAAAATAAAATAAAATAAATATTTAAGGGCTCCCATACAACAAACATGATTTTTTTACCGTTTCTTGCTCAATACTAATAACGTTGCCTTATGTTGCATAGATAATGGTACGGAACCCTTCGTGCGCGAGTCCGACTCGCACTTGACCAATTTTTATTATAATGTTGCTTAAATTAAAGTTTTGTGCCAGTATGCTGACATTAATTTACTACAAGGCTAAATAAGTTGTATTTAAAAATTCTGTTTACTTATACAAATATTTTTCTATATTATAAACAGTGACTCATATAATATGCATTGTTAATATATTTACTTGTTTAATGTTATTTGTTACATTTTATGGACAATATAACTACTTATAAGAAAAAAATCCATAGCCGAACATGGAAACTCCTTAGCATTGTGTGTGCCTTTGAAATTTGAGGGTTTTCCTCGATTTCTCGGGATATGGCATAGATCTAAATGTGATCTAATAAAAAAGAACTTTGAAAATCGGTCCTCAATTGATGGGGAAATCGGTGATCGGTAGCACAGGACCATGCGTTGCCACTTTCTGTGGAGAAGTTCTATTTACAGTAACTATAAGAGAATTGAGATAAAAAAACAATGGAGTTTCTTGTCTGTTCTTCTCCATAGGATTCCCTTTTGGAACCGACACCTAGCTTCTGATTTTTTGAAAATAAAAACATGTTTTTATCTTGCCTATTTGAAATAAAAATCTTTTACTTTGATGGCCATGTTTTTGACATTGATTTATCTTTCTACGGGAAAATTGCCAACCACAGAGTAAATATCTACATAGGTATATATACCTATGTAGATATTTACTATATATATCGGTAAACCAAACTAGGTCTTGTGATATTTATGTGGTATGATAATGTACTACTGATATCACTATGTCAAGTGATAGGTCGTCAGTTCAAATTCATAGCATACTTATAGAACGCGTATGTAAAATAAATAAATGTTCTTGGACATTTCACACAACATCCTCTGCCCCGCAGTTAAGCTTATTTATTTATAATATACAAGCTGATGCCCGCAAATTCGTACGAGTGGAATTTGCAAAATTTTCCTCGGTTTTACAAGATTTTTCTCTGATGTTTCGCTCCTATTTATCGCAGCATCTTCTTAAATAAATGATAAATGTTCTATCTAAAACTGAAAGAATTATTCAAATCAGACCAGTGGTTCCTGAGATTAGCGCGTTTGAACAAACTCTTCTCGTCTTCAGTTTTATAATACATATTAGTAATTAGTATAGATAAACTATTTTTTTATTCCTTTGAGATTTGGTTTTTAACAGCTAGTTGTAATTATAACTTGTAGTTATTTTTAGTATTTTTTATTTATTTTGACCCTGACATTTTACGAATAAATTAGGTTTTATTAAATGATTAATATCTCAAATTAATTTTATATTTGTAATAAATTAATTTTATTTAATGGTTATTGTGTAATATAACTATTCAGTTATTCCTATTTAATATTTAGTTTTACGTTGACTAGTTTCTATCTTCTAATCTAATATATAAAATTCACGTGTCACAGTGTTAGTTACCGTACTCCTCCGAAACGGCTAGACCGATTCTTATGAAATTTTGTATGCACATTCAGTAGGTCTGAGAATCGGCTAACATCTATTTTTAAAAATTTTTTTTTTTTAGTATGGCTAAACAACGTTTGCCGGGACAGCTAGTCTTATATATAAAATTCACGTGTCACAGTGTTAGTTACCGTACTCCTCCGAAACGGCTTGACCAATTCTTCTCAAATTTTGCATACATATTCAGTAGGTCTGAGAATCGGCCAACATCTATTTTTCAAACCTTTTTTTTTAGTATGGCAAAACAACGTTTGCCGGGTCAGCTAGTCTTATATATAAAATTCACGTGTCACAGTGTTAGTTACCGTACTCCTCCGAAACGGCTTGACCGATTCTTCTCAAATTTTACATACATATTCAGTAGGTCTGAGAATCGGCCAACATCTATTTTTCAAACCTTTTTTTTCTTTTTTTAAGTACGGCAAAACAACGTTTGCCAGGTCAGCTAGTAGCTATATAAAATTCTCGTGTCACAATGTTCGTTCCCATACTCCTCCGAAAGAGCTTGACCGATTCTTATGAATTTTTTATGCATATTCAGTAAGTCTGAGAATCGGCTACTATCTATTTTTCATACCCCTAAGGCCCCTAAGTGATAAGGATTGCCCACCCCCGATATTTGTATGGCAAACAACGTTTGCCGGGTCAGCTAGTCTAATATATGGTTTTATTTCTTTATAACTATGAGACACGAAGTTAAGAGGGCATGACACCAAACTATGCTCCATACAACCCGTTTTTTTTTAGGTTTTAATTTGATGAGGGTTTACCAAAAATTGGATGAGGTTTTACCAAAAAAAGGAGCACAGATATATTTTTCATCTGTAATATTACGTAAATAAATCGGTATCGTAGTTGCATTCAGTGGTATTTTATAACTATGATTACAAATTGATAAGAAAAACATTACAGGAATTGATGATTATCACTATTTGTTGATATTTATCGATTGGTTAATAAATCGGGTATGTATGATAACCTTGACGTTCTAGACCATATTGTTGCTCATACATAGTTAACATTATATCATCTTCAAATTGTCTTATTCATAATGACTTATCGGAGGTTTAAAAGTTCGCTAAAATCGGTTCGTGAAATTTGTCAAAAACTGTTATTCATAATAGTCTTTACGATAAAACGTTTATTATCACTCCGATAAATTCTCCCTTTAAACCTCCGATAAATCATTATGAATAAGGCCATTAGACAGTTAACGTCCCACTATTGGGCACGGTCTCCTTCGCTCTGGGAGTGTATATATCTCGACTATTTATGCCCTGCCGCATGTTGACATATATAATTTAGTTAAGAGTTTAATTTTTCTTACAAAATATGTTAAAATATTATGCTGATCGTTACTTATCTAGTTATTTTATTAAACAAAGCCGTTATTTTAGTTGTGGGCGAGAGTGAGTATGCAATATTTCTTAGCTGACTCTTACAGATCCTGGAGAAGATATCGTTGTATTGGGGTGATGACATTTATATTGTTTATATGTAAGTAGTCACTACCCGGAAGACCTTACGCCTCACATGACATAAACCAGTCCGTCTTCTTCACTGAGCACATGCCCCGGGCCTCCTGGTTGTTAAGGCCTCCTAGTACCTACATCATCGATATTAAGAAATACGTATCTAATAGGTCATAGCCGAGGCCGTACAGCCTAATGTGCACAGGGCCTCTGGTAGGTAAAAGAAGACCCTGGACATAAATCTTCTCTTTAGCCAATTAACTTTTGAGTACGGGTTTCCTCCACTTCGAAATCGAATGGTTATAACATATTATGTTGTTTTAATTGCAAATATCTGCCCACAAATTGCGGACTATTCTTATGCTATAAGGTGTGATCATGCAACGTTTTTACGCGCTCAGGTCAATGGTTTTACAAATTTGATGGTTTGCCAAAACTATACGAAAATGTTCTCGTATGTTTTCAACTGAAATATAAGTTTAAAGAGCACCACGAACGCCATATTACGATATATTAGTATAGCAAGACAGAGGCAGATGTATACATATAGAAATAATTGGTCAAGTGCGAGTCGGACTCGCGCACGAAGGGTTCCGTACCATTATCTATGCAACATAAGGCAACGTTATTAGTATCGAGCAAGAAACGGTAAAAAAATCACGTTTGTTGTATGGGAGCCCCCCTTAAATATTTATTTTATTTTATTTTTAGTATTTGTTGTTATAGCGGCAATAGAAATACATCATCTGTGAAAATTTCAACTGTCTAGCTATCACCGTTCTTGAGATACTGGGTACGGAACCCTAAAAATCATGTTTGTTGTATGGGAGCCCCCCTTAAATATTTATTTTATTTTATTTTTAGTATTTGTTGTTATAGCGGCAATAGAAATACATCATCTGTGAAAATTTCAACTCTCTAGCTATCACCGTTCTTGAGATACAGCCTGGTGACAGACGGACGGACGGACGGACGGACGGACGGACGGACGGACGGACGGACGGACGGACGGACGGACAGCGAAGTCTCAGTAATAGGGTCCCGTTTTTACCCTTTGGGTACGGAACCCTAAAAAGACGAGGTGAGAAAGAGACAAATATATATTAATATACCGAGATATATCTATACTTATGACGTCGCCTTTCTTCTATATACATGTGTCTCTTCTCGCTATATTAATATACAGTAATATGCCGTTTGTGACGCCCTTAATCGTGAATTGATTTATGGCTGTATGCTTTCAGTGATCGCGTGGAGATGATGTTTTGGATGTCAATATGAAAATGGTTGTTTTGATGGAAAACATTTGAGCTATTTGTCTACGGTTTCTATTACGCTATAGTTAATATAATATTGCAAATAATATACATGTAAATAAATAAATAAAAATAAAAGATAGTACTGGGACACGTCCCAGTTTTTTCGCTTCGTCATTGTTACGTGCTTTTAAACCCATTCAAATTTGTATATCTGTATACGATTTTAATAGTACATACTTAATTTATACTAGTTAATTACTAAATGGAGTGGAGGAGGCCCGTGCCCAGCTGTGGGAGTGGGACATTAATGGGCTGGAGAGAGAGATACTAAAATCGTAATTATTACATCATATAAACCGAACTTTAACAACTTACAAAAAGCCATCCCATTGAACCATTCTATCTTCAAAAAAACACGTTAAATACCATTGCGTAGCTTTGAAGATATAAGCTGACATAGGGACATACATACAAAAATACCGACTTTGTTTTATAATAAGTGAAGTTAAAGATAAGTAACTATTGAGTAATTTTTTGTCTCATTTTATTAATAACTAGCAGTTGCCCGGCGACTTCGTACGCGTAAAATTTTGAAAATATTCAAAATTTTTAAATACATTGATCGCTAATGCATTGCTTCTATTGGTCGTAGCGTGATGCAATGTTGCAAATAACCTTCCTCAATAAATGTGCTATCCAACACTGAAAGAATTTTTTAAATCGGACCTGTGCAGCAGTGGTTTCTGAGATTAGCGCGCTCAAACGAACAAACTCTTCGGCTTTATAATATTAGTATAGACTAATGGTCTTATTCATAATGACTTATCGGAGGTTTAAAAGTTCGCTAAAATAGGTTCGCGAAAATTGTCAAAACTTGTTATTCATAATAGTCTTTTTACGCCAAAACGTTTATTATCTCTCCGATAAAATCTCCGATCGGACATAGACATTATGAATAAGACCGAAAATATATTATTATATATACCTAACGCTTTATATATTTAGATATAACTAGCTGACACGGCAAACGTAGTTTTGCCATACCAAAAAAAAAAGGATTTCAAAAATAGATGTTGGCCGATTCTCAGACATAGAGGATATGTACACAAAATTTCAGGAAAATCGGTCGAGCCGTTTCGGAGAAGTACGGTAACTAACACTGTGACACGTGAATTTTATATATTTAGATATACTATAAAATGAAACATATTTACAAATATGTAGTTTGTTAAGTAACCACAAGACTTCTAGTGACATCGTGGGGAAAACCACATTGATAGTACATATACCATTATCATCGATGTTGTTTTCCCCAAAAAATTTAATTCCCATATTAATGTCGTGTAAATTATGTCTGTACTGCGGTGACGCATTAAGAATACATAACACACTTTTTGTCCAATAAATTACTATAATAAAATTGGGTTTAAAACAAACGTTTTACAATCCATCCCGACACTTAGGAAATTTTTCAGCGACTGTAGTATTGACTTTCCTAAAAATTAGGTTTTATTTCATAAATGAGATGCGCTTGATTGAGATAATTAATTGACATTACTTTATTTACGATACCCTAAATAAAAACTTAAGTTGTCCGTGTGGTGATGGATTCAGAATACAAGTGTCACCACCCCTTTTCTTTCCCAGAGTGCTGTAAAAGCCAGCTAAGGGATATTAGTACACAGATCACATCCTCTGTGAGAGACGGAAACCTCGAAATTAAACCCTATGCCAACACGCTTAGCGCGGTACAGTACACAATAATCCCTCCCAGACATTGGAGGAGGGCTGTGCTCAACAGTGGGACGTTAACGAGCTGAAGAGAGAGAGAGAGAAATATAAAGTAACTAGCCGTTGCTTGCGATTTCGAATGCTAGGAATTTAAAAAAAAATCCCCGTTTCTGTGACATTTTTTTACTGATGCTTTTCTCCTATTAGTCGCAGCGTGGTGTAGTATAGCCTATAGCACTCCTCGATAAATGTACTATCCAACACTGAAATAATTTTTTAAATCCGACTGATGGTTCCAGAGATTAGCGCGGTCAAACAAACAATCAAACTCTTCGCTTTATAATAATTATTGTAGAATTATTAAAACATACTGCATCTATTTGCGTTATATAAATATGTCAAAACAAGTCGATTAGTCACACGTTTGTTTGTATCTAGATTTAAAAAGAAAGTCGTGATACTACCATAGAGACAGGATTATTTTCTTTTGGCTGTACTCCAAAGATTTGCTGCACTAGTGATGTTATATAGGCTATCGATATTATAACAGAAACTGTAGAACTGTGTGTGGGGGTTTATGTTTCTACCCGTCTGCTCCGGAAAACCTAAATATTGTTATTTGGTTTTTAGCCCGAGTATTCTAAGCCCGAGAAAGGATCACATTATGAAATGAATTTAATTTAATCATCTGGACACAATTTTTTAACAAAATTATGTAAAAGTATGTAAAATCCCTTACGTAGATTTAAAGATATAAGCTCCCAAAGGGACATATTAATATATACAAAAATAACAACTTTTTTATAATAAGTAAAGATTTATTGTAAACTAAAAATATCGTTGCAAAATCTTGTAATTCTTTAAGATAAATTTATCGATAACAATACTAAGTCGTCTCTCGATAATTGTAATCACTAGAGTGCACGGTGTGAATCATATCGTGCACACATCGGGCCTAATCACATCTTAGGATTCCGTATGCATGTATACAATTCATAGATGCCATAGCAACGGGAATCTTATTGGTAAGTTCATCTATACCTTTTTCAGCGGACTACATCTCTTTAGGGCGATATAGTCGCAAAGCGACCAAGCCTTTTAAATAAAAAAAAAAAAATACATCTCTTTATAAGGGTCCATAATTTTGGAACAGATTTGTAATCTTGTATTTCATTTGTAGGCATTTAGAACTATAACCACAACTATATTCAACATAAAATTAAATCTCCTCGGTTTTGTGAAATGTGGGCTTGTTTTGTGTTTCTAAATCTACGTACATTTTAATTTCATATTACTTGAATTTTAAGAAATATGATACATAATTTTTTTTATATTCATGGACATTTTACACGTCGTCCTATGTTCCTAAGCTTACTTGCTTGTGTTATGGATACCAGAATACATAATACGTATGTACTACTTTTCTTTTGTAAATACATACTTTTAATGCATAGAAAACACCCAGACGCAGTACAAACATTTGTATCACAATTATAAATGTCACCTAAACGATTGTCCTGAGTGGGAATCGAAACTGCGACCTTGTGTACGGCAGTCTGTTACATGAACCACTCGACCACGAGGCCCGTCAATCGCTTTCGATCTAGTTGGTTGGAACCACCAGTATACTTGTCACTCTCGCACTTGACGTTTTTAATCAGATGTTCTCCTTTAGAATAGTTGTTGCCAAATTGTATGGTGAGCTACTTAGGTACATATGTTAGACATGACGCCATTTGTAACCAGTTGTGAATATTTTATTAGATAACATGTATGACTACTATCTGCATTATATGCGGCGATGTAGGCTTGGGAGTGGTGACTAAGATTAATGTATGTCATCAACACATTCCTACACGGCTGTAACAGGCCCCATAAGGATTTTATCTTAGCCCAAAATATTGTTGCATTTTATCAAAGCTTTTGTTTACATTTACCGATGTTTGTCTGCAATGAAATCTTTCATGTTTTCATGGCTATCCGTTTTTAACTGAACTAAACTTTTGCATCGTAAATCGCGTAATGCCGTGGTAGATATGCTACTGATAGAGCTGAAAGACGGGCATAAGAATTCCGTAATGACACTACGTAATCCCATCTAGTATTATTTTGATTCGACTTTTATATGCACAATGATATAATTTGCTTAAATCAAAAACTAATAAACACGCTTGAAAATCCTGAATATCTTCTAAATAATTACATTGTCATCGGTCCTTGATATGTTACGCAAAATTTCAAATCAATCCGACTATCGCAAGTGGGTGAAAATCGCGTTGAAAGATTCCGTTACATAGATTATAATATACATTGATAATATACATACCGAACTTATAAAAGCGTGTTAATAAAAGATAGCTTTAAAAGACTTACATCTATATACCAATATCATAAAGCTGAGGAGTTGTTTGTTTGTTTGAACCATTATTGGTTTGAACGCGCTAATCTCACTTGTCCGATTTAAAAAATTCTTTCAGTATTGGATAGTACATTTATCGGGGAAGGCTAGGCTATATAACATCACGCTGTGACATATTGGTGCATCAATGAAAAATGTTGCAAAAACTTATACAGACGGACAGACAGACAGACAGACAGACAAAAATTTTACTGATTGCATTTTTGGCATCAGTATCGATCACTAATCACCCAATGATAGTTATTTTGAAAATATATTTCATGTACAGAATTGACCTCTCTACAGATTTATTATAAGTATAGATTACTGTTTTAAAACAGAAAAACACGAATGTTATTAGGTAATTTATTAATTTTGCAATTGACTTGCTATGCTTTTACTTAATAAATTAAATTGTAGTGGAAAAAGTGATCACCGCAAGCGGGACTTGAACCCACGACCTCGGAATACCGTTCCGTAGCTCTGCCAACTGAGCTTATGGCGGTCGTACTAACAGTAACCAATTAGACCACCACAATTGTCACTCGATTGAGTCTACGTCGCATTTTGATGTACAACGCCATCTATCGAGAATGTTTTGCAACAATCTCGCCCAGCCACCTAGTATACTGTAAAGCTTCTTCTTTACATTCACTTTTATAAATGAAAAACTTTTAGCATAATTAATTTGTTATATTTTTTATAATATAGAAAAACTATTTTACAATCATTTTTCAACATCCTCTCTTCATGTCCTTTTCTCATCTCTCCAAATTCTTTTCTTTTCATTTTTAAATTTTAAATTTTTTATTCCTTTTTTAAAAATAAATCTTAAGTGGCCTGTATAATTGTATAGGTTATATTCAATGATCACAACCTTTACATTCTCCCCCCCTTAGAGGATAAAAAAAAATTTTTTTTCCAAAAAAAAAATTTTTTTTTTTTTTCTAAGTTACAAAATACTGGACACCCTACCTAAGGTTGGAAAGCATGATAACAAACTAGAATGAACCAGATTAGATCCAGCTAGGACCTAGCTTTTCGAAGCAATACATTTCGAAAAACTTGAAAAGCAAAAAACCAACCAAAAATTGCCTTTCTAATCTTAGTTATCCGAACCACACTAACTACGATGCCCTTATATGATATCACTCTTTTCATAAAATATTAAACTACTTCATCTTTAAAATTGATTTATCCAATAATAAACAAGAGTGATAAGGCATCCTTAAAACTATCACACCAAGACACAAAGCATATATCATCAACAATCAATCAGAAAAATGTTCATCACCAAACAATTAATGCTCCTATAAAAACTATCGAGCTTCAATTATGAGGTCAGCATCATAGATCCGAAAGATATGCTAATTTAACAGCTTTCCAGCTTAATGAGAAAATTTACATAAGAAACCATTATAATTGACAGAATCCAGAGATTATCAAATTAAAATTTAAAGTATGCTCAGATAATACTCAACCTTCTTTTCAATTATTTAGGTATAATTTCTACTAAGTAATCCTGAATGCTCGGGAATGACCAATTTATTCCACATTTAGAATTCCTTCTCGTGAGATAAATTTACCAACCATTCTTCTACCACAAGTAACGCTTTAAATAATCAATCATTCTATTATCTAAGTAATTATAAACTATTCGCTAATCATTATTATCTAACTATTACCCAATAAATAAAATAAAAATATTATCAGCAACCTCTCACTATAATACAACTTCTTTCAATTTTCAACCTTTCACATTTCTCTCCTAATGAACAAATACTTTACTCTAGCACCTACTTTCCTAAATCCTATCTTATGAGTTCTATCTCTAAAATGCGTTATATCCCAAAACAGGATTCCATGACAAATAGCCTATGGCCTTACCATGTTGCATTCAAAGATATTACCCGTTGATACGACTCATCCAACTAACTCTACCAAGCCACTACCTTCGACATTATAACTCAATACAACCCATTATTATACCTATTAATCGCTCTACCTTAATACTATAATCATAATCTAGTACGAAATACTCACTATCTAATTACTATGTTAATATATTTATCTCACATTTTTAACTAAACATTCAAAATATAAATATGAAAAAATAATTAAATTTTTGATGTGGTTCCTTTTCATTGCATCTTTCTTATGTACAAATTTGCTGACGTCATTATGAAGTCTCGCCGATCCCGAACAATATGAAACACACCAAAATAAAACAATATTAGTAAATTATAATTGGACACGCCGGGAACGTGCTGTGTTGCTCGCTGACAGGCGTGTACAGAACGAGAGTCCATAGATACTCGTAAACACGTAGACTCTAGCTACCTTATTGATTTGTCGGACGTAGTAGACGCTCAGTACCTAAACTACATGATGTTAGGCACGGTTAGGTTTGTGCAGCGATGGTGTAGGGCGGCGCGAAGGATAGAGCCACGCGGCGTTGGACTCGGGCAGCGCTAGGGCGCTAGGGCGGCGCGACGGTTAGGGCGGCGCGACGGTTAGGGCGGCGGCGTGGCGCTGAACTCGGGCAGCGCGATAGTTAGAGCGACGCGGCGCTGGACTCAGGCAGCGCTAGGGCGGCGCGACGGTAGCCACATGGTGAGGAGGGAGTCAATGAAACTTCGGGTGATTTCACTGGACTGCTTTATTGTAGAAATACATAGTTTATATAGTAGTTTCGTTTATACACACATATGCAAAATACGTGACTGCGAAGAGTTACTAAAATAGAGCATAGAAAGAATTTGCTGATTATATTAATACGTGAGTTTATTCATAAACGGGAAGTTAGTTATTCAATATATATAACCTAGGGTGGACTTGTCCGTATGTATGTTCATACGTGAACATTCTGCCACTCTCCAGGCAGGGATTTCAACTCGTATATCTTGAAGACCTCACAAAGCCGCTCGTTGCTTTCGTCTAAGTGTAATGATAATATTTGTACACGTAATCAACAATGCAACTTCTGTAGTATTGCCTTTTCTTCACTGCTGCGGACTTTAATCCCACTTCCTCGGGATCTGCTTCCATAGCTTCCAGTAGTAATTGTACTCCTCTTTTGGTGTTATTATTGTAGCAATGGTATTTATCTGTCTCTTCCTTCAAGACTACATTCTGTTCATACCAGAGTACTTAGTAGAGACTTTTAGTGTGTGTAAACTTTGTTTGTAGATTCGATGTATAGGTTCGAAACTATCTCCAACAACCTCTTCTGTGATAGCTGGTTCCATTACCAATTGCTCTTCCTGGCATTCTTCCATCTGCACGTTTTCATTCGTAAGGCATTCTATTGGTTCTGTTGTAATAATTCATAATTCATAATTCATTTATTCATTTATTGTAGGTTCTGATACTGGTTCCAGTAATGGTAATGGCGGGAAAGGATAATCCTCGGTATCACTAGTTGGTGATACTGGTGGTAGCGGCGGAATGGCCGTTTCCTCCGTGACGTTGCAATCATCATACGTCACAGAATTGTTATATGTAATGTCGATAAGTTCTGACTGCACGCTTCTGTAAGGTTCATGCAGTGCCTGGATCTCTTCTTCTAAGTTTGAAGACTTTCTTCTGCCACTCTCCGGGGAAGGACTTCATTTCGTACAGCTTGGACACCCTGCGACTGTACGTTGTCCTGCCTCGCGATGTCTCGCCGTGGATGTGGTGTCATCAGCGTCATGGTCACACCGGGGCTGTTCCAGTGGTGGGCTCCCTTGGCAACGTCCCCCGCTGTTATTTTTCAATAATTTTAGTATTGAATACAAACGTTAATAGTCTGATTTATGAAGAATAAGTTGTATATACTTGTGTTAATATACTTTAGTATATTAGTAACCGTGTAAATTGTTAGTATTGTATTAGTGTATCATGTAATGTATACTTAGATATCTCATACAATAAGTAGGAGTGAGTTTTCATGCAATATTCATATATAAAGATGTATTAAGTAGATATAGTGTTATAAAGTGTAAATAATAATTTTCATTTCTTTATGGCCCGGGCCCAATCCTTCTTCTGTGAAATATTTTTCCCCAAGAAATATGTATTATAATGGGTTATTTCTGTCACACTTCATTAATGTTATTTTCAATCTCTGCATATTGTATTGCTCAGCTTCTTTATCTCGTATCCTTCATATACACATATATTTCTTTTTATATTTTCATCCTTCTTGTTAACAGTGGTCTAAAGTTGTCCAATTGTTATCCAACTCGAGTTATTGGTTTTGGTTAAATTTTCTTATTCTTTGTTTGGTATATTCTTAATAATTAATTATCATCATGTTGTTTCAGTTTACAGGTATTCAGTTTAGATGATGATATATTATATATACAAGAATATTGTGGTCCCTTTCACTGATTGTCAATAATGCAATTATGTAAGATGGTACATTATCTTCACCACCCCGCACATAAAACTTCTTCCTCAGGATATCCTCTTCTTAATGTACAGGTATGCAATGCTCTTGTCTTGTGACAAAATACATAAAAATGAAATTTCTCTTCGTTTCCCTGTTATTACAGGGACTTTCTGTTTATAGCAGCATTGCGACATGTTTACTGATTATTATCATTCTGACCAGCTGGATTGTTTTGTTACAATTATGTATGATATACATATTGACTTCTCATTTTTGTCGATAGCTTCACTAGGTTTTGATAGAAGGTGTAAGCCGTAAAGCTCGATTTATTTATGCAATAAAACATTTTTGACGCAAGTTCACTGACGTCCCTTTTTTACGGGTAGTGCGATATGTGTTTGTGATTTGTATGTTTTCATTATTTCCTTTCTTCTTTACTTGATTGACTGGTTTCGTTGATTTCTTAATAAAAATATGATAACTCTGGAGGACTTTACATTATTGCATCAAATGTATTTTAGCAATGATCGCACTAAGCGTTATTTGAACTCTTGCCCGATTATTCCTTGGGTACTGGCATTAGAATTTTTTTTTTTTTTGTTGTATCGTATTTTTAAGGAAGGCTGCTTTCTGTGCACGTTGTCAATGTTTCCACTACACTAGCTTCTTAAGCTTTGAACTGGTAAGACTTGCATAGCTTGATAGTATTTTTCCAGGCGACATGTTCATGTTTCTTATGTTCTGTACATTTAAATGGAGGACTTCTGGCACCGAGCGTCTTTAAATGTTTTTCAATGTTTTTAGACTTGGTTTGTTAGATGATTATATTTGAACTTCGATTTTCATAAAACTTTAGTAAATGTCATTAGAGTGGCTTTATCGTTAAATGTGCCCGTTTTTGTCATCGGAACAATAATGTTTCAAATTCATCCCGTATTCCACATTAGTACACGCTTGGTGTCAATTTCATATTCTTGCTAGATCTAGCATCGTATAGATTTTTCGTTGATTTTCTGTTTTTCGTTGGACAGGTTTTTGTTTTGTGATATTGTTTGTATACAGTTCCGAGCGCTCGTAATTTTGATTATTTTACGTTTTTCTGTTATTTTAGTTTATTTGATAATGATAATAAGTATCTTTGGATGCAAATAGCGCACTACCGCGCGTTAAGGTGTCTTATAGAGGAGTCCTATGTCCAGCAGTGGACGGAAAAGGGGCTGATGGATGGCTAGATGGAGAATAAGTATGTTTTGTGTTCATTACATTGTACAATCATTTTTACAATTCTTGACAGGGAAATGTCTGGTAACTTTAGATCAACGTTATAAATGGCCATTAGAAGAGAAATACATACACAGATTGTCGACGTCGTATTGTCAGAGATAGAAATATGCCTCTAGTTCAATTGTTCATTGAGTGGCATTGTAGAATTGTTAGTGATTTGTTTCTTACGTTCAATAGCAGTGTTAAATATGCTCCCTTTAATTTCATTATTATGTTCCTTTATAGTACACCGGGTACGTTTAATAGTTTTATCTTAAATCCTTTGTTATTGCGTTGCGTCATTATTAAGTTTCTATAAATGTGATTCCATGTTTTATACTTCCTTTGGTGCCAATAGCATATAGAAATAATTGCAAACGTATTTTAGTTTAAGGCACACGTACTATCTTCGGTATGTTATATTATCTGCGCAGATGTTTCTTCATTTTATCATTATTTACACGTAATTTCAGTCTTTATTGTGCCATTTTAGTAGTTAGCTGCGATAATCTCGCGGTCAGTTCTTGAATGATTTATATCTGAGTCTTTTCGTGCTGTACTGTAAACTCTCGTAACCCCTTGTCAATTTATTGCTATACACTTCTTCACAAATGTGATATATATTTTTTTGCTTAAAGACTGTACGTTTATATTTCCATAAGTATTTTTGTATGTCCTATATCGACATGATTGTGGTTAATAGATTTAGCCCATTTTCTTTAGATTGTATATTTCCACAGATATTTTCATGGCTCTTATTGTAAGTTTGCTTCCAACCCTTGTTTGCTTATTGCTTTTTTCAATGTAGGTACTTGCTTCCTACAGCCATTTTTCTTCCATAATGGAGGTCTTTGTATACAAATTCTTTTTCTTATAAGTTGTGTCATACAATTGTTTGTATGTCCCTTGGTTATGAGTCCAAATGTAGTAAAGTATCATAAGTAAAAAATCATTATAGTAGTATTTTAAATTGACCATCCCATTAGATAGTTTTCTTCAGAAATATGTTTACACATAAGTAACGACGTTGACGACTTCATTTCGATGTAAAAATTTTGATTGTATCATTTTCTCTCTATCTGATAGTGATAATATTTTCATGTATTGCTTTCATGAATCAGCCATGAAATTGTTTGCATAATCTAGGTATGGTAATAAAATATTGTTTTTTTTTACACGCTTTATATTAGCTTCACTTGTATGTTTGTTTGTATGTTTGTAACCGACTCCTTTGTACGCTATTTTGACCCACTTTAAACGGTCAGATTCTATTCAAATTTTGCACAGCTGTCAAAGGCCGATGACAATGCAATAATTCGATACAATTAAGCGTGTCTTTTAGTTTCTTCTGGCTTCTTCAATATGTATTTAGGCGTTATATTCTTAGATGCAATTCCATAATCCTCGAATTGTATTTTCTTCCAATGTTTTCGAACACTTGTCTTAAAAATAGAAATAATCATTTGTGCAGTCTTCCTAGAGTAATTTTATTTTGCCTCCTTTTCCCATTTTCCATCCAAAAAAACTTTAGAAGCCGCTGCCTGATAGAATAATAGTGGTATATTTTGACCCGCTGTTTAAGTCTTATATTAGCAGACGTATATTAATTGGTTTCATTTTTATTTTACGGCAGTAGTAATGTTCTGATTTTTCTAACAATTTTGGGTCATAAATTCGTATTCCGTAATTCCACAATTTTTTGGACCCCGTCCTAGCCTTGGTTGCCATCCTGGATAACTGACCTGATTATAAACTCCTCTGAACTTCTTGTATATTCTCGTTAATGCCTTAATTGCCATCTTCTTTTCTTCTGAATGATTAGTGATAAATATGGTAGAAACATGCCAAATTTATTATGTTACGGACTTTCTTCTAGACTGTTTGTCCTCAATTATCGCTTCATTATTAGTAACATGTGCCTGTATACATCATGATTTGTAGTGTCTGTTCATCTCAC
Source organism: Orgyia antiqua (assembly GCA_916999025.1). NCBI lineage: Eukaryota > Metazoa > Arthropoda > Insecta > Lepidoptera > Erebidae > Orgyia > Orgyia antiqua. The sequence continues at coordinate 18,895,182 of OU779867.1, forward strand.
ATGACGTTTTAGTTAAATTATACATTTCCTTTTCTTCTAATGCCCCGTGCCATTTTTACGTGTAATTCTCAGTCGTATGGATGTTGGTATGTGTATAAGTACGCATTTAGTGATTTTCCTTGTCATGTTATAATTTTCCATGTCCACACACAGTCATATGGTCGTAAGTACTTGATATCTGTTTAGTATCATTATTTAGGACACTCGTAATACGGTAACTGATAATGTCAATTTCTCTTCTGTTGTTAGTTGGATCAGGGCGAGTTACCCTCGTTAGTAAAGTGTTGTCTTAATTATGCCGCCAACGAAATAGGTATTGTTTTCATTAGTGTGAAATGCATATTTTCGAATTTGTTGCCCGAATATTGCTGATATTTGTATCCTCATAATGTGGTTAACTTGTTTTGCTTGTGTTCTAGGTGTTGATAAAATTGTTTGCAATGTGTGTCTTCGCGTCTCCTGGGTTGTTGCATGATTGCTTGAAATCCATGATAATATTGGTAAACTTTTGTATGTCTATTTGTAGGTCGTTTTGATTAATGTTTGTCTCGATTTGTAATGTCCCTCCATTTATCTTTGTTGAGTCATTTGTTGTATAGAATCCAGGTGATAGACTTTTGCATGGTGGATTTATATTCTGTGCTGCTAACCATTTACGTTAACGCTATTCTCATCGTTTGGTTGTACCGGTAAAGGTATCTTGGTGTATATTGATCGTGTGTAAGTGATCCCGAACATCTTTTTAACGTTACTACTTTTGTTAATCCATCATTTCAAGTGTGTATTTCTTTCTTTTGCCAGTAGCCATTTGGCTACGCGAATGTCTTCGTCCTTTATTATTATAATACTAAGGTACTCGTCTTTGAATTATCTTCTCTTGTTTTCCATCTATATCTATATTGTAGATGATGAATATAATCACTAGCCCAGCTTTCCCTTCTTAATTTTTTTTTTTTTTTTGTTGTATGTAGGTTCTTAGTAGCAGGAGTTTCATTTCCAATTATGAAGTAACTTGGTTTCAGTACCGTATTATCATTAATGTCCTCACATAGTACACATAGTAGTCTTGAGTATAACCATGCTTTTGTCTGATGTAAGAATGTAGATATGCAATTCTTCACATGCAACTGTTTATGCGCCTATTACTCTGCGCAAATGACATTTTATTGAATTCACCCTATATATTTGTATTTTTTCGAAGTGCGGAGAGAATGGAGGTATAGTGCCTTTGTGTGCCCATGATGATTAGTGTTACCGTAATTCCAACGTGTTTGTGGCAATAACTTTTGTATGTGTGATACTCTGTTTACTCTCTTGCTTTGTGTTGTTAGATTATTTTCGTTTATATTCTGCATTGACAGCCAACGTGCGTATTTGTGCTGATATAGCAGTAACTCGTTTACACAAATACGTGTTGTTTTAATTGTTTCACTCAATTGATAAACAAATTTGTGACGTAACGTCTATTTGATTTTTATTTTTCTTATTTGACTTGAATTAGGACTTGACCCATGACTTGTTTAATCACTTTGAGTTTCTGATTCTGATTTATTTCGTTCCTTGCGTATTCCTCAATTTGTGTATTTCTAATTCTTGTTGAAATGGGATCCCATGTGACGATTTTAATCCATATTCCTTGCTTGTAATATTGTCTTAATGCATATGCAGCTGCTTAAAATTGATAAGGTTTATAACAAAGGTACCATATTCATGAGGTGCTAATATTAATTTACCCCTTTTATTTTATTTATATAGCGCTTTTATATATGAACGTAAACACATCATGATGTCATAATTCCGTAGTTATTCTGGCGAATTCGCATTTTTCTGTGCTAATAGCAATATCTTTTCATTAATGAAGTTCAATTCATGTCAATGTCACGATCACGACCAGTGTGACATTCGAATGCATTCGTCAGTGACTTTCTTTGTGCGTATTCTTTTTGCGTAAGTCAGCAATTATTTTATTGAGCTCATTTTGCACTTGTAGACTAATTTCATTCTTGATTAACGTAATCTGTTTCATAAGTAGGTAGCTTCTTGGGCAGCAGATGTCTACGAGTTTCTGTTATTTCTTTTTAAAACTAATACGTATTATTCTGTTCCATTATTCTTTTCTTGTGATATTTTCTTGATATTTCTTCATTCCTCAATTTATGTCTTCTTGTATTTCCAATATCTCTTTTCCAGTGATGGTACTACTTGTAATTGGTAGATGTAAGACTAAACTTAGTTGCGCTCTCTTTTCCCGTTACGGTATAATACAATTACATACGACTTCTCGAGCATCGGGGCGACCCGCTTGTGGGAGACCGATGCCTGATTCGTTACCGCACGAAGGCAACTGAGTTATAAACAGCTTTTAACATATAACAGTACCAGTGAGTGTATAGGGCTCACCAGCCTGTGATTTAATAAGACACAAGTAGTAATAGAAAAGAGAAATGCTAGTTCTTACCTCGAAGGACCAAATGGACACGCCGGGAACGTGCTGTGTTGCTCGCTGACAGGCGTGTACAGAACGAGAGTCCATAGATACTCGTAAACACGTAGACTCTAGCTACCTTATTGATTTGTCGGACGTAGTAGACGCTCAGTACCTAAACTACATGATGTTAGGCACGGTTAGGTTTGTGCAGCGATGGTGTAGGGCGGCGCGAAGGATAGAGCCACGCGGCGTTGGACTCGGGCAGCGCTAGGGCGCTAGGGCGGCGCGACGGTTAGGGCGGCGCGACGGTTAGGGCGGCGGCGTGGCGCTGAACTCGGGCAGCGCGATAGTTAGAGCGACGCGGCGCTGGACTCAGGCAGCGCTAGGGCGGCGCGACGGTAGCCACATGGTGAGGAGGGAGTCAATGAAACTTCGGGTGATTTCACTGGACTGTTTTATTGTAGAAATACATAGTTTATATAGTAGTTTCGTTTATACACACATATGCAAAATACGTGACTGCGAAGAGTTACTAAAATAGAGCATAGAAAGAATTTGCTGATTATATTAATACGTGAGTTTATTCATAAACGGGAAGTTAGTTATTCAATATATATAACCTAGGGTGGACTTGTCCGTATGTATGTTCATACGTGAACAATAATTATCACTATATATATAACCTTAATCTAATCGAATCACTAAACCAATTTACATCATTATGCAAATAATTATTGCGAACACAAAAAAAAAATAACCCATAAATCTTTAAACAGACATCGTTATAGAACAATTCTTGGTAATTTACTTCTTGAAACTCTTCCCTTAGTCTATCAAATACCTCCTGCACGCTTTTGCACGTGTCTTTAATGCCCCGGAAGAAAAGTAAGGCGTTACCCCTTAAAAATGAGGGCAATAGTGATAATTTTTCTTCTTCAGACGAGCATCTCTTGAAAGTTATTAAAGCGTAAAACATTTCTTCGAATTCATCTAGGCACTCCTGTGCGCAACCACCGAAAGTTATCGTGGCTAGTTCCATCTTAGTTATAAATAATTTATAAAAATTTAATAAAAAGATACGGCTACTTCTCTGATAATTAATATTTATCCTGTGTCGACCCTTTGCTCGTCAACACATCCCTGGGCGTAGGAGCTGGTTTACCAATCGGGCCGCTTTACCCGGCGCGCCTCCACCAATTGTAAAGCTTCTTCTTTACATTCACTTTTATAAATGAAAAACTTTTAGCATAATTAATTTGTTATATTTTTTATAATATAGAAAAACTATTTTACAATCATTTTTCAACATCCTCTCTTCATGTCCTTTTCTCATCTCTCCAAATTCTTTTCTTTTCATTTTCAAATTTTAAATTTTTTATTCCTTTTTTAAAAATAAATCTTAAGTGGCCTGTATCATTGTATAGGTTATATTCAATGATCACAACCTTTACAATACTGAGAAAATTTTGAGAGTTGCGCACACCACGGCATATATAAAAATTGGTCAAGTACGAGTGGGACTCGCGCACGAAGGGGTCCGTACCATTATCTATGCAACATAAGGCAACGTTATTAGTATCGAGCAAGAAACGGTAAAAAAAATCAGTTTTTTGTATGGGAGCCCACCTTAAATATTTATTTTATTTTATTTTTAGTATTTGTTGTTATAGCGGCAATAGATTTCTATTGCCGCTATAACAACAAATGATGGATTACATGTGTGAGTGATGTATTTACATCATCTGTGAAAATTTCAACTGTCTAGCTATCACCGTTCTTGAGATACAGCCTGGTGACAGACGGACGGACGGACAGACGGACAGCGAAGTCTCAGTAATAGGGTTCCGTTTTTACCCTTTGGGTACGGAACCCTAAAAAGCCGCCGCTATGAAGTTATTAAAAAATGTTGGTGTGAATCCGTCACACACTTTTTAAATCATGTTTTTCAACAATTGATTACTGCAGCATTTACCAAATCAGCTATTAAATAGAATATTTTTATTTTCCAGGTATCCCAGTGTCCCAACAACATTTGTTATATAATCTTAAGGAGTTAGAGGACTCGTCGTCGCTAAGGGAGCACGCTATAAGTGATGGCGCCCGACTGCGCCTGGTGCTGGGCATGCGAGGTGGTCCTATATCCACACGGAGGCTGCCCCCACCGCCCAATGCGGAGCCCTGGAGGGATATTGAGAGACTGCTCGATAGTAATAGGTATGTGCCTCTATATACTAGCTGAATATTAATTTAATTGTTCCTAGATGGAGAATGGGGACACTTAAGGAAAATCGATATTAGAATGTTTGAGGCTAAACTAAAATGTCAAGCTGATCATTAGCAACTTATTTATTGAATACATAATATTTCACTAGTTTTCTAGCACATTACTCGTCTTTCTCGCCAACATGCCTGGTCGGCGTGGATTAGTAGACCCAAAAGCATCCGCAAATGTAGGAGGCTCTTGCCCATTAGGACATTCAATGCCTAATAAGAAAAAATAATCACCTCTAAATTAAAATACATTTGAATTTTAATCAATTCCTTTGTCTAAATAGTAAAGTATATATTTTGATGTTCAGAGAGGACCCAGAGTGGGGCAGCGCGGGTTGCAAGGTGACAGTGCTGGTGTTCCGTGACGGTGAGAGGGTGAACATGTTGCGTGTCAAGGAGAACCATGATGGAACATATTCACCGCTGCATCCTACTAAGTGTGAGTATCATTATATACGTCAGACTTTCATTTTCCACTCCCATGACACTAAAATTGAGAGTTAGATATGTCATGCATGACAGTCATCTATGGAATTAGGCAGAATTTAGTTTGGGAATTTCAATTACATATTTCGCTTCAGGTGAGATTAAAAGAAAAATTTTTTTTTTGTTTTATTTACTATGCAATCTGTCTTGATTTAGCATTGGATTTGTCAGTATATTTATCGGTTTTGGGCAGCATGTGTCCATTAACACATCTGCATCAATAATTTAAGACTACAAGAGGTCTTGTGTGATCTTTCTGTTGAGTCTTCTTCTTGTAGTTTGTTCATTCAATAGATCTCTCGCCAGTGCATTGGGATGTTGCATGATTCTCTTTTTATAGGCTTGAACCCTTTCCTTTACTTCCTGCTTGACTGTTTTTATATCTAGGTCATGGTGTAATCTATCGTTGGTTACAAACCAGGGTGCGTTCGCTATCATCCTTAGCATTTTCGATTGGAATCTTTAGAGGATTTCAATATTAGAGTTAGCCGAAAAGAAAAATAACATAAGATTTTTATTAGCCTTGGTCAGAGAAAGATAGCTTATACTCGCGCACTGTTTTATTGGTCCTTGGAGCCGGATTTTATTTAAGAGAAATATTACTTATGTATGTAGTCGTGCGCCGTTTGATTATATCATCAAAATTAGTGCCAGTTTAGTTAGTTAGGGCGATAGAATTTTTACATCTGTAAATATTAAGCGGTATGAGGTTATTATAAACTATTTTAAATAATAGTTAATGTTACAGACACATCAGCATCATTATCCCAGCTGCCAGAGCGTGAGTCAGGGCAGGCAGGTGCCGCCAGTGTGGGCGAGCCAACCAGCGAGGCGGGCACTAGTGCTAGCAGTTCGCTGCACGACAACGCGCTGACTCTCGGCAAGATGACGGAGCTCAGGAGAAGAATGGAGGCGTTGTGTGTACATAGAGCCAGGCACAATAATAATGGTGAGAGAAATTATTAACTTTTTTTTTAACTTTACATAGCTGTAAAGTTCTCTAGTTTTTTAATATGCAGGTAGTATATTATACGTATTCTGAAACGTCCGAAATATTGATTTATTAATTTGGCGCTAATCCCTAAAAAGGGACCCTATTACTGAAACTCTGCTGTTCGGGTATATGTCATCAGGCTGTATCTTAGAAACAATGATAACTAGACAGTTGACATTTTCACTGATGATGTTTATCTATTGTTGCTATAATGACAGTTACTAAAAACCAGTGTACGATAGTATTTAAGCAGGTACCAGGGCTTGGATATTTCTCTATCTCTCTTTCTTTAGCCCATTAAGGTCACACTGTCTCCACTTTGGGAGGAATTATGGTCTACTGTGCCGCGCTGACCAGACGCGTTGGCATACGGTTTATTGTCAAGTTTTCTATCGCTCGATGATAATGTTATCTCTGTGAATGTTTAGTTAAGTTTATTTCTTGACGTAGCGGAATTGGTACAGTAAAAGAAAATAATCAATTATTTACAGGAGACAAAGTTGAAATACAGAAAACGAGGTCCGAAGAAACTCTATCCGTCCCTAGCTTATTAGATGAAGGTTCTGATGTCTTTGAACGATCATATGCACCTTACAGCGATGCTGAAGATACATTTACACCGTTATATGATGGGAATTATACCAGATATGATTATGACTGCTCTTTCACTGATCGCTATACATTATTACCACCGATTGGTACCAGAGCAGACTCAGAGCAATCCGTTCAAGAGACAGATAATGAAAGGATTAAGCTATCAGATGCTTTAGCCGGTTCTATATTGGTGAAGGGTAGAAGAGAGACGAGAGATGATGAGGCTGCGATCCTTGAGGAGTGCTTAGATAGTGAGGAGTGTCGTTTGAGGCAGGATTCTCCACAGCTGGCCGCTAAAAGTCTTGCACCGATTGCTACAGCTGAATATGGTAGGTTTGCTTTTAATTTGCATTTGTATTTACGTAACTCAATATTTTGCCTGTGATTTGTACCACTCTAAATATCAGATAGAGATTTAAAAAAAGTTCAGTAAGTCCTGGGTCTTTCAATGTTCTTTAATAACCTGATTTTATTATTTTCGTTTGTACCTACGTAACAGAATATGTCAACGTGATCGCTATGTATATTGGAATGTCGAATTAATTTGAAATGATGCTCCTATAATTTGATATTTAAGTAAATAAATATATGTTTACGAGCAGGTCCAGTAGTAGGAGGGTGGCGTGGTTCAGGCGCGCACTCCCACTCCGCGTCCTCGCTGCACGTGCGCGCCGCACCCGCGCGTCGCGCCGCGCCTCTCTCTGACGCACTCTTCTCATCCTCCACATCAGACCTGGAGAAGTTGAAGAGGAACAGGTAGGTTTAATGGTCCTACGAGCCGGATCTTACACGTTTACTGGTAGTCCTTCGAGCCGGATTAAAACTATAAATAAAGTCGTTTTTATACTTCGGTATAGGTAATTAATTTACTAATTTAAAATTTCATACGCTCGTAGTTCCACTTGTAGTTAGTGAAAGTAGACAAGACAAGAAAGACGTAGTTAGTTCCACTATATTTTTGCAATACGAAAGAATCAAATCCTGTATACTTAGTCTGGAACCGAAAAAATGTATCTTCTTTTGAATAATGGATAAGTTCTTATTGTTGATAAATTAAATTGTAGTGGAAAAAGTGATCACCCCAAGCGGGACTTGAACCCACGACCTCGGAATACCGTTCCGTAGTTCTGCCAACTGAGCTATTGCGGCCGTGCAAACAATTAAATTTATTAAGTAAAAGCATAGCAAGTCAATTCCAAAATTAATAAATTACTTTTCTTATTGTTGCTTCTAAAGAGAAAAACATTTATTATAATTTTTTTTTTTTTTTTTTATGTCTTTTTACTAGCCGTATTCTGCCAGCGCTGTCTCGACACCGTAATCGTTCACATCTACATCTGAGTGACTCCGGACTGGACGTGTCCAGTGCCGCTGAAGTTATAACCACGAGTCAGACTCAAAGTCAGGCTCAAGTAGAGACCTCGCCGCGCAAGTCTCGGTCTCGTTGTCTGTTGTGTAGGAAGAGACTCAGCATAGCGACAGTACATCGCTGCAGGTGTGGCGGCACTTACTGCGCGCCACACAGATACGCTGAAGTTCACGGATGTGCTTATGATTATAGAACAACACCCACACAGACGTCGCACACCACACATACACTACCGAGGATATAGCGAACTGTTCGTTATATAACTATTATACACATTTAGACTAATCTGTCTTATTCATAATGACTTGTCGGAGGTTTAAAAGTTCGCTAAAATAGGTTCGCGAAAATTGTCGAAACTTTTTATTCATAATATGTAGTCGCACATTAGTGTAAAACTAAACGTTTTTATCTCTTGAAAATTCTTTAAAATTTTATCTCTCCGATATAATCTCCGTTTAAACCTCCGATAAGTCATTATGAATAAGACCATATATATGTAACTATAGAGTGCGTTTTCAAGTGAGAACTGTAAGCATAAATGAGAACATAGCATAGTTTTATGCCACAGATCACCCCCAAATAGATTCCGCACGCAAGGCGATCAACAACGCAACATAAAACGTATGTGCTGCGCTGTTCTCGCAAAAGTAATATATGAAAATTTAATGTGTAATTTTACTACGACTAATGGAAATGCCTTTACCTCGCATTCCACCAACGTTGGTGCGTTAAGTCGTTAACAAAAATCACGTAATGCTCTATTTATTGGAGGTTATCTGTGTTATACCATAATGAAACATACAGATTAAATTACTGAACAAAAAATGTTTTCTATATATTTTTTGTGTTCATTTCATTTCATTCCAACTCGTTACCTAGAGTAACTACAAGTTCTTTTACTTTAGTGTTGGTTAGTAGACGCACTCTATAGTTACTTATATACTCTATATACAACAAATCACTATTAAATCATTCTTTATTTATAAACGTAGACAATTAGCGCTTTTATTTACAAATTTGTTTAAAAATAGCTTTAATATAGGCATTTTATTATCTAAAAACAAAATAGCGCCGTTGTCGATTACGATTGTACGATTCTAAAGGTAGCCATCGGTTCCTAGCGACCGCAACCCGCTGCTACGGAACGTACGATCAACGTCGTTCGACCGATAGGTCGCTCGATTTAACTTTGAGTGAGCAGCGTGACCGACGTAAATATATTTTTGTGTTTTGCTAACGTTAAAAATTACTTGAGAATGTCGTCGTGGTCGCGCGAGATGTGTCGCTAGGACCTAAATGGCTCCTTTAATTTTCAACCTATTTGAAATACATCATACATAGTCGTTCTATTTTCAAATTTAACAATAACAATAGCATAGAGTGCTGTACTGCAATTTATTTTTAATCATCGGCGTTCTATTTTCAAATTTTATATAAAGAATGCCGATTTCCTTCCATTTTTATAATAAAAAAACATCACATTTCTTTTTTTTTATAATAGTGTATGTGTGTTGAAAGCGCTTATAATTTACATAAAAATACAAAAATAGTACTCGCGTGTTGGGTGCTTAGCTCCAGTTATGCCGAGTGCTTATCGCAACCCCCCGATTGTTATAAATTGTTGTTCCTGTTGTTAGTGTGTAATATGATCACTGGTTTTATCATAATATTAATAAATTAATTAACACAGTAATTCGCAATAATCATTGTTAATATTTGACATATCTTATATTTTTCGAATATAAATCTAATATGAATAAGCCCATTTTAAATAATATAGCTCCGTAATAATGCATGCCAACATATTTTAATGTTTAGATTTAACGAAATTTATAGTTTTGTAAAATATATTATTTCAATATTAGATTTGAAAGCTAGTCGGCAAAAAAATGTGGAATCCAATATGGCGACTAGTAGTTGCCATTGCAAAAATACTGATTTAAATTTATAAATATGTTGTTACTTAATCTGATATTGTTGCAATAGAAAATAAATAAAAAAACCTATTATTTGTAAATGATATAAAGACAGTCTTAAGACAAATTTCATTTTGACAGTTCAATAGAAATATTTTTAAAATTACCAGAATTTATTACTGAATCAAGAGGGCTTATAATCATTATTATTTTCGATAGTATTAAAATTATTTGCTTGCTCTTTCTAACAATTTATAGATAGTTCAACTCAGATGTGCGCGCGGCCCTATGTGTGAGTAAACCTACAAGTACTACCTACAAACCTTGTACATATACAGTGACTTTGTGTGCGTGACAAGAGGTACAGTCGGGTATAAATACAGTTAATTACGAGTTATATACGGGTTTTTAAAAAAAAGAGTTATTTCGTTATTTAATGTTTATTTATTGAACATTATTCTGAATCGCTACTTGAAAAATCAAATGATGAATTTTCGCATATCTGCTCTCACCAAGGTTAATTATGAATTCTGATTCCATGTCAAAATGTCTATAGTGTTCTTCTTCTTTCTTCACCTAACTGGATCACTTACTGGTTCCAATATATCTCTCGCATTTATTTTCAGAAATTCGTTTACCTTAGCAATGGTTTCTCGAGCCTAAAACAATAATACGTAAACGTCAACAAGGATATTTTTTTAGAATATAGTATCATAATAAATATTGATTACATCTTAATTTAAAATAAAAAAATATTTACCTGACTACTTATACATTTTCTCCGTGAAGATTCGTAAACGACTGTACCTGTCCGTCTTGCTCGGACGACGACTGCCGCGTCGGTGCCACACGAATGAAAGTTGTATATTTACAAGCCCACGCACACTTAAGGCCGCGCGCACAACTGAGTTGAACTATCTATAACTATTATTTTTAAATAGAGACAAAACCCATCTTTAAGCAGTGTCATAATGTCATCTGAGAACTGTCAAAATGACATTTAAATCAAAATGGCGTTAATAATCCCCGTTCAAAACGGTTCAATTCAGTTGATGATTGTATTGATGTAAAGTTATTAATCGTATAGTTATAATAAAATTATTACTCGCTTGTAAACGTACACATAATGTAAAAATGGGCCCTTATTCTCTATTACTATTTATTATCATATTACTAGAAAACCATGTTTTATGTTATCTTTGAAATTCCGTGACATTTAGAAACCATCTATCTGTGCCATCTGTGTTTTGACCGTGATAAAACATGTTCAGTAAAGAATAAGGTACCAGGTGGTGAAGTCCGCTATTCAATGTTCAGTGAAGTTCAATTGAATGGTATCATTTGTAACAAAAAATTAACAATACACCACCAAACTTGACAAAATTCGCCACTATGCAATCAACAAATACAATAACTGATTGCTCATTGGCGAATTTTATCAAGTTTGGTAGTCTATTGTTAATTTTTTGAGGTTATATTGTGCCATTGAGCTACCATTGTGACACAATTCATTTACCGGACTTGGGGCCCTGGTTCTATTGAACTATTGCCGTCTTTATTACTTTCACTTGAAGTACGATATAGTACAGGAAAGTATAAAAAATAATAAACTAAAGACTGTCATTGTTATACTGTTCCGTCGGCAGGCGAGTCGCGTTGTATAAATAATAAAAAAAATGGGTCGATAAGCATTCGGCCATTTGTTGATGTTTAATAAATTGTATAACATTAGATTTAATTATTGCTTTATATTAATTCGATAATAAGGCCTATTTACATATAATCGGTGACGTCACAGTGATATTTTTTTAATTAAATGTTAGTGGGACCCATAAAAAAACTGAAAAGTAAAACTATTCCAAATTCAAAAAAATTATTTTGGAACAAAAATAAAAAAAATCTGATACTGTAGTAGAGTAGCTTCTAATAATTATAATTAAGACTGGTATTAAAGAAAATTCTAGAAATCCAAAACGGGTTCAACATCGTTGATCCTAAAACTACGAGTGTTTTCTGGTAATACAAAATATTAAAAAAGTTTTTTTTTTCTCAGATTAGAAATAAAATATGTACTGCCATAAACAATAGTAGTGAAGCAAGCAAGTGTGTTGTTTACCTATATAAAAACTTTGTCTTCGTCATTCATCGGGTGATCATATTTTTTTTAATATTCGTTACTGTGCAAGGTTTAGGTAATATGATTTTAATTCCAATGAGCACGGTTTAGTGATGTTAGTGTGCGTTTGTATACACAAGAAGCACGGTTTTGGAAAGGCTTCAATGTTACTGTTTATGATTTTTCTTTTTCCTTTGCCTATTTTAATGGCGTCTGATAATTGTTTATTCTTTTCTTATTATAATATAGTCACTAAGTGTTGTAAATTTCATGAAATCAGTGTATGAAAAAAGACGAACAAAATTAAAAAAAAAATGTAGTATGTAGTTATATCGTTGTGACGTCACTGATGTGTTAATAGACTATTGTACTTGCCTGGTTTTGGTCGTTTAGTGATCGATAAATTATCGGTCAGCTATCGATTATAAATTTCGGATATAGAATAACTATTTGAAAAATGAATTCTTTTTTAATGATTAAAAAAGTGTATTTTTTACAATATTCCGTAAGTGTAATTTGAAATTTTATTATTCTGTAAAATGCGGTGTTCGGTGCTGCCTCTTAATGGATTTTATTATTGGAATTATTTTAATTCTTACATGTTTTTCTATATCCGAATTGATTGTTATAATGGCCTACTTGTAAATAATCGTGTTGTAATGTAGAACTATATAATAGGTATATTTTATTGACATGTATTTTAGTATATACAAATTGTATCGATTGTTGACCGATAGTGTATCGATAAGCTGACGTCTGCAACAGTCATACAACACTAGTTTAGTATATATTTTTACAACTCCGTTTAAAAAAAAATAGTATGTTATAAAAACTCTTCATGTCGTTTTTGAAATTAGAACTCGCTTTTTTGAATTCATGTTCTTTTTTCAAATAAGGTTGCTGGTTTGACTATGCCCATTTTTTTTTTTACTTAGGTTTCCGGTTTTATTATGTCTAATTTGTTAGAGTAAGACATGAATGTTGTTTTATTAATTTGCACTAGACGCGTAATTGTATATTGTTGGTTGACTGTCCGTAACTTACTAAGTTAATAAAATCATTATGTCAGCTGGGTTTGCCAATTTTTCGTATTTGATTGTATAATTTAAGTTTATAGTTAATCTTTTATTTGGAAGAAATAATTTTGGCTGATTTCGATAATAAATATTTATAAAACGCGAAGGTGTTTATTATTTATATATCCTTAGCTTTAAACACACAGTTAAATTACATACCTATTATATTTGTGACAACCGAATTATGTACCTTTTAGAATTCTAAAGTTATTAAAACCCTTAAAACCTTATTAAAAACTTATCCCATTATTTGGGGTCGGCGCAACATGTTTTTCTAGTCTTCTGTCAGACGTCATAGTTACGACTGTGTTAGGTGTTAACTCCTCTTTTTTTCATATCCTCATTCACACAGTCCATCCACCTTTTCTTTGGTCTTCCGCCGTCTTTCTGTAGACTTTTTTCTTGGAGAACTTCGTCATTGGCTATAAAATAAGACAACTCTGACTGCGACGGACACTGCGAGCTATGGCTATAATTTTTCTTGAAATCTTGGTAAGTATCTTCCTAATGTTTAAAGTTGATGAAATATTAAAAATATAAACTTGTATATCAATTAAATGTTATTTCTTGAAACCCTTTAATCAACCCCACCCCTTCTTAAATCGGTTGGCATTGCCCTTGACAATAATAATAACATCAAATAAATAATACCTAATAATTCTAATTATCAGTAAAAGATTAGATTAAATTATACGTAATTAGTTTATACTCTTTGTATTCATATCACCTGTATTCATTATTTAAAGAAATAGCTAAAGCCCGCGATTTCACACGTGTTTAATATTGAGCTCCCCTTCCCAAAATATACCTTCACCAAACCATATTATACAAAAAAGCCATACTCTTGAACCACTAAATATTAAAAAAACTGATCACAATCCGTTGCGTAGCTTTGAAGATTTAAGCTCACATAGACATACATACAAAAATAATAACTTCGTTATATAAGTAAAGATAGTTTAAGATACCAATTCTTGCTCTTAGGTCGTAGGTTCAATTCCTATTCAGAGCTTGTTAGTAAAATATCTCCGTGTGGTGACGGAAAACTCGAAAACAAACTATGCCAACACGCCCGCGTCAGGTCAGCGCGGTTCAGTAGACCATAATCACTCCCAAAGCGGAAGAGGCTCGTGCCCAACAGTGGGACGTAAATGGGCTGATCTGCGATTCGTTGTTCAGTTACTTGGATGTTAGGGTAATGTTGTGAAAAAGCTGATGAAGTAGTTTACGATATGTGGTCATGTCATGTCTGTTTCTAATTTAGTTATGTGAAAGTAGGTACGCATTATGAATATATTAGTTTCTCTATTGCACTTCATGCGTACTCTGGGTTTGCCAGCTTTAGTGGACGCAGGTAAAAAGGCATTAACCTTCTGAGTAACACTTAAAGCTGGACTAGGTGTTCCACGAATATTGTCATCCATGGAAGACACCGGTGAAGGTATGTATGATGCTGTAGATGGACTAAATAGTTCAACTATTGAGTGATTGGAATTTAAACTAATGGTATCTTCTATCTTCGGGTGACCCGGAGGGAGCCCTCCTATTCAACTCCTCTCCGCCGACGGATCGTATGCTGTCACACCCATCGTCAGCTCCAGGTGTGCCCCGACGCTCGCCCTCGGGTAGCGGCCTTATACGTTTACTTCTAAGTAACATCTCCATAGAATGGGTTTCCAGAGCCATGTTGGCCGCGCCAGTAATATATCAATCGCGTGTCCGCCCCCACGTGAGTCTGGTGTTCGACTCGGACGTATGGTTGGGTTATGGGGGGTTTATTTATTTTATTATTATTTATTATCGTTATAACCATTACGCTATGTTTAGGAGCAGGAGACGAATAGAATGAATAAATTTTTTTTGTAAATACTTAAAAAGAATTTTATTAGTATATAATCACTTTTTGTTAATATTAAATAAACAGTTATATACAAGTACATGCTAAGATTACGGGATCACAGATGTACCAAATGTAGTGTCCATGGCTACATCACTCAGTCGGCTTGAAGCTACTCACATACCTACGTGTGCGTGAAGATGTATCTATGTGTGTCGATAATACAGACTATACGTCATATGAAACGTCATTATTCTATAAAGTACGATTTAGCCAGGCTAAAGTTACTTGTCCTCAATTTTAAACGTGAACCCACCATCTGGTATGTCTGTGACAAGTAAATGCTAAGATTACTTAAAGCTACAATTTGTGACAGAAAAATATAAAGGATTATTAAATCATACAAAATAGCACTATATGGTCTCTGCCTACCCCCATGGGAAAAATACGTGGAAATGTGAATACTACTAAAATAATGTCCAGAAAGTTAATTCTATTATTTGGACATTGCACAATAAGATAATAATGCTTGTGTTATGGGCCCTAGAATACATATAGGTATACCTACTACATAATATGTAAGGTAAAAAACCTTTTTTGTAAATACATAATATAAATTATAACATATTCAAATATTACACAACTTTATTGTACGTGGCTGGGTTCGAACCCGCGACATTGTGAACGGTTGTCTGTTACATGAACCACGAGCTCGGACAAAAACCTATTGTTTTGTTGACATTTTTCTATCACAAATTATAAATAATAATAAATAAATATATTTTATGATAAATAATTTCCAACAGCACAATGATCTCATTATAATATCTTTATTATATAAGATTACATTATTTATGTGAAAACTATAAATATTATCATATTATCACTGTTTGTATTTTTCCTTTAAGCAATAATAGTAATAAATTATGTACATCGTATATTATACCAATTCCACATGCACAATTAAAATTAACTAAAGTTTCAATAACAAAATTCAGTAACGGTACCAATTCCAAGTGCATAATCAAACTTATGTAACAAATGAAAACAGCTATGGCGTATTTTGATTAATTGGCAATTTTCGTTGCGCACATTTTTATTAATTAAAATCGTTAGTCTATTATACAGATTTTCTAATAAAAAAGTTCTGTTAATATTGCCGAATTGTGTTATGACCAGAGGTCGGAATTAGGAGAGTTATTTATGTACTTGCATCGAAATGTTGATATTAATGTGGACCTTCTCGGGATTTCTAATGGACAATCCCGTGTGGCCAACAATATTACGAATAAATAATAATAAAATCCTCAGAAATAGACAAATAAAACAAAGATTATTGTACGTGAACATACAATTTTTATTAGTTTACTTCACAATACAAATTATTGATAGTATTAAGCAAATTCTCATGCGCATATTTCGCCTTTTTTATAAATACGAGCGAATACTTGGATCCGTATACCTGACCAGGCGTGTAAAGTTTAGTTATGTGTAGTTTGGTTGTGCATGTAGAATCGGTACCATTATCAACTGTGAGACAGAAAACTCAAAACCGAACCGTAAGTCAACACGCGTGGTCAGCGTACATATTACCATAATCCCTACCAAAGGGCAGGAGGTTCGTGCCCAACAGTGGGTTATGGGTATCAGAATACGGATAGAATACATAAATATACTACTTTTTCTTTTGTAAATACATACTTATACATACTTATACATAGAAACACTCAGGACGCAGTACAAACATTTGTATGACAATTAGAATAATTGGTCAAGTGCGAGTCGGACTCGCGCACGAAGGGTTCCGTACCATTATCTATGCAACATAAGGCAACGTTATTAGTATCGAGCAAAAAACGGTAAAAAAATCATGTTTGTTGTATGGGAGCCCCCCTTAAATATTTATTTTATTTTATTTTTAGTATTTGTTGTTATAGCGGCAATAGAAATACATCATCTGTGAAAATTTCAACTGTCTAGCTATCACCGTTCTTGAGATACTGGGTACGGAACCCTAAAAATCATGTTTGTTGTATGGGAGCCCCCCTTAAATATTTATTTTATTTTATTTTTAGTATTTGTTGTTATAGCGGCAATAGAAATACATCATCTGTGAAAATTTCAACTCTCTAGCTATCACCGTTCTTGAGATACAGCCTGGTGACAGACGGACGGACGGACGGACGGACGGACGGACGGACGGACGGACGGACGGACGGACGGACGGACGGACGGACAGCGAAGTCTCAGTAATAGGGTCCCGTTTTTACCCTTTGGGTACGGAACCCTAAAAACCACACAAATGATTGTTCCGAGCGGGAATCGCACCCGTGACCAGTTACATAAACCACTCAACCACGAGGCCCGTCACCGCAGTCTGCGGTTTTCAGTGGAATGTTATTTTGAGTGTAAATTTTAAAAATAAAATAATAGCATAATATGCAACAATCTCATTCTTCCTCAAATCGACTAAATTATCACGTAGTTAATGGATGCCCCTTAACAAAATATATTACACTTATAATTAAACTTTAACATTTTGTCCATCTTAAATAAAAAATATTATGAACATTATACACAACGTCCTCTGGTCCCAAAGTAAGCTATATTTCTATGTATATGTTATGGGTACCAGAATACGGATATACTACAATTATATACTTCTTAAAAAGTCTCATCACTAAAAAAGTTGTTAAAATTAAGTCTAAATATTTTTCCTTCTTATTCTAACCAAAATTAAATAAGAAGTAATAAGTCATGCACTTATTATTTAAATCTCTACATCATTTAAGGTTGACTAGAAAAGAATGCTTTTGGCGTTAAGGCCGCCTTTGTCTTTGCACAGATTTTTATAACAAATATATTACGTATATTCCGGTCACAACCTTTTTTAATTAGGAGGAATTTAAGTAGAAGGGATGTAAATATTAGTTCAACATATTAATACAATTCATATATACAATATTTTAATTTTAAGTAAGAGGGATGTTAAAACTTGTGTTAAATCTTTTAAGTAGGATGGATGTAAGTACTACTAACACTAAATAACTTGATCGTCAGTTTCTCTAAGAAAACATTCTAATATATTAACAAAATTATCAATACCCTCTCTGAAATTCTCATCCACATCCTTTGTATCCTCGTCATTAAAGAATGCATGAGCGAAATCAATTATTTTAATAGTACCCCAAGGATTAGGGTTAGGGGAATCGTATGATAACTGATCTAACATTGCCCTATAATTCATTTTAATTTTACATAATTTATCATCATAATTATGATCAGCGGAATGATTTTGATTAATTATTTGTAATTCTTCATTAAATTGGGAGTTTTTAGTAGGTGGGATGTAAAAACTAGTTTGTGCTAATCTCATAGGGCATAGAGGGACTGATTGAAGTTTTTTGTAGAAAGGACCTTTAGATGTGATTTGTCCGCTGAAATTGGAACCAGGGTTTATACTGTTCATTGAATGACGACGGCGAGGTGCTGTCGGAGGTCTGCATTTGACATGTCTGGAAGATATAATTTATAGCAAACTTAGTAGAAGTTTTAGGAGAAATTTAATTTCTAAAGTAATTTACTGATTTTGCAATTGACATGCTATGCTTTACTAAATAAATTAAATTATGGTGGAAAAAGTGATTGCCGCAAGCGGGACTTAACCCATGACCTCGGAATACCGTTCCGAACCTCTTTCCAACTGAGCTTATTGCGGTCGTGCTTGTAAGTTTGAATGCTACAAGCACGACCGCAATAAGCTCAGTTGGAAAGAGCTTCGGAACGGTATTCCGAGGTCATGGGTTCAAGTCCCGCTTGCGGCAATCACTTTTTCCACCATAATTTAATTTATTAAGAAAACTAATTAACTAGCTGTTGCACCGCAACTCGAACACGACACGACTCACGCACGAAGAGTTACGAGAGACGTGCCGTACCGGGCAGTCAGGATTATCTGTATGTGTCTTCCCGTGCATTATTTGTGTGCCGGCGTGCACACCCGCGGTAAAAGGATAAAAAATCTGTTCGTTTTATATTATCCCACGAGAACATTGCATTCTTTCAGGATAAAAAGTAGCCTACATGATATTCTGTTGTATAAGCTACATTATTGTATAGTTTTATTAAAATCCATTCAGTAGTTTTTGCGTGAAAGAGTAACAAACATTCAAACCTCCATACTCACAAACTTTCACATTTATAATATTAGTAGGATATTAGAATCACATTTTATTAAAAGACATACGGTCTTATTCATAATGACTTATCGGAGGTTTAAAAGTTCGCTAAAATCGGTTCGCGAAAATGGTCAAAACTCGTTATTCATAATAGTCTTTTTACGCTAAAACGTTTATTATCTCTCCAATAAAATCTCCGTTTAAACCTCCGATAAGTCATTATGAATAAAACCACAAATCTATGCTAATGCTATAAAGCTGAGGTTTTTGTTTGATCGCGTTAATCTCTGGAACTACAGGTCCGATTTCAAAAATTCTTTCGATATTGGATAGTACATTTATTGAGGAAGGCTATACACTATATAAGATCACGCTCCGACCAATTGGAGCGAGACATAAGTGAAGAATGTTGCAGAAACGGGTAAAATAAATTAATAACTATACTTACGCTTGTTGTATATCACCGCAACAATCTCTAAGTCTGGCTGCATCATAAACTAATAATAATGATGTACTATATAATCTTATTGTGTCCTGACTACGAGCCCATTTCTGTATCTTCCATAATTGTGAGAGGAACTGAAGTAATAACGCTCTACATAATGGAGTAGTACCACTACCGTTTAAATAATTACGTATTGCTAAAATAAATAAATAAATATATAAATATTCATGGACATTTCACACAACGTCCTCTGGTCCCAAGCTAAGCTTATTATGCTTATGTTATGAGAGACATTTGTATAACACATACTTATAATACATAGAAACACCCAGACGCAGGACAAACATTGGTATGAGAATTAGATAAATCATAAAAATGATTGTCCCGAGCGGGAATCGAACCCGCGACCTCAGTGAACGCAGTCCATTACATGGACCATTAAACCACTAGGCTCAACAATTAGAGTTAAAAGTTAATCTTATAAACAGTTAACATCTACGCAAGAGACGGAAAACTCGAAAATAAACTCTTATACCAACATATAAGTCAGCGCGACATAGCAGGCCATAAATCCCTCCCAGATTTTTAAATAATCGATTATTTTTTAACATAAAAACATCGATTCCTAATATAAATAACCGAGATATATAAATAATCTACACTTTAGAAGATTATTGGCTGAAGTAAATACCTAAATTCCCCTTTACTGTTTTTGTTATGTATTTATGTAAGGTTTATGTAATTATGATTCATGTAGGTATATGTAAATATATTTGTATCTTTTGTGTATGTGTATCTTATCTAATATATAAAATTCACGTGTCACAGTGTTAGTTACCGTACTCCTCCGAAACGGCTAGACCGATTCTTATGAAATTTTGTATGCACATTCAGCAGGTCTGAGAATCGGCTAACATCTATTTTTCAAACTTTTTTTTTGTATTGCAAAACAACGTTTGCCGTGACAGCTAGTATTATATATAATTACTAGCTGACCCGGCAAACGTTGTTTTGCCACACTAAAAAAAAAGGTTTGAAAAATAGATGTTGGCCGATTCTCAGACCTACTGAATACGCATGTAAAATTTCATAAAAATCGGTCAAGCCGTTTCGGAGGAGTACGGTAACTAACATTGTGACATGGAAATTTTATATATTAGATGTATCTGTTCATTTATCTATTTTAAGTATATTGTTAGATTAGAATGTAAGTTAAAGACTTCTTTTTTTTTCATCTTTTTAAAATAGCACCTGTCCTATTATCTCTGCACCATCATTGGTTGACTGGTAGAGAATGCCGATGGCATTAAGTCCGCCATTGTACATTATAAAAGTGCATAATGTTATTAATAAATAAATAATCGATTTTTTTTCTAATTTTCTAATTGATTTTAAAATAAACGCCTTAACTACAAAAATCGATTTTTTTTTTTCTAATTTGCTAATTGGTTTTAAAATAAACGCCTTAAATTATAATATTTGATAACAATAATTTTTTCGACTTGTGATAACGCTAAAAACTCGTGAAAAATATCGATTATTTTCTTAAAAAAAATAGATTTTTTCCATAATCGATTATTTTTTCACATCCCTAGCTCCATCTATTAAAGAATATTTTAACTGTCACTTACCATCAACAACACCATGTCCATGCAATCGTTTCCCATAATCTTTATTATATTTATGTAGTTTTCCTGTACTTAACTTGTAGACCTGTAACCCTGGTATACAGAAACCGTACTGTTGTTTACATTGGGCGTATTTTGTTTGTTCGTTTTTTATCTTTTCAGGGGTAGCCATGGGGTCCCATGTTCTTTTACCTGAAGATTAACATAATATAAATAAGGTGGAAAAGTTTGTATGTATGTAGGGGGTTTCACTTATAATAATAATAATAATTGACATCACACCATCCCTCATGACGAGAACCTCGTGAAAGCAGAGAAAGATAAACAAATGAAATATCTGGACTTAGCTCACGAGATTGTCGACATGTGGGATGTAGACTCGGCGATCATTGTACCGATAGTCATATCAGTCAATGGACTAATAGCCAAGAGCCTCGACCAACATCTAGAGAGGCTCGCGTTAGGCAGTTGGGTCAAGGGTCTGATGCAGAAGGCACTCGTCCTCGATACGGCTCGCATAGTGAGGAGGTTCCTGTCTCTGGATCCCTGACCGCCGGCAGCTTGGTCCCTGTACCCGATGCCGGTGGTGCACTATTTTTTATATATTTTTTTAAAAAGGTTATAATGTGTGCATGTTTTTATTAAGTGTGTATATTGTATTTATAGTGTGTTTATTGTGTTTTTTTTTTAATTTGAATGAGTGTTGTTTTTATAATCTTTTTTAAAAAAATATGTAAATAATAAGAGAATAAATGAATGAGTAAATAATTGACATTTCACACAACATCCTCGGTCCCAAGCTAAGCTTATTATACTTGTGTTATGGATACCGGAATACGGATATACTATATAAACTACTTTTCTTTTGTAAATACATACTTATAATACATAGTAAACATCCAGACGCAGAACAAACATATGTATGAAAATTATAAATACATATCACACAAATGACTATCCCGAGCGGGAATCGAACCCGAGACTTCGTGAACGGCAGTCCGTTATCTGAACCACTATACTACGAGCCTGTCGAAATCGAAATATATGTGAGCTAATGTATAAATAAAATACTCTAGAAGCTATGGGATAATATAAGCAGTAATCACCCGTGACACGGAAAAATCAAAACTAAACCGTAAGGCAACACGCTTGGTCAGTGCGGCATGGCAGACCAAATATCCTCTTAAAATGGAGGAACCCCATGCGCAATGGACATTAAAGGTAAGAAGAATTCATCTTACCAATTTTCACATCCATAATACAAGGCTCCAACATCCTTTCAGTAAGATCCTCCAATATAATATATTCCTGTTCAAAACCATTATATGTAAACTTTTTACATCCAAAATACTTGGGTATACATGAGCGCAGTTCTATCAGGTCTTCGTCTTTTGATGTTGATATTTTTGCGTAAAAGTCTATTTCACGTTTTTGCGCTTCTTTTATGATCGGTTTTAGAATTGTGCCGTTATTGCATTGGAGAAGACCTGAAAATTTTATTTACTGTAAAGGTTTTGATTAAAAAAATCGACTCATTGCGATTTGAACTCCCACACTAAGGGTTTCCTAATGTTGTTACCATTATTATATAAAAATCAAGTGCTGTTCATTAGTCTCACTAAACTTGGAGATTCTTCTCTGTTCTTCTCCATAGGATTCCCTTTTGGAACAGATGCATAGCTTCTGACTTTTTAAAAGAGCATGTATATCTTGCCTACTTAAAATTAAAAGCTTTGACTTCACTAAAACTCGAGAACGACTGGGCTGATTTTGGTGATTTTGGTCTTGAAATATTCGTGAAAGTCCAGGAAAGGTTTAAACGGTGACGAAATATATGGGATCTAAAAGTCCACGCGTACGGAGTAGCGGGCATCAGCTAGTATTATTATATTTGTCATGTACCCGACCATAAATAATGGAATAAGGGCAGGAAAATGATGATATTCATTATAGCAACAACAAATACCATCTGTTGTTGATGGTACGATACAATGGACGTATGGATACAAACCTGTGAAATTTTCTGTGAATCTTTCTGGCTGTTACCGTTCCCAAGATAAAGCCTGGTGACAGATGGCCGGACGGTAAAGTCTAAATAATAGATTCCCGTTTTACCCTTTGGTACGGAAATCTAAAAACGGCGATTAAGTACGACTTGGACTCATGAGATACAGCCTGGTGACAGATGAACGGACGGACAATTAAACTTCGTAATAGGGTCCCATTTCTGAGCCCTAAAAACGTCATATTTTATACATAAAACCTTTACCTAAATACTTGGTATCTTCAGTATTCTTATGTCCGGCCACTTGCAGCGAATACGCCTGTATCTCCAGGGAGCTGGTCGGCATGACGAGGGGCTTCGCCATCACCTCGTCGTTCCTTCTCTTAATGTTATAATGCACCTGATATATGGAGCGGAGTCGTCGCAGACTGCGAGCTTTACCTTCATTCGATACATCGCTCATTTAGTTCTCGATCTGAAATAAAAAATGGGTTTAAAGCATTAAACCACCAGGAGCCGTTACATACGCTGTTTTCTTTAACAAATATACTGTCTGGCTGGTGGAGCGCAAACAGCGACAAACACTACAACCTAATTTCATTGGTCGCTACGCACGCCACAAAATCATCTCACGCACACTGCTAGACAAAACTGTCCGTACACAATGGTACCGATTGTACGTGCACGACTAAACTTAACTAAAGATGAAAATTAATAGGGTCAATAACACAACTCGGCAATTTTAACACAATTTTTTTATATAATAATCTGTATAATAGACTTACGATTTTAATTAATAAAAATGTGCATAACATTATAGCTAATTAATCAAAATATGTCAAAGTTGTTTTGATTTTTTAGTTAAGTTTAGTTGTGTACGTAGAATTGGTACCGAAGAGTATAAGCATTACTTTTAAATCTTTTCAAGCAGGGGTCGCCTGACAATGCGAAGTCCTGTTGGATTAATGCTCTAAGGCTTTAATTTTTTTGTTATTTAGGTAGCTCGGATAGAATAACACAACACACAACACTGCGCTTTGTGGTGTTCTATGAGGGATATCCAACAGTGGATGGCGAAAGGCTGATGGATGGATGGATGGTCATAGTAAAGTGGTTGGCAAAAAGTACAGTATCGAATAGTATAAAATTTGTTACACCAGGAAAAAGAATAAGATAATTCCGTCTAACCCTTTACAATAATGGATGCGTGATGGTTCCTATAATTTTATAGTTGCAGGTAGTACACAAAAACAATCTTTGAATACCCCATTGATAAAGAGTACGGTAAGTGGCGCTTCTTAACGTATATTATTCAACCGCTCAAATACGTAAATCTTTTAAAAAAATAATTTTCTTTGTTCGAAAACTAAAAACACGCTTGACAATCCTAAATACATTTTTGAATAATTGCATTGGCATCGGTCCTTGTTATGTATGCAAAATTTCAAATCAATACGACTATTGCAAGTGGGTGAAAATCGCGTTCAAAGATTCCGTAAGCGTATAACGAATATAAAAAGCGTGTTAATATTAAACACGATTTGGAAATTATTGCCGCTTCTAACAATGTCATATAAATCCGAGAATAAGTTGCTAACACTGTAATTTATTTTCACTAAAACATGCTGATTGACAAAGACAAACAATGCATCAGACCGTACAAACGAATAATAAATCACCTTTAAAAATTACAACATAAACTACTATGTACTTATCAGTTTAAATTATAGTCTCTTCTCACTTCTCACACAGTTTCCTTAATAAATTTCAGAATAATACCTTTTATCTCTGTTCCTAATTACTCACTTAACATCACATAATTATTCAATGTTAAATACAACACCATTAATTCGAAATTTAAAAGTAAAATTACGCGGGTGATTCGAATTTAGAACATCAACATGATAGTTATAAATAAGTTCGGTATACTTTTTAATTTATCAGCGCAATAGTTTGTATTGTTTAAGAAAGTCTTCTTTTTAAACTGTAATATTTTCAAGGCACATGACTGACCGGTAATAAATCCAAGGGCTTTGTTATTATGTTTTCAAGTAGTTTACTAACATTTCGCAATATATGAGGATAACAATATATTTACAATAATATGTATAATTGTAACTGGAATTACCTGAAATTTGATGAGAAATGCTTTTTGTGTACATACATTTGAATCACCATTAACAAATACTGAATAACCTACTTACATAATACCTACCTGTATTTTAAATATTTATTTTATCAATTTTTAATTGATTTAACAACGTCCTAAACTAATTAATTACGTTAACAATTTATATTTTAAATTTTTCCGTCTTGTTATACAGGTAACTCACGATTTTCCTAATCATAATAAGCGAACTTCTTTTTTAAAATATTCTGTTTTCAAGTTAAACAAAAACGAATCTACCGAGAACACAAACACAAATAACATAAAAAATTTAAACAATTAAATACCTATTAAATTCGAATTTCGAACAAATGTCTAGCACAGTGATGTACCATGTAGGAGTATCAATAAGCAACTGATATTTTTTTATTCGCAAGACATTGGACCGCATTCAGGGATGTGCTTATCTAATCGACGCATATAAATCAAGATCGACTTGTTTTTAACAATATATATTTTACGACGTCCATGATGATGATATTGGTTATTTTATCAGTTTCTTTCAGTACAATTTGAATGATTCCTATTTTTCATGCTTTTATGAGTTTGTTGTCGAGATGAGAGATAAATATAGTTTAAAGATAGCGCCATGGCCTTCGTACATAAAAACGGTTGCAACTCGATTTTATTACTCCCAAGTTATTGGAATTTTTCAGCAGTTTATTTATGTTTTAAAGTGTGAAAAGAGGAAATAGACGCAGTGGAGGCCATCGAAATAGTTTTATGCTTTAAATGTTATTTGGTACTGATCCCTAAAAAAATAATCCAGAGTCGGACATAAGGCGCCCGTAAAGGATGCACTCAACGCTTGTTCTTTTGCCATCACTATCCGAAGATCCTGATCAAGTCGTTATTCCCCCGAGAGTCGTTCAAAACTTCGTATCTGGTTCGTGGCTGTCATTGGACTGATTCTCCTTGTATTTGTCAATTTGTCAAACGTCATGGCTTGCTAGTTGTAACTTCATACTGTTTATATTTCAGACTACATAATTTACACATAAATACCAGTTCTGTACACATAACACAAGCATATAAGCTTAGCTTGGGACTAGAGGACGTTGTGTGAAATGTCCATTCATATTAATATTTTAATATATTCTACAGATTTTTGTTAGTCTTTCATCATCATAAAATCACGACGTTTTCCCATGGGGGTAGGCAGAGACTATAGAGCGCCATCTGCTACGATCCAAACACACTTCCTTGGCTTCATCCACACTCCTACATCTCGTCATACATGCCCGACGCTTGTAAGTGACCCTTTTATAAGCATTTGGTACGTCTCATTCACCAGTACCATAACATAATAATATGTGATGAATCGAGTGACAATTATTAAGTATTTTAAAAGGCGAGACATTTAGTAACATAAACACAAAAATAGTATAATAAACATATTTTATTTATAAAACAAACTTAATTACAATAATTATTTAACATAAATTAATCATTAACAAAATATCTTCGAGACTAAATATCTAACTACCTACCTACAATTAAATACATAATTATAATAGATATTTAAACACGATATTTTACGACACGAATGTTCTAAATAAATAAAATTCACCCTAAAATACACAAACAACACGACTTAAGAATATTTGCTTGTAGTTAAGAGTCAATTTCTTGCTAGTAATACAATAATAAATACAACGTAATTTTGTCGCTCGTTCAAGCCTGAACTACTGAACCGGTATAAATAAACTTTGGTACCTACACGGATAGTCTAGAGTCTGAGATAAAACATACGACTACTTTTTAATACGAATAACCTAATTTAAAATTCCATGGGCACAACGTCAAAGGTTATCCTCTAATTATCATATTTATAAAATCCCTCTCCAGTTTTTCTTCCCAATTTGCCTTGTTCAACCATTTTATCCAACAAAGGTATAGGTCTAAACACAGTGTTGCCTGTTTCTTGTAACATCACGTTTAATATAAACTTTTTGTTATCAAGTCCTGTGAAGTCTGACAGTTCTAGAGGTCCCATCGGGTAGCCAGCGCCGAGTTTCATGGCTGTATCGATATCTACTGCGGATGCATCACCTAAAAAAAACTATGTATTTAAATCCTAGATAAAAAAAAACCGACTGCGTAAATAAATATACAAGGACGTTTCGTGACCTCTGGTCCCAAGCTATGCTAATTTGCTTGTGTTATGGGTACCAAAAAAAAACTACGCAATATTTTCTTTCTCGCAGTACAAATATTTGTGACAAATATCACACATATGCTTGTTATGTGCGGGAATCGAACCAGCGATTTCGTGAAAAGATTGGGGTGGACTAAACACTGGGGTGGTCAAAACGAATTTAATTATCTAATTTTATCTCTATGTATAAAAAATACGCAGTCATAACGTGTACGTTTATCACGCTATTTCTTAGTAAAACAATTAATTAAATTCAAATTCTTTTTATTGTGGATCACAGGTTCAGTTTATGTTGGTACAGAGATAATTTGTTCAGCTATGTCCTGCCATATAGGCATACAATACTAATAATTAAAAATATAAATTCATAGTTACATTAATTTAAATTAAATCAAATACTAAAATAAATTACATAAATATAACTTCAGTCACAAAATAAAACTTAACAAATTAGTACATAAATAGAATTTGTGACGTCAATGAAACAAGAGGTTCAGTGAATGACTGTTTATTAAACTAAATAGATTTACCCACATACAAGTAACAATATACTTTACACCTTTCCCCCCTTAAAGTATAGGAAAACATAAAAATTAAAACTAAACTTACACACTATTACATAGATTACTTAAACATCTTATACATCATACCATACTAACCCGTATTACTAAAACATATTACTTATACATATAACTTATATATCTACATTAATCTAAGACTTAATCTAACATCTTTTTTGAACGATTATAAGCACGGAAAGCACGTGCAGATGCATGGGACGATGGGGTGTCTGGCAAGATCGCGCCTTGTCCAGAAGGCGAGGTTGTCGCAGACGGCGACCGAGAATCTTGTGCCTTTTCACTCTCGTCCGATGCATCTTGAAATGGCTCGTCCTCTGTCTCCCCTATGCGAGCCTCACTCTCCACAGACGGCGCGATACTAGCACGAGACAACGAATAACGATTATTCTTTCGAAGTGGTATTATTTGGTCTTGGTGTCGCCTCCATTCCGCCCCGTTCCCCATGTTAACGTTATATGATACCGGTCCCGTCTTACGCACCACCGTCCCTTCTGTCCATTTATCGCCCTTAATAGTATAGTCGCGCGCGAGCACAGCATCCCCTACATTTATATCGCGCGGTGTGCCACCGGCCGCCCTTGTCTGTCTACGCTGCGCCTCGCCCACGACCTGCGTGACGTCGGGTCGCAGGGCGTCGAGACGGCAGCGCAAGCGGCGGCCTAGCAAGGCTACGGCCGGAGACACACCAGTGGTCGCATGTTCACAGTTACGATACTGAAAGAGAAATTTATTTAATGCTTGAGATACATTCTCACCGTTTACTAATGCGCGTTTAATTGCTTTTTTAACAAGTTTTACGGCATTTTCCGCAGCCCCATTTCCCTGCGGTCTATAGGGTGCCGACGTCGTATGTCTAATGCAATTTTTAGTACAATAGTCATTAAAATCCTTGGAAGTGAACGGGGGCCCATTATCGGTAACCAATTGAGACGGAAGGCCAAACCGAGCAAAAAGCGATCGAAATACTGCGATAGTAGCGGACGCGTCGGTGCGAGACATAATTACAGCTTCTATCCACTTTGAATGCGCGTCGATCACTATGAGATACTTTTTTCCTGCACATTCCGCAAAATCGGCGTGTACGCGGAGCCATGGCTTAGTAGGAAATTCCCACGGGTGAAGGACAGAGTGTGCCGGGGAATCACGGACAGCTCGACAAGCTTCGCACATTTTACAAATTTTCTCAATATCTTTATCTAGGGTCGGCCAGTATACATAATTACGTGCAACGTTTTTCATCTTAACGATACCTAAATGACCATCATGAATTTCGTTAAGAACTTGTTGATACAAAGATTGCGGAATAATTATTCTATATTTATATATTAAACATCCTAAATCTAAAGATATGTCATTTTTACGAGCAAAAAATGGTTTTTCTTCCTCACTATTAGGTGTTGATGGCCAACCAAACATAACATAGCCCGACAACTTCGTTAATAGTGTAACCTTTTTTGTTTCGCGGCTAACATCTTTAAAATTTACCGGTATGATATCTTGAACCAAATTTAAGTAAGTAACGAGCTCCTGCTGCTCCAGCTGACGCTCCGCAGGCACAGGTAATCGCGATAACGCGTCGGCGGGACTATTTTGTTCCGAGCGCACAAATTCTACGGAAAAGTCGTATGCAGCGAGCCGTGCTGCCCAGCGCTGCAAGCGGCTTGCAGCCGTTTGCGGTATACCACCCTTTTCTCCAAAGATATACGTTAGCGGTTTGTGGTCTGTACGTAAAAAGAACCGTCTACCAAATAAGTACTGGTGATGCCGTATAATACCAAAATATATTGCCAAAGCTTCTTTATCTAGTTGACTATAATTTTGTTCCGCGGAATTTAATGTTCGTGACGCACAACTAACCGGTCGCTCCGTGCCATCGGGGAAGCGATGCGCTAATACCGCCCCTAACCCGTAAGCGCTGCTATCAACTGATAACACTAAAGGTCGTCCTTCAGAATAATGAACAAGTACGCGATCGCCCAGTAATGCCTGTTTACATGTCGCGAACGCATTTTCACAACTATCACTCCACGCCCAGGTTATCTCCTTTTTTAATAGTTTATGTAACGGATTAAGTATCGTACTTAAATTAGGAATAAATTTCCCATAATAATTTAATAGGCCTAAAAAACTTTTTAATTGCATGACATTTTCGGGCCTCGGAGCTTCAGAAATCGCCTTTATTTTATTTGGATCCGGATGTAACCCTAGTTTATCGATAATGTACCCTAAATATTTAACATTACTTTTTAAAAAAGTACATTTACTTATTTTGACTGTAAAGCCCATATTGCGTAACTTTGTCAGCACCGTTGTTAGATTACGTAAGTGAGTGGCCCGGGTCGAACCTGTACAACACACGTCGTCGAGAAACACTACACAACCAGCCGCTCCACGCAATGTTTCCTCCATCAAACGTTGAAATTTCTCCGGTATACATGACAGCCCATACGGCGTACGACGATATGCAAAAGTACCTAAGTGTGTTGTTATCGCGGTGTACGGTTGTGACTCTTCACTTAATAAACATTGTTCGTAAGCGTGTGTTAGGTCTATCTTTGAGTACTCTTCCCCTCCGCTTAAAGCCGCGAACAGTTCCTCAATCCGTGGAAGCGGGTAATAATCACGTTTTAATTTGGGATTAATAGTAATTTTGTAATCCCCGCAAATTCTAATATCGCCGTTTGATTTTACAACTGGAACTATAGGAGTACCGTATTCTGAATGTTCGACGCGATATGTAGTGCCATCCCGCTCTAACCTCTCAAGCTCTCGCTCTACGCGACCACGCAGCGCCAACGGCACGGGCCGCGCGCGCACGAATACGGGGTTCTCATCCGTCAATTGTAATTTAATTTCTTTTTTACAGGTGCCTAATTTGTCGGTAAATACTTCCGGAAATTCTAGTTTTAAACGGTTTTCAAAATCTTCGTCTATAATTTCGTTAAAATTTATTTGTTTGATACTTAAAGCCCGTAACCATTCTCTGCCCAGCAACGGGCGTCCGCCATTTTTAATAATATATAATGACAAATTAGGTACCTGTGTCTCCCCTAATACAACATTCACATTTATATATCCCAAGGATTCAATGCGCAAGCCAGAGTAACAACGTAACAATAAATTATCCATTTTAATACATTTATTTTTGAAATGATTTTTATAGAACATCTCACTAATAGCAGAAATTCGGCTGCCAGTGTCTACTTCACATTCCACTGGTTTTCCATCTATTCTCACAGTTAATAAATAGGGCTTGTTACCTTTAGCGACTAAGTCGATGTTAAAAAAATCTTCCTCGTCCGCGGAGTCTATATCACTCACATAATTATGGCCGTAAGAACGATCGTTCCCGCGCACTTCTTTGCACATCACTTTAAGATGACCGCGCCTATTGCACTTATCACAATTATAGTTCGCAAAACGACACTTTTCGGGCCTGTGTGGCCTGCCGCAGCGCCAACATCGGCGCGCCCCGTCCCGAGCGCCGCCTGCCGCGGCCGCTCGGCGCGCTCCGTCCCGAGCGCCGGCGGCGGCGGACGCGCGGCGCGCCCCCGCGCTCGCCTGGTGCAAGCCCTCGCCCGCGTTGCTCCCGTCGCTGCCTGCACCTGAGGTCGATGTGGTCGCCACGTTCGTGGCTCCGCTTACCTCCGCGTGCCGTTCTGCAGCCTCCAGAGCCAGAGCCAACTCCACTGCCTCCTTGTATTGTATGGTTTTTTCAGCGAATATCCTAGATCTCATAGCTTCACTTGACAGACCTGAGACGAACTGATCGCGTAAGTTTTCCTCCAAGTTGGGTCCAAAGTTACAAGTCGCCGCGAGATGCTTCAAATGTTGTAGGTAATCCGACAAAGGCTCCCCCCTACCTGTCTCCGTAATCTAAAAACGTGCCGCTCGGCGATTTCGGAGCGTTGAGGTTCCAGATGATCGGCTACCAACTTTACTAAGTCATCGAATGTCTTCGATTCTGGATGATCCGGTGAACACAAATCGCACATAAGCGCGTATGTCGCCTCACCCACAACCGTTATTAATAACGACACGTGTAGATTCACTTTAACTTCGTTGAGTAAAATGTATTGTTTTACTCGACGTATATAGGGATGCCACTGCTTTGAATTTAACTCAAACGGCTCTAATTTACCGATTGGCATTATTATCAATCGTATTAAAACTGTAAACGCGTTTAATTTAGTTCTAATAACCGCCTCGTCGCCAGTGTGACGTCAATGAAACAAGAGGTTCAGTGAATGACTGTTTATTAAACTAAATAGATTTACCCACATACAAGTAACAATATACTTTACAGAATTAAAACGTCATAATCAAGAACAATAGTCAATTATTATCAATTGCTACATCCATATGTCAAGTATACAATATAAAACCTAATAACAATAATTACGATGCCATAAAAATAATTCAATATGTCAAAAAAATAAATAATAATATCAATAAAATAAAAAACAAAAAATAAGCTTCACATATTGACACAAGTGTTATACAACCGAGCAGAACTATTAAACGACATATTTTACGCCACACCTTACACTACACGTAATCTACGTAGATATAAAATGATTCAGACATTGACTTTCCCTCTCTTAACGACACAATCATATTTTTAGGGTTCCGTAACCAAAGGGTAAAAACGGGACCCTATTACTGAGACTTCGCTGTCCGTCCGTGCGTCCGTCCGTCTGTCACCAGGCTGTATCTCAAGAACGGTGATAGCTAGACAGTTGAAATTTTCACAGATGATGTATTTCTATTGCCGCTATAACAACAAATACTAAAAATAAAATAAAATAAATATTTAAGGGGGCTCCCATACAACAAACATGATTTTTTTTACCATTTCTTGCTCGATACTAATAACGTTGCCTTATGTTGCATAGATAATGGTACGGAACCCTTCGTGCGCGAGTCCGACTCGCACTTGACCAATTTTTTTTTATTGATAGGAGATAGTAATTTACACTTAAGAGTTAGAGCATTTATCCAACAGGAATAGGCATTGTCAGGCGACCCCCGCTGACCAACTAGAGAAATGCTTATGCTGGGGCCACACTAATGAGAAATGCCAATTTAAAGAAAAAATACTTGTTAATTTTCTGTCGCTGAAGTTGGTATGGATTGCACGCATCACTTTTGAGAGTGCTCGATTGTGCGATGCGATGCTGTAATTCAACTCACTCAACGTTGAGCATTGTGCCGCATAATGCGCTATTGTGCGCTGATTGGAAAACGGGGACTTATACATACTACTGACTGTGCCGTCTCTTACGAGTGCGTGAGGACATTTTGGCCGTGGCATACGTAGCGACCAAAGATATTAAATAAATAAATATTCACGGACACTTCACACAACGTCCTCTGATCCCAAGTTAAGCTTATATGCTTGTGTTATGGGTACCAGAATACGGATAGAAGACATATACAACTTTTCTTTTGTAAATACCTACATACTTACAATACATAGAAAAGAAACACCCAGACGCAGTACAAACATTTGTATGACATTTATAAAGATAACACAAATGATTGTTAGATAGATTGTGGTTGTTTGATAGATACAACTTCTGGTAAATCTGCATAATCCATACAATACATTACTCTTTAGAACACGCCATACCATCACGCCTCTTTCCCATAGAGTTAGGCACAGGCTACAGAGCGCCATCTACTACGATTTAAATACACTTCCTTGACCGCATTTACTTCTGATCCTCAGGGCAGAATTTTACATAATATAAGACTTGATGACGGGGCTCTTTACAGTAAATTACCAGCTATTATTTCACAATGGGGGCCCTAATTACACGAGACTCTTTTGAAACAACAGACACCTAGTTTCTGACGTGTCAAAAGAGCTTGTAAAACATGCCAACTTGAAATAAAAATTTTTGGATATTGAAAATTGTATGGATTTTCGTTTGTTGATTTTAAAATGTTATTTGATTGTGAAATGTGTGTTGATAGTGTGTGTTTGTTAAAAATTAAAAATAACAAGTTCTCACAAATGTCTTTCAGTAAAAAGATTCTGTGTACCCGAGTTACGACAACTAAGCCAGCAAAAAGGTACCTCGAAAATTTCATGTTAAAAGTTATGAAACGTATGTACCTACGTACATGTACGTATGTATGTACGTACGTAGTTATTGTTTAGTAATTCTAGTACAGTGTGGACTGATTCGGGATATTCAGATTTAAATTTGTTCTGTTGGCATGGTTTCCGACTTAAAGATCCGTCGCGTGGCTATGCTAAAAATCTATAAAAGAAAAAGTTTTTGTGACTGCCTACCCTAAGTTAAACTCCAGTGCACGCCGCTGCCTAGGGACATACTTGAGCTTAAGTGAGCTTATATCTTCCAAAATACGCAACGGATTTTGATGCGGTTTTTTTTAAATAATAGAATGGTTCAAGAGGATGGCTTTTTTGTATAATTTGTTAAGGTTTATGGTCTTATTCATAATGACTTATCGGAGGTTTAAACGGAGATTTTATCGGAGAGATAATAAACGTTTTAGCGTAAAAAGACTTATAAATAACAAGTTTTGATAAGCGAACCGATTTTAGCGAACTTTTAAACCTCCGATAAATCATTATGAATAAGGCCATTAGTTTCTAAATTTCACGCGTACGAAGTTGTGGGCAACTGCTAGTTTAAACTAAACCTATAATTAAAAAAACCATACAAATTAAAAGAAATACTCACGTAAGCGTAGGTACATCCGTAAATAGGGGTTTTATTTCAATATTTCCTTTTTTTGGAAGATTTTGTTAATTGCATGTTACTAACTTTCTGTTGGAAATTTAAAGCGACCTTGGAAAACTAATTTTCTTTCTAGATTCAATTAAGTTTTTTCAATCTTATAATGAAAGGCTCATCAATAATAAAATGCTTACATTATTTTGTGACTACAAATGCAAAAGGTAATTTACAAAAATAAAAAGACAAACATAAAAAAAGTAATTTATTGCATAAAAAAATATTAAATTAGTTCTTATTATATTTATAGAAGCCTTCACCACTCTTGATTCCAAGTTTTCCTTCAGCCACCATTTTGTCGACTAAAGGTATTGGCGCGAACACTGGGTTGCCAGTTTTCTCGTACATCACTTGTAGTGCGAACTTATTTGTGTCTAGACCTGTGTAATCAGCCAGTTCGAAGGGACCCATTGGATAACCAGCTCCTAGTTTCATACCTATGTCTATGTCTTCCTTTGACGCATCACCTGAAAAATACCAAGGAATTGAAACTAAACGCATCATCGACTAATATTTAAAGCGAAAAATTTATTATTACAAAGCGAACTTATTAAAACATTAAAAATCCGAGTCCAAACTTCCAAAGACATTAAAAAGCCAAATATACCCAATGATTTTTCCTAATCAAAATAATTAAAAATGTAACCCATGTAAATTTATGCAATAATTAGGGCGGATTTCATTTTACAGATGTGTTACTTTAAAATCCTTAAAAACAGCCATTTGGTTCATATTTTATGTGACCTATCTAAGAGTATTCGGGTTGTGCAGATAAATAATAACAATACTCGTATTCTTAACAGGACACGATACCAAATTATGCTCCATACAAAGATATGGGTATCGTACTTCCCTTTTTTCTTCGCGAAAGTTAAACCGATTTTAATTGTTTCTACGCTATATTATAGATGAAGAGTATATCTATGCTTCTGTTACTTTCTTTTTTTTCAAAACATAATAACTAAAAGAAATATGACCATCCGAAAATCCCGATTTTTTCGGTTTTCTTTAGCAAAAGTTGCAGCGTCTATCACACATATTGGGTAACGTTTTACCAAAAAAAAAAGTGATACAAGCCTAGATATACTCTTCATCTATAATATAGCGTAAAAACAATTAAAATCGGTTTAACTTTCGGGAAGAAAAAAGGGAAGTACGAAACGTCTTTTTTTTAAAGAATTTGTAGGTAAAATCTGTTTCAGCTATATTTGTCCCTTTCAGCAAGGTGCTCGGTAATAGGGATAGCAATACCTAAGGCAAACATGTACCTATATGTATATATCCGTCTATGTTCATAATGTCAAAAGACCTTAGGTCTAATTATAAAGCAAAAAGGACATATTAAATATAAGAAATAACAAGCATAATATTATATATACTTACAAATATTTATCCAAAACATGCATGCATTTAAATTTACACTATCCAATCACCAATAAAAACCATTTCCATTTTAAATAATAATGATAAATGAGGTTGTAATAGTTTGCTTAAGAGGGACCGAGGGGAGTTCATGCATAGGTACTTTTATTTAATTTTTACAAAAATAGACAATTCTAATGCGTTATAATAAGTTTTTAACGCATTAGGATGCCTCATACATATCCCAATAAATAAGTAAATATTGATCACAGAACTCTTTTGCAAAAGACCGTTTGTATATTATAAGTTTTTCTTCGTATAACTCTTCCACTCATATCCCACGATAATAAGTGGGGTTGAGAGCAAGGGTTAAATATCAAGCTTCTAGTCTCTTACAGAAAACAATCTAGATTATACCATATCTGACACACGGCATGGAGAAGAAACACAACGAGTTTAGCCTAAATCCATCACCATAACTTCACTAGGTACCAAATAAACTATCCACCAACCTCTTTCATACATCCTTATAGCTTCAGCACTGTAAGGACCAAGGAGTCTGTTCACCACAAATCCTGGTGTATCCTTGCAAGTAATACAAGTTTTACCCACGGATTTGCCCCACTCCATCATCGCTTGGTAAGTCTCCTCCGATATGTGGTCACCTTTGATAACTTCTAACAAACGCATTACAGGCACTGGGTTGAAGAAATGGAGACCACCGAATCTGGAAGTTATTTTAAAAACTTATATATCATAGTAATAATGTAAACGCTATAGGTACCTATGTGTGTGTTTGTGTGTGTGTGTTACGTTTGTTCTTCCTTCACTCTCCAGCGGCACAACTTACTATATAGCTTACTATCTAGATTAAAGCCTAGCCTATTTTGAATCCAATCAAATAATTGTAATATGAATACGCCTAGCTGGCGTTAGTATCGAGTTGGAAGTGTCCATGGTTTTGATACGCGGGTAATTATTTTGTTGTAAATACTAACTTTGAAAACAATATTAAATTTACGTGTCTTCAAGATTACGTTTGGTAAATCCCACTATTTGGTAAACATGTGATTAAGCGTAGAAGTGTGTTTAGATCGTAGCAGAACCTACCTGTCTTTCCTCTTAATACCAGCACCAATGGCATTGATGGAGATTGAAGAAGTATTTGAAGCCAAAATTGTATGCGCTGGACATAACTGAAATTGAAATATTATGAAATCCGATTATGAATTATGAATCCGACTAAACATATCCAGGGTTGCCATTAATCCGAAAGTCTCGGGATCTGTCTTTTAGAGGGCGTCAAGGGGCCGTCCAGAAGGGCATTGAAAAAACTGTGACTTATGTCCGGGAAGTTTTCGGAGATATCCCAGGAAGTACCTACTATATTTCAGCCAAAATCCGTTATTTTGCCGTGCTCATCCGGCGAATTTAGATAATAGCAATCCGCTTCCATGGGGTTTACAAGTATTACATTCAACTAAGAGAAAATCAAAGGAGATAAATATAGAATAGCTTACCTGATCTAGCTTGTTAAATAACTCCTGTTTAACATCCAATTTTTCAACAATGGCTTCCACAACCAAATCAACATCAGCGCCATCTTCCAACTTGGTGGACACTTTGATCCTATCATAGGACTCCTTTACAAAACTATCGATCTTGCCCGCATCAGTCTTATATATTTTCTTGCCAACTCTCACCAAGTTGTTCTGGATGGATTTCTGTGCTTTTTCCAGTAATTCGGGTTTGACATCAATGATGGTAACATTCTGACCGGCTTGTGCTGCAACCTTTATTGCAAAAATAATTATAATTATGCAATTACTACCTTTATTCACATTTAGTTATTATTATGCATGCTATTATTATTAACAAATAAGGTTTTTTTATTGTTGTAATTGAATCTTGTGTTAATGTTTACCCGCTTGCCTGTGTTCTATAACTTGTTGATATTGTAGTAAGGCACTGGTTCTTGTAATACAGTACATACTAGTACAGGAACCAGAGTAGTTTTAAGCAAAATGTAACATTTTATACGTGACAACGTGACAATAAAGATTTATTTATTAATTATTTATTTATGGTAAATTAAAATGGTATTTAATTTACCATAAATAAATAATAAATAAATAAATCTGTCAGTGATAATTTCATTTGTCTCTAAGCAAGTACGTCGCGCCCAAAAATTACCTCACGCGTACGACAAGACAACAGTGTTCATACAAAATAAGTATGAGCAATACTCTCTTCCTTGTCACAGCGGGGGTCACCTTATAATGTCAACTCCGGTTCGATTAATACTCCATAGTAGCATCATAGTGGCTTTAGCTTTTGATTTTATTGAAAGTGACTTAACAATCTATTCACAAGATGTAACTCAAAGAAACTTGGTTATTTTACTTTTTAAACGGAACATAGGTTGTTTGTATCAGGGGTGTTAAAATATTTAATTCAATCATGACGCAAATCAGAAACTATAATCATAAATTATGGTCATAAATACTGCAAATCTACAAGTTTCTCATAAAACAATAAGTAGTTGCCTAATTAATTTACAAATACACTATATACATTTCACACAACGTCCTCTGGTCCCAAGCTAAGCTCTTATGCTTGTGTTATGGGTACCAGAATACGGATAGAATACATAAACTACTTTTCTTTTGTAAATACATACTTATAATACATAGAAACACCCAGACGCAGAACAAACATTTGTATGACAATTAGAAAAAGTCACACAAATGATTGTCCTGACCGAGAATCGAACCCGAGACCTTATGATCGGCAGTCCGTTATATGAACCACTAGAACGCGAGGCCCGTCAGGCCGTGCTTTATCATCTCAACTGTGGAAATAAATGAATGTTAAAAATAAATTCACTATTGTAAGTGCACACAATGGACATCTAAATTAACATAACTAACTAGTAACTAAATAAATGCCTGAAAATTACATATTGTAATGTCTTTCATATGTCACGTGCATAGTCAATTATCCAACGACTATTTTTGGTATCTACATTAGGTACCTATATGTATTTTATTTTTATGGACATTTTACGAGCATCGTGGTTGAGTGGTTCATGTAACGGACTGCCGAACAAGAGGTCGCGGATTCGATTCCCACCCGGGATAATCAATGGGGATTGTTCATTATTTTTGACCTACTGTTTTTATATTCTTTTCAAAAAATATAGACTATTTTAAGCAACTAATTTCAATATTATTGAAATGTTCACTATACAGAATTTTTAAAAAATTCTTGAAGATATTACTTTAAATGTTGTGACGTCATTGTTTTACGCAATCTGTACCCTTAGTACGAGTTTTTGATAGTTTTCGAATACGAAATGTAGTTTCGTTTCCTTCCATACATTTACGCGCAGCGCCCCTAGCGAAAACACGATGGAACTAAAACGGTAGTACGAGTTCAATTCAAATATAGATAACGGAGTCTATGATAGTTTTCGAGTAGTTTTATTGTGTTTTGGCAGTACGAGTTGCAACTTTGACTAGTTATTGATAGTAAACTTTGACGTATACGAAAACTTTTTTCGTTTAGGCACTCACTAAGTAGTCATCTCATTTCCAATTAATTATTAAAAATATTTTTGCTATAATAACTATATTGAAATATTATAGTAATTGAAATAAAATAAAAGAAAAACCAAATTCTTTGAAGTAAAATAAAAACTTAAATCAAAACGTCAACATAAACTATGTCGAATGACAGATTTCGTCTCTTTTAGTTTACCGGTGTGTAAAAGAGATGAAGTTAATAAAGTTAAGTTCGTTCAATCGAGCTAATCGATGGTCGACATCGTGTGAACTATATTTGAAAACATTAACTCGTACTACCGATTATACTGAAAACTGTATAGTTCATCGAGCTAACCAAAACTATCATAGTTTCCGTAACTTGTAAACTCGTACTAAGGGTACTGTGTATAGACTTTTCTTGATAGACTTAATACAGATTACACTTTATCTTTTCAAAGTTGACAAGTTGATATAATAGACCAATTTCAACTGCACTTCAGAGTAGTATATCCCTAAAAACGTCTTAATATTTTAAGTCCTTCATTTCAAGGGCAAATAGAGATCATTTGCTTTTTTGGAAAAATAAACGTTAATATAGCAAGTTTTCCGAAAAAAACTAATGGATCATGATCAGAAACTCTATTCCCTGAAATGGTTTTCGAATTAAGAGTTTAAAAAAAAATATGAACAATGCCCATTGTACTGCATGTCTGCATCTGGGTGTTTCTATGTATTATAAGTATGTATTTACAAAAAAAAACCTAGTATTTATGTATTCTATCCGTATTCTAGTACCCATAACACAAGCATTTATGCATAGCTTGGGACCAGAGGATGTTTCATTTCATTTATTCTTTATTGTACACTCATACAAGTAAGGCAACATAAACAATATTGTTACAAACGTGCACAAAGGCGAGCTTAACTCATATTGAGTTTTCTACCAGCAAACCCTTGAGTGTATGGAGAAATGGTATATTATAGGATAGATAGGTGTACAACAAGAAAGTACCAATAAAACAAGATCAATAAAATACATACATAGACTAAATAAATAAACTTACACAAATACAGATATATAGATATTTACACAAATAAAATGTTATAACACATAAACAATACATATACACACATACATACATAGCTATATACATACACTTAATGCTGAGATAGGAAATGCTTTTTGATTCTTTTCTTAAAGATATCCAGAGAAGTGCTAGCGCGAATAGTATGTGGAAGAGAGTTCCATAGACGGACAGCGTGTATTGTAAAGGAACCACCATACCGACTTGAAGTATGGCGAGGAGTACTAAGAAGAAGTGAAGAAGTTGAGCGACATTCTCTGTCTCGAGGGACAAGGTAATTAAATCGTTCCCGTAGATAATTTGGAGAGCTAGGGTTGTGTAGAATGGTATAGAGAAGAGAAAGAATGTGGGAGTCTCTACGCCTCCGAATCGGCAACCACTCCAATTTCGCCCGGAATTCCGACACATGGTCGTACTTCCGAAGGCCAAAAATGAAGCGGATGCATAAATTCTGGAGGCGTTCTAGCTTGTTGAAAAGTTCCTCAGTTGCATCCAGAAAACAGATATCGGCATAGTCTAGTAGGGGAAGAAGAAGAGTTTGAGCAAGCATAATCTTAGTTTGAAAGGGAAGAAACTTTTGGAGACGCTTGAGGGCTTGGTAGGAGCTGTAGACCTTCCGGCTTACTTCCCCAACGTGAGCAGTCCAAGATAACTGGTAGTCAAGATATACTCCTAAATTTTTTGCTACGTTGGAATAAGCTATTGGAACAGAGTCATAGGTAACTTGCGGCAGAGACTGAAAATTTAGCAAATTGGAAAAATATTTACCACCAATAATAAGAGCCTGCGATTTATTTGGATTTACGAGAAGTCCAAAGGAACTGGCCCACAGACTAATATTCCTAAGGTCATCATTGATTGCACATATAGCATCTGGCAGTTCTTCAAGTTTTGAATGACGATAAACTTGCAAGTCGTCTGCGTAGAGATGGTAATTAGAGGATAAGACTTTTGTGATAGTGTTAATGAAAATGGAAAAAAGAAGAGGAGAAAGCACACCACCCTGGGGAACGCCCACCGCGAGATCACACCAAGAGGAACAGGCGTCATTAAAACGTACCAACTGTGAGCGACCCCGAAGATAAGAGTTAAACCAGTTGAGTACAGGGGGAGATATGTTTAAGGTGGATAGGATTGCCAAGAGTATGTCGAAATCAACTGAATTAAAAGCGCTGCTAAAGTCTAAAAGAACTAATATAGTGAGGCATTTATTTTCCATGGCCAGGCGAATGTCATCAGTAATTTTTACAAGTGCGGTTACAGTACTATGGCCTGGCCGGAAACCGGACTGGTAGGGACTTAGCAGGCCGTTAGTACAGAGGAAATAAGACAATTGATTATGAACGACGCTCTCTAGCACCTTGGATAGGATTGGAATTGGATGTTGTGTGAAAAGTCCATGAATATTTTGTCCATGAATATATTTTACACAAGTTATCATTATATCCATACAGATATTATTATCCATTACTATATATAATCTGGCAACTGTAACACAAACATCTAAACATAGATTAATTTGGGACCAAAGCACATCTTAACATAGTTATTTCAGTTTGTCAATATCAATTGAATGTTATTGGGATATATCCAATGATATCTGATTATAAACACTTACATAAATATTTATCTAATCAAGGGGGGTGGAGTTGCTCGCGTCCATAGGATCTTACCACCTTATCCAAGGCCCACCCTATACGTGCCCCCCGGGTGGTGCTAAACGAGCAACCACGCCGAATCACAGGCGGCAGCTAGTATCCTGTACACAATGGTCGCCCACTGGCCAAGAGGCACTAAATACCCTCTAAAAGCGTGGAGGCAGTACCTTGGGAAAGTGCTGTGAATTTTACTCCCAAAATAATTTTGATGAGATGTCTAATAATGAGAGTGATGTTTTGTCATGCGATCCGGCTAACACCCGGCGCCCTCCGGTATCCGGGCTGGAGGGTGTGAAATTGGTAACCGAAGACACTATGGGGGTAGGCACCCAGGCTTCCATAGTAGTAAATGCGACTGGCAGTAAAAAATTTATACAGCAAGCTTTCCATCCTAGCTTGTTTAGTCCCAGACCTAAAACACAATCATTGGGCAATTCGCCGCTTACAAACACCAAGTGCACTACAGATACACCAAAATCTGTACAAGATCCTAAACAACAAAGCTCTGCACATTGTTATACACCAAGCCCTCCTGAATGGCAAAGGATTCCTACCGTCAGAAGTAACAAACGACAGAAGCCATCTCAAACGCCCTCACCTGAGGCAGTCAAAACTTCCAACAGATACAGTGGGTTACCAATAGATCTCACAGAAGACATCATTGAGACTAAGCAGAAGGCTCCAAGTAAACCACCACCAATTATTTTATATGGCGTTGAGGATATTAATAAATTA
Organism: Orgyia antiqua; assembly: GCA_916999025.1. Classification (NCBI taxonomy): domain Eukaryota; kingdom Metazoa; phylum Arthropoda; class Insecta; order Lepidoptera; family Erebidae; genus Orgyia; species Orgyia antiqua. The sequence goes on from OU779867.1 coordinate 18,938,586, forward strand.
ACAGAGCTCTTAAATACCGTTATTCAAAAAGATGACTTTAAGTTAAAAATTGTTAATAGGAATCAGCTAAGAATAAATTGTCTGGATGTTGAAAGCTATAAAAAAGCTATTACTTTAGTCCGTGTAAAAGGTCTTATTGGCCATACATTTAACCTGAAAGATCAGAGATGCTACAGACTAGTTATAAGGAACCTACACCATTCTACACCTCATAGTTACATTATAGATGAAATAGAAAAAACGGGTAACAAGGTTCACGGAGAGATCATTAATGTTAAATTTGGTCCAGAGAAAAAGCCGACATCAACCTTCTTCGTAAATCTGGTTCCCAGTGAGAATAATAACTCAGTTAAAACAATTAGAACAATATATCATCAGACAGTAGTTATTGAAGAGCCGAGACAGAGAAACTCTATACCACAATGTCAACGTTGCCAACAATACGGACACTCCAAGAACTACTGTATGAGACCATACAGGTGCGTAAAATGCGCACAGTCTCACAAAACTTCTGACTGTCCAAAGAAGGACCGGAGTACACCAGCCAAGTGCGCCCTTTGTGAAGGCTCACACCCTGCTAACTATAAAGGCTGTGCTGTTTATAAAGAAATCGTAGATAGAAAAACCAGAAACAAATTTGTACCCAAAATTACATCTAGCGCACCACTTAACATACAATCAGAAAACAAATTCTATAACAAACTACATCAGATGAATATTACCAAATTATGTTCTCCTGATAGAGTAGATAGACCAACCTATGCTGAAATCACTAGTCAAACCAAATTGGAAGCCTTGCTCACAAAACAAGCTGAAAAGCTAGACAAATTATTGGACCAAATGTCAACAATGATGACATTACTAAATACCGTCATTAACAAACTTGTTCGATAAGATGGGCATTTTTAGAGTGGCTACATGGAACATAAACGGGTTGGTGAAACATAAATATGAGGTTGAATTATTCCTTAAACTGCACGACATTGATGTGCTTCTGGTATCAGAAGCCCATTTAACTGCAAATCATATATTTAGCTTGAAAGAATATTATACCTATTCCACATATCATCCCGATGGAACTGCTCACGCAGGGACTGCGACCATAATAAAGAAACACATCAAACATACTGTAATGCCAGAGTATAAAACAGAGAAAATACAAGCAACCTCAATTATGGTGCATGACTCTCAGAGCTCTATAATCCTTTCTGCACTTTATTGTCCACCAAAACATAGTCTAAAGGAAGACTGCTTCACAAATTACTTTAAAACACTTGGACAAAGATTCATGTGTGGAGGAGATTGGAACTCCAAGAATGTGTGTTGGGGTTCACGACTAACCTTGCCGAGAGGTCGCGAACTGCAGAAAAGTATTGAAAAGAATAAATTGCATATACTAAGCACAGGTAAACCATCATACTGGCCAACCGATGTCAACAAACTGCCGGACCTATTGGACTTCTTTGTGTATAAGGGACTCTCCAACAGGTATCTGGCAGCTGAAAGCTGCCTAGATAGCAGTTCTGACCATACGCCTATTATATCCACTATAAGCACTACAGTGATAGAAAGACCTGTCAAGGAAAATCTGTATAATAGAAAAACAGACTGGATAAAATTTCAGTCTATCATAGATGCAAATCTCGATCTGAAGGTATCTCTTAAATCAAGTGATGACATTGAGGCTGCCGCTGTAAACATCACAAATCTTATACAGGCCGCAGCACGGAAATGTACACCAGCTCCCACACCAAAGACTTGTAGTGAAGGCATTCCTAAAGAAATAAGAGAAAGGGTTCTGGAGAAAAGGCGACTAAGAAGAGTGTGGCACAACAGTCGCCAGCCTTCTGATAAAAGAGCATTCAATAAGGCAGCTGCAGATCTTAGAATCTTTTTGAGAGACTTGGAAAACGATACACTCAGACATAGGCTAGAAAACTTGAATCCACTAATGCGGAATGAATATTCACTTTGGAAAGCCGTAAAACAATCTAAAGCTGTACCGCAAGTTACACAACAACCAATAAAAATTGCCGATCATAAATGGGCTAAAACAGATAATGAACGTGCAGAGGCCTTCGGCACCTATTTGGCGGATGTATTTACTCCGAATGCAGGAGATATGGAAACTGAGCATGAAGTACAGAATAGTCTGATGACAGACTTCCAATTGAGCCCCCCACTGCGGTACTGCACGCCTCGGGAAGTGTGGAGAACCATCAGAAGCTTAGACTTAAATAAGGCTCCAGGTTACTGCTTGATAACAGCCGAAGTCTTACGGCAGCTCACAAGAAAAGCAATAGTCTTTCTAACGCAATTATTCAATGCAATATTGAGAACTGGGTTTTTCCCCACTATATGGAAGATTTCCGATATTGTAATGGTGCCAAAACCCGGAAAACCACTCAACCTAGTATCATCATATAGGCCTATAAGTCTCTTGCCGATTATGTCAAAACTGTTGGAAAAAGTAATTGCACAACGACTAAAAGGTGCACTTAGAGCTTGCAAAATTATCCCACAACATCAGTTTGGATTTAGAGCCGGACATTCGACCATAGAGCAGGTGCACAGAGTTGCACATACAATTAGAGAAGCGCTAGAGCGCAAGGAATACTGCTCGGCTGCGTTTCTGGATATACAACAGGCGTTCGATAAAGTCTGGCATAATGGCTTATTATATAAAATTAAAAATCACCTACCGCATTCTTTTTATGTGCTCTTCAAATCATATCTGGAGGGGAGAGTTTTTCGTGTCAGAGTAATGGACTCTCATTCTAAGCTTTACCCAATAAAGGCTGGTGTACCGCAGGGCTCAGTATTGGGTCCAACCTTATACCTTCTGTACACGGCTGATATACCAACAACAGAACAAGTCCTAACTGCAACCTTTGCTGATGATACAGCGGTCCTCTGCAACAGCAGTGACAGCAAAACGGCCTCATCCACATTACAAATCCAACTGAACAAGCTGGACAACTGGATGAGGAAATGGCGAATTCGTGCTAGTGCAACGAAATCTATACACGTAACGTTTACACTGAGGAAAGAAGATTGCGCAGCAGTGAGACTAGGGTCAGACACACTACCACACAAACAAACAGCCAAATATCTTGGTATACATCTGGATAAGAAACAGAACTGGAGATTTCATATTGAGAAAAAACGTGATGAGCTCAATATCCTTTTTAGGAATCTATATTGGCTCTTAGGTAGATCTTCAAATGTGACATTAGAAAATAAATTAATGATATATAAGGCAGTACTAAAACCTGTCTGGACTTACGGTATTGAACTCTGGGGTGCAGCTAAGAACTCGAACGTTGAGATTCTGCAACGATACCAAAACAAAGTGCTCAGAGCCATAACCAATGCTCCATGGTTCATTAGAACATCTGAACTGCATGAACACTTGCAAATTAATACTGTCAGACAAGAAATAGAACACAGAATAAATACTTACAGAGATCGTATAGGCATCCATGAAAACATTCTGGCCTCTGCTTTGACAGAACCAATGTCAGTAAAGCGTCTCAAACGCAGCCACATATGGGACTGGCTAAAGAAGAAAAATGGATCAGCCAAATAAGAATATGTGGTAGATTCCTCATTGGAGGAATGGGCCACGCATGACATTCACACACTGAATCAATCTGCTAATGGTTTGGAGAACCGATTGCAAGATGAAAAAAAAAAAAAAAAAAAAAAAAAAATCAAGACTTAAATATATGACATGAGATAATTCACAACAGACAATAGTTTAAACTTTAAACATTATCTAAATATAGTTACCCTGTAAAAAATTTTACAGTGATGGGGGCGTATTATAAGCTTTTTAAAAATCATGCAAGTTCCAAGCAGGCCGTACACTGCTTGACTAAATTATGTATTATGGTAAACATAAAATATTTAGTTGAAAAATTTTAGTTAGTACTTAAAGTGAATACTTCAACCTTGTCGTCATCTGTCCTCACCCATGAAGAAGAGGATCTAAGGGGATGAATATGTTGCTGTGGTTTCCCATGCTTTGTTGCCTTCCAAAGTGAAGTATCACCTTTTCCCACCACTGACATATTTTCCAACATATTTCTCAGTTTAGAGTTAGCCGACTCTTTCAAAAGTATTTTCAACTCTTTAGAGGCAGAGTTAAAAGCAGCTCTATCTACTGGATGCCGAGTTTGGTGCCAAATCCTTCTGAGTCTCCGCTTTTCAAGAAGTTTGCGTTTTATATGGGTAGATTGGTATGGTATTTTTGGTCGATCCTGTAAGTGAGGCGTATTTCTCCAAGCCGATACCTGAATCATGTTTGTTATATTAACACAGACGTCATCAATATCCTCTGGAGTCTTTAAAGATATATTTAATTTTAAGTTGTCCTCTATGTAGTTTTGAAACCCTTGCCAGTCAGTATTGCGATTTGTCAAGGATTCCACCGGTTCTTCCATAATGACTGTTGTGCTCAATGTGAGGACCACAGGAGTGTGATCTGAAGATCCATCAAAACTTGACTCTACAGAGGTATATAGATCGCTAATGCCTTTTATTACGAAAAAGTCCAAAAGATCTGGCAGCTTTTTCTGATCAGATGGCCAGTGAGTGGGTTCACCTGATGAGATAGGTGTCAAATGGAGTGCGTCTAGACAGCCATACAAGGAACGACCTCTGGGCAATGTGATACGGGAGCCCCAGTACACGTGCTTTGCGTTCCAGTCTCCCCCTGCTATAAATTTATTTCCAAGTTGCGTGAAATAGTTTGCAAACATCTGTTGAGTGATTCTGTGCTTGGGTGGACAATAAATTGCTGACAATGTTAATGAGCCTGCCCTATCGCTGACGCCAATTGTTGTAGCTTGAATATGTTCAGTAGAGTAATTAGCTAGTAATGTGTGCCTTATGTTAGATCGAATTACTATTGCAGTGCCTGCATGGGCTTTGCCATTATCTGGGTGAGGGGTGAAGTAAATATTAAATCCTTTTATTCGGTAACAGCTGGATTTGGTGGCATGCGATTCAGAGATTAAAACGATGTCAAGTTTGTTACTTTTAATAATTTCCTCAAGTTCCAGGATGTTTGCTGCTAATCCATTGATGTTCCATGTTGCAATTCGAAGTTGAACTACGAATGTAGCTTAGAGACGAGGGATGTCAATAGGTTCATAAGGGTGCCTATTTGTTGAATAAGTATGTCAATTTTTTCAGATTGTTTGATAAGGATTTCTTCAATACTTGAAGAAGCCGTTGAAGGTCGATTTGCTGTCACATCAGAGTATGATCTGTTGTCTCGGGGTTGAGCTTTCTGTGGTTCTTTAGATTTATTAATGTATGTTTGTGATTCGGTGAATACTTTTTTGTTTAGGTTCTCATTGGCATGTCTAATAGGGTAGGGCTGTTTGGATTTCCTAGCCAAAATTTCTCTGTAAACCTGACAACCTTTGAAGTTCGCAGGGTGATCACGTGAACAAAGAGCACATTTGGCAGGAGTGTTGCGGTCCTTTTTTAAGCAATCCGCCGTTCTATGACCCTCTCCACATTTCACGCATCTATATGGCCGCATGCAGTTGTTCTTTGTGTGACCATATTGTTGACAGCGCTGGCATTGTACGATAGTGGTAGATTTGCGCGGGTCTTGTATTACAACTTGTTGATGGAAAATGGACTTAATATCTCTAACGGCTTTGTTATTGAAACTTGGTTCCAGGTTTACAAAAAATGTGAAGGTGGGAGTTTTATCTGGACCATACCGGGCATTAATTATTTCTCCTTGGACTTTATTTCCAGTAGCTTCGATGGCTTTTGCTATTTCGCTGTGCGGTGTTGTGTGATGTAATTTCTTAATAACTATGCGATATGGCTTTTTGTCTTTCTGTGTAAATGTGTGACCTATTAGTCCTTTGTCTCTTATTATAGTTATAACATTCTTGTAGTTGTCTGGGCTATCAACTAATACACGTAGCAAATTCTTATTTACTATTCTAATCTTGAATAGGGTAGGATCGCACACGGATGTTATTAGTTTTGTCAGTTGGTTGACATCTTCAATGCCATACAAGACGATTGGTGGAGGTTTACTTACTTTGAAGCTTTCATTTTCGTCACTGGCGTTATCGTCGAGAGGTAAAGAGTGGAATCTGTTCGTAACGGTTACCGAATCTACACTTGTAGGTGAAACATCAGTCCTCCTCCTCTTGTTAGCATTAGGCACCCGCTGCCATGGTGGTGGCAGTTGTTGATTTGAAAGGCAGTTGCTTTCATCCAAGTTCTCGATGGAGTCCTGCACTTGGGGGTTGTTGTCGGTACGCGTCATGTCGCTTAGAGAAGCAGAGCGTGGTCTGGTAAAAAGTCCTGGATGGAACACTTGTTGAGTTAGGGTTTTTTGGGTTGTTTTTGTGGTTGTATTTTTGTAGGATTCATTCATTTCTATTCCCACGATTAGGGCCGATATATACGGTCACTCACAGGGTGACGCCCATCCCTGTAAGAAGGCGCAGTACATCGATGTTAGCCTGTCACATCGAAGTTGGTGCGGTCGACTGGAATCCCTCCAGCCATTCATCCTATCGGCGCAGTCCTCACCTTAGGATTAGGGTGATTTTTTATTGAGGTTGTCTTCCTCGCGGCCCAGGCAATTAAGCCAAGACCCCCAGCCTCACGAGACATGACCGCAGGGACCGGGTTGTTGTGGTCATTTGCTACCAGCAACAGTGACAAGTTTGTTAGACTTGTTATATTGGGACATTAAAGTATCACCCAATGCATGGCTTTGGTCTTCTTTATTGTTATTATCTAGTTTTTTTTTTGGTCATTATTAAATAATTTGAATGTCTTCAAACCAAACTACGATGATGGTAGTGATGATGACGATGTAGAAGATGTGCTTGCTCAGGACTTTCAACTGTGCTTATCGATCAAACCCACGTCCCCAAAAGAGATTGCTAAAGTGATTCGAGAATTAGACTCCAATAAAGCACCAGGTTTTGATTTAATCACCCCCAGAGTTCTGAAAAATCTACCCAAAAAACTTATTACTTTGCTGACATCTTACTTTAATGCCATACTCAGACTATCATACTTTCCCAAACTCTGGAAAATATCTCAAATAATGATGATTCTCAAACCTGGAAAACCTCCTCACGAACCCTCGTCGTATCGTCCAATCAGTCTGACTCCAGTTTTGTCCAAACTATGGGAGAAAATCTTTGTGGTTCGACTTAAGGAACACATGGACCAATGCGATGTCGTTCCTGAGCATCAGTTTGGGTTTCGCATGCAACACTCCACAGTAGAGCAGATGCACCGCGTGCACCGAGAAATCAGACGCTGCTTTGAAAAGAAACTATATTGCTCAGCAGCGTTTCTTGACGTGCACCAGGCCTTCGACAGAGTCTGGCACAAGGGCCTTCTATATAAAGTAAAAAATAAACTACCCCATTCCTTATATGGCATTATAAAGTCTTACCTGGAGGATAGATTTTTCCAAGTAAAACAACGAGATGCAAGATCCACTTTACGCAAAATTGATGCTGGTGTGCCTCAAGGATCAGTGTTGGGGCCTGTGCTGTATAACATATTCACATCAGACTTGCCTGCGTCTCAAGACGTGATTACAGCTACCTACGCAGATGACATAGCCTATCTGGCCAGTGATGAATCTCCTGACATAGCTAGCCATAGACTCCAACTCCAACTGAACCAAACAAATATATGGCTGAGGAAATGGCGCATTCGAGCTAGCGCTCAAAAGTCTCATCACATCACTTTCACTCTACGACGCCAAAACTGTCCCTCAGTTACACTGGGTGATGATCAACTTACTGATACAGATACTGTTAAGTATCTAGGTTTCCACATAGACAGAAGGCTTACCTGGGGTAAACATATCCAAAAGAAAAGAGACGAAATAAACATAAAATTTAGAAATATGTATTGGCTCGTGGGCAGAAACTCCGTTTTGTCTACTGACAACAAACTACTGATATACAACGCTGTATTGAAACCTATATGGACCTACGGAATACCTCTGTGGGGTTCTGCCAGCAAAAGTAATATAACTCGCTTACAACGTGTACAAAATAACATTCTGCGCTGCATAACAAATGCTCCTTGGTTCTCTAAAACTGATGAGATACATAAACATCTAAATGTACCAACAGTCCAAGCTGAAATAGACAGATTCAAGAGCAAATACGTAAAACGTCTATTAGTTCATCCAAATAGCCTTGCAACTGAACTTTTAAACTCTACACAAGATAAAAGACTGAAAAGGAAAGATGTACTATAAGAGGTAGAGGAGGCAATGGCCTTCTCGCCTTAAACTAATATAATTATCACTAAACAGATCCGCTTATAGTCTTGCGACTGATTGCAGATAACTTAAAAAAAAAAAAAAAAAAAAAAAAAAAAAAAAAAAAAAAAAAAGTACTTAAAGTTCTAGTTGTACCTTCACTATAAACATATAAATCTATGACTGTTTTAGCGAACTGGATGGCTGGGAGTTATGTTCATATTACGAATTTGCCGCGCAGTTCCATTCACGGCGTAAACGGCCTGGGAATAAGAGCTCATAATACGCCGCTGGTCATCACTACTTACCAGTGTTAAAACAGTTCATAAGGCATAAAATTGCACTTAAACTGATAAGACTATGGCAAACTATGGTATTATGTATTAACTATGGTATGGTAAACTATTACTATGGTAAGTGCATTTTGCGCTCAGCAAAAGTTTGCAATAAATTGTGTGCAAGGTTTTGAAACTGGTTAGAGATAATGGTGACTACTGTTGTACATATTGTAGAAGAATATTCAATCATTAACTAATAAGGATCAAGTACCTACAATAGTGTTGTATAATATGTATTTAAAATCGATTAATTTTAAGCCTACCGGTAGACATACACACTTTACTAAGTATATAAATTTTGACTGAATAGTAAGTCTTTGTAAATTTTTTTTCCCTTTCTTGACAAACAACCATTGTAGCAACTGTATGATAATATCGTTCCTGTGTAAATACTAATTGACTTAGTTCATATTGAAACAAATTTACTTATAATAATATGAAAGTTATCTTACCTGAGCGATTCCAGAGCCCATAAGACCACCACCGACTATTGTCACAGTTTTAATACTATTTAAAGACGAAGAGGTTGATAACTTCCTTGAAAAATCTAATATTTTATTCATCTTTATTTTTTTAAAGCGTGTTCTTCGTGCAAATGCCGGCCGTGAATGCCGCGATGTATGTAAAATTTGTAACAGTTAAAACGTGTCCACAGATTTCATCGACCTTCGTACTTTCGATCAACATACGTGATAATATCCAGTTTAAACAGAACTCCGTAACAAAAGTACAAACAAAGATAACTTAAATGATAACAAATATCAAGAGGATTTACTATTATTTGTACTTACCTGCCATTTATGAATTTATCACTAACGATAATAACACAACACATTTTGATAGCTATGAACAATAAAATAATATAACAAAGCTTTAAAGTTAGTTTCTTCAAAATTTTTATATTCACCTACGTTTGTTTATATTTATACGTTTCTTTTAACGGTAATCACTAATCAGTAAATGGCAGTTCTGAATTTGGGAATATTTAAATACAGTATACATATATAATTAATAATGTTTGTTACATGATGCATGGAAATATTAAATGATTAAAATCTAATTGGATGTAAAAAGGAGTAATTCTAGCCATTACATCCACAGGGTAGGTAGGTACGTAAATTTTGAAGTGTTTATTTATTTACTTATTTTATTTATTTATTTAATGCTCATACTTACATCTATCATTACCGGCCATACCTATTGCGATAGTGAAGTTGCCACGAAGTACGCAAAATGGAACGACACGCGAATGTCATGCCATGCCAACATGTCATTTGATTTTGATATGCATGAAGGTACAGATAAAAGTTGATATGCGACCAACAGTTCTAAAACATAAGGGATGAAAGGAGTTAAATAGGATAAAGTTAAACAAAAGATTCGTAGTCTGGCATACAGGTAATTAATCCCAATAGCAAAAAAATGAACAAGAATTTTGTATACTGGGATTGGTAATAAATTATTTTTCACCCAAATATTTTCATTTACTAAAATTAAATTCTAAACGAAGTTTTTCCGAGGTATACCATGATCACAAAAAGTTGTCTTTGAATATAGGACTAACAAGTCACATAAAAATGCTTATAATATCTAGCAGTGACCAAATTCTTTGCAAAAATATATACGATTTAGGCAGGCATATGTCACATAATATATTAATTGTTGATTACGTATCTATTCTGGTAAATCTGTGTTGATAGCATCATAGCATATTCAAATACGATCTCGCTGGCTACTCGATAGTGAGGATTAGTGAGTGAGTAACTTGTGAAAATAAAACGTGTTAACGAATGTTTTCCGTGGTACCCCGTACCTACTTGGTGGAAAGTAAAGTGAACTTTGGAGTTTCTCAACTTTTGATAAAGTGTACTGGGTTGGAACTGTGATATAATTATTTTTGATTAGTTAATAAATTTTATAATAAAAATGATGCAATTCGGTGTGATTGCTAGGAGTTTCTCCACTTCCTCAGCTGTCCAGAATACCATCAAAAATGTTACAGTCATTGGAGGTGGCCTTATGGGTAGCGGTATCGCTCAGGTCAGTAATTAATTATAATTAGAACTTTCACAGATACATTTTCTCCACTTAATTAATCTATAAACATCTTTAAAAAATTATGTATTAATAGAATTTGTCTTTAAGTACTCTATTACTTTTTAATTAAAGAAAAAATAAATTAGCTTTTTATTTACATAGATTGTTTGACACCGTGTGCTCTCGTCCTAAATTAAGCTTAATAAAATTATGCTGTTCCCTATTAGATTCTGGATATTAAACAATTATAATATTTTTTTTTATATACCTACATCATTTATGAGACAGACAAGAAATACTTTATAAGTCCATTCATTAAATCTTAATTTATTGGTACTAATTCTACGTGCATGACTAAACTAAACTAAAAAACGAAAGTTGAAGTGTCAATAACACAATTTGGAAATGTTATCTAAAGTTTCCTATTATAAAAAACTGTATATTAAAGACTAATGGCCTTATTTATAATGACTTATCCGAGGTGTAAAAGTTCGCTAAAATCGGTTATCGGTCGTCCGATATGTCACTATGAATAAGACCATAAAAATTTTAATTAATATGAATGTGCACAATGAAATAACCATTTTATCATCTTCTTCTCCAGACCATTTACGTCCCACTGTTGGGCACGGGCCTCCTCCACTTTGGGAGGTATTATGGTCTACTGTGCTGCTCTGACCAGGCGTGTTGGCACAGGGTTTAGTTTCGAGTTTTCCGTCTCTCACAGAAGTTGTTATTTGTGTGCAATATCCCATAGCTGACTTTTACAGCACCCTTGCGAGGAGATGGGGTGGTGACACTTGTATTCTTAATCCGTCACCACACGGATTTTATCATCAATACACCATAATTGTTTTGATTTTTTAGTTAAGTTTAGTGGTGCACATAGAATTGGTACCATTAAATAGTTAGAAAATCTTCAGACTACTTACTTTTATTTAATGTACAGGTATCAGCTCAAGCCGGCCAAACTGTTACGTTAGTTGATGTGAACTCTGATGTACTGGCCAAAGCCCAGAAATCAATTGGTGCCAACTTGGGTAGGGTTGCCAAGAAAATATACAAAGAAAAACCACAAGAAGGAGAAAAGTTTGTGACAGAATCCCTGGCCAGGATCAAGACTTCCACGGACCCTGTGGAGGCTTCTAAGACTTCAGATTTAGTGGTAGAAGCCATTGTTGAAAATATGGATGTGAAACATAAGCTTTTTAAGCAATTGGATGGTGTAAGTTATTATTTTTTTAATTTTAAATTTTAAACCTTATTTCTTTTTTTTTTAATTATAGTAAATCACAATTCAAAGATATCATAAATTTCTTTGCTTAGGTGCTTTGTATTAAATTTTGAAATATTTTATCACTTTGTGTTGGGTAACATGAATGTTTAAGTGATCCTGCTACGTTGACGTCATAATGGCGGGAAAACTTTTTGCAGGATGTCTTATTATTTTAAAAGAGCGGATTTTTAAGAAATATACATTACGATAATGTTGTGCTTAACCCTATTCACATGATATTCGTATATACTGGCGTGGTCCCGCAATCATGACGGCAACATGGTAGGATCATTGAAGGGATTTTAATTTTGTTATTACTTACAGGCAGCTCCAAGCCACACTATCTTCGCCTCCAACACATCGTCATTGTCCATTAACGAGATTGCTTCTGTCGTCAAGAGGAAAGACAAGTCGGTATTATTATATTATTACATCAGTTATTTAGGCGCGCATTTTAGGATAGCCAGTTAATAGTGTCACGATAGTGCATATGATCACTAATTAAGAATAAGCATGTCATCAACTCATTTCTCTCTATCAAAGGCCCACGAGTGCTGCAAATGTCTAATAATCAGAAATATTGAACCAACATTTGCTAATCGAAAAACCATAGGCATATTAAGGATTTTATTTTGGTGTTAAAATAGTTACTGAAATTGTGGCCAATAGCCCGTTTAACACGTCGTAAGATTTGAAGCAGCCGGCGGGCAATTGCTGGCGCCCTTAGCAGGAGAGGGGCCCAAACCCGGATGTTGATTCCCAAATATTCCGAGAGGAGACATGGTCAGACTCAGAGCTCACACCATGGCCCAGTTAGGACAAGAAAATTTTAAAAAACATTATATATGATTACATTGTACGTTTTAGGTTCGGTGGTCTCCATTTCTTCAACCCAGTCCCAGTGATGCGTCTCCTGGAAGTTGTTAAAGGCACTGAAACCTCAGAAGCCACTTACAACAGCATGATGGCTTGGGGCAAAGCAGTGGGCAAGACTTGTATCACCTGCAAGGACACCCCTGGCTTTGTGGTCAACAGACTCCTGGTACCATACATCTGTGAAGCTATTAGGTTATTCGAAAGAGGTAATTTAATGGAATCTTAAGAGGATACCAAAATAGCTTCGTGCATTTTTCTACGTACGAAGTTTTCATTGTTTCTTTAGATTGAATGGCTAGAGCTCTAATTTTTAAGTATATGTTTTTTCAATATATGATCTAGGATCGCATAAACTCAGAAACGCGATTGAGAAAAGTTTTCTCAATAGAAAATCTTAGCGAAACAACCTCTCTAATTTTTTATTTTTTTCATTTGTCGGTCTATTATCGCGTATTAACTAATGAAATAACTTTAAAAACATAAGTAACTATTATATATAGAAATACGTAAATCAGAATTAAAATATATTTAGTAGATTTTGAGTAAATAGGAAAAGTATCCCTAATTCTTCATTTTCTGTGCCTACTGGCTGTGTTAAAATGTACGAGTCGGCGATGATATACGATAATATTGATGTAGGCCCTTAATGTCCTAATTAAAGCTTCAAAACTACTTAACCGATTTTGATGCGGTTTTTTTTCAATAGATAGAGTGGTTCATGAGTATGGTTTATTTTTGTAAAATTTGTTACAATTTCATTTTTAACTTCCAGGCGTACATAAGTTGCGGGCATTATAATATATTCTAAATGGTTACGCGACCTTTACAGACGTTTTCCCATCGGGGTTCTACTACAGACTATTTAGCTATATCTTTTAACAACAACTAATTCATTTGCTATGCGCACTATGTCCTCGTAGGTTTTTTATTGATGACTCAGTGTGGAAACCTGGTCTGATTGAACCTACTATCTTAAACGTTCAGATATCCAGTTGGTAGTTTTAATATACCTGCGTATGGTGACGGATTAAGAGTACAAGTGTCACCACCCCATCTCCTCCCAAGGGTGCTGTAAAAGACGGCTAAGGGATATTGCACACAGATAACATCCTCTGTGAGAAACGGATAACTCGAAAATAAACCCTGTGCCGACACGCCTGGTCAGCGCGGCACAGTAGACCATAATCCCTTCAAAGTGGAGGAGGCCCGTGCCCAGCGGTGGGATGTAAATGGGCTGTAGAGTAGTTTTAATATAATCGTGGATTTTCTTAGGAGATGCATCAGCTCGCGACATCGATACAGCCATGAAACTCGGAGCTGGATACCCAATGGGACCGTTAGAACTGGCAGACTATGTTGGACTGGACACCAACAAGTTTATCCTGGATGGATGGCATAAGAAGTACCCAGACCAGCCTTTATTCAAACCTATACCTCTGTTAGATAAACTGGTGTCTGAAGGAAAACTGGGTGTTAAAAGTGGAGAGGGTTTCTTTAAATATTCCAAGTAAATATTTTAAAAGAAGATTACTTTGTAAGAATCATGTAAATGAAGCTATATTAGTGTTGAATGTATATTTATTTTATTTTAATGAATCATGAATAAATATATTGTCATTTTAGATGATTTTTTATGAGGCTTTTCGGGCAATGCCCCTTGGCCATAAATTAAGTTTAAAACTTGAACAAAGTATTTTTACGATAGATCAAAAGCTTGTAATTAGGCCCCTTAATTTAATAATAGACTTAGTTACATAATATTATAGTATACCACATTACAGACTGTATTAGGGAGACTTAAAAACCTGTTGAAAATATAAACAATTTTATATTAAAATTATATTATGATAAAACTTAAAATATAAAAATTAATCTTATAATACAATATAAACAGCTTATAACTATGTATCGTAGTCATCATCATCTCTTTTACGTTTCTGTGACTTGTGGTCATCTACTTCCATCTTGACGGGCATCTGTGTTGATGGGCCTGCTGTTACTCTTACAGCTGGCTTAGCTACCACCTGGGAACAACAAATTATTAAAGTTAATAAACATAAGTTTTCTACAAAAATTAGTAGCTCTCAATAGCGGATTTGCAGTCTCGGCTGCCCCTAGGCCCCAAGCCATCAGCCACCCCTTTATAGACTATGTAAAGAAATTACTTCATTGCCAACTTTTATCTAAATAGATTTAGAAATTTAAGAGAATTATTCAATTTTATTTTGTAAGAATATGATACAGAAGTTGTTACAACTAGTTATTTGCTCTAACATACTCTGTGAACTTGGCATATTTGGTTATGATAACCTTGGTTACAAACAACCAAGCAAACATGCGGGAGAAACCAATAAAAGCGTGTTAAAAACATAGAAGAGTATTTGAGGATGAGGTATAGATTGCAGTGCAGTCTGCCAACCATAGGTTAAATTAACTGTTTTGACACTATTGGGGCCGCCCTGTTGAGCCTACCGGGCCTTCGGGTAAAACTGCCACTGGTAGCTCTCCACTTCTTAATTTGAAATAACATTCAAAGATTCCATCACAATTGAGAATAAAACTTTAACATTATAATATATCTCACCTTACTACCAGATGTAAATTTAAGAACTGGTTTAGGAATAACTGTAGGTTTTGATGTATTCACATTGACAATAGCACCAGGCGGTCTTTTAACAACAACATTTTGTTGGTTTGATAATGGTTTTGATGTTGTGACAGTCTTAAGAGTGGGCACGGCCGATACTGTAGTCTTTGCTATAACTTTTTTAGTAGCAGCTGGCTTTAAACGGTAATTACATGCTGAGAGACAGTAGCTGAAAAGATACAATAGTTTTAATTTATCAGTAAAAATTTCATGTTGCTGAATAATTTAGAAGTTTACAAGAGAACTTCTAAGAATAAACTATTTTTTACTTTAACCATACTGTTCTATTGAACTACATATACATTTACATCATTGAGTAATTGTAAAGAAAAATCATTATTTAATTAATGAAAATGTGATGTTACCGGTCTGGAGGTAATCTGAGTCCACATTGTGGTTTGATCAATGGTAAAGGATTAACATTTTTCACTCTTGAAATCTCCAACAGCACCTCTCGTGGCGGAGGAGTAGTGAAGGATTTATCCAACTGCATTTGAGCCGATAACTTCACGTCGTCCAGGTCAATGGTCTTTTTCTTAGCGTGATTAGCGAAAACTCGAGCATCGTCTAACACTGATGTAACATAGCGGTACGTGAATTCCAGCAGCTGGTTCACCACACGAGGCTCATAATCTGTTATGCCGACCTCCTTCATGATTGACATGATCACTTGAGCATCTTTAGGAATATGTTTTGTTTGTACATTGCCTTTCGATTTGTCTTTCTCCGACATTTTGAAGAATTACTTTATAATATGATAAAAAAAATATAGAAACTTTGATGACTTGAATCCTCAATGAAAAGGTAATTTCGCAAATTATTATTTCAGATATCTATTTCAAAAATTGCTTCAACAAACGAAAAATAACCACTCGCAGCCATAGCTTGCAGCCATTTGTAAATTTGTTTGACAATTGACATTGACATTAATGACAATATTTTGAGGTGCACCATAGACTAGATTATAGATTTTGGTTGTATATGTTAAACCCATAGATAAAAGTGATATACCCCGTTTTCCAATTACAGCACAAGAGCGCATTATTATGTGTGGAATATAAAAAAAGTCATAGTTTATCCCTGTTTTCCAATCAGCGCACAATAGCGCACTATGCGGCACAATGCTCAACGTTGAGTGTTCCAATTACAGCATCGCATCGCACAATCGAGCACTCTCAAAAGTGATGCGTGCAATCCATACCAACTTCAGCGACAGAAAATTAACAAGTATTTTTTCTTTAAATTGGCATTGATTGAAATTTTATATATAAAATTTTAGTTCAAGCTGTGTTAAAAAATAAATAAATATAAGTATGGTATAAACAATGACTTTTTTATATTCCACACATATAATGAGAATACAATGTTTATTTTAGAATATTTTTTTTCAACACTGAACTTAGCGCACTCTGCTGGCGCATTTTAAAACTAATTCACGTTCCGATTAAGCGTCAGCATTGTGCGGCATTGTGCGGCACTGAGTCGCATTATGCTCTGCCATTGGAAAACGGGGTGTACCTTCATCCATACTTATATTTATTTATTTTTTAACACAGCTTGAATTAACTTTGAATATTTCCAGAAAACTCCGACGAAACGAAGGCCTTAAATTTTTTTTTAACAATTAATAATATTACTAATGATAATATATAAATAAAATTTCAATCAATGCAAAAAATACTTGTTAATTTTCTGTCGTTGAAGTTGGTATGGATTGCACGAATCACTTTTGAGAGTGCTCGATTGTGCGATGCGATGCTGTAATTGGAACACTCAACGTTGAGCATTGTGCCGCATAATGCGCTATTGTGCTCTGATTGGAAAATTGGGAGTATAACAAATTAGGATCGGAGCACTTCCTCCCACTACTAAATACAAGGTTGATACAAGGCGTTCCGAAGTAAATTGACATAACATTTTATTGATTTTGAATTTACGTTATTTTTTGTTTATTATTGTTTAGATAGATTGTATAGTTTAAAAGCGACACTATCGAATTAGGATATCCTGTATTGGTAGATGTTAAGATTTTAATAAATCATTTGAATTCAAAAGAAAACGCCGTTTTAATATTGTGATTGTCTGTAATTTACCTATAAATAGGATAGAGTAATTTATGGAATAACACATCGGAATAATTACCTCTATGCATTTGCATACGCATATTTATGCACGTGTTCTGCATAATCTGGCTGAATTTCATTTATGCAATGTTGATTATGTTGAATCTACTCTTTTAATCACAGATTTATGTCATTATGTTCGGTTGTGTTCGGTCAAGAAGCCTGGTGGGACCCACCTATCTGTAGTCACGTATTAATAAATACTCATAGATTTAAAGTACTTTAATAAGAAGTCTCAGGAAAGCTACAAATTAAACACGCCATATTAATAACCATTTCGATTTATTCAGTTAAAATATGAAATAACTTACGTTTACAGTAAAAATAAGTTGTTTTTAGATAGTCATTGAAGTTTTAACTCAATTATGTATAAACGCTATGCGGCGCGCGGCCAGCGTTTCTCAACATGCGACTAACTTACCACCTTGTTCACCAAGAGTTACTAAAATACATTCTAATGATTATATTATTGTAATTTGTATTAGGTACATTAACATATAAATGGACAATTTGGACGTACAGTTGTGGTTTTTATTTATTTTATTGATAAAGGATGCCTCTTAGCTTATTTTTGTATATATTTCTCTCCAAGTGCGATCCATTTTTGTTTTATACTATAGCCAATAAAATAAGATTTTATTAATATTTTATTACATGCGTACGTGCATCTTCGAGAGAAATATTTACAGTCAATCAATATCACCGCATGTGTTATCTTCACTTTGGTTCCATTTATTCTTAATGTGATAATATTTACAGATTTTTCACTACAGTTAAAACATTTTAAACCTACTTTTAAAACCTCACGAATTAATTTTTGTAATGTAAAAAAAATATGATTCCAAAGTTAATTTTTAACAATCAGTCCAAATTTAAATATCTCATTAACAGTAAAAAGCCCATTAAATGTGTACATATATCGTGTACGGTTCATATCGCCATGATACGTCTGCATTGAATTTAAAATACTCAAATTCTAATTTTTATTGCATACTAAGTGTGTTACACGGTGGTACAATATATATATAAAGTGCTTTAGACTTAGTTTGAAAATAGATCATATAATTAAAATTATAATTCAGATACGTTATTTATTAATTAGCATATTATAATATGACATTAAAAGCTGTTTAGGTGATAAAGATAATTTGATACATGAAGTAAAGAAAGCTAAGTATCAAATTAAGTAATAACCATATCGTTTTGAGGTACGTTTACACTCAGAATTAATGATTTAACTCAAATTCATGGAACAAAAGTAAAGCAACACGTTCAAAATAGCAAGCGATCAAATCAATAATACATCAAAACTAAAACCTCGTTACATAAATGGCGAAAATGATTATACTGACGTATGATCGCGTTTCAAGGCGTATTTATTATTGCTTCTGTATTTTTACCGTACAAAATGACCACATCACATTACCGTCCAGCTTTTATTTCTATAGCTAATAAATTGTGCTATATTCTGAAACCATCCATCAGACGAGGGTTTCCCAAAATGCAGTTTAGAACCCCTACAAGTTTACCAGCTCATAATAGAAGGCTCCAACATTCTAAATGACCAACACAAAGTACGAAAGGATACAAAATAAATACAAAAATTTTCCTTTGTCGCAATTCTATTTGGGGTCTGGGCAACTCTAAAGGAGGAGATACATGTATCAAGAACTTTGAGAAACCCTGCATTTAAACTATCATCTTAATTATAAATGTATCACCTAGTGAGGTTTCAAACAATAACCTACGAATCCCTCACACGTTAAGCCTTATTGATTCAAACAAAATCACCTCAAACCTGTAAATTCTAAAGTTACCTATGTTAGGTGAAGAACAAGAATGCGTTATTTTATTAGAACTATTAAAAGCGAGCAATTTCAGGCGATTACAGACTTATTTTCATAGACTAAATGCCACAAACAGGGCAATAACAATTTTACATTGGTATGTAGGTATAAGGCATGATTACTATTTCTATTGAATTTTATAACTCATTGCAATAAAATTTTAATGGATTTTGAAGTAAAATTACTAAGATGGCTATTATTATGAAATCTAAAATCTAAATTCAGAAGAGCAAGTAAAACAACTTTAAAACACTAGATGGCATTATATTATGCTATTATTATAGTCTATGGATTTGGCAAAAAACGAACTGTCCAAGCCAATTACAATAATTAAAAACCTAACTTGCAACGTGTGAGGGGGCTTTATGAGACTAATTAGGTAGAATACTTAACATTCTACACTCATTACAATATTAACAACGTAACTAGGGGGGTCTACACAAAAAACTTTGAACATCACATAAAATTCAGCATTATACAATGTATAGGAAACATATGAAATAAATATTTTTACACATATTTTTCACTAGAAGTGTGCTGCTATATAAATAGTGACGAAATTGTCACAGCTTATTTGATTCAAGAATTCTATATTAATAAATACATAATTATAGAGGAATAGACAGGAATCCGTATTTTAATTAAAACAATAAAATATCGGCGGCAATTCTACTTGCAAAACTAAACTAAAGTATTTAGTAGTATACATATTCGGTATAGTTAGCTAAACTTAAAAATTATAATAGCTACTTTTAACATAGATGTTTACAGCAGATGCATTTTAGTTTAGTTTTAAGTGAAAAATAAATCGCCGTCTGTCAGTTTTGTTTAAAAAAAATAATTGTGTACGCATTGGATACTTTCATAAAATAGATATAATACAAAACAGTGATACATAATCTTAAAGCAGATACGTACATATTTAACTTTGTTCGCGGATATAGTTAAAAATACATACATAATTACAATATGTACTTACCAACACATACTTATGGCAATAAAAGGATTATTCTTATTAATAATTAAATACGTAGCAAGTATCTTTATATCAAATAATTAACATTAAAATTATAATAAAAATAATATAATTAAATTTAACATAATTATGTTACAATTGTGAAACTACATTAATTATTGCAAATAATTCATTATTATAATTAAAATAAATTTATGAAAAAAATAATCAATAAACAGGTATGTAACCATTAAACCAAAATATAGATCTTTAAAAAAATATTCATAAACAAAATTACAAAACAATTTTATTACTCTACACTACAATATAGAAAATTTAAACTAATTTGCTAAAATGACATTAACTTTTAATGAAATGATTAACTTTTGCAAATAAAAAAATGTAAGTGCAATTTTTATACATTCTAAATTCAAATTTTATTGATTTTGTAATTTTGTCATAACAAATTTTGCCGGGAAAATGTTTTTTTTTCTTCAAATGGCAGCCCGGGCTTGCGGTTTTGCCAATGATAAAAAGGGATAAACGGTTGTATTGTCATTACAAATTTATTTAAAAAATTTCAGTCAATACGCCGAAAATCACATATGTTAGCAAAAAGGCACTGCTTAATGCAAATAAACGGATAGAATTGTAAAACTGATGTTTAGGAACGAATATATAAAAAAAAAACATTAAATCTTACACTATTTAATAATTATATTAAGAAACAGGAAGAAACTACTGATAGTTGATAACTTTATGAAATGAAAAAATAAACGAATAGGTATGTAATAGAGTACAAACATATACCAATAACGCTACAAGCTACCGAATTATGTTAAAACATTGTTTTCTTCATGTTGTTTAGACATAATAACTCAAAGATGTTATAATCAACTTTTTGATCTTAAAATGAGATCTTTCCTTTAAACATAAATAATAAATAATAATAAATAAATATTCATGGACATTTCACACAACGTCCTCTGGTCCCAAGCTAAGCTTATATTGCTTGTGTTATGGGTACCAGAATACGGATATAATACATATACCACTTTTCTTTTGTAAATACATACTTATAATACATAGTAAACACCCAGACGCAGTACAAACATTTGTATGACAATTAAAAACATCACACAAATGATTGTCCTGACCGGGAATCGAACCCGAGACCTCATGATCATGAACATGTAGTGTTTGTACATGAAAATTTATAATTATTTTATGTTTTACTCAACCTGACGTTTAGGGGATTTTAAAATCACCATGTTCAGGGGTTATGTTATAAGATTTCCTGTTTTCCGAAACAAGACTATTATATTTTTTTTTTACATAAAATCTCTATGGTCAAAATTTTTAAAATGAAAAAAGTAATAAGTATTAAAAAAAAGTGGCAACAGTGGCAACATCAGAATAGCATTGTTTTAACATATCGTGGCAGACCCAAGTTATTTAATACGCTGCCTAATTATTAAAAAGTCTATAACATTCACTCTTGTTAACGAAAGAAAATGAACCGAGTCAAATTATTTGTTTCACTTGGATTCCTTTTTAAGTATTGCACATAACATTTCCACGATATATTATATACATGAGTTATGTATGGATCACACCGGCTGAGTCACCCCCGGGAAGGTCGCGAATCGGATGGGTGAGCGTGGACTCACACGACACGTTGATGATACTAATATTCTTACACTGCCGTGGATAAGATCTCGCCGCTTGGATCCGCTGATACCTACAATAAAACATGACATTTAGAATGAATTATTTTCATTGTTACAAAATAGCAAAAGCATGGAAAAAAAAAACTTATGAAAAACAAAAAGAAATTGAGAGAACAAGGAAAAATAGGAGAAATAGAAAAAAAATAATCACAAAAGGATGAAGAGAAAACAAGGAAAAAATAAAAAAATATAGGAAAAAATAAGAAAAAGTTGGGAAAATCTATGGTAATATAATATAGAACCTATGTGGTGAGCGCTGGCTGCGCGTGATCGTGTGCGGGCGGGTGCTGCGGGTGGTGCTGCGGCGCCGCGTACTCCACGACCTCCTGGTAGATGAGCTGCTTCCACTGCTCCACGGTGTGCTCGCGCTCGTCCACGCTGTGGTCGTACGATGCGGGCGCGGGCTACACATATACGTATATAACGTGAAACGGAAATACTATAGTATGCTATCAATGCTACATTATTTAAGTCATGTATAATTATTTGTACGATGACTATTAAATTTTAATAATAATAAATCATAATTTAAATTAAATTAAAAATTTAATTTTAATAGTAAAAAAATAATAGTAAATCAATTAGAAAAACCAATTCAAATTTCTTACAAAAAAAAATATATTATTTTTAAATTTCTTTTTTTAGACAACCCTGACTATGAAGTGACACGATTCGTCAAAAGTAATTAAATAATTTAGAGTGGACATTGACTGTTCTACCTAACATAACTTTATGCAAAATTATATCATCATTAATTTGTCAATATCTTCCATCCCATCACATTTTACTTGTAGTTGCAACTTAACTTTTCTTTAATTCAAGGTTGTCATCTTCGTCATTCATTCCTTTTTCGATCATATTACCCCTCACAAAATTCGTACATTATTTTGTCTTCTACTCGCTTTCCTTCAATCAACATCCAAAAAAATTTTCTTCACCATCAAGGAAAAAATTTAAACCATTTTCCTCACAGAGGCAAAGAGCAGTAGGCATACAGTGCGGGAATCGAACCCGCAACCTCGTGAACAGCAGTCAGTTGAATGAACTGCTAAACCACATGGCGCATCTAAAAATAAAACCAATTTTTACGGATTTAGGCACATATATTTGTGTTAAACTTTAGCCCAACGTTTCAGAGACAATTTGGACACCATGGCCACGGTAAGGTCTTCAAACATCATCATCATCATAACATCAAGCCTATTTCCCATGGGGGTAGGCAGAGACTATAGAGCGCCATCAGGTGCGATCCAAACGTTCTTTAAACGTCGCGTCTAAATCCGTAAATAGTGATTTTATGTGAATAAACAGGTCATGTAAGTGTTAATCATCATCATAACATCACGCCATTTTTCCCATAGGGGTAGGCAGATACAATAAAGCGCCATCGGCTACGATACAAACACATTTCATTGACTTTACTTGCATTCAACAAGTGTTAATTGGATAATAATATCGATACCAGAGGCGTATTTTGAAAATTAGCGCCCTGGGCCAATTTAATTAGCCGCCCTATAAATTCATAGAGATAAAGCTAAATTTTAAACTTTGGCCGTCTTCTATGGCCTTAGGGTAAATTATGTTAATGATATACATACCGCATTAACTTCTCCCTCGTCATACCACACGTTGATATATGGATGTAGGAGTGCTTCATCTACTGAGATACGACGCTCAGGGTCGATCACCAACATACGAGACAACAGATCACGGGCTTGAGACGCCTAAACATGATATTAATAACTATTAACACAAGAAATAATACATCTTGTGCCGGCACGCCTGGTCAGCGCGGCACAGTAGACCATAATCCCTCCCAAAGTGGAAGAGACCCGTGCCCAACAGTGCGACAGACAAGCTGGAGAGAGAGAACACAAGAAAAACCCAGAAAAGAATGACAAAAGTGAAAAGAGAGAGGGAAAACAAAAAATAATGCAAGAGTTATGGAAGAAAAACACTGTGGAAGAGCGTAGGTGATCTGGTTAGGGCTCCACCAACCACAAATGGTGAATATCCAATCAGGTAAAGTGATCAGCACTGGCCGGGGGTTTCACGACTCTAAATACTGTGTAAATTTTGCATGTGCGATGTAGGATTATATGACGTCCTATTTGTTACACGCCATCTGTCGTCATCGTACGGTACTATGTAGTGACAGCTATTATCCGTTAGATGTCGCACCAACATGTTGCGTCAAGCCTAAAATAATTCCTATGTGTTTGTGTATGTTGTTTGACGTGTGGTTTAGTTTCAAGTTCGTCATCTCTTATTGATGATAATAAAATAAAAATATAATAAATAAACATTCATGGAGATTTCACACACCGTCCTCTGGTTCCAAGCTAAGCTTATTGCGTATTATATGTGTACCAGAATATGGAAAATATAAATTATACTACTTTAATATTTTCTAACACTTGCGGGACTCATCTGTTTAAATAAAACTACTTTTTACGGATTACAGCTCAGTCTCACCCGTGACCATGGTGACTGCAAAGTCTCCGAAACGTCGGGCCAAAATTTAAAACAAATATACACGTCTAAATCCGTAAAAAGTAGTTTTATTTATACTACTTTTTTTTTGTAAATACACACATATTAAACATAGTAAACACCTAGTCGCAGTAAAAACATTTGTATGACAATTATAAATATCACATAAATGATTGTGGGAATCGAACCCGTGACCTCGTGAATAACCACTAGACCATGAGGCCCGTCAAAGCTTCAGAGTTTACCGTTCTATGGGGTTTTTTAATCGGTGTGTGAAGTTTGTATGTATAATCTTAATAATCCGCGACATATAAGTACTACAAAACCTAAATACCTTAAGTCTGTTATGTTCATTGCTATCACTCGGGAACAATATATCAGGGAAGAGTCTCTCGAAGCTATATCCGGTGTAACGTGGTCTGTTCTCGACATAGTTACGAACTGTTGGCTGCAGTCGCGCCATGAACGCTGCTGATGGAGTGCCCAGTTGCTCTATAATAATAACAACAAAATAAATAAATAGTAATATTATATACTTGCTGTGTCCAACAGTTTTACTTGCCTAATATTTTTTAACGTAAGCATTTTTTTATTGCCTTTTTTTCTCCCACCGTTCATACAAGAGGGTTGGCTTCTCTTTGGATCTGCGGCGTTTTTATAGTTTTTTGTGTTTAAGAAAATACATACAACAACTGCTTAGTTGTTCAAGTGACGAAACATTGTTCCGAGGTCCTAGTTTAAAGCCCTATGAAAAACCTTATTGAAGCTTGAATGAATTTATAATAGTGAATTTGAGTCTATTTTTCTAGCGCTGTAACCAACTGAGCTATCGTGGACGTACAACTAAGTAAATAGTTTAACGTACCAATAATCTTATTCCATTGATCGATATGATCAGTTCCGGGGAAGAGAACTCCACCTCTGATCATCTCACCCATGATGCAGCCCACTGACCAGATGTCCACGTTCTCTGTGTAACCCATGCCTAGGATTACCTGAAACAACAATCAAATATTAATGAACATTCTCTGGGAGAGGCTATACCCAGCACTGAACATAAAAATGCAACTACTCAATTAACATAAAAAATAAAATTGGATGGATTAAGTCATAAACTATTTATTCTCTGAAATAATTTACGAATTATGTTCTGTAACATTTTTCGATTTAATATTTGTGCCAATTCTACGTGCAACAACTAAACTTAACTAAAAAATGAAAACAACTACGGTGTATTTCGATTGATTTGCTATTTCATTACATAACATACATAACTTACATATTTATATTAATTAAAATCGTTAATATACTATAATACACAGTTTTTACAATAAGAGACCTTAGTTAACGTTGCCAGATTGTGTTATTGACAGCATCCATTTTTATTTTTTAGTTAAGTTTAGTTGCTCACGTACAATTGGCACCATTATCTAACACTTGCGCGACTCATCTGTTTAAATAAAACTACTTTTTACGGATTTAGATGAGTGTGTTTGTTTTAATTAATTTTTAGATTTGTTTAATTAAAATCACTTTTTACGTATTTTGAAGAGTATATTTTGTATTAAAACGTATTTTGGCGAAACCTCATGGCTATAAATCTATGTTTCACCAAAAAAAAAAGTTCATTTGCCTTTGTAATTTGAGGGTTTTCGATTTCTCGATTTCTCAGGAGATAACCATCAGATCCTGACATGGTGCCAATGTGACCACACGGGAACCACCAGTTTTTAAATAAAAAAAGAATCGTTAAAATCGCTTCGCCCAGTTAAAAGTTAACGAGGTAACAATCCTTTCTTTAAGTCTGTGTAAAATATTTCTTAGTCTTTTTATTACTTAGTTTAATATAAATGTAGGTACCTCCGGAGCCCTGTAATATCTAGTGACGACATACGGTGTCATCATGAATGTAGTCCCAGCAGTGCGCGCCAGTCCAAAGTCAAGTATCTTCAGTGTGCAGTCACTCTTCACTACTATGTTGGACGGTTTCAGATCCTACAAATGGAAAACAAAATCGATAAAAATGTCAAAAATTACAGAAAACCTTACACACAAAAATTATATGACTACAAGCCGGGGCCCGCCACTTCGTACGCGTGGAATTTAGAAAAAATTTCCCGATTTTGCAACATTTCTCACTACTGCTTCGCTTCTATTGGTCGCAGCGTGATGTTATATAGCCTATAGCAGGTGTGGCCAACTTTTGTGCACATAAGATCCACTTTTTATTTTAAAATTGAGTCACGATACCTACGATCGACCTATTTCTTAGGTAAGAAGGGGGACGATTATGCAATATGCTTTTATACCGCCGTGCACTCTTGAATATAGTAGAAAACTACTAAAAGTGATCACGCTGAACGTCTTCCTACTCGAAGGATGAGCTGCGTACATGTTCCTTCCTGTATCACGTACTAGAAACATTTTGGTATTGAATGCGTCCCCTCATGGAACTTGCGAGTGATCGACCAAAATTGGTCCCGCGATCAACTTGTTGGCTACTCCTGGCCTATAGCATTCCTCGATACAACACTGAAAGAATTTTTCAAATGGGTCCAGTAGTTCTTGAGATTAGCGCGTTCAAACAAACAAACAAAGTCTTTTGCTTTATAATATTAGTAGAGATTAAAAACGACACGAAAAGTTCTTTATCGTTATTATATAAAGCAAACAATTACAGCACTTAAAGATGTTTCTTGAATTGGTCGATGTTTAAACTTCTATTACTATTAAGATAAATTAAGAAATGAAGGTATTAAAGAACGTTGCGGTCTGAAAGAGGATGTAGTGACTAAGGTGGAGAAAAGTATGTTTAGGTGGTTTGGTCATGTGGAGAGGATGGATGAGAGACGCTTAACGAAAGGCATATACACGGCGGAGGTAAGTGGAAATGCTGGGAGAGGACGCCCGAGTAAAATATACTCCGATGTCATCGCCGGGATAGTCCAAAAAGGGCAAGTGCGTAGCACTTACAACCGTCGGGCATGTATGACCAGATGTATGAGTGTGGATGAAGCCAAGGAAGTATGTTTGGATCGTAGCAGATTGCGCTCTATAGTCTCTGCCTACCCCCATGGGAAAAAGGCGTGATTTTATGTATGTATGTATGTTCTATTACCAATATGTTTCTAGTATACGTAGTCTATTTATTCATATTCTTGACGGGCTTCGTGGTGGAGTGGTTCATGTAACGGACTGCCATTCACGAGATCGCGGGTTCGATTCCCGCTTGGGACAATCATTTGTGTGATATTCATAAATGTCATACAAATGTTTGTACTACGTCTGGGTGTTTTCTATGTATTATAACTTATAAGTATGTATTTACAAAAGAAAAGTAGTTTATGTATTATATCCGTATTCTGGTACCCATAACACAAGCGTATAAGCTTAGCTTGGGACCAGAGGACGTTGTGTGAAATGTCCATGAATATTTATTATTATTATCTGTATTTATGTGTATTTCGAATTGCTCCTCACTCGTTTTCATTATATGTCGTGGACAATTGTGTGGGTTATACGTTTATCAAAACTGTACAAAATGTCATAACTATATGTTAGTACATAGGGATGTTGAAAATGTATTTTAAAATATGACTATTGCACGTGAGTGAAAACTGCTTTTAAAGATTCCATTGATAAATACATACTTAGATACGCATGAAGTAAGTTTACAATAACATACCCGATGTATAATACCAGCAAGATGTAAATGTTTGATGCCACATAACATCTGATACAGCAGATAACTCATACGTTCATGGTCCAGGTCCATCTGTATCACTTGACACAGGTTAGCGTCCATCAGCTCCATCACCAGGTACACGTCTTGGAACTCCTCCAAACTCCTCTGGGGCGTGAACGCGTTCAGCAGACCTATTATCTGAAGAATTAAATACAAAGATGTTTAAATGATACTTACTCCTTCTATGAAAGGCATTTTGATGAAATACAAAGAAACTTTATACAAAGTTAAACTTTAGTGAAGTACATACTTCAGATTGATATAGGAATAGCTTAACCAATGATTATTTGCTTGTGTTGTACCAGATACAGATGTGTGACAAATGTAAATATCAAACAAAAAGTTGTCCTGTACGGGAATCGAACACGCGACCTACTGAACAGCAGTTTATTACTGGAGCCACTAGTCCACGAGGCCCGTATCCTTTTTGTCATAATCCCTCCACCTTTCCTCTCCATTCCACATTGATTAGCAGAACACACTCACCACCGTACCTAATACTTCAGCTTTCGAGTGACTAGCATTACTTTGAAGCTAAAAGGAAGCTTGAAAGTGATACATAGATTCATTATTTTGCCCAATTGCGTATCACAAACATCACAACACTATCTTAACACTCACATTTTAGTTATGCGTCTTTCGTCTCTCATCTATTTCCATATTTAATTGTTAAGTAAAATCCAAGTATTACTTACATTTTTATGATTAACAAGCTTCATAAGTTTAAACTCGCGGTATGCACGTTTAGCATGTGTTACATTCTGGAAAGGCCGCGATAACTTCTTGATAGCTACATTCTGTTGTGTCACTGTATCATATGCGGCGCTGCAACCAACAAACACAATACATTAATAAACATAACGAGTATTGGAGTATATAAATGTGAAGTTATCTTCGGGAGTATGTTCGGTAAAGACATACAAAATACCATGCAATAAATTAGTTGTTAGTCACATACAAAATCTTAGTAAATAAATATCTAAAAGCATGTATGATATAAGCGTTTAATATGTTACGAAAACCTTCTAAAGCGATGTTATCATTCGAACGCATAACATAATGCATTGTAAAATGTTTTTCGAATAGCCGGTATATACCCCTTATTGATAGGACATATCAAATTTATCAGAAAAAAATAGGAGAAAAGAAAAGGAAAACATAACTTATGACAGTAGGAAAGCTATAACTTAAGATTTAATAGTAATTTCTTACCCATAAGTTTACAAACAAGAATTTGAAAGTATTATCTAGTACTTATTAACATACTCATAGTTAATTTTAGCCAGGTACCTAACAATAACAATTATATACTGGTATTTTATAAAGAAAAAAATAATTTTTAATCCTAATATGGACATTCCCTAATAATTTTACATCTTAAATAATTTGACATAAATGCTTAACTAAACAGTTATCCCTACTTGTTTATAATTTAATTAATTCAGTCTTTAGTCAACATATTTATGAAGTTGTGACGGGAATCTGTGGTGTGTGTACAAATTAGTATTTAATCCTAAAACCAAAGCAGCTGTAATCATTCAAATTGGCGGCCATTTTGCAAGATGGCGCCGTTCCTTACCACACCATTCCCTGCGCGCCCGCGCCTCGGCTCACTAACTCAGTGTACCGCGTCGGTATCGTAAACACGGTATCACCGAGTGGCACTGAATAAAACTGAATCATCTTTAACTGCATTACATTCACTACACTCGATCAGCTATAAAAGAAATACATTATATTGGTGATTGAAATGAACCTAGTCAGGTTAGGAAATACCATAAGGATTTCGCGCTTAAATTTGTTTTTTTTTTAATACCTTTAGTTGTCAAAAGTGATTAGAAAAGTAATGTCAGCAACGTAACTTTGTTTGCGTATCAATAATGCGTTTTTTACCTAGACTCAGTAATTTGAAGCGAAAAAGGTCTTAAATTGTTTAGTTAAAATAGCTATAATATTATTAAAAAAGAAATACAATTTCCTTTTAATAATTTCGTTGTTGGATACTATGATATTAAGTTGAATTGCCAACCGCCATTTTGTTGTTGTTGGTGTGCCTTGTCGAGTATATGAATTTTATGGCATTTTATTTTAAATTCTGTTAGTTATGTGGTAGATTTCCGTTAAAAATATAAATTTGTTGTTCTTTCTCATGGTTTTTGTTTGTTAGTGTTGTTATTTTGAACTTGTCGTTATTTTTTATTGTATTTGTCTCGCTAATTGCTCAAATATCAATAAAAGATAACGACAAAGTGATAGATAAATGAGTATAGTATGTATGTATTGGATGTCTAAAAAATTTATGAAAATAGTAGTCATTTTGCTGCAATATCTCATGTCAGTTGTTAGATTTTCTTTAAAAAATAAAGATAAATATAAAACATGTATATGTCGTAGGAGACTTGATTAAAATGCTTTACTTAAGGATTTTTAGTTTTAACTTAGGTTCCAGTGAAGTGGGTCCTTAAATGGTGTCAATGGTGAGTAATTCCTTTATCTGATGAGTTCGAATGGTGACCCGTTGAATATTCATAAAAGGCGCCTTCCAAACCAGCTACACGTGTCGTAAGCCACGGATCGATCTCATCGTAATAGAATGTTGTAGTTAACGTAGTTAGCTTATTCAGTATTACAGGTTGTTTGGATTTGAGACTACCCTGGCAATAATTACAGGTGATGTCTACGGTGATTTTCTCCGATATCAGAAGTGGGATCGAAAAGTCGTTATTCGATTTTGTTTTGAAAAAAAAACTAGAACAGTAAAATTAACCGTAACCAGCGTTCTAGTAAAAATTTAAAGTTTTCGCAGTTTCTTTTTGGATAAAAATTACTTTGATTATATTAACAAGCAAAGACTGATAATAACAAGTCATAGGTAATTAGTTAATTACCCTATAACTATAACTACGTAACAAAAATTAAATGACAATGATTTATTAGTAATTTTATTAATCTACAGTGTTCACTTGCTTAATTTATCTCGTGTATCAATAAATAAATAATAGTAAAACCGTTTTACTTGATTGCGAACAGAAATATAGTGTGGCTTTATGAACATTCAGCACTTCGTTTTAAAGTGTTCGGTTTCCTTTTTATAAAGTTGGTTCATGATTTTCTGCGCTTATTTATAGGCGTACTTGATAACTAAAATTTTAAAGAAAAACAAAGATTTAATCTCTGCCGTGTAATAATGTGTTTTTGCATATTCTAACGCGTTACTAGACTTTGTGATTAGCAAATAAAATCGTAAGAAACTTTCACCTCGATGAGAGGTAGTGAGAAGAAAATCTAAATCATGGTTAACTAAATACTCGAGATTAGACCTACATGTAGTTACATGTAAAAGATAGAATTGTGATAAAAAGAGATTGACGAATTATGCGTTTTAAATTTTAAATTCTTTGACAGCGAAAGAAAGTTTGAGATATCTATACACATACCAGTCGTTTTGTTGACATGTTTTAGAAATACTGTTTTGAAAAATCTATTTACAATTATGTTTTCGACTGTATTATTGACGTATGCAGACGTCCGGTAAGCCGTCGTAATATTGCCAACGCAACTTATTGTAGTGTACCTATGATATGCGGTTAAAATCGTCCTTTCGGAAATATTCAGAAAAGCTACAAATACGAACCTGACGGTTCGGACGTCCGTTCATTGGCGTATGAAGACGTCTAGTAACCATTAATAATATTAACATCACTTTTTGTGGTTTATAACAAGTTTTTAAATCTTTAGTTTACTGACGTGTGAGACGTCTAGTAAGCCATTAATAACATTAAGAACACACTTTACTATGGTGTAGCTACAAAGTTTTGAAATAGTCTTTTTAAAAAAGAACATCTGTTGCTAAATATGATCTTGATAATGCAATTGACGAATGGAGAAATCTAAACTACTGATAATATTTACCACACTCCTTATAGAGGTTTACCTATAACACGTTTCTGAAATCTTCATAGAGGTGTTCAATATTTAATTTTAAAATGCCTTTAATGTCCATGCAATACTTCAGTTGTATTTTGATTTAAATCTATGCGACTAATAAAATTCTACTTGTTAATTAATTGTCTAATAAATTATTAAAGTAATAATTATTTTTTATTAATTGGCATATGCAGGCTAAAAAAAATAATCACTAGCAATCTGCAACTGTTTCGCGTGATTGTCATTGTAAATGAAGTCTACCGTTTGTACTACTACCGCGACTACGACCCTTATTACAAACTATTGAGGCGACATAACTTTTGAGCTTATTTACTTGAACAAGAATCCGTTGTAGTAGATTGACTATAGCAGATCTACATACCATAACAAATTATCTACGCCTTACATTTTAATTTACGAGCGTTTTTTGGTGTACAGAGACGTTCAGTGAACTATTTATAATATTAACAACGCAGTTTACCGTGGTGTATCTACGAGTAAACTAATTATTATTATTAAAAGAGCTGTTGGCGCGTGGAGCGTTACAATAAGCCAAAAATAAAAGATGCTACAATAAGCCACTATATCCTATCCTGAAAGAATAATGGTCCCCTGTGTACGACGGCGAACAGGACCGCCTATGGCACAGCATCAACCTTTCCGTTTATTCCTAGGGCCCTTGCCTACGCGGCAACATCGACCTTTCCTTTACCTATCCTTCCTGAACCCTTTATCCTTCCTAAATCCTTCATCCTTTCTATCTTTACTCATAAATATACCACCTTATTACTGTACACCAACCAACGGTTACTATTCACGATGTAGGTGTTTGGTAGCAACAGCTAACATAGTTATGTAGGCTTAACTTCTACTTGGGCTACAAGTAGGAGGCAGAGTAACAGTGTTTATTCGTATGCCAGTACGAAAATTCAAAATTCAATTTTTTATTTAATGATAGTTTAATCATTAGTATTTAAACTAAATTAGAAAATCATTCCTTTACTGTTGAATCCGTCTAGATCAGCAGGATAGGCCAAACGGAAACCCTTCTATTAGTTTCAAGTAAATAGGGAACACACGAGGACGTGTGCCTTTGCAGAATGGCCGTGTGACAGTTAAGAAAAAGAAAACAAAGTAAAGAAAGGAAAAGAAAAGAAAGAAAAAGAAAAGAAAGAAAAAAAAAGAAAGAAAGAAAAAGAAAAAAAAAAATTTTTTTTTAATGTATTTGCCAACGTAGCTAAAAATCTTTTTCTGAGTAGTTTACGATTAATTAGCTAAATTCTAAATAATTCGTTATCAAATTACAGCCGAGTGGTTGTCTTTATGAAAACACAATTTTAATGTGTAGTGGATTTGATGATTAGAAACCATCTATTGAATGCTACAATTATATTGGCTCGATAAGTCGATACGAACCCACTACAACTTAAAGTTCATTAGCAAAAATGCGAAAAACCTGACAACTAGAGCAGTCAGTATTATACAGGTCGTTACGCTGCCCAGTTCTATAACTTAAACAATTAGAATATCCTCCAAAGTGTTATTGCTTAGTGTGTATTTGTGAGAACGTGCAAAGTAACGATAATGCGGAATTAATGTAACTGACCGAGTGTGAATGTTGAATTATTGTGGAAATTGTTGTAACTGACCGAGTGTATGGAAAAATCTTAGTTGTGGATTTCTTTATTTTGCGACTTTATATTGGGTCAGAATTAGCCGAGCGGAAAAACTTAGTTCTATTGCAGATTTACACACGGGGACGCGTGTATTCGCAGAATGGCCGTGTCGTAGGAGACTTGATTAAAATGCTTTACTTAAGGATTTTTAGTTTTAACTTAGGTTCCAGTGAAGTGGGTCCTTAAATGGTGTCAATGGTGAGTAATTCCTTTATCTGATGAGTTCGAATGGTGACCCGTTGAATATTCATAAAAGGCGCCTTCCAAACCAGCTACACGTGTC
This sequence comes from Orgyia antiqua, assembly GCA_916999025.1. Taxonomy (NCBI): domain Eukaryota; kingdom Metazoa; phylum Arthropoda; class Insecta; order Lepidoptera; family Erebidae; genus Orgyia; species Orgyia antiqua. Next base: position 18,972,820 of record OU779867.1, read on the forward strand.
GTAAGCCACGGATCGATCTCATCGTAATAGAATGTTGTAGTTAACGTAGTTAGCTTATTCAGTATTACAGGTTGTTTGGATTTGAGACTACCCTGGCAATAATTACAGGTGATGTCTACGGTGATTTTCTCCGATATATATATTGCGTGCGAGTGGTGCGTTACGTATGATGAAGACATTACAATGGTGTGCGTGCTTGTGATACTATAAAACTAATTGTTACAGTGTGATAGCAATACTACTAGACCTAATTTGTACAAAAGACTAACCCTGTGTATAACACAGTGGTACCCTACAAACTTTATATTGAAACTTTCCTAGCTATTTAATTGGTAATAAATTAATTTATGTATCCATGTAACTGAATCTTTTAAAGTATTTTCAACTAAATCTGAAGGTGAACTTAATCAATAGCAAAACCAAAATAAAAAAAAATCAGCGGTAAGAAATATTGGAGCACGTCGTAAGACAATACTTTACTATTCCTGCTGACCGTGAAATACAAATATTGTTTGCAAGAAAATATTTACAATTTAATAAAATTGCATGCACGTCTAACTAAAAGTAAGCATTGATGATGCATGCGTAATTCTACTTTTTTGTACAAGATGTTTAAGCATTTTCACTCCTACATAAGTAATATTAATCAAAAAACTAGTTATTAACATTATTATTTATATTACAGCAACTTATTTTGGGGTGATTATATAAATTATAAGTTACTAGCTGTAGCCCGCGATTCCATGCGCGTGGAATTTAAAAAAAAACCCGGTTTTTGCAACATTGTTCACTGCTTCTCTCCTATTTGTCGCAACGTGATGTTAAATAGCGTATAGCTTTCTACGATAAATGGTGATGAGATAATTAATTATCAGGATCGCAAAGACACTAGATGTAAGTGGTACAAGGCCAGATACAACAGAGTTCTATGGATCTCTGATGTATCAAGCAGTAGAAGAAAAATGCTGACGGATAGAAAAAAAATATTACAGTCATTTTTAACATAATGAGAATTCTATCTAAACAATTAGTAAATTCTTTGCTAGAAATACGTTCGTTGTTTTAATAAGGGCCTCGTTCACCATCTTCAAGTAAAGCGTTGATTAGTTACTTATCGATTAGCGTTAATTGTCAAGTAATAGTTACGAGTATCTTCTGTCAATTTCAATTTTTTAATCTAAGATTACTGCTACTCGAACGTCGTGAACGTCGCACGTGTAGTTACTGGTGACTTTAACTAGCGATTAGTCTACTTGGCGCTTTACTTGAGAATGGTGAAAGAGGCCCTAAGACTTTAAATTTTAAATAGAACCGTTGTTTTATACAACATTAAACTTTAAGGAACCCGTCAATCTAACTTAGAAGTTAAATCTCGAGTGAGTTATTTTAAATTAAGATACTTTAGAAAATAAATCAACTTTAACTTTGTGATTTGAAGTTACTTCCAACATGTAATTCGACATTCATAGGAAAAGAAATTCTGTTCTTATTATATTGTACACTCTATACTAATATTATAAAGCTGAAGAGTTTGTTTGTTTGTTTGAACGCGCTAATCTCAGGAACCATTGATTCGATGAAAAATTCTTTCAGTATTGGATAGTACATTTATCGAGGAAGGCTATAGGCTATAAAACATCACGCTGCGATCAATAGGAGTGAAGCATTATTGAGAAATGTAAAAACGTGGAAATTTTTCTAAAATTCACGGGTACGAACGAAGTCGCGGGCAAGAGCTATAAAAATTATGTACAGAGTTTGAAATTAAATCTAAACACACGGAAGCGTTTCAAGCCTAGTTCAAAAGAACTGGCAAGTGGCACCGTGTGTATACAAAGTTCAATATACACAGGCGAACTTAATTGACTTTAGAATTTCTGTCTATGAAATAGCAACTCTGCAGCTCTGTGACTGTAAAAGAGGATTTTCTGTACTTTACTAAACATCGTTTCTTACTTGGCAATCATTTTATGCATTTATGCTATCTTTTTTTAAAGTAATAAAAATATTACAACAGGTTGGATGAAAGAAATAGCATTCAGTGATAAAAAAGTAAGTTAAAAAGTTTAATTAAAAGATTTGCATAGTGTACGATGCAGCAGGACACTAGAAATTTATTTCATCTAGTACGAAGATAATTATTATTATACCTTTTTTACTTTAAGACCATTAAGGTGTAATCATATAAAAGAGTATTTTGTAGTATTTACGTATTTATTGAGTACTATTGAGTACCTAGTATAAAAATCTTAGACATAATATTTTACTAAGTTTAGCAATAGTAATTAGAAGTTAACAAACTTACCATACAATCCCCTGTGCTCCAGATCCAATAGGCTTCAAGTTCTGGTAACGTTTGAGAATGGTGAACCGTGTGTCGCCGACCTCGACGGTGTAGAAGTGGGGATGGCGCGGCGGTGCCGACATGGTAGAGGCTGGAAGCGCTGCGTGGGGCATGTGCCAACCCTACCTGATAATACAATACACAATACTATGTAATAATTACTTAACGATGAAATTTTAAATAGGGCGGTCACCAAAAATTTATATTCACCTGTAGTCACAGAATTGCAAAAACGATGTCTAGTAAGGTGTACTAATCTGAGTACAACTTGGAAGAAGACATTACATTTCAAAAAAAAAAATTAATTTTACTACTATGATATTAGTATTTCAGAATTATTTTTCATACAAATTATAATAATGCCACATTTTCATCACAAGAAGGGCTTATTTCCAGATTGGGACCAAATGGTAACTCAGGAGGAAATGGGGAAATAACATGTCTATTATTAATTCATTATCATTTGGCATAGGGCCAAATGATAATGAATTAATAATAGACATGAATAATATACATGCTTACTTTGTGAAAATGTATGTACAGTGGACGCGAGCGCTGTCCATATATTAAGTGCCGTGTAGTTCCTGCGTAGCACTTTTGTAGCTCTGTAGCAACGTAGCACACTGGAGCTACGAGCTTTGAAAAACGTAGCACGAAGCGTTCACCTCAATGTTGGGTAATTACGTCTGTGGAAGAAATAAAATATGTACATCGTGTTATTTTTAAAAGATTTTATTCTACTAATATAGGTACTAGAGCCCTGCGTCCAATGCTGGGAAATATTTTATTTTTTATAGTTGGGGTTGGCAAATGACTACACTTCACCTGATGTTAAGTGAGAGTGCAATCCATATGCGAGGACGGCTGGTACATTGTCAGAGCACTAGCCGCCCCCACCTTGCCCGCCCACAAGATGTCTCTTCACGACTCGCTTGAAAAACCCCATATCATAAGAAGAGGGAAAGACATGATAATAATATGATATAGACTGAAATTAGAAAAATGAACGAAACCTCTATCATTTCGAAAATATAGTGCTCTGGTCCAGTAAAGATATTTAAACATAAACTATATTCTCTAAAGTTTAATAATGAGAAGTCTATTTTAGTTTATCAAAATGGCAGTTCGCGCTTAAATATTAGACACGCTCTAAGCGCGAACCGGACATTTTCATATCCTGAGCTAGAATTAACATCAAACGATGTTTCTACAAATCTGAATTCATGTTTATTAACATCTAAACAACAAATAGGACAAGTTTAAATGAGAATTGTTCAAGATGAGGAGCTAAGACATTGAACTTGGACAAAATGGACGTCGAGTGTTGCCATACAAAATTAATTTAATTAAAATAAGGGAGATCAAACTGTGTAAATGTTTACCGTATTTCCTTGTGAATATAAACACCACATAAAAGATAATTGTACTTGTTAAACGTGTTATGTTTAAGGCTTATGTGTATAAATGTTACAGAAGGTTAAACAACAATTACGTACATTAAAAAGGCAGGATTACTACGCTTCTTCATGGTTACATTATTTTTAGCTATCTGTTTGAATATTAACCCATAGATAAACAAAGTTCAAATAATTGAAATGAATCAATGAACTTCACTTAAAACATAGGTAACAAAAGGTGTTTAGACCTTCCTTAAGTTGTATTAGGTATTCGACTCAGGCACTGAAGGGCATGTGAACACTATACAATATTGGATATATAGTCTAGTCACAATATTCTAATAATTACAACGATAATTCTCACAAACTCGTAATAAAACAATACATACAAATAATGCTAAACAAATCTATCGACTTCTTATTTATTCTAGGTTCTACCTATGACTACAATTAATGAGATCAAGGATAAGCCTTAAATCCATACAGCTGTATAATATTACAATATGTGTATAGAACTAAAAATATCTCCATCAACGATAGAAAACTGTAGAAAAGAGTAAGTGCAACTCGAGTCGCTCCAATTACACAGCGCCCTCGACAACCACTCGACACAGATGTCGCCACTTCAAGAAGACGACGCAATGTGGTCTTTATTTTGTTACCATATAAATCCCAATTAACACAATTAATTTGTTAAGTTTATAAAAAGCAACAAAATATAATAATTTAGTATAAAAAAAAAGTTCAAGCTACTTCATGCGCCTTTGTAATTAGATTTTTTTATTTTCCTCCATTTCTCAGGAGATAACCATCAGATCTCCATCATCAGATTCTCCGTGTGGTGCCGGATTAAGAAGACAAGTGTCACCACTCCATCTCCTCCAAAGACAGTTAAGGGATATTGCACACAGATAACATCCTCTGTGAGAGACGGAAAACTCGAAAATAAACCCTGTGCCAACACGCCTGGTCAGCGTGGCACAGTAGACCATAATCCCTCCCAAAGTGGAGGAAACCCGCGCCCAACAGTGTGACGTAAATGGGCTGGAGAGAGAGAGAACCATCAGATCCTGACCAATGGGACCACATGGGAACCCCTAGCTTTCAAATAAAAAAAGAATCATTAAAACCGCTTCAAACAGTCAAAAGTTATAGGGTAACAAACAATAAAAAAAAAATTGAGGGATTAAGATCTCCTTTTTTTGAAGTCGGATAAAAAAAAGATATTTAAAACATCGGAATTGAGCCCTACTTCGAACTCTTGTGTAACAATAATGTCACACACAGAAAAAACGTCGCTAGAAAACCTTATCTTTAGAGATTATTGAATAAAGCAGTTTCTATATATTTCAATAGATTTGAAATACAACAATTATTCTTCGATCATTCAAATGGCTAAAGTTTACGACAGGGGAATCTATGTGGATATTTGATTAATGGTAAAAATTCCTATTGCTAACAAGAAATACGATGACAACCTTGTTCGAACATACCTATTTGTCAATGTGTGTACGTTATGCCGACTATTTATATGTATTGGCAGAGAAAAATTATGGACATTTTTATATTTTTTTTCTCAGAAAATGCAAAATGAACAATAAAAAATATCTTATTACACGTACTATATTTCTTAAATATAATGATTTCCAGCAACTACTCACTTGGAAAATCAATTTACTTGATTTTAAATTCGTGACTTTATTTGAACACTATGTGACTATGATATATAAAATGGCTATGCACATGCTATCAACATGACAGTATTCTGAATTACACAACTTTATTAAAGCATCAACATTTCGCTCGTAATAGATATATAAAAAACCGCTGGTTTTATGTGGTGAATAAGTAATTACAGCTGAATTCGTCCTGTGGGAGCTATACGGGCGAACATCGTTGCGCTCGCTCGCCGCCATTACCGGTAAGCGAAGTGAACGGGCTCGGGGGACGAAAGCGAAATCACCTCGATTCACACGACCATAGACGTAATTTACTTTTATTTTAAATCAGAGGAAGCGAAGAATCGTCATTTTACCAGCGATTTATTGCATTTTGTCACAGATTTATTGCAGTTAAATCCCTTAGTATTCTGTATTATAGACTTCATTGCGGTTAAAAACTGTAGCAAAGATATTTTGCTTTATCACTGTATTGACTTTTAGCCACCTTGTTATTGGCAATGGCGTCGTGTATAATATCAAATTACAGGACATGACACATCCAAAAGAACTTGTACGTATTACCTCAGGAGGATATTACTTTATATCATGTATGCATTGAGGATCTTAGACTCAGAGTTGCATAAGACAAGAGGTCATAACATAATAACCTAGTTACACCACATCGACAAAGTTATCGCTAATAAACTGCATTAATTAACTGAGTCACATCGGGATCTGACATGAAATCACCGAAAAAAACTATATAATACTTATGACCAGCGTTTGCAATTATTAAAACGTGAAATAACGTATTTTAAATTTTGCAGTGCAGTACAAAAATTTTATCTTCTCAATTAATTAGTATTGTTGAGGAATTTGATAGCCTCAACCCGACGTTTACGTGATCATATCAGATCAGCCTTCTGTCATAAGCTTTACCAAACATTTTAATCGTATTTGCTATCATGTCCACTTATTTCCTTCAACCACCATGCCACCATCCCGGACACATCAGAGCACCTTTATTGTGCCCCTTAGCATTTTATTTTAGAATCTCTGTATTATTAGAACAAAACAACAATAACTTTGCCATTTATTAGTAGAATACTAGATTTTTGGAGAGAGAGCACTTGGAAACAAAGCAAGTTGGCTTTGACCCAAGAGTTAAGCTGGGCTAAGACATTAAATGAGCTTTATGCGCACGGGAATCACGTGATAAATGTCACAGGTCTAAGCTGTGACTTAGTTTGGGATATAGTTGCACATACTCTATAATATACTGGCTCGCAAACATACAATAAAGTTGTAAGAGGGTATATATTATAACTTGTTTGAAAAACCTGAACTAGGCGGCAACAAATAGTTAATGTGATATATGTGCATTTTCGCTAGGCATTAAGTAAACCGTTGAAAAGGATTTAAAGCTGGTATTAATTTTCTCAGTGAAATGGTAATTACCAGAACGTCACAAACATGTCCCAACTTTATAAACAAACTAGTGGCTGGGGATGGCTCACTGTGTAACTTTGCATTAGTTACACTTGGTAGCCGCAATGCGTGAGCTGTCCCGCTATACCCAACGAGCCGCACCCAGGGAAATGAATGCATAATGCACTGAAAATACTTAAAAGTGGAACACGCACTGTACTGGCAATTTTTTAATAATAAAAAATTCAAATAGGTTGAGATTAAAGGGTTCACTAAGTTTCAGCTGTATTAAAATTTATATATATTTTTGCGAGGAAGGAGGATTCTACTCATTAATTATTTTAGGTGTTATTTAAATAGTAATTGATTAGTTTTGGAATCGTACTTAAATTAGGACGAAATCAGTTTGCCCATTGCCAAATTTTTTGTACCTAGAGCATTGGGAAGTACTCCAGAAGCATGTTCTAATATATATGTGCCAAGAAATGTTGTACTTTAGTCATATTCTGTAATGGTACGAGTAAATGTTAAAACATTTTAGCAAAGGGCTTTATTTGGTGTGACTTACAAAATTAGACCCGAAAGCTGAGAAAGAAATGGCTGACAAACAGAAAGAGACAGCAGTAAGATTAAGGTTTGTTAAAAAGAGAACCGTTAAACTACATGCTTTTTACGAACTTGTAATGTATATTTAAGATAGTAGTGCGAAGAGCTCACTAAGGTGCACAGATAATGATCGGTGATTACATAAAGTCAGATTACATTTTCAAGAGACGGTCGAAAAGGGGAAATAAATTACACAGGCGGCCGGGCGGCTGTGATAAATCGACCCATCGCATCGCCAAGAAATGTCGACGGCGATTTTTTGTACCCAGTTTAGGCTTAAAATACTAGCTCGAAACTTTTAGGACGAGGAAAACGAGCGTTCGTATATTATAATTGTGATACTTTTATAAAAGCTTTTATCGACTTAGTAGAAAAGCAATAAGTATTTATTGAACACTAAAAAATTGTTAAAGAACGCGGCGTTTTTCAATGTTTCTGGCGTTCCTGTAATACATTATGAGTTGTACACTTTAGAGAGAAAGTGAGGTTACACTTTGGAAACAGAGATTAAATTACAGCAGACTCTTAACATTGTAGTTATATTAAAGGAGAATATATTAATTAAAAAAGTATGTTCGAATAAAACTAATCTAGTTAAAGTAAACGACAAAGAATGTAAGCGGTTAGTAAGTAACTAAGTACATATAATTTAAATGCAAATTTAGTTTCATTCGCTCTCCCTCGTTTTAAATGTATACAAGTAACATTGTTTATTAAGTTTAGAAAGACTGTAAAATAAAACTGTCTGAACTTAATGGACGAAATGTGTAGTGATTAATTTACTTATTATCATCATCATCATAACATTACGCCTTTTTCCCATGGGGGTAGGCAGAGACTATAGAGCGCCATACATCTTTACTTATTAATTTATGTTAATTAGTGTAATGTAGGGCTATTGGTTTTACATATATGTACAAATAAAGTAGGTATCGCGGGATTTGTCACTTCTTGTAATGTGGTCGAGAATAAAGTAGCTGGTGTAGGAATAACGCTGTTTTATTACAAAACCTGGGAATATCAAAATTATGTAATTAAGTGGCCTTAGATTAGGTCCAGATTGTATGGTAATTATTATCGGTAATGGAAAGGGTAATGCTCGATGTCTCCCCTACGTGTACGTAAAAGCACGCGTGTAAACACGCATAAATGGGGATTGTTCATTATTTTTGACCCACTGTTTTTATATTCTTTTCAGAAAATATAGACTATTTTAAGCAACTAATTTCAATATTATTGAAATATTCACTATATAGAATTTTTTTAAAATTTTTGAAGATATTACTTTAAATGTTGTGACGTCCTCGTTTTACGCAATCTGTGTATAGACTTTTCTTGGTAGACTTAATACAGATTGCACTTTATCTTTTCAAAGTTGACAAGTTGATATAATAGACCAATTTCAACTCCACTTCAGAGTAGTATATCCCTAAAAACGTCTTAATATTTTAAGTCCTTCATTTCAAGGGCAAATATTCTAAAGGTAAGGCTTATATTGAGCAGTATAGATAGAAAGAGTGATGTATGGATGCCTCAATGAGCCTAAGTTTGTGTCATCTAAGTTTCTATCTCTTGGTTAGAGTTGTTAACATTTTTGGACCAATGAGTGTTATATTACAGCAAATAGTCATTCTATTATCATTACTACAATAACAATATAGTGCTATAAATAAACTTACCATAAATTACTAGCGCTCATGTTGTGAAACAAAACGGTTGACGTAGGGTGTACGCACCATCTGTAACAAACGTTTATTTATGGCTTAGTTAAATCTTATATATATTCGTACTACATATATCATTTACATTACAAATAAATTACAATATCCTAAATACAGTAAATAGGCTTTAGTTTCGAGGTTTCTGTCTCTAGAAGATTTTTCGAATAGCATCCATGAGAGAAAAAGGAATTATGACATGTTTAAAGTTACACACTGTCAACACACAGTCACTAATTCTAAAATAGGGTATAAATAAAACCAGAATAATAAGCGAACTAGCGGGGCAATAACAACCGAACAAGAAAGTTGAATGTAGTCATAAAAATCTGAATATTAAAAGCTGGGCGTGATATTTGAATATAATTTCATAGAAGTAATATGTATACAAAGAGTAATAATTTGGTATGGAGTTGAATTATACATTTCATATAACCGCATAACAATGGCCCGCTGTGCCAACTATTTTATATTAGTTTACATCGACGTAATTATTTCAGATAAAATCTTGAGCTGCGTAAGTAATATACGATGAACACGAAATGTATGACGTACGAAACGACGATACGTTTGTAAGATTTATGTGAAAAATTTGAACGTAATAAATGTCTCAGCGTTAATTCTTGTTAATCGCGCCATCTGTTGGGGTAAAATATTAAAGTGCCTGAAATGAGAAGGTATTATGTCATAGAGATGTGAATAGCCAGCTTGGAAACTTTAATTACTTTGCATTAGGATGTTTTAGGTCACAAAGATGCCTATCTTTGTGACCTAGAACATCACCACCAACACCTAGCCTTTTCCTCCTAAAAAAATTTCCTCGGAAGCCTTTCGGACGAAATTTTTTGGGGAGGAAAAGGCTTGAGATATCGTGTGTTTTAGTAAATTATGAATATACCCAAACACAGCAAAATTAAATGAAAAATAAGTCACCTGCTTATATACAATTAAATAGCGAATCCCAGTCCACAAAAGCATATTCCGGAGGTCTGTATAAAAATTCTTTTAAAAAGTTAGAGTTTGCAATCTATTCCAAAAGTTTATTTCTAAAGGAAACACGCAAGCAAAATCATAAAAAAATAATTATAACATTTGTATCAGATACAAAAGAAAACCCCTAAACAAAATCTTTAGAAAGTTTTTAGCTGGCAACACTTAAAAGTACAAATGTCAAGACCTTTTTAAAGCTACGCTCGCTACGTGCTACGTCGTAGAATGTTCGTAACACCTACGTAAAATGCTATCGTAGACATATTAAGATGGTTACACACTGTATGTACGTGGAATGGTTAAAATAATACTATGACTATAATAAGTATATGGATTTTTGATTGAACGTATATGTACGTTTACATTAAATTTTAAAAATAAATTACTTACAAAAGTAGAAGCCTCACAGTATCGAAACAACATCAACTGCTATGATTTAAAACATTGAAAAAGAGTACATTCTCATTTAGAAACCAGATAATTAAATTGAAACTATATTACTCATTGTTTATTACAGTATATTACTAAAACAATAACACAGGTGTTTTGAAAAAATAGAAGACTATGTTTTAACACTATAAAATTTAAGTAAATAAATAGTAATAACTTTATAGAAATGTACATTTATAACGTAACAGTTTATACTAGAAATTACAGAATCATAGAGACAGGAATTCATGGACATTTCACACAACGTCCTCTGGTCCCAAGCTAAGCTTATCATGCTTGTGTTATGAGTACCAGAATACGGATAAACTACATATACATACGTTTCTTTTGTAAATACATACTTATAATACATAGAAACACCCAGACACATTACAAACATTTGTATGACAAATATAAACATCACACAAATTATTGCCCCGAGCGGGAATCGAACCCGAGACCTCGTGATTGGCAGTCCGTTATATGAACCACTAGACCACGAAGCCCGTCAAATATTATCCATACTGTTAATATTATAACTTAGTATGGATTCCTGTCGTAAGAGTTTCTAGAAGATATAGATACTAGATCACTATTTATGATTTATACATCTATTTATATGTGATCTAACAATTGTCAACTAAATATTATTAAGTGTGTTGATTTATGTCTTCTTTTGTGATGTGAACTATGTATTCTTTTACTTATCCCTTGCTCTTTGTTTCTTGCTGTTCTTTTCATGATATATAAAATTGACTACCTAAGTATTATTCTGTTAAAAAATATATATTAATAACTAGATATATATGTATGCACTAACAAACTTATAAATAACATATATACCTACTGACATTGCTATGGCTGTAAAAGGCCTAAGTTTAAAGCACTTTCTATGTATTGTACCATCATGAAGCACACTTAGTATGCAATAAATATTTGAATTAGAATTATTCGTGCTATGGGATTTCTACTGCTTATAAAAAGTATATATCTGAAGCTTATAGGTATAGTCTAGGTATTGCAGATACTGCAGAGTGTATAACCTGCCTAAATTGCGCTGACCTAGATCTTCGAGCATGAATGCAACGTGAATACGCTCGTAACGCCGTAGGCAGCAGCCGGGGGAGAATAGGGAATAGCTAGCAACACTGCCTTTTGTTCGCTCCTATATAAAATAGATGGAAGGATTAACCGTCTAGTTTGCGCAAGGTAATTACTATTGCGAATAAGGCAATATCGTGACTCTACACATTATAGTTAATTTTTAATGCACTGAGTGTTTGCAAATAGATATAAAGTACCAAATAATATACCTTTCGGTCTCAGCTTGGAATAGTTCGAATTTAGAAAATTTTCCCCGTTTTCACAAGATTTTTCACTGATTCTTCGCTCTAATTGGTGGCAGCGTGATGTTATATAGCTTAAAGCATTCCTCGATAAATGTACTATCGAACACTGAAAAAAATTATCAAATCGGGCCGGCAGTTCCTGCGATTAGCGTGTTTAAGCAAACTCATCAGCTTTTTAATATTAAATAATTAAATATAAATTATTTAGCGAATGTGCTTCCACAAAGACAATGTTTTCATTCTTTATAGAAGGGACACTTTAAATAATAATCTACTTAGTTCAAAAACTAAAAAACACGCTTGAAAATCTTGAATATTTTTTAAAATTATTGCATCATCATCGGTCCTTGATATATTATTATGTGCAAAATTTCAGATCAATCCAATTACTGCAAGTGTGTTAAAATCATGTTCAAAGATTCCGTTACATAGATTAATACATTGATAGATACATACTGAACTTATATAAGCGTGTTAAAAATGTTTTAATAAGTCATTGATTTAATAAATATACAGATTATTCAAAAATCCAAATATTTCAATGCCTATGTATTTCTCTTTCATCGCATTTAAAGTATCAATAATCCACCCCTAGTCGAATCGGCAGAATATAATAATTTTATTATCAACAACATTAACATAATTTATACACGTCGAAGCATTTTAGGAAGTCGTGGGATGGGAGACGGTCTGGGAGAGTTCACCCCCCCCCCCCCCTTCTCTCGGCAAATTATATTTATTAACAGAGAAACTATGAATGATACTTGTATCCTCTAATTAGACTGTATTTTTATATTTATTGTAATTTATTACAACGTCCTGTGGTTCCAAATTAACATATAATAATATGCTTCTTATTTACTTATGGGTGCTAATTAAACAGGCTTCTTTTTAATAGCATTATTCGCCCCCAAAAATGTATCTTGCCTTCTAAATTACTAAGTCAGCCACAATTGACGAGCATCTAAATAATACTATCATAACCACTAGTTATCTTCTATGTAAACCACTCTAAAATACAACTCAGCACGATGGTTATTTTTTAGTATCTAAATTTGTAACATGCATTCTAACAGTAAACTTCTAAAATACCATTAAATGACATAAAAAGAGATATTTATTTAGCATCAAATTTCTTAACTCAGTACTTTTAAAATGTAACTCATCCTATATTAATTGATCGTCAAAATTTTGTCTGAATGGTGCAAATTGCCGGTCGCTGTCGTCTCGCATAGTCGAGCCAAATCATGCAGTGGATTTTTTCACGATAAAAGAATATGATGTATTATTTTACATGCTAAGGTATGACAAATGATGCTTTCTGTAGAAGCTTGAATCATATTTTTTTGAGGATAGTGCGTTGGAGCTGTAAAACGTAAAATGGTGCCGAGATGTAAAATCCGTGGCCGAGTTAGTAGGTAAATTAGGTGGCAATGTGTAATAATTGGTCAAGTGCGAGTCGGACTCGCGCACGAAGGGTTCCGTACCATTATCTATGCAACATAAGGCAACGTTATTAGTATCGAGCAAGAAACGGTAAAAAAATCATGTTTGTTGTATGGGAGCCCCCCTTAAATATTTATTTTATTTTATTTTTAGTATTTGTTGTTATAGCGGCAATAGAAATACATCATCTGTGAAAATTTCAACTCTCTAGCTATCACCGTTCTTGAGATACAGCCTGGTGACAGACGGACGGACGGACGGACGGACGGACGGACAGCGAAGTCTCAGTAATAGGGTCCCGTTTTTACCCTTTGGGTACGGAACCCTAAAAAAGAAGGACAAGTCACAATAATTGATGATCTTTACTTGACGCTTTCTTTAGAATATTTAGTTGGCGTTGTTAAATAGACGAATTATTTAATTAGAGGCTATGTCATTTTTCCGTTGCTTAGTTATAAAATGAAGTTTAATCACGTGTCCAATAAATAATTTTGTGGCTAGACTTATAATTTCCCTTTACCTACTTATTATAAAACAAAGTCGTTATTTTTGTATGTATGTATCTGTGAGCTTATATCTTCAGGCCTACGCGACGGATTTTGATGCGGTTGCTTTTAATAGATAGTGTGGTTTAAGGGGACGGTTTTTTTTGTATAATTTGTTAAGGTCAGTTTCTAAATTCCACGCGTACGAAGTTGTGGCCAACAGCTAGTATAATAAATATAAGATTACGAAAATAATACATAAACAAATAAGTTTTGTTATTTTTTCCTCCGCCTTACCCTGCCGGGCCATGTTGGTGCTTTACCATGACCCGGCGAGGGCTGGCCCCGCCAATCGGGGCCCGACCCGACGAGGGGAGTATTAGGCCCCAGTCTAATATTATGCCGGATCATAGTCCGGCACTCGTGATGCGACTCGATACCAACCAGCTCCCACAGAATGTACAGTGAAGAAAAAGTACTTATTTGTTCATAGTACATAATCAAATAAGTACTTTTTCTTTACATACAAATGACTAGGTCTTAGATTCTATGTCTACACAGAAAAAATATTTGTAGGATATTTAATTAATTATCTGTACAGGCAAGGTTGTATAATATTGGATGTCTACTCCCACTCTATTTATTTATTTATTTTATTTAAAGTATTAGTAAATAATATATAACGTTAATAAATTCTTGTTCTAAATATAAAAAGCGCAATAAGCTACCCCGTAATAACGTTCACCATCGTTCGTTAAATAAGCTACAATCATCGCTAGTGCAAAACGGTTTCAAAACTTAACTAGCCTATTTGAAGGCGAGCTCATAATGCTATTTTCCATTGCAACCCGGCTCGTTTGAGATGCACCCGTCTCTTACGGTTCAACGCTTACCTCATGACATATACAATTTGATCGGGTTACTTTGTCAAAGAGTCATTTTAAGCTTAGAAAATATTCAAAGCTTTTGTGTAGATTTTCATAGCGATTGGCTAAATAAAGCAAAATTGAGGTTGTATTTCTAAATTATTCACTGTCTATTTACATCTATAATCTATACTCATAATACTAAATTCTCTGGACTACTTGAGGCTTGTAGAAGTTAGCTGGATTAAACAGCTGAACTAAATAAAATTTTGCTTATATATTTTAATATCAAAACATCCTCAATCGAGGCTAGTAAAAATAGATAAATCAAAACTTATGTCCTTATTTGCATTGCAATTACTGACAATAGAATTATTTATTAAAACTTTGACTGAAGATAGAAATATTTTATTGATAAACGAGGACAACACTCTGTCTGTGATTGTAGATTGTATATTGAAACTAGCCGTAAAACTATTAGTCTACCACACAAAATGCAATGAAAATTTATCCAAACTAAATTGAAAACTTGGTGAATTCATATTATTATCACGAAACAGGAAACAGAACCATCAAGTTATAACATATAATAAAATAACCATAACGAGATATAAAACAATATAAAAGTAATATATTATATAAACGTGTTCCTATTATGTAGACCTACACGATCTCGTCCAGTACATTACTTGTACTATATTCTTTTATTCAATGTACGTGTAGGCTTAGGATGAAATTGCACTTGGATATATTAGAAAAACGATATGACTTTCTTAAATAGCAAGATAACGACTCTGTGCTAATGGGAGAATTGTCGAGTCTATTATTTTTTAGGCTACACGCCCCATCTCAGATAATTAAGGTCCCACAGTTGGGCGCGGGCCTCTTACACTTAAGGAACGTTTTTGGTTTACTATGACGCGCTGACCAAGCGTGTTAGCATAGCATTTAGTTTACGAGTTTTCCATCTCTCACGTCAGATGACGTTCTTTGCTTATAATATCCCTTTGCTGGTTTTTACAGCACCCTGGAGAAGAAAAGGGGTGGTGACACTTGTATCCTTAATCTGTCAACATACGGCCTATGCGCTACCAATTATAAATTAAGTTAAACTAGCTGTTGCCCTCGACTCCGTCCGCGTAGTATTTAGGAAATTTTCTCCGTTTTTGCAACATTTTTTACTACTGCTTGAGTGAGAGTATTATAAACGTAAGAGTAAACAAATATAATCAGAATGAACGAACTGCTAAGCTATCAGGAGTTACAAGTGTTATTGTGAGTCAACCATAAAATATAGATATGTGCTGTTTTGGGATATTTTTAAGACAATTTTATGTAGAATATTTCCGTCATACATGATTTCTATGTAACTTTAACCATTAAGGCTGCACACGCGACGGAAGCTTAAAAATGGAGCACCTTTTCCCAACATTTCCCTTCACTACTCTGCTCCTATTGATTGTAGCGTGATGAAAAGTATACTATAACCTGCCCAGGAGTATGAAGAATAATTGTACCAAGTTTCGTTAAAATCTGTCGAGTATTGTTTGTTTCTATAAGGAACATACAGACGGACAGACAGACCGACAGACAGACAGACAGACAAAAATTTTACTGATTGCATTTTTGGCATCAGTATCGATCACTAATCAACCCCTGATAGTTATTTTGAAAATATATTTCATGTACAGAAATGACCTCTCTACAGATTTATTATAAGTATAGATAATACAAATATTAAACATAAAAATAATCCCGTAGAACTGAAACTCGTTAAATCTCCACAAAATAGCTCTACTCCGTCTACTCGTGTGTTTCCATTAAAAGCCCAACAAAAGCTGAATGCACTACCACATAAAAACCTATTCAAAACAACGATATCCGATTCGTATATCCGCAATTTTCCGCTCCAATCCAGTTAGTTATGGTATGTAATTCACAATCGATGTTTGCAAATCGACATAAAACTTTATACAACGATTCGGACACTTTATTTAAAAAAAAAACGGTATTCGAAAATATTAACAGGACGCAGCTAATTTATTTCATAATTCCAAATTTAAAATCAGGTACATTTCATGAACTAACAACTAGCATTTTTACGCACTATTGACCGAAATATGAATATTTAATTCAAATTATGAAAACATTAATTAAATTAGCTCTTAGTTGAAGTAGTTCCTAAAACAGCTAATATAATGTGTGTGAACAGGAATCATAATCAATTACCCAAAGATTTAATACTAAATTAGAGGCGCTTTTAAAAACTAAATTGCCAGTGCCTTGCGTTCAGAAACGATAACCACAGAAATACAAATTCCAAATTAAAAAATACTTAAAGTTAGGGCATATAAACATCGTTTAATATTTTCGTGTAGCAACATCGCTATAACTATTATTTAAGGGTTTTATAAAATTTGAAACGTTTCCTACAAAAAGCTCACTATTTATCGATTTGATTTTTCACGAAACATGAACACATATAATACCTACATAGCCATCTATCTATACACGCTTCTGTTAGCTTCTTTTGTATACATATACAAAAACGAAGCTACTAGAAACGCGTTAAAATAACAATTCAATTCTATACATTAAATTTTTTAACTAAAAATAATAGAGCAAATTTTCAATTCGAAAAGTTTGTTCCATTTAATTTAGAAATCGAACGCTGCGATGTAAACGAATAACATTTTATTCGAATTTAGAATATTTATTGAAACGATCACAAAATGGAAGCGAATAATAAAAAATTGGTCAAGTGCGAGTCGGACTCGCGCACGAAGGGTTCCGTACCATTATCTATGCAACATAAGGCACATAGTTAAAGCGTCTACCTGTCAACGTTATTAGTATCGAGCAAGAAACGGTAAAAAAATCATGTTTGTTGTATGGGAGCCCCCTTAAATATTTATTTTATTTTATTTTTAGTATTTGTTGTTATAGCGGCAATAGAAATACATCATCTGTGAAAATTTCAACTCTCTAGCTATCACCGTTCTTGAGATACAGCCTGGTGACAGACGGACGGACGGACGGACGGACGGACAGCGAAGTCTCAGTAATAGGGTCCCGTTTTTACCCTTTGGGTACGGAACCCTAAAAATAACTATAATATAGTTTGTTATTTTGAGCGCTATTTTCGTAATAAATTGAATGACCTGTAGTTTAGGTGGTAAGTTCAAGGGTGGAAGTGACGTGGGTATTGCTTCATGCGTCATTGTGAAAGTTTATAGGAATATATCTATACTAGATTATTGCTAGCATGATAAATTGGGGTTGCTAGGCTGAACAATATATACCGTATATTAATTAAGTAGATATTACATTTGGGAGATAAATTCTATCTTTTCTGCATATATCACGAATATATATAAAATTCATTCGAAATTATTTCGCATAGCAAAACATATTTTTACATTTAATTGCATTAGAAATTACACTACTTTCCTACGTCTCGTGTCACAGTGTGCCACATCTCAAAAGAACTACACAAGAAACTACTACTGCAAGAAAACTATTGACTACAACTAGTTATAGGTATCGGCACGAATCTTGAGCGCTGGTCTTTACCTGCGCAGAAGTGAATTATTGGGTCTATTTGGAGGTAGGAGGTGAAGCGCGGGAGCGGTTGAATCAAATCATCGTATGTGATTGGCCTGCTGCGCGTCGCGTCATATCTGCCACTCGTGATTCGTTCTATGTGCTAGATGCACTTTCCTTTCGACTACTTCAGGACAATTAAATTGATACATACAAATTTTTAACTGAAGCTTCTAAAATTTTAATTTTTATATACACACCGGCACAATTAGCGGAACAGAAAAAAAGTGAGACTATGAGATAATAACGCATATATTTGACGAAAATGTAATTAGACACAAAATAACAAATTGATTAACATCTTTTAACAACGACTTTGAAAAGTCTTCGTTATTTTTTATTGATAAATAAAGAAATTTGAAATAAGTGAAATTTTTAGATGATTAAGAACCATCACAAAAAATAAAAAAAAGTAAGCAATAAATGAATTAACAATAAAATTAAAGAAAAATTAATAACGAGTGTTTCTCCCTCTTGCTCTGATTACAGTTTCCATTCGTCTGGGCATGCTACAGATTATGTTATCGATGATTTCTTTTCTTATTTTATTCATTCGCATGCAATTTCATCCAGCAGTTTTTGCGCTAAAGAGCTACAAACATTCTTGCATTCATCCATACATTCTTACAAACTTTGCTTTTATAAAATTAGTAGAATATGGTTTTTTGAATACAAATCTAGAGAAAGGCCGAAGAAACGATGGATGGATTCATTTGAAGAAGAGGATATGAAAGAAAGAGGAGTAAATACAGAAACGACGTCCGACAGAAGAGTATGGAAGAAAAAGTCATGTTGCGCCGACCCCAAATGAAGGGACAAGGCCAAGATGTTGGTGATATTATCTCTACTAGTAGAACTATTACTAAAATTATAGTAGTATCATAAATTCACATAAAATATTCATAGACAGTTCACGTCCAATCCCCGCATATTGTATTTAACGTGGAAAACTCATTCAGACGGCCTGAATTTTTAATCACTGTCTAATCTGTGATTTAAAATGGCAGTTTGATAGCGTTAAATGTCGGACTGTCACAGTCAATTGTTATTTAACTGACTTCTTAAAAGGAAGAGGTTCCCAATACGACTGTATTTATATCTTTTGGTCGTAGCAAATGGCTCTCTATGGTCTTTACTTACCCTCATGCGATAATTTTTAAAAGGCATGACTATGACGGTATGATGGTGATTATAATCTCATAACCTTCGCCTAGGGGAAGCGGTTTTGATGCTTCTTTTTTCATTTGAAAACTAGTGTTTACCGTGAGATCTCATTTTAATTTGGTCCAGTTATAAGCAAAAACTTATTTTGCGTTAAGATTTCGCTCTTTCACAGAGTTATGGGACTATAAGACTATGAAATTTTAACTCGTATATTTAGTCGTGGGTTCAAGTCCCGCTTGCGGTGATCACATTTTCCTCTACAATTTAATTTATTAAGTAAAAGCATAGCAAGTTAATTGCAAAATTAATAAGTTACTATGAAATTTTGTTTGTATTTTCGTTAGGACTTTGAATAAGATGTATACTATTTTTATACCCCTAGCCCTAGACTCAACTAAGTCCCCTCACTAATAAATACGCAAGTAAAACTGCGGGGCACTGTTCTTGTATAATTTTTTACTCCCCCAACATAACTAGCCATAACTACTATGGCTTTAAATGGTCTCAATAAATTGTAGAAAATGACACAATCGGTTATAAGGGAAGCCGAGAAAATCCCATGGAGCAATGTATCATAAAAACTAATTTTATATGCGGCCCCGCGTAAACGGATCATACGCTACGAGCGGGAAATGGACCAAGACGACCTGAAACTGGCGGCGTTGCCAGCGGCAAAAATATGTTATTAAGAAAAAAGTTTATGATTTGTAATAACAGTTTTTTTTAAGATGGTAACAATGGTTTATATATTTGGGATTTATTTTTATATTGAGGAATATAATGACTTGATATTTATCTCAATGTAAAATATTTATAGTTTTGAGATTGACATGTTTCTGGCATCTTAACTCGTAAACAGGTGGTCCCATGTATCTAAATATTCGGAATGCAGGTTTTCCATTAGTAGTTCTAGAGATTTGCCGTGTGCTGACGGACAAAAAGAATACAAGTGTCACCTCTCCTTCTATTTTTATGGTTAAGTAAAAAAAAAAGTATTATACTAGCTGTTGCCCGCGACTTCGTACGCGTGGAATTTAGAAACAAAACCTTATCAAATTATACAAAAAATCCATACTCTAGAACCATTCTATCTACTAAAAAAACTGCCTCAAAGTCCATAGCTTACTTTTGAAGATATAAGCTCAACGTAGGGACATACAAATAAAAATAACGTCTTTGTTTTGTAATAATTGCCAAAAAAGAATTTGGTGTTGTTTCTGTTTAATTTGTAATTGTTTAGTTTAGTTTGTACATACAAAAGTGCTACCAATATCGGTTATCAATGTCCATTGATTTATGAATGTGCTATACTTAATGGTGTGTGTTTATTGTGGCAACATTATCGGGACAAATGTGCCACCGTTACGGCCTATAAATGTCCAATTTAGTGTTCAACTTGTTATTGTAATGGACTATGAAATTTCTATATAAATAACTAAAAATGTCTATTAATATAAGAGCGTTTTAACAAAAAACAAACGCATTGTTATAATATTTGGATGTTGTAGTTTTATGCGTGTTTTTGTAACCTTACTCCTAAACCACTAGGCCAAGTTGATGAAATATAATAAAACTAGCTGTTGCCCGCGACTCTTTCCGCGTGGAATTTAGATAATTTTCCCCGTTTTTGCAACATTTTTCACTACTGCTTCGCTTCTACTGGTCGTAGCGTGATGTTATATAGCCTAAAGCCTTCTTCGATAAATGTCCTATCTAACACTGAAAGAATATTTCAAATCGGCCCAGTGGTTCCTTAGATTAGCGCGTTCAAACAAACAAACAAACTCTTCAGATTTATAATATTAGTATAGATGATTTTATAGAAACTACGAATACATTAGTAATAAATACATACTGTTTTTGAATCACATTTTTCGTCAAGTCAGATATATACCTAACTTTTAAACGACTAAACGTTTCGTGAAAGCTTTTCACAAAACCAACGTTCAAACTTAAAACTAAATGAAAAAATGTGATGCCTTTTAAAATTTTATCTATTTCCTCAAGGACTTACAACATCCAAGGAAAATTGGATATAGATATTTTGATTTCCTTCTTATACGTAAAATTGCCGTATCGCGGCTCGACCGATTGTAATAAAATTTTCTTTGTATATCGAATGAGTCTTGGAATAGGACATACATTTCTTATACCCCTCGGTCATAAGTTTCAGTAAGCAGGAAAATGAACCTGTAGGATGGGTACAGCTAATCTAAAATAAGCCAACACACGTTAAAGTTATATTTTCAAACATATTCAGCCTTATTCTCTTTATATTTACTACCTTTATCATTGCATATATACAGACATAGTTTATATTACTTGCTGTGTTGCAAATGGCATACGAATGATATGTGCATTGGCATTGCCCCGCCATATTCAAAAGATGCACTCACAAAGTAATTGAATACTACTGAAATATTGCAACACAAATGTAATTTGAAAAGTACCCGCATGTTACATTTGAAATTCATTTTCGACACTGGCAACACACTCAGTACAATGATGTTGCTATAAAATAAAACTTTTGAATTAATGCTTCGATTTGTGTTAGGATTTTCTTAAATTACATTTTTATATGTAGTTATTGCGAGTTTTCCATTTTTCATAGTGGTATAGGTCCCGGCACGAATCTTGAGCGCTAGGTGGTAGAGTGGGGATCGCTTTGCGCATCGTATACTTCATTACAAAAAAATTGGGATGATTTACTTTAATATAATTATATCGCGACATCTCTCATTCTCTAGATTTGTATTCAAAAAACCATATTCTACTCATTTTATAAAAGAGAAGTTTGTAAGAATGTATGGATGAATGCAAGAATGTTTGTAGCTCTTTAACGCAAAAACTGCTCGATGAAATTGCATGCGAATGAATAAAATAAGAAAAGAATATATTAGAGAAAGTCTGAAAGTGATATCAGTGACTGAAAAATTGAGAAATGAACGGCTGTCCTGGTCTGGTCATGTAATGAGACGAGAGGAAAGTAAAATCGTTAGGTGAGTTCTGCGTATAAATGTGGAAGAAAAATAACCTAAAGGAATACTCGTGTAAAGATGGATAGACTGTTTTAATGAGGATATGAAAGAAAGAAGAGTTAATACATCTGTATTAACTCTTCTTTCTTTCATATCCTGACGTCTGAAAGATGTCTGAAAGATGATGATAGGAGAAAAAGACATCTTGCATCGATCCCGAATAACAAGATAAGTGTAGGAGAATGACGATGACATTCATTTACAGAATAATATACATTCTTAATGAAACTCAATTAAGAATTTGATGACAAACATAGAGCGAGATAGAATGATGATTTACATACAAACGAAAGAGACGGATGTATTCTAGTATGTTTTATTTATAAAGTAATAATGAGCTTTGACATGAAAGGTGAAAATAACAGGAATTATTCATAAGGCAATAAAGAGAGTGAGGGCGGAATTAACGTTCATGTTTACTACCCCTGATAAAATATTAATAAACACCTATATCTAATATATAAAATTCACGTGTCACAGTGTTAGTTACCGTACTCCTACGAAACGGCTTGACCGATTCTTCTCAAATTTTACATACATATTCAGTAGGTCTGAGAATCGGCCAACATCTATTTTTAAAACTTTTTTTTTTAGTATGGCAAAACAACGTTTGCCGGGTCAGCTAGTTTTATATATATATACTGTAGGATCACGTTTTTATAAAGCTATGTGGTAAATAAGAGATTAAATTTGTAACTCAAAAAAAGTATTTGTAAAATAAATATGAATCGCCTAAGTTATATTTATAGTAACTGAAATTCTAGCGAGATGAAATTCGTAATCTGTACTAATATTATTAACTCAAGGATTTGTTTGAACCGCTGCTAGCTGGTCCGATTTGAAAAATTCTTTCAGTGTAAGATAGAACATTTATTGAGGAAGGCTAGGCTAGGTTATATAACATCACGCTGCAACTAATGGAAAGAAGCTTCTGTGAAAAATGTGGCAAAAACGGGGAAAATTTTCTTTATTCCACGCGCACGAAGTCCTCCCAAGATTTAACAGTTGCGTACACCCTACCATACTCGTATGTATTGTAGGTTTTGAGACAACCTTTAGGGTGTCAATATACAAGTATTTACAGCTTTTTTGCTGGATATCTTGGCATTCCGAGATTTTCACCTCATATAACCTTAAATGACTGGGCCACTGGTGCGATTTGAAAAATTATTTCAGTGTTGGATCGTACATTAATCGAGGAGGGCTAGTCTATAAAACATCACGCTGCGACCAATAACAGGTAAGCATTAGAGAAAAATGTTGTGAAAACGGGGAATATTTTCTAAATTCGTAAAATATCGTGTGCAATAGCTAGTCCCTAATATTTAGCATTTTAAATAAAGTTAGAGAATATTATGTAGCAAGTTATTTATTAAAAACTCTAACAAATATAAGACTCAAACTAAAACCTTACAAAAACATACTGTGAACACAAATGTTTCACGCTTGAAACGTAAGGACAACAGAACAGAACAATTACAGATTGTTTCAGAACATTCTAACTTTAGGAACACCTAAAAGTTCTGTTCAGAAGAAACAAGACTCTACCAAATGAATGACGTCATCACTTTTTAAAGCCGGAAACAATGCTAAATCGACAGTCATCGCTGACCGTCATTCGGCCCAGCTCCAAGTCCATGGCTGGAAACAGATCTAGACAGACGGTCAGCACTAACAGTCGGTCGAAAATTACGCACGTATCGTCAGCGTCCGCGTATTCATAGACTTACATGGATAAGGCTGCATAAGGAGGGATGAAGGGCATTTAAGCCAAAAGATGATGAATATAAATGTTAATGACCGGAAAAGAAAAGGAAGAAAAGATGGATGGACTGTGTGCGAGACGATATGAAAGAAAAAGGTGTTGATGAGAGTATTACGGCTGATAGGAGAGCCTGGAAGGAAAAAACATGCTGCGCCGACCCCAATATGGTTGGGATAAGGGCAGGAAGAAGAAGGATAAGGCTACTTATTGCTGCTCCCACGGACCATCAGCGCTGACGCATGACGATCGGTTTATCACTGTTTCCAGCCTAAACTATATATATCTATATAATTACTAGCTGACCCGGCAAACGTTGTTTTGCCATAGGTACTAAAAAAAAAAAGGTTTGAAAAATAGATGTTGGCCGATTCTCAGACCTACTGAATGTGCATACAAAATTTCATAAGTACGGAGTACGGTAACTAACACTGTGACACGTGAATTTTATATATTAGAAGATATATGAGTAATGAGGTTTAATATAAATGAAATTCACGTAAAAAATTGGTCAAGTGCGAGTCGGACTCGCGCATGAAGGGTTCCGTACCATTATCTATGCAACATAAGGCAACGTTATTAGTATCGAGCAAGAAACGGTAAAAAAATCATGTTTGTTGTATGGGAGCCCCCCTTAAATATTTATTTTATTTTTAGTATTTCTTGTTATAGCGGCAATAGAAATACATCATTTCAACTGTCTAGCTATCACCGTTCTTGAGATACAGCCTGGTGACAGACGGACGGACAGCGAAGTCTCAGTGATAGGGTCCCGTTTTTACCCTTTGGGTACGGAACCCTAAAAAACATACAAAAACAAAATGTTTGGTTCGTAGCAGATGGCGCTCGATAGTCTTTGCCTACCCCTATCGGAAAAAGGCGTAACTGTATATTTATAGAAAAGAAAATAAGCATTTAAAAATCTTAATGTAAAACTCACCAAAATTATAAATGTGTCTGTGTCTTCACAAAAATCTGAAACGAATAACAGAGAGTCAGAAACTATCTCTTTATAGGACTTTTTAATCGGGCATTTCACACAACGTCCTCTGGTCCCAAGCTAATCTCATATGCTTGTGTTATTGGTACCAGAATACGGATATACTACTTTTCTTTTAATACATACTTATAATACACTAGCTGTAATAGCT
This sequence comes from Orgyia antiqua, assembly GCA_916999025.1. Classification (NCBI taxonomy): domain Eukaryota; kingdom Metazoa; phylum Arthropoda; class Insecta; order Lepidoptera; family Erebidae; genus Orgyia; species Orgyia antiqua. Next base: position 18,998,257 of record OU779867.1, read on the forward strand.
AATAGCTAATAGGCCCGACAAACGTTGTTTTGCCGTACCAAAAAAAAATTAAAAAAGAAATGAACTATAAACCTCACGGAGCCCGAGAAATTTCCAACGAATGCAAAACCGTGGAAATCGGTCCGTGCGTTCTGGAGTTATAGCGTCAGGAAGGAAAACCCGACTTATTTTTATATAGTAGATAGAAAACACCCAGACGCAGCGCAGTACAAACAAATGTTTGTACTTTTACATACAAATGTATGACATTTATAAATACCACACAGATGATTGTCTCGCGCGTGAATGGTACCCGCGACCTCGTGAACGGCAATCCGTTGCATGAACCACTCGACCATGAGGCCCGTCATGTACTATTTGTACCCAATATTCTACCAATTTAATTTCAAATCAACGGTATTGGACCTCTGAACAAAGCTATGAGACCGTTTCGTACACGCCTATGCATTAATTAAGGCTTTTACTGACAAGAGTAAATACATGAAAATCTTTTGACGACCAATACAATAGGAATTATTAACACATTATTTGATGTTTAAATTGATTATATTAGGTAAACCTTTAACATAATAGAAAAAACTCGAAAAGTCTATCGATTTAAACTACCTTTTGTGCATAAGATCTAGCCTCCATCTACGTTTAGTTCATGACAAGCACGGACGTCTATAACAATTCAAATAGATTAAATCTTAGTGTATTACTGTGTAATAGAAACTACTTTTAAAATACCAACTTATTTTTAAACTTGAGGCGAATCTTTACTTATTTTAAAGCAAAGTCATTATTTTTGTATATGTCCCTGTATGAGTTTATAGCTTCAAAACTACACAACGGATTTTGAAACGGGTTTTTTTTTTAATTCAAGAAGATGGCTTTTTGTATAAATTGTTAAGAGTTTTTTATTGCCTTAATTCCACGCGTACGATGTTGCGGGCAACAGCACAACAGCTAGTAAATGATAAATTGTTTTATTGTTTCAACGTGAGATGTCAAATGAGACCGCAGTTAGAAGCTTTAAAACGTTTTTCTTGTCATCGACCCTCGTATGCTCGCCCTCTGAAATAACAACTCGTTGGCAGCCCTAGACAACCACAGGGTTGTCCCTCGGGCTTACAACAACAAACTAGGTACGTTTGTGATTGTTTGTCAATATGTACGTCATTGTATATTCTGTTTAACCCTCGATAGAGTGAAACGGCTGCAATAAATATAGTGCGGTTTGTGTACGTAGCTTTGTCTGTGACTGACACCGGATTTCAGCGGAATAACTTTTTTTTTAGTGTTGGAAAAAGAGGATACTTTTAAAACATTAGTGTTATCTGACCATTTAGAGCGTAGCACTTACAACTGACGAGCATGTATGACTAGATGTATGAGTGTGGATGAAGCCAAGGAAGTATGTTTGGATCGTAGCAGATGGCGCTCAATAGTCTGCCTATACCCATAGGAAAAAGGCGTGATGTTATGATGATGATGAATTAAATACGCAGAATTCAGTACGAAAAATCAATATGATGAAAATATTTTGTAACCATAGATAAAACAAAAAATACCGCCCGAATACTCAATTTACATTTTAATTTAATGTCAGTTAAAAAGAAAATAACGTTCGAATTTCGAAATTATTCTAACGATAACAGCCAGCCCACGCAGTTTGTTTTCTTTTTTGTTTTTAAATAAACAAAGGCAAAAGCGGTGGAGGTAATGCCAGCGAGAATTCCACAGAGAATACCAAGATAAAAATTAAAAGAACCGTAAAAGGCGGAAGGCGGGTCAACACTCGACTTTAACGTGACACACATTTTTCAAAATAAAAATAACGGAACTAATCTAACTTCAGTACGCAGTAGAGGCACCATTTTTCTTAGATTGTCTTGATAACGGTTTGGATTAAAAATAGCGTTTGTGTTAGTGAAATCTGAGACCGATTGGGTTTCTTACAATAAATTAATGACCATACTTAAATAATATAAATGTCTGAGTGTTGAGGGACTAAGAATACAAATATCACCACCCCTTTTCCTCCTCAGGGTGCTGTAAAAGCAAGCTAAGAGATATTGTACATTGATAACATCCTCTGTGAGAGACGGAACACTCAAAGATAAACCCTGTGCCAACACGCCTGGTCTGCGCAGCACGGTAGATCATACCCTCCCAAAGTGGAGGAGATCTGTGCCCAATAGAAAGACGTTAATGTACTGGAGAGAGAGAGAGTAACATTATAGGCGGCTCAAATCTTCGGTAAAGGATAGAAATCCTGAAATTATACCCTGCGCCAACACGCCTGGTCAGTTAGCATAAGCAGAAAAACCATCCACCCGAAGCGGAAACAGCGGAAGCAGCAGGACAATAATTGACAAAAGAAGAACAAATAACATTTATAACTTGATAGCACTCTATCCTTATAACAAAAAAAAATAATAATAGTAATAAAACATAAATTTTGACAACTGAATTAGGATATTAAATTGGATTATGAAACTAATAAACTACCGCCAATTTGGAACACGGCCTTGAGATAACTTAGTTATTTATTATTACACCGAACTAAACACAATTTATTAGTAACAGAATTTTTTATTTTACAATTAACTTAATCTATTTTCGTATTGAAATTTTCGTGAGTTTCGAGTCATATTAGAAATACTATAATACCGGCTAACACTCACAGTTTTGGGATCGAAGGTCGCAGACGCCGCTGCGCACTCGTCCTGAAGATGAGCATCGGATATGCTCGAAACCTGGGTCGACATCTTCGATCCCAAAACTGTGAGTGTTAGCCGGTAATATAGTATTTCTAATTAACTTTCAGTTTACAAAGCAATCGTCTTGCCTACCTTGCTCTACGCCGCAGAGACCTGGTGCTGTTACAAAGCGGACGTTAGACAGCTCGACGCCTTTCATCTCAGGTGTCTCAGGTCGATAATGCGCATAAAATGGCAGGATCACGTTCCAAATACTGAAGTTCTGCGTCGAACTGGCTTGCTCGGAGTCGAGGCACTCATAATGAAGTGTCAACTTAGATGGAGCGGACACCTTGTACGCATGGACAATGGTAGATTGCCGAAGGCGATATTTTACTCCGAACTCTCTTGCGGAAAGCGCAAACAGGGAGGTCAGTACTTACGCTACAAGGACGTCCTGAAGCGCAATCTCGCGGCCTGTGACATCTCTGTTAATGGTTGGGAGGAGCTTGCCCGTCTTAGACCGGAATGGCGTCACGCCGTTAAAACTGGTGTGAATACATACGAAGAAAAACGTTTAAAAGACCTTGACACTAAACGCCAACTACAGAAGTCTCGACCTAAGCCCTCCTATACCTACACGTGTAACTCGTCTGGCCAGTTATTCTGTGTTCCTTGCGGCCGTGTATTTAGATCTAAGTTCGGCTTTGCTAGCCATATCAGAGCCTATCATAATGACCAACTCGACATTTAGGAGTCGCCATCGCCGGATGCGGTGTGGAGGACATGATGATGATGATGATTTCTAATTAACTTAATATTTAGATACTTTACTACAGGTATGTATCTTAAAATATTAGAAAAAACAAATATTTGTCAAAAAGGACTCACATGCACAAGTTTGCGAGGGTTATTTAGTTTTCTAAAAAAAATGGATGTGCCGTGAGCTGGTGGATGCAGATAGAGCAAGAGCGTACGTTGTGACGTTTGATGGGGGAGGCCCATGTCCAACAGTGGACGGAGAAAGGCCGAGGGATGTTTGGATGGATGAAAAAGAAGAAAACTTTACTTTTTTCTGCTTTTTTTATTTTATCTTTTGGTTAAGCACATATTTGAAAAGAAAAATATATCAATTCCGTTGTATTCGCAATGTGATACATAATGAGTAGCTGTAAGGCGTTTGTGTGTTCCTGAGTTGGAAACATTAGCAGTAACGTCACGTGATTCGAATCTATTCAATCGATAACATAACCGGTCACGGGCGCGCCCCATAACTACCATTGCAATGTCTCATGGAATATATAAATAAATAAATATTCAGAATACTTCACACGATGTCCTCTGGTCTTAGGCTAAGCTTATTGGTTCGTATTATAGGTACTAGACCAGGGTACCGCTCCGTGTGGTGACGGATTAAGAATACAACTGTCACCTTTTCCTTGCTAGGGTGATATAAAAACAAACTATGAGATATTGTATACTGATAATATTCTCTATGAAAGACGGAAAATTCAAAATGAAATCCCGTGCCAATAGACCTAGTCACCGCGGCATAGTAGTAGCCATAATGCCTCCAAAAGTGGCTCGTGCACTACAGTGACGTTAATGGGCTGGAGAGAGAGATAATTTGTTCTTTTGCATATACGAGGGGAGGTCCAAAAGTTCGTGGAATGGAGGGGATGGAGTGGGGATAGGGGCGCTCGCTTAGTGTCATACTAATTGGGGACTCATAATTAGTATATAAATGGAGTTTCAGCCCTATTGCGTCATTCGTTTACGAACACTCGCCTGCTAAACACGTCAATCCGGAAGAAAACTGAAACTATGGAGAAAATTGAACACCGTGCGGTCATTAAATTCCTTACCAAGCAAGGAAAGAACGCTCAGACCATTTTGAATGAAATGGAAACTGTTTACGGGGAACAGTGCCCTAGTAAATCAATGATTTACAAGTGGCATGGTCTTTTTAAACATGGTCGGGAGTCGATTGAAGACGACCCCCGCTCAGGAAGGCCAGTTGAGGCCACCACATCAGACATCGTCGAAAAAGTGGAAAAAATTGTACTGGAGGACACCCGTTTGAAAAAAAAACAGTTATCTGCATTAGTTGGAGTATCAGATACCACCATTTTGCGAATCCTACATGACCACCTGGGTATGACAAAAGTCAGTGCAAGATGGGTACCGAGAATGCTCACGCCGCTTCAAAAACAGCAGCGCGTCGAAGCGTCAAAACATTTTTTGGAGTTGTGTGGCGACGATCCTGGACCGATTTTGGAGCGAATTGTTACCGGCGATGAAACATGGGTTCATCACTTTGAGCCTGAGTCCAAACAAGAGTCCATGCAATGGCATAAAAAGGGGACACCACCGCCAAAGAAATTCAAAGTGTCGGAGTCGGCTGGAAAGTTGATGGCTACTGTTTTTTGGGATTGTGAGGGGATAATACTGATTGATTATAAAGAAAAGGGCAGGACCATAACCGGAGAATACTACGCAACAATACTAGAAAAATTAAAGGATGCCATCAAAGAAAAACGTCGGGGAAAATTGACCAAGGGCGTGTTGCTCTTGCAAGACAACGCGCCGGTTCACAAGAGCAAAGTTGCAATGGCTGCTCTACACACGCATGGCTTCGAATCACTAGTCCACCCACCCTATAGTCCAGATCTGGCCCCAAGTGATTTTTATTTGTTCCCCAATTTAAAAAAAGACTTAAGGGGAAGGAAATTTTCCGACGACAATGAGGTAAAGGAGGCAATTTTGGCTCATTTTGAGGGAAAAGATAAAAAATATTTTTACGATGGTTTAGAAAAATTAATTCATAGATCTAATAAATGTATTCAGCTTAAGGGTGATTATATTGAAAAGGAAAAATAAATTTACTGTTTCATTTTTACTAAAACCCTTTCATTCCACGAACTTTTGGACCTCCCCTCGTACTTATAAAAGAAGACCGACGCAGTAGAAACACAAATGTGATAAATATGACATAAATACTTGTCCAGAGGGCAGATTGAAACCGCGCCCTCGCAATCGGCAGTCTGTTACATAAACTACAGCTACTAAACCATGAAGCCCGTTAAAAATAAATATGAAAGAAGAAATGAAATAATTCCGAACAGACAAAAATATAAATATACTAAAATACAACTACTCAAAACAGCCACAAAAGACACTTAGAAAAAGAATTTCTAGAGAAACTTTTCTAAAATTGAAAAGCAAAGATAACTTTCATGTCTAGATCGTTTCAAGTTATTAATAAGTGAGCAGACGCGTCAAGCCAGACCAGACGGCACCACCTACGTAACTACTGTACCGGTACGTGCCCTGAGGGATAAACATATAGATTGGCATTATGGTATACCAAGGGGAATGTCTTGTGCACTCACTGATATGGTAAAACAGCCTGGGGCATTGCGGCAAATTGGCTTAGTTTTGCTTAAACCGAGTCTTCCGTGAAATTTACTTGGTGACTTTAGATATATACTCGTATATCTAATATATTTGAACAGCTCTTGTTATGTGTATTGTACACTAACAGCGCCCCGCGGAGTTACCCGTTTTGTAATCTTACGGCAACGTTGCCTATGTGTTATCCAGGGTATAAGCTTCATATAAATATGTTTTATGATAATAGGAAGCGATGTTAGTGTAATAATTTGCTTAGTTTAAAAACTAAAAAACACGCTTGAAAATTCTGAATATATTTTTAAATTATTGCATTGTCATCGGTCCTTGATATGTAGGTTTCGTTTCAAATCAATCCGACTATCGCAAGTGGGTGAAAATCGCGTTCAAAGATTCCGTTACATAGATTAATACATTGATAGATACATACCGAACTTATAAAAGCGTGTTAAAAACTAATATATATTTTGACAAACTTTAGACTTTATCATTATTGCTACATAAAGCAATTCACAGATGAATGAGAAACAAAAAATAGGTAGATATTTACTGAAAGCGGTAACTGATCATCAGCCCCTCATTATAGATTTTTTGCTATTGGCATTTTCTGGAGATGTTTATAAAATTTTATGTAGTGTTCACAATGTAAGAACATTGTGAACACTACATAAAATTTTATAAACATCTCCAGAAATATCACAGAGAAAACCCGTAAAAATAGATATACAAAAAGACATAATTAAAGAACTACTTTTAACAATATCCTTTGCTTTTCAACGGAAAAACGTGAAATGCAGTAATCTTCTTTGCCACCTCACTGATATAAAATAGCTCTTTCTTTTATAATCGTACAATGCTAATAAAACTTAATTTTCCAGTTAACAATTACCCCAGTTACCCCACTAAACACAACATATTTTTAAGCAGTGTGATTTATTAGGCGCCGGATTATATCTTGAGTCTAGACTTGTATCACCTTGGATGTCGTGCCAAGAGATAACCAAATAACATTACTTGACTAAGGTCACATCGACCTACTGTAATAAGGCCTGTGCTCATTTATAACATTCAAATGTGAGGTCGTTAATGTGGATTGAGTCACATATGTATGGGTATCAAATGCTAGATTCCCGAATTATGAAATGAAATAAAGGTCGTCAAATCACGTAGACACAACTTTTTACAAGCGAGTTTATAACTTCAAAAATACGAAACCGATTTTGATGAGGTTTTTTTAATAGATAGAATGGTTCTAAAGGATGGTTATTTTGTATAATTTGTTAGTTTTCGTTTCTAAATCCCAAGCATACGAAATTGTGGGCAACAGCTAATCTATACTAATAATATAAAGCTGAAGAGTTTGTTTGTTTAAACGCGCTAATCTCAAGAACCTCTGGTCCGATTTGAAAAATTCTTTCAGAGTTGGATAGTCCATTTAGCGAGGAAGGCTATAGGCTATAAAACATCACGGTGCGACTAATAATAAATGCGAAAGAAGCAGTAGTGAAAATTGTTACAAGAACGGGGAACATTTTCTAAATTCTACGCATACGAAGTCACGGGCAACAGCTAGTTACAAATAAATCCTTACTAAGCGCTTGACATGCTATAGAAAAGAGTTCCCCGAACCTTACCTTTACCCAAGTGGCTTTTACTGACACTAATGAGAGAAATTCCAAAAAAAAAAATCACACCACTCTATCCATAAATACTCTGAGTATAAAACCAATCACACCTCTCTGTCCTCCTTACAGAAGAACAGTTCTAGGTGCAAATTCACCCTATGTTAGTTTATGCAAGGCTGTGAATCTTTATAGTAATAGATTTGATATACATTGTGATTCTCACAATAAACTTTAAAAAATTATTGAGTTTTGACCCATCTTTTGGTACATAACTATAATAATTATAATGTGCGATTTTATGTGTGGGTACACTAAGTTATTATTAATTTTAATCACCTATTTTTTGTTGTAATTTGATTATTTAATTATTATCCAATGTTATTTTTTGACCAATGCGGCATTTGTGAGTCTTGAACTCACTTTGAGATTTTTTTTGTGTACAAGCGGTATTGTTTTTGAATGTAATTTTTACTTTATCTAATGTTAACAATTGTTGGTGAACCTTAATAAATAAAATTGTATAATGACATATTTCCACCACAATACACAAAAAACAAATACAAAAACTATAATATTTATGTAGTGCAATGTCCGTCCTTGCACAATGTCACCTGTAACATCAAGTTAAACGCCTAGTTTTATTAAATCGTTACATCTCAGTGAAAATTAGATTGAAATGAATAAAAACCAATAAGTAATATGACAGCGTCTAGATAGGACTCAGTTATATGCCATCATTTAAATAACAACGCGCAGGTGTGTGAGAATAATTTGACATGTTGTCAGAGATAATTTCTATAACAAAATAGCAATTTTAACAATGTTATTTACTCAAATATACTTTATAACTATGTGTTTATTACGTTTGTATTTCTATGCTTATATTCGCTAAGGAAATATTTCTGACCGTGATATGAAAGTGAAGGCATGTGGTAAAATAAACTAAGAGCGTTGAAAGAGATTCATATTATAAAAAATGCATATTTAAAGGGCTAATACTCAACAAATAGGTGCTAAAGCACAATTCTTGCAACTTCCTTAGGTTAGTTAAAAATCTAACAACAAAATAAGGTGAAAATAAAACTACTTTTTACGGATTTAGACGCGTATATTTGTTTAAAATTTTGGCCCGACGTTTCGAAGACAGAGAAGTAGTTTTATTTAAACAAATGAGTCGCGCAAGTGCTAGAAAATAATAAAATAAAATGAAAATATATTAAGCGTTGCTTAAATTTCTAACAATGACGTGGCTGTCTAAATGATGGTGTATGAGTGATGACGGCAGTTTTTGTGCCTCTGCCCACCCTCATTATGTTGCTATCTCTGTCTTTGAGCACGGTAATCTATCATCATGATATTATAACCCTTTTATTTTCTTTATCCGGCGTTTGTCTTGGCTTGACATTTTCAAGCGACTTCAAAAAAGGAGGAGGTTCTCAATTCATCTGTATGATTTTTTTAATTTTTTTTATGCTTGTTACCTTATAACTTTAAACGGCGCGAAGCAATTTTGATGATTCTTTTTTTAATTGAAAGCTGGTGATTCCCGTGTGGTCCCATTAACACCAGGTCAGGATCTGATGGTTATCTCCTGAGAAATCGAGGAAAACCCTCAAATTACAAAGAAACATGAAGTCGGTTGCTTTATTTATTTTTTTGATTTTTCTACTACGGCTAGGTATCTTAACCAAAACGTAGTAAAAATATCTGTATTCAGCATCTTTGGTTAGAATCGAACCCACAGCCTATAGCACCTACAGCACTAAGCTACGCTACCGCTACAATAGTCCCAACAATATTTTTTATAAATAAAGCAGACACATTTAAAAATCGATTTACTTCAAATGTAAACATCGAGCATTTCAAAATCGATTTGTAAGATGTGCATCGTAATATTTCATATATCTAAATTCAAAATTGAAGACAATATAAAACGTCGGTGTTGCCAGTGTCGTCTACATATATGTATTACTCGCTACATGGCGAGGAGAATCGATTCAACATAACGCGCTGAGCCCGACTCAATGGGTACGCCATTGCCCTCTTGTGTGCGTTTCCAATACGAAACGATAAACGAGACAGATAACTTGACTACGAAAATACGTTCTTTAGCATTCACGCGAGATATTCTAATGATAAAACGACTGTTTTAAAATGTTAATATATATTTTATTCACTTCGTTAAGCTGCAACATTTCTAAAGCTATGGAGACACCATGAAAACTTAAAGAACATGATTAAGATTATTTCCAATCGACATACCTATTATTTATTAATTTAGCAAAATTTATAAGACAGCGGAATATTTAAGACATGCAGTAGTATTTTGACGCCACACTATTTCCTCCGTAGAGTGCTCTAAAAGCCGAGTATTGTGCATACATAACATCCTCTGTGAGACACCAACTCCAAAATAAATGCCTGGGCAGCTCGACACAGTAGACCTTACCATAATCCTTACCAAAGTGGAGAACATCCATGCGCAACAGTAGAGCGTCAATGGACTGAAGAAGAATAAGTCAACAATATCGTATCGTGTTATATAACGGAGACGCACTAAGACACTCATTAACTCGCCCAAGGGTGTGCATACACGTGTAATTATTTGGCGAATGTTTGCCATGTGGGGAGGTACTCACGTTCAAACAAGAATCTTTCAACAGCGTGAGATGAGTTAAGTCTCAATCACCCATAGAACGGATATAATAGGTAGGGTGTACGATTTTCAATGATACAGTACTTAACGACGCACTTAACATATTATTATGAAAAAACTAGTTGATGCCCGCGATTCCGTAAGCGTGGAATTTAGAAAAATTTTCCCGGTTTGGCAACATTTTTATTGATGCTTCATTGTTCCTTTTGGTTGCAACGTGATGTTATATCTATTCTAACCAGTGGTTCCTGAGATTAATTATTTTAAACAAACAAACTGCTCAGCTCTATAATATTAATATAGATTCGAGTTATATGCGCACACATCACAATATCAGACTCCATAACAAATGTTATGTTGTGAATCGGGATACCATACGCAGTAAATTCATTATTTCTGGTCCTCACACCAATGATTTATCTTATATAAAGATCTAACTTACAGCTTCTTACATAACAATTTCTTTAGTTCAATTCAAATACTAAAAAAAAACACTTGAAAATCGTTAATATTTTTTTTAATTATTGCATTGTCCTTAAAATGTGTGCAAAATTTCAGCTCAAACTGACGACTGCAAGTGGGTGAAAGGTACTTCAAAAAGATTCCGCTACATAGATTAATACATTGATAGATACGTACCGAGCTAATAAAAGCGTTTTAATTATGAGGGTAATATACTCCTAATTTACTAAATTAGGAGTATAAATTAAATTTAGGTATTTGCTTTATGTATTGCTATCCCTATTCCCGAGCACCGCGCTGATGGTACAAATATAGCTGAAGCAGCAAATACTTTGAAAAAAAAGACGTTTCGAAAATTTAAACCGATATTAATTTTGAATACGCTATATTATAGATGAAGAGTATATATATGCTTTTATTACTTTCTTTTTTGGTAAAACTTTACCAATTTTGTGTGATAGACGCTGAAACTTTAACTAAAGAAAACGAAAAAACGGGATTTGCTATGAAGCTATGAATCCCATTTTAAAAGGGCAGAAAGATAAAAAAATAAATACTTTATTGTCAAACATTTTTCATAATATAAATCGACTGCAATGTAAATATAGACCATTCCCACGGGAGCAACAAGCCGGGTAGAAAGAATCTCTAGGAAATTAATTTTATTTATAATATCTTATTATCCATAGCAATATAAAAAAGTATGAAAAATTTAACAAAATTTAATAAGAGAAGCTTAGTTAAACGAAATCGACGGGGCGCCAACGGAATTAAAAGATCTTCATAATAATCGGATAAAAGAGATTACATATTTAATGACTTGTGTTTGGATCGTAGCAGATGGCGCTCTATAGTCTCTGCCTAACCCTACGGGAGAAGGCGTGATGTTATGCTGATAATGATGATGACTTTTAATGATGGATGTAGAGCATTTTGTCTAGAACCTACCACTTTAGACATCCACGTTAGGTAAAATCGAATAACAAAATTTCACAAGATTCGGTACGACATTTCGGAGAAAAATACCGTAGTCACTGCGACACCAAAATTTCATATGACAGCAATAATACAGAAAAACTTAAATAGAAGGCGTTATTTTTATACAGCTTTTTTATAATACGAGGGTGACATAAAAGTGGCATATGGACGTTTGAAACATCAGAGGTATGACTCGCGCACGCCATGTAAAGGACAGTTTAACGCCTGATTTGAAGAATTTAATTTGATCGGATTTTTTGAAGGTTTTTTAAGCTAAGCTGATTTTCGTTAAATAATAAAATCTCTCATGAGCCACTCTATCCATTAAAAAAACCGCATTATAATTCGTTGCATTAAAATTCGTTAAGTTTTAAAGATATTAACTTACATAAGGACATACATATACATTAATTGGATATTTAGAAAAAAGTTGACTTCATGTGGCTTTGAAATTTCAAGGCTTTCATTAGATCCTGACCTATGGGGTCACACGGGAAGCACCAGTGTTCCAATAAAAAAACTAATCATTAAAATTGCTTCACGCAGTTAAAAGTTATGCGGCAACAAACAAAAAAAAACATACAGACTAATTGAGAAGCTCCTCCTTATTTTGAAGTCTACTTAACAATTATTCAGAAGAAACTAATTCCCAAAACCACGTCACCTGTATGAAGAGTACGCCTTCAGAGATTGTGGAGTGTATGTAGAGATTAGTATCAGATTTACATCAAAGAAACACGAGCTAAGATCTGTGTAACGTGAATAATTCACTCAAAGCAGCGCCATCTGGCGTAATTATTATTAGTACGAAATTAACGAAGATTTTCAAGAACTCATAAGTAGAAGGCAAAGATACTTCGAAAGCCTTTAATATCATTGAATATTACAGAACAATGTCCGTGGAGGTGTAAGTCAGAAAATTCGCGATAAATTTAAAAACTGCGGAAAAAATTGTAAGAAGTTTTCGCTAGACGATAGAGTGATTTATAATGTGAGGGTGAAAAATAAGTCGAAAATGTCTGAAAAATTCAAAGTGCTTGAAAACTTTTATCAATAACGTTACTCATACTCATGGGTAGCCAGTTGCTATTTAGTATACCTATAACGATTTACTGTAAAAGCCCAATTAGCTGATTTTTTGTAAGGATTAAATAACACCAAGGCCAGTTCATAGCCCGACCTTGGTATAACCTTTACTTTGATTTAAGGCTGTTGAGAGACGGAAATCAGTAACAAGGTAGTCTGAAATGAGTATAAATATAAAATAAATAGCAAAACGCATTCTTTACTTAAAAAAATAAAAGCTGTAGCAGATAACACAATAATTGTAGACATGCTATATCAAACCACTGGAGCTAATATATTCAAGAAACCTTGCAAAAGCACTGGTAGCAACGTTGCATAATAATAATATTTTACGAACCAAAACGCACCCTCGCAAGTTCACAGCGAGGCACTAATTTGAGGACAGCCCTCTTCCCTAGAGGGAAGCCAAAAGCACCGTAGGGCGGGTAGACTTACAGCTCATCGCCTGAGGTAGCAAGTAATCGTGCTATGCAGGAAATTGGAGTTTACTTTTAACTAGAAGGGGCGTGTATGGAATAATTTTACCCTGCCGAGGGTAAATCTACCTGAACTTACGATACTCGAGGTAACAAAGCAACAATAGCTTTGTTTTTGGAATTAGTGGGTAGTTTGGTAAGAGTATGTTTTGAATAGAAATCTGGTGTGAATGTTAATAGGTTATCTTTGATTAGAATTAGCTGAAAGCGGTGCGAATAATAATATTATCTAACAAGATATTGGATAGCTCTCGTGACTAAATTGGAAGTAAAGCTCTTCAAACTTTCGATTTACACTCGAGAGAAATATTTATCTATTTATTTGTGCCATCTTTAATGTGATTTTGGTCATCAAAGAAAAATCGTTAAATTAAAATCCTACCTAATTCCGAGTAGTAGGTATAGATTTTATAACTGTCAACGTATTCAAATAAGGCATTTGTGTATATTAAAATAGCACATACCTATTTTAAATAGTACGTTAAATACAATATTTAAATACACAGCATGTTCTCTACTTACAGCATTACCATCGAATATGCAACGGTGTGGTCTGTTTTAATATATAGATTGGATAATTAAGAAAAAAAGAAATGTATTTGCTGTATATAATAATGCATAGTATCGTTTACGAGGGAGTGGCGGTGAGGCTAGACAGGCTAATAACCTCCAATAACAAAGCCACTTACTGCACTTTAATTTAATTGCAAATATTGATTTTACCAACAGCATTTAATTAATCGCGTTACAGTTATTAAGAGTACATGTCACCACCACATTTTTAATAACACCAGCGTGTGACAGTAACGTCACTAAAAGATTTTTGATAAAGGAAAGTAATGAACTTGAAGTAATGGTATTTACTTTATTCATTGGGTACATTTAATTTTAATAATATTCACATCAAGGATATATTTCTTTACTAGCTGTTGCCTGCGACTTCGTAGGCGTTGATTTTAGAAAAATTTCCTCGTTTTTGCAACATTTTTCACAGATGCTTAGCTTAATATTCTCTAACACTTGCTCATTAAAACTACTTTTACGGATTTAGACGCATTTATTCATATTAAATTTTAGATGATGCTTAGCTCCTTTTAGTTTCAGCGTGTTCTATAGCTTTTCTTGATAAATGTACTATTAAACACTGAAAGAATATTTTCAAATCGGACCAGTGCGTAGTTCCTGAGATTAGCGCGTTTAAGCAAACAAACTCATCAGCTTTATAATATTGCTCATAGTATAGACTGGTTCTTAAAATGTGTTCTCATTAATATAAGTTTACCACCAGTTGCCCGCAACTTCATAAAAAGCCGCATCAAAATTCGTTACGTAGTTTTAAAGATATAAGCTCCCATAGGGACATACATACAAAAATAACGACTTTGTTTTATAATAAGTAAAGATTTAATGCTAAGTTTCTCAAAGCTCATACCTCTTTTGGTATATGTCATGCATAACGTATGTATGTATCATAGAAATAACATTGAGGCTATGACAAGAAGATTTCGAACCCACTCTACATCACGTACGAGAGGAATATTAATTCTAATGGTACAGGACAATTCGTTAGGCATCCTGGTGCATTCACATACACATTCACCTATGCATAAATATGTGTAAAAAAAATACAATTTACAAAGAAAAAGTATATATTTATATTTATATGCAGTAGATCCGAATCTGGTACCCATAATACAAGCATAAAAATGTGTGAAATGTGTGCAATGTCTGAAATGTCATAAAAATATCAAAAAATATTCTTTAGCACAATGTTTCTGTAGTTTTGTTTATCAACTTGGTTTATAAACAAAACTACAGAAACATTACTATAAGTGTATCTATAAGTGTAACTATAAGTGTGTCTTACTAGACATAAGTCAGTTTCCAAGTAAAAACATAAAATCTTTAGTAAAAAAAATTAAGATTCGAAAGAATTCATTTAAAAAGAACTAAAATTGTATACTATAGTTGTAATGTACACTACACTGCTCACAATGTTCGTAACTGTCGTCTCGTCATTCCTCTCCAGCCATCAACTTAATGTGTTCTAAAGCGATAAATAAACTGTCCCATTAGGGTTGACAACAAACAACTCTACAACTAAAACTAAATAACAAAGTAAAAGAGAAATATTTCTTCTTCACTTCACTGTCAGCATTATAAAATAAATATATTATCACAAAGATCGACAATGGTCGAACGAGTTTTTTAAACACGGTAAGTTATAGTATTAATTTGACTTTCTGTTATATTGCGGCTCCTAAACAGCTTTTTTCAAGAGCATTGCTATATTTGTAAAATCCTTTACATAATAGTCACACTTTACATTTTATGATATAGGCACGCAGAAAATGAAGTTAACAAGTGAGCACGCTGATTATGTCACCAGATTTCTAACGAAATTTCTTCAATAAACTTAAACTATTACTACGCAAACTTGTTAATGAAAAAAATTAATAATTTACAGTTTTCAGAGTTCTTTTTTATTTATTATTCAGAAGTATTTATAAAGGTAATGGTGACTGGGCCAACCCTAGTGAC
The DNA here is from genome assembly GCA_916999025.1 of Orgyia antiqua. Classification (NCBI taxonomy): domain Eukaryota; kingdom Metazoa; phylum Arthropoda; class Insecta; order Lepidoptera; family Erebidae; genus Orgyia; species Orgyia antiqua. Next base: position 19,014,176 of record OU779867.1, read on the forward strand.
CATCGCAATCCGAACGACATTTTAATAAGGACTTAAGCCAGCTGCGGTTAACAACAGTACTTAAAATGTTATTAGATCGATTTACAACGAAAATCATAGGGGAACACAATTAGAAATAGTGTTATTTTAAGTTCATCACAGAAGGAACACTTAAAATAATATAGCAACTTACTACTCACACTTAAAGTTAATTGATGAATTAATTAACCAAAACTAACATGGTTTAAAAAACAAATCTTCATTCTAGTGCCCTCATCCCACTATATAGGGTCGGAGCAACATGTCCTTTTCTTCCGTAGTCTTATGTTAACACTTCCACAGTCTTCATAGCTCCTCTTTCTTCCATATACTCATTGACACAGTCCATTCATCTATACATCCTCTAGACATTTAGTTAATTGTAGTATAGTTTGGAATACAAATGCCTCTATATATTATATACCTGCAACTACTATGTAAGCGGTATCAATCATTAATTAATTTGTTGTACCCACTTTTTTAAATAATGTTTTAATAATGATAAATGAAATGTATAAGAAATAGTTGATTGACCAATAAACAAATAAATACCTTTATACGACGCGTACAAAATCGCGGGCAACAGCTATTAGCTATATAAGAGATCCAATAAAATCTGTATACAATTTAATAACGCAATACTTAGTGCTACGGCTACGACTAACTCTTAACTGCATCGTAGCAAAGTGTTACGTCATTCGTAGCAGTGCTACGAACTCAAACTTTATGAAAGTCTGGTTCGAACTCGGGCGCGCAAACTTAGTTAAACGTGATTGAGTTTATGAAGAATATTAACTGAAAGGTTATATAGCGTAGGAAAAAAAGTACTTACGTGTTCTCCCGTTATTTCCTTATCATCCGCAAAAAATATTACCTGTAAAAACCAGAATAAATATTATTTTTAGATTTTGCTTTTAGCAGCTTTGCGTAACGTAACTTTGTAACCATTTAAGCTATTTCTGCGTAACAAGGCGATGCCTTATAAGGTTTACTTTGCGTCAAATATGAAATATGCGTTAAATATCATGACTTTAGTACAATGAAAAAAGCATCCTGTAAGATTTTTACTAAGCGGCAAAAATAGTTACAATATAATAAACAAAAACAGCTATACATATAACCAAAAGGTTATATGTATAGCTGATTTTGTTTTCTATAAGGTCTAAAGTTTATTATAACTTTAAAGTTAATAACCTTGACAATTTGTTGAGAAAATACTGTTTCGCAAAGACGAACAGAATAAACACATAGATGGATAACGGTAACTTTGAACGAAAAAGTTTGAAATGATAATAAAACAATTGAAATAGTACGTAAAATAAAAAATCCAGACGTAAAAAGAAACAAGCAATCGATCGCACTCGTCTCAGTGTCACATTATTAAACATTTAAAGTCCTTCACACCGACCCTGAACGTGCCCACAGACTATAAGTGCGTCCAGTGGGCGACGATATTTATACTACTATGACGTCACAACGTACCACATTAATATATTCATAGTCGGTGAGCCATAAAGGCTTACATATTAGGCTAAGTAATTTAGATCTACTAAGTTAATTGTGTACCAGTAAACTTCAAGTAAATTATACTTCATACATACATAGCTCTTACGAACAACTAGCTGTTGCCTAAATAAATTGCGGTATGCGTGGAAATTTAATCCACACCTCAATTCCATATAAACCTAAATCTATTAAAAAGCCGCATCACAATACATTGCGTAATTTTAAAGATTTACGTTTACATATGATGGGCTTCGTGGTCTAGTAGTTCATGTAACGGACTGCCGATCAGGAAGTCTCGGGTTCAATTCCCGGTCAGGACAATACTTTGTGTGATGTTTATATTTGTCATACAAATGTTTGTACTGCGTCTGGGTGTTTATATGTATTATAAGTATGTATTTACAAAAGAAAAGTAGTATATGTATTCTATCCGTATTCTGGTACCCATAACCCAAGCATATAAGCTTAGCTTGGGACCAGAGGACGCTGTGTGAAATTTCCATGAATATTTATTTATTTATTATTAATATTATTATTACATAGGGACATACAAACACAACAACTGTTTTTAAAAAAATTAAGAACAATACATATTTTATCTAATTATTAAGTTAGATATGTATTAGTTTTAAAAGAAGGTACGAAAGTGTATTAAGATCGTAGCAGATGGCACTCTATAGTCTCTGTACATACCATGGAGAAAACACATGAAGTGTGTATGTTTTACTAATATTAAAATTGTTTTTATCAAAATTATACAAAATCTACTTCACAGAATATAATTTCATAACTAATTTATATTGTGTGTTGGCTGCTTCACTTGACTCATAGACAGTAAAACCCAGTTAGAGTGCAGCCGTCGTACCGCATAAATAATTGAATAACGTAGTGCTATGTCGGCTCTAAGTTAGTTTGTCGGCCTCTAGGTAGGCGGTAGTTGCTTTACGGTCACTAATGTGTACGCTGCCTACATACAACCTATACTACAAAAATAATATTGAGAGCAGATCTAAATCAGTATAGGAAATATAAAATGATTCTAAACAGCACAAGACGAAGAAGAAAAATAATTGGTCAAGTGCGAGTCGGACTCGCGCACGAAGGGTTCCGTACCATTATCTATGCAACATAAGGCAACGTTATTAGTATCGAGCAAGAAACGGTAAAAAAATCATGTTTGTTGTATGGGAGCCCCCCTTAAATATTTATTTTATTTTATTTTTAGTATTTGTTGTTATAGCGGCAATAGAAATACATCATCTGTGAAAATTTCAACTGTCTAGCTATCACCGTTCTTGAGATACTGCGTACGGAACCCTAAAAATCATGTTTGTTGTATGGGAGCCCCCCTTAAATATTTATTTTATTTTATTTTTAGTATTTGTTGTTATAGCGGCAATAGAAATACATCATCTGTGAAAATTTCAACTGTCTAGCTATCACCGTTCTTGAGATACTGGGTACGGAACCCTAAAAATCATGTTTGTTGTATGGGAGCCCCCCTTAAATATTTATTTTATTTTATTTTTAGTATTTGTTGTTATAGCGGCAATAGAAATACATCATCTGTGAAAATTTCAACTCTCTAGCTATCACCGTTCTTGAGATACAGCCTGGTGACAGACGGACGGACGGACGGACGGACGGACGGACGGACGGACGGACGGACGGACGGACGGACGGACGGACGGACGGACGGACAGCGAAGTCTCAGTAATAGGGTCCCGTTTTTACCCTTTGGGTACGGAACCCTAAAAACGAAAAGGCTAAAGAAAAAGGGCTAATTGATAGAGGTTAAAAACCGTAATATGCTTTTTTCAGTTTTAGTTATTTTAACTGTGTTAAAATTCAGTTTTACGCGATTAGTTTTTATTGTAATGACGCGACGTTCATTACTCTTCTTCGGAATACCGTTCCGAAGTCTGAAGTTCCGAAGTCGTGGATTCAAGTCCCGCTTGCGGCAGTCACTTTTTCCACCATAATTTGATTAATTATGTAAACATTTCTGTTGTAAGTGTAAAAGAATAACAAAATAAATAAGTATAAAATTCAAATTTACAATCCCATTGCAAAAATAAACCAACACAAAGTGCAACAAAAGGTGACGACAGTACACAACTGCTGTGCTTTTAAGTTCGTAGCATATGTGTCTACGGCGTAGCAGTATAGATATACGATGGGGCGTAGACGAGCATCGTCGTAGCGGGGATAACAGGCGAGGCGCGCAGCTCAATGACCGTTTATTACTTGGTTAGCAAGCTGCACTTAACAATGGTTCTCGATTCGAAGTCATTTTTAAAGTATAATCTAAAATGCTGTTACATTAAGTTATTGGTACACTCGGTAAAACGTATATATTTATTTGCTAGCTGTGGCCTGCGACTCTATGTCAACTTTAGAAAATAGCGGCATTTGTAATACTTTTAATAAAAATTTGCTATGAAGTATGAAAAATTAGGAACACAATAGATTTAAGGACTTAAGTTATATTTTCAGAGAAAAACCACACCAGTCTTAGTTAAAAGATTTAATCGCCCAATAAATAACAATTGGACAAGCAAAGTTGTGAGTATGGAGTTAGTTATAAATACGTAGAAGGCGTATACTAAACGAAAATATATAAAAGTTATATTAATATTTTCGTAGAAATGATTATTATTGTATCTATTTGTGAGATAAGCCCATGTTTTCATTCGATAATATCAAAACACCCATCTGAACTACCCACGTTTTAATATTTGATTTACCTGTACATATTTTGTGTACATAAAAAAATATTATTAAACAATATTAACAGAAGGATATTACATTATTTTTATTATTAAAATACATATATTCCGATATCATCGCCGGTATACTCCAAAAGGGGCAAGTGCGTAGCACTTACAACCGTCGGGCATGTATGACCAGATGTATGAGTGTGGATGAAGCCAATGAAGTATGTTTGGATCGTAGCAGATGGCGCTCTATAGTCTCTGCCTACCCCCATGGGAAAAAGGCGTGATGTTATGATGATGATGATTATGATGATGATGGTGGTTTTACCTAACGTGGATGTACCCTGAAGGGATCTTATTAAAATGAAATCAACATGATTAAAGATACAAAAAAATATCTTCGCAATCTATTTGCAATTGACGTAACAAAATAAACAATTATTTGTACGTTCCCTATCATTAAATTGGTCATTATTTACTGTAATAGAACCTCTCCCATTTGCGCTATAAAGATAATCTTATAATGAGGCTATATTTAGTTGAATATGACGTAGACGTACAACACAATTCAGGTTATTTTGGAACAAACAGCCTACATTCGATACCCACTTAATTTGTATCTCGGATGGAATATTCCACAACCATATTTAGATCTAATTATTCACAATGTTTTCATATTATACACCTGCCTTATACCACAAAGGTCATCTCTTTTCTTTAGTTGAATAATGGGCATGACTTGCGTTGTTGAAAGTAATATCTATAATAATATGGAATTTACCAATGTTGCGATCAACTTCTATCTATTATGTTAGTATATCTGCCGCCATAGGAAAAACCCGTTGAAAGGGAAAAGCCGATGAAAAAGCCGTATATACGGCTTTTTCATCGGTTCTACTACTAAACTAATTATAGCAAAAGCAACCTCTCTTTTGAAAATTTCGGGCAGGGTAAACGACGTAACATACTTAAATCAATGTATTGTCAAGCATGCAAAATACCAGATTAATTCGATTTGTGGTTAGTGAATATGACGTTTAAAGACTCCAAAAGAATGTGATGACCTAAGTTGACATCAAACGATGTCCGTTCTAATAATCCTATCTCGCATGTATCCAAAAGTCCCTAAAACATTGAACAGGCATGAGGAATGCAAAGCCAAAGGGCGAGGCGGCGCATAATCAGGGTTAATGGTGCGCCATTGCGGCTCGGGTTACGATATCCCTTTGTTGATGGCTTGATTGATAACTATTTTATAACTAGGCTACATAGATCGATAGATATTTACATAATACACATATGGCCTTATTCATAATGACTTATCGGAGGTTTAAACAGAGATTTTATCGGAGAGATAATAAACGTTTTAGCGTAAAAAGACTATTAAGAATAACAAGTTCTGACAATTTTCGCGAACCTATTTTAGCGAACTTTTAAACCTCCGATAAGTCATTATGAATAAGACCATTAGCCTATAAAGCTCTTTATTTAGAGAGCTGTTTTACATACGGGTTTTCAAAGTCTATTAAAGTTAGCTTTATGAATAACTAGCTGACCCGGCAAACGTTGTTTTGCCATACTGAAAAAAAGAAAAAAAAAGGTTTGAAAAATAGATGTTGGCCGATTCTCAGACCTACTGAATATGTATGTAAAATTTGAGAAGAATCGGTCAAGCCGTTTCGGAGGAGTACGGTAACTAACACTGTGACACGTGAATTTTATATATTAGAATATAATATGTTGCTTTTAAGTAAGAATTAGAAATGTAATCTTATTAATTTTCCAGGATAATAGATGATGGACACAGTAAAACGAGTACCTAATACTTTGCGTACCAAGCTAAAAAATAACTAAAGATGATACAACTTCTATGAAATACGGACAAGTGAAAACCAAACTCCATACCAAAAGGTCTGATCACTTCTAGTAAAAAAGGCCACTGCCACTGCAGAACAGACTAATAACCAGAAGTGGGTCTTCTCAGCTAAGTTTAGTCTCAAATATAGGTAGATCCAGCATGGAAAACAATAACATATAAGGACAAACCCATAATATTGGTACAACAAACAGTATAATGATGCAACCGTAAAATATGTGCTCACTTCCGGTCGTTATCTATCGTCAGTAACAAGGTCTAGATTACATTTGTACCAGATATCTTAACCTTAACCTGGATATATGATGACCAAAATATTATGTCTATGTCGTTATATGTGACTTAATTATAATTGCATAGAAATCTAACCAATTAAAGTGCAATTAGCTTAGCATTTGCAATTAGGAATTTGGCTGAACATTACTTGGAAACCTTAGACACAATTCTAAGTCAATTTTTCCAAACACACTACAGTGCTGCAAAAAATATTATATGTATGCATTTACTAGAGGTGATCGTTATATTAGATAGCTGATAAAATAATCTAATATTTATTAATAATCATTCAACCTATTATTTATTACAACTGGCAAGCGTTATTTATGTTGTGATTTATTTTTAATTTTTATTAGTTAAGACCCATTCATTATACACACAACACATCACATGCACTATTCGAAACGAAACGGAACGTCCCATTCAAAGTCGATTGCACTTGGCAGTATAATATTTTTGTCACCTACCAAATTATACCCTAAGGTGACCGCATAAGAACTATTTCCGTTAAATAACAAAATAATATATTAGTTTGCCTAATATATTTATTAAATATATTATGCAAACTAATATATTTTGTTCGGCTAGAAGTCGATTGCACTTGGCAGTATAATATTTTTGTCACCTACCAAATTATACTCTACGGTGACCGCATAAGAACTATTTCCGTTAAATAACAAAATAATGTATATTATTAGTTTGCCTAATATATTTATTAAATATATTATGCAGTCACCTACCAAATTATACTCTAAGGTGACCGCATAAGAACTATTTCCGTTAAATAACAAAATAATATAACGATCTTAACTCTTATCTCTATAACGATAATCAAAACGGGTCGTTGTACGAAGCGAACTAATATATTATATAATATATTATAGCGTATAAAATAATAGGCGTTTTAAAAATAGCGGATCGTTATAACGCGTTTGCAATATATAGCCGTTGCGAACACTCCTAGCATTTACTGTCGAATTGCGAAACTGCTTCTTTATAAGTCAGCAAAATAACCTTTCAATTTGAACTAAATAAAACGCTTTGTGGTAAATTCACTCAAGTAACAAGTTTCTGGCGATAGATTGTGACACAAGATTTCTTCATACATCTAGCTCTATAAGATATAAAAGGCTTATTTCAGGTTTCCATTCTACAAAGAAATTTCCCTCACACAGTAAGTAACTGTCATATAATATATCATGTTACTAAGTCCGCTTCTTTGTGTACGTTCCTGTGGCACTTATTATTTCAGTCTGTATCCACACTAGAAAAGATTCCAGAAGAATAAATATTGTAATATAATATTAGATGAGATACGAGATGTTTACTTAGACTAGGCTTTCTTTTATCTGTATGGAATAAAGAATTAAATAAAGAAAATTTAAGACTAAAAGTGTCACCACCCATTTCCTCCCCGAGGTGCTGCAAAATGAAGCTAAGGGATATTGTCTTCAACAAGATAGGAAACTCGAAATTAAACTAGGATAGGGTTATAAACTAGCATAGCACACGCCTGTTCAGCAAGGCAGCATACATATTTCTTCAAAATTGAAACCAATCAGCAACAACTTATTGGCTTTGTAATAAATTATATCACAAAATACACACACATATTTATATTCACGGCGCGATTGACGCAAGAGACTGAAAATCCACCATTTCGGATATGTTAATTTTTAAACCGGTGTTCGGTACGCCGTCCCTTTGTCCGTGGTTAACATTTACGAGAAAAATGTTTAGCAATTAAAATGAAACGGGTTGGCAAGTTAACGTCTCCTTAAAAACCCACGTTCCAGCATAATTTATTAAGATTACCAATTTCAGAAACGAGTTGATTTAAATTTTGGGGTCCATTAAAGATCTCGCTGAAATAAGTGATTTAAAAATCGTTTTGTGAACAATAAATTTTAATATCAAACATGGTCGAGTCCAGTAACGGCCAATCAGAAACGATACCTGGTAGTTCAGTTTTACCCATGACCATGGTGAACTGACAGGTTTCTAAAACATCAGGACAGATTTAAATCAAAATGTACACGTCTATCTGTAAAATTAGTTTCAAAATAAAACATTCAGGGCAAGAACTATTATGGAACTAATAATACATGCATTGTTTTAATCAGGACTAGGGAACAGATACTTGCTGTTAACGTTGGGCTAGTACTATAACTGAAAGTCGTAAAGCGTCCTACGGAGAAGACTATACTATACCTAAATACAAAGTTTACTACGAGACGGGATCTGAAATACAAAAAAATGTGCATAACTAATTTTCAACGCACCCTAAAAGTTAGCACACTGCTGAAATGACTATTAGCAGCTGTAGGGGGAAACATTTTCTGGAGTGATTATGTAGTAACCGATTGACGTAGCATAAATGTAGGCTCTTCACCTGGTATCCAGATATATTAAAGATCTCATAGAGCTGCTGAATGTAAGCAGTATAGGACCACGTGGTGAAGTGTTCTTATAGACCTATATAGAGGAGGAAAGCTAAGGTATGAAGAAAGATTGATGGATGAATAGATAATGAAAACCACCGGCGTTATGATTTCTGTTTAGTCCGTTATAGATAGAATTTAGTAAAAACTTAAGAGGGAAACTTGAGGTCAATATTTAATTGTTTCCAATATCAAACATAATCTAAAAACTTCTTAAAATTAAAAACATAATTGTTAAACAATATTCTAAGACAGTTCTGTAATATAACTCATGACTACAAACTTGCTTAAAAATTAAACTTTAACTTTAGAAGATTCTATAGTATACAGACTCCGGTTTACCAATCCATTGGCATTTGCCGCTGAATTTTACGTATTAGTATGCTATAAAATTCATACAATGAATATAATATATAAAAGGATAATAAAAGTATATAGATTTTTAATAAAAATATCATATTATATAATAAACAATTAATTTTCAACGAAAGAAAAGTTATAAAACCATTACAACTGCAATACGGGCGCGGTATAGTAGCGCCATCTATCGACCGGCAAACATTCATCCATTTTCTAAGCACGCCGCAAACCTTATTTTGAAACTCACCGAGAGTGAATCGACTAAGAAGTGAATCAGGTACTTTCACAGATTAGTTCAAAAATTCATTCAAGTCAGAAGTTAAACACTGTAGTATCACTGGTCACTATGTCACGACAGTACGTATTTATAAGCACAGTTAGTTGCTAAGCCGAGTGCGTCCGACGTGCGTCTAGATAGAACGACGCGGGCGTACTGCCGCGGTCTGACCCGAGGCACCCCGCTGCGCTGCTAACATGCGCGCCATAACCTAACCCCATTCCGGCTTTTCCTATACACAGAATACTACAAAGATATGCCACTTATTTTAAGTTGATCAATGCCTACCATGATAATATACATAAATCAGGAAGCGAAGGAATAACAACTTCATGATTATAATCGTATACTAACTAACTGACATGCAATCTCATCAGCGACACCACTAAGCTATGAATGTGGGCAAAGAGCCGCGATTTTGTAAAAGTTTTTCATTAATGTTGTGTATGCAGCCTTAGCGTGAAGCAGTAATTCCTGATTCTTACTTCCTCTACGAAACAAACACATCATCAATTTAATTTCCAACACAGAAAATACATAGATGTAGAGATGTTAAAATCATTATTCTTTTTTTGAAAATATTACTCTACATAATGTCTGTTGCATGATTATAACATCCACATTTTCCTTTACTTGCCATACAAATATCGTTCTTGGGATTCCTCCTTTTCCTTTCCCTGAATCTTTACAATTCGAGCAGTTATGAGCCGACCATTTCACCATAACAACGCCCAGTTTTCGTTAACATAATGTTTTTCTTTTCAGTTATTTAATGGTTTATATATCAAAAACCAAACAGCTGTCATGTTTGCTGTTTATTTAATCTTTGCAGCATAATTTTAAAGTTAGTTTTAAAGTATTAACCAATATTTTAATCATAATATAAAATAATCTAGTATTTCAAAGACATAGTTTCTTAAACTTTTAACTTATTTAAAAGCTTTAATTAAAGGTTAGACTCAATAGTTTGGGTTAATTGATCAACTTTCTTTAAGCTCTTTGCTAATTCGTTTGATGAAATCTTAACACAGAATTTAATCGAATTAAAACTACGGTGATCCACCCTGAGATTTTGATCGATGTGACGTATTTACGCAGCCAACATACTCTGTGATCAATTACGGTATTAAGACTTTTATGTAGGGAGCTATTTAATTAAATTAAGTCAACAAATGTCACTCTTTTTAAGATTTTTATCTTTCCATCAGCCGTAGTTGTACTAATATAATTCAGCTGTAGAGATTGTTTATTTGTTTAAATGCGCTAATCTCAGGAACCATAAGTCCGAATTGAAAAATGATTTCAGAGTTGGACAGTAAATTTATCGAGAAAGGCAACCCATTGGAGCGAAGCATCAGTGAAAAATGTTGCGAAAAAGGGGAAAATTATCCGTATTCTTCTGCTGCGTGCGCGGCGTTAGTGGTTTATATGTATCATTTGTTTTCTTAATTCCACGTGTGCGAAGTCGCGGGCAACGGCTAGTATCAATTAGTTCGTGATCAGCTGATTATGGGCCTTTCGTTATCAAAATGAATAATCATGTAGAACTAAGTATATATTGTATGTATTTATTTATTATGTATTGTATGTATAGTATTCTAGATATCTAAGTATATTATGTATTTTATGTTTTAGTAGCTTATGTAGTTTAAACTAGTATGAAGCACACACCACAAACTACCGGGCCGTATACCGGATGGATAAAAATATATAGGATAGATATCCTAGATATTTTTATCCATCCTAAGGTTGCCTGGGAGAAATCACACTAGTGATAAGGCCGCCCTTTGTTTAGTACCTTACTTTAGGAAATTATTAAGTACAAATAAAGAGTTTTCTATCTATTTAAGTATAGTCTATTTACAAGAGGTATTAATAATAAACGTTCATGAATATCGAATGATCAATCAAGTTAGCTTAGTACGACCTTATACTAAACTAAATACACTGACGTTTCCAGTACAATCTGAATAATAGACAAGTTAAATCGTAGCTTACTTACCTGTTAAATAACTTAGTATAACTGATATTTTCTTCTTAGTTTCTGAATTCCTTAGAGGTAGAGACCTTTGACGGGCCTCGTGGTGTAGTGGTTCATATAACGGACTGCCGATCATGAGGTCTCGGGTTCGATTCCCGGTCAGGACAATCATTTGTGTGATGTTTTTAATTGTCATACAAATGTTTGTACTGCGTCTGGGTGTGTTACTATGTATTATAAGTATGTATTTACAAAAGAAAAGTAGTTTATGTATTATATCCGTATTCTGGTACCCATAACACAAGCATATAAGCTTAGCTTGGGACCAGAGGACGTTGTGTGAAATGTCCATGAATATTTTATTTTATTTTTTAAAGTAAGTAAACTTCTAAACTAAAGGATCTCTTTAATATTAATCTACTTTTTTATCAACCTCTTGCTAGATTTTTAGGGTTCCATACCAAAAGGTGAAACGGGACCCCATTACCGAGACTTCGCCGTCCATCCATCCATCTATCACCAGGCTATAAACGAGGGGAGGTCCAAAAGTTCGTGGAATGGAGGGGATGGAGTGGGGATAGGGGCGCTCGCTTAGTGTCATACTAATTGGGGACTCATAATTAGTATATAAATGGAGTTTCAGCCCTATTGCGTCATTCGTTTACGAACACTCGCCTGCTAAACACGTCAATCCGGAAGAAAACTGAAACTATGGAGAAAATTGAACACCGTGCGGTCATTAAATTCCTTACCAAGCAAGGAAAGAACGCTCAGACCATTTTGAATGAAATGGAAACTGTTTACGGGGAACAGTGCCCTAGTAAATCAATGATTTACAAGTGGCATGGTCTTTTTAAACATGGTCGGGAGTCGATTGAAGACGACCCCCGCTCAGGAAGGCCAGTTGAGGCCACCACATCAGACATCGTCGAAAAAGTGGAAAAAATTGTACTGGAGGACACCCGTTTGAAGAAAAAACAGTTATCTGCATTAGTTGGAGTATCAGATACCACCATTTTGCGAATCCTACATGACCACCTGGGTATGACAAAAGTCAGTGCAAGATGGGTACCGAGAATGCTCACGCCGCTTCAAAAACAGCAGCGCGTCGAAGCGTCAAAACATTTTTTGGAGTTGTGTGGCGACGATCCTGGACCGATTTTGGAGCGAATTGTTACCGGCGATGAAACATGGGTTCATCACTTTGAGCCTGAGTCCAAACAAGAGTCCATGCAATGGCATAAAAATGGGACACCACCGCCAAAGAAATTCAAAGTGTCGGAGTCGGCTGGAAAGTTGATGGCTACTGTTTTTTGGGATTGTGAGGGGATAATACTGATTGATTATAAAGAAAAGGGCAGGACCATAACCGGAGAATACTACGCAACAATACTAGAAAAATTAAAGAATGCCATCAAAGAAAAACGTCGGGGAAAATTGATCAAGGGCGTGTTGCTCTTGCAAGACAACGCGCCGGTTCACAAGAGCAAAGTTGCAATGGCTGCTCTACACACGCATGGCTTCGAATCACTAGTCCACCCACCCTATAGTCCAGATCTGGCCCCAAGTGATTTTTATTTGGATAGTCGTTGACTCGCAAGCGGTACGGACCACTACTACGTAACGCTCTGCAAGCTCCCGAAGTATTTAATTGTAAATACACACGGAACTGCGCCCGCGCAAGCCTGCGCGGCGGTTGACGTCCTTACACAAGTTCGCCAGGGGAAAGGACAAATTCCAAACCTGTCTCACGCCCGGTCAGCCACCAGCGGCTAGCCCCGGGTTGTGGGACGCGGCGAGGAACGCGTCCTGCCCCCTCGGTCACCGTACGTCAACTCCAACCGAGGACATTCAGGATATTGTATATCCACTCACCATGGAAGCAAGGAGTACCCCCCCGGACCCCCCTGCCCCCGAGGAAGCGACGGCGAGAACGTACTTAGAACATGATGTTACCATGTTCATCCGGTTACAGGAGACCGGTACGCTCTCGCCGCCGATGCTACGAGGAATGGCGATGTGGCTGCGCATCCGCGACCGCATCCTTCAGGGCCTGGTCCCATCAGTGCAAGACATCGCCGCTCTCAACGCAGCCATAGAAGGCAAACTGGAGCTGCCCCCGTCGAACTTCACACCCACTCAGAAGAGAGGAAGACCTCCCTCAAACTCGCCACCCTCTCCAGCAGCAGAAAAGAAAAGAAGGTCCCGCTCCATGAGCACACCAAGGGAAACTGAACCCACCCTGGAGTCGGGAACGCCGAAACGCCTCTCATACTCCAAGGCAGTATCCAGTCTGCCAACACCGAAACCCCAAAGACAGCCCCGGAGGGTGATTGCAACCGCCCCCCCCCTGTCTGCGCCCCAACCGCAGCCTCCAGCTCCGCCGTCTCCAGCAACAACATACAAGACGCTGGCGTCCCCACAACACCAGGACACCCCGGCCGCCCCGGCCGCAACATCATCAGCACCAGCTGCCGAACAAGCAGCAGCAGAGTCAAGCAAACCAAAATACCCCCCTCTGGTCGTGGAAAGGCTACCCAGATGGTCCACCCACTTCAGAGAACTGGCGAGCAGATTGGGCCGCCCACCCAGCGCGCGCCCCCTCGGCGAAGGGGTAAAGTTCACCCCCCAGGACGCACAAGAGTACCGCCTCATCCAGGCCTACCTGACGGAGCTGGAAAAGGAAACCACGTTAAACTGGTTCTCCTACTCCTTACCAGAGGACCGAGCCCTGAAAGTGGCCATACGCGGCCTCCCGGCGGACACGGAAATCACCGAAATAGAGGACGCCCTACGGGAACTAGAATTTGAGCCAGAGACAGTGAGACACATCCGGGCGCGCTCGGGCCGCCCGGGGTGCATATTCTTTGCCGCCCTCAAAAGAACAAGCAACTGTCTTAAAATCTACGAAGTGCAGGAACTCCTAATGATGCCTGGCATCAAGATCGAGGCTTGGAGAGGCAAGAAGGGCCCCTCTCAATGCCACAAGTGCCAAGCATTCAGGCACAGCAGCGTGAACTGCCATCGACAACTAGCTTGTGTCATCTGCGGCGGTCAACATTACGCACAGGACTGCCCACGCCCCAAGGACGCCCCTCCGACCTGCGTAAACTGCGGAGGTCCCCATACAGCAAACAACGTGGCATGCCCTGTCTTCCGCAGAGAGTCACGGAACAAGCGAGCAGGGACAATCGCCAGGACAGGCCCACCCAGGACCCTCGAACCGAGGGCGGAAGTCTTAGAAACAGCCCAGGCCTCTCTGATGGCCCCTGCCAACGAACCTCCCCAGGCTCCCTCACAGCCTGCAACCAAGGAGAAGGAGACCAAGAAGAGCAAAAAGAGGAGAAAAAAGTCACAACCAGCGGACCAGCCAGCCCAGGTCGCCGCTGCCCCCCGAACTTCAGCCCCCACTAAGGCGGGTACGACATGCGACGTAGCCACTGCGGTCTGCATAGTCAAGGACCTCTTGGAGGCCATACAAGGTGGAGGCGATCCAGCCGCTGCCGCTCTCGGAGGAATAATCAAATTATTCCAACAAAATGGATAAGCTAAGAATAGTGCACTGGAACGCCAACTCCCTCACGGGAAAAAGAAGACTTCTAATCCAGTTTCTTCGCGACCATCAAGTCGACGTCATGCTGATTAGCGAGTCCAGACTCCGTGAGGGAGCTCCCTTCAACATACCAAACTACACCTGCTATCGCAAAGATGAAGTCAACGACACCGGCCAGGTGTACAGAGGACTCCTGGTGTTGGTGCGCAGAGGCGTGATACACCAGGGGATCCCACACAGACAGCTTACAACTATGTATGCCATTGGAATACAACTCCGAGCAGCCGAAGAAGAACTGCAAATATACGCAGCGTACAGCCCTCCTAATCAAGGTCTCAACCCCGGAGAAATTTGGAGCCTTCTTCAGTCACCCTTCCCTGTGATGATTGCTGGGGATTTAAATGCAAAACACACCAACTGGAACTCCAGAGTGACCAATGCTCGCGGCCGTAGATTGTACCAAAGCTCCACGGACCATGACTATGAGGTGGTGGGGCCGGACGAATTAACCCACCACGGACGGCATGGGGAGGACGTCCTGGACATATTAGTCTACAAAGGACTGCGAGCACAGCCCGCCCAGACAGTCCTGCCAGACCTGCCGTCAGACCACAGACCGGTGCTCATTATAGTCGAAAATCCTCCAGCAAGAATTGGCCTACCGAGACCCAGGAGACACATAAACTGGTCCGCTTACAAGGACCAAGTCAGGAAAACTATCCACCCTTCAGCCACCCCCTCCACATGGCAAGAGGTGGACGAAAGAGCAGCAGACCTCTCTCGCTGCTTCAGCAGCGCCATGGACATCGCCTCTCACACCGTTGAGGCAAGAAGCAGACTTCCCCAGCTTCCTGCCAAAATACGAGCACTCATAGCCGAGAAACGAGCACTACGAAAACAATGGCAACGCACCCGCTGCCCAACGCTGAAGACGGAGCTAAACAGACTGGTAGCAAAAACCAAGTTGGCCTTAACCTCCCTCGCCTCGGAGTCCTGGGAACGGCATCTCATGAGCGTGGAGGAACAACTTCCTTCCCTACATCGCCTATGCCGCCAACTATCCACAAGCCAAACACCTACACGCCCATTATTTGGAGAAGACGGCCTCCCTCGTTACGTGGCGGCGGATCGAGCTGAAATCCTGGCAGACCACCTTGAAGTCCAGTTCACACCCAACCCACCGGAGAATGCGCAACATGAGCAACAGGTGGAGAGAGATCTCATCGAATGCCTAAACAGACCTGTACCTTCGGACGAGGAACAACCCTTTTTCTCGCCGGGCAAGGTGCAGCGCACACTGCGCAGCCTGAAACCCAGGAAAGCCCCAGGAGAAGATGGCGTCACCAACGCTGCGTTACACCACCTGCCACCAAAAGCAGTAGCGGCGGTCACAGGCCTGTTCAACGGCATCTTGCGGACCGGACACTTCCCCTCCTCCTGGAAGAAGGGCATCGTGGTTGCGCTGCCCAAACCAGGCAAGGATCCCCGAAGACCGTCCAGCTACAGGCCCATCACACTGCTCTGCACCCTCTCCAAGGCGTTCGAGAAGCTCCTGCTGCAATTAATAACGCCTCATCTGCACCTGAGACCAGAACAGTTCGGATTCAGAGGGGACCATTCGACTACCCTGCAGATCGCGAAGCTCCTGCACCACATCATCACCTGCGAAGACAAAAAGGAGACCACGGCAGCGGTCTTCTTAGATATAGAGAAGGCCTTCGACAGAGTGTGGCACAGCGGCCTGCTCCACAAGCTGTCGGAGACCACCCTGCCACAGCGCCTGCTCCAACTGATCGCCTCCTTCCTGGAGCACAGGTGTTTCGCGGTCCGTATAGAAGGGTCCACCTCATCGTGGAGACCCATCAAGGCGGGGGTACCGCAGGGAAGCTGCCTCTCGCCCGTGCTATACGCCCTGTACACAAACGACATCCCATGCATCGGTCAGGCTCATCTGGCCCTCTATGCTGACGACGCCGCATACTACGCAGCATCATACAAACCGGCCTACGCCGCTAAAAGACTCCAACCATCACTGGACGCTCTCCCCGAGTGGTTGGCCAGATGGAGGCTGACCGTTAACGTCAGAAAATCACAGGCTATAGTCACGGGCAGGAAACTCCAGCCCCCTCCGCTCCGGCTCTGCGGCCGCGCCTTGGAGTGGCAACAACACGCGACATATCTGGGAATAATAATCGACCGCAATCTGTCTATGAGGCACCACATAGATCAGGCTATCGGTCGGGTCAGGAACACAAGACGACTCCTACGCCCGGTACTCCAGTCCTCCCTGCCTTTGAAGATCAAACTCGGGATCTACAAAACTTATGTAAGATCCCGACTCACGTACGCAGCCCCTGCATGGTACAGCTGCCACTCAAAAAAGAAAACTACAAGCACAAGAAAACCTAGCCCTCAGAACCATCGTAGGGGCCCCACGGTACGTGAGAAACGCCACGATCCGAAGGGACCTGAGGATGGAGTGCCTGGAGGAGTTTGTCTGTCGTCTGACCCAGGCCATGTTCCAGAGAGCCGACGCCTCAAGACACGCGCATATACGCGGCATCGCCCCGCTCCACGCGCGCCCACCAGATCGTCGTGCAAGGCCACTCCCCAGAGAAACCATCGCCGACCTCGCAGTTGGCGACACCACTACATGAACAGGGGCCCAACCCCCCTTAAACCCAAAGACCTGGTCACGGTCGTGACCAGCGCAGTTTCCACTGCAGAGGGAAAGAATCCCTGAAGCAGCCTCCCCGCACCCCCTTCGGGGGTGCGAGAAGAAGAAGGATGTGTGTGATTTTTATTTGTTCCCCAATTTAAAAAAAGACTTAAGGGGAAGGAAATTTTCCGACGACAATGAGGTAAAGGAGGCAATTTTGGCTCATTTTGAGGGAAAAGATAAAAAATATTTTTACGATGGTTTAGAAAAATTAATTCATAGATCTAATAAATGTATTCAGCTTAAGGGTGATTATATTGAAAAGGAAAAATAAATTTACTGTTTCATTTTTACTAAAACCCTTTCATTCCACGAACTTTTGGACCTCCCCTCGTATCTGGAACGGTGATAGCTAGAGGGCTGAACCTTTCAGTTTGTATATATGAGTATTTGTTGTTGTAGGATAACAACAAATACTTATCATCGTCACTATCCTCCCCATACCCCATTATTCTCTTGTAGTGAGCTAAAAATTCGTAATAAAGTCTGTCGGGCATGTATGACCAGATGTATGAGTGTGGTTATAGCCAAGGACGTATGGTTGGATCGTAGCAGATGGCGCTCTATAGTCTCTGCCTACCCCCATGGAAAAAGGTGTGATGTTATGATGATGATGAGCTAAAAATATAACTTTTCTTATTTTATTATTATAAAAACATTTTTTTTAAATAAATAAAAATTGCAGAAGCATTATTACCAAAATAAATTCCTCCCGTAAAAAGTATGCTATAACGAAATGAAACCACTAAAAAGCGGACATTGTTTTCCGTAGCAGACGCCATATATATTTATAGAGCCAGTCGCAAAGTTAATTAACACAAAATTCATTTACATTCGTTTCCCGAGCGATGTCTATATGCAGTTTTGTTGGTGTACCGGTGTGCAGTAATTATATTAACTTGTAGTTGTTTGAAATTTCACTATAAATAAAATTCGTTAATAAAATAGCCGTTTCGGAGGAGTATGGTAACTAACACTGTGACACGAGAATTTTATATACATACTAGCTGACCCGGCAAACGTTGTTTTGTCATACTAAAAAAAAAAGGTTGAAAAATAGATGTTGGCCGATTCTCAGACCTACTGAATATGTGTGTAAAATTTGAGAAGAATCGGTCAAGCCGTTTCGGAGGAGTACGATAACTAACACTGTGACACGTGAATTTTATATATTAGATACCGATATGACAATGCAATAATTTAAGAAATATTAACGATGTCCAAGCCAGTTTGCTATTATTTGAACTAAGCAAATAATTACAATATTCAAAGCATTAAAAAATACAAAATATCATATATCACTCTTCTGTTTTAGTTTCTTCATATACTTCTTCACATATTATTTTTGATACGTAACCAATTTATATTCTACGTTTGGCCTACTGGCCCTCATTGACCCAGAAAGGCTTACACTATTATAGGCCAGGGATATGCTCGTTATGTAGTATTTCCATATTAGAAGGCTTATGTAAAACGAATATTTTAGGATTGCGTAAAAAACCTCATGAAATAAAAATAACAAAATGTAGTTAACACAGATATGAGGTAACCATCTTAAATAACACTAATGAACTGGACCCCAAATAATGGGATAAAGACAAGATGATGATGAATATTTAAATAAAATAATAAATAAATATTCATGTACATTTCACACAACGTCCTCTGGTCCCAAGCTAAGCTTATATTGCTTGTGTTATGGGTACCAGAATACGGATAGAATACATATACTACTTTTTTTTGTAAATACATACTTATAATACATAGAAAACACCCAGACGTAGTACAAACATTTGTATGACATTTATGAATATCACACAAATGATTGTCCCAAGCGGGAATCGAACCCGCAACCTTGTGAACGGCAGTCCAGTACATGAACCACTACGCCACGAAGCCCGTCAAATATATCACATATATATTTATATGTATATTTGGAGTTAGCATCAACTAATATAGAAAACTAAAATTTTTAACTCTCTAGCTATCACCGTTCCAGGTACCAGGTTCTAACAACGTTTTACCTTTTGGTTCGGAAACCTAATAACTAAAGATCGTAGCAGACAACATTCTATAGATACTACTTTATCCATGGGATAAAGGCGTTATGTATTTATGCATTCCAAGTTAAAAAGTATGTCACGGTACATAGCTCGCGCTCATTTCTTTCAATATAAGGAGCAAATCACTAAATTTTAATACACGTTCCAATCTCTCCGACATAAGTACATTTTTTACCTTTGCTGCCACCTGTCGTACGCTAAATATAAAAGGCGATACAATAAAAGAAACCCTGACGTGTAATTCTATTAAATGTTGTGTTCGACGGGAGCTCTCTACATTCTCTATATAGAATAATATCTTAGATATTATTCTATATTGCTCATGACTACGTAAGCAAGGTGTTAAGTTTTTTTTTGTTTTTGCAACATTTTTCAATAATGCTTCGCCCCTATTTGTCGCAGCGTGATGTTATAATATAGCCTTCCTCAATAAATGTATTATTCAACACTGAAAGATTTTTTAAATTCGAACCAATGGTTTCTGATATTATTTACTCTTCAGCTTTATAAATAATGTTATTATATTCGATTTATCTACTTAGTTTAAAAACTAACAAACACGCTGAAATATCCTGAATATTTTTTAAATGATTGCATTGTCTTTGTCATCAATACTCAATTCTATGCTACCTACTTACAAAACGTTGACAGTTTATGTTGTCAGAGACATAAGTTTCTGTTGTCACATGTTGTCAAAATCGTAGTAAACAATTATTATAATTTTACCTGATTCTATAAACAAAGCGTTTTTATGTGAAATTATCTGATTGTATATGAAAGGCATACGTAGAAACACAATAATATAGGTGAGTCTACTCATATACAATTAAACTATTACGGGTATAATTAAAAATACAAGTGTGGTCATAGTGATACTTCAACATGCTATTCTAGTAATTCTGATCAAGGAATTGGGATTATTCTTTTAAATTATTGCATTGTCATCGGTCCTTGTTAGGTGTGCAAAATTTCAGATCAATCCGTCTATTGCAAGTGGCTGAAAATCGCTTTCAAATATTCCGTTACACAGATTAATACATTGATAGTTACATACCAAACTTATAAAAGCGTGTTAAAAACATTTCAATGTCAATGAAGCCAATTCTGATGTTTCAAAAACTTAACCAAAACGAAAACAACTATAGTGTATTTTAATTAATTAGCTACTACGTTATACACATTTATACTAATTAAAATCTTTAGTTAATAAAACACAGTCTGTATAATATGAAAGTTCAGTTAATATTACCGACATTTGTATTATTGACACTATCAATATCCATATTTTAATTAGGTTTAGTTGTGCACCTAGAATTGGTACCAATATCAGTGGGCCTACATCAATATTATCGTATATCATCGCCGACACGTACATATTAACACAGCCAGTAGGCACAGAAAATGAAGAATTAGGGATACTTTTCCTATTTACTCAAAATCTACTAAATATATTTTAATTCTGATTTACGTGTTTCTATATATAATAGTTACTTATGTTTTTAAAGTTATTTCATTAGTTAATACGCGATAATAGACCGACAAATGAAAAAAATAAAAAATGAGAGAGGTTGTTTCGCTAAGATTTTCTATCGAGAAAACTTTTTTCAATCGTGTTTCTGAGTTTATGCGATCCTAGATCATATATTGAAAAAACATATACATACTTAAAAATTAGAGCTCTAGCCATTCAATCTAAAGAAACAATGAAAACTTCGTACGTAGAAAAATGCACGAAGCTATTTTGGTATCCTCTTAACTTTAGGTGCAGAGAACACAAGTAGGTACATATTCTATTAATTCATATAAAAACTATCCTTACTAATTAAAAGTGCGAAATCCGGATGATAATAATAATAAATATTCAGGACATTTCACACAACGTCCTCTGGTCCCAAAGTAAGCTATATTTCTATGCTTGTATTATGGGTACCAGATACGTATAGACTACATATAATACTTTTCTTTTGTAAATACATACTTATCAGCGGCGTGCACTGGTATTTAACTTAGGGTAGGCAGTCACAAAAACTTTTTCTTTTATAGATTTTTAGCATAGCCACGCGACGGATCTCTAAGTCAGAAACCATGCCAACAGAACAAATTTAAATCTGAATATCCCGAATCAGTCCACACTGTACTAGAATTACTAAACAATAACTACGTACGTACATACGTACGTACATGTACGTATGTACATACGTTTCATAACTTTTAACATGAAATTTTCGAGTTACATTGGTGCCTATTCTATGTGCAGACCTAAACTTAACTTAACTAAAAAATGAAAATTGATAGCGTCAATAACACAATTCGGCAATGTTAACAGAACTTTTTTTATATAAAAACTGTTTATTATAATAATAGTCAAGTGCGAGTCGGACTCGCGCACGAAGGGTTCCGTACCATTATCTATGCAACATAAGGCAACGTTATTAGTATCGAGCAAGAAACGGTAAAAAAATCATGTTTGTTGTATGGGAGCCCCCCTTAAATATTTATTTTATTTTATTTTTAGTATTTGTTGTTATAGCGGCAATAGAAATACATCATCTGTGAAAATTTCAACTCTCTAGCTATCGCCGTTCTTGAGATACAGCCTGGTGACAGACGGACGGACGGACGGACGGACGGACGGACGGACGGACAGCGAAGTCTCAGTAATAGGGTCCCGTTTTTACCCTTTGGGTACGGAACCCTAAAAATGAGAACAGAAGAGGACAGAGGAGAAAACATAACAATTCAAAATATAACTCGATTTTACTCTTAAAACTGTGATATGTATGCTATATGTATACTTAATTATAAAGCACAAATCATCTAGTTTATCTTGGTGTATAATAATATTAATAATCTATGAACTCATAAATAAAACTAAACTACTTACGACAATCCGCTGGAACTTCAAAACCACTTGTTTACTAAACACAAAGCCTAAAGTGGACTGAAGATAAAAACTGCCATCTAGTGATTATGGATTGTGAAGTAATTCATCAGCTATCTATTACACAACTTATAGACGCAAAAAGTAACGCAATTTGTCCATAGATGTCGGTTTTATAAAATATGTCGCTATGGATATAAAAGTATCCTTGGACGTAAATTGGCCTTTTTTTTGGATATCAAAGTATCCTTGAACGTGTGAATGGTTAAGTTTAGTTCTGCACATAGAATAGGCACCATTACCTACCTTTTTGCTGGCTTAGTTGTTGAACTTGTTATTTTTAATTTTTAACAAACACACACTATCAACACACATTTCACAATCAAATAACATTTTAAAATCAACAAACGAAAATCCATACAATTATTAAATTAAAGAAACTCAATATTAAACAGTTCAATGAATCACACGAAAAAATAAAATGGCCTCCGTCGAACCAAAATATTTCTGCTATTTAAATAAATAAAACCTTACTAAACAAAAATGCATACGTGATTTATTAGACTTCCGACTATTATATTTATTCGGATTATAATAGGTAACGAACGAACGCCGAATACTCGCGGAAAATTCCGATCGCAAAAGCATGCCGCATGACATGCAGTACAAGGCGTCTTCAATATGCAAGCCTGTGTGCGTTTGCGAACTGTGCACGGACACCAAAATTTCTACACACATATGAACTCATGGCAGGCGGGCGGCGTGGAGCTTGCTAGCTACGCTAATATTATTCCTTCGCCAAACGCCTGGCAAAAAGCAATTTGCAAGCACATATTGGTGCTACTTATGAATTATTAGGCGTTTTTAAGTTATAATATTTTGTTTAATTAATAGTAAATAAATGAATAAAGTCATCTAAAACATACGAACGTTTTATTAAAATATCTGTGAATGGCAAGTAAAGCAGTGCTTTTCTGCTTGTATAGAGCGCACGCCCATGATACTTATAATACATAGAAAACACCCAGACGCAGTACAAACATTTGAATGACATTTATGGATATCACCCAAATGATTGTCCCAAGCGGGAATCGAACCCGCGACCTCGTGATCGGCAGTCCATTACATAAACCACTCCACCACGAAGCCCGTCGATGATGACACAATAATAATTTTGACCAGCTTAAGTGTTAAGGTGCGGAACGAAACAATAGCGCGATTTAAAAAATGTACAACGCCATCTATCGAGCAGAAGAGTAAACCTCTGTTTGTTAAGGATTGATTTCTAAAAACGCGTGCGAAGTCGCGGGCAACAGCCAGTATTAAATAAATATGTAATTAAAATTACATTAAAATTACAAGGTTATTTGTATTTGTATTCACAACAACTGTATCGTGAAAGCAATTGAAACTATTAGCATTATTACATTCGATGACCATGAATTAAATATGGGAGCTGATTAAATTGATTCACGGTCTTAATACATATAGAGCCTGTATAACATTAGTTTTGACACAAATTAAAACTAATATTGGGATTTCGCTAGTATATATTTTTTTTTTTTTTTTTTTTTTTTTTTTTTTTTTTTTTTTTTTTTTTTTTTTTAAATCTGCAATCAGTCCACGGACTTTAATCAGATCTGTTCAATGTGATTGGGCATTCAGACGAGTCAAAAACCAATGTCTTGACTTTCCTTAGTCATGGAGCACATTGGCTCTTTTTAGTCTGTTAACTGGATTCCTTATTAGAAGAGCACTTGTTAAGGGATTTGGATGTTTCAATAATCTCACGGAGTATTTCTCTTTGTATTCTTGGGTTTCCTCCACCACAGTCTTTAAACCTAAGTACTCGTGTATTTCATTGTTACGAGTGAACCAGGCCGCACCACTTATGGTTCTCAGCATAATATTTTGTGCTCTTTGGAGGAATTGGATGTTAGAATTGCTTGCTGAGGACCACAGTTGGATACCGTACGTCCATATCGGCTTAATAACTAGGTTATAGACTTTAAGTTTATTGCTTAAGGATAAGGTTGATTGCTTCCCAAGCAGCCATAGAAGATTTTTAAATCGGAAGTTCATTGCATCACGCTTATGCTTTATGTGGTCTTTCCATGTCATACGTTGGTCTAAGTAGAATCCCAGGTATTTCACGCATGAGGTCTGTGGAAGTGGGTCGGGGCCCAAGTTTACAGTAGGGCACAACTTTCTTCTTAATGTAAATGTTATTTGTTGTGATTTCGGGGCACTTGCTCTAACTCTCCATTTGTGAAACCAACCATCCATTAGATTAAGCTGATTTTGAAGTAGATTGCTGGCCTCATCTGGCTAGTATATATGCGTTAATTTGTGTCAGTTTATATTATGTACCAACTTTAAATTTCATATTTTAGGCAATAGCACTTAGGAAGAATGTAAGCTACAGCTTACCTTTAAGAAAAAAAAGTTTTAAAATTAGATCTCTCGGAGATTACCCCTTCCATCCATCCATCAGCCTTTCTGTGTCCACTGATGGACATAGGTCTCCCCCATAGAACGTCTAAAACGCGCGGTCTCGCGCCGCCTACATCCAATAGCCCCGCCACGTCCCCCTAGATACATATTACAAATAATGCTACTTTATAACATGTATTAGTATTGAGTACAATTGGTTTGTAAGTGTGTTTGTAACCCAACTATTAAATTAATAATCCTTGAAGGACAATAAAATTGGACTCGAAGAATTGAGGAGGGTTTTTCAAAGCCGTCATTGAAATCAACCAAAGGGACGGAATACACTAAATAAAAAGAGATCCCTTGGTCAGCGTGGAAAAGGCCCATGCACAATAAATGGAACGAACATGAGCAAAAAGCTAAAAGAATTCAAAGAAATACAAGACAAATTGTTGTTTTTTTTGGACCGAATGTTTCCTATTACTTTGATGTGTTGTGTATGCAAGTAATAGTCGCAAATAACCACTACTTTCATGTTATTTCAAAAGAATCCAGTCTTAATAGATCTCTATATAATTACGCAAAGTGCACTCTATATCAAAAACTTCCAAGTTTTACCTACAAAAATTGGCGCCATTTTTAAAAAACTTTCAAATTTATATTGGTTCTGATTCGTAACATTCAAAATTTAAAAAGTTTGAGCATTTTATTTTTAAATTATCTATACCTACTTAAGGATTTCTACATTATAGAAAAAGTTAAATATAACGCCTCTGCGTATACGTATAACCTAGACAGATCACTTTGTTGCTTTTTCAGTCGTAATTTTTATAGGCACTAAAAACTATGGGATTGATCTAAATAAAAAGTAAAACGATGTATTTCAACGTCGTGACCCAGTAAAGAAGCCATGCTACTATTTACAACCAAACTATTGTTTTCCACGACATAGTTTTTTAAGTGATAGAGCTTTTAAAAGTAGTACAATGTCAGACCAATATCACCAAGACTTATAAGGTATTTTGCTTATTCTCTAACGCCGGAAAACGAACTAAACAAAAATAAAACAAATAAGGGGACTTTTCACATCTTAATTGTAGCTTCTTACCTAAAAAAAGGCTATATAATATTCTCTAACACTTAAGTACTTAACTTTTAAAATTAAAACTTTTTTTTATGATTTCAGACGAGTAGGTATTGTTTTAAATCTACTTAGGGCGTATCTGAGACTTTTCAGCCCTTGTAAAACTGAACTGTCAATGCCACAACTGATCACAAATGACACCTTACAGGTCCGTTCTACTCGTGACCATGACAGAACACTTCAGTTTTCACCTTTTACCTACACTTTTATTTAGCAAGTTCACACCGGAAATTTGCAAAATCGTACAAAGCAACAATGTTATTTTTACATAAAATGACATTGATCCAGGTAAGAAACCCTCAAAACCGAGCTAAATGTATCTTCATAAGTATAGGCACAGTAAGAAGGGCTCGGCCGCGTTATTTATGGTCCATTGGTCTGTTCATCCCTTCCTGAGTGAGGTCATCACGAGACATTATCCCTCCAAACCCTCCCACACAGATATTAGACATCTCGCCGATGTTGCAAACTCATAATAATATAACCTTTTTGTAACTGATTTATTTATTAGATTAAAGTTTTTTTTTTCTTTAGTAACGGGAAAATGAAAATGATAGGTAGCGAAATATTAAATTCCAATTTACACTAAGTTATCGTGCCCAAAATTAAAACTTAACTCTTGTGCCCGTCAGTATTAATGATTTAACTGAATAGAAATACTCCCTAGCATTGTTTGTGTTAACCTCTAATGAAGCTAGCGTAATAAATAGCTATAATGATAAGCGAGTAATCAATAATTACTGTCAGTGATTTAATGTTGCCACAAATCGGAAACATGGACATACGCCAGAGTCCAGCTGGGAAACCTTCAAATTTAAACGGGTATGATCGTGTGATATTCCTACCTATTTCACCATTATTTTAGACCTATTCAAAGCCTAATTTCAAGTCTAATTTCCAAGCTCGTTTAAGACAATAAACTTAGTTACTTATGTAACACATAACAAAGTTCAGATTAACTATGAAAACAAAGGATCAGGTACATTATCTTTAATTAAATCACCTCTCGTAAACAGAGTTTCAATTATGGCGCAGTATTAACTCCGTAAGTTAAACTTATTTATGCAATGAAAACTAACTGGGTTATGTAAGATACAGTTTTTTAACAACCATTCAATATGTGAATGCAATACTAACCAGTATATTAGGTTATCAATATTACGGTCGGAACCACCACATCGCTTACATGTTTTCTTTTTTCCCTTTTATTATTAAGTAAGAAGAAAATTTTAACTTACCGATTCGCCCTAGCTAGCTAGCTATTATAATAATAATAATAACAAATATTCAGGACATTTCACACAACGTCCTCTGGTCCCAAAGTAAGCTATATTTCTATGCTTGTATTATGGGTACCAGATACGGCCAGACTACATATACTACTTTTCTTTTGTAAATACATACTTATAATACATAGAAAACACCCAGACGCAGTACAAACATTTGTATGACATTTATGGATATCACACAAATGATTGTCCCAAGAGGGAATCGAACCCGCGACCTCGTGATCGGCAGTCCATTACATAAACCACTCCACCACGAAGCCCGTCATGTCACATTATGCATGGCCCAAGCAAATGCCATTATGCCTAACACTTTGTTATATAAGTGAGTATTAAAAATATTTACCATGGAAAATAAGATTTTATTTTACATCTGGATACTCGCTAAGTAATGAAATCCATAATTTGATTATAAATAAAACACGGAAAATTTCCAAATCGCAGCTATAAAAGGAAATCAACTATTGGACTATTGTCGTAAAAGCGAAGGAAAAATATTGATGACCAGAGTACGACTACTAGGCCCTTTAGCATCATCCCCCCTTGATGTGGCGGGACGGGAATAGGGCTCGAGAGAAATTGGATTCACTGTGGTTGTGTTTTTGATATTTTATGATTGAACATTTTATTTCTTTTTGATATGTTCGAGAATTAATATTTTAGTGAAACTAGAGTAGATTGATAGTCATGAATTAATGCGGCTTTTTATCCTAAAGCAAGGGTTGGGTACCCTGGTTGCGTAGTTGGTACGGTAGCGACACTGAGTTCCTTGCATGAAATCCAGGGTTCGATTTCCAGATTAAACGAACTGTAGAGCAATAAATAAATAGTTAACTTGTTATGTATTGTTTTTGTATGTATTTACGTAAAATAATATGTTCTTTCAAAAACAGAGTATTGCATCTGCAACAGAACTGTACTTATCACGTAAATATAATTATGTTCTAAGTGAAAATCGAACACGTGACTTCCATAATGAGAGAGAAACCCGCCAAACAGATTGAACATAAAAAGGCAGCTATAGTTATATACCGGAAAAACCATTGACATTATTTTAACGTACCCTCCGTTAGGGATATTCAAATAGGGACATACGCCCATTTGACCGGGTTGAAAGTTACGTTCAGATTTTACAAATAAACACACGGACCATAGACAAAAATCGTTCATTTTTTGCTTCAGTTGGCGAATAGCTCGCATCATTAACTCTAGGCAAAAAAAAATACACGTAGACCCTTTTTAAAAAGCGCGTGCCTAATAATTTCGTTCGTGACATCATCAGCAAAACTGCTTTTTATGCATTCGATAACAACAAACGATTATACTAACATAATGTACTAGCTATAGGCCCTAGTTTCACATGGGGATCATTATTAAGAAGATATTAAAGCCCGTTCTTAGAAGGCATTCCTTTATTTAGTGTGCTTTCATACAAAACTGAACGGGTTTCAATACAGCATATATGTATGCTATAGAGATATTATCATGGTAATACCAAAAAGCAATAATTACGTATTGGCATCTCAATTTAGAATCATACCAATCAGTCTATTGCAGATAAAAGCGAAACAAAATAAGTAGGTACAAAATACATTTATGAGCATAAAATTTATATTGAAAGCACATCATATCTCTTAACCTACGAACAATCATTTGGCAGCGGACCGAGAACTCCACTAAGCCGATAATTTATGAAGTCATCAAAGTTCACGTCAAAACTTCCATGTTCAAAGGCAACATTGACGAGAATTATTGTTGGTGAACGTGTAAACACTACGTGGAATATTCTAGAACGGCTCTCGAGGGAATCTAATAGCAGATTGCATTTTATATTCAAATGGGACGCAATTGCTTCTGCCTCAGTGTAGTTTGACCCAATATATGATGAATTTTCTTGGATGTACGTAGTTTATCGATGTTTATGTTATTGTTAAATATTTGTTTAATCATCTTTATATACAGGGTGTCCCAAAAGTCAACGTCCAACCGAAAACCCAAGCTAGGCCTAGTTGTGGGGGCTCTCAAAAAAAAAGAAAAAAAAATCTATCTCATGTAGTTTCGAAATGACAGCCATTTTTCTTAAATTGACACCCTGTGACGAGTTTACGACTACTGGGGCTACAAATGAGCTCTTTTATAATTTTATTTTTGTGTGGAGTAGTCTTAAGTGATGCTCCTACAAATTCCAATTCATCATTTGCACACAACTTCATTGGAATTTCAGAAAATATCCGTTTTATACCGAACCATGACGTGAAAATGACTACATCACTAAACTTTGACAGTCTGTACTGAAAAAAAAATCTACTATGCAATTTCGGCAAGTGCCCTTAAAAGTTGGCGCATTTAATGGGCTTTCCAAAATGGTATAATACTTACTAAATTATTTCTTAGACGACGAGAAAAAAAAAATTAAGAAAGTCGATATTTAGCTTATTATTAGTTAGTCATAAAACTTTCTCAAAATTATTCTAATATCATCTAGGCGTTCTGTAAGGTGTAATTAAAGAAAGAGACGAAGAAAAGTTAGAGCGGGATAGTGACGCTACTAAAAGAAAGAGACGAAGAAATGTTAGAGCGGGACGGAGAGTGACGCTACTTGGTGTCAGTGAATTTTTGGGATTGTTTAAATAAAAGTCAATTATTAAAAATCGAATGTTTATTTAAATCATATCAAATGTTCAAATTGCTTGCCATCAGCGCGTATGCACGCCCTACACCTTCTTAAAAACGATCGTGTAATCTGGCGGGCGAAACGTCTGGAATTGATGTGATCAGCGGCATCTTGAATTCTCTGACGCAGTTCCTCTAAATTTTCAATTGGTTTTTGGTAAACAATTTCTTTGACCGTTCCCCAATAAAAAAAATCAATAGGATTTAAATCCGGGGAACGGGGGGGCCACGTGATCTGACCGGATCGACCAATCCACCTATTTGGATATTCTTGATTAAGGAATTCTCTCACTGGGCGCGCATAGTGTGCCGGACAGCCATCTTGCTGGAACCACATGTCTCGATAAATGCTAAGTGGCACGTCTTCTAACAAATTGGGTAACTGATGTTGTAAAAAGTCCAAATAAGCTGCCCCATCGAGGTTTTCTGGCAGTTCAAAAGGCCCAATAATGGATCCATTTAAGATCCCAGTCCACATGTTTATTTTAAAGCGGTACTGTGACCTATCTTCGCGCATCAAATGTGGATTTTCGACGTGCCACTCGTGCAAATTATGCAAATTCATGTATCCGTCTTTTTTGAAGGTCGATTCATCAGTCCAAAGAATTTTACGCAAGAATTCTGGATCTGCTCTGTGCCTTTCGAGCATTGATTGACAAAATAAAATCCTGCTAGGATAATCACGGGGTAGCAAAGTTTGTACCCGTTGCATGTGGTACGGATGCAATTCGTTTCTCTTCAGTATCCGATGTGCTGTACTTTTAGGTACCCCCAGACTTTGCTCGATTCCACGTACTGAGATACTCCGGTTCTCTGCAATTGCATTTAGGACATCTTCTTCATAAGGCACGACGGTTCTTCCCACTCTAGTAGCTCGAGTAGGAAGTTGATTTTCTGATAATAAACGGTGCACATTTACAAAAACTCGATGATCTGGGTGACGCTCGGCATTCGGATATCTCTCACGGTAGAGTCGAGCTGCAGCTCTAGCATTGCACCTACATTCCCCATAAATAAGGTGCATGTTTGCATATTCCTCTGCAGAGTACAAGAAAGGCATTTTCTTACAAAAACAGTCCAGGAGAAAGCCAAGTTCGTCAGAAACGGTTCGAAAACAAATCCAAGTCACACGCAATCAAGTCCAGTAAACAGAGCCAAGGTTGTAAGCACGAAATAAATACAAACGAATACAAAAAGATGCGCAGTAAACGAAGGCACGAAACGTACTGATTTATTGTACGTATACCACGCTGTTGTATTAGCGTGCTATCTGTTTCACCCACACTAGCCAAAATGTCAATTTCGTCTCGCTCACACATTGTAGAAAGATTCACTGACACCAAGTAGCGTCACTCTCCGTCCCGCTCTAACATTTCTTCGTCTCTTTCTTTTAGTAGCGTCACTATCCCGCTCTAACTTTTCTTCGTCTCTTTCTTTAATTACACCTTACAGAACGCCTAGATGATATTAGAATAATTTTGAGAAAGTTTTATGACTAACTAATAATAAGCTAAATATCGACTTTCTTAATTTTTTTCTCGTCGTCTAAGAAATAATTTAGTAAGTATTATACCATTTTGGAAAGCCCATTAAATGCGCCAACTTTTAAGGGCACTTGCCGAAATTGCATAGTAGATTTTTTTTTCAGTACAGACTGTCAAAGTTTAGTGATGTAGTCATTTTCACGTCATGGTTCGGTATAAAACGGATATTTTCTGAAATTCCAATGAAGTTGTGTGCAAATGATGAATTGGAATTTGTAGGAGCATCACTTAAGACTACTCCACACAAAAATAAAATTACAAAAGAGCTCATTTGCAGCCCCAGTAGTCGTAAACTCGTCACAGGGTGTCAATTTAAGAAAAATGGCTGTCATTTCGAAACTACATGAGATAGATTTTTTTCTTTTTTTTTTGAGAGCCCCCACAACTAGGCCTAGCTTAGGTTTTCGGTTGGACGTTGACTTTTGGGACACCCTGTATATAAATCTTCTGTACGTGTGTTTGTAATTGAACTCCCCCTAAGCGGTTGGACCGATTTTGATGAAATTTGTTGTGTGTATTCAAGGGGGTTTGAGGATGGTTTAGATTCACAATTGGCTGGACCGATTTTGATGAAATTTTTTGTTGTTGATTTTTACACAGAATTGTATGGCAAAACAACGTTTGCCGGGGCAGCTAGTAATTTATCAGATGTAGCCCAATAAATGATAGATGAACTGATTGGCTCCGTGTGGTGACGGATTAAGAATACAAGTGTCACCACCCCATCTCCTTCAAAGGGTGGTGTAAAAGTCAGCTAACGGATATTGCACACAGATAACATTTTCTGTGAGAGACGGAAAACTCGAAAATAAACCCTGTGCCAACACGCCTGGTCAGCGCGGCACAGTAGACCATAATCCCTCCCAAAGTGGAGGAGGCCCGCGCCCAACAGTGGGACGTAAAAGGGCTGGAAAAGAAAACAAGGAACTGATTGGACTGTATCACGTTGTGGTATGTATGTGGTGTGTATCAAGATGTTATAAGATAGGTCTCCTTTTTTATATAAAGCTTACGAAAATATAGGCACCGTGTGTTGAACTGGCCGTAGTTTGCAAAGCTAAATGTAAAGAGGTTTTCTGAATGGATAGTATTTTCACAGTCTTGTCATGAAAAAGGAATACCAGAGGATTTAGGCAGCGTTTGGTCATTAACGCTGCCCTTATCCTATAAAATGCGTATTTTCAGAACTCTCATTTATATTAACCCCGCGTGAATGAGGTGAAAAATTATTACACTAACTGTGAGGTGGGTATGACATACCCAATATAGAATTGATGATTTTTATGACGAAAATGACTTAAAAAACTAATTAGGTACTGTATTATATAAATTATAATAATGGAAAGCAGGTAATATAGTTAAATAGCCCAGTTATAGTTATAAAAGTATTTATCTAATATATAAAATTCACGTGTCACAGTGTTAGTTACCGTACTCCTCCGAAACGGCTTGGCCGATTCTTCTCAAATTTTGCATACATATTCAGTAGGTCTGAGAATCGGCCAACATCTATTTTTCAAAATAATTTTTTTTTCAATTATGGCAAAACAACGTTTGCCGGGTCAGCTAGTATTTCTATAAAAACAAAGCAGACGTTTCCTTACGTAGAAACACGCACAAATCAACAATATTTAGAAACTATCAATTAATATATAAAAATTTTGGTAAATTGAGACCAATTGTGAACAAAAATAACAAAAAAAAAACCGACTTCACAAAAAGAAACTATTCCAAAACAAACTAACACGCACTAAAAAGAAAAAAATAATTGCGTATTTTTCTACAACTTAATAATCAACTTACTTTTTCTACTTATCAATAGGTACGATCTGTGTGTTTACCACGCAAGAAGGTAAGTATGTACCTATCCACTTCAAATCTAACTCAATACATACCTATGAATAACAAATAATGATCAAAATATTTTTAAGAGTTTTCCGAAGTAAAATGAAATAAAAAATATTATACTACTTAAAAGTCTATCAAATTATTACGATAATTATTACAATAATTGTAACTACATTTAGTTACAATTATTGTTATTTTTGGAGTCGGTGTCAGCCAAGGAAACACTACAATATACCTACCTATTAAAAATAATATGAGAATAATAAATACCTATTATTTTCAAATTAACTTTTATACTAACGACAATATACTGTGACAGAATAGCAATGCCACCGACCGGCTGACACCGACTCCAAAAATAACAATAATTGTAACTACATTATATTATCGTAATAATTTGATAGACTTTTATGTAGTATAATATTTTTTATTTCATTTTACTTCGGAAAACTCTTAAAAATATTTTGATCATTATTTGTTATTCATAGGTATGTATTGAGTTAGATTTGAAGTGGATAGGTACATAACTTACCTTCTTGCGTGGTAAACACATAGATCGTACCTATTGATAAGTAGAAAAAGTAAGTTGATTATTAAGTTGTAGAAGAATACGCAATTATTTTTTTCTTTTTAGTGCGTGTTAGTTTGTTTTGGAATAGTTTATTTTTGTGAAGTCGGTTTTTATTTTTGTTAAAATTTTTGTTTATTTTTTGATTTTTAGTGAATCTAAAGAACACTAAATTTTTTTTCTGAATATGGGTAGACCTACTAAACGGGCTGCTCATATGAGACAGCGCCGTTTAAATGAAACGGACGAAGTCAGGGAGAAACGTCTATCTCATCAGAGGCTAAATACTTCGAGGACAATTAAAAAGGAGACTTGCGATGAGCGTAAAGATAGACTTTCCAAAATGCGGCATTACATAAAAAGAGTTTTGAACCGAGAAAGTATCGAAAAACGTAGTCGCCGTCTCGGATTGATCAACGATCGTTTATCAAATGAGACGGAGGAACGTGCCCACCGACTGAGCGTAATTCACGATCGTCTATCCAAAGAGACAGAGGAGCAACGTGCAAACCGTCTCAGCTTGATCCGCGATCGCTTATCCCAAGATACGGAGGAGCAACGTGCCCACCGTCTCGGCTTAATTCACGATCGTCTATCTAATGAGACAGAAGAGCAACGTGCCCACCGTCTCGGCTTAATCCACGATCGTCTCTCTAATGAGACAGAGGAGCAACGTGCCCACCGTCTCGGCTTAATCCACGATCGTCTCTCTAATGAGACAGAGGAGCAACGTGCCCACCGTTTCGGCTTAATCCACGCTCGTCTATCTAATGAGACAGAGGAGCAGCGTGCCCACCGACTCGGAATGATTCACGATCGCTTATCAAACGAAACACCTGAAACTCGGTTACTTCGTCTTTATAGAATGCGACAAGTCAGTCATGTTTGTAGGAATATCGCAAATGAACAATCTTTTGAAGCGGCCATTAATATTTTCGTTGATGTACCATGTGCCGTTTGCAAAAGAACACTTTATCCACCACAGCGTTCCAATTTACGAGCGGATTTATATAGTACGCTATTACCTGAAGAACTGATTGCTTTAGGTACAATAACTACCTGCACTCGGTGTTACAATAATATTAGAAAAAAGAAAATTCCAGCAACTGCATATTGGAATAAAATGCTGCCAGCAGAAGTACCGCCTGAATTAGCCAATTTGACAAGAGCTGAAGAACGGTTTTTAAGTCGTATTACACCATTTTTAAAGATTGTTAAACTTAATAACCGTTTCAGTCAAAATTGGTGTAAAGGGCAGGTCATATTATTTGCAAAGGATGTTGTGGAAATAGCTGAACAGTTACCACTGACACCACATCAAGCTGGTTTAGTTTTGGTAGTGGAAAGTCTTGAGAACCTTTCATGTTCTAAAGAATTCCTCGTGGATATGCAAAGACTGAATCGAGCATTAACATGGTTACTTTCCAATAACCATCTTTACAGAGATGTTCAGGTGCATTTTGAAACTACCCTAAATATACCTCATTTAGTCCAAATAGCTGAAAATTCTATTTTTGAACAAGATTCAGAATCATCTTCGATACATTATGTTACTTTAAATGACAACAAGGCAATATTACGTGGATCATTTAATCAAGGTGATTTACGATTTAATTTATCCCGAGGTAAGCAATGTACTGGGATAGCGGCTGTTGCTTGTGCAGTATTCACTATATTAGATTCAAACAAGTGGTCCAAAAGCGATATCGATTACATTGTAATTATTGGCGATAAATACTACAATGATTGCATTACTGCTAGAGATAATCCTTAACCCGGCGAAGTAAACCCTGAGTACCTTGCTCATTATTATGTATGCCTACACATTTTAAGGATTTTCCTCAATTTTCTCAGGATTCCATCATCAGGTCTTGTTGCAACGATCATGGGACTATCTGTGAAGTCTACCCTTTTAAATAATTAAATAAATAAATCGAAATCGGTTGGCGTGATAATGTGCTAATTTTAGACTTATATGGTTTTCTCATGGGTGCTATTGTCAGAACTGGACGAAATTGAAATGGGACCACACGGGAAGCACCAGCTTTCAAATAAAAAAAGAATCATTAAAATCGCTTCGCCCAGTCAAAAGTTATGAGGTAACAAACATAAAAAAAAATAAAAAAAAATACAGACGAATTGAGAACCTCCTCTTTTTTTTGAAGTCGGTTAATTATAGCACACTTCTGCCTTATACAATTCACCTTCGAAATAACATAAAATCAACTTGTAACATTCTAATACATCGTCTTTTACTTAATCTCTAAAACTACTCTTTTCGACTACTTCTTTTCTTTGCGCAATTGTAGTTCAATTCGTCGCCGGCGCAGCACTGCTACTGGCACGTCAAACAACTCCCCACACCACCCTCTCCAGCTACCGAGACAGCCGAATTCCAGAAATCGCGCAATTAAGCAATATTGTAGTTTTTATAAATGGGTGGGTATGAGATACCCGACCTCACTCACGCCGGGTTAAGACTAGCTGTCCCGGCAAACGTTGTTTTGCCATACTTAAAAAAATAAGGTTTGAAAAATAGATGTTGGCCGATTCTCAGACCTACTGAATACGAATGTAAAATTTAATAAAAATCGTTCAAGCCGTTTCGGAGGAGTACGGTAACTAACACTGTGACACGTGAATTTTATATATAAGATAATTCTATGTTAGATTCTACATTACGTACAAAATCTGCGTAACAAAATTAATTTTAAATTACCGATAGAAATTGTTACAACCGATTTTATATTTCAATAACATAAACAATTTAAACAAAGTTACAATAACAATCTCTTAGCGTAAGGGATGCGACCCTTAAACTTGCGATATTTCCTCTCAACACCGAAAATCCAATAATACTGAGAGGTTAACGGCGACCATTAGCGATTTTTTGTTAGCAAAGGTGACCTGGCGCCATCTGTCTTATAACTGCTGTACTTATTGTATAAATAATTCTGGCAGTAACGACATTTCGTTCAACTTTGTACACACCTCCAGTAAGTACGAGAAATAAATACGTTATCGCACCTTATTTGTAACCTCTTTTTTATTTTTTGCGTCTGGGTGTTTTCTATGTATTATAAGTATGTATTTACAAAAGAAAAGTAGTATATGTAGTCTATCCGTATCTGGTTCCCATAATAGAAGCATAGAAATATAGCTTACTTTGGGATCAGAGTACGTTGTGTGAAATGTCCTGAATATGTAATTATTTATTTTATTTAAGCAAGATATGTGGATTTAATGTTCCCCCGTGTAATCGGGACACAGATAAAGGGACAATCCTTGTCAAGTCATGGTTAAGGCTCAAGGCACCACCATGACCAGATAGGGCGGAAGATAATATAAAAAATTGGTCAAGTGCGAGTCGGACTCGCGCACGAAGGGTTCCGTACCATTATCTATGCAACATAAGGCAACGTTATTAGTATCGAGCAAGAAACGGTAAAAAAATCATGTTTGTTGTATGGGAGCCCCCCTTAAATATTTATTTTATTTTATTTTTAGTATTTGTTGTTATAGCGGCAATAGAAATACATCATCTGTGAAAATTTCAACTGTCTAGCTATCACCGTTCTTGAGATACTGGGTGCGGAACCCTAAAAATCATGTTTGTTGTATGGGAGCCCCCCTTAAATATTTATTTTATTTTATTTTTAGTATTTGTTGTTATAGCGGCAATAGAAATACATCATCTGTGAAAATTTCAACTCTCTAGCTATCACCGTTCTTGAGATACAGCCTGGTGACAGACGGACGGACGGACGGACGGACGGACGGACGGACGGACGGACGGACGGACGGACGGACGGACGGACGGACGGACAGCGAAGTCTCAGTAATAGGGTCCCGTTTTTACCTTTTGGGTACGGAACCCTAAAAAGAACCTTACTTCAACAAAAGCGCCAAGCATCATTTATTAAGCTATTGCATAGCTTCTATCGCAGGCCTTGAGCGTGGAGACTAAATCCACAAAATTCGAAATTTAAATTCCGTAGGTAACGGAAAAACCTTACATTATCGGCGTTACTGCGCATGCGTAATCCCCTCTTCGCCCCGCAATTTATTTCATACTGTTGATACCAAGAGTAAGCGCCTTCTTCAAATTAAACAACGTATTAAAATAAGGATTTTGAATCGACAACATATATCCTAAATGTTCAGATAACAGCGTATTTTAGATTTTAATAATGTAAAATAATGTGAAGACTAAAGTTGTATACCAACAGATTGACATTTGATTGACAATCGCTATTTTATCATAATTACCATAAACAATGGACAGATGTAAGCATCAGTAAATAAGGATTATTAATCTTATTTTAGTTTATGGTATGTAGATTCTTGCATAAATAAAATAAATAAATAATTATAAATACATAAGTTAATAAAAAAAGCGCGGCAGTCCCCGAGTGCCTCACATCTTTTTATTTGCTTACAATACATCATCATCATCATAGCATCACGTATGTTTTCCCATGGGGGTAGGCATTTAAATGGTGAGAACTAGATCTGTACCTTTAGGCCATAAAACTACAAAGTTTCATCAAAAATCCTACCCTAGATTTTACGTAAAAAGTAACAAACATACATTCACGTATTCTTACAAATTATCTCGTTTATAATTATAATATAGAGAATTACGCGTTTTATAATAAAAGGAAAATATAAATAAGAGATTTCCCAAGTTGATGTCACAAATATAACTATTTATATCAACATAGAGACAACTTGACAGCCATCTTAATGTTACATTTTGGTATTTTTGTCTATATTTGGACAATCTTGAGGTTTTACGGTGTTTTTGTTACTAGCACATACAGTTTCTGACAGAAGAGTGAAAAATATTCTCACCTGTGTGGTGGTACGACAGTTAATTGATCAATCAGTTTTTAATGAATATTAAGGACTTGCCATATTACGCTAATCCAACGCTGCATCAACCGCGTAGCTTGTATGAACACTAGTTTTTACCATTGATTTCTATTTTTTTATCAGGCAGATAGTTTTTTAAGCCTAGAACGCATGCGAAACCGCATTCAAGAGCAAGTAAAAGACGAAATATAGCGAAGATAAAAAAAGCTTCTTCAAATAAGCAACTTTCAAACAACAAAGCAATCTTGGTCCAATTTAAAAAGGTTCCATTTTCAAATGTCACACCAACTTTAGCTTCTAAGTTTAAACTTCAACTGTTTCACGCTTCGCGTCGAGTGAACGGACAGCACACGACAAGTGAAACTTGCAGTGAAACTTTTGTAAACTCAAACAAATATAACACTTATATTTAAATCAGAAGACACTTATTATTTTACAACGTAAATAGCAAGATTCCTTCCAAAAAGTTCCTTTTTTAAATTTCGATTAAGGTGTGTAAAATGTTGCCAGCTACATTAAAAAATTTTTTCAAGATTAATATGGAAAAGATACGCAAAATCAATAATCATTGAAAAAATACAAATGATTACATTTGTATTTTTTATATTAATTTTGCAATTGACTTGCTATGATTTTACTTAATAAATTAAATTGTAGTGGAAAAAGTGATCACCAGTGTCCCCCTTGCGGTGATCACTTTTTCAGCTACAATTTAATTTATTAAGAATACAAATGTGTTAGTAATACAAACTTAGCAAAGTCAATGAAGCTACGCGGCTGCGGCCACAAATACTCAAAGTTTGGCCATTAGTTGAGTCGTGCGATACTTGTGTTACTCAGCTAATAAACTAACTTTGATACTTACTTCACTACATAAATTGTCAAGTCATTATATTATACGTTATTACAAACTTTAGAAAACAGTTTCTGAAATCAACTGTGGACCTTTTTTGTAAATAAGTTAAGTTTAACTCATATTTTGAGGAAGAAAAAGCAATTCCTTTAAAAAGATCTGCATTCATGTCATAAACATTTTTGATACTAACTTCATAGTTATACATGTTTGCAGATTCTATTTCCATACCAGATAATTATTTGTATGTTGAACACAGATATTTCTAAGTATGCATTAAATACGTATTAAAGTGCCCATAACACAAGCATATAAATATAGCTTAGATTAAGAACAGTGAGAAATATTAAAATACAAAATTATTTATTGCCTAGCACCAGGTATTTTTGTGAAATATTTACAAAAAAAATCTAAAAACCAGTAGCAATAATATCAAATAACTAACATAAAACCTAACGCTAAATATCAAACAATGGGTCAGAGTGAACACGCCACATATATTCACGCCAAAGGCCAATGACCACTGTTAGCTATACAACAATGTGGGTTTGAAACCATAGATTTTGGACTCTTTCGACTAAAAGTTACCATAACTAGCTTATTTCCACGGTTTCACCCCCGTTAATAGTTACTGCACCGGTCTTTGACTTCCAACGTGCATATATAGGCTATGTGCTAACCTGATCTGTAAGCTATATATCTTAAAAATTTCATTAAAATCCAACCAACAATTGGTGGCACATAAAAGTTCGGAGTTCACAGATATAGAAAGTCCATGGCAATATATCTAACAGTTATCATATTTATACCTAGGTATCTAACTCGTATGAAATAGCTGTATTTCCCTTCCCACCCACAGCCTAAACGCAAAACTTATTACAGAGGTCAGTGGCTCATTAACGTAGGCTAATAGAATATTAATCCGATAAAATTACACTGAAGATGGTCTAAATTTGTAAATAACTGGAAAGAGATTTCAGAAAATGTCAAGATATTTTATATATTTTTTTATATTTCTTTGAACTTTTCATATTTCAGGTAATCTTTTTTGTTATTCTTAGATTTGACATTTGTGTTTTGTGAATTACAGTTAGCTTATGCCTAAATTAACAACATTTTACCCCAACCTTTACATTTCAAATTGAATAAAAGCTTTTAAAAAGCTGGTTCAGCCAGCCAGCCAATCACTAATAACTTATGAGTTTATGAATAACTTTCGTCAATAATAAATCCTCACTGCCATAGAATAAATAAAACCATAATTTAGCGAGTGTCGCCTTATTAGGATGGCAACACTGAAGTTAATTTCAGAAAATAATATTAATTAATTACCGACCTGTCACCCTCATACACTGTCAACATCATATTGTGGAGCTAATTATGCTTTGAGACTCAGCCCTTTCGCTGTTACGCTTTAAGAGGGCACTGGAGGACACTTTTACTCCTAATTACTATTTGCCTTAGGTATTCCTATCCCTATTTCCAAGCGCCGCGCTGAAAGGGACAAATATAGCTGAAGCAGATTTGACCTACAAATTCTTTGAAAATAATTAAAATAGTTTAAAAAAACTAGAAAACACGCTTTATTTAATCGAATTATTGCATTGTCATCGGTCTTTGACAGGTGTGCAAAATTTTAATATAATCTGGGCCCTGAGTCGGGTATTTCAACGGTGTCACAACTGTACCATTATTGTACCATTATGGTGCAATTGTAAAGTTTTTGGTAGTCTACTATTATTGTGTCGTCATAACGACTTCATCATTGACTTATAATTGTCAAAGTGACATAAATTGCTAGTCTCGTACACAACTGCTTCACAATTGCAATTCAATGACTGAAATGTTTCGGTGGTCTGCTATTTTGAATTTGACAGTAATATTTTTAAATTGTCCTGTGTCGACAGATTGCCATAAATAAAAAATAGATAGATAGAAATATTAGAAATTGTTCTTTGTAATTTATTGCAAATTACTAATCTCCTAAACTTCACATTGCTTTTTATACTAATAAATAGTATGTACAAATATATCTAAACGAAGTCTAGCATGATTTATGCCCGTTTTCACCAACGACCCCTAAATTTAAGTAGCCCTTAAGCGAATTTAAATGACACTTTACGCAAGTTTTATTTTCACCAACGTTTAAGGGACGCTTAAACTGTTAAGGGATTCCTTATATTTACTAATAAAACTTATATTTATTTAATAAAACTTGCGTAAAGTGTCATTTAAATTCGCTTAAGGGCTACTTAAAATTTAGGGGTCGTTGGTGAAAACGGGCATCAATGTTTAAATTAATTAGTAGTTTTTCGAAAATCACTTCGACTAACGCATTTTTTAAAAACGGCAACACATACATACCATTCTAACACAATTCATAGATAAAAGAGACCGAAAATTCAATGCATAGATAAAAGAGATCGACAATTCTATTACCATTGCACGACCGTTATGAACCCATATAGCAGACTACGGATATTTGACTTCAATTGCAACGGTATCGTGCCGGTATGACAATTGTTCCAAAATAGTAGACTTGAGCACCAGACCGTTTAAAGTGGGTCAAAATAGCGTCCAAAGGAGTCGGTTACAAACATACAAACAAACATACAAACAAACATACAAGTGAAGCTAATATAAAGCCTGTAAAAAGACGTTCCGTAATCCTCTTTTTTCTTCGCGAAAGTTAAACCGATTTTAATTGTTTTTACGATATATTATAGATGAAGAATAGGATATACTCCTTGCTTCTATCACTTTCTTTTTTGGTAAAACCTTACCAAATATGTGTGATAGTCGCTGCAACTTTACCTAAAGAAAACCGAAAAAAACCGGATTTTCGAATGGTCATATTTCTGTTAGTTAATATGTTTTGAAAAAAAGAAAGTGATACAAGCATAGATATACTCATACGGTCTTATTCATAATGACTTATCGGAGGTTTAAAAGTTCGCTAAAATATGTTCGCGAAAATTGTCAAAACTTGTTATTCATAATAGTCTTTTTACGCTAAAACGTTTATTATCTCTGCGATAAAATCTCCGTTTAAACCTCCGATGGGTCGTTATGAATAAGGCCGTTCATCTATAACATAGTGTAAGAACAATTAAAATCGGTTTAACTTTCGCAAAGAAAAATGAGGAGTACGAAACCCATATTGTTGTATGGAGCATAATTTGGTATCGTGCCCTCTTAAAAGGTCATATTGCATACATAGCAGCTATCTGTAGTACAAGATATATATCTATTTTAGATACTCACCAATAATTCCCCCGACAGTTTTATTAGAAGACACGAAAAACAAACCCAATATGTCTCCTATAAAGTGATAAAAAATATTTGACAACGGTCTACGTAATCAGTAATCAACTTTGGCCCTTCCCACCCTATTCGGAGGACAGGATTAAATTTGACACCACAACGGTGAGTAAAAAATTTTGTCAATATTGTTTTGGTTTAACCATAAATTCGATATGATTAGATTAGCAACGTAAAAGGCAGCATAGTATACGAAATAACTATTTATTATTAAGACAGAATTAATAGGCAAGATCTTTGGCATATGGACCCGTCTGAACCTGGAATTGGTAAGATAGGTTCTTGACTTTACGAGTATATACGCAAAACATCCATGATAATAAGTTACTTTTTGACAAACATGTAGAGGATATAGTGAGTCGAGCAACTAGAATGCTTGGTTTTGTAATGCGCAACTGTGTAAGTTTCAATGACCCTAAAACATGGAAAATCCTATTTTGTACTTTCGTTCGAAGTGCTCTCGAATATGCGTCTCAGATTTGGAATCCTCGATATAAGGAATACATAGATCGAATTGAATGGATACAAATCAAATTTTTAAAGTACGTGTGCTTAGGTTTGTAAATACCATTTAGTTCCAAAAACTTCAAAACAAAGCTTTGTAAAAAGTTTCATTTGCTTCCACTGGTCGAACGCAGAAATATCGCAGACGTCTGTTTTGTTTTAAAAATAGCGTGCAACAATATTGACTGTCCAGAGTTGTTAGGTAAGTTACCCGTTAAACTTTACCGATATAATTTACCACTTGGGGTCTCCAAAAGCAACACTAACTATAGACAAAACTCTTTTATTATCCGCGCGAGCAATCAATTTAATAGTGCTGCAAAAGTACATGATTTTGACCTGTTCCACACAAGTGAGGCCGTGGCGAGGCGGAGGATGAGTTCTAAATTTTTTTGACTAATCTTAATTCTTTGGATTTCAACATGTGTAAGTTAAATTAATTATCTGTCGATAAAATTGTTGTATTTGTATTGTTGTGATTTTGGTTTGATGTGAGGGATGTAATGTGTGTTAGACTGTTCATAACTGCTGTAAGTCATATTGTAGTTCTTAAACGTGAGACCCTGTAATTGGTAAAATGTTTATTGATCAAGTTGTATATTCTTTATATGTTCGCTGTTGGG
This sequence comes from Orgyia antiqua, assembly GCA_916999025.1. Taxonomy (NCBI): domain Eukaryota; kingdom Metazoa; phylum Arthropoda; class Insecta; order Lepidoptera; family Erebidae; genus Orgyia; species Orgyia antiqua. The sequence continues at coordinate 19,058,516 of OU779867.1, forward strand.
TCTCCCATACATAAATAAACAATAGAAGTAATTCGTCATTCTCATTCCAGATTTAATCTACTCTTGCCAGTAAAACAAAGTTATCATTCCATGAAATTTGGTCTACGTATATCTATTAGCCAATATATCAAACTGCATAAATAATTCAAGCCCCACTATCCAAGCTTTCCACGTAAGTACAGAAAACCCTTAAGAGCAAAAGAAAAGCACTAAAATCATTTGACTCATATGCCCATTTGTACATCCACATAACAATTCAAAGTGACCTGAAATATTTGTATGTCAATAGGAATAACTGATAAACTGATAAAATTTACGGTTGTCATTTGCAGATACATAACCTTTACCCTTGTTTCGAAACATCATGATGACTGCTCCTTCAGAAAATCTTTTTCTGGTAGCATTCTCATAAAAGTAACTCCATAAATTTGGACCGTCGCGTCGTCGTGAAATACTAAAGAGCGAAAAATTTTGTGTGGATTGAGGGTATTTAGAACGAGGTGAATGTAGACTCGGAGCTTATGTATAACTTTACAAGTTAAACATTGGGCGGTAGGGCGGCAAACTTTATTACGAAAGCAACTCATGATTATTAAGCTAATTTTTTTTAGATATTCAGAATTGGTATCTAAATTTCATAGGAGGCATATCTGGGAGAAAAGGTTTTCCTACGGGATGACTTCCGCCATGTTTTAAAAAGTATACTAATCTTTCTTAGTATAGCGAAAATAAATACTTCTAGGAAAGACACTTAAAGCTAACAAAATACGGATAGATTATTATTTACACATAAAGGCTTTAAATTAGACCAACACTACAGGCAAGTACGGAGGCAGGCCTGGCCGTAACAACTACTTAAATTTTTTACCGCGGTTTATGTTTCTAGGGAGTACTAATTCTATGATACAACTCAATTAATAAGTTTACGAAGACAAATGTTGTGAGAAAGCTAGAGACATTCACAACACGGAAAGCATATTAGCATAATCCAAAATCAAATATCGAACCACAAAAACCATAGACCCAGGTATATTTCATCACAAATCATATCCATTTACAGGCAAAGGCAATAAACCGTAGGTACGGCCTAATAGGCAAGAAGCATGTAGTTTCAGAACACTGCCCGGGAGAAGGCGCGAAGGATCGGCCCATGTGACCGCTGCAATAGCGTCGGCGGGCGAGTGACGTCATCGTACGATCAATGGAACTGACGTCGAGAGCTGGCGACGAACTTATCCTCCCGCACCTCTAACTCCTCACCCCGCCGGCCCGGGAATACCTCGGCACCCACATTGATGCTAAGATAGACCACTACGTAAATTGATTATACCGTTTAATTCAGTATATTTCATATCTTTGCAATACTGTATTAACTAGACGTTGTGCGATATACTATAGATAGACTACTGATTAGCGTCGCTTGGTGCGAAAATAAAATAATCACAAATTAAGCGAAGTCAAAAAGAAAACCTATTTTAATTATTTATTGAAACAGGGTAAACCTAATTTGATACCCAAAAAAGAAATTTTCCGGTAATATCATCCCTTAGCATGTGGATATGCAACCTGTTGATAAATAAATCAAAATACATAATCTTCTTCTAATTCTTCTGCCCTTATCCTGTTATTCGGGGTCGGCGCAACATGACTTCTTGTTCATGTTGCAGTGGTATTAGGTATTTTTTACGCGTCGCATGACGTCATTCCTCCTTAGATAAAATTTATTAAAATAAATAACAGTTAATATTCTCAACGAAGTAATTCTAATAATAAAATACCCATACAACATTTAATTTAAAGTTCTGAAACAAGTCGAGTAAGGTTAATCCGAGTACGACCTCACTTCGCTACTTAGTACAAGTATTTTTAGACTTTCGCAAGGCGGTTTATTTTTATTATTAATATTCTCTTATATTAATTATATTACGGTAGGCATATTAATTATTTTTTTAATCAAATTTAGTTGCAATGTTTGTATCAGAATTAACAGACTTACAACATTCGTTCGCATTTTGACAAGGTATTCGTCACCTTGTCACCAAGAAATCAGACTGACTATGATGATGTTCTCGTATCCGAAACTACTGAAAGTAGGAAGCTGAAATTATGCATGCTAGTTTACATAACAATGTAAGCGAACACTAACAGAGGTATTTTGGAAATTCAACAAACAGGAAAGGAAAAGTAGTATTATTTTGTATGAAAGTTCATTTTACAAGAAATGTTAAGTCCAGACGTAGAAAGTCAAGCAAAAAGGCTAGTAATAATTATTGTATAATGTATTAACAATCTTAATTTCCTATATACATTAATTCCATTTCCTACATGTATATTAAACTATACAACAATAAATATAAATGTATCAGATAAGATGGCCAGACAAATAACATCGGATCAATTTATTTATCAACGTCCATTAACTATAATAAAAGGAACACAAACAACAATTATTAATTTATAAAACAATTGTCATACAATTTGTTTTTCGATGAATTACGATTATGTAAAGATATACCGATTCAATCTAGCTGAAAATTACAGCGTGTGTATGAGTGCATCTGGAGGTATGTATGGGTGCGTCTGGACGTGTATAAGTGTGCGTCTGGACGTGCATGGGGTCATGTGGTATTTCAGTACGAGGTACATGCGCGTGTGTTTGGGTTGTGCACAATGAGAATTTTTAAAAACTATACCTACCTATATATAATTCATTTTCGCAATCACATAGCATACTAATTACGATTAAAATAGCCTTTGTACATTACTTCCGGAGTCTAAACATTAAAAGAACACGTACAATAAAAACCGCTTACATTTCCTACAATATTCTGTTAGCATCAAAAAAGGGTTGATCCTTATCAAATACAAGTGACCTATTTAAGCGCATAACAATAAACGTTTCGGAGTGGCCGCTTACAAAATAAAACAGACATTGAAAAGCAATTGAAATTAATTAGGGTACCTCGTTCAAAGAGCACCTAAATCCGACGACTGTCCAGTTTTAAAGAGGGCAATAAATACTGTAATGTATAGACATTAGCTGTTACCCGGAACTTTGTACGCGTGGTTTCTTTCTTCTTTCTTTCTTTAACGCAGCGCACTCAACGGAAACCCTCAAATATGGCAAATTTTCCCCGTTTTCGCAACATTTTTCACTGATGCTTCCCACGTATAGGTCGCAGCATGCTGTTATATAGCCGAAACTCTTCCTCGATAAATGGGCTAAGCAACACAAATATAATTTTTCTTTTTTTGTTGTGATAAACAAACTCATCAACTTTATAATATAAGTAAGTATAGATGGTACGTTACCGTCACATTCAATGTTAAGGCATCGAATAATTTACGATGGCAAGTATCACGGCTCAGTTTGTTTCCTCAAGGGGGAGAGAGTAGGAGCAAGTCATTACGGCAGGATAAAACGCCTTTCATAATACCTTACAGCATAGCTCACGTTTTTGTTAAACGTTGAGCGTATGCTCTGATTTCCCTCTTATTAAACGACCCGGCAATCTAGCGAAAATTTCTAAGAAAATGACGCATTCAGCAACAATTTGATTTAAGATGGTAACCTCAAGCCGGGAGACGCTTTCACTTGTAATTTTTACATTCATTTATGTGAATCACACTTATTAACATTTATGGATTGGATTTGATATTGATGTCATCAAGAACATAGATATATCATCCAGCGCAATAAAAGAAGTCATCTGAAGCTAAATATTTTTGTAAACAAAATTAACAATAATTAACATACAAGCCTTGTGGCTTAAATATGGTGAAAATTAAAGATAAGCAACCGATTTGTCCTAGTGAACGCTGTGAGAAGAGAAATCTCCAAGAAAAAGTTGAAATTTGAATTCGAAATGTCACAGTTTCTACGTGAATAGCATGTATACAGTTGGTATGTTGGCGCCATATTTTTGGCACAGACTTCGAATAATCAGACGAAGTTATGCAAAGCGCGTGCGACGCGCAGTCTGCCAATTCGGAAGTTTACAGTTTAAAAATAAGAAGTGGCAATATACAGAAATACCACACATTGTACACGCGTGTAACCATTGCGTGTAACTGTTTATTTTGCAACTAGCGTTTCCCCGAGACTTCGTACTTGATATTCATTCAAGACAACTGTGTTTATTGCACATATCTAACAGACTAACAGTATTGAGTGGAAACGAAGTCCATCCCAAGATTCTTAAACAATGAACTTAATTAACAAGATGTAATAATAAGACATATATCTATACTAACATTATAAAACTGAAGAGTTGTTTATTTAAACGCGCTAATCTCAGGAACTACTGGTCCGATTTGAAAATTTCTTTCAGTGTTGGATAGTACATTTATCGATTAAGGATATAGGTTATATAACATCACGCTGCGACTAATGAGAGCGAAGTATCAGTGAAAAATATTGCAAAAAACGAGGATAATAACGCGGGCAACAATTTTATATTTAAAACAATTACTTACCAGCGATGTTTTTCAAGATTTCGTTTGCTTTGAGAGTTCGTTTGAAATAAATGAAGCCAAGGAAGTATTTAAAGATAATCACAGATTTACCGATCCCCATGGAAAAACGGTATGACGGTCTGTATGTACCTATAATATACATAAAAAATACAAATATTTTATAATTTCTATAGTAAGGAGAACGCATCGCAATGAGTCAACAACAAAATATGGTGTCGTTTCCGGCTGTTATCTGTCGCGGCCAGGTCGGAGATTACATTTATACTACCTCATTATCATCGCAACTTCATTCAGTGCCGTAGAACAGCGAGACATCGAGCACAAACAACATTTACTTTAATATAATGTTCTCAAAATATTCGTGCGCGAATTGTATTACTGAACATAACACTGATCAACACTCGAAATATTTACTTATTGGCTCTTGTGAGTGTTCTGTACATGAAGAACAAATAGGAGCCTAGTAAAAAAAAACGTCGATATGTATCTGTGTTCTGTGTATCTGTCGCTGAGGTTGTTTTCTAGAATCCAGTCTTCGCTGTCTGTCCGTTCGTCACCAGGCTGAATCTCGGTTCAGCAAAAAATACTACATCATCATGATCCTCCTGCCCTTATCCAATTATTTTGGATCGGTATGACGATTGTATTATGACAATAACGGTACTGACCCTTCGTTTGCGAGTCCAATTCGTACTTTTGCCGGTTTTATGTATTTTGTGGAATGCAGCAAAGAATAACGCTCGTTTAATATAAGTAAATAATTAATAACGTTTTATCCTCATCAGATTCCACATATCAAATACAACAAAAACACGGCCGTATTAAGCAACGTTCCCAGGCTCATTTCTCGTGATAGCTCTATAAAAAGATTATCTTGGTAGAGGAGGCGTCTCCCCAACAATTACCCACTGCTAGTCGTGTTCCCGGCTATGTTAGCACAAATGTAGCCTTACATCTGACTCATACAACATTAATAGTTTATTTTGTAAGTATACATAGTTTACTACTTAAGGTAATAGAAAAACAAGTTATGAATAATGCGTATTTTTCATATTCGTTGTTTTTCTTATTAAAGTTATAGATTATTAATTTCCTACTATTGGCATTGTTCATATTTTTTTAAACTCTTAATTCGAAAACCATTTCGGGGAATAGAGTTTCTGATCATGATCCATTAGTTTTTTTCAGAAAATTTGCTATATTAACGATTATTTTTCCATAAAAGCAAATGCTCTCTATTTGCCCTTGAAATGAAGGACTTAAAATATTAAGGCGTTCTTATGGATATACTACTCTGTGGTGAGTCAAAATTGGTCTATAAAATCAACTCGGCAACTTTGAAAAGATGTATTGCAATCTGTCTTAAGGGCCTACATCAATATTATCGTATATCATCGCCGACACGTACATATTAACACAGCCAGTAGGCACAGAAAAGGAAGAATTAGGGATACTTTTCCTATTTACTCAAAATCTACTAAATATATTTTAATTCTGATTTACGTGTTTCTATATATAATAGTTACTTATGTTTTTAAAGTTATTTCATTAGTTAATACGCGATAATAGACCGACAAATGAAAAAAATAAGAAATGAGAGAGGTATTTTCGCTAAGATTTTCTATCGAGAAAACTTTTTTCAATCGCGTTTCTGAGTTTATGCGATCCTAGATTATATATTGAAAAAACATATACTTAAAAATTAGAGCTCTATCCATTCAATCTAAAGAAACAATGAAAACTTCGTACATAGAAAAATGCACGAAGCTATTTTGGTATCCTCTTAAGTCTATCAAGAAAAGGCAATACACAGATTGCGTACAACGATGACGTCACAACATTTAAAATAATATCTTTAAGTATTTTTTTAAATTCTTTATAGTGTTTGTGAATTTTTTTTTAATATTTTAAAACGATTGAAATTAGTTGCTTGAAATAGTCTATTTTCTAAAAAAAATATTAAAACAGAAGGTCAAAAATTATGAACAATCCCAAAATACACCATTATACCCTACAGCACCCTGGTGAAAAGACCTATATTCTTAATCCGTCGCCACACGGACACTTGCTTTATCGACCATCTATTCTTCAGCCTTTCTCCATCCACTACTGGAGATAAGAACGCCACAATGCGCGGGTCAGCGTTTGCAACGTGCGTGCGACGTGTTTGCTTAGTAGGCTCTTAATACGTAGCACCTTACACAGTAGATACATATGTTCATCACACACACATGTCAAGCACATGGTTAATATACATAGCCTATAGACCTTCGATTTATCTTGACTAACAAAAAAGTGTTAAAGAAGTCACATGCTTCAATCTGTATCATAAAAACCCGAAACTTCTGAAATGAATCACAGTTCCTTTCAGTAGTTTTTTTATCGATACTCGACAGACAATTCGTTATGGAAGATTTTTTTTTCTAAACGACCTTGTTACGAGACTATAGAGATGTTCTTTAGTGATACAACGAATATTCGTATTCTTTCCTTATTTGTTCTCAAAATGTCTTTAAATCGTGCTTTATTTTAAATTTAAATTTATTCTTCAAGAAACTAAAAATACATAAAAAAAAGATATTTTTGTATCTCAAAGATATTTTGGACTACTCTTTAACTAAGGAAATTATTACATTTTGTTAGATATTTCTATAGGTGTACAGGTGCTAAGGGCGCTGGATGCAGTTAGCGCAGGTTCGCGCGTTGTGGCGTTCTATGGGGGAGGCCTATGTCGAGCAGTGGACTTAGAAAGGCTGATTGATGAAGGCACGCCCCAGAAAGAAATACTTTGATCACGGCAGTGATGCCTCCTCAAGAGTGAGATGCGTAGTACTTGCCACCAACGTATGTACTTGTATGACCAGATGTATATTATGTAAGTAAAGCCAAGGAAGTGTGTGTGTATTTGTGTGTGTGTGATGCTCTATAGTCTCTACCTACCCAAATGGAAAAAGGTGTGACAATATGTGGAGACTGAAACACCAAACTTATTGTACATGCTTACTATAAATAAATAATAAATAAATATTCATGGACATTTCACACAACGTCACACAAATGATTGTCCCAAGCGGGAATCAAACCCGCGACCTTGTGAACGGCAGTCCAGTACATGAACCACTACGCCACGAAGCCCGTCGACTATATTTTCTTGTTATACGTAAATATTTCACATCAATACTTTGTTCATTTATTTAAATGTAGGTTTTAATGTAAATAACTATGTAGTTGTTTCTTTCGTACAAACCTTAATGATCATTGCATTTTTTACAACACTGAAATAATTTATAACTATTAAAAACACTATCCTACGTGATTAATTCAGCAAAAAATTGATAAATGTTTAAGAATTACGTTGACCAGCAGTTCAACGAAATCAAATAATAATTATAAAAAAAAATATCTGAGGTGGTAGCAAAACATGATACTTATAATTAGGTACATTAAAGTAGAACTATGTTGAAATCTACACGAAATAGGGCGAACCTGGCACAAGAGCTAGGTGACCATTTATACCGAAATCTTGAAACACTAAAGAAACTTTTCACGCATTTTGTTTATTTCTTATTCTATAATAAGAAATAAACAAAATGCGTGAAAAGTTTCTTTAGTGTAAAGTTAAGTTTCTTTAGTAGCTATCTACTCAAATAGGTACAGACATTCTGAAAAAAACAAAAATAATCTCTTCTCTAGATTTAATAAATCATGATATAAACTTCTGACGGACGCAGAACGGAAGAAAATCGAACCCTAATGCTATTGCTTTACCCGCGTTATCGGAAGCAATAACTGCTGCAGCCAAATGAGCTCAACTACAGCTACACTACCAAATTCAAAGAAGTTTATATGTATACTAGCTGACCCGGCAAACGTTATTTTGCCATAGTAAAAAAAAAAGGTTTGAAAAATAGATGTTGGCCGATTCTCAGACCTACTGAATATGTATGTAAAATTTCATAAAGATCGGTCTAGCCGTTTCGGAGGAGTACGGTAACTAACACTGTGACACGTGAATTTTATATATTAGATAATTATGACCACATCTGCGTTTTAAGTCCATGATACTGTGTCGCATGTAATCATAACACGACATAGTTATTCATGACTATTACGTAGCATATTACGTTTTCTTAATAAAAAATTCTGAAAAAATCTATTTTCTCTGCCAGAGCATTAATCTGAAAAGTTTCTTATGACAAAAATTCTATATCTATCCTAACATCCTAATATGAGAAAGTTTAAAAGAAAATCGAACTCTATAATGAGCGTTGGCGTCACGGGACTTCAATATAGAGTTGTAACAAAAGCACTTGTATTCTTCTCAGTACATTACGTGGAACAATATCACATACGGTGTCTCAAATATAGCGAATATCACCAGCCAATTTATAATAGTGAATACATTCCTAGCATTCTCTATGAAGGTGTAACGTGGAGCGTCTAAGATAGCGATTTCATAGTTAAACTTGAACATATCCTAGTTGGGAAAATTGTTAGTACTCTTACTCGAAAACATACGAGTTAAAAGTACAGTTCATTTAAACTGACACGACAAATACAGGAAACTTCTGTTAAATAGAGCCTTATTTACCACTAGTAGTACCCCGAAACTTTGTATGCCTGGAATTTATATTTTTCCCTTTTTTGCAACACTTTTCACTGATGCTTCGCTCCTATTGGTCGCAGCGTAATGCTATATAGCCTTCCTCGATAAATGTACTGTATCCAACACTAAAAGAAGTTTCAAATCGGACTTATGGTTCCTGACGTTCCAACAAACAAAGAAACAAATAAACTCTTAGCTCTTCAGCTTTATAACATTCATACAGCAATATAGATTCATATGATTAATAATATTATTAGAACTTTATTGGTACTGACACGAAAATGTTTGTTTAAGCCCCTCGCTGACAGAGCTAGTTTCGCCGCGTTGATTTGTAAAATGTAAGCGGTTAATTACGTCGCAACTAGGCCTACTAACTAGACGATTAAACAGCGATATAGCGTTAGGACATTAAGCCAAACTAAAAAAAAAGAAGCAGAACTAGGCAGGCTGCCTAGTTCTGATTCTTTTTTTTCTGCTTTTTTGAACTGCGAAGAAATGTTTAATAGAGTGAAAAAATGAAATCCTTATAAAACACCACCTCCTAATCAGTGACTCTATCATGATTCCTGCGTAATGGGAAATTTGGATCTACCCGCAAGAGTTAATCTAGCGCCAATGTCTGTACATGAAAACCACGGCGTATTAAGAAAACGATGTATAAATATCCACCATAACTTAAATTAGGCCATAGATCACGCAGTAAGCCAGAATTGTGAATAAGTGTAATAAACTGAATTGACCGCTCCTTAAAAACCGCCGACTCGGAGGCTTCTCCTATTATTACATAACCCTCTTGAATGCGGGAGGGGTGAGGGACGCCCTAACAATACCGAACGGTATCGAGCGAACTTCGTCCCGTTCGCACGGAACCTCTCACTCGCACGCTGTTCGCCGGACATGACAAGCCCGAGCGTGGTTTCGACGTGTGCCATTCATTGCAGCCCCACAACACGTAACATAATAAACCTATGTAGGTGAACTGTCGATGTATAGCTTACAATGAGATAGTTTTACAAAAGGACATTGATTTCAGCTTTGCCACTCAACATTTATTGTAATGTAATATAATAAAAATCAAACACATTGTTTTGCGTTGTTTGCAGTAGTGATAGCGCATAAGTTCCTGGATTTGATTTCCACTCGAGAGTAATATTAAGTGATTCAAGATATTAATCTTATTGCATATGCCCTTTTAGTTCCCGTCTATATTTTAATATCTTTTTAATTAACTCAAGTCATTACATTAATATCTATATTTATATCAGCACCAATTAATTACAATATATCAGTTATGACCTTATAATCTTAATAAATTCCATTGAATATAGTAAAAAAAAGTGGTCACCACAAGTGAGACTTGAACCCAGAACCTTGAAATACCATTCCATCGCTCTACAGACTGATATGAGCTGTGGTGGCAGTGCAAATGATAATCCATTATTCCACAACAATGTTTCCTGTTTGTGTTTGTGATCATAAATGCAGGCAAAACTGCAAGTATTAACTAGTCTATTACAATTCTAGTAATTTGAAATGTATACCAGTGCTTACTCACTAGAATTTCACACACATAAATATGCATAACATTAATGTAATGTGTTTTGCAATTTTACTTTTGAAACTATGAGTCATCAAAAATTTCAAATCTTCAATGATTGCTCAACTTTTTAAAGAGGAAAACTAAAAATTAAACTGCACTGGGTAATACCCACTTTTTTTATATATACATATTTACAAGCCTTCTTAGGTTTCCGTCTATCTGGAAATTCATAAAAATCTGAAACATTTTAAAGGAGAATGGAGACCGATAGATACTGCATGACATTTAATGTATTGGTTATAGAAATATTTTGTAGTTTTAATTATAAAATTCATTGATTATTTCTGTTTGTATCCGTAGGAGGTTAAATCTTTTAAAATATTCAACAGATTTTGATGCGTTTTTAATAGATATTAGTTCTGGGGGAATATTAATATTTATATATTTTTTAAGGTTTGGTGGCTATCATTTGGCATGACAACAAATATCTTAATAGGCAAATGAGTGATCATAGATAGCACAAAAATAATGTTTATATGTATTATATTATCTAAAGTTCTGTCACCCATAAAAATATGAATAATTCGTATGAAAGGTCTAAGAATATAAATATAAATTAGAAATGACATAGAATTACATGTTTAATACTAAAAATTATCGCATTGTTTTCAATACTTGGTACAAATTATAGAGTAATCCAATATGTGAGGAAAAATTATGTTCAATTGTTACATTACGTGTATACATAGATAATTTTTATAATCAGATACATAAATACAAACAGCGAATAAAGGAGACATAATATTTAGACTTAAGAAGGCAACCTTACAGGTGCCCAGACAAGTATGTTAGATACAAACTTAACTGATAATGAACATAATTACGTTCATATAATTTTATTATTCGAGTGATTTAAATAACATGGAAAAGTTATTTCCAACATTTTTAAATCTTTTTGCAACTAGCATGAACACGATTCATAAACGTGGTTGTAAATGTAGCTTACATTACAAATTGTTTTAGTTAGAGGAATATAAACGCCGGCTAATCAGTATTATTATTAACTAGTAATAACACTCGGATGCATATGGTATACAAACGTTATCGCATAAACGTAAATATAAAGTACATATCGCCTACTCTCCATCATCCATACTACGTCCGCAAAACAATCGGAATGCGATCACAAACAATAATAAGCATCTTAAAGAATCGTCGAAGTCCACATCACAATATAATTAGTAAAATAATGTTGGATTCTAAAATGTTACAAGATCTATTTTTGCATATTGCACATAAATAAACAGAAACTCGGTACTCACCACTATTGCCTGTGTTTCAAAGACTGGAACTTAATCAACGTACACGAATTAAATGCATTATTTTCACGTTTTGATGATTATAATTGTTAAAAATCGAATAAAACACCTACAGTTCAACGAAAGTCAGTCACCAAAATGACGGAAATCACATTTTTGACATTAGTACTCATCTGACATAAATATGACATGAAGTGACATATAGTTTTGACATAAGAATAATTATTGCCAGTAATAAAAAGTATGGACAGCGTGATACTGCTAGTTTTCCAATTAATGCAGAGCATAATGCGATTCAGTGCCGCACAAAGCTGAACTATGCTGACGCTTAATTGGAACATGAATTAGTTTTCAAATGCAACAGCAGAGTGCGCTAAGTTCAGTGTTGAAAAAAAAATACTAAAATAAAATTGTATTCACATTATTATTTACATTCACACATTATCCAGACTCATTCAAGATTGCAATGGTACATCCTGTATTTAAATCTGGTGACAGTGATAACGTGAAGAACTACAGACCGATTTCAGTATTACCGTCCATGTCAAAAATTCTAGAAAAAATTTTAAACAATCGCTTGGTTGGTTACCTTAATGCAAATAAAATAATCTCTCCAAACCAGTATGGCTTTAGGCCAGGTATCTCTACTGAGGATGCCGTTTTGAACTTTGTCCAAAAGACTATCAACCTTATGGACACTAAACAAAAATGTCTAGGAATATTTCTAGACATTTCTAAAGCATTTGATACTATTTCTATACCCCTGCTACTAACAAAAATGGAATACTTAGGAATACGTGGTTTAGCTCTCCAACTCTTTGCTAATTACCTCACAAATAGATCCCAAATGGTAAAGATTGATAACATTATAAGTGAGCAATTAAAAATAGAATATGGTGTCCCACAAGGAAGTGTACTAGGAAGCACGCTATTTCTAATCTATATCAATGAGCTTTGCTCGCTTGATATCTTTAACTGCACAATATATACATATGCAGACGACACTGCACTCCTAATACATGGCAAAGATTGGGAGCAAACAAAACAATATGCAGAGACAGCAATTGCAACAATTTTGAACTGGCTTACACAAAATTTGATGTCACTAAACACAGAGAAATCTAAAATACTTCCTTTTTCCTTAAACAGCAAATATCTACCAAATCAGGACTTTTCTATTAAAGCGCATACTAATACAAAATGTTCTTCACAATGCTCATGTACACTCTTATCAATCGTAGCGAATGTAAAATACCTAGGTGTGCAAATAGATGGTCACATGAAATGGCACAAACAATTAGACAATCTCGTTGGTCGCACAAGGAAACTTATAGCCATTTTTAGAAATCTTAGATCATCAGCCGACGGTAGCACTCTCAAAATGGTATACTACACACTTTGTCAGTCTATACTTACATATTGTATAGTCGTATGGGGAGGTGCAAACAAGACCTACTTTTTAAAGCTTGAGAGAGCGCAACGAGTAGTATTAAAAGTCATGATGTCTAAACCATACAGATATCCCACAGTCTAACTATACACCGAAGCCAAAGTACTCACAGTAAGACAGCTTTACATTCTGCAATGTATTCTTAAAAGACATAACACCACTTATACTGCAACTAACAAACGCAGAGCGGACATTGTTTTCACCGGTATAAAGACCAGTACTTCCTGTTCTCAACATCAATATAATTACCTAAGCGCCAAATACTATAATGTAATTAATAAAATCCTAAATATTGTTAAAATGAACAAGTATAATTGCAAGAAAACGGTGATGAATTGGCTTTTGAACTTAACCTACACAGATACAGAAAACCTATAGTGCCGATGAAAGTGACTTATACCCTATATACACACACACACACACATACAAATAACCATACACTCACACTACACACGTGAATATAGTATAGATACTAACCCTAATACTAATAGTTTTTTTATGTATCTTTTATTGTAATGAGTTTGTTTGTCAATGAGACAAAAAAGAAAAGGGAAAGCTGACTCCCATCACACAGGTTACTACCTAGCTTGAGAGTCAGAAGTCCACGATCATGTTACATACCATAACACCTTTGACATTACTTATATGTGAACTGTAAAATGTATATGTAATTGTTACTGTGAACCAATAAACTATTATTATTATTTTTTTTATTTTTATTATCCCTGTTTTCCAATCAGCGCACAATAGCGCATTATGCGGCACAATGCTCAACGTTGAGTGTTCCAATTACAGCATTGCATCGCACAATCGCCCCGTTTTCCAATGGCAGAGCATAATGCGACTCAGTGCCGCACAATGGCGCACAATGTTGACGCTTAATTGGAACGTGAATTAGTTTCAAAATGCGCCAGCAGAGTGCGCTAAGTTCAGTGTTGAAAAAAAAATCTAAAATAAACATTGTATTCACATTATATGTGTGGAATATAAAAAAAGTCATTGTTTATACCTTCATCCATTTTATATTTATTTATTTTTTAACACAGCTTGAATTAACTTTGAATATTTCCAGAAAACTCCGATGAAAAGAAAGCCTTAAATTTTTTTTAACAATAAATAATATTACTAACGATAATATATAAATAAAATTTCAACAATGCCAATTTAAAGAAAAAAATACTTGTTAATTTTCTGTCGCTGAAGTTGGTATGGATTGCACGCATCACTTTTGAGAGTGCTCGATTGTGCGTTGCTGTAGTTGGAACACTCAACGTTGAGCATTGTGCCGCATAATGCGCTCTTGTGCTGTAAGTGGAAAACGGGGACTAGGAGGATATACTAAGTCTATGGTGTGATATTGGCCGGATATTTCATTCATACCTCATTCACAAAACACAGACTTGAAAGAGGTGAGATTAATGCTCATTTTCATAGCACATCAATGAAACAGGTGCTCAAGTCCACTATTTTGGAACAATTGTCATACCGGCACAATACCGGCACGATACCGTTGCAATTGAAGTCAAATATCCGTAGTCTGCTATATGCCGTCATAACGGTCTTTCAATGGTAATAGAATTGTCGATCTCTTTTATCTATGCATTGAATTTTCGGTCTCTTTTATCTATGGATTGTGTTAGAATGGTATGTATGTGTTGCCGTTTTTAAAAAATGCGTAGTTGAAGTGATTTTCGAAAAACTACTAATAAATTTAAACATTTAATCATGCTAGACTTCGTTTAAATATATTTGTACATACTATTTATTAGTATAAAAAGCAATGTGAAGTTTAGGAGATTAGTAAATTGCAATAAATTACAAAGAACAATTTCTAATATTTCTATCTATCTATTTTTTATTTATGGCAATCTGTCGACACAGGACAATTTAAAAATATTACTGTCAAATTCAAAATAGCAGACTACCGAAACATTTCAGTCATTGAATTGCAATTGTGAAGCAGTTGTGTACGAGACTAGCAATTTATGTCACTTTGACAATTGTAAGACAATGATGAAGTCGTTATGACGACACATTATTAGTAGACTACCAAAAACTTTACTATTGCACCATAATGGTACAATAATGGTACAGTTGTGACACCGTTGAAATACCCGACTCAGGGCCCAGTAATCCGTACCAAACCACATGAAAATACTTTTTCCTACTTTAGTCACTACATCTTCCTTCAAACCCTAACGTTCTCAATGACAATTATAATGGAACTTTTCATGCACCAGTCCAACTCATCCTGCTTTAAAAACCATTGAAGAATGATTGAAAATAACTTTCTTACTTTCATAGAATTAACAGATTACATTTTTTTATTGTAAAATTCTAAATAAAAAATTGTCTATGATTTAAGGGAAACGGAAATGAAGTTCATGAACCGAATCGTGCAAGTACGTTGAACGTTCTCGCTCTTTACTCTTTACGAGCCGGCCTAACGCCGCCATTTTGTTAAGAATTTTTGCTGAAGTGGCGTGGTGGTATCATTGTAATTTACAATCAATAATTTTGTGGGTGATAATTTCTATTGTAGTGCTTAATTTAGTGTAATTAAATCTGCAGACGGGTAAGTATCTGAATATAAATGCTTTGGCTGCTAATTTGGCACTTCTATCGGAATTGCGTACTTCTATTGTAAAAATACCATGGACGCTGCCGACTCATCCCGAAATATTATGTATACGTTTCAGAATCTAAAATGCCGGGCGCCGGTACTTTCAAAATCTTCGTCGGAAATATTTCTGATAAAACGACGGACGAGGATCTTAGACCGCTATTCGAAAAATACGGTACGGTCGTAGAATGCGATATCGTCAGAAATTACGGTTTCGTGCACATGGAAAATGAGCAAGTTGGTCGCGAAGCAATTCAGAATCTAAACGGAGAGATAGTTCATGGACAGGCCATCAAAATAGAGGCGGCTAAGAGCCGTAAGGCGCCGTCGACGCCGACCACCAAAATATTCGTCGGTAACCTAACGGACAAGACGCGCGCGCCCGAGGTCCGCGAGCTGTTTCAGAAGTTCGGCACGGTCGTCGAGTGCGATATCGTTCGTAACTATGGCTTCGTGCACTTGGACGCGACGGGCGACGTGAACGAAGCGATCAAAGAGCTGAACGGTATGATGGTCGACGGGCAGCCCATGAAGGTGCAGATATCGACGAGCCGCGTCCGCCAGCGGCCAGGCATGGGCGACCCCGAGCAATGCTACCGCTGCGGTCGGGGCGGCCACTGGTCCAAGGAGTGCCCCAAGGCGCTGGGCCCCGACAGAAACGGTTTCCGCGATCGAGCTTTCGGTCGCGACCCCTACCCTCCGCCGCCGCCGCCGCCCTTCCTACGCGATCGCATGATGGGAGGATTTGGGGTAACGCGCTCTCCTTTATTTACCGTACCGTCGGTTTTTATCACCTAACGGTCTCCGATGCATCACGTAGGCCGAGGCGTGGATACAGTCTTCGCATGCGGTACCTAACCCGGGCCGAGAATTGTATGATCGGGCTCAGTGATGCTACATTCGCATATACATATAGACATTTCAAATAACTGAGCCACTTGCAACATTTTTATTTTGTGTAACAGATTGACATGTACCTTATACTTAGTTTGTTGTGGACAGGACCCCTATGATGGATATTACGATAGAGCAAGGTTTGATTCTCCACGGGACATGTTTGAACGGAGGTATCCTGTGGGAGCTTCCCGCGGATTAGACATGGGTGCTGCACGGGGTGGACGAGGAGATTTTGCATCTCCCCCACTTCGCAGGGAACCCATGCCACCAATGCCTAACCTACCTCCGATGCGCACCGGGATGGGTGCCATGAGGACATCGTATGATAATATGTACAGCAGAAGGAGTCCACCACAGGGACCACAGATGTCCAGAGGGTGAGAATTTATTTGTTTTATTGGTGTCAATGAATACTAGTTTATCATTGTTCTGTATACTTAGGAAAAATTATATAGTGTATCCTCACTTACAATACGCACCATTGAGTAGATAATGAATAAATTAAGTGAAAGATTAAATAAATCTAAGTTTAAAAAATTTATATCTATGTAAAAAGGTGTATTATAAAATCTTTGACTTATGTTAATGACAATAAAGCCTGGAAGTAAATTGTTCCAGAGCAACACATTTAATTTATTTATTTATTTGTAATTTATTTATATTGTACTAGCTGACCCGGCAAACATTGTATTGCCATACTAAAAAAAAAGTTTGAAAAATAGATGTTGGCCGATTCTCAGACCTACTGAATATGCATGTAAAATTTCATAAAAATCTGTCTAGTGGTTTCGGAGGAGTACGGTAACTAACACTAGGACACGTGAATTTTATATATTAGATGAACTTTTGTATTAATTATAAAAAAAAAGTAATGTGACTTATGATAATAATATCTGCAGAGTTTCTTACGCTGGTTATTCTCAGTGGATTGAATGTCCTGAACCGGTGGTAGGGAAAAAACATTGGACATATCATAGGAGCTTATTGTTTTTGGCAAAAAGATAAATATGCCTACATGAATAAATGCTTTTTGATAATCTAGAGTAGATAATTTCTCTATTTAGTAAATAATACAAATATAACAATATGATTATATTCTTTGTATACTTTTATAAGAATGTA
Source organism: Orgyia antiqua (assembly GCA_916999025.1). NCBI lineage: Eukaryota > Metazoa > Arthropoda > Insecta > Lepidoptera > Erebidae > Orgyia > Orgyia antiqua. The sequence goes on from OU779867.1 coordinate 19,076,549, forward strand.
GTTGATAGACTAAGTAATAATATCAGTTATGGAGTTTTATTACAATATTCACCCATGTACATTGGCACCAAAGGTCGAACAGGAGTTGCATCACTCAAATAAGCAAGGCAGCGTAAATAATGTAGTGCTTGTTAATTTTACAGATTGTATGAAGACTTTAGCCGTGATACTTTTGATGACAGAAGGTGGGTTGCATATTATATTTTATTTATTTAAAAACTCTGCACATAATTGTACAATAGGCAGACTTAATACTAAAAGCATTATCTACCAGTCAACCTACTTAAATATATTATTGTAGAGTAAAAACATGATGTATTTATTCATCATCACACTATTTATGGTTTATCATTTGTGTTACAGGCCGGGCATGCGAGGACCATCACCTTCTAGAAGATACGCGCCTTATTAATTAAGTTTAGGTTAGGTGTTGTTTGCCAACACACAGTTTACAATTCGTTTGACAGGCTGACAGACATTAGTGTTAGAATAATTATATTTTTATTTGGAGTTGGTGAGTTTTGTGTCCATGTGAGATATTCAACAGATTGTGTGACTGCAGTGAAAGTTGATGAACCTGGGTGCGACTTTGTAAATAAGTGAATTAAATGTCATTTTAAGTACATGCTGTTTCTTATTTTTAAACTAGAACAGGATTTTTTAAATTGTGTCCAAATCTAGATATTTTAATGTATATGGCATATAGGGATATGGATGGTTATCTAAATATTTGCGCAATTGAAATGTTAACTTCAAAAGTATTTTGACAAAGGCAAAAGTATATAAGATCATTCAAGAATTGAAACAAAGAATGTAATCTTGTGCGTATATAATTCCAAGTAGTACCGTTATCTGACCTTGAGCTCAACGACCGACGCGACGCGTTGCGAATTGGTGCCAACTATTTGCAACCAAACACAAATTGTACTGAGTTATGAAGTGTCACTGTTTATTAGACCTGTATTTATATTTCTTATCTGGAGATTAGTAGAAGTCGGCGACGATATTTTCATTTTCCTAGTAGTATTTAACTGTCCGTGAGGTTTCGGAAAAACGTAACAAAATGTCATCTCCCCATGTCTTACCCGTGTGTCGTAAGAAAGAATTCACCGAGGGAAACACGTCGCATGTACCCAAGGAAGGTTGACGTCAGGCTTGTGGCCGAGAGTAAATGCACTTACATCATGAACAACCTTGTCAGGTTGCGCCTACCCCAAATAATGGGATTAGGACAGGAGAACAAGTTAATAAGACACATGAAGAGGCACCCTGCGGGCTGGTTAGTGGATCTAGACTGCACTGAGGATATCATTTGGATTGCACTTTCACCTAACATCAGGTGGGATGCAGACATTTGCCCGCCCCTAATTATAAAAAGAAAGTGTTAGTACCTACGCAATCTGTGTAGGTATTGCCTTTTTCTGATAGACTTATGACAGATTGCAATACATCTATTCAAAGTTGCCAACATGGTCTATTCACATAGTACATAATAATTTTATATGGACAGAAATGCTTGGGGTTTTGTTCGATCGTTACTCAACAGATGGCGTAAAATAAAATTATTACAGAATTACGCGTTTCATTTCACGAAATATTTTAAAATTACGTCAAGCTAAGTGTCATACTCTGTGGTTGCCAAGTTGATTAATTATTAGACCAATTCCAACTCCACCACAGAGTAGTATATCCCTAAGACCTTGTCCAGAAGGGGCGAATCGTATCGCGCGTTGTCGAGGTACCTACTAGACATCAATACATCGCGTCCACAAGCATCGCGCGAATTCAAAATACGCGCGTAAATCGCGTGCCCTACGCCAGACTCTCGACTCGCGCGTATTGCGCGCGAGTTGACATACTAGGGACGCCTTGTTGCATCCAGTTATCACGCGAATTCTAAAGCTAGTAGGTACTGAATTCCTCCCCAAATGCTCGCGCCTTGGTACGCACCTTGTGGACGCAACGGTCGCGCGTAATACGCGCAAGAAAATCGCGGCGAATTCGCCCTTTCTGGACAAGCTATAAGAACGCCTTAATATTTTAAGTCCTTCATTGCAAGGGCAAATTCATTTGCTTTTTTGGAAAAATAATCGTTAATATAGCAAATTTTCCGAAAAAAACTAGTGGATCATGATCAGAAACTCTATTCCCCTAAATGGTTTTCGAATTAAAAGTTTAAAAAAAATATGAACAATGCCAATTGTAATTTGAAATTGAGAACTAAAAGTACACGTTAATGAAAGCGCCTAAATGGGTTGTTAGTTATAGGCTGGTATACACTAGGCGTTTTAGTTATTCTACTAAATTTGTAGGATAGTTTGTTCGAATTATTTCAAGAAACGTATGTAATAGTAAAAATACTTTTAAGTAGTCTTTCCTAGCCTTCGAGCATTTAGTTTAAGAAACTTCCTGTTCCCAGCACGATTATGTTCTCCCAGTGTTAGGCACGGTCCTCTTGAGGAGTGCCGCTCTGACCAGGGTTTTGGCATAGAGTTTAATTTAGTTTTTCATTTCTTACTGAGGATCTGTATCTGCTCAATATATCCAAAATCCATCTCTCCAGCTCATTAACGTCCCAATTTTAGCCACAAGCCTCCTCCACTTTGGAAAGGATTAATCTGACAGAGGCTGTTGTGTGTTACAATAGTACTTAGCTGGATTTTACTGCACCCTGGGCAAGAGAAGGGGTGGTGACAGATTTATTCTCTCTTGTGTTCGTAACCCGTGACCACACGTAGGTACATAAAAGTCCCATATTTATGTGTTATTAGTAGTGTCATATTATTTCATAATGTACTTAAAAATGTATGGAAGCGAATGTTGGGTGTGGCAGAAGAAGCATAAAAGTAGAATAAATGCTGTAGAGATACGCTCTTTGAGAAGTATGTGTGGTGTGACTTTGAAAGATAGATTAAGAAATGAAGTTGACGAGCCTCGTGGTTGAGTGGTTTATGTAACGGACTGCCGATCAAGAGGTCGCGGGTTCGATTCCCGCTCGGGACAATCATTTGTGTGATTTTTCTAATTGTTATACAAATGTTTGTACTGCGTCTGAGTGTTTCTATGTATTATAAGTATGTATTTACAAAAGAAAAGTAGTATATGTATTCTATCCGTGTTCTGGTACCCATAACACAAGCCTAATAAGCTTAGCTTGGGACCAGAGGACGTTGTGTTAATGTCCATGAATATTTATTTATTTATAAGAGAACGTTGCGGTCTTAAAGAGGATGTAGTGACTAAGGTGGAAAAAAGTATGTTTAGGTGGTTCGGTCATGTGGAGAGGATGGATGAGAGACGCTTAACGAAATATACACGGCGGTGGTAAGTGGAAATGCTGGGAGAGGACGCCCGAGAAAAATATACTCCGATGTCATCGCCGGGATAGTCCAAAAAGGCCAAGTGCGTAGCACTTACAACCGTCGGGCATGTATGACCAGATATATGAGTGTGGATGAAGCCAAGGAAGTATGTTTGGATCGTAGCAGATGGCGCTCTATAGTCTCTGCCTACCCCCATGGGAAAAAGGCGTGATGTAGTGATGATTTATTTATTTTATTTTTATTTATTTTTACATGGACATTTCACACAACGTCCTCTGGTCCCAAGCTAAGCTTAAATATGCTTGTGTTATGGGTACCAGAATACGGATAGAATACATATACTACTTTTTTTTTTTTGTAAATACATACTTATAATACATGATGATGATGATGATGTACTTAAAAATAGTACTCTGCGAAATGTCCTGTGAATCTATTGCTTGCTACCTTATAACACCAAAGACGTTTATTTGTGTGCTAAACAAAAAACCTACAATAAGAGTTATGTCATTGTATCTCTATTGGTTTAACATAAATATAAAAGCCTAATTTCGTCTGATGGGCAGCAGTTCAGTTCATCAGTTGTGTATGCGTGGCGTTGACGCTGCTCACTGTGTATGGCTCTATCTCTATCTGAAATATTAATTAAAACAACAAAATCTAAATGCACCATTAAGTTTATTTAAGTTATCTTTATACAATATTATGATACATCACATATTTGTTACAACTACACCAAGTGAGATCACTGTCGTACCTCCCTTAGTGCCAACACTTCGATTGCTTATACAAACGGAAGACAACAAATTTTTTGTAATAAAAAACTGAATGTTTGTAAAAGTATAATGAGTACATAAACTAAGAATATAATACAGAGAACTGCTTATTTAGTAGTTATGTTTATTCTGACTGCTTGAAGACTACATATGGGATCAGATAAATTCATTAAGCCAAGTATATGTTTAAATTGTAGCAGATCATACTTTTTAGAATATTTTTATTTTACCCTACAAGGGTGACAAACACATTATATCTTACCTGATGGTAAACTATTATGATCAAGGACGTATGTAATACGAGGACTATCCACGGGTATGTAGGTATGTATGCAACAATATTAAAATGGAACTTTACACCAACATAATAGTCCATTCTATAACTTATTACAAAAGAAAATCAAGCTTAACTGTATACATGGTCAAAAGACCTACTATCCAATGTAGTAATGATTACTAGCAGGATTGTATAGAGCGAATCAAGTAATGTATGACATATATTATCGAAATTTCATTAAAACCCATTCAGTAGATTTTGCGCGAAAGAAATGCATTACTATTACGTGCAAAGCCTACTGAATTAATACCTACAACACTCAATTTTGCGTTTTAACACTTATTTCATTTAGTATGTTAATATTATCATTATACTTTTATAAACAAATTTCATTTACTCCTAAATAACAGTAATAAAATAAAACATTACTTTTAGAACAAAATAAAATCATAGTATACCAATTGATGAGAGATTCTAACGGTGTCATCTTAATATTTTAGATAACAACAGAATTATCGTAGGCGCATCTAACAACATGTGGAAGGCTATCTACATTAATTTTAATATATTATACACAATTGAAACTTATATAAATTATACAAGTTCACCCTAATAGTTTTAAGTTAGACTTGCCCCATGTAAGGATGTGCTAAATCTAATTTTCATTTTAGAATTTTTACGCTTAGAGCATTAAACCCACAAGAGCTGTTATACACGTTGTTTTTTTTTACAAATATACTGCCGCTACGGCAGGGTGCCGAAGTTACGCACACAAACAATATAACGTAATTCCATTGGTCGCTAGCTACACGCAAAACAAATCAACTCACGCACACTAAGAGATGACATTGTCCGTATTTATGTAGACGGACACTGTCATATGAGTATGAGCATTGCTCTCGTAACTATTACATAAGGGATCGCCTTGTAAACTCCTGTTGGATTAATGCTCTATGGATTTACCCCATATTATGAAGAGGTGCTTCTAGCTTTTAGTTATTTTAGCTGAAAGTGGTCTATTCAAAAGTCAGAAATACCCCATCCTAATAGGCTGGGGTAATTCTAAATTCGGAATTTAGTAGCTAAGTTAGATTGACCCCTCATGTAAAATCTATATACACCCATGAGAAAGTCCCATCAGAGTGAATGGTTGACCAAATAAACTTAACAATACTGAGATTTAAACAGAAACGGTGGTCAATATGATTATTTTTTTCATATAGGGAATTTACACAGTTATGATTTTAACATTTTTACAAAACACATTTCATTTAAAACTATAGACAAATATTCGTGTAATAGTGTATCAAAATTTAAAACAATAATTTCGTAGTCTGTATCATTATAATAATAACAAGTTATAACACACTTGTCTTAGTACTTTAAGTACATAGACGCATTTGTTAGGCCAGAAGAACAAGGCACTCATTTTCTACCCACACATTATATGCTACTTGACCTTAAGGCTTACATATATTTCACTCATGGATTACTTACACTGTTAGTTGTGATAAAGAAATAACATTAAAACCCAGTAGTTTTTATAAACTAGAGTGAAAATAATCACGAGAACAGTTCATAGCTATAAATAAAAAAGCTACACAATACAGACGGTATCAACAGTTACAAATAAATACAATATGATCGAGGAACTTAACGTTGAACAAGTAGTGGGCTAGAGCCACACACACACACACTCACAGTATATATTTACAGGACGTACACACACACACACACACATGTGTACACAGAGCGTCACACTAACTTGATGGTGGTCTCTGTGTTGTACCTCACTAGCGTCTTCTTGACTCTGAGCGCAGTGAGCCGCACGGGAGGGTTGGCGTGCCAACATTCAGACATCACGTTCACTAACGTAGACAGGGGCTCCGCTGATATCCAGCGTGCTGGAATGGGAGGACGAATACCCTTATTCACCACGACTGCGTGCATATCCTCGAAGGAAGGATCGCTCGGCACAAACTCGTGGTAGGGCAGAGCGTAAGACTCGACGTACTGCGACTTATCACCGGTCGCACACCGTCTGCACATCTCCCATAGGACCAGGCCCAATGAGTACATGTCGGCCATTTTGAATGCTTCGAAATTAGTCACATCCAGTTGTTCGCTGAGAACTTCAGGAGCCATGTAGCGGCGAGTACCGACGCGAGTGTTCGGTGCAATATCGACTTCGTTCTGTTCAGCCACAAATCGTACCGCTAGACCGAAATCTGCTATCGCACACTGTCCATTTCTCTTCACTAGAATATTTTTACTCTTTATATCTCTGTGAGCGATGGCCGGTTTCCCTTTCGTACCGAAGATGTCCATATGTAAATGAGCCAATCCGCTAACTATCGAGTAGGCCATAGTGACGAGGCCGTGGGTGTCCAACACTACGGTTTGAAGGTAGTCGTGTAGGGAGCCGTTCTCGTGGTAATCGGTGATGAGTAGCATCTGGGTCCAGGAGCCTGTGCCTTTAATATCTGCAGCAATGAACCCAAGTATGTTTTCATGTCGCATGAGGACTGTCTGGTATATTTCTGTTTCTCTGAACCAGGATGCTTCTTCTGTAGTGAAGAATACTTTGACAGCGACTCGTTCTCCACGCCAACGTGCTAACCACACTTCGCCGTAGCGTCCTTTTCCGATAGATTCAACCATTTGTATTTGTTTAGCTACAGTACGCTGTACGAGTAGCGGCAGTCCAGATCCTGAGCCGGAGGATACCTCAGCAGTATGCGGTGCTGGAGGAGATGGCGGTCGTTTTCCAGCACGTCGCCGTCTCCTGAAGAGTAGCAAGAAGGCGGCCAGGAAAGCAACCAGCGCTACACAGAGCGCGGCGGCTACCAGCAGTGTGGGAGTGTTAGCCCCCGGGACCTGCACCCCCGGAGTCTCGGTCACATCCAGTGACATCTCCGGTAGCTGAGGCTGCAGTCGTCTGTTGCACAAATCCGAATCCATACAACATGCTATAGCTTTTGGATGATGATGTGGCGACTGCGAGCTTTTGCACTGAAAATGACAGAAAAAAATCTTATTAAATTTATTTCTAGTTATTTTATCTAATTTAAACTGAATAAATTGAGAAACACTATTTTTATATTTATTAACCGAGCTTCCGTACGCGTAGCGTTCACTGGCAATAGTATTACCAATATTTTCATTTACATATTATATTATTTAAATTCAAACGCAATGTACTGGACATTCAATTAATTTACTAGTAAATGACCACAAACGACATTTACATTTATTGGTATTTAATGAGAGACGCTACAGCATTTTGAAAGATATAATAATATAAATAAATATTAGGTAGTGATGTACGAGGGGAGGTCCAAAAGTTCGTGGAATGGAGGGGATGGAGTGGGGATAGGGGCGCTCGCTTAGTGTCATACTAATTGGGGACTCATAATTAGTATATAAATGGAGTTTCAGCCCTATTGCGTCATTCGTTTACGAACACTCGCCTGCTAAACACGTCAATCCGGAAGAAAACTGAAACTATGGAGAAAATTGAACACCGTGCGGTCATTAAATTCCTTACCAAGCAAGGAAAGAACGCTCAGACCATTTTGAATGAAATGGAAACTGTTTACGGGGAACAGTGCCCTAGTAAATCAATGATTTACAAGTGGCATGGTCTTTTTAAACATGGTCGGGAGTCGATTGAAGACGACCCCCGCTCAGGAAGGCCAGTTGAGGCCACCACATCAGACATCGTCGAAAAAGTGGAAAAAATTGTACTGGAGGACACCCGTTTGAAGAAAAAACAGTTATCTGCATTAGTTGGAGTATCAGATACCACCATTTTGCGAATCCTACATGACCACCTGGGTATGACAAAAGTCAGTGCAAGATGGGTACCGAGAATGCTCACGCCGCTTCAAAAACAGCAGCGCGTCGAAGCGTCAAAACATTTTTTGGAGTTGTGTGGCGACGATCCTGGACCGATTTTGGAGCGAAGTGTTACCGGCGATGAAACATGGGTTCATCACTTTGAGCCTGAGTCCAAACAAGAGTCCATGCAATGGCATAAAAAGGGGACACCACCGCCAAAGAAATTCAAAGTGTCGGAGTCGGCTGGAAAGTTGATGGCTACTGTTTTTTGGGATTGTGAGGGGATAATACTGATTGATTATAAAGAAAAGGGCAGGACCATAACCGGAGAATACTACGCAACAATACTAGAAAAATTAAAGGATGCCATCAAAGAAAAACGTCGGGGAAAATTGACCAAGGGCGTGTTGCTCTTGCAAGACAACGCGCCGGTTCACAAGAGCAAAGTTGCAATGGCTGCTCTACACACGCATGGCTTCGAATCACTAGTCCACCCACCCTATAGTCCAGATCTGGCCCCAAGTGATTTTTATTTGTTCCCCAATTTAAAAAAAGACTTAAGGGGAAGGAAATTTTCCGACGACAATGAGGTAAAGGAGGCAATTTTGGCTCATTTTGAGGGAAAAGATAAAAAATATTTTTACGATGGTTTAGAAAAATTAATTCATAGATCTAATAAATGTATTCAGCTTAAGGGTGATTATATTGAAAAGGAAAAATAAATTTACTGTTTCATTTTTACTAAAACCCTTTCATTCCACGAACTTTTGGACCTCCCCTCGTATTTTACTAAAATATTTATGAATATTAAATTTATGATATGTTTAAAGGGATTTTTATGTATGTCATTAAATATTAATCCATTGGCCGTAAAATTAAATCAACCGAGTGACGGAAATTAAATGTAATATCACTCATCTTTAAATTGAACAGACCCTCACAGTACGATATTTGTATGACATGTGCTGCTGTAGTGTAGTTAATATACTCACTTGCATAAATCCTGATTCGTCTGAGGGTAGACATCCTGAAGTCCTGTCAATCACCACAAGTGAGTTGTCGTCGAGTACTTCTTCGACTGCTACGAAGCAGAAGCCGCCGGGCTGCGTGACGCATGTGCCATTATTGGCGCCGTCGGGGCAGGCGCTCGGGCCTGAGCACTCGCAGACTAGGCCCCGACCTGAAAAACACAACAATGTCTTTTAAATATACACAAACAAAAGACACGCAGACTCGGCAGAGAAAATATTAAGCATTTTACCAGTAGATAAAGCTGTTTTTCTAAAACATAATATGAAACTTAGTCAAATTATAACCATATAAAAGTCAGTGAAATATCCTATTTGAAAAGAATGCAAATAAGCAATAAGTATTATAATTTTTATACAACAACATTTCAGGATTCCTTTCTGAATAATCACTAACAGATCCAACTCCTTATGCTGAATACTCATAGTTAAAGTAATAACTAGATATTTAATCTACCTTTATCACAACGTGACAGTGTCGTGACAAAGATGTAGAAAAACATTCACTAAAAATGTTGCTCTTATTGTGGAGTCGTCATCGGATGAACTGTTTTACGGCCTACCGACCGCCTGACGCCGACCTTAAACTGGGAATCCTTTTTTATGTTAACTGCATTTCACGAGCGCACTATCTCTCATGTCAATCGTTACAAGTATAAAATCTTATCTTTTATTACTGCATTAATATCAGTTCAAAATTTAAATTGTTTTATTTTAAAGAGGCCTAATTGACTTTTTTTGAGAACTCAAAAGTTAGAAGTCTGCTCCAATTAAAATTAATTCTAGTAAGAAGAACAAATAACGTATAATAGACGGGCTGCGTGGTGGAGTGGTTTATGTAAAGGACTGCCGTTCACGAGGTCGCGGGGTCGATTCCCGCCTCGGACATTCATTTGTGTGATGTTTATAATTGTCATACAAATGTTTGTTCTGCGTCTGGGTGTTTACTATGTATAATAAGTATGTATTAAAAAAAAAATAGTTTATGTATTCTATCCGTATTCTGGTACCCATAACACAAGCATAATAAGCTTAGCTTGGGACCAGAGGACGTTGTGTGAAATGTCCAAAAATATTTATTTATTTATTTATAATAAATACTATTCATTTCATTTTTCTATACATCAATTACTAATTTACTGATTATTGAGTTCCAAACCCTATATTATTCGTTGTAAGAAAATATACATTATTAAAGAAATAACAGGTTAAATAGTGTTTGAATGCAGCTGCATACGTAAAATTGTAAAACCTCAGACAAAAATAGAGAAATTATGGAATTGACTGTATCCGCGTGTGATGGGGTACTTGTACCTAACATTACAAACTGCTGGATCTATATGATAGAAAAAAAATACTAAAAAATCAAATCTGCTGTTAAAATTTATAGCCAAAGTACGACAATAAAAGACGCGTAACACTGAGTAAATTGTTTACGACTTCATTACCGGGTAAATGAGTTTTCCAATTCGATTAGAAAATATCAGTATCGATAAACATGCACTTGATTGCTAATCACATTTTATTTATAGAAAAGTCAAACCAATTACGTATATCATTTTATGAGGAAAAATGCATAATCTTATCATAAGATGACCGATGAAATAAGATATGATACGAGCAGTCACGTAACACTGGTAACACACATATCTATACATATAATAAATCTGTAGAAAATTATTTTTTGTACATTGAATATATTTTCAAAAAACATAGTCAGACGGTTAAAGGACAACCAACAGAACCCATTTCCAGCATTTTTTAAATTTTTGTCTGTTTGTCTGTTTAGATGTTTGTCTGTGCACGCATCACGTAAAATGCACAACACTTATAAATATAAATGTTATACATAAAAATTTTACACAACTCAAGGTATTACTTAGTCTTTGTTTCATTGCAATCGGTCCACTCAATCAAGAGATATTTACATAATAAGAAATTTCTCAATTAGTTACTTGCAACGCCATCTAGCGGCAAAAAAATAATCAAAAAATTTCTTGGGTCGATCGAAAACAATCGATCCACGCGAACGGAGTCGTGGGCACAGCTAGTCTTTATAATAATAAGATAAATAACAATTAGTTGATGAATTATATATATTAACAAAATACACAAAACAAGGAGCAGTGACTACTTCGCCAAATTTGCTGGCAGGCGCTAGATGCAGATAGCGCAGGACAGAGCGAAGTATTATGTTCAGCAGTAGATGAAGAAAGCCTAATGTGGATAAATATCAAAATAACAACGGAAAAAGTTCTTATATTCATTGCCTTTTTAAAAATATTAACAAGACACGGCTAAGAAAAACAATCAGATGATTTGCTTTTTTCATTAAGGTCCTAGCCTAGACGATAACAGTGTAGTAGCTTTTATAAAACTTGTGTTGTTTCATGGAATTTTCCAATCAATAATTCACCCTTTTCCAATAACGCTATCTAAACAGTTATGTTACTTTGAAACTCTCTAAAAGTATACCTGTGTACTCTCATTCGTTATTATCGTATCTTCAACGTATTTCATAGTAATTTACAGGGCTTTAAAAAAATCACTGAAAAAGAAACATTAATAAAAAATTCATCAAATTATCTTCCGCATTCCGTTTCTTAAAAAAATATTATTTCCTATTTCATTTCCTTCATCAAAAAGACAATCGTTTACAAGACTGAAGTCCGCATAAAGATCACAATTAGTATCGTCACGGTCAATACCTAAGTCTCCTTGAAACGAATGTTATCAATACTTTGACAGCACAATGCATTTACTTATCAGCGATTGCATGCGGTATGTAAATTCAGAACTGCTAATTTTTATGTTCTGGATATTGTGGGATAAAACTGCGATTGGATTGACTTTTGAGTTTTTCTTTCCAACTTATTTCACCGATCCATTGGTGGACGGAAAAGACCTGATATATACGTAAACGACGCAACGTCCTCAGAAATCTAGACTGTGTATAATCAACAAGGTTACGAACTTATACGTTATTAAGGTATTATCTTATATTTAATTCTGATAAAACTAATGTATTTTTGATAGTGATATGATCGCCTTGTAGATTACTGGTATGTTTGAGATTAATTATCCTTTTATCTTAAGTAAAATATTTGGGTTTGAGTTACAAACAAACCAAAGTAAAATATTTGGGTTTGAGTTACAAACCAAGCAATTTGTTATTGAAGGACATAAATCTATTGATCCATTAATAACATGACAATTACTTCGAAGAAAATAATTAGTAGTTTGAGGAAAATATTGCGTCAATGGTACTAAATAAGTTTTCCTCAATTTATAATAGTAATGGTGCAGTTGACTAGCAGCGATTTAACAACTTGATCCTATCGGCATTTACGATTTTGTCACTATATTATGTGCCAGAATTCTTCCCCACTATAAAAATTAATTGCCATAACTCAATTGCATATTTGACTCAGAACTCTTGCAAAATAACTGTAATTTTTTTGCCAAAAATATTCGTCGCTGTTGCCAGGAATAATAATCGGATGATTATGTTATAGGAGCAACAAAACATGCAGAATCAATGGCACCGCAAAATAACCTTCAAGCTTGTTATTGCCCAGCAGTATGTCCCTATAACTCAACGATGTTAACACCACGATACGTATGTCTGAATGTGTACACAAAAGAATTATGAACAGAAATATAAAAATTAATATGATTAAAAATTCATGGCGCATATAATGGCCGTAGTTCTATACTATTTTTTGCAAAGATCCACAGGTAAGCACTCGGCAGAGAGCCGACGCGCTCGATGGGTACGACAGGACGGGCTACGATACCAGTTACAATGTCCTGTATACAATACGACAGGTAGAAGATCCTCACTTTCATGTAAATTTAAAATAGACGATTATGGTAATCAGGTTTTCATTGTTAGTGATATTTTAGATGTGACTGGGCAGAATACGCTGGTGATTTAAACAAAATAAAATATTGCAATAACAGATATAACTAGTTATGTCATCATCTTTATCGGTATGTTGAAGAGGTGAGCTAATCAAGCTGAATTAAAAATAATTGTTTACTCAAACAAATCATAAATTGTTAGTAAGAAAAGAACATCTCTTCTCTAAAGGGTTACTTGATAATACCAAAATACGAAATAGTTAAAATTGTTAATTACAAGTTGTAGTCATTACTAAATCAACTATGATTTAGAACCTACACATGTTTAAGGACATTTCAAGAGTTATAGCGAATTCCTGAAATGTGAATTCTGAGGCAACCAAAAATAACGTTTATTGAATAAGAAGTTAAATACAATAACGAGCTAAACAATTAAAACTATTATCTTATATTAGCTAAGATATAATTTATGATAAGTTTGATACTATCGTTGAAGCGAAAATACATAAAAATTTAGACAGTTGGACACCAGAGAGAAATGAAGGAGCATTCAATATACGAACAGTTATTAGCATAACTCGGAAGTAATAAAGCTACACTTAATCATGTCGTTGGCTACTAGTTAGTAAAGAAACTTGAGACAATGCAGAATCATAGATAAATAATAGAAGCAACATCATATTGACTATGAATCAACCGTGAATGATTTACACAAACATTGTACTGGAAACATTAATGTTTGAAATATATTGTGATCCCAAATAGATTCACAATGTTACACATAGTATTTACGTTGATGAACACATCAATACGTCAATCCACTTACAACTGGAGACGTAGATGGTGAAATTATAAATACAAAGGCAGGAAACTATGAATAAATCACCGTCCACATCCTTAGAAAACCGAAGAGCTGCGGAAACTGAAGCACGTCTAGATCACAATGTAAGCAACAAAGCAGACACAGTTGTAACTGAACATCGATATCACAATGGAAGCGTCCAGGTGTTGCGATAGCCTTGTAACACTAGAAACACAACATCTAGGCTTGCGGCCGTCAACTTATGCTTAGATATGATCTGGTTTTAGATGTCGGAGGTGTTAAACGTACTTCGTCTCATGTCGTCGTCGGAGTTCGTTGGAGGCGAGCCTGGCCCTGCGTCCGCGCTATCATTTAAATATATCTTGGGACGCCGTCGTCTGTCGCCGGCTTTATTTTTACACCACCGAGATTATATGTGGCGATTGACACTGCACGCTGTCTCACGAGAGACGTGATGGTTCGCGGCCGATACACAACACACAACAGTGGTACAGAGAGATACGTGCCGCTCGTGCGACGCCCACAGCGCGAGTGTCGTACAGCGGGCGGAGCGCGGAGGAGTCCCCCTGGGCGCGACCCCGCCCCCGCCCCGCGCCCCCCGTGCACTATAGATGCAGCGCTGCAGAGCCTCCACATGGCTCTCGCGAGATAACCGAGATGCGATCACGCAACACATACACACACACTAACGGCACGCGATTCGATTCATTGACGCCAACTGTTTATTATGATCTACTTGTAAACATATTAACTATATACCATTACTAGTACAACAAGCTAACTATAATAAACACATTGTTATACATACATAGGAAATAAATAAACAACCAAATATAATACATCAATAGTGATGGACAAAGAACGATTGAATATCATATAACGATCTTTTGTGCAAGTTTGGAGATAACATTAATAAAAAATAAAGATAATTTAGATAAAACGCTTGAATAGTCTCTTGTGAAACGCTAATTGTTCCGGATACAGAAAAAAATACTGGTAAAAATTTAGCAAGTTACATTTTGTGGCAGTTCTTGTGATCAAACATGAGACAGAAACGGATGCTTTTTATATTTTACGATCAACATTAATCCAGTTAATTCCACATGTTATTAAATTCGTTCGTAATAAAAATGTACGGTGCTACCTAATCAGAATACTATCAACCTCGTAGTTTTAGCATACATTGATAATTTGTGCAACTTAATAAAAATATCGTGTAAATTTTTTTTTTCTTTTTGATGACTCCGGTCTTTGGAGACCACATTCATCAAACTATTACAATCTAGCCAACCAAGGCTAATAGGTAATTTTAGTCTAACTCAAATTACTAAATAGAATAATATCTAAGAATGTGTCCATCAACACTTTTCTTATTGTCTCTATTTAAGGCGAAGGCACTTTGTTTTTGTGTTCCTTAAAGTTAGCACTCACTGCACTAATTAACACTATCACTATTAAATAACTAGTTCGAACGGTTTTGTTCTTTTAAGTCTTCTCACTAGATCCGTATTGTCAAGGAGCTGAATAGCCTCGACGTTAACGTGATGATGAAGCCTCCGTTCATGGGCTTCGGCAAACTTTTTGATTGTATTAGCGACCGTGTCCACATTTAAGTCTCTGTGAAGGTCAGCATTTCGGACGTACCATGGTGCATTCACAATACCCCTAAGCACTTTATTTTGGAACCTTTGTATAATTTCCACATTACTTTTTTTGGTACAGCCCCACAGCTGGATACCATAGGTCCACACTGGCATCAGGACCTGTTTGTACAAGAGCAATTTATTATGTACTGACAACGACGAATGCTTATCCAGTAGCCAGTACATATTCTAGTAGCGAAGCTCCAACTCTTCGCGTTTCTCTCTCGTGTAAATGAAAAAAAAAAATACATTTATTATCACGATTACAAAGTATCTATTAAAAGGACTATAGTATTTTTCCAGTCCATAAAAGAGGGTTGTCGTGTTTAAAAACATCAAAACAGAGGCAGACTCCTATTATAGTGCCGATAACATTCCAATATCTCTTCACTGTGTTTCGCATTTCGCTACCATAGG
Organism: Orgyia antiqua; assembly: GCA_916999025.1. NCBI lineage: Eukaryota > Metazoa > Arthropoda > Insecta > Lepidoptera > Erebidae > Orgyia > Orgyia antiqua. Next base: position 19,092,540 of record OU779867.1, read on the forward strand.
ATACGCATAATAATAACTTAAAAACATCTATACAACTTGATATTAACTTGGCATTAAATGTGTCTAGAAAGCGACAGATTTTCTCAAGTAGCAGTATCTGGAATTGCAAGAGTGTACGAGATATCTCCGCCTTACCACAACATGTGCATCACTCAGTGCACTCGATAAAACAGCCTCAAATCGATGCTATTCGTGCATCTCAAAGATATATCCTCAATCGTTTAGAACTCTGTAGGCATCGGGCACGTGTCGATTGCCAAATTGTATGTAAATCAATGGTATGAATTCAAATGACACACGCAAAGAAACGGCACCATTGTTCTGTTGACAGTTTGTGACGATTTATAAATAATCGACGCTATTAGCCTAATAAGGATCGCGATTAGAGTTCTAATGGCGCATATTCAATAAAATATTTGGTTAAATTTTGTCATAATTTAGTTTTCGTGTGTTCATGAATTATAAAGCGATTCATGCTGCTTGCTAATCATTCCAAAATCAATCTTACTCATAAAACTTACTCGCAGTGGCAGATAACAAGGCCACAAGCTAGAACCAAGGAACAATTATTAGATATTTCACTATTAGACGTATAATATGTAGTTGTATCGGTGTCTGCTGCACGTGCAAAACTTGTTGCTCAGATTTGGCAAACGACGCAGATGTTTCTCGTATCAGCTAATGTGCACATGCAAGAAATCGATTGGATATTGAGTGCTGCAATTGCAAGCGATCTCATAAATCGTTTCGTTAAAGATATCAGTAAAAGGGCAATCGATCATGATGAATTCGATGTAGAACAACCATCGCAATTGATCTTGTTAATAGATACGAGTAAAATGCATTTCCACCGACCAAATTGGATTAAACGATAAGCGTCGTGAACAGAGAATAGGCAAATGCAATAAGATCGATCAGATAACAATGATGAATGGCAAAAAACTAATTAAAACAAACATCGTTGTACTTGCACGTCACGCCCTCAGATATCGGGCAAACAATTATATCGTGACTGCTGCAAATAACATTCGTTACAGATCATGGCTTGTCGGGGCAAGAGGTCATCATGACAGTGAGAGGCGGCGTAGATCTAGCGACCTCTAGGATTATCCAAATCGATCGATAAGGTCTGGCGGGGTTCGCGCGGGGCGTGCGGCCCCTGATACCAAAGAACATAATTTATTCGGCGGCAGAGTGGCGCGTCTCGGAGGTGCCGGGGTCCGCTCCCGTCCCGCGCACAACTTCGGACCTTTCCAAACAGGATCCCGTCACGTATTTTTTGTGAGCAGAGGATTAAGGAGTATTGGGTTTAAACGTAGGTTACGTAATAGTTTTTACACACCCTTAATCTTGTGGCGTAGGGACGTGATCGTATTCAAATCATTTTGTTTTTATGATGAACAAATTTCACGAGTCTAACTTCCTTATTCGTCACCTGCTAACGTGCAACCCATTTACAAGATAAGAGTGCGACACAATGACAATATTTGCGCGTGCGCAACTAACACACAAACATAATCATATTCGTGTGCGAGTCCTCTTTATTAATTCAACGAGTACTATTTTATCTGATCGCGCCACGCATATAATTTTACAAACAAGTATAATAAGTGTAAGTTAGTTTGTGCGAACTCGGACGGTAAAGGTGGTAGACTCTTATGTATTAGCTTTAATCCATCGGCGATTTGACTGGTGTTTTGGTTCACAAATAATTCATATAATTTTATGTATTATCAAATATTTTATTTTATTTTTATAATTATTATTATACAAGGACCAACTCCTTGTATAATATTTAAATATTTCTAAATAAAGGTTGCATTTTCATTTTGAATGTGGAACTTGAACATAGACTTTCCGCCAATTTTCCTCGTTTCTCATAACATGTCTGCAAAGTGTTTTTGACTTTGAATGTTCCATCAGTCCTTGAACTGACTGTCAATACTTGAAATGTCCGATAGTGGAAAATAAATATTGACGAGATAAAGCAGTGCGAGTCGCTATCTGGTTACCTGTCGTGAGAATGCCACTAGGTACCCATGCAGCGCTATCACCAACAACTGAGAGTTTAATAACCTGCTGTGTGACCAGATAACATGCGAAAATCAACTAAGAATGGGTACATAATATTTGTCTGCGTGGTGATTCTCGACAAATATAAATATCTATCTATCTCATACCTACATACGTACATAGATATCATCACGTCTTTCTCCTTCGGAATGAACAGAGAATATAGAGCGCCACCTGCTACGATCTAAACACATTTCCTTGGCTTCACTTGTACTCAAACATCTAGTAAAAATCTCATGGCTTTTTTTCTTCGTCTCAGTCGACCGAAGCTCAATAATTCAATACTATACAAATACACGTGCCTAAATCCGTAAAAAGTGATTTTATTTAAACAAATGAGTCGCGCAAGTTTTAGAAAATGTTCGAAAATATTTATTCAATACTAATTCTAATATGTAGGTAAGTGCAGTCACGTACTCTTGAATTGAACAATAGCACGTCACCTGTATATTTAACATAATAATATAGCCACGGAATAAGTTGAACAAAGTCAGTGCGTTCGGCATATTCACGGCTCATTCACTAACAAGCTGAAAAATATTAAGCTAGCTGAACGTCAGAGCTTTTCACTATTTTATCATGCACTAGCTGTCGCCTGCGACTTCGCACACGTGGAATTTAGAAAATTATCCCCGTTTTTGCTACATTTTTAGCTAATGTTTCCCCTATATCCTTCCTCGATAAATGTACAATCCAACATTGAAAGAATTTTTAAAACGGACCTATAGTTCCTGATATTAGCGCGTTCAAACAAACAAATTATTAAGCTTTATAATATTAGTAGATGCATGACAATATCGCAAACCCAGATACTCTCTGTCGTCAAAATTATGGAGTTTCTAAGAAGGATTTGGTCTCAGCTGGGTTGGATATAATCCGCGGCCTGTGATGTGATAATATCGATGCGTTGACAAGACAAAGTAACGCAGACACTATCATGTTACAAAACATCTGACATGAGGGTTATCGTGATCTATAGTTATCACCCGATAACAATAGATTTATGATAGCCTCAGAGGTCCTTAGCCGACACCATTAGCATAAACTGGTAATGTAGCAGGATATTTGAAAATTGTTGCCATCGTGATAGCGACTTAATGTGTACGGACAAATAGATAGAAAGCAGACTGTTATTCACACAAATAGATGGAGGCAAGACTCGTTACATAAATACTCAACTCAAGAGAAGGACTATATAAAAATACTTGATGATGATTGAGCAGATGAACCTATCTCTACCAAGTAGATTGCTCATAGAGAGTAGTCTTGAGAGAAGATAAATTTAAGACTCTTATCTCAGTCTTTCTTCTTGGAAGACTCTCGACTTAAATCTTCAAATCCAACAGATGTTATATATGTGAAAGGAGAATCATTCATGAGTATTAAAAAAAGTATGATGTAGATGTAAATAAAAAGATGGGTTCTAAGTAATCTATTTTTCCAAATCCGAAAGCATTTTTTCAATACTTTAAGTGAATTCTATACCTCCTTACGAGTACATACTCGTAACTTGTAAATGTTATTACGCATCTATAATTAGAATAAAACCTATTTATAAATCTAATCAATACATTATCTTACACAATGAAGGTAAGAAGCGTCGATACATATATACTTACTAATTTATACGAGTTATATACATACAAAATTAGGTCGGCACTACGTTGCAGTACGTGACGAAAAACACGATTTATCATACTAATAATAGTAAAATTTTTATTTATCATTCAAGTTTGTTGTTCTTGCAAGAGTAAGTAAAACTGTATTGTTCTTTCCCAAAAGACAGACTGACACTGTAGCAATACTTTAAACAAACTAAATCTGGATGTATAAATACTATTCAAAAGCAAAACCTTAAAATATTTACAGTGTATTTCAAATTGTAATGCTAAATATTCTATGAAGCCATAATCCACAACTACGAGTAACATCCTTTCACAGAAATTAAATTCTGGCTTCGACGTCTACGTTATGTTAGCTGTCTCTATATTGATGTTTACATCATCATCATCATACCGTCACGCCTTTTCCCTACGGAAGTACGCAGAGATTATAGGGCGTCATCTGCTACGATCCAAACGCACTTCCTTGGCTTCACTTACTTTCATTCAACGCTTGTAACAAATACATAATATGTAGTTCAATTTCGATTTATTTATTGCATTCCGTAATGGTTACAATGGTTGATTGAATATCTAGCATCTAAAGGATTACTGAAAAAATAACAAGCATATAAGTTTTTTTACAAACATATATTTAAGCGCTAGCTTATCGGCGTTTCTGACCCGGGCCTCATTAAGTGAAAACATTTTTAATGGCAACAAAATTCTACAAAAATATAATTGATAATCAGGGGATTTTTAATTCACTGATACCGTGAGCAATCCGCGATTTCCTAAGAACTCGATTTTAATTAATACCAATTGTATTCGGCGTTATCACATTCAATTCCAGTTATTACAATAATAGTGCCTACATTATTTTGGTAATTTTACGACGTACATTGGAACAGGTCTGATATATAGTTATAGGAATCGATAATGTGAATGAAAGACACAACACAATAACACAATTGATTTATTAGCAAAATTAAGATTAAAATCCTAAAATAGATAAGCTATGGCAGAATCGCATATCACTAGATAAAAGAAATCTAGAAAAAAATCATGAAATCCCATTCGATAGATGTAGAGTAACAAACATCCAATGTCACTAAAGAGAAATGCGCTTCTCCTAATCTTCTTAAGATTAGGAGAAGCGCATTTTACGTAAATATTACGTTAAATATAAGTAATTTACGGCAAAACTCGTAAATAAACGTTACTTCAATATTGATTGATCTTAGCTGATATCCGCAGTAAGTACCTAACTAATGTCTTCAAAACGTGACCCACTCATCTGACTGGAGACCATTACGCCAACGTAAAGTACATTAAGTCACATTGTAACAGACAGACGATAAAATTCAATACATACATAGATATTTTCTTGTTATGTACATTTGATTATATCATATGATACGTAAGGCGGTTTAAATGAACAACTTACTACCTACGCGTAGAGTATAACGATAATTGAATATTACCGACTGCTATGATCTCCGAATATATTAGGCATATTGCTTTAAAATAGAAATCATTTATTAATACAGGTGCAATTACTAATGGTCTTATTCATAATGACTTATCGGAGGTTTAAAAGTTCGCTAAAATCGGTTCGCGAAAATTGTCTAAACTTGTTATTTATAATAGTCTTTTTAAGCTAAACGTTTATTATCTCTCCGATAAAATCTCCGTTTAAACCTCCGATAAATCATTATGAATAAGACCATTAATGATTATATTAATGCTATAATAAAGTGTATTTTACTACCACCATTGGTTCAGATCACGTATACCTCTTATCTGGGTGGGCCGAACTGTCATAAAAAAAATTATAGAGTTTTCTTATATTTTCGTTCCCTTCCCCCTCCTCTCCAGCATATTAACGTCGCACGGCTGGGCACGGGACTCCTCCACTTTGTGAGGGACTATTGTCTACAGTGCCGCGCCGACCAGGCGTGTTGTCGTTCCCCTAACAAAATCATATTTCAGGTTGTTAATGAAAGACTACAACAGGTAAGATAAAAATTGATTTTAATTTGATTACCTTAGATTTTGATGTCGTAACATTATTCAATTACTATTGCTGTTTCAGGTACTTAACAGAAAATCTCTGGCCACAGATTTGCTACATTTCTGGGTTCTAACCATTTGCGATTTGATATTTTTTTTTAACAAAGAAGTTTTACAAATACCTTTTTTGTCTAAACCGGGGATCGAACCGGATACCTCAGGTGCCTAGCTTTTATATATCTGTATAGGTACTTGTAAAGCGAATTGTTTATGAATGGTCCTTTTTATGTAAGATGTATAATAGAGTCTTTCTCTACAAGTCTTCGAAGAAATATACAAAGACTAGCACTCATATGTATACAAAGTATATCAGGTATAAAGATAATAATTTATTAAAATACATCAATGCGTAAGCTACTGGTCATGTAATATGTTATGTAGTGACAGAAGTATACCAACGACTTCATTTCTTCAAAGTTTTCCTGTTAGTTTACTAAGAAGCAACTTCTTTATCCTTGGGGCATACAGAAGCTATGATAATAGGGAGCACTAATACTAATGATGCAGCTCTCGAAACTAAATCCACCGTTTAGAAACAAGCAGTTCCTCAATTACCAGTCCTAAATAAAAATTGGTCAAGTGCGAGTCGGACTCGCGCACGAAGGGTTCCGTACCATTATCTATGCAACATAAGGCAACGTTATTAGTATCGAGCAAGAAACGGTGAAAAAATCATGTTTGTTGTATGGGAGCCCCCCTTAAATATTTATTTTATTTTATTTTTAGTATTTGTTGTTATAGCGGCAATAGAAATACATCATCTGTGAAAATTTCAACTCTCTAGCTATCACCGTTCTTGAGATACAGCCTGGTGACAGACGGACGGACGGACAGCGAAGTCTCAGTAATAGGGTCCCGTTTTTACCCTTTGGGTACGGAACCCTAAAAACGCTCAAAAACTGAACAAGAGGCATGATCAAAAAAATCCATAATTCAACTAAAATAAAAAATACAAACAGCCACAAAATATAAATAATGATAACGTAAATATGATCACGGAAAACCAATAAAAACGTCATATATACTGAGTCTGTGGTATCTCACACCTTATTTCTGTGGACACACCGAAATAGACTCGTGAATAACCGTGTTTTTGACACAATTGTGCAACAGAGGGCATAGGTCCAAAGACGCGACAGCGCGCTCCATTAACAAAACAGCGTATTTATACATCACTATTTTGTTATGAATGGGCTCTATATTATATGTATGCTGGCAACACAACATAACTTGTGTCGCATAGCGATAACATTAATTATTGATACCGGCTACAAACATCATTGAGTAAACTTTTCAACACATTCCTCACTGATAGTGCGTCCTACATATTTAGTTAATTCAGTAGCGAAAATGTTCCGTGACAGTTTTATGAAAAAAATAAACAACGCAATTTGAGGTCTTACACAATCTTTTAATCGTCGCGATAATCTTAATTGTTGGGGCGCGGCCGTTATCGCTAGTGTAGAGAATATGCTCATCATATATACAGCTAGTTTATCAACGACTGATAAACAAAATATTGTGCTCTTGGGTCGCCGTGTAAAGAGCGATACTGCTTGCATCACAGATTGACGGTAAACCTGCTGATTTACAAGAGAGCACGAGGTTAACAAGTACAGTCCTCAGATCACTGAATAAATACTACGCAGCAATATTACAAATGATACGATATCTTCAGATATCGAATAAAAAAGATACGAAATTTACTTATCAAGAGATTGTTTTAACGGATTATTGGGCCGATACCGATTGTTCTGCAATGCGATTCAGAAAAACAAATGAATACAATATTACATAGACAGCAACAGATATAATTAATGATCTGTCAATGAGCGTTGTGATGGATAAGAAGATAACTATTGAAATGTACAAATTGAACGGTGGGCGATAGTTGGACAAATAACCAGAGATCAAACAACATTGTAACAGTGTCGTGTTTGTCTAACTGACAAGACAAATTCGGTTAATAGGTTGAACAAAAACTGCATGTAGGCGAACTAGTAACACAAAACAACTATGTAAACGAAACAATTGAAACATTGAATAGTAACATACAATACACTATGACTAGACAGTATCAATGAATAAAGAAACTGAAGAGCTGAGCTGATAATATTAACATGTTTATTTAATGTATTGGAAGATAATCAAGATGCTTTTCATAACAAAACATACATCGACATTAAGAATAACTGCTAAATTATCAATAGAAAGTAATGTTATGAAACAATCTTTAATGAATCATAGAAAGATGGATGTAGAAACTTCGGCCAAGTTAGATTAAGTGTAAAAGAGTTTCGTGGGTGAGACTTTAAGTTGTGTGGTCACATTTTATTGGTTATATACGTGCAAATAAGAAATACTATTTATGACAAGGTGTGGTGATATTTTTATCTTGGTTGACAGTGGTAAGGCACGATAGGTGACACCCACAGATGCGTGAAAGTCATATCAGCCTGTGCGACGCCTAGTTTTAAAAGTGGCGGGTGTTCTAAGAATTTGCAATGTTATGAAAATATATAACATTTGTAAAAAAAACCGCTAGTTTGTAAATATTGCAATAAATCAGCATGCATAAATAAATAATGTCTCGGGCATTGCAATGGTCCCTAAAAATATTTACGAATGCTTCTTTTGGGATGTTTTCTCTTATATTACATAAGTACGGTAGTATTTATGCAAAATTTGAAATGAACTCTACATTTTCACCCACCCTAGAGAAAAATCGGGTTCAAATTTTCCGAGTTAGCGATAGGTAGCTATTAGTAGCTGATAATCCTTTAAGAAGTATTTTTATATGAATGTAAACTAGTGCTACTTTATATTCTCTTGCACCTATCTTGGATTCCTATTTTTTAATATCGATTACAGCATTTAATAACAAGATGTTATTCATCCTTTTAAATTTAAAATAGGTGCGACAAATAGTACAACGCTTCCATTTAACAACAGAGTACCAGTTACAAATAATTTATAACAAAACAACAGTGCAACATAACCAGCCTATATCCGTTGTTCTGTCATAATGTAAGAAAAATAAACCTTATTTCTTTCAGTTACAACTTTTGTGTCGAGATTCTATTAATAATAATGTGTAACGAGAAGCGATTGAATCGATGTTGAATGGAAAGCGATTGACTCGATATTGAATCGAAATCTGTATAAATAATGAGTCCACAAACGGCGTGGGTGTAAAGGCGAACTTTTGACCGCTCCGGGCGTCGAGAATGTTAGGCCAGTTGCGCAACTCTACGGGACTTCCTCGTTATATTTCTTTTAAAAATCATATTTTTATAGTGTCATAATTTTTGTTATTGATATCATAATCTTTATAGAGTTAGTAACTAACACCCGCCGTTTTACTTGCATCTATGGTTATTGCCCCGTTCTAAGGTTTTAGCGTTATTATGTCATAATTCAAATATAATCTGTTTAGGAATTAAATTTAGGAATTGACGAGCCCGTGGTCGAGTGGTTCATGTAGCGGACTGCCGATCAAGAGGTCGCGGGTTCGATTCCCGCTCAGGACAATCATTTGTGTGATTTTTCTAATTGTCGTACACATGTTTGTACTGCGTCTGGGTGTTTCTATGTATTATAAATATGTACTTACAAAAGAAAAGTAGTATATGTAGTCTATCCGTACTCTGGTACCCATAACACAAGCAATATAAAGCTTAGCTTGGGACCAGAGGACGTTGTGTGAAATGTCCATGAATATTTATTATTATTTATTTATAAATTTATCCAATCTTGTTTTGGCGAAATGTCCAAAAAATCTGTATTTAACAGCAAACAAATAACTTCATAGTGAAATTATTCTTTAACAAGTTCAACATGACAAATTGGATCGCATCGAACCTAAGACAGCGATAATAATGTGCGGTTCAGATGTTTAATCGCATTACGTAGGCGACATCCGCCACAATAACCGCTGGCTGTGACATTAATGTCAGACTTACGAGTGACACACGACACCACACCATCTATTCTAACATTTAACATAATGGCCCATAACGTTAGTATTATCTATAGAAAATACATATATCTGTCTTTTTGTTCTATAAACATATTTATGATATAAATAAAGTGCATGTGACTGAAATGCTCGGAGAGGGCGCCCGAGAAGTACTCTGGTCTCATTGGCAATGGACCCTCAAGTGGGTAAGAGTAACACATTTACTACTAGATCTACGTGTTCACTTAATAGCGGGGCAGTTCACTTATGCGCTGGATTGACCAAGTGAAATGTGCGGTAGGGATTAGTATTTCTGAGTGCACCAGGCAGTTCAGCAATTGGGAGAAATGGTGGAAAATCAGGCGAATAGATGTGTCCGCTTCTACCAATGAGGCGGATGCATCAGGCCGCTTTGATAAGAGCGAGACGATGGAGAACAAGAGCCGTGTATAACTGGGGATGTATTAAAATAAATGTTATGGAAGTATATTCAGATCGCATTAAAAGGGCGTTCTAGCGCTCTAAATAAACAATTTGCTTAGTTCAAAAGCTAAAAAACACGCTTGAAAAACCTAAATATTATTTTAGATTATTGTATTGCCATCGGTCCTTAATATGTGTGAAAAATTTCCGACTCTCCGACTACGGCAAATGAGTTATACTAACTAAATGATTCTGTTACATAGAATAATACATTGATAGATACATACCGAACTATTGAAAGCGTGTTAAAAAAAGCTTTGACAAGGAAATGGAAAATAGTAGCAATAAAGCAAAATATCACCATTACAGATACTACCATAAGTTCGATCGCTGATAAGTATAAAGATTTAGTAACTCATGATTCATGGTATTAGTATATTATTAAACAACTTATGACTCTCGGCGCTGTATTTGTTAAATATATGTAAATAATATGGCAGCATTAAAACACTTCATTTACTTCGGAGGTCGAATTTGTAACATGATATTTTATCAACAGAAAACGACGCATTACCCATATCGGAGAACAAACAGTCAAGTACGAAACTGAAATTAAATTTAGGGGGGTTCTCAATTGACATAAAAGTGACAAATATATTATGCATTTATCAACAATAAAGAAAACACCCGATACAGGGTAAAAATTTTACACAATAATAGTCTCGAGTAAACAATAAGTATTTCAATGATACTGGAAAGTTGATTTCAATATAATTGGAATTAGTAGAAATAATTAAAGACAATTTTGAAGAAAATAGATGTAAAGGGAATTATACAATTCAGTGACAATATGCGTGATTCATTTACTCCTTTGATAATGTGAGCTGAAGTTTCCAAAATACCGGTTGAAAAAATTAACAAGTTAACGGTAAAATTTTCTGTAAAGCCACTTTAATGCTGTTTTGGTTTCAAAGTATATTAACATTAAAATATACAATTCAGTCATGAGTACCTACGTATTATACGCCAATTAAACAGCAACCTGTACCAATTAATTTAGAGTTTAACTTTACAACTGGCAGAAGAGACCCTAAAATCAACATATTAACGTTGAATTTAGTCAACTAAAACAGCTTTTTACCATGTTATTTTTTGTGAAACCGTATACACCGGCCATCTTAACAGCTGCGACGCGTAACTAACCTTGGTTTATCCGTGGAGCGTAACCGATATTAATGATCGTAAAAAGTTGAGCCTTTAACGTCATTTGCCATTAATATGTTTCGATGTAAGGGAACCACGCAATTGTACAGTGGGCGGTCTACAGCTAAGCTGTCACGATGAATAATTCAGTAATATGTTTGCAACCTGTTCCTATCAACAAATGATGTTTAATGAATAAATCTGTACAACGCGCATTGCTACAAACAATATCAGATGTTAATATCCAATTTGTATTTTGAGATTAAGTCTTTTTTAATTTACAAAATTCTGAAAGCACCACAGTGTAGAATAACGTAATGTGTATGATAAACACACACATTTGTATAGCTACTGGGTAGGTATTTTCTATTAATTGTATATTTACTCTGTGTAATCACTATACCTCCAAAAGCATTATGTTACATATGTGAATTCGAGTACTAAAATAAATTAATATAACATTTATGGTTAGATAAATAGCAATGTATATATATGCCAACAACAATTATTATTATTATTTATTTATTATTTTTGTAATAAAATTTTGATCAATATCAGAAACCGTCATAAAAACAAAGGTGGTCGTACGAATGTGATAACCGTGGCGCATCGGTGTTACATAGAAAGCTGCGCCTACGCATGCCGAGAGGTCACAAACACCCACACATCCCCTAGAGACGATCACTGTTGAGTAAGAGCCGAGCCTTCTCTAAAGGTGTTCACCGGCCAATTACCGTAGTAATTGATGATTATTGCAAAACTACAGATATTTGTGGGCGACCATTAACGATGGTACAAAATCGGGGGCGGCCTGACGCTGACATCATGACGGATTGCATCAATAAAACTATGATCAACTTTATGATCATAATATAACAGCCTGTAATAGAAATTAAGCTCAAATAGATTTGTGTAGAAGCTTTTTGTTATGTTAACAACATTATACGATAACAAACAGTGATGGATCAAAGTCAGAGGGAGACTAATGACAAAGATGCAAAGGCAAAAAATAATTTTACAAAAGAGTCAAAATTGAAAATATACTTGGATTTCTTTTAACCCCACAAGTAAAATTTGTCTGTAAAATATAAGACCCATAGTTGGTAAGTTTGCATAGTTTGACCGACTCGCATATGATTCCCGGTGCACACGTATTTATGAACTTAATGAGCCAAAGTATTCACGATTCCGAATACGTGGGTGGAAGTCTAAATTACCTGCAGTAAATTGATACCCATCGATACTCAGGCGATATTTGCAGCAACTAAAAAAGATAATTTGGGTTATTGGCATAATTCGCAACACCTTGCTGAATTAGGGTTGGTAAGTAGCGGAAGACATACTTACCAATCACAAGTAGTCCATTATACATAATATTACGAACCTTCTCTAGAAGAAGAAGCATAAGTGAATCAACGGAAATAAATAATAAGTATGGAATGAAATTAAAGAAACCAGCTCCAAAACCAATCTTAAGAAGTTTACTACCAGCATTTGTGTGTTATAGAATCAGTTTTTTGCAGTGGTTTAGGGATTCAATTTCAAGTTGTTGACTATTAAAGTCACATTTCAGATGTCTTTATTAAATAATACAAATAAAGATAAATATTCTTATGAATTCCTGTATACCTTTCGTAGCAGGAATTTATACTCGTGTCCTCGAGTTACCAGTCCGATCAGAATCTGAAGTCCTTTCTAAGCAAAGCGAACGATAAGATTCACCAACCCTAGGCGCCCGATGAAAGCCTCAATTACCGCAGACAATCACGTTTCACGGAGTACATGAGTTATAATTACGGATGTGATACAATCGTGTGTGTAAATCAGATGCGCTTCCAATCGACGCCGGAATTATAAACACTGTATTGTTCTCATTTAAATGTACTATCTATTTAATATATTCGTACGTATTCTTTGTGAGTTTTAGATCGTTATCTTGGTAGAAATCGTAGTAGAAATTCGGCTAGACTTGCTGATTATTGCCTATTGCTCTCCATAATCAGCAAAAAAAAAACCTGACAACAAAGTTCGATCAAGGCTGAACAGTTGCCGTGAAGTTTGATGAAAATAATTTTAATTAACTTTTCTCAAGAATACAATAAAATCCTACAAAGAGGTCCAGGGTATGATTTGAAAAACACAATTTTGTAAAACGACAACTTTAAAAACCCATTTTTTTTTAAAACTATACAAATAGGTAATTTCCAATATGGCCGATGCCTTACCCATTACGCATCGGAGGCCATGTTAGAGCATTTAGAATAATCGTTAAAATCTCAATTATATTAATTTTCCGGCGTATCATTAAGTTAACATTTTTATCAATCAATGATAACAATTTAATTAAAATTAGTTTCGATAAGCCTACGTTAATTAACGCTAAAGGTTTATTAACATTAATAAAAAAAAATCTGTGTCTAAAAATAATATATATGGCCCAATATAAATCATTTAATGAAGATAATATTGCAATTATATATACGGATAAAAAGCTTGTATTGTACGTAGCTCGTAGTTGATATATTTTGTCTTTGACTCTTGAGATACTTCTACTTATAGTAAACATATTTCTTCATTATGGAGTCAACATATAGTTGGTTTACCATTCTTTTTAACTAAGTTATATAAGTACTTTTAATTAATGCCGGATATGAAATGAAATGAAATGAAAAATCATTTTACATAATTTTTTTTTTTAAATTATGTTTACTTGATGTAAACATAATTTTTAGAAAAAATTATGAGCTTTTGACTTGTCCAATTTTTTTTCCCTACCACCGGTTCAGGACGCAATCTGCTGAGAAGAACCGGCGGAAGAAACTCAGCAGAGCTTTTAATTGAATCAATATTTTTTTTAAATAAATGTCCATTATACTTACAATGCTAATAAAACGTTACAATAAAGAACATGTATTGCTCCAGAGCAACCTACTCCCAAGCTTTATCATCTTTAATAGCCTAAACAATAGATACAACAATACAACAACAATAAATAGCCTAAACATAAGCGTTTATGATATCTATTCAAAATTATGTAGAGCAACAGTTTTTGGTTTAAACTTCTTTAGGTCCGGTCAGTCGGAATTAAGCCTGATTACATAAAGAAAGTGGACTTTCAGAACTCAAGCTCGTCAACCAAAATGTGCTACAAGAAAATATTTCTACCCTCTTGCAATATTTCGGCTACTATAATTGTTATTTTATTGGTTTGCAACTTATTAGACGTAAGTACAATATAACGCGTATTAGATCATGTAATATGGCACGATTAGAGCGGAACTGGTGAACTGTTGCTCTTAATGGACGATAAGACTAAGTTGTACGACAACAATTAGACCACTGTCGTACTTTTTAATCAGTCACAAAGTTCATTCGATTGGACAAATCTAGTATTGTAGTACATATCAACTTAATGTCATTATTCATTCACTTGTGATTATAGTGTAAACAATGATTATCATGCACACGCATGACACGAATAACACGCTTCCGGCAAATGTAAAATGTAGTAGGATAGGGCAATGAGGTAAATAGAATTTCGATTATGGATGGATACTACATTGAATTTTATTTCGAATGGGGCCACGTTATGCAATGATAGGAATGTAGCATTATCAGAATAATTCATTTCTCATTTATGGGTGTAAGAAAGCAAAAAATTAAGACAGTACAGGACATATTTATTACAGGTAAAAAATTTGATAAAGATTATAGAAGAACAAGGAAATTAATTGCTTAGTGCAAAGTTTTTAAATTATTGCATTGTCATCGCTCCTTAAATATGTGTTCAAAAATAACTTTTAATAATATTTCGATTATGTTAATGAATTATTGATAATTATAAGTAATGGGCCGCTATTATAAACATGACAGTTATTAATTTAATTAGTGAATAAAATACTAAATTAAAATTAACCGGTTCAAATATTATGATATTATACAATCACGATTAAAATTAATAAATTGAGTCCGGGTACAACTGTACAAGAAATATCAAATGGAAAAGAATAAGTGGTGTGTGTGTTGTGTTTTTGTAAGTGTAAAATTGCGATAACGGCCGCAATACCAAATATTATAGCACTGCGGGCTGCGGCAAAAAATTTAAAATAGCGTTCCAAAATTAAAACCAAGAAAGAAGAAGTGATTATGTTCCAAATGATAACAACAAATTAAAAGATAGAAATCTTCGATGGTAATATATTGGCCAGTCTAAGATACCACGTGCCTTGATACATCAGCGAACATATTATAATCTTTAGAAACGACTTTATATGTAATACGATATCATTTATAATTTAAATATACTAATGAAAATCTCGTTTTCAAAAACTTAACCTGACTAGCTCACAAAATAATGATCGATCTATAATTCAGATAAGATATTTATCGCGTCCAATTTATTTTAGAAGAATGAATGTCGGAATAAACAATCAAAATTAACTACTTTTAGATCAGTATTTTTAAGCTATTGCATAGCTTCTATAGAGGGCCTTGAGCGCGGGGACCGAATCCAGAAATTCCGTAACGAAAAAAAACCTCACGCTCCCCACTCCGAAGGGCACGGAGGTGTGGCTTGAAGGCCGTGCTTTAACGTCGTTTCTTTTCGGCAGTCTTCGACAGGGTGTTTATGTGTTGAAATATCACGCTTGTCTCTTTAGTTCAGCAACCCGCCTCTAGGTGGCATTTCTATGATTTTGTTTCTTTTTTTTTATTAAATACGGCATAAATAAAATAACTAAATAATTATAGTTTCATATGTTGATAAAAAATGCTATGTAATAGCTTTACCGCGGCAGTCCCCGAGCGCCACACGTTTTTTAAGTAAATAAATGTATCGGGGCTGTTCCACAAAGGATAAATACTTAAGAATAATAAATACTTAAGGGATGTGTTTCAGGATTCCGACTTTACATAATATAGACATATATTCTATGGACAATGATATGCGATGAATGTAAATATTTTTATTGTGTGGGTTTACTATTCTCATCCAGAAATACTAAAATAATTTAGCCACTGCATATGATCTGGGATAATATTACGAATGACTGATGACATTCCTGGGGAAGTGCACTATTTTACTATGGTCCAGCCCACAGCTTCTGAACAGACACTTCACCGCATCGTTCATTCATTAAGCACAATGTCCACATAATATATTAAGTGGGTTTGTATTTATTTACGTGTTTAAGTGGTCACCATACTACTTCCTACACAGACGTATAGATGACACGAACTTATTAGTAGAATGTTCTAGAAATCTTTCTTCCCAGTTCCTCTCGGTGTCTCGAAGGGAATTTTAGTTTTGATTACCAGAGTCGAAAAGATATTTAGAGTGTTCAAAAATCTGGATAGAGAATATATTAAAATGCGTTCTCTGCTATGACCATGTCAGTTAATTAATGAAAATACCTATAGTATAAAATCATCAGCCGTAGTGGGGTAATGATAATGGCAAATCCCCTTGAGAGATGTAATTATTGTAAGCATTGAAAACGATTTAAAGTACGCGAGAAATTACTACAGTATCAGTAATTACGTACTAAACAATACAGAATACGTTATTACGTAGCACTATTGTACTGCGTAAAAAGACGTTAATCATCATTTACTACTCTTACTATACTCATGAGATAATTTGGCTACAAATTCTACAATAAACGTACCATACCGAAAACATCTACTATTATTCTCATGCCAAATGACTCGGAACAAAAGTACATTAAAATCACAGTTTTGAACTACTGGTGTGCCAACATCTACTGAATCAATATTATTATTTTTTTAAAATTTACAGACATTTCACACAACGTCCTCTGGTCCCAAGCTAAGCTTATTATGCTTGTGTTATGGGTACCAGTATACGGATAGAATACATAAACTACTTTTCTTTTGTAAATACATACTTATAATACATAGAAACACCCAGACGCAGGACAAACATTTGTATGACATTTATAAACATCACACAAATGATTGTCCGAGGCGGGAATCGAACCCGCGACCTCGTGATCGGCAGTCCGCAATATAAACCACTACACCACGAAGCCCGTCAAAGCTGCAAATATGTTAAGCGTCAAAAAAGCAAATATGTTTTCCGTTTGCAAGCAGCAAGCATACCTCCTTTATCTTAGCCTAGTCTTTTGGGCATATACACAGCTACAAGTTCTAGAATTAATTAATTGCCCCGACACAAGTAATTATGTGGTTATTTTTATATGTTCTTAATAAAATTGTATATCTGTTTGTGAAATGATTAAATTAAATTGTAAAATGATAAAAATCAAAGCTAATGTTTGGTCTATAAAAAATATGTCCATCAATAGAATCGATTACAATATAGCTTTAATTGAAAAAGGTCTTCATATAAATAAAGTATGAAACATAATCTAACTTTAATAAGATCTTTATAAACTCCTTGTACGTCTCTAATGACGCGGCACACGCAATATTTAATACCATATCATCGTGATAACGCGATACCATAATATAACAAATAAAGAACCCAAACGACCGTAGACCAATCAATGTACAGCTAGAAGCAACTTTCATCTATGAATGAAACACAATAATTATGTTACTATGTTTATGCAAATAGCATTCATTGATGGGGCCCATTGACTTGTTTTTAAAGCCCACCATTCACTGTCCGTAATATGTTGTAAAATTCCGTGATCACGTACTGCGACAAGGCAGAGAAAAGGAAAATTGATTGTGATGGAGAGCTGAGGGAGAGCCAAACTATTACCGCATTGGTGCCAGTATTGTTATATTACAAGCTTCTTGGCTCGACTCTATACTTAGTAAGTAATCTTGACACTAATGCAATGTAAAATTTAAACTATTATAAAAAAAAATTACATTACAAGTACTAAAGGGCAGCCTATAACGTTAAGTGGTTTTTCGCTTAAAATAGCAAAAATAACAATTTCAGATTTTTACTTAATATTTAGCGGTCGTCCTACTTGTCGCCAACGCGAATGGAAGCTTAACCGATCAGACAGCTACGCAGGGGCCTCGTACCAGTTTCTATGTCGCCGTGTAAACCAGACGAATGTATCAAAATGTTTTTAATTATATTCTGTTAGATTATTTCTGTAGATACAGCCAATCAAATTGATAAACAGCTAATGGTTATTTTTATTGACATTTCAACAGACAATATTATTTGTTATTGTTATTATATTGAATTTTATTTGTACTGTCATCACCAGCTGACATTAAGATGCAGAAACTTCACCTGTCAACATTCATTTAGGACCTTGCATAGGTTTACAACAATAGTTCGCTTAGCTTAAAACTAAGAAACACGTTTCCTCTTTTTAAAATCCTAAATAATAATTATTAAATGTCATCGATCCTTAACATGTATGGAAATTTTCAGATTAATCCGTCAATTACAAGTGGGTGAAAATCACTATCAAAGATTCCGGTACACAGATTAATACATAGATAGATAGATTTGTACAGTAAAGCACCGGGCGATGACGGAATCACTACGGAGCTCCTGAAGGCGGGCCCTTGTGACCCTTCAGAAGCTGTTCGATTCTGTAATCCTCAGGGGCATTGTTCCAGAGGCGTGGACCAGGAGCGTCGTGGTGTTGTTTTTCAAGAAGGGCAATAAAACCCGCTTGAAAAACTATCGACCTGTCCCACGGCTACAAGTTGTTTCGACAGTTATTAAATACACGAAACAAGCTGGTTTCCGAAAAGGCTTTAGTACCATAGACCACACCAGATACGCTGATACGCAGATACGCTGCGCCAGATTATACAGAAGGCTGAGGAGTATAATCGGCCTCTGTCTCTAACGTATGTGGACTATGAGAAGGTCTTCGATTCGGTCGAGACTTGGGCGGTGCTGCAGTCCCTCCAGCGGTGCCAAATTGACTACCAGGAAATCGAAGCGTTGAAGTGTTTGTATAGAAACGCCACCATGTCAGTTCGAATCCAGGATGGGAGCACAAAATCAATTCCACTGCAGAAGGGTGTCAGACAGGGGGACGTTATTTCCCCGAAACTGTTCACCGCTGCATTGGAAAACGTCTTCAAGCTCTTCAATTGGGCCGGACTCGGCATCAACATCAATGGCGAACACATCACTCACCTTCGATTTGCAGACGATATAGTAGTTATGACAGAATCCCTGGAGGACCTTGGCACAATGCTCAATGACCTCAGCAGTGTCTCCCAACGGGTTGGTTTGAGGATGAACATGGATAAATCCAAGGTCATGTTCAATGTCCATGTCACTCCAGCACCAGTATCTGTTGGGAATGCGATTCTCGAAGTTGTCGATCGTTATGTTTACCTAGGATAAACAGTCCAGCTGGGCAAATCCAACTTCGAGAAAGAGGTCAACCGTCGAAACCAACTCAGCTGTGCAGCGTTCGGGAAAAGGACGGAAGGTCCTCGAGTGGCGACCACGCACCGGACGACGCAGCGTGGGGCGGCCTCCAGCAAGGTGAACTGACGATATTGTCACATATGCGAGGCCGCTGGACGCAGATAGCGCCGGACCGCGCGTTGTGGCGTTCTATGGGGGAGGCCTATGTCCAGCAGTGGACTGAGAAAGGTTAATGGATGGATGGATAGATTAGTTGATAAATACAAACGAAACTAGTCTAAAGCACTTGTTTAAAATGAAATGCTTTTGTAATGTCCTGAATATTTAAATTATTTGTGCAAATACAGTAGTTTTTAGGGTTCCGTACCCAAAGGGACCCTATTACTGAGACTTCGCTGTCCGTCCGTCCGTGTGTCCGTCTGTCACGAGGCTGTATGTCAAGAACGGTGATAGCTAGACAGTTGAAATTTTCACAGATGATGTATTTCTATTGCCGCTATAACAACAAATACTAAAAATAAAATAAAATAAAATAAATATTTAAGGGGGGCTCCCATACAAAAAACTGATTTTTTTACCGTTTCTTGCTCGGTACTAATAACGTTGACAGGTAGACGCTTTAACTATTCACAGAATATTTGGTTCTATAACGTGCCTTATGTTGCATAGATAATGGTACGGAACCCTTCGTGCGCGAGTCCGACTCGCACTTGACCAATTTTTTTTCCTATTTCATCATCATCAAACCGTCACGCCCTTTTGCCATGGGGTAGACAGAGAGAGACTATATAGCGCCATTTTCTACGATTCATACATATCCGTGGCTTTTATCTTATGCGAGTATTGACTAGCTACATTTACTTTGTAATTAACATAGTAAGTTTTGCAACCAAATATATTAGAGAGTTAAGGAACTAATTAAACATGATATTAGTCATTTCCAATCGATAATATATTTTATTGCGCACAGGTGTTCACCTGTAATGACTACTGACTGCTTCCAATATCATAAAACTTGAGTTAATATTGTACAAAAATAAATGATTAGCATAAATAATTTTGTATATCCTTAGTAGTGTGGCAATAACTCACAGTAATTGTGATATATAGTAGTATTAGTAGTTTAATAAACAACCACTTTTCTAAATATATTTAATTTTAAAAGTTATGCTTCTAGAAAACTATTTGGTTTTCAATATATTTTTTTCTTTTTTACCGACAGAGTTTTCTATAATTAGATTGTAAAATCAAATTGTATGGGTACAGCAATCTGACAAATTCAGTATAAATAAATAAATAAATATTCACGGATATTTATTTATTTATTTATTTTACAATTTTTGCACACAATAAATGATTGATGTACAATGGTGGACTTAATGCCAACGGCATTTTCTTCCAGTCAACCAGCGAGGAGTGGAGAAATAAGTTAAAGTGGGTGCTATTTATTTTAACATATAGGTATATAATAATTTTAATGAAATATATAAAGCTCATACATACAAAATACATAAATAATAATATAACACTTGCTATACGCGTGAGCAAGCATACAGAGCAGTCGTGTTGACAATATTTTAATCTAAATTATATAAAAAATACAGTAGTAAATAGAGAATTTTCAATCTTAGTAATATAAAGGTACAGTCGAATTTCGATTAATGCCTAGTGTATAAATCTAACTAGTGAAAGTGAAGTGTAGTCGTGCTTAAGCGCCCCCCGCCCTCTTCAAACGAGTGAGACGGGCTCCACATTTAAAACAAACTCTAGAAGTGTTACCTGCTACCCACATTCTATTATTTTCAATCGACGGTTGCACCAAATTGTTAACGGCCGTTTAATAATGAGTGATAAACAACATTCTGCTACAGGATCGCAGCCAGACCTTTCTAAATGGCTTCTGCAGGAGTCTGGCTCCCCAAAGACGATGTTATGTCGCAAACGGAAACAACCAGAAGATGACTACATAATTGGGGAAATAAGGGGCAATCTACAGGAATTTCAAAAGGAAATTTTAGCTAAGCTATTAGAATCCACTAACCAACAAAATGCAAATACACAAAAAATTACAGAAGACATCTCTACAATGAAAAGCCAAATTAATGATATACATGCTAAAATGGATTTAATAGCTGTTGAACAAAACCTAATGAAGCAAGAGATATCAAATTTGAGAGGAGCTAATGAGAGTGTAATGCAGAAAATGAAATCCCTAGATGATGATATTAAGAAACTAAAAATAAAGAACTCTTCAATGAACATTACCATTCCGCAAGAAGAAATTATATCAGAAATTAAAGACCGAGAGGTTAGAGAAAAAAACTTAATTATTACAGGAGTTCAAGAGGTGCACTCTCCAAAAAAAGACGAAAGACAGGAACATGACAATATTGAAGTTTTAAAAATAATTAAAACAGCTGTGCCTAATTGCGATCACCCTTTGCAAGTAATACGTCTGGGAAAATATAGACCGGGTCATTATCGTCCTATAAAAGCAATTTTTGAAAGCAAAAATACAGTGGTTTCCATTTTACGCAACAAGAAACAAGTTAAATATGATGATATGAACTTATTCTCAGATAAAACTCCACAACAACAAAAGCTATTTCAAAACTTGAAAGAGGAGCTAGAGGATCGCAAAAAGAATGGCGAAGATAATATTACAATAAAATATCGGAACGGAACTCCTAAAATAGTATCGCTGTCAAAAAACTGATTCCTGAATTTAGTTCCTTACGTCTTAAAGAGGAGTACAAGATATCCTACCAAATAGTGACAAATCACAATTCATTAACTACTCACAGTAAATCACTAAAATTTTTATATGCCAATGTGCGAAGCTTAGTCAAACCAGGAAAGCTGGATGAAGTCAAAATTATTTTACAAACAATGCCTAAAGTACATGTACTAGTATTTACGGAAACTTGGATAAAGAATGAGGTAGAAGCCAAATCACTAAAGCTCCCATATTATACTCACTATTATAATTTTAGAACCCACAGTAGAGGAGGTGGTGTATCGGTTTATGTACATGACGATATTAGTCATAGCTTAATTGAATCTAAATGTGAACAGGACAATCACTATCTCTGGATACACATAGAAAAAATGTCCTTAGATATAGGTATTATTTATAAACCAGAACGCACCGAGCATAAAGAATTTCTGGAAACTTTTTCGACACAATTGCAGAATCGAAAGCGAATTGTGGTATTTGGAGACTTTAACTATAACTTATTGAAAAAAACTCCTACAAATACAGAGTATAAAAGAACGCTTAAAGAACATGGATGTGTGATACTGAATAATATATCAGAAGAATATTGTACCAGAGAAAGTGGGAAAACAAAGTCTATATTAGATCACGTCTCATCAAATTTAAAAAATCATGATTTTCAACTAGCAGTGATAGAAAATAGTATGTCTGACCACAAACAGTTATACCTTGAAATTAAAAACTACCAACCAAGACAAATAAATAATTTCAGTTACGAAGCCATAGATTACGAAGAGCTATATAGAAAAATTGAGTGTAACATTGACAAACTGAAAATTAATGGCGACTTCAACAAATTACAGAATACTATAAAAAGTTATGTTAACAGAAGTAAGACTAAGAAAATAAAGAAACTTAATCCGCCAAAAAGTGACTGGATTAATGGTGAAGTTATTTCTGCAATCAATAACAGAAATATTATGTGGTCAAATGTAAGAAAGAGACCAGAAGACTTACAACTTAGAGAAGCTTTTATAGAAGAAAGAAAGAAGGTACAGAAAATGATTCAGAAAACGAAGGCCAAATACTATTTTAAGGAATTTGCGGCGGTAGAAAAGAAACCAATGAAGATGTGGAGTTTAATAAACAGCCTATCAAGTAACAAAATTAAGAGCTCTAAATCTATATCAAAGTTGCAGACACCTGAAGGAGGAATAATAACTGATGAACAGGAGATTTCTGAATATTTTAACAATTATTTTGCAGAAATAGGATTATCTTTAGCAAGTGAGATATCGTCCAGATCACAACCAAGTCCGACCAGGACTCAAAAAAATCAAATCCATCTAAATCATACTTTGTGTGAATTTGAGCCTGTTACTACGGAAGATGTTAGTAAAATCATTGATGGGTTGAACACTAACACGGCCACAGGAATTGATGGCATTAGTACTAAAATCATTAAATCTCTACAAACTTTAATAGTTAAAGATCTCACAGAGTGCATAAATCACTGCTTAAAACAAGGTACGTTTCCGGATTCTTTAAAGATAGCAAAAATAAGCCCTATACTAAAGGCAGGTTCTGAATCAGACTCAGGTAATTACCGCCCTGTATCTGTACTTAACGTATTTGCTAAAGTTCTTGAGAAGATATTACATATGCAGCTAACAGCATATCTGGATAGCATTAATTTCCTATCGGAATTGCAATATGGATTTCGTACAAAGTCGGGTACACTCTCGGCAACCATAGACTTAATTACTAAAATAAAACTAAATATTGATGGCAAAAATGTCGCTTTAGGAGTATTTATAGATTTGAAAAAGGCTTTTGACACCGTTAGTCATGAATTATTGTTAAATAAATTAAGAGACATTGGAGTTGCGGGTTCGGCCTTTGGGTTACTTCAGTGCTATCTCAGTGGTCGACAACTGATTTCTAAAGTAGGCAAAAGTTTAAGTAGTGCTAAATTGATGACTTGTGGTGTGCCGCAGGGCTCAGTCCTTGGGCCGCTCCTCTTTCTCATTTATGTCAATAGTATTCACGAAATTGGATTGCGGGGTCATGTGATGTTATATGCAGATGACACGTGCCTTTTTTACACAGCACATGCACTTGCAACCGCAATGGCACAGGCCCAAATGGATTTAAAGATCTTGGAACAATGGTTCCTAAGTAATCTTTTAACTATAAATACTACCAAAACAAATTATATAATAATAGCGGCTAAAAATAAAAAGCTTCAGCATTGTACTCCGTTAACTGTAAATAATGAGATAATAAACCGGAAAAATGAAGAAAGGTACTTGGGTCTCATCTTGGATGGTCACTTGTCATGGAATGCACATATTGCTAAATTGCGATCAAAAATGTCTTCACTTACCGGTATGCTTAGAGGATCGGTACGATGTTTTCCTGTTAGAATACGCTATCTAATTTACAATGCACTAGTAAAACCACATCTTGATTATTTAATTGAGATTTGGGGTACTGCTTCCAAAAGCAATTTAAGGAAGCTACAAACTTCACAAAATAAACTTATTAAAGTATTATTTAACTATAAATACCTTACACCTACTCTTGAATTATACAAAAACACAAAACTGTTAAATATAGGACAAATATATATGTATAAAACTTGTATCCTTATTCGAAAAATAATTAATAGGGACATACATACACAACTAACATTCACAAAAAAAATTCAAGTTTCAAAAAGAATAACGAGACAGGCAAATAATCTAATATTACACTCACCTAGGACTAACTATGGCAAAAAAAATATATTACACGAAGGAGCATTAATGTATAATAAATTACCAGCAGAAATTAAGGGTGCAAAATCTTTTGTGACTTTCAAAAGATTACTGAAATTTTATGTCTTAAAAAAAAACTAATCTGTAGATAATGTTAAAGTGCATTTATCTGTAATTTGTATTTATGTTTGTATTTCTTTATTATCTTATATTCTTTATTAAAAATATTTTAAATTCGACCATATTATAAATACATAACTAAAACTTTATAAAAAATAAACAAGTTATTTCTTTGATTATTCTATAGGTTGAGTACAGTATGATTGTTAACTATAGATTAGCGGTGTCACTAGCCCCATATTGCAATAATTTCTATTTACCTACAGGTGTGCATTATGCTCGGTGGCGATTCCGTTTGTGCAGACTATCTTATTCTATATTATTAATATTGATCTACCAATAGATAAATATTATGTTCAAAATGAAATTAAAAAAGGAATCATAATAATAAAATAAAAATAAAAGTATTTTTGTAATTTTATTCTGTGTTTGTAATAAAGTAAAATGTATTAAATAAAACTAAACAGAACAACAATAATTTTACAATAGAAACAGAGACAAGTTTGTTGCATCTTATTTTAGTCGGATTTCGTACTCGGCGCGACGGAGTTGCCACCGTAGTTGAATAAAGAAATGTAACTACCCATATTATTTTGCTTCTGTGTACTGGTACTGTTTTGTATTTTATCTATATTAGCGAATTGCATGCTCACTAATGTTTATACGTGATATAATGGTTTCTCATGTAAGCGATTTCTTGTAATCTTTTATGAGAATAAATGATCTAAACATATACATACACTACATAAACCATACATAAATACATATAATATACTTCCAACAGTGGAGAAAACACTAACAGTATACTTCTACCAATTAACTTCTGTAGAGTTCACGTACTTTAGCTTTGAACGTCCGACGAGATTTAGCAGCCCTGATCTCAGAAGAGAGCGAATTCCAAAGAAAAATTGACAGTATATTAAAAGACGAGAGTACTAAGTGAGAGGTGTGAGGAGGACAGGTAAGAAGAAGATTATGTGAAGAACGAAGGTTTCTTTCGAGAGTGTAGAGAAGTAGCACACATCAGCGTAATCGATGATAGGAAAAGTTAAGGTGTGCATTAGCGTTGTTTTTGTAGCTACTGGTAAAAATTTTCTAAGGCGATATAAAGCACGGAGGGTTCCCGTAACTTTACGGGAGACATTCGCGACTTGCGATCGCCAATCAAGCGAGTTGTCTAAGTACAAGCCAAGGTTTTTAACATCCGAGCTAAACGGTATGACCGATCCATTGTATATAATAGTCGGAAGTGTATTTGTATCAATCTTACGAAGCATGTATGGACTACCAACTAAAAGTGCTTGACATTTGACGGGGTTTACTTTTATGCCAAATTTTAAGGTCCAATCAAAAATAGCTGCAAGATCCCGGTTTATAATATTTATAGCTGATGGCAAGTTATTCACATCAGCTTGAGTATACAACTGCAAGTCATCAGCATACAAATGATACGTGCAGCGAAGTTCAGCAGTTAAAAGATTAATGAAGAGTGAGAAAAGAAGAGGAGAGAGAATTCCGCCCTGAGGGACGCCAGAAACTAGGTCACACCAATCGGATAAGATATTGTCTACTCTAACAGACTGCTGGCGTCCCCGAAGACCATTGCAAGGCATCAGAAGAGATCATGAAGTGAGAGAGAACGGACAGAAGGATATCATGGTTCACTACATTGAAAGCGTTAGAAAAATCTATTAGGACTAATACAGTGACCATATTATTTTCAATACCTGACCTAATGTCACCAGTGACTTTAAGCAAAGCTGTGATTGTTCCGTGCCCCGGTCTGAAACCTGATTGAAGTGGGCTTAAAAAGTTATTATTATTTATAAATTTGAAAAGTTGTTTTTGTTAACACAGGATTCGAGGACTTTGGACACAAAAGGGAGTATAGATATGGGATGGTATTGATTGGGAAGACTCGGATTTGGGACTTTAGGCAGAGGACGGACGTAAGATTTACGCCAAGCGGAGGGAAAGGTATTTGAGGATAGAGAAAAGTTTAGGATATGTGAAAGCGGAGATAGTACCAAAATACTAGTTATCATTTTGCGACTGATTTGATCATAACCAGTGGCCAGGGATTTAATTGACAGGATAATGTTTTTGATCTCATCAGACGCAATGGGAGAAAAAACCAAAGCGGCAATGTTAGGGCGAGATAATGCTGTAATGTAGTCAACCGTTTGACGTACAGTGTGGTGGTTGAGATTATCAGTCGTGGCAAAAAAATTATTAAGGTCATTTAAATCGATAGAAGTAGGAGGATCAGTCATTCTTGATTTACCGATACCTAGTTTACCCAGGAATTTCCAAACCTGAGATGGGGAGGAAGATGAAATATTGTGGAATATATGGCGGCGTTTGGCATTACGTACCATTTGATTGCATCGATTCCTTGCAGTTTTATACGAGGCCGAATTTAAATCCAAGCGGTGTTTTTTGTGTTTACTAAATGCCCGATCCCGACGCCGCATTGCCAACCGAATCTCATCATTTAACCAAGGAGCTGGTGGATGCCTTAATTTAACCGGTCTTAGAGGAGCATGGATATCATAAAGGCCTATTATAATATTATTAAACAGCTGTACTTTCTCGTCAACTGTAGGAGCTGCTTCCATGTCATGCCAATTGATCTCAGAGGCATCCGCCTGTATTCTATCAATATCCAACCGCGCTAAAGAACGCAAATGCAACACCTTATGTTTTAATTTAGGTGGCTTTAGGGTGTAGGAGAGATAGATAAGGTCGTGGTGGGAGAAACCAGGAGCAGGATGTTGGTCATGGCAGGAAACTAGGAAATGAGAGGACGTGATGATTAGATCTAACCATGTATCAACCCCATTATTATTGTGGTGAGTTCACATATTTCACACAACGTCCTCTGGTCCCAAGCTAAGCTTATATGCTTGTGTTTTGGGTAGTACCAGAAAACGGATATACTACATAAACTACTTTTCTTTTGTAAATACACACTAATAATACATAGAAAACACCCAGACGCAGTACAAATATTTGTATGACATTTATGGATATCACACAAATGATTGTCCCAAGCAGGAATCGAACCCGCAACCTTGTGATCGGCAGTCCATTACATTAACCACTCCACCACGAAGCCCGAAGTATAAGCCCTCAACACGACTAAACAGGTGTATCGCAGCCTATATAAACTTAGATTAATGCTGAACTCTCTCTCTCCGCCCATTTACGTCTCAATGTTATTATCTAGGTTATAACAGATTTGTTATTAACCGACTTCAAAAAAAAGGAGGTTCTCTAATTCGTCTGTATGTTTTTTTTTGTTTTTTTAATGTTTGTTACCGCATATCTTTTAACTGGGCACAGCGATACTAATAATTTCATTTTTATTTGTAGCTGGTGGTTCCCGTGTGGCCCCATTGGCACCTGATCAGGATCTGATGATTAGCTCCTGAGATATCGAGGAAAACCCTCAAATTTCAAAGGCTCATGAAGTCGGTTGAACTTTTTCTTAAAAAAATACTCAGTTATTTTGTAAAAAATTTACATATTCATGGAAATCTTCTACAATTTTTTTATATTATATATTTAAAACTATGTTCGAATGAAAACAACAAAAAGTCAATCTGGTTATACGTATTATTGTACAAATACGTATATTTGTTTTTGTTGAATATAATAATTCCTCTAACAAACATAAGTCACAATATTAATCTCCATCAAATAACACTTAAGGCAAACTTGGCTGATGTAAGCCCGTCTATTAAAATGTTCAATTCTGGGTGTGTTTATATTAAATAGCTGTATCACAAACAAGTTCTGTGACCTCTTACTTTTAGACAAGTCGCGACTAGTTGAGACCTAGTCCAAAACTTTCTTTTAAACGACTCAACGACTGTATTTTGCCTACACGTATTACAAATGGTATTAAATAAATAAATAAATATTCACGGACATCTCACACAACGTCCTCTGGTCCCGAGCTAAGCTTATATGCTTGTGTTATGGGTACCAGAATACGGATATACTACATATACCAGTTTTTTTGTATATACATACTTATAATACATAGAAACACCCAGACGCAGAACAAACATTTGTATGACATTTATAAACATCACACAAATGATTGTCCGAGGCGGGAATCGAACCCGCGACCTCATGATTGGCAGTCCGTTATACGAACCACTAGACCACGAAGCCTGTCAAAAAGAAAAAAAAAAGAAAAAAGAAGAAAATAAAATAAAAAAAAATAAAAAAAAGAAGAAAAGAAAATAAAGAACTTTTTTTTATTAAAAGCTAATCGAAAGATTTTTTCTGTTTACAGTTTTACACGAAAAAGGTACTTATGAGTTTACCTATTCTCATTTGCCTGTCAGCCAGTCAGTCAAACAATTGACTGCAGACAATTATTGTAAAAAGAATACAAATAATACAAAGTACATATATACGCTCACTTAATCAAAATTATAAATATACTAGCTGACCCGGCAAACGTTATTTTGCTATATAATTATTAGGGCTGGACAACCCTTATCACTTAGTATGAAATATAGATAGTAGCCGATTTTCAGACTTACTGAATATGCAAAAAAAATTTCATAAGAATCGGTCAAGCCGTTTCGGAGAAGTATGGGAACGAACATTGTGACACGAGAATTTTATATATTAGAAGATATTCTCATTATGTTTATAAGTAGGTATGAACTTTGAACTTTAATTTAATTCTACGCTACTTAACAAAATTTACGCTTCTGATTGTGTAAAGTCATTTTATATAAAAAAATATCGGCTAAATTGGCTAAATTAAGCATTTTTCTGTCAAATTATAACATTCTAAAATATATATAACGAATAACATTAGTTCGATACAATTAATCGATTAGCCATCCGGTAAATCATTGAGCGGAAGCATTGTCTATTCGATACAAGCGTTAGCAATGACATTATCAAGCACGTGAATATATAAAGAAATACATTATCAACTAAATTAATATTGGTATACGCTTATAAAGCTATTAATATGATAAAACTACCAACGTGGATTAATTAAATCCGGTATAATTTCAGCGGAAGTCATCACTCACTTTCGAGACGTACAAGATTTTGTTAAAAACTTGAAATTCACATTCGCCCAACTACCAGGTTATATAGAAGTTATGTAGACATAAATAGTTGTTAATTGGCACCATAAGATATATATTAATTAGAATCGTGAATGAGTTATCAATAATCAGATAAAACCGCAGAGAAACATAGGCAGAAAATATATGAACATCATTTGAAATAATTAATAGATAGTTTTCACCAATTTCAACATATCTTAATACACAGGAAGTTGATTATTTTAAAGAAGATATATTCATTAATTTATTGTGGGAATTATAGTACTTTGTATATTCAGTTGATTTTAATATCATAATTGGTGAGCCCTTATGAGATATTTTGTAATGAAGTCACAAAAATGCATTACTTATGTATCAAATCAAGCTAATCAAGTTTCTACATTCACCCAATTTTGAAGAATAATTTAAACATATATTTTTGTTTTTAGTAGCGTTACACTTGCGATATCACAAGTGTCAAGATTTAAAAACAAAATTATGGCTATACTAGCTGTAGCCCGCGACTCCGACCGCGTGGAATTTAAAAAAAATCCCCGTTTTTGCATCATGTTTCACTACTGCTTTGCTTCTACTGGTCGTACCGTGATGATAAATAGCCTAAAGCCTTCCTAGATAAATGCCCTATCTAACACTGAAAGAATTTTTCAAATCGGCCCAGTGGTTCCTGAGATTAGCGCGTTCAAATAAAAACAAACAAACTCTTCAGCTTTATAATATTAGTATAGATTTAGTCTAGGACTTTATAATATAATTAACAATGCATTCAGTTATAAATAAGAACAAATCAAATCTGTGTGTACCAATTCTCTAGACATACGACCATTATTGATAGGATACTGAAATAAGTTACAAAAAAGACGAGTGTCACTCGGGGACTGCCGCGGTAAAGCTATTGCATAGCATTTTTTATCAACTTATGCATTTATAATTATTTATTTATTTTATTTATGCAAGAATCTAAATACCATAAACTAAAATAATTACTGTTTAATTTGACGAAGGCGCTTACCCTTGGTATCAACAGGATGAAATAAATTGCGGGGCGAAGAAGGGATTACGCATGCGCAGTAGCACCGATAGTGTAAGGTTTTTTCGTTACGCTATTTTCGTATTTGTACGGAATTTCTGGATTCGGTCTTCACTCTCAAGGACCGCGATAGAAGCTATGCAATAGCTTAAAAAGGAAATTATTAGTGAGATAAAACACTGCTATTATGAATTACAGATTACTTTCTATCATATATTTAATGCGTAATCCAATTCCGTGTTTAGTTCGGACTCTATACACAACATTACACATTAAAGTCCCGTCGACTTCTAACGGATGTATTTCCAGACTCTATCAATGTTAATATTAATAGTTCAATAGAATTATACACAGTACATAGTTCAATACATTAGAAACATATTTACATACTAAAACAGGCACAATTATAATAGCCATTACGTATCTAATGCACTAGTACAATACTCGTATATTAAGGGTACATACTTATGTATATATGCATTCACAGACTATATAGGTATACATACTGCAGTATAAATATTTCTGTTGCAGACGTTCGCTATCATATTAGCTGTGTTTTGCATAAAAGCCCTTTATAAATTATATATTACACTTGAAACAGTGTACAATCGTCTATTATATCTTTCGTCCAGACGTAAAGAAGATTTTTCTATAGATTTTCGGTTTAATAGACTACATATTTATTTAATTAAAATACGATCTCTACTTTAAAATCTATCAAATCTGTATTAAACATTTAAAAAATTTTGCTTTATAACCTTTCTTATCTTTACTTGTTATAAAACGAAAGTCGTTATTTTTGTATGCATATCCCTATGTGAACTTAGATCTTCAAAACTACGCAACAGATTTGGTTTATTTAATAGATAGAGTGGTTCAAAAGGAGGGCTTTTTTGTATAATTTGTTAGGGTTTCACTTCTAAATACCACGCGTACGAAGTTGCGGGCAAATAAATACAGTAGCGAGAAGTCTACCAACGATTTTCAGCACAAGTTTGTAACAAATTGCTATGAATTTCGACGTTACGAAATAAATAAATGTTAAAAGTTCTCGAGTAGTATTTATTCAGCAATAAATAACAATTAAGGTCTCGCTAGAAGCAATCGAGTGCTCCTATTTGAGTATAGAAATGACTTCATAACACCACGTTACCTATATCTGTGACGTGTGCGTGCACTCACACACGCACAATATCCGGCCGCGTCTGTGAATGACGTGTACGCATGTTTACTACCGACTGTCGATCATTTCGGTACGAAATTACGTCAGCATCTGATGCACTCAGAACCATTACAGTTCACTGATCGGTATGATAGTAAGAAAGCTTATTAGTCTTAATACACAGAAGCACTTATCTCGTCTTATATAATCTATGATGCAGGATTTTCAAGTGTAAGCAAAGTAATGACAATGTTACCATAAGGGACAGCTTTCTTCACCTCGCTCGTGCAATACTACTGGTCTATAATAGTTTCAAGAACCATTAGAAGTACCGAAAAAACACTAAGCTTTTTCAGCTTAGTGTTTTTAGCTTTTTCGGCTTAGTGTTATCACCAGAGCATAACACTGCAAGTACTGCAATCTTAACAAGCCGTTCGAGCAGTTCAAGAACATCGAAATACACTATTAATCGTTGCATGGGATCATCTCACTATATCACAAACCCTATTATCATCCGTGCAGAAGGTATGCGAATAGTGGGACGTATGCTAATAGTGAAACAGATACCAGGCTACAATATTTACATTGTATGTTTTGCAACAGTATTGTAACATGAAACATTCATAACAATGTGATCTGACGAAATGACGTGAATAAATCAAGTGTAAAGGCGATGACTAAATGACTGCCCCAAGCATGTACAGGAATCTTACAATATCTCGTAATATTTAAAAATTAATTGATGAATTATTTAGTGTTTTATAAATTCCTAGAACTTTCGTAAACTTTTGAACATAAAAAAAGTATCTTAATTGCTTTTTATTGTCCGACATGTTAAAGTCAATCATACAGACTAGGGATGCTCGACATTCGCGATGGCGAATAAACATCGATCAATGTCGATATAAATATCGATCACTGAGATCGATTAAAGTAGATCTTTTTAATGTTCCAAATACATAGAAAATAAATGTCTTATTTCATACCTGATACTTTAATATTGCTATAAAAATAATTATAAACACAGATTTTAAAAAATTAATGATTTTTTTAGAAATTATTGCATCGGGTTACTATTCGAAACGATTTAAAATCGATTTTTTAATAAGTAATCGCCATCCCTAAACGTCACGTCAGACTATCAGACGTCGTTTGCTTTTCGTTGACTTTTGTTTTATTATTTTTGGAGTAATTGTGTGTGCTCGCTTACCTACCTATTGAACTCTCGCTACTCGACACGGACTTGAACTGCAATCAATTCATCATGCAATGCATAAACTACGGTGTTGCCACGCAAAGACTGCGGCGGCATATCACCTCTTCATTGCCTGCTGTTCTACTTACTATCTTAGCACGATGGTTAACAATTGAGGTAAGTATATCCAGTTAGAATCATTCTAGAACTAATAAATATAAGAAACATGGAACAAAAGTTTTTCAACTGATGTTCGTTTATTTGGCCATACAATGGTGTGCATAATATGTGGTCGTTCTGTGAGAAGTATACGATGCCATGTAGTGGAAAGATACGACCCCATTTTGCAGAATTTGCCCATGTCACATCAAGCTTTTCATCAGGTAAACAAAATCGTTTTCAAACACAGTGAGTCCTTTCATAACATAATACATGGCCACCCGGTAGCATGGTTCATCTTCCTCTTTAGAGATCAAGTTTCTCGGCCTATAAATAGTCAGAGCTGTCTCTAACCTCTCTCTGAATGTCATATTGAGCTAACATCCGATCAGAATGATTTGAGAGTGAAGAAAGATAGAATACAATTGTATAGGTGTTTATAGAATCACTTGGGTAATAAAAACAAGTCCTTAAGTCTTAAGTTGTTCCTCTGGACACTTATTAGGCTGATTTCTATAAGATTGGCTGCTATTCTTTGCAATATTTTTGTTTGTTTATTATATGTTTGTATTTAATTCCTACATTGTTTAATTTTTGCTTGCTGTAGTGTAATAAATAATAATATTAAATATTCCGGGACATTACACAACATCCTTTGGTCCCAAGCTAAGCTTAAATGCTTGTGTTATGGGTACCAGAATACGGATAGAATACGTATACTACTTTTTTTTGTAAATACATACTTATAATACATAGAAACACCCTAAACCACCTAATGTAAGTGAACATCTAGATCTCCTTATATTTCAGTATAATGATGACCTTAAATTCACTTTTTTAGGCTATGAATTATGCATGTCATCCCTGTTGGATGAGACATCAAAGGCAGATAAACTAAGATCAAAATCGGGTAAATCTGCCTGGAGCTGCACCTGAACCACAAGCCGGACCTGAACCAGCACCGAGACCTATGTCAGAACCGGAATTAAACCTACCTAATTAACACAATATCAGCTCCGGCTTCATTTTTTGATAATGTTCTTGTTAGACTGGCTGTATGAATAAATAAGTAAAGAAACAGCATTTTTATTTTCCTTTATTTCAACACCTTTACCACAGAGCACGAGGTCCTGGGTCTGATACTCGGGTCGGGCAGTGTTATTGGGTTTGTTCATGACTTGAACTTGGTTGTTATCAGGAAAGTATGATTTATTAATCACCACATATTAAGTTCCCCAGAGTGTTTGTCTGTATGGATCTATCAACAAAGAGATTATGATCAGATTATCACTAGTAGGTAGATTGGTTCAATATAGTTATAGTATATAGTTTATGCAATAGACTGCCAATCACGAGGTCGCGGGTTCGATCCCGCTTTGGACAATCATTTGTGTGATATCCATAAATGTCATACAAGTGTTTGTAGTGCGTCTGGGTGTTTTCTATGTATTTACAAAAGAAAAGTAGATGTATTCTATCCGTATTCTGGTACCCATAACGCAAGCATAATAAGCTTAGCTTGGGACCAGAGGACGTTGTGTGAAATGTCCGTGAGTATTTATTTATTTATTAATATAAAAATACAATTATCACTATTATTTATAGCAGATACATTCAAACGCCTACGTAAAAGTTCATTGCAATGACATTTGTTTGAAGGTTTTGTACCTATTGACGTAGGAGTTAATCCATTTTATTTTCAGGATTGCAAAATTATAACAAGTTCCTGGAACTTTTTTTGTATAAAATACTAATATTCAGCCATTCAGTGTTATATACTGCTAGGTGCCATGTTTGTACGTTGCTGGGGCAGTCGTCCATACTTTATTTAGTCATCTCCTTTACGACTGAATGGATCGTCATGTCGTTTAAAACTGTTGAATTTAGATGCAAATTGACTTTTATAACAAAACATCACCAGTTCGTGTCTACGAGGCCCTTACATGAACGCTAGCGGAATGTAAATGTGGAACCACTTCCTGCGGTCACTACCACCTGATACTGGACGACTGTTTGTAAATTAAGTAAGATTTCTGGAATTATATGTACTGTGTTTACCATCACGATGTTAGTTTAGCACATCTATATAATCAGTCCACTCTTGTTAGACATTTGTTAAACTTACAAAACTCTAGGATACAATTAGTCTTTAGTCCTCTTAACTATCCATTACCTCTTAGCCTGTATGTAATCTCTACATCACTCGTGCTAAACCTACATGTTTAACGAGTAGACATAAATTTTATAAAACCAGGCCTGTCGATATTTCCATATCCATCAAACTAACAGACTACTGTGGTCTGCAGATAGTTTATTGATGGTGAAATTGAATGGTTTCGATCTAACCGCAGGAATTTGAACATAAAGTAACACGTCTCTAGCAACAGACTTGCAACCTTCATAATATTTTACCATTTATGTATAATAAATAAATTTTCATGGACATTTCACACAACGTCCTCTGGTCCCAAGCTAAGCTTATATGCTTGTGTTATGGGTACCAGAATACGGATAGAATACATATACTACTTTTTTTTGTAAATACATTCTTTTCCGTACCTCGTGGCCGCACTAATCTGGTGAATGAGGCGCCCCTGACGCGAGCGCTTGGCACTCTTAACCTTGTATCGGAAGACATAGACATATTTCACTGTACACTGAGTGAATTCACAAAGATAACTTTATACATTTTATCATATAGATGTTAATTAAGATGCGCTGCACTAACGAATTAGGTCTGCCTGTAATGTTAGTTGTGAGTTTTTGGAATAAATAAATAATAAATAATAATACATAGAAACATCCAGACGCAGTACAAACATTTGTATGACAATTAGAAAAATCACACAAATGATTGCCCCGAGCGGGAATCGAACCCGCGACCTCTTGATCGGTAGTCCGTTACCAGAACCACTACACCATGAGGCCCGTCAAATATGTACATATATTGAACGTAGGCTTCATTGGCTTCAAGCAGCGATTTAGTCTGCCAGGTTTCTGAATTCGACGTAAGTACTTACTTACTTTTCAACGTAAGACTTGCCTATAAAAATTTCACTACATTTTGTATCATCGTAATCATTGGTAAAAATCTACTTGACTAAAGGAAGAAAATAAAAGGTTTTAGTGTTTAGTTTTTCCTGTGAAGCAAAGATTTTTTCTATTAGGTAGATTAGACTTACATCTACTATATAAAAATAAGTCGGATTTTCCTTCCTGACGCTATAACTCCAGAACGCACGAACCGATTTCCACGGTTTTGCATTCGTTGGAAAGGTCTCGGGCTCCGTGAGGTTTGTAGATCATTTTTTTTTTTACTTTTTTTTTTGGTATGGCAAAACAACGTTTGCCGGGCCAGCTAGTTTCATCATAAATTTCATCCATAAATGTCATACAAATGTTTGTACTGCGTCTGGGTGTTTACTATGTATTATAAGTACATATGAATTTACAAAAGAAAAGTAGTTTATGTATTATATCCGTAATCTGGTACCCATAACACAAGCATATAAGCTTAGCTTGGGACCAGAGGACGTTATGTGAAATGTCCATGAATTATTATTTATTTATTATTATTATTATTTAATTTATAAAGATATTAAATTAGATGAACTAAAGGCAGTTTATTTCAATGTAGAGCGATTGTAGAAATATTAAAAACCATTACGTATGTAACATTTATTACCACAGACAGTTTATACGCATTCAAGATAATTTTAACTACTTTCGTCTGATAAATTAGTCTGCACAGACACCATAAATTACAACTAGGTTTCCTTTATGATATAATAATAGAACAGTATTATCGGTGATTATAACTATACTATTAAAAAGATATATTCAACTGCGCATATGCCTATATTCAACTGATATTTTTCTCACTTCATAAATATGCCACAACTGGGCACGGGACTCCTGCAAATAGCGGGGGTACTTATTCTACAAAACTACGGGCAACAAGGATTTGGTATAGCATTGATATGTCTATTTAACAGAACAACATTATGCTCTTTGTTTTTTCCTTAGCCAATTCGAAGAAGCTGCCAGGAATGGAATGTTGACATAAGTAGACGTATTCTTAATCTATTAGGGTACAAAAATACTTGCTAAAACACCATACATGTATATTACTAAAAAGTAAGGAAAACAACATAATATTATTAATTAGACGTTGATAAGAACTTAGTAGTATTATTTTCTTTCTAATTTTATAAATAAGCATACAGATTTTCGTGCGCAAAATTGATTGTTTGATTATGTTTATGTATTGAATACGTCTATAAAATAATTTAGATAACTGCTAGTACAAATAAAACTGTATTGTTAAATTGTTCAAAATGTAAAAAATACGTTCCATAACATTAAATAACGGTGCTAAAGGAAAATATTTCGTGATTGTACATTTTTAAACTCGCATGTCATGTTTGTTCGTCGTACCTAGTTTTGTACTTGCAAGCAAAGGGATCGGGAACCTTTTGGGATGATAAGTGACAAAAATCATAATTAACAAGTTCTCGGTTTCCAGTGTCATAAAACTTCCACATATTCAAATACAAACCATTGTACTATACGAGGGGAGGTCCAAAAGTTCGTGGAATGATAGGGTTTTAGTAAAAATGAAACAGTAAATTTATTTTTCCTTTTCAATATAATCACCCTTAAGCTGAATACATTTATTAGATCTATGAATTAATTTTTCTAAACCATCGTAAAAATATTTTTTATCTTTTCCCTCAAAATGAGCCAAAATTGTCTCCTTTACCTCATTGTCGTCGGAAAATTTCCTTCCCCTTAAGTCTTTTTTTAAATTGGGGAACAAATAAAAATCACTTGGGGCCAGATCTGGACTATAGGGTGGGTGGACTAGTGATTCGAAGCCATGCGTGTGTAGAGCAGCCATTGCAACTTTGCTCTTGTGAACCGGCGCGTTGTCTTGCAAGAGCAACACGCCCTTGGTCAATTTTCCCCGACGTTTTTCTTTGATGGCATCCTTTAATTTTTCTAGTATTGTTGCGTAGTATTCTCCGGTTATGGTCCTGCCCTTTTCTTTATAATCAATCAGTATTATCCCCTCACAATCCCAAAAAACAGTAGCCATCAACTTTCCAGCCGACTCCGACACTTTGAATTTCTTTGGCGGTGGTGTCCCCTTTTTATGCCATTGCATGGACTCTTGTTTGGACTCAGGCTCAAAGTGATGAACCCATGTTTCATCGCCGGTAACAATTCGCTCCAAAATCGGTCCAGGATCGTCGCCACACAACTCCAAAAAATGTTTTGACGCTTCGACGCGCTGCTGTTTTTGAAGCGGCGTGAGCATTCTCGGTACCCATCTTGCACTGACTTTTGTCATACCCAGGTGGTCATGTAGGATTCGCAAAATGGTGGTATCTGATACTCCAACTAATGCAGATAACTGTTTTTTCTTCAAACGGGTATCCTCCAGTACAATTTTTTCCACTTTTTCGACGATGTCTGATGTGGTGGCCTCAACTGGCCTTCCTGAGCGGGGGTCGTCTTCAATCGACTCCCGACCATGTTTAAAAAGACCATGCCACTTGTAAATCATTGATTTACTAGGGCACTGTTCCCCGTAAACAGTTTCCATTTCATTCAAAATGGTCTGAGCGTTCTTTCCTTGCTTGGTAAGGAATTTAATGACCGCACGGTGTTCAATTTTCTCCATAGTTTCAGTTTTCTTCCGGATTGACGTGTTTAGCAGGCGAGTGTTCGAAAACGAATGACGCAATAGGGCTGAAACTCCATTTATATACTAATTATGAGTCCCCAATTAGTATGACACTAAGCGAGCGCCCCTATCCCCACTCCATCCCCTCCATTCCACGAACTTTTGGACCTCCCCTCGTAATTAAGAGTATAAATATTGCCAGTTATTTATAGTGTGTTCAATTTTGTTATTATGATGTTATACATCTATTTTTGTTAATCGTTAGGGTCTTATGAGCCAAATCACAGACTACATTTAACAGTCTATTCCGAGCAGAAATTAGCACAAAGTCATGTATACACCAAGACAAAATCATAAATTTTTATGGCCTCATCGACGGTATTATGTACTGGTTTTTCGTCATTATGATTCATCGGTCAATTTCTAAGCACATATACTCGTATGTATATTAGATGTAATAATAAGGTTTTACATTTCACCGGTGTCAGTGCGCCAATTCGCACGCTAATTATCCCACGTAACGATATCCGGTACGTGGCCATGTTGAGCTGATTACTTACTGATTAGCGTCAATGAATGATGTCATTGATACGAGACTCTTCCGATGTCTATCTTGATTTCACGCTTGGAACATGTGAATTCTTAAAATTTACAATTCATTAACACGTTCCTATTTAGCTGGTCGTTGAAATCAAATCATCCGAAGGTTGCTGGGTAAAATTCTCTACAACCATTTATTGTTCTCCCACACGATGTCCAAATCAAGTTAAATAAGGAGTATATTTAAATTGACTACTATTAAACGAAGTACAACGACCTGCTTCAACTGTTTTTGAAATATCAGATTGTTAATAAAACAAACTTAAAGAATAAAATCACAAACACATCGTTGTATGAAACCGCATCTGTAAGTTGTTTTCGAAAGTGCTTACTAATCAACTCGACTGGTGCGCAGGTTCGACGACTTCCATTTTTAGGCATGAGCCAGTTTTCGCAAAGGCCATAGGCCACTATGCCAAAGTGCAAATAAGAACGATGAATATAATTAGACTCTTTGTTTATTAGGCATTTTGCATTACATTGCATTTGGCATCACGTGATGGGTTTTGGATTTGATCAACATATAATCCTCTTCAGTGGTGCAAGATGAACTAGTGCGACTCCATTGCAGAGTACCTAAGTTCCTTGTAACAATCTTACAGCAATTCGAGTTAGGATTATCGCGTTTCTGAAAAATAAATGGTCATCAAAAAAAGCTGTATTGTATTACAATCGTGTATATCTAGACTACAGCTTATTGTATCCAGCCTAAATAAGAGTAGAGTTATTGCCATACATTGACAAACTTCAACGAAAGAAATAACACCTTTACTTAATGTGATTTGCCAAGAACTTGTCATCATAAACAAACGAGACCGAGTAGTTTTTATTTTTAGTAACACTTAATATTTTTCATTATTGACCATCGCAAAAAAATAAGACCACCAATCACTCGGAACTATCTATAACAAGTTAACAACTTGTCAGCTGTGTTCAAAAGATCTACATTTATTTCCACAAATTTAATTAAAAAATTACAAACACCGACTTCCAGTTCCGCAGGTGTATATAACTAATGATCAGAGTTAATCGGCTAATATCTAGGTGAAATATATCGCCTGGTTATTTAGCTAGTTTAGAAATGTTTTTGATTCATAAACATAAATGTCGAGTTAGTCCCACGGTTAAATTAATATGTGTTTCTTAGAGTAACTGGTGCAATGTTTTTATTACTAGGAATATTTAAATTATACACTCTTTTCTACTTCGGATGCTGTAAGAAACAGTAAAGGTGACAGCTTACTGTGTCAGCTTATTACTTACCTTAGCTATGTACCTATACATAAGAAAACACTAAACTGGATCATAGTGTGGTGGTAGTAGACCAAACATCCTTCTAGAATATTATAGCCTCGTACCCAATGGACCAAAATGTTCTACATAATGAAAGGAGAGGAAAATTTAAAAAAGTATAATAATTCAGTAATTTACGTCTAAAAAGAATCTAAATAGAAGGTGACACTGGTATAAATAATAGCCAAAATTATAGAGCTTGTCTCTACAATATACATAACGAATGCATATAATATTTAAGTCATAAGAAGCGAGATATTTGCTAATAAATAGATTTCTGCGACATATGACCCTGACTATTTGAAAACAAGATTTAAATGGAACTTTTGAGACAACTTTTAAGGACGCCATTCACAGCGGGACAGTTATTGTCGTTTTTTGCAGATCCAACGTGATTTTGTAAAAGGTATTCAATAAACGGCTTATAGAGTTGTACAACTAATATTTTAGAAGTGAATTCCTGATAAATCAGGTTAACGTCTATACCCATTATCACGTACTTTAGGAACTAAATGAAGCTGGATAGTGAAACTTTATAAAAATTACTGCCAAGTTTCGTATAATATTTCAACAAAGACCAGTCAAGTAAGATAATAATAAAACAAAGTCCTTCAATACCCAGTATCGTTTAAACTAAAAGTTCTGTGAGTCCAATTACAGAATTCCTCGATATCGGACAGACGAAGGTTAAGAGATTGGAATATCTTAACAAATTAATTAATATTGATATCGACAGCACCCACGTACACGTGTAGGCTTTGGTATTAACTGTAGAACTACTACGCGCCTTTGTGTTTATAGGTCGAAGAACTTTTTAACCAACTTCAAAAAAAAGAGTTCCTTAGGTTGGGGTAATAAATAGCTATTCCAAAGTCTAAGAAAGATTCTTTTATTATGGTTTACTTTTTAGAAGCACAGAGGTAGACCATAGTTTTCAGGACCCTAGTTTTTGGAGCGAGTTGCAGACGGTAAAAAGAAAACAAATATACAGTATGTACTTCATAGTATTTACCGTAAATTTTTTTCTATTCATTAATCTCCCAAACACTGGGTAATTCCATAAAGAAATTCTAACGTTCATTAGTAATAAAAAAATGAGCGCCTTACTTCATCCTTTACTCGTGCCTACTTTCAATGTCTGTTTCATAGTAAACGTTAGTATGTACATACACTACATGTACTATGGTAATATCATATTGATACAACATACATCTAATACGCAGGTGTTCTAGTCATAACAGTATGCGACATCCGCAGTACCATGCCAGCACAAGTATATATTTAGTTATTTGGTTCAACACGCGCCGGGCCGTCTCGACGCAGACTATGCGACCGATATACCAACTATCTTCTGATCGGACATTCCATCTGCTTTCCTGCTATAAATACACACTTCCCGTTTTATCACACACGGATTAATTGTACTAGTTATACGAACATACAAGTACTATAATTTTTTCAAGAAAATGAAAGTAGTTCTTTTTAAAATTTATAGTTGGCATATTAAACGACAGTCGACAGAAAATAAATAAACATTTACAAAGTTCGGTCAATAATACGTCTTACTTAAAAAATTAATTAAATTAACACATTTCCACAAACGGATCTACTAACACATCTAATCAATTTACTACGTAATCGAATAATCAATCGAAATCATAAAAGGATGTATTTCATTAAATTTTTTAACGAAGTAGGTATTTAAGTTAGAAATAGCGAAATAAACTGTCATACTTTATCTTAAGACAGATCACAGCCGTCAATGTTTTAATATTTATTTATACGACAGATTAGAGATTTATCTCTCAATATACTTATCAGTGCTGCATTTTATTGCTATCGGTTGAATCTGTTATTCATTCACAAATCTGAAATAACTAGGAATAAGAACTCAAAATTTATTCTTTTGCAGGTTACTTCACATGTCTATACTTCATCTAACACATAAAAAGACTCATTTAAATTGAAATAGCCTTTCAAATAAAAACACTTACAAGTGAAACTAACGAATGAAACAACAAATAAATTTTATGTTCAGTCAAAAAGTAAAAAGGCAGGATATTCCATACGTTATGAAACTAACATCTTTCAAAAGGCATTGTGTTACAACAAAAAGGAATCCAACACAAGTAAACTATAATAAAATCATTGCAGGTCTCGGGCATCTCACACAGTCTGTATTCAATAGATTTTACGAGCTAAATTCTCAGGTACTGAACCCTTAACGCACATGTGCAACAAAAGACTGACGTTTCTCGGAATATCCACTTATTCTCAACAGATTTTCAACCAAATGGGCGAAGATTATATTTTTATCAGCTTCATTCCAATAAACAATGTATACTTCCAAAGCAAAATTATAAGTTTATACAACAGAATAACTAGGAGATTGCGTATCATCAAACTAAGCATGGATCTAAGAAGTAACTAACTCTGCGGATTTTAAGTAGGGATGTCAAAAAAACATCGATTAAAAATCGATTATTTTTTAAGAAAATTTATTTTTTTTACGCGATTTTTTATTTCAAATAATCCATTTTTTAAATTCATCGCAAAAATTAATATCGATTTTTTTATTTGCAACCCCCGGTATAAAGTCTGGTTTTCAGACCTGGTACCTAGGCCTGGAGCGCGAACTTATATTTTATTAATCTATACATATCATTAATCTATGGCAAACTGCCAATAAATACAACCTCCATAAGTTTATGTTAACGCCATCTCTGCGTTTATGACGGCATTAAGGCATTTCTTTTGTACTTTTGAACTATTATAGTAAATATTTTATTTAATCACACATTCACCAGATAGTAGCCGATTCTCAGACCTACTGAATATGCATACAAAATTTAATAAGAATCGGTCGAGCCGTTTCGGAGGAGTATGGGAATGACGGAGGGGTATGACAGACACGAGAATTTTATATATTAGATTATTCAAAACTTTATTTCGTGTTGGTAGTTTTATAAGATCCTACTATTTCTGTTGCTTGTTTTTAATTATTCGTAATAAGCTATTTATTATATTTTTTTGTATTTCTTTATCATCACAGAAAGTTACATTGTTCACCCTCTCCAGGACTTCTAGTTCCATTGAAGATTATTTGATTATGCCAAAGAAGAACATCAAGAGTGGCATAATCCAGCAATACTGATTAGAGTATTAACTTCTTTGCGCTTATAGGGTGCAAATAATTCTAGGTCATCTTTTCAGCCCATTAAAGT
Source organism: Orgyia antiqua (assembly GCA_916999025.1). Lineage (NCBI taxonomy): Eukaryota > Metazoa > Arthropoda > Insecta > Lepidoptera > Erebidae > Orgyia > Orgyia antiqua. The sequence continues at coordinate 19,137,267 of OU779867.1, forward strand.
TGGGCAGACTGCTGGGCACTGGCTCTTTCACGCCATCGCCACCTTTGCTCGGGCGGTGATGGCGGCAATGAGGGACGCCTTGCGGAAGCGTGAACGCGCTAGCGAAATTTTGCCACCCCGCAGGGCCCCGGGTGGGGGGTCGAAGGGCAAGAGCTGGCGGCCCCTCCCGAAGAGGAGGTCGCGCGCGGCAGGTCGGCGCGCAAAGACCCGCCGCGGTAAATGTGGCACTCGGCCACGCGACGGAGGGACCTAATGTTTCCCCCGCCGGGTTGGGCCCCGGTTAGTGGGGCCACCCCTTACAGGGTCATGGTAAGGCTCAAGGCACCATCATGGCTCAGCAGGGCAAAAAGGCGAGAAAAAAACCGGGCTTTTTCACTTGGGAGGGTTTATGGTCTAGTTTATCCCTCAGCTGGCTCTTACAGGTACCCTGGGGAAAAAATGGGGTGGTGACACTTGTATTCTTAGTCCATCACCACACGGACGATAGATCTAGCTAGGTCATTTATTGACAAAATAGTATTTAAGATTTTAAGTTGGCGTTTGTATTAAAATTAAATAGCAACTTAAAAAATCGGTTAATAAAAAAAATCGATTTTTTGATAATCGATTATTTTTTGTGCCATAAAAAATCGATTAAACAGAAATAGATTTTTTAGGTCCAATGTCACATCCCTAATTTTAAGTAATAAATTATTCGCACAATTACCAAATGTCCAATAGTATTAAGACACTAAAACTATCGTTATTAAATTAGGTACTTAGTATTACATAGACATACATTAAAACACAATTTTGCTACAGTTCTCTCCATATTTGGCCATCTTACTAATTTATAAGTGCGAATTCCGGATTATGGCACAGTAATAATTTTGACGATCTTAAGTGTTAATGTGTGGAACGAAACGATATCGCGATTTAAAAAATGTACAACGCCATCTATCGAGCAGAAGAGTAAACTTCTGTTTGTTAAGAATTGATTTCTAAATTTCACGCGTACGAAGTCGCGGGCAACAGCTTTGTATATATGTAATATATGTATTAATAGAAAACCCACCTAAACTGTTACAAAGTGATCAGGTAAACTTACAACAAAACATTTCAACATCTGGCAGACACTTTGTCGTCTACAATACTTTGAAGATGTGCTCGTTAAACTTACTACCTGCCAGGTACCTGGGTGTAGCATTGTGCTCACCACTGCGCTGCGAATCGTAAATAAAAACCTATTTTTAACGAGCAACATAAAAAGAAATAAAATATATCCAAATATAATAGTTGTCTGTAGCGTAGGGGCATGTGATAGGATGTGAAACATTTATTATTACAACGGTATATTTTAAACTGTGTGAAAATGGTTTTTACCATTACTAATAACAAGGCGTGGTATAGTTATATACCGGTAGTGAATATTCACGCCCATATTATTATTAGTAATCATACTGGTTTCAGTTCTCATTTATACGAGCCACTTGTAGTAGGTAACTAAGATGGTTATTATTATTACACAGTACTAGTTTAAAAGATCGAGCCGTACTCTTACAGAAAGTCACGTTTCATAAGTGTAAATATACTGCATATTATCATGCCGTTATTATAATATCGTATTATTGATAACAATTCATGCGTATATCTTCAAAGGACAGAAGACTGACGTGGGCTTATTTCACGAAGATAGAGTTGCCATCCCCGGGTTTCTTCCCTGGAATTGTCTTAGTTTAAAGAGTTTTCTAGGACCTCCCGGCAGTTTTTATAAAATGTCCAGACGAAACCCATCATGATACGGACAATGATGATGTAAAATTTTCTGTCTCTAGAAATGCATGGATGGATCCACGAACCGTTACTGAAGAGTCGGTAAATAAAAAGAAACATACAGATTACAGACAATAAACAGTGCCATATATCATTATAACCTTAAAATTTCTTGGAAAGTAAAACAAATGATATCATGGCAATTTTCGCCACAAAATCTAATAATATATCACATAAAATATATCACGAACATAATCACAAAACGTAACATGACATATAAACATAAAACGTAACGGAACAAGTCGAGTTATCTGACCGGGTTGACCACAAAATCACCATTAACTAAATCATAACGAGCTCCGCAATCAGAGCCCCGAGCCACTAACCTGATGTACAAAGTGTACGAACGATTCCAGGTACGGCTCGGGTACAATACCTCGTTACCGCCATGTGAGAATTACTCGCATTGAAGTGGAAACTGGAAACTATACAGGCCATTACTACAACACTAACACTGTCGTTAGCTTTTGTGTAAATTCTTTGGTATTTGGTAAACCAGAATATAATTTTTGACAAACCCTGTACTCGGTAGTTACTTCTGTCGTAGTCTCGATTTTTAATCAGCTCAATTATTTTAGTTCTAAAAGTTAATTATACAGCGTTTAAATTTCTATCTTTACCAATATAACCATAAGCCTTTTTTAAGGTCAGTTTTCCTTTAAAACAAACACAAGTAATAAAACTGTCGACATGTTTAAACTTACAATCTGATGTATCAAGTTCGTATAAACATAGACTTGATAGTACATTGAAGTCATAACAAGGTTGTATTACGTACAATATGATATGGTTTATACAATGCATAAACATTCACTCTAGGTGGTATGCTGACAAGATAAGTCATAACGACCATATAATGCAATGTTATACCATAAATGTAATATAGTGACGTTAGATCATAAAAATAACCGTGTGACGGGGAAAGATAACACCATGTCATCACACTATTTACTTCTATGCGAGATGTAAGAACAATCAAGGAATAATATAAGCAACTAATTTATTCTTCATTATATCTAATCAAGTGTAATATAACGGGCTAAATAGTCTAACCGGTTGAGAAGGTGGCTTGTGCCTAATAGTGAAACATTAATACGCTGAAAATAAAATATCATAACGGTTGCGGAAAAATATCATTTCATTTTCTCCTAAGAGAAGGGCTCGTAATGGACGCATCAAGATAAGTACGGTGATTTATTCAAAAAGAACTTCAAACGATTTCACAGGCAACAAAAAAACCACTTTATGTTAAGAATTATGACGATAATCGTTATAAACATGACAGTTATAAAATTATTCTGGCAAGGTGTCGACTAATAGGATCATTAGAGCAAAGAACACATATGCGATGTGCAGCGATGAAATGAAACTCTTTCATATTCAAGATTTATATGCAGTCCAATTAAATTTCAAGACGGTACCGTATCATGATTGATGCGCCAGAAAATAACATTCAAGGAGACTAATGAGCGACGTTGTGAAATGAAAAAGGGAATCAAAATTCGGGAGTCGATCTTAAATGAGATCATGTCCATAATCAGTTGTAACTTGCAACTTTTGTGGTAGGAGGATCTTTTGATAAACCATTAATTATATTCACACCTTTGTCGACCGCGACTGGTGGGTTGTTTTTTTGCTGTAAAGCGACAGTTCTCGGAAAGTTGGCGGCGCGACGATGCAGCTAACAAAAAGTAGAAACACGAGCACGAGCGGCTCAGATCTCGACGTATGTTTTAGAGGTCGTGACAAATACAGAAACGCAATAAGAAAAAATATATTTCCGACTCTAACTAATCCGGAACTATTAATATTCTGAGGGTGCTGGATTAATGATAATATGTGCGATTGTGTCGATGACCTAATTTGCTATTTTAGTAGCTATTAATTAAATTATTATGCATTATTATCAAGAACGCGTGCTTCTGAAACTATATACATTACTTAATTCATAACTTTTATGTTACTACACTACATCATTTTTTATCCGGACTTAAAACTTCGTCCATGAATTACAACAATAAAGCAACCTGGCAATAAGACCAAACCCGTTTAAATCCAGTGTCAACATTTTTCATAAGAGACACAGTGAAGATAAACACCATAATTATCTACATCTACAAATAAACACATGGACATTTTATTTCTTGACAAATAAACTAACACGATGACCCTGTAGATCTCACCTCGGTGGAGATTTCAAGAATTCCATGGCTCGTTTACAGCAGGCGACAACAAAGATACAATTCCTTGAACAAGCTGCACAAGAGCGCAGTTAATTCTAAGCCTGTCCAACGGGCCCGTTTCTTCTTAGCACGTATGTATATTCTTTGAAAGATTGTTTCACACCAATAGGTAGTTCTGTCTTCTGTACATAATAATTGTTGTAAGCTTGCCAATATGACATTATTTTTTGGATGTTAAAAACCCTATCGCTATCGCACATATTTATTAGTCAATGATACAAAACATTTATATAACATACAAAATTCTTAACATTCAACTCCCTATAGTCAAAGTAGAAATAAAAAATAATAATTTTATAATACTTACAAATCCATAAGGCTTCATAACTACATTTAATTTCCTACCGTTTATCCGAGTATCTATTAGTGTCCGACTTTTACGTTTCGGTAATAATGTTCCTATAATACAAGTCAGACAGAAAATTTTTATTATATATCAATTAAAATATATGACAGTTTGATTACATCGTGAGAAATTCAATATAAGTCGATAATATTTAATGAGTTTCCTTAATGTACGCTTGCCTTTCTTTACGTGGATTTATTTTATTTGCACTTTCGCCATTATTGGACGTTAATGACCGACATTGATTACTTCCAGTGCCGAAGCTCGTAATCATTCGACTGTGAGAAATCTCAATGAATTAAAGTACGCGAATATTGCCTACATTAATTATAATGTAGTATTTCTACATAACGGACTACATGGCAAACGTTTCGACATTTGGACTTGCAGGAAACTGTCAGTCAATATCGTCTTAATAGTGAGGGTTTCGCGAAAGGGAGTAGATACACTTGTTTTGTTATAAATTATCTTGTAGTAGAAACTAATTAACAAAGACGAAATTTTGCCTACTATTTACCCTACCTAATCCCTTAAGTGTATATCCCCATTAAAGTGTGAAACGATTCAGACCAATCTGATCACTAAAATGGGGTGGCAATTACTTCCAAAATAGAGCTACACAGGTCGGCAGCTACGAGTGAAACTACCAAAAGTGTATTAAACATAATCCATACCAAGAGAACGTAGCTGAGGCTCGCCCAATTGAAATTTTAAATAAATCTAGTCTTGGCAGTTTACAATTTTTACAGGCCGGTATTCAAAGCATCGGCGTAATATCTGTGTATTGAAGCGCATCAGGTTCAACGCACTAAGTGAGGGGGGCCTCAGGCCACGGTAGGCGCGCTGTGATCTAGATTACCGCAGCCGATCATCACACGCTCTGTCGCCCACATTTAAAACCTAGTTACCGCACCTTTATTAAGGCCTAGTCTATACTGCTATCAACAAATTTATATTCGATAGATTTCCACTAAATATTCTATAACTTTCAAAATAAATATCTATACTAACACATATTATAAAGCTGAAGAGTTTGTTTGTTTGAACGCGCTAATCTCAGGAACTACTGAGCCGATTTGAAAAATTTATGGAGCAAGGCTTTAGGCTTCATAACATCACGTTACGACCAGTAGAAGAGAAGCAGTGGTGAAAAATGTTGCAAAAACGGGAAAAATTTTCTAAATTCCACGTTGACGGAGTCGCGGGCAACAGCTGGCGTAATATATAACTAATAATAAGTTTTCTATCAGCAACAACGACTGAGCTGGCTATGGGCGCTACTTTATAGTATACTGCGATTTAGGATTTCAGCCGCCTGTATCAGGCCATTTACTATTATTTTATATTCATATCTGCATACATGTTGTCTTCTGGAAACTAAATTAACTGATTTTGATTTTGAAATATAAATAAACTACTAATAACTACTACTACTACTACGTATATACTACTACTAACTAAATTCACTAAATATTCTATAAGTAGTCACTAAATATTCTATATAAGGCCATAATAATTAAAGAATTTAAACCGCGAAAAATACTATAATTGAATGAATATGATTTCCTAAATTAAATTCTCCTTTTAATATACCATTGTTATCCACGATTGATTCATAGTAAAGTTGAAAAAAAAATGTTCACGGTTATGACGGCATGACATCGCCTCTCACTTCATTAGATAATTATCATCATCAAATTTTATTTTGGGTATCAATCATTACCAATTTACGGTAGTCTAGTCACGCAATCAAAAAATTGGGATAAATTGTATATTACGAGAGTAATTCAAGAGAGTTGATTGCAATTAACAGTTATTGAGTGAGTAAAAATATTCCACCCACACAAATAGGGACCAGTTGCCGACTATTACAAATGCAAAAAAGTACCATCACAAGAAAGCAATTTTACAGTAGATAATGCATGAAATGAGAAACTTTGTTTTTAAAAGAAAACATCTAATCACGATCATTATTTTCACTCATCTATTTTATTGAATATTCGACTCGTATCATCCCTATTGACTACCAAAACAATAAAATTGATAACGCTAGACAAAATTATCAAGATGTTAGAGATTCGTCGTATAAAACATCATGGCCGCACCCTCACCCTGACAACCGGTACGAATATTACTATTAATGGTCTTATTCATAATGATTTAACGGAGATTTTATCGGAGATATAAAAAACGTTTTAGCGTAAAAAGACTATCATGAATAACAAGTTTATGACAATTTTCGCGAACCGATTTTAACAAACTTCTAAACCTCCGATAAGTCATTATGAATAAGACCATAGATCTTTAACAGTTCAATGATTACAGCTTATTACTAATATCAATAAAACTCAAAGAGCAATGCTATTTTTCTTAAGTTGCAGGGCATAGGAGGCAGTTAATAGTGAAGTTGACTTCTACACAGGAGGTCTTTGGTTTGTTTCCACTGATGTGACAAACACAGAAATTGCGTCTAAGTGTTTCTAAACACAAAATTATCCTTACGTAATTAGTGAACCGTCTAATGACTTAGCTCCGACATAACCTATTACTACTGTCATATATCAAACTTAATAACTTAAATAATATTTAGCTACGGAGAGTTGAATAGTTGAAATAATTTCGTGAGTGGTCTGCACGACCGACACGCACAAGCTCTTTGCCCAAGTCCAAAAGGCGACATTGTTGGCGACATTAAGCCACCAATGACATGTTTTGTAAGAATAAATTAAATACTAGCACGGCTTTAGTATCTACTTCGTCCGCCTAATAAGCTATTTTCATAACTCTACATTTGTACATTTGTATTCGTTGTTGTTCAATAACTTAAGAACTTTTCTTTTACTCAAAATTTTAATGAAAAAAAGTTAGTTAAAAAGTGGTATGTAAAAAGATCATCTAATATATAAAATTCACGTGTCACAGTGTTAGTTACCGTACTCCTCCGAAACGGCTTGACCGATTCTTCTCAAATTTTACATACATATTCAGGAGGTCTGAGAATCGGCCAACATCTATTTTTCAAACTTTTTTTTTTGTGTGGCAAAACAACGTTTGCCGGGTCAGCTAGTTATCATATATACTTAGTAATCAGTTTACCGGATATCTCTATCAGATAAATAACAATTAAACAGTTAAGGCTTTTTATCTTAAGATTTATTAGGCATGTGTTAGATGCTACATGCTATCTGTATAAAATTAATATACTCGTAGACATTTCCTATCTTTTATGTGTCTTTAAATATAGCATTTGTTAATAAAAAAAAATTTGACATTATATTACACACGATATTTAGGTCGGATGGGAGGTCGACCTCTTAAGTTCACCATACTGTGCCTTTTCTATCATTACGTTCATCAAAAAGCAGGTTGGTAAAGGACCCCCATAAAAACAGAGTTAAAATATTAAAAATTTTAACAACATTAATAAAAGCCTTAATAAACTTTCTTATTCTTTAGACCAGACTTTCACTAACATTTTCAGCATTGCATCGGACGGCACTTAATAGTTTTTATTGTACATTATCACAGCATCTATCAAGAGGTATTGAATGTATTCAGGAGTAAACTAATCGAATGCAAATGTATACAGCACTGTACACAATCGATTACGTATTGGGCACATGAAAGCGTGCAACTTTTTGTACTAGTACGTACAATAGAAATTGAAGTTCCTTTAAAACTTCCCGCTAGGGTTGGCATTAATTACACTTTATTGTAGATAAGGAACAATAAAATTGAATTCTAGCAAATGTGTATTGCACTTTGGGACTGGATTTCTTTTAAACAACATTTTTAGTACCTATACATTTTACAGGTAGACTTTATTTTGTAACTTACAAATAAGAAGCTTCATAGCATCAGTTATAATTATTATTTAACTGTATCTTTGTATATACTTTTAAAAAGTCCGGATAATGTAATACAATTGCCACCAGCTAGTGCAATCATATTATTATGCTAAAGTTAAAGAATCTTAAAAAACAAATCGTCAACCCTAATATCAGAGCAGACATTGCCAATTTGTTTTTCTTGCAGAAAAAAAAACCAGTGGGGGCCAGTGTCTGTTGTAGCGTTATTTGCGTACAACAACGGTATCGATACCGTCCCGCGTGGAACCGGACACAATAACGATGTGACTTGCAACTTTAATCAACAACAGGGTAAGCAGAAAAAGTGCACGCATTTGCATCGTAACAGTATCGAAACATTACCATGGGAACTTAATTGAAACTTGACTGAATTCAATTTGAGCAACTTGAATACAATGTTCTTTTTTATTTTCCAATACTTGGTTTTCCTTTTCATTGCAAATTCTATTATAATGCTGTAAATATTATCAGATCAGTATTTAATAAAATACATATTATTATTAGTATGATGTGTTGTGACTTTGTTCATAAACACACGTAGTCTCGTTCTCATGATAATGTAATATACTCAATGTTACCGCCTAATTGTAAAATTTAATAAGTTTTAACCACTATTTTAAAATTTTCACGGAATTATATGTGTGGAAAGCTTTATACAGACATTTTAAAGATATGTAATTAAAACTAAACATATTATTATTGGTCCAGTGCAACACGGACACATATCACAGGTCTTATCAATGAAAACATAAGATATAAATGTCTTTATATATGTATGTATATATACTATATGTATTCAGTTTCGCTTTTAGATTCAAATGTTACAGATAGTGTCCGCTATCTATGTATCTATAATGTCATTAATCATTAGACTGTCCATTATAAACGTTTATTTTGGAGATGGTGGCGTGTACAGAGAGATTTGTAGAGATAGTTATAAAGGATGTTGGTACTAACATTTAAATAATGAATCAAGAAACAAGTCGGTCGTTTACACAACGAGAGGGGCTATTTAGTCTCTAATAAATCAAATATTAACAACGCACGCAATTATAGTTTCAATCTTGTTTTCTATTTCTCGCAGAAGATGTAATCTGGTAACCTTTAGACAAGACTCTTAAAAGACTCAGGATAGCACATTATAGGCGGATTTTAGTAGGAGTAGCAAATGCTCAGAGTATCGCAATCAAAAATTTCAACACTGCTTACCCAGATACAAGAAAAAGGCAGAGCTGGTAAAGTAGCCAAAAAGCCCCTTTATAGAATTTGCTACAGGCACACTGGCTTAATCCGGCATTATAAATAATGAATAATTTATTTGCCACAAATTAATCAGATAAGTACATAATAACTTATAATACATTAACTCCTTTAAACATATTTAAACAAATCGTTGCACATTATAATAAAAGAAAAGGGAAATAAGAATTCTCTTTCCTTCCCTCACAATCCAATCTAAGCAATGCGTTGGCATTCGTACTAGGATTCCTTGTGCTACAAATGCCGTCACCTTCCCGATAATACTTCCAAAATAAAATAAAAAATTGGTCAAGTGCGAGTCGGACTCGCGCACGAAGGGTTCCGTACCATTATCTATGCAACATAAGGCAACGTTATTAGTATCGAGCAAGAAACGGTAAAAAAATCATGTTTGTTGTATGGGAGCCCCCCTTAAATATTTATTTTATTTTATTTTATTTTTAGTATTTGTTGTTATAGCGGCAATAGAAATACATCATCTATGAAAATTTCAACTGTCTAGCTATCACCGTTCTTGAGATACAGCCTGGTGACAGACGGACGGACAGCGAAGTCTCAGTAATAGGGTCCCGTTTTTACCCTTTGGGTACGGAACCCTAAAAACAAAATATACATATTTGTTAAACTACACATTGATAAGGGTACAAATTGTAGCATAAAGAGTAGTGTCAGATGTCTTAATCCGTCGGTTAGATTTATAATATTGTCTCTAGTTACTATATTTCATAAACACCGAACAACGAAACCCTATCTGAGCTCTGTATAAAACAAACAAAAATATGAGGCACGCCAGCCCCGGTGTTGTCCCACGCTCGTAGTAGTACGATCTGTGCAGCTCTCCGATTACATTTGTGCACTCGTCTATTCAAATTAGCGGTCGACCGCAACAAACGTTGACATCTGACCCCGCCTACACGACGTGTATACCTTTCTAATGTTATCCTTATCACATGAAATACATTTATTTGCATCTATGCGCTTTGCTCTACCGTAGGTAATTATTTTTAGACATAATTGATCCTTCGCACTTATACATTCTACATGGTATATTAATACAGAGATTAACGATTGTCACATCTTCCCGTGATTGATTTATTTTATTTAAGAAGAGTTATCGCACTCGCTTCTCGCAGACTTTGGCCGCCCAAGAACATTTCATCATTTTCGGACTACATATGATAGGTATACGTTTTCTTCTTTGGTATGTGTCTCTTTACTTTTTATGGTATCTTTAACTATTACCGATTTCTTTAACAGATTACTTACTAATTAATACCAAATCGATCTAAAAATAAAAAACACAACTATTTAAGTGTTTTTCCGGTCCCATGTCGTACAGATCGCTGCCTCCCTCGCATACCTTCTACCCAATTAGCGTGAATTAACTTATGTGCAACAACTTTACATTCTGATGTAAAAAGCTCGCACTTAGCAATGCTAACTTTACCTTAATCAGCCTAACATACAGCTACCAAGTAAATGTTGTATAAAAAGGTGCTCATTATACTTCAAGATGTGACACAAACTAGGCTTGGGTAGTTCACTAGTAAATCCTAACACGGATATTATAAGGCAATACTTGGGTTAACCGCTTTTAGAAAAAAGTACATCCGTGACCATCCACATAAGTAAATTAATTAAGAGAAGCAAGCATTGCTATAGTCTCAGTTTACTCGAGACGTACAGATTTTCAGGGATTTTGTGTTGGGAATCTTAGGAAAAGAGAATGTGGTTATTAAATTACGTTAAAACTAGACATGCCACGAATATTCGACTACTATTCGGTATTCGGCCTATTCGGCAATTTTGTTTGGTACTCGGTATTCGGCCGAATAATAGGTACTATTCGGCCGAATACCGAATCCCAAATCATGGAAAAAAAGGCACATCATATTAATCAAGATTTGTATTTATTATCAAATTACAATACTTTAATAAGTGAAATTCATCAGCGGTAAGTTGTGATGGATAAAAAATAACTAACGAACAAACTTTTAATCGTAATGTTTTATTTAATTTGTTACATAAATAAATCAGACAAAGCGTACCGTGACGTGATTTACTCGCAATTGAAACTGTCAAATAGGCGCACACTGCCCGCGCACGTTGAAGACAGGTCGCAACCTGTCGTATTATTGTTTACGCGCTCGACTAGCATGTACTTATTGCCGAATATTCGGCGCTTCGGCCGACAGCATTGCCGAATATTCGGTATTCGGCCAAATCACTATTCGTGGCAACTCTAGTTAAAACATTAAGACCAAATTATTTCCATACAAAAGTATGGGTATCGTACTTCCGTTTTTTCTTCGCGAAAGTTAAACCGATTTTAATAGTTTTTGTGTTATATTATAGATAAAGAGTATATCTATGGTTCTATCACTTTCTTTTTTTCAAAATATAATAACTAAAAGAAATATGACGATCCGAAAAAACCAATTTTTTCGGTTTTCTTTAGATAAAGTTGCAGCATCTATCACACAAATTTGGTAAAGTTTTACCACAAAAGAAAGTAAGAAAGTAAGTAATTTAACTTTCGCGAAAAAAACACGGAAGTACGAAACGTCTTTTTTTAAAGAATTTGTAGGTAAAATCCGCTTCATCTATATTTGTCCCTTTCAGCGCGGCGCTCGGAAATAGGGATAGCAATACCCAAGGCAAATACCTAAATGAGGAGTACAGTACCCTCTTAAGCACTTTTGCTGTAAAGGATATTTTTAGATATATATTAAACCAGTTTTACCTTAAAGTAAAGAAGCACACACAAGCCATTCGGTACATACCTGAAACAAAACATCAATTTTAGTATATTTCTCAAATCTTTAATTATACTAAAATCATATATGAACATACTAAAAGTAAAGTCAAATAAATACCATATTCCTGTTATAGTCTATTAGACTATAAGAATATATTACACAAAGCATATTATTACATTTTTAATTAGGTAAAGATTTAATTAAATTTTAATGTTTGTTTAATATTCCAATTTCTAAAACTACTGATAGAATTTTAATTGTACGTGTAACCGAAAATAGACATTCTTTAGCGGTCTTAAAGCACTCGGACATATGTAATTTTAGGTTTTTAGTTTATTTTATTTTATTTTATTTTATTAGGGTAGCTTACAGCATCTTAAACAAACTAGGAAACTAAAATTACAACTAAAAAGCTAATGATAAGCTACCACATACAGGTGACTAAATACAGCACAGCGTTAAGAGTTTAGGCAAATAGGAAAGTACAAAAAGAAACAACTACTACGTTATACCTATACGATAGATAACAATATAAATATTACAAGTTATAACAAAACCAAAAAACCTTATATAATAAGCTGCTAAGGGCGACGTGAGTATAATCTCACCAGTGAATCCCGTACACTGTTTAAACTGCCGTGAAACAGATCTAAATCAATATTATTAAGGTTATTGAAACCGTTAATGGCCCTAATAAGGAGACTGTTTTGCCTGTAGTTGGAGTGTGCAAACGGTGTGCTCAATGGTTTGTATGAATTGCGTGGTAAAAGTACCGGCACTTTAAATAAAATTTTAGTGAGTAAATCCGGACAATCTACAATACCCCTTATTAATTTTAGGAGAAAGATAATGTCGGATATGTTACGTCTAGTAGATAACGGCAACAAATGGAATTTTATACAACGTTCATTGTATGGATGCCCAGGCACTACAAATTTGTAGCATAAATAACGTGTAAATTTCTTTTGCACTCGCTCGATCATTCCACTGTAGATGTCGTAGCGAGGATTCCAAATCTGACTAGCATATTCGAGATGGCTGCGGACATAAGCACAATAAAGTATTTTAATTGTTTTCATATTATTGAAACTTTTAGATATGCGTATGATAAATCCAAGGGCTTTTAATGCTTTATTACAAATGGCAGAAACATGGCTATTAAATAACAGTTTAGAGTCCAGGATAACCCCCAAATCTCTTACTTCCTGTAAAACAGGTAGGCTCTGGTTTTTTATGCTATAAATATAATTGAAGAGCTGCCTTTTGCGGGTAAAACTAATGGAAAAACATTTGGATACATTTAGTTCAAGTTTATTTAGGTAACAATAAGCATCGAGCCTTTTTAAATCTTCCTGAAGGTTGATAGCATCATAAATATTATTGACGATATGAAAAACTTTCATATCGTCAGCAAAAAGAAGAAACTTGGAATTTAAGAAGCATTGGTCAATGTCGTTAATAAAGATTACAAATAGAAGAGGTCCGAAGAGAGATCCCTGGGGAACACCCGAAGGTATAGTGGACCAGGACGATACGTATCCCATGAGAACCACAGCCTGAGATCTATTCTGTATGTAGGAGGTAAACCATCTGAACAGATCGCCTCTGATGCCCATTTTCTGGATTTTCAGTAATAGCATCTTGTGATCCAAACGATCAAATGCTTTCGAGTAATCTGTGTAAATAGTATCTATTTGGTTGCCACCATCCATCCGATCCGTAATAAAATCCGTGAAAACTGCTAGGTTTGTTGTAGTTGACCGATTTTTGAGGAAACCATGCTGTTGCGGGCTAAAACAGTGCATCAAACTATTATAAACCTGGGTGTAGACAATGCGCTCAAGAACTTTAGCCAATAAACAAAGCTTAGAGATAGGTCGGTAGTTGTCAGCGCAGTCTTTAGGTCCCTTCTTATGAATAGGTGTGACATAGGCTGATTTCCACACGTTTGGCATAACGCCTTCTTTCAGAGATCTCTTAAATAGTATAGTAATAGGAACACAAATTTCATCAGCGCATTTCACAAGAAAAATTGCCGGCAAGTTATCAGGACCAGCTGATTTATTTAGATCTAAATCCTTCAACAGTTCACGGACGCTACCAAGATCAACTTCAATGGAAGCAATGTCGCTACAACCATCATAATGAAGATGGCCGTGCTGGGAGTTAGATGAAGAAGTTGAGTGGACACCAGAGGAGGAAGGTTCTGCAAAAGTGGAGCGAAAATAGGTTGAGAATATTTCACATATACCTAGCCCGTCTTGAGAAGACTTTCCGTTAAAAGTCATATTCGAAGGAAACGAAGATGAATTACGTTTGTCCTTTACATATTTCCAGAATGCTTTGGGGTTAGCTATTATAGAATTTTCAATATCACATAAATATCGATGGTAACATTCCTTCTCAACCATTTTCGCTCTGTCACGGAGCAATTTAAATGACTGTTCGTCCGATTTGTTACCATATATCTTAAACTTGCGATGAAACTTAGCTTTTTCTTTTAAAATTTTCACCAAAGGTGTACTGTACCACGGAGGGTAATTACAAGGTCTAGATGTCCGTACAGGTACATACTCATCCCTTAAGGAATAAATAATTCTATAGAACGTATCAACGGCTGTGTCAACACTGCCTTGTGCCAGACTATGCTCCCAATCATATTTCGATAGATTAGAACATATTAAACCATAATCAGCATTATGGTATTTGTACAATAAATGGGGGGAAGGTTTGAGGAGATGTAAGTTTAAAATGGACGCAGCAATAATTAAAGCCTTGTGATGAGGATCCTCAGAAATGAGTGGATCTAAGCATGCAGATACCGACACATAATCATTCGAAAGAACTAAATCCAAAATACGTTCAAAATTATTTTTAATATTGTTATATTGATCCAAACCACAATAATTTATGGTGTGAGCGAAGTCGACTGCAATATCGCTTGTTAAGTTGGTAGCTATTAACCCCTCATCAGATACCTGCCATTCGATTGAGCTCATGTTGAAGTCACCCAAAATCAAGAAAAGATCCAAAGGGTTAGCACTTATCACCATAGAAAGAGTTTCTGAAAAATTATTTAGTTGTGTTTTAAAATTATTACCGAAATTCTCGTCACAGAGGTAGATAGTACATATATTAAAGTTAATAGATGTTCTACGCTTCACTGGGTAGTTATGGTCGTGAGTTACTGTAAGAGTAATCCATACATCCTCGGCGCTAGATTGCCATTGGGGTTTATGAGTAACTAATAGTCCACGGCGTGACGCAATCAACACCCCACCACCCCGCGACTGACCAGTTTTAGCATAGTCCCTATCACGACGCCATACTACATACCGTTCATCAAAAAGTTCACAGTCCGAAATACCATCCAAGAGCCATGTTTCCGTCAATGCTATAATATCATACTCGCACAATCGTAGATTACGCATAAAAGTATCTGTTTTAGTACGCAGGCCTCGAACGTTCTGGTAATAAATGTTTAAATCGTTAATACTAGCCATTTGTTATGATCGCAACCACATCCATACAATGAATAAGTAAAAAGGGCAAAGCTCGAACGTTCCAAAATAATCGTAGTATACAGTTAGGGGTACAAAGAATAAAAATAAAATAATAGTGCATCACAACAATCGCACACTCCCTAAAAAAACAATCAAAATCAAAATCAAAGAGGCAAAAAATTAACACAAATATAAGATTCAGGTAGTTAAGAGTAAATAAACTGACACACCGCATCCAAGGAATTGGCGCGTAATAGATAAGCGTTAGCAGTGCAGGGGAGCTCAACCAGCGGGCCGCATTGGCCTTTGAATAACGTTTCTTATGAATATTATAAGTTGATTGCAGTAACATATAATGGCACAAAGTAGTATACACATATAACATATCTAGTACGCAGTACATAGTAATGTAATCTATAAGTAAAATTAATAATGTAACAAAGACATAAATAATCTTATAACGCATTAGTCGCTCAATTCTTCTTCTGAAGGCTTCAAAGTCAGCTTTGCAAGGTCTCTTTCTTTTGTGACGGTGAATATCGGCGACATAGTATTCTTCCGAATGAAGATTTTGGCGTGTTTTACCCAAACAAACTGAAAATTGTGTTCCTTAGCAAGTGACTTAGCTTTGGATAACAGCAATTTGTTGCGAATTGTTAAGTGGTCATTAACATATATCCTGGTGGATCCCTGCAGACCTATATCAGATGCGGTCAGAGATGCTTGGCGCGCCGCAGCTACAAAATCCTCTTTGATATATTTATTTATAAATGACACAATTATAGCTTTGCTATTAGAACTTTTATCTCTTGAGGGAATTCGAGTCACAAAATTAATGTTAGTCTTCAAAACGGGATAAGAGATTTTAGCGCCGATACTGTCCACTATCTTAAATAAATTTTCATTAGGTTTCTGAGGAACTCCTTTAATTTCAACATTATTCACCCTAAGCCATTGATCTCTCAAGTTAATGTCATCCTCGAATAATGTTACCTGAGATTTAAGGGACTTCAGCTCGTCCTTCAAATATTCAACCTCTTTAACCTTTGCCTCGAGTGACTCGATTTTGTTGCTAAAAGTTTGAGTAGCCAACTTAAGTTCACTGATATCACTCCTGATGGTTTGAATATCAGCGACCAAACTTAGGAGAGGCTCAAGCTTAGTGTTTATCTTGTCTAGTTCATGCATGATACTTTCCACATTGAAAGGAGTGGGCGATGACGGCGATAAAGGCAAGTTAGGGATTTTAATAGAAGGCTTGCTTGACAACTTACATGATGTGCATTTCCATTGATTCTTCCGGTCACCCAATTTACGATATCCAGATTCAGTGACGCCACTACACGCAAAATGGAAGCAATTTGAACATGCACTACAATATGCACCATCATGGACATCCTCCTTACATAAACCACACGCCGATGACATACCGAAAATAAAACTTAGAATTTGTTCAATAAAGCGACCCGAAGTTCACAAACCCTGGTTTACCTGGGCGACGAGTTAATTAATTAATAGGACACAGCCGTGCGTTCCGTGCCGAGTTACGGTAGATACTGATAGATACGGTATACGATACGGTAGATACGGTAGATTTAGTGACGTTATATTAATGTATATTATAATGCTTGCGAAAATATCAGCAATAAACTAATAATGTCGTTAAGACACCACATTCCAACTAACTAAAGAGAAATCATAGTCAAGTCGTTTGCATAACACGGTCACTTATCATAATAGTCATGACAATTATGGAAGTAAGCGGCTTACAGATATAGGGTTTACAGATAAGTCAGAAATATAGTACAAAAACAGTCAAATATTCACGAAATGCAAACGATCTACCAAAATAATCAAGTAAACGTGCTCTTAACAACATCATAGAGAATCGTCACTCGTCTAAATGGCATATACGTGTCAACGAGCAACGAGGTAGATCTCACGTTCAGATTGTACACCATATATGGCAGACAAAAGAAAAGGCACGGGATAAAGTAAAAACCCGTCGCGAGATCACGTACTGATAAACCGCGCAAACACGGCCACGGCTCATTGGACTCGACAAACATACGGATCGACCAATGTTTGCTGTGCGCTTTACGCGTCGCCCAACCAAATATTTGAACACAATTTGAAGGCACCACGCTCTACGTGCGTCAATTACAACACTGGAGACAGACTTAATCCCACTGAAGTTACTTCATTCACGTTAAATTTATGGATGAAGATTAAGAGGAAGTGCCTACTTTCCAGTGGCATCCATATACATTTCAGATTAAAATCTGGGTTAGCGGCAGTAACATCCGGACTCTAGTATAGTCCATTGTGTAAAGGCAAACTCTGCATGTTTCTATCTAAGCGCACACCAACTACTAACTACGTTGTGTTCAAATTGAAGACAATATTACATTGTAATATTTACACCATGCTCCACAGAGCCTAGAGCTGCATCTTTACGAATTCTTAAGCCGTGTAATTGGCATTGTTCATATTTTTTTTAAACTCTTAATTCGAAAACCATTTCGGGGAATAGAGTTTCTGATCATGATCCATTAGTCTTTTTTTCGGAAAATTTGCTATATGAACCATTATTTTTCCGAAAAAGCAAATGATCTCTATTTGCCCTTGAAATTAAGGACTTAAAATATTAAGGCGTTTTTACGGATTTACTACTTTGTGGTGGAGTTGAAATTGGTCTATTATATCTACTTGGCAACTTTGAAAAGATGTATTGCAATTTGTCTCAAGTAGGTATATCAGGAAAAGGCAATATACAGATTGCGTACAACGATGACGTCAGAACATTTTAAATAATATCTTTAAGTATTTTTTAAAAATTCTATATAGTGAATATTTCAATGATATTGAAATTAGTTGCTTAAAATTCTTAAAATTCTTTATTTTCTAAAAAAAAAATATAAAAATGCAAGTCAAAAATTATGAACAATCCCAATTCATGTATGAAATAATAAAACCGGCATCATAAGTTAGATTATGTAAATGCGTCCAATCGAGTGGATCTGGATGTGCACGTAGTTCGAGTTTCGCATCCAGATATGAACACCGCCCACCGAGGAAGAATCGCATTTGCTATTCAACCACTACCGCTGCCGCACTCTTGGCGCCGACGTCCTTGTTAATCCGTTGTCCATCGCACAATGCACGCGACGAAAACAAAACAATACATAACCGACCTTATGAAACAAAAACCAAGGCAGGGATATATTTTTATAAACCAGATATAATACAATGGCTGAACTCTCAGCGTCTCATGAATATTTTGAAATGGCAGGTGTATAATCAAAACTGTTCAATAAAATTTGATATGACATTTAATAGCCAATGCCCATTGAAAGAGATAATAATAAATAGTAAGTTGAGAAACATGGCTAGTAAAGATTATAAACACTTAGTTAAACCAAAAAATGTGTTGAATTTTATTATGTAATAACATTTCAGGTTCTGCAATTTATATGGCTCTGCTCTCAAATGAAACATTCCAAAAGTTTTAGATTGAATCGATACGTTCATTAAAATATGTACCCGAAGAAAAACCAAGGTGAGAAATGTTGCTCGAGGAAAAGAAAGATCAAACTTTCAAAAATGTAGAGAGCAAACCCTTGTAGGAATGTTAGTGACCACACAAACGAGAATTAAGGGGACACGTCCTTATTAAGAGCTCGCTTTGAACTGTCGCCGACTGCATACCGTATTACCATATAAAATGAATTAAACGTAGTTTTACCCTATTCAGACGATCGTGCCGCCTATCTAAAATCAAACAAAGCACCACAAATATCTCATAGGCCTGCACTAAAATGGTTGTAAGTACTTACGAAATACATCGTTCATACCTCCACCCACCACTACAACGAGAAACCTTATATTGTCTATCAGAAATAGAAGAGTTACAAAATCCCTTGTTATCCGTACATAGGGCCGCAATAAACGTAAGACTTAAAAGGCGGTGTCCGAATACTAAAACGGAAAGTAAAGAGGATATTTCCGCGCACATGTTGGCCGCGGCTGTGTTCCCAGAAAGTATAAATCTCGATCATTTGAGATATCCAATATGTTGAGAGCTTTCTCTGTGCGTAGTTTTATTAAGCAATAATTCAAGATAAATTTAAACATTAGATTCTTCATGTTATGATCAGTGCGTGAGAGGCTGTTACTTATAAAGCGGGGGTGTTTTAATAAGCGTCCATTCGCCGAGATTTATCGTCAAAAGAACTCATGGGTGTGATACATTACACCTCGGGATCGCGGTCTCAACATTTATAGATCATGATTTATTAACGATTATCAATAAAAATTCATAGGAACGTATAATAAAATGTTCCTGCAGCACGAACGTTACGACTCACGGGCCAGCGTTCTTTTATGAGTGAGATATATTATTTAAATCGGATTATGGCCTTTAAGGATTTTATTTGAGATGTTATTGATACGGCGAGACCTTTTAAAAGTTTATAGCATTTTTTTATATTTCTTGTTAACAAATATTTCTGTGTTCGAAGCTATTTTTATTGGCAGCGCGAATTTAGCACTTCCCGCGCAACGGGCGTATAAAAAATTCAGCATTGTGAGATTGTAAAACATTCAAGCTTAACACCGCGTCGTCGCTTCGGCTAAAAGAAAAGGAATCCAGGGAGCTTTCAACAAGTGGATCGCGTGGCGTGTGCGGATACCATTAACAAGCGGAAATGTTGCAACTACCCATTATAAACGGACACACTAACACATAATGTTATACATTTATAATACATATTTCTAGACATGTTCATAATCAACGTTACATACACTTAGAATTTAGAATAGACATTCATAATTTTATTTGAAAGCTTTAACCACGTGAAGACCCCAAGTAGGTGCATATTTAACTTGAAACAAAAAGGATTTTGCTAATTTTATCTAATGGGCGATATGATATAGTCTCTAAGCACCCCGCAATAGATAAAAAAAATTCAAAAAATGGTATCGAAATGTACGATTTGTTTTTTCCTCTGCAATTTTATAAGTCGATAACACAGAGATGCAAGAAGTGCAGATGGACTAATAATAGTCAGACTTCGCACTATAAAAGTACGTATCATAATACATTACAGTTCCATCGCCGCATCGTAGTATAAAGCACTTTGCTTTAAAATTCTCAGAAAATCAAACGTTGACGTCTCCACAGAACTCTGTTCTGATCGGCTTGGTGGTTGGAACAAAAGTGCACTTTTGTGTGCGACAGGACAATGGATTGGATTTATACACGCCCCGCAGCGCCACCACTCTTGTATTCCCTATATATTTATACCTACATACATATAGCATACATCGTGTTTCCTTTTAGCAGACTCACAAAAAGGTTTTACGTGACATGTTAACACCACAGTCGGTGCGATTTCATCTTGTTGCATTTGTTTTCACGCAAGTATACCATACATATCCCATACTAACTTCTATACGGAGGTCTTAAGTTCAGACCAACGACGAATTGGATAAATAGTACGATACTCCCGCGAGTAAAATAACGTAAGAGTTTTTGTATTAGATATTATAGGACACATTTTTAACAGAAATTCTGTGCAAATTGAATCCAAATAGACTCGGGCTGGTTAGCAGGTCTGATGAATGGAAAATAAATTATGTCAACATAAACAAATGTCGCTTTAAATCAAAATCTAGCATTGATTTAACGATATTTTAATGATTTTATTATTTAAAATTATTTATGAGTATATTAGCTAAATATTTCCCGCAGTGCAGGTGATAAATTACAGCAACACTTAAGAGGGCACGATACCAAATTATGCTCCATACAAAAATATGGGAATCGTACTTCCCTTTTTTCTTCGTGAAAGTTAAACCGATTTTAATTGTTTTCATCTATGCTTCTGTTACTTTCTTTTTTTCTATACATAATAACTAAAAGAAATATGACCATCCGAAAATCCCGTTTTTTTTTAGGTTTCCTTTAGGTAAAGTTGCAGCGTCTATCACACATATTTGGTAACGTTTTACCAAAAAAGAAAGTGATACAAGCATAGATATACTCTTCATCTATAATATAGCGTAAAAACAATCAAAATCGGTTTAACTTTCGCGAAGAAAAAAGGGAAGTACGAAACGTCTTCTTTTTTCAAAGAATTTGAGGTAAAATCTGTTTCAGCTATATTTGTCCCTTTCAGCACGGTGTTCGGAGATAGGGATAGCAATACCTAAGACAAATACCTAAATTAGGAGTACAGTACCCTCTTAATAATGTCTTTAATAAAAGATAAACGTACAGGTTGCGAATGGTTGTCGTGAAGTAAAAATCTTAGGAATTTGTTAAGAAACGTAATGAATCAAGCGTACAGAACCGTCCCACGTATACAAATTACAATAATTTATAATAGCTTGTCAGTATTGAACTAGTAATACTATGTTCAATGTAGAACCTGGATCCTGTTACAAATGTCCACTCCGCGAGCTATAGCGTATGAGTAGTGAGCTCGGTGTAATAGCAAATAACGTACAGAATGACACCACTTCATTATACATCAACTTAAGGTTGTCATGAAAACTTTTAAAGGATTTAAAGCCAATAAAATAAATCAAGATATATTTCTTATAAGGAAATAAGGAAATTAGAGGAGATTACAGAGGAGAACATTTAATTAATCTTTTTAACCTTCTTAGTCAATACGGATTTATTGCTAAGATAGCGTTGTCTAAGGTTTCTTTGACATTCCTGACTCTATTCCCATGATTTGGGTTTATAGGGCAAAATTTTAAATTCAAACCAAAATATTAAGACAGTTATTTTGTATTTTACTATAGGTAGTGCGTGAGATTGTGGCAGCCCTAAAAAAGCATGACAACAAACCGCTTGAGGCAAACTCTACACCTCAGATTTATATAGAGGGAAAACTGCACAACGGAAGTCAAGAATTAAACACAACTATTATTACAGTGATACACATATATATAGTGTACTCGTATCTACCTAATAACAACGTTGAATGAACGGAAAACGAAATTGAATATGATAAAAATAATTACGTTTATTCTACTTTATCTTCAACATTATTATAACTTAAATAAAACAACTTTTTACGTGAGAGGTGAGGTGAGACTCACCCGTGACCATGGTGACTGCAAAGTCTCCGAAACGTCGGGCTAAAATTTAAAACAAATATACGCGTTTAAATCCGTAAAAAGTACATTAATTTATTAATTTAGTTTATTCCGTAAAAAGTAGTTTTATTTAAGCAAATGAGTCGCGCAAGTTTTTGAAAATATTATTATTATAACTTGTTAATACTATAGGCAATTTTAATAACAATCATAGGCTATTTCATCCTCTAGTACTAGTTGACAGTCATTTAAGATTGCAATGGACAGCGCCTGGGTAGATAAATTATGATTAGGATTTCGCTAAAAGCAAATTGGTTACTAGGTTGACTGGTAGTTCACCTATGTACTTAATTACGGACGCTGATTAGTCCACCTATGTACTTAATTACGGACGCTGATTATAGTGTAAGTGATAAGTTTAAAAAACCTCAGATAGACGATATACATTACTGGATAGATATATAGATTACTAGCTGTTACCCGCGACTGCGTCCGCGTGGAATTTGGTAAATTATTTTTTTTGCAATAAAAGGGTAGCCTATGTCCTTTCTCAGGGTCTAAAGATTGTCTGTACCAAATTTCATTAAAATCGGTTGAGAGGTTAAAGCGGGAAAGCGTAACAGACATACACCCTCCACGACCTCACGGACCTTCATACCATCTTGGCATACGGTCCGAAACCATGGAGACACAACTGAGTACTTGCTCTAGCGCTCTTTCCTCGGAAGTGATTTCTTGACTCCTACATTCATCTTTATCCGTCCCCTCGGTTGTCATTTCTCCCCATCTGGGGTATTGTACTCTGTATGTACATGAAGTATTAATAAATAAATAAATATACTTAAGAGTTTCCCTTCTCTTGATGTAGTTATTAACTGTCACTGTACAGCCCACACAGGATAAGGTGTATTACGTGGATTCGCGCTTAAACGGTAAAAAAAAACAAACATACTGTATTTTACTGTAGTTAATATGCAGTAAGATGTGCTGCAACCAACGACTGGTCATATCAATTTACAGTAATCTCAGCCTCTGGCCATTCATACAATAATAGCGTTTACAGAGCCCGCATCACGCTTACAATATAATTGAATGATGGCAGGAAACCGATGAATACAACCATCAGGGTGGGTGCTCGCCACTACATCATGATCTTCGGAGACAATCTCAATTGGTCACATTTACTTCGTAAATTGATTCAATTTATTGCATTTGATTACACAGTTCCTTTGATTTGTTAAGCCGTTTGGTATTTGTGTACCATTCACTTGTATTGAATATTAAAATCAACTCGTAGATCACAATCTTGGACAAAATATTGCTAGTGGGCAATAACTTAACGTAACATTCCTTTGAATTTAACAACAAATGTAATTTATTGCTAGCTAAAATATAAGCAATATTTCGACAATATAAACTACTCAAAACAAAATAGGGCCCACCCCACGATCGTCTACAAATTTGTTTACAAATATTTTGTACGGTTATCTTAAGATGACTTAAGTACATAAACGTATAGTTGACATGTTTATGAGTCTGTACCAGCGTTTCTAACGATAACTTTAACAATATTCTCAAGTGAGTAGTCAAATAAAGTGTAGGGCTAAAAAAAGTGATTAAATGCATATTTTTGTCGCTCGAGTTCTCAGTCGTATTGTAAACGTTGCTATTGAAGCTTATTTGGTAAACCATTTCCTTTGATTACGGCATTAGTTCTAATCAATATGCCTGGTCCTCGTCGTCATATGAACATGGAAACTGCAGCTAGAGCAGTTGCACTGCTTCAGGAAGGGCACTCTCAGAGATCTGTTGCAATAACCATCGGCGTGTCCCGACGAGCTATCCGAAATCTGTGGGAACGCTATCAAGAGACCGGAAGTATTGCTAGGAGATCTGGATCTGGGAGAGCGAGAGCCACAACGGCCCAGGAAGACAGATATATCAGATTAACTGCGCGTCGGGAGCGTACAATCACCGCCCGAGCCTTACAGAATCAATTACGGCAGTCTACTGGAAGACGAGTGAGCGATCAAACTATTCGCAATCGACTCCACGAAGATGGCCAACGTTCCAGGATGCGTGTTGTTCGGCTAAAACTGACGAGAGCTCATCGTGCAGCGCGCTTAAGGTTCGCACGTGAACATTTGGATTGGACAATGGATAACTGGAGATCCGTACTCTTTACAGACGAAAGTAAAGTCAAGTTTTACAGTGACGACAGACGAGTACGTGTGTGGAGAAGGGAAGGAGAACGTTTTTCAGAACCATGCATCCATGAAACTGACCGTTTTGGGGGTCCAAGTGTCATGGTTTGGGGCGGAATAAGCTTGCTAGGTAAAACAGAGCTGGTAATTCTGGATGGAGGTACCGTAACTGCCGCTAGTTACGTCGAGCGAGTAGTCCGACCTCATATTGTTCCATTTTCACAAAGAGTTGGCGCTAACTTTGTTTTAATGCAAGACAACGCTCGCGCTCACACAGCGCGTACCACACAGAATGCACTTTCTGAGGCCAATATTTCCGTTTTGCCTTGGCCAGCCATGAGCCCTGACCTCAACCCCATCGAACATTTATGGGATAAATTGAAAAGAAGCCTCAAAGAAAACTACAGCAGCGTGAATAGTCAACAAGAGCTAATAAACGCACTCAAATTGTGTTGGGAGCAAATACCGGAACAAAACATAGTGCATCTTATCGAAAGTGTTCCAAATAGACTCAGAGAGTGCATACGGAGCAGAGGAGGACCCACACGCTACTAAATTTAAGACTTTTGAACATATGGTCCCAGTGCAGTGATAAAATTTAAATTTAATGAATCCCATTATTTTACCAAAATATCGCCAAAAAGTGTTCTTTGTGCTTAAATTAAAAAAAAATTAACAAATTGTGTAATTAGGGTTCCGTACCCAAAGGGTAAAAACGGGACCCTATTACTGAGACTTCGCTGTCCGTCCGTCCGTCCGTCCGTCTGTCACCAGGCTGTATCTCAAGAACGGTGATAGCTAGAGAGTTGAAATTTTCACAGATGATGTATTTCTATTGCCGCTATAACAACAAATACTAAAAATAAAATAAAATAAATATTTAAGGGGGGCTCCCATACAACAAACATGATTTTTAGGGTTCCGTACCCAGTATCTCAAGAACGGTGATAGCTAGACAGTTGAAATTTTCACAGATGATGTATTTCTATTGCCGCTATAACCACAAATACTAAAAATAAAATAAAATAAATATTTAAGGGGGGCTCCCATACAACAAACATGATTTTTTTACCGTTTCTTGCTCGATACTAATAACGTTGCCTTATGTTGCATAGATACGGAACCCTTCGTGCGCGAGTCCGACTCGCACTTGACCAATTATTTTTTTTTAAGCTCATATAATCTGTGAATCCCTACTTCAATCATATCTAATTAGAAAAACTGAATAATTGTAAGTATTTTAAAATTAATACAATAAAACGTGGTGGGCCCTATTTTGTTTTGAGTAGTTTATTACACTAGCTGTTGCCCGCGACCCCGTCCGCGTGGAATTTAGAAAATTTTCCCCGTTTTTGAAACATTTTTCACTACTGCTTCGCCTATACTGGTCGTAGCGTGATGTTATATAGCCTAAAGCCTTTCTCGATAAATGCCCTATCTAACAATGAAAGAATTTTTCAAATCGGCCCAGTAGTTCCTGAGATTAGCGCGTTTAAACAAACAAACAAACTCTTCCGCTTTATCTTATATATAAAATTCACGTGTCACAGTGTTAGTTACCGTACTCCTCCGAAACGGCTTGACCGATTTTTATGAAATTTTACATGCATATTCAGTAGGTGTGAGAATCGGACAACATCTATTCTTCAAACCTTTTTTTTTGTATGGCAAAACAACGTTTGCCGGGTCAGCTAGTAATCTTATATATTAAATTCACGTGTCACAATATAGTTACTTTTCATGCGTATTCAGTAGGTCTGAGAATCGGGCAACATCTATTTTTCAAACCATTTTTTTTTTAGTATGGCAAAACAACGTTTGCCGGGTCAGCTAGTATTAGTATAGATATAGATTAAATCAATGAAACAAATAATAAATGTGGTTCAGATACATAGTAACATCACGTCAGTAAATGAAAAGAAAAACAACAGAATTCAGCGGGCGTATTATGAGCTTTTTAAAAATTATGCAAGTTCCATACAGGCCGTACACTGCCTGATTAAATTATGTATTATGGTAAACATAAAACATTTAGTTGAAAAATTTTAGTTAGTACTTAAACTTTTAGTTGTACCTTCTCTATAAACATATTAATCTATGACTGTTTTAGCGAACTGGATGGCTGGGAGTTATGTTCATATTACGAATTTGCTGGGCAGTTCCATTCACGGCGTAAACGGCCTGGGAATAAGAGCTCATAATACGGCCACTGTTAGGTTTAATTTCAAGCACTTAAAGATGACAATGATTCTTGAAACTTAAACGAGTTATATGTGTGTTTCGTTTATACTGTTACCGATCCCAGCTATTCATTCAACAAAGGCATTCTCTAAACAAGGCATACTCAGAACAGCTAGACAAAATTTAATTTTCAAAACACATATAATTACAAATACATCAGTAGTTTATTAATTTTGCAATTGACTTACTATGGTTCAGTTAGCAGAGCAACGAAACGGTATTCAGAGGTCGTGGTTTCAAGTACCCCCCGCTCAATGTAATATTTTTTTACTATAATTGTTATTTATTGCGAATACATCATCAATTCAGAAAAGGCCATATTTCCACTGATTTTTTTTTAGACTTAGCTTTAGCTAGGAGCAATATTATTATTGAAAGTGTTATTCCACATTAATATCACCAATGAATTTCGCTTTCATATTTTTACAGCCACTTAAATAATAATCACTAAATAGCCTCATGAAATGTACTAGAACGGGAATTTTAACGAGACCTGTCTGCTACAAGGCGATTGATATAAAGAAGAGAATCGTAATCATAAAAATCATCATAGACTATAATAAAAAATGTTTATAGACCTACCTATCGATAGCTTTTAGCTAACGATCGCGAAATAGCTGTTATTAGTTATTTTTATAGACAGTTTAAATTGTAATGAAATATTTATACAATGAGTTATGTTCGATGTTGATCATTTATATCTGCTAGTGTAAAACTCTATACATGGGCATAAAGTGTCACAGATTTAGGATCTTATCTGAAATTAAGTAATTGTGTTGCCAACGGAACTGTCTACTTAGCAATTTTCAGATCAATTACTAAAATTTCAGGGAAAATTTTTACATCCCGGACAAGATTAAATCAGAGTAAGCTGAAAGAAATCAATACTATTACGAAATGCGTATTACGACATATACCTACAAAACGTTTAAGGGAAAATTTATATAATACTATAAACAACATGTTGCGTAAAACCGCCATAATGCTGGAGCCATAAAACCAAAACGCTTTCCGAACTAAAATCGAAAGAAATGTAATAAAACTAACATTAACATTGTATATTGTAAGTATTGCTATTATGAATAAGACCCTCTGTTGAATTAAACCTTGGAGCATCAATCCAATAGGAATTGGCATTGTCAGAGGACCCCTGCTTAGTAAAAGCTGCGCGAGCAATGCTCATACTCATTGCGTACGTCCCTTAGTGTAAATAAGGCAATTTGATACAAAGCGTGAGTAGAAACCAATCAAATTAAGATAGTTTTTAACCGACTACAAAAAGGAGGGGGTTCTTAATTCGTCTGCATGTTTTTTTTTTTAATTTATGTGTGTTACCTCATAAACTCATAACTTTTAGCTAGGCTAAGCGATTTTAATGATTTTTTTATTTATTTGAAAACTGGTGGTTCCCGCGTGGTCTCATTGGCACCAGGTCAGGATCTGATGGTTATCTCCTGAGAAATCGAAGAAAACTCTCAAATTTCCAAGGCACATAAAGTCGGTTAAACTTTTTTGAAAAAATACAAAATTTTGTGTTTGTACCTCGGCAACATCGTCCTGACTGTATATTTGACAAAGAAAACAGCATCCATAACAACTCCTTATGGTTAAATACTCTGTTGTTGTATAAAACGTACAATTATGTGCACAAGTGTTTCCCGATCGTTGACTTTTACGGTAGTTTTTAATGGCTGTATTTAATGTCCTCAAGTATGTGACTCTGGTGTGGTGGAAACGTTGTCAAACAAGTTTTCTTTTATTGCGAAATTAAACATTTATCATTTACGCACTTTATTTAATATATTTAACAAATAAAAGCTTTAAGAACTTCGTCGTCATTATTCACAGAATCGGTTAAATACACATATTATAAACTGAATGTTTAGTTACATACGTGCAACCACTACGTGTTACATACACTATTATTTTAGATACATAGCTTATTAAATAAAAATGTAAAAAGTTATGTATTAAAATATATAAAGTAATAAATATGGTATATAGAGTTATGCAACAATTCAGATCAATGCGACATTAAAATTGTAAGTGAGTAGATCATATATTACATAATAAATAATGTCGTAGAATAATACATGTATAAATAAGAACGAATTCAATAAACGTGTCAGTAAGATTAAATATCGCCATACTTTTAGGGAAAAAAATGAATTCTTGAAATTCATTGCCCATTTCAAAAGACCAAACGCTTCGCATTGTAAGGTTTGGTATTACGTAGTCGGTTTTCAATGTGATACAATAAACCAAATATCAGAAACACTCATCACACAAGTACCCAATTACATTGTAATGATTGAATG
Organism: Orgyia antiqua; assembly: GCA_916999025.1. NCBI lineage: Eukaryota > Metazoa > Arthropoda > Insecta > Lepidoptera > Erebidae > Orgyia > Orgyia antiqua. The sequence continues at coordinate 19,166,932 of OU779867.1, forward strand.
AGAATACAAAACTAGAATGTACAAAGCTCACTCAGCAGCGACACCTATGATGAAATGATTAATGGATTACGTTAACTGATCTTCAAGGTGTTTCATATGTATGCGATCTGAATTAAAGTGAACAAAACATCAATAGATGATGATGATGATGAAAACATCAATAAACACAATGTTTTCTTTACTAATGTATCCGATACGAAAAAGCTAGCCGTGTGGCGATGGATTAAGAATACAAGTGTCACCAATCCTTTTCCTTCTTGCTGTTAAAGACGGCTAAGGAATATTCGTGGGCTTTAGTGGATAGACCGGGTCTCTTGAGTGACTGGGAGTCCCACACGATTTCCAAGGGCAGCAGCCAGAAAGACGAAATGCGTAAATGCATTCCCCACGTGAAAAAAAATATATAAATAGTGGGACGTTCAATGAGCTGGAGAGCGAATAGATATTACATTAACAATTAATTCATTGTTATTACCGCAAATCTAAGTAAGATCGAAGATCACATAATAAAATAATAATATACAAAATTACTAGGAGATTATCGTTTGGCATCCAACAAATAAACTAAAATAAAAACAACTAAATAAAACCGTTTATACATCTAAATATAATAAACATCACAAGTATGAATAGATACTTTTGGAACAAAGTATAAACACAGTGCAAATATCAGTCGACATGAGCACATTGTTTGAGTTGACTGTTGACAAATGATTAAGATGATCAGACGCTTTGTATTATATCAGATACAATTAATACAGCCTGTTCATGTCAATCCGACACATCACACTGATTACTAATTATTACAACTGTTACAAATGATTATACAAAGATAAACACTACTATAACCACTGTTAATTTGTTTCTATTGAATTGGTCAACACTAACTTTATTATTTACTAGCTGTTGACTGCAACTTCGTTCGCGTGGAATGTAACAAAAAAAAACCTTAACAAAATGCAACCTTAAATAAAACTAGTTTTTACGGATTTAGACGCGTATATTTGTTTTAATTTTTCAATAATCAAATATACGCGTCTAAATCCGTAAAAAGTAGTTTTATTTATGCAAATGAGTCGCGCAAGTGTTAGAAAATATGCAACCTTATCAAATGTATATAAGTCTTCCCCTTGAACCACTATTTATTAAAAAAACCGCTTCTATAAAAGATTTAAGCTCACGTAATAATAATGTCTTTGTTTCATATGAAGACAGACAGCCAGAACAACCGCTTCTGGCTTAGATAAGCGTTTTAATTTTAAGTTCTAAAAATGGCATTAATACTCGTCCACCTCTCTTTAGCCCTTCAGCGATATACAGTCATAATGCATGTAATAAGACAACAGACTATAAAAGAACCAATAATCACAATAACCACTTTATGGACCCTAACACCTCAGGCTACGTTTTGATCAGAAGCCGCCCTAACAAATTGATATGCTTTATAAAAAATTAGCATAACTCGTATCCAAATACATAGTAAAAACATGGAGCTACCAGTTTTATCTTTGCTATAAACCTTCAGACTATATTTGGCTATCGGAAAATCTTGTCTCTACTAAGTGGTCGAATTGAGCCACTTGCGACACATCTCCAAATATGTAATTTTGATTAGACTACATTCAAAATATTTGGATCAGATAGGGATTTGATGAGATTAATGGTTACTTAATAATGTCGAATTGTATTTTGTCTCATTAAATCTAAGGTGACCCAATCTGGTGTTATCGACTCACGAATGATTCATTAAAACGATTCCAGCCAGTTGACTTTCAATTAAAGCAGTCATAGTTTATTGACAGATGTTGACTGTCAAAGACAACTTCTAATCTTTGATTAACTTTAACAATTTATGAATATGCATAGGATATCTTTAGATAATCTTAACGACGATTTGTGAGATGAGACGCAACGTATAAAGAGAAACTGCAAACTACAGAAAACTTATAAATTACACACTGTAAAAATGTTTATGTCAAGTCAGTTCTTTCACCTAAAACTATGATACTACTACGGTTTACAAAGCGAGCTTAAAAAACGTATATCCACATCGAGAACTAACAACAACATAACATTATCAATAAACAGTTACAGCGGTCGAAATTTAAAAAAGAGAAATGACCGGATAAGTAGATATGAAATATATTGATTGATATGGAGCAACTTCCGCGAGGAGATAACATCTGAGTCTGAAAGCAACCGGAAACTTATCAATCGAGATGGTGTGTATAAGATGATGTGTAAACCACTATATCCGGTGATTAGAGGCGCACCGCGATCGGTGTCGATTACAAAAATACTAAAATGAATGCATTATTTGACGTATAATGCTAATCAGTAGGTGCTATAGAGTTTAAGCAAGCTCTTAACATACATTAGAAAAAACCCGAATAAAGATGACTTTTTATAACCGGAAACTAGACTTGGCTTTTAATATAATATGTTGATTACCAACCAGAAATTGCGGCCGAAAAATAAAACATTAACGGTCTTATTTATAATGACTTATCGAAGGTTTAAACGGAGATATTATCAGAGAGATAATATACGTTTTAGCGTAAAAAGACTATTATGAATAACAAGTTTTGACAATTTTCGCGAACCTATTTTAGCGAACTTTTAAACCTCCGATAAGTCATTATGAATAAGACCGCTTATCTTTAAATTATAAAATTTGTCAAGCAGTATTTTTACATAATTATAACAAAACTACGTCTATACAAAAATACATAGAAAGAAATCAGATGTTTTTCTGCGAGTAACCCTTTAAACTGACATCGAAACATTGAGATTACTTAATGTTTAGATGCTTTTGGCTACACAATGAATCTGAATTACTAAAGTAATTAAAACATGTAAGAGATTTTCGAGAGCCTGTGACAATTTTTAATGAAATTGCTTGATAACATCATTTGCCGTATCTAATGTAGCGTAAGTATAGATAATTTTAAAACGACACGACTGTGACTGTTCTCACACTTTACAACGATACAACAAAGTAAATATAAAGAGGAACTAATGTAATGCCGTCAAATGTTCGATCACGCAGCAGTTAACACGCATTCGTCTCTAGACATTTGATACGCATCAACCAGCGCCCGATTGATTTAAACGTATAAACGATTAAGTATTCGGGACAGTGTTGCTTATCTCTGTAACCATTTACAAAGCTGGGCAGAATCGAGGCATCGCCTGCCAACTCCCAAGTATGATAAAATCAATTATGACATACTCGTATATGACTATCACATATACACAAAACGTGGTCTTACCACTGAACTGACAGATAATTTTGAATTATTCAACTGATTTGCTTTTCTAAACTCTTTTAGAAAACCGTATAAAAAGCCGAGGGCTGTGAAATTAAGAGCAGCTGGATGGGTTTTTCATTATAATTTGCTATGATAACGGTCCAAGGTTTCCGGTCACAACAAGTTAAAGTTCATCACTATATAGTCAATAAGGTTATATTGCAGTTGCATTATTTTCAGGATGATCTGATTCGATTCCGAGGATCATGATTACAAAAGTTTTTTGTCGACTCTTTAACAATTCTTAACTCGTACGTGAGCAATAAAGAAAATACATAAATATTTCACGTCGCGACACTAATTTCTGCGAATTTAAAATGTAACTGATGAGCTCCGCTCGGCCACCTATTTGTCGGTATTAAATCTATTGAGTCGTGAACAAATCGTTGACCCTCGAAGACGTCATTCGAATGTCTGGCCAATAGATCAGCTCTTAGAATCTGCACCATATGTATGTAATTATACAAAAACGTTTAATATATGAGAGACTCCTTAAAAATTGACGGTCAAGTACTGGGTTCTTACGGTTAATACGTGACTACTATGCCCGTAGAATATGGGTGTCTGTAAAGTATGCTTTAGCTTAGGTTTGTTCTGCGTCCTGTTAAAAGAGAGATCGAATCAGATTACATTATAGTGGAATAAATAATCATCATGAACGGGACTTGTACCCACGATCTGAAATATCTTATATTAAGTAAAAAGCTCAGCAAGTCGTACTCCAAAATGAATAAATTACTGAAGAAAGCTTATTTAAGTTAAAATCGCTTTTCTTATTACCTCCTTCAAACGAGACGGTATCAGGTGTACGGTATCAATATGACCAGATTTAAGAGTTGCAGAGAAGTTAACTGCTGATATAATTATGTTCCCTACGATTAATTCACTGAAAATAATATACGGTAGGTCACCATACAGTTTGTATCCGATGATTTATATACTCCATGCTCACTTTCTACATATTAATTTATTGTTATTAATATTAAGTATTTGGCAACATGAGTTACGACCGGTAGACGACATGATGTAAATGTTTAAATTGCATGAAGGAGAAACATTAAATTGTCAAAATGTAATTTAGTGTTTCCATGTTGTCTCATTTTTAATCAAAATAAATACAACGCACCAATGAGCACGGTGGTATAGGAACTGACATTTGACTACCTAATTTTATTTAATAGATGTGCGACAAATATATTTGGCATAACTATTTATAAAAACCGTTATATTTTGTAGAGAATTAACGAAAACCTAAATATCAAAATATTTAAATTCAGTGTTATAAAAATGAACACATAAAAAGCGTTTAATTATGCTTGGCATTAATGAACTTTTTTAATAGGATTAATTTTAACGTATCTTAACTTCGTAATTTCTTTACGTTGTGCAAAATTATCAAACGTACATAAATATTTCATTGAAAAACATTGTAACATAATATTTTCCTGCAAACAGAAGCATAACCACATCGTGAGTGATGTCATAATTCAAAAAGGTAAAAACACATAATTTCCACTGCAGCGAGAGCACAATCCTACAATATTGGTCTCGTGACCGATCGCTAATCAGCGTGTCGTGCCGTTAGCACGATCGTTCTGCACACTAAGTGGCCCAATCATGTCGGTATAACCAATTTGCAAACACCTGATATAATTATAATCATAATTAAAATAACGTTGATTAAGTTTAAATAAGATTGAAGAAGGACAATATAAGGAAAACATGGTCGATGTTGCGATTAATCAAGTAGCTTTTCTGTTACCCATAAAGAACGTATTACATGACAAAAAAGGTCTATTTAAAGAACATAAAAAACCGGCGGCCATGCAAGTAAAGGAGTTAAAGTGGTATTTAATTCTCTCACACGTATCCTTCTTACAGATGTATTCTACATTGTATTACTTAACGTAGCTGAAATGAATAATGTAACACGACAGTATCAAGACATTGAAGCGCAAGATTACATTGTCAGATATAATGAAGAAAAATCGCAGCTCCGATACAGTCTGTGGTTACAAATTGTTACAAATACAGCACATTTATCGTATTAGCAGATATTAACATTGTATGCTATTGAGTTTACAGATGGCTAGGTATCGCAGTGATCGACATTGTTTAAATACAAGTCAACTACGGGATGTGGTGTGAAGCTAATTATATCTTTGATTTAAACCTGAGCTATCACGGTTGATTCTGAAGTCTGTCCTACACTAATTACGTTATTACCAAAAACCCAGAAGCTTAGCTTTAAACTTTTGCGATAAATAAATAACATAATGTGATTACATAGATTCGGTTTCACAATCATCAAATCAGTTCACAAATTAATCTGAAACATAGAACTACTTTCAAGACTAGTTCACACCACAAACACCGACACGCCGCAAACGCTTACAACTCTCTCCATGTTCAAAAAGTAAGATCTCAGTCAAGATTATAGTTAAAATCAGCCAAAACCATGTTACAAAATATACATTGAAGAATTTTTGTTATCAAAACCTTATTTGTATAAGATCCGATACCGTTAGCAAAATATCCAAATAGAACATCAAGATTGCACAAGCACATAGGTACATAGGAATATATTTGGGTCCAAATTACTGATCATTTGGAGATAGTAGAGCATTTGCTAGTTATTCGATTGAGGATTGTGATATGGTCATATTTTATAAGCTTTCATATTGGCATCAATACATGCTATTCTTAGAAGAATAGTTACCAGAACTACAAAAAATTGCAAAGAATTAAAAAAAAAAATCAACTTGAAAGTAATCACTATTAAATAGACAAACAACTGGTTACGAAGAAACAGTATGACGACAATGAAACCAAAATTCTGTTAATAAATCACAGACCGAACCAAAAGTAATCATGATTGCTTGATCATGAATTCTGCACATGGCACGTAGCGGACCATTCATGAGTGTGCGGTGTACATTACAATTAATTATCTGCGAGCTACGACGCGTCCTGATTTCGACTCTAATTGGTACCGTTGAGACCAATGTACAGCTAATTGTTTATAAGCCGCCTTATAATTTAAATAGGACGAGAATACGAAGCAAGAAATTGTGTATAATATAATATGTCCTAAAGATAGCACAGATAGCAGCTTTAAAGATAAAGCTCCGAACTTAAACAAGTCTGTGGTTTATAACTACCATACGGAGCCATTTCATACTTAGAATTGCAATCGTTTTCTAGGTAATGAAACACATATCATCAAATTAATAAATGATTAGAGATTATTAGTTTGTATTCACCTACGGCGCTATAATACTAACAAAATCCGAATAATTTTATAGTCGGCCATCTCAAACGGGTTTTGCTAATTGCAAAAGACGACGACGCCTGAAGAAATGGGAATCGTAAAACGAAAATAAATTTGTACTCAAATATCAATAAATATTTACATACTAATTAATGACACAGCTTACCACCCATTAAAGTGCTGCTTTAGTAAACTTAAGATATCTTGATTATCATTCCAAAGCACTTCTGATTAATGGAACCCTATATTATAGGGTTTAATGGCGTTATCGCACAAAGACATACATTTACTGTTTTATACAGGCTCGACACATTTGTGTACATAGTAAGTACAATCGTAGTAATTACATTTTGTAAATAGATAAATGTTTTGCAATATTTGTTTTTTTACAGATCCATACCATTTTTTTTTCTAAATTCTATACCTTCAGAGAAATATTAGAGACATAAATGATAGCGCGCCGATTGAGATCATCACGACTCCCGAAGACAGATGAAAAATAGGTTAGAACTATTTATTTTAAACTACAACATAAAACTCATACAGCAGACTTACAATAAATATGAAACTTACATCTTTTTAATATTATTTATCACGTAAACAAAAAAGTGTGTGGGCTTACACAGACATGAAAATTTCATTTGCAATATTTGACGCGCAGTCAAACAGCTCGCTGTAAATAATCAATCGCGTCTTCCGGCACTCATAAAAAAAAAATATTAAGACGAGTTTTCAGCAACCTCTGTAATGACAACTGATGATTTTGCAAGCCAAATTATTTAGGAAGAGGAATTTGTGAGCTGTTCTTGAAGATAACGAAGACCGAAATATCTGAAACTATAAAAGTTGCTTTTAACTAATTAGTACCAGAACAAATAGCTACCAAAAGAGATGTATTCCAATTGGACACAGTGTAATACCTAGTTAATGTGGGTGAAAACCCCAGTCGCGTGCCTGCTACACATCTGTTATTATAGTAAAGATATATAAGGAACGCCGTCGGACGATCGGCCTTTTCCGCTCAGCTCAATGAGATCGCAAACGTTTCCATTGCGGATTGCAATTTATATTGTGCTACCTAATAGATTATAATTTAAACACACAGTATTAAATTCGTGTCCAACCGACAATGTTAATATGTAATTAGAGAATTGTTTAATTTATCCCGAAATGTTACATTTCAAATAGGATTATTAAAACTTTGAACTTTGTCAAGGGGTATCAGATTTTTTAATTTATATATTATCCCAATGGCTCAAACAACCCTTAAACATAAGACCTAATTAGCCTACAAGTCCCCTATAGTTTGAAAGACAGGTGTAGTATAGAACATCTGGGGGCTGTACAGCAAACTGTTTCGCACCTTACACTTAGTTAACAACACAGCGCGTTAATGTTTGAAATATATTTATTAAAGCTTTTACTATCACAACAATGTTAAAAGCTGTATATAGACAATCCATTAAAGTAAAGTGATCCATATGGCTCTTGCGTCATATTTTAGTTTTGTTGAAAAGATTTAAGCTGGTATCAGCCAAAATCAAAAGGTAATTGAACTCAAACCCCCTTATTACAAAACGCGGCTCAACGTTAAACCCAGGTTTAACAAAATTTATTTACGAGGAATTGGATATTTAGACCCGCTCTGACACTAGTTTGGCGTCGGTTTAAGACTAAGGTCGTTGTTAGATCTAGGATTTGAGAAAAATCTGCTTGAAATGCGCAATTGAAGCGTTTAAAAACCAGGCTTAAACTGTGGCTTAAACTTAGTCCACGTTTTGTAATAAGGCGGTTAGAGATCTTCAAAACGAATCGCTGATGACTTCCTAACTAGGATAGAGTAATTACTGGATTTTAAACTTTCGCGATTTGAATTCATAATTGTACAAACCGTGACCGCGATCGGCGCAATTCGGACTAACGTCGAAACGAAGGTTTTGCCTTTACAATAAATTACTAACCCGATTATAGAGTACGCAAGAGGGGGAATAAAAATACTATAGTTGACTCCATGAGACTCTTCTTTTACCGTGTGTAATCGCAATTCAACTTCACACATTCATTTTAAATAGACGGTGATTTGCTTTAAACATGTTACATTCCAAAAGCGGGTATTTTTTTCCATTTTACTGTATAATATGTAAAAATAAATAAATAAATATTCATGGACATTTCGGACATTCAATACGGATATAATACATATACCACATATTTTGTAAATATGTACATACTTATAATACATAGTAAACACCCAGACGCAGGACAAACATTTGTATGACAATTATAAATATCACACAAATGATTGTCCCGAGCGGAAATCGAACCCGCGACCTCGTGAACGGCACTCCTTTATCTGAACCTCTAGACCACGAGGCCCGTCATATTATATAATATTGCCCAATATAGGAAAAAATTGGATCGTGGGTACCTACTGTAAACATTCGCAAAGAATTTCAATCAGATCGCACAACTGACAGACAACTAACTATCATTCAAAACTGGAGATGATTGAGATGTTTATCACACAGAGACATGATGTACACAAAGGAAATAAACACACGTATGTTTATCTTAGATGTTTACTGTTGCGCATGATACACAAGTCAGTGGAGGCGCCGACGAGACGCGCTCACGTTTGGATAATTCATAAGGGCACGAGTTGCCATCGAGAGCTGGACTTCAACTCTTACGGGTACCAGCTACTGCACACTCAAAATGAAACATCGTTAATCGCTACACTAAATAAACCGACTTTGGTACATAACATTATGTAGCTATACGAAAATATAAGTAACTATTAATTATGCAGAGCGATGGTAATAAAATAAACGAATGCGTATAAATCACTACACGCAATGGTAATTATAAACAGACTTATTAATAGCAAAGGATATCGCAAAAGTCAAAACCAATAATGAGAATATAATACTGGTGGGTTTAACTTCTGAGCATCCGCTTTATTTTACAACGGGAGTGTTCTTCTACACATCGTTGATAGTAAGTTAAGCATATCGGGTTCAGATTGGATTTTCTGTCACGTAGATATTATCAGCTCCCATGACCTTTGTGAACAGATAATATTTATGTAATAACGTTCAGGAGTTAAAAATATAAAGCGCTAACTGATTTTGGTAAGCCATGACATGGACTCTACCATGCCTTGGATCCATAATAAAGAAGAAACACAACGAACGAATATGATCCCAAGTGCGAAATCGAAAATCTGCCCACGTTATTGTATCATATAGGAATTAAAAACTGGTCGCATAAACTACTACGCTGGCAGGACCGCTGGCGCCAGCCATGGTCGTTTTGTTGCTCAACTCAACAAGTGAGGTGAAAAATTATCATATTTCACTGTAGCACTCACGCCCGACGTTTATAGGATACAAGCATAATAACAAACCCATGAATTTAAAAAATATAATTGACTATGACCGAAAGACTTATAAAGTTCCAGAAAACGTTGACAGAAATAATTTTACGAACAACATTTTTACGAGTTTCATGGTTTAATAGCTAGTCTAATAGCAGCTCATATGTAATAAATAAAATAACGCGCCGGATATTTATACGCCTTAGTTACATAAAACCACCTTTTTAAGGTTTCAATCGCGTTCATTTTTATTTTAATAAACCGACGTTTCGGAAGTTTTCATGGGGAAAATAAGCTGTATTTTCATGAAAACTTCCAAAACGTGATACATATTTGAAAACAATAGGTTTCTATTATTAAGTTGCTCTAGCTTTTCATACATAGTCTGTTAGGTATATGAGAATATTTATAGATACAATATATTACTAATTTAAAAAAAAAATACCACCGTCAACATTTTATCAGGTTTCATCTTAAGAAGCCCGACATAACTCCATAATCTGTAAATGGTAGCGTAGTTGATAGTGATGGCCGGAATCATGCATGCGCGCTCAATCCCATGACTCGCCACGACATCGACATTCAAGAGAAAAAATCCAACTTGCCTAATAAGGACCTAGGTACGTGCTCGGACACTACCGTGTGCGATTATCTCACGGTCCGCAGAACGGGGTCATATGAGAACCAAATTACAGCTTCTGTACTTAATGACCACTTTTAAAATAAATAACCCAAAGTTGGAGTCACGGAATCCTTCTGAGTCGTGTACGATGTAAATGATAAGTAATTTTTTTTCTATGGAAACGGCAAAACTAGATAATGGTTTTGTGACACGAGAGCTTCAGGAAAACCAGTTACATATATACTATAGCACTTTGTAAAGAGAATGTTAGCAATTATGTCCAGTATAGACAAATTATGTCCTTACTGAGGGACATTAAGCGGTGTAATTTGTGCATAGTATGCGCCCCGCGGCTACAATTATGGTATTTAATTAAAACGGACAGAATAATTGTCTATAAAACATGTATTAACAATAACAATATGTTGACTCAAGGAATACTCAGTACGAGGTGTCATTGAGGTGACTAAACTATAATGGATAATGTTCGCATGCTTATCGCTAGAAATGACTTGTTGAATAAATACAAGAAATGCAAGAAACTTAACGTGGCCATATTAGAAACTGCACAAAGACATAGTTGTACGTTTATTGTTTAGAAAATAAAACAAAGTCTTGCTTGATTGACTTCCTGACATTCATTTTATGATGTAATATTAGGGGTGGTTATTCATTTAAATGGTATTAGTTAGTTAAAATTTTAGTAAACCTCCACAAAAGACACAATAACAACTATTCTCAAGTTGCCAAAGAAATAAAAACTAAAAAGGTTAATTTCGAAAAACTAATAAACTGAATAACCCGCTATTGAAATAAAACAACTGCTAAAATATTTATCGATTTCCAAAGAAAATCATCAAGAGTAATAGAGTAAAAATCAAGTTTAGAAATCTAACATTATACCATCCACAAGTTTAAATACAAAGATGGTAGAGTCGACCTATAAACGAAAAACGAACCGGTTAGTATTATCGATGGCTCGCCGCGATAGGGGGCGCGGCGCCTGCCCGACGACCACCGCAGGCAGAATAATTGGACACCACAGGACTTCACACCATACCAATGAGGCACAACCGAACGAGTGAGAGAGAACAACACTCACAAAAATATTTAACGTAATTTCACAAATAAATTATCTCGGAGCGCACAAGTTTCGGAATTGTAAATAAACATCATAAATGGTACAGGAATGGTATTTGGGGACGCGGACATTTAATCGAAACGTTTTCATCTCATCGTTATTACGTTTTTGTACGCATAAACAAGTCGAGGTCTCGTATGTATTTATGTGTATGGAAGAGATTCGAGATGACGTGATCGTAATTAAATTTGATCAATTATCAAATATAAATTTTTACTAGGTAACCAATACACTGCAATTGATATAATATAGTACACACATACATATAGTATAGTACACTTTTAAGATTATTCATACAATTTGCCACATATTTTGGTGCTACATATTTTAAAGCTTTTTTGTTCCTACGTGTGTATTCTATCCCCAGCAGCAATTTAAAATCCAGAACCAGTCCCTGTAACTACAATGAAAGTACGTTGAATATGAATACTCCATCCTAAATCACGAAAAGCCAAAGTAAAACGTAATTAATACATACATAATATATATAAGTACGACGGTTTTTTTTTTTCAATGTAAATTAGATCAGTAGAATGTTTGCAAACAGATTGAAAATCATCTCAATAGAAATAAGTCACGTAAGATCAACTGTGAAAAGACAAGAGAAAATAGCGTGCGAGCGGTATTTATTTTTATTACAGATAAAGTTAAATATTATCATTATGGAGTTTATAATATTAACGTGAGGGTCATTCACCCCACTAGACGTCGCGGAATTTAGCGAGCGATGTGTATTTCGGTCCAGAATCGGACGGATGCTGGTAGCCTTCCCCCGACAATAAATCCACTAATATGCATACAGATGTATATCTACGTGTCATATACATCCCTTTAATAGTTCAGCGTTTTAAACTAACCAAGCGCTAGGTTAAGAAATATTAATTCAAGAATAAAAAAACGTAATGAAAGTGAAACAGGAGTACGAATATAAAAAAGAAATATGTATCTAAATGCGTAAAAAGTAAATTAATTAATGAATTTTTGCAATTGACTTGCTATGCTTTTACTAAATAAACTAAATTATAGTGGAAAAAATGATAACCATGAGCGGGACTTGAACCCACGACCTCGGAATACCGTTCCGTTGCTCTCCCATCTGAGCTATCATGGTTCCCGCACATGTTTACCAAATCTTCCACTACAACCTTCTCAATGTGAGTTTAACATCGTGCGATGTTTTGTGTACAACGCCATCTATTGAGCGGTTTGCACCAACTCGATCAATCGATCACTTAGTGTTCTTTACAGAACACAATTGGACCGAAATAATGACTGTACATGTATTTCTAAATTAATTAATGAATTTTTTTTTTTTTTTTTAATTTTTGCAGCAAGTCAATTGCAAAAATTCATTAATTAATTTAGAAATACATGTACAGTCATTATTTCGGTCCAATTGTGTTCTGTAAAGAACACTAAGTGATCGATTGATCGAGTTGGTGCCAACCGCTCAATAGATGGCGTTGTACACAAAACATCGCACGATGTTAAACTCACATTGAGAAGGTTGTAGTGGAAGATTTGGTAAACATGTGCGGGAACCATGATAGCTCAGATGGGAGAGCAACGGAACGGTATTCCGAGGTCGTGGGTTCAAGTCCCGCTCATGGTTATCATTTATTCCACTATAATTTAGTTTATTTAGTAATAGCAAGTCAATTGCAAAAATTCATTAATTAATTTAGAAATACATGTACAGTCATTATTTCGGTCCAATTGTGTTCTGTAAAGAACACTAAGTGATCGATTGATCAAGTTGGTGCAAACCGCTCAATAGATGGCGTTGTACACAAAACATCGCACGATGTTAAACTCACATTGAGAAGGTTGTAGTGGAAGATTTGGTAAACATGTGCGGGAACCATGATAGCTCAGATGGGAGAGCAACGGAACGGTATTCCGAGGTCGTGGGAAGAGTCCCGCTCATGGTTATCATTTTTTCCACTATAATTTAGTTTATTGCGTAAAAAGTAGTTTTATTTAAACAAATGAGTCGCGCAAGTGTTACAGAATAGTTAGTGTATGAATATTTTTACAGGCTTACGTAGTACAAAATCTAATTTCGGTCGCATATGTTTGGAAAGTCAATATTGGTGATTGAAGCACCGATTGAATTCAGTTTGCCGCAAGATATATTTATATATATATTTCGTAGTTCCATATTATTTGAAGAAGTATCGTAGTGTTAATACCGCTATTGATGTTGAAGTGAACCACCAGTGAAATCTTGTTGGAAAACTTTGAGCACCTTAAAAATACATCTAGTGGATTTCATGAGGCAAATGGCCACGCAAACGTAGAAGAAAACCGAGAAAACTACAGAAAAATCCTAATCATTCCTATAGAAAGTGGTAGTAGAGGTAATAAAGTAGAATTCCTCAGTCATAATTTTCACGCCTTTATCTTCATAATAAATTTTATTGTCATAGATCTGATAAGTGCATGTATTCCCTTATTTTTATTCATATCCTCTTACATAGCCCATAACCCCTTTCTTTCTAAATATAAGTCACCTTCGAATTTAATCTCACCAACATTCATTCGCAGAATTGCAACACTCAACGTATTTATGCAAATTCCTCACACATATATATTTATTGGTAATTTCAAAATAGGCTTAACTTACTCAAAGTCCGAAACGGTCCGTTTAAACTGTGACACAAATAATAACATATAGAAGCCATGCATCATTACAGTACAATGTTGTATATATTATATATTTTAACGTCTTACTCAGAAAATATGAAATTAACTGGTTCAGTGGAAAATGTAATCTGTTTTACGTAACTGATGTAAAAGGAAGGATTTCTTGAGGCTTATATGTAGAATCGGGATCAACATAACGTAGCCATAAATATTTGAGTTATATTTTTGTGTCTAATGAGTCTAGGCAAAACTAGACTTGTTATAATTAATGCCCGTGATTATTTATTTCATAATAAAACGCACAAAGTAGCGCCCATTTACAACGGATGTATAGATACCTTCCTAAACTATATGTATAGATTAAGCAAAAAATTTATATACTCAAACATATATTTACATACACTATATCCATTAGCAACAATGTTGAATGCAACTACATAGTTATAACACTATATACAAACGTGTTACTTAGAAGAAAGATAAATCGCACATAATGTTTGTCTTTCAAATATCCCATCATGAAACATTCATAGAAACACTGAATGCATCTTACACCAATTAACAAGAAAGCTCTAACTCTGTAAAGCTTACCCAACTTTTGAGTATATTTATAACATTTCGCTGAACCGTGTCACATTGCCAAAGGTTATTTTAAACATACTTTATTAAATAAATAAATATTCACGCATATACAATGTCATCTACTCACAATTTGTGCTTAAGGCTTACAAAAGATTACAATAACATTACAATGAGCTTTTAAGTATTGTCTTTTATATTAACAAACATTTATTTCATAGAAACACCTAATGAAGGTAATTTACTTAATTTTTGACGAAAAAAGAACTGTGATATAAAAAAAGCTAAAACACTCTATCAGCAAACCTAGAATTCGCTACATACATTTCTCTATGAACTCTATCTCCAGATACATCATTAGAAATAATAAAGCAATGACATTCCATCTTTCTTCACCCACTGTTGAAGTAGTCTTCACCCGTGAGAGCTACAACGCGCGTTCTTGCTTCTCTTGAAAGCTCCCTGCTATCTTGGTACAATAATATTGACGTCATTGCTTAAAACCATCACTTAAATAAAACACCATATATCTAATGTAGTACCTTAAACGCTTAATTAAATTAGGATCAAAATAATACAAAACGACAGCTCTAAATTATTAAATAATCGATTTAATCAGTTCAGAAACGTATGCGAGTCAACAAAGAGGCAAGTTTCGCGTGGGAGACACGGGTCGGTTCGGGCGACGCGTAAGGTGCACAACACGGCGGCTAATTAAAAGGATTTTGTTAGCTGTCAACGTGAGATAAACCCACGCTTTGATCTCGCCGCAATACGATGCACAGTCAACCTTTAAATGGTTATTAACACTATTTATAGAGTAGACTGTTTAGAAAATGTAATAGGATATTTAACGAAATAAGATTAATAAATCTTGTTATTTTTATGTAAGACGTTAAAATGCCTATAAGCTCCAATATGATGAACTCGTGACATCCAGTCACACTGGGACGACAGCATTACCGCCGCGACGGCGCGTTTGCAATTGATCTACATCGATTGTTCGCAGTAGTTTCAAATGTCATTCGTTACCCCGAATATGCATAATTTGATCACACAATACTCAATAAATTATTTTAACTATGTCCTCCTCCTGGGAGTGGTTAAATAAATGTATATTGTCTCATCACATACATTCACGCGTTCATATCACATGTAGCATTGGTAAAGCTGCAAATATTATATAATTACAATTTTGGATTCTTTACGGCCCGTAACAATCACAAAATAAACTGCTACGAGTGCTTATTCCCGTAAAGTGAAGTTTATCGAGTTGAATTGCTTGCGTAAACATCAGAGACTATTAAAACAGTCCAAGTAAATTAACAACGCGAGACGTTGACAATGCAATAGATTTCCGGAGCAGAGCTAGAGGTGAGATCCCAATGTACAAGAGCACAATACACCTCTAACGGAAGGATTAGACCCGGTGTCGGATTTTGTTAATGAGTCCCCTTTGTGGGACGCCTCCGCTCTTCGACAGAAATCATTTATTTAACAGTAACCAATTGAAATTTCCATTTTTTTAAATTTATAACGTGGCACAGGTTTGTTTTAAAGCCGTCGCCTACGCCCGACTTATCAAACTGGTCACGAAGTTCCGAACATGTTTCTAAATACCGTACACTGTGTAGGATGCCTATTTATGCACTAGAGTATTTAAAATAAGTTTACTGGCCGTTACGTGTGATTGATTGCATATTTGGCGAGGGAATTTATGTAAGAGATTTGCGGAAACTTAACTGTGAATTTAATCCTTCATCTCATAAATTAACTAGTGTGCTAGGCTAGTGAACTGTGAGTTACAATGTTGTTTATGGATAAATGCGACAATTTTCCGAAGCCGAGTTGTGGTTTTTTTTATTTTATTGAAATTATGTTCAATCTATAGCTAATTTATTAAATTGCTAGAAATCATCTTACTTGTAGTTAATAATGTAACTCAGTGAACAAAATGTACAAAGGATACGTGCTTTACTTCTATATAATTTATATGCTGGTTTACAAAATGTGTTGGGTTTGGGAGTGAATATTTCCAAAAGCTGTAAGTGTTTTCTTTTCATTCACCATTTTCCTATTTTCAAAGTAGAAACTTCTTAGTCAAATATAGAAAGAGAATACTAACAGCAAAAGTGATGGTATGTAGAAACAAAGTATCTTTAGCTTTCTATGAAAAGTACACCCACACCATCCCACATCCCGACTGTATCATTATAATCAATAGAGGTGGATCCCGAGCGGCGCCTGCCGTCAATCAAACTGACTGACACCACATCATTCCTGGGCTCCGTAATAAAACATAATATGTCAGTGAACATCACAGATTCAAAGCGGATTATACTGTTACTAACTTAGTACAAGTTTACATTACAAACAAAATACCTAAACAGGATTTATGAACACACATAATCTAGCTCCGTACGGGTTTTCTCGACTATGGCGCCAGAGGTAATATATTTAATTGTCTGAATATATACACTTTAAATAAATTCTTTAAATCATTCTATAGCTATCGCAAAAAATGTAGTATTAATAAGCAGCACATGTAATGAACGTCATGGCAGTGACGGAGAATTCGCGTCATACACAGTAACCATAAATCAATGGTAAATGTATTAAATGTGAAAACAACACGAACCAAGGCGTAACACCATCGTATTATGACGTAGTTGTCATTAGTGTGCGTTCCATTCATAAATATTAATCTGATAAAAAAATAGTAACGTAAGTTTAATGAAATGAAATGAAAAATCATATATTCAAGTAAACATTTTTTTTCAGAAAATTATTTGCTTACCAACCATTTTAGTAAAACATAACTTTATTAAGCGAGACTTTTAGACATAATATGTATATGTAAAAAACAAAACACTACTCCGCAACGCATAATGAACCTAAACAAAGTAATAAATCCAACAACAAAATTTAATGTCGCACACATTCTTTAACTTAAGAAAAACACTTTAATGATACAATTAAAAAGTTCCAAACAGGAAATCGTAATTGGTAAAGAACCGATACATGGTTCAGTGCAACAAGAGGTTCTTTGTGATAAAAAATCACAATCGTAGCGTCTTTCAATGGAGTCCAGTGTGATGTGGCCGACAATACATTAGAGTTCACAGTCTAAACGCCTAAAGGGTCACAAAATCATTTTAGACGTCCAACATGAAATATCACACATAAATTCAGTCAGATGAGGCTGTATTATTCGAAGCAGATACAATGCATAATCTCGAGTACAATGGTTCTGAAGAGACGCCTAACGAAGTAACCGAGACGTCAATCAAATTGTCGTGGACAATGCATATATACTTTATAAATAGTGGTCCCAGACTTTGGCCTTGTGGCATTCCTTTTTATGTGATGAAATTTGTTACAAACATATCCTGAATATATAGGTACTTATTTATTAGACCTATACATACATCCCCGAAGGAATAGATAGAACTGAAATAGTACAAATACAGTTTTAGATATGCAAGTGTAGCTACGACGGACAAACAAATTCATTGTACCGTTCATACGTAATAGGTATAATAATAGTGATAATATTCGTAATAATATGACATTAAATAAAAAGGCTATCTGAGGTCGGTAATAAGGATCCCCTGCGGCCGTATTATGAGCTTTTATTTACAGGCAGTTTACGCCGTGAATTGAACTGTCTGGCAAATTCGTATTATGAACAAATTATTAGTCAGTCAGTTCGCTAAACCAGTCATACATTAATATGTTTAAGGAGAAGGTACAACTAAAAGTTAAAGTACCGACTAAAAATTTTCAACTAAAAGTTTTATTTTGGCCATAATACCTAATTTTGCCATGCAGTTTACGGCCTGCCTGGAACTTGAATGATTTTAAAAAGCTCATAATACGCCGGCTGTACAACTAAAATAGTATGCAATGACTAATATTTGGCGTGTAAAATTTATTAAGTATATTAAATATTGACCATGTGTTTCTTACTCAACAATAAAAAATTTCATAAGCAACTTTTAGCTTAGGTGTCAGAATTACCTACACAATTAGATCATATATTTTATTAAACGATATAATATTATTTTTCTATAAAAGATAGTTATTTTTATACCGAAAAAGTATCTATTAAATGTAGATTAACATCAAAGAATATAACCACCTACACAATACCGAAAAAGAAACTATAGTAAAACTATTTAAATGCAAACACATAATATATTACAATAGAAAACAGATTACGTTCAAATGTTGATAACTCATAGCGGAAATGTTTAACTATAAAGCTCATACAAATAACTGTAAACAAGTATAATAAATATGGAAGGCATCGTCACATCCGGTGTTGATATTGCTTAAAGCCTGTTTAGTAACATTTCTAAAACCATAGTGACAACTAATATACCAAAACAAGAAATATTGTTAACTTAAGAGGATACCAAAATAGCTTCGTGCATTTTTCTATGTACGAAGTTTTCATTGTTTCTTTAGATTGTATCGCTAGAGCTCTAATTTTTAGTTATATGTTTTTTCAATATATGATCTAGGATCGCATAAACTCAGAAACGCGATTGAAAAAAGTTTTCTCGATAGAATATCTTGGCGAAACAACCTCTCAATTTTTTTATTCTACTATCGCGTATTAACTAATGAAATAACTTTAAAAACATAGGTAACTATTATGTATAGAAACACGTAAATCAGAATTAAAATATATTTAGTAGATTTTGAGTAAATAGGAAAAGTATCCCTAATTCTTCATTTTCTGTGCATACTGGCTGTGTTAATATGTACGTGTCGGCGATGATATACGATAATATTGATGTAGGCCCTTAAAAAATGTTCCATGTTTTTTTTAGTTAACGTGCAATTAAAATGATATTTCCGGTAATAGACGTATCGAATCTAATGTGGCGCCTTTTTAATTACAACTTTTTTTTTTGGATTTTTAATATTTCGCATAAGTAATTGTTTATGTGCAAAAAGCGCGATTTCTAAAATAAATGGTTAAATTCTAGCTTTGTGTTAGCCGCCATGATTGCTTGCACTAACAGACTTTAATAGTGTTATTAAGATTAATGAAGGATTGAAACAAAATCGGATAGGTATTAATTGAATTGTCACGCATAAAAATAAATTCCATTATATTATAACTATTAATGGGCATGGTTGACTTGCGTAGTCATAGATTCTCTTTCCGATCGGGGCAATGATTGTATGACGAACACAGACAAATATCCCTGAATAGAATAAGCGATTTATTGATCACCCTTCCATTTTGGAACTTTCAAATAGCTTCCGAAATCCAATTTCAACAAAACCTTTTTTTATTTGGATTGCTATTAATGAATTAATATGCACCTTAGACAACCTTCGTCGTTTAGTTGCAGCGTCTAATGGCAATTGCAATTAGGACAAGTCCGCCATGACAGTCGGTCATTATTCAATAACAAAAAACACTATATTTATACGATTTTGTTGATGTATATTTGTCTAAAAACACATATTCATAGGGAACTGAACGCGAATATGATTTATATGTGGTAAATGCCATAATAAAATAAACTCTAAGCTTATATAAATAAGGAATGATCGAGTTTGATGCGTATTGGAAGGTCGTCGCAGGCGCCAAGCAGCCGTGTTTTTTTCATGTGTAAGATTTATATAACCAGCAAAGGTCGGATAGGAATACCAATTGGTTGAGATGCTTGATGAAACAAACAGGTAAGGTGCGGATCAAGTTACGATATATTTAAAGAAACTAATATAAAACCTCTGACTAAACGGAATGGTGTATTTAGAGTATTATACTGTAGCGTCGTAAGAGGTACACCTAGTTCGAATCCAGATTTGTTACATTCAATTGATTATGGTAATAAGGCTAAGTCTAAGATTCCTCCAAAAAGAAGATATTTTTGTAAAAGTTGAGTCTGATAATAACGAAAGCAAAAAACACTGAGTTTTTTGTTTAGCGAGAGAGTAGCTTTGTGAAAAGCTTTGCATCCAAAAATAACACCACATTTTAGCATCGTATGAAGGGTTATGTCTATCGTAATTTTGTAATTGAATGTTTATTGCAAACACTTATCAATATCGGATGGACTTTAGTAAACCACACATATGTTTTATACGTGTTAAATTAATTAAATGACACTGATACATTGGAATGTCAATATCTACACGAACAAACAGATTAACAGACACGGGTATGTCAATTAATCCATATTATAAATATCTGTTACTACATGATAAATATAAATTAATAAACTGGAGTATTCAACTGCGATAATGGAGGTCAACATTGCGATCAAGTTATAAACAAAAGAATTCAATTAGTGTTATACCACACAACTATTTATAAATAAATTATCATGTTTCTAAGAAATTTGATAAAATTTAATCTAACACAGAACATAATAATATTACATCACCTCTCACTATAGATCGTCATCCTCCTGTCCTTATCCCATAATTTGGGGTCGGCGCAACATGTCTTTTGCTTCTGTCAGCCGTCATGTTATTCTCACATCTATACTAATATTATAAAGCTGAAGAGATTGTTTGTTTGTTTGAACGCGCTAATCTCCGGAACCACTGGTCCGATATGAAAAACTCTTTCAGTTTTGGATAGTACATTTATCGAGGAAGGCTATAGGCTATATAACATCACTATGCGACCAATAAGAGCGAAGCAGTAGTGAAAAATGTTGCAAAAACGGGAAAAGTTTTCCAAATTCCACGCGTACGGAGTTGCGGGCAACAGCTAGTAATGCATATATTTTATGCAACATCAAATGCATAAATATACGCACAATAAGCCATATTAAAGTCTCAAATTATAAAATTATGAATATTTGGTTGGTAACTTGGCAGGTATACATGCATTTAGATAATAACAGGCATAAGTGGCACGCAGCGAGGACTACCTCTGCGCCGGTAGCCATTAGCGTTTACATCTATACAATTATTGTAACAAATCAATATAATTGGAACTAACAATGGGATAGTTGAGCTTGGGAGAGATTTCAAATTGAATTCTTTGATAGTAAGTGTTTTAAAAAACTATCATGATAGGGTTGTTTTTATCAGTTTTTCCTGTCCACAGTTGGTAATATGCTTTCCCCAGGGAAAGCCAAAAGGCTTCGTTTTATACCATTTGTGTTCAACTGCTATCTGCGAACCTAATTTAATCACCGCTTTATTTAAACATTTTCAATGATCTCTAACATAATTTTATGTGTTAAATAATTACTTCCAATTTCTTAACCATTATTTTTAAAGAATCTGGTTGAGTACGTAGTTCGTTCTGCTAGAATTTCCATTAAAAATTGTAAGTAATTATGTAACCAATGTACTATATGGCTAATCGCACAAACTTACACTACAAAATATATATTTCCAATTAGTATAATATTAAAAAGGTGTAAAGAAAATATTCAAGATGTATAATCAAAGCTAGCAGTAATCAGTTATGAATGGTACAACAACGAGAATTAAACGACACATTTTGGTGATCACAACACGAACGCTATAAATTGGCTTTTCCTTACACAAAAACATGCCCAAAAAGAGTTAAGCGTTCGGGAGATCGTCGAATACAGATTACCGGGCGCAGGTGTTAAATAAAAATAATAAAATTGGACGCGGGGCGTTTTAAAAAGAGGAGTTTGCCGTCCGAGCGGCGCCGATCGACGCGTAATTTAGTTCTCCCAACAAAAAAGGCATGTACCCATCGAGTTAACCACAAGAAGCAAATCGCGAATATACACCATTCAGAGTCAATCAGCACACTCTCGGCGTCTATTTTAATACCTTATAAGCAAAGACGTAACTTCCACGTGCCTTTGACCGAGTTTGCCTTTATACGAACAGGATTGAAAACGGAATGCTATAAATAATTGGTCAAGTGCGAGTCGGACTCGCGCACGAAGGGTTCCGTACCATTATCTATGCAACATAAGGCAACGTTATTAGTATCGAGCAAGAAACGGTAAAAAAATCATGTTTGTTGTATGGGAGCCCCCCTTAAATATTTATTTTATTTTATTTTTAGTATTTGTTGTTATAGCGGCAATAGAAATACATCATCTGTGAAAATTTCAACTGTCTAGCTATCACCGTTCTTGAGATACTGCGTACGGAACCCTAAAAATCATGTTTGTTGTATGGGAGCCCCTCTTGAATATTTATTTTATTTTATTTTTAGTATTTGTTGTTATAGCGGCAATAGAAATACATCATCTGTGAAAATTTCAACTGTCTAGCTATCACCGTTCTTGTGATACTGGGTACGGAACCCTAAAAATCATGTTTGTTGTATGGGAGCCCCCCTTAAATATTTATTTTATTTTATTTTTAGTATTTGTTGTTATAGCGGCAATAGAAATACATCATCTGTGAAAATTTCAACTCTCTAGCTATCACCGTTCTTGAGATACAGCCTGGTGACAGACGGACGGACGGACGGACGGACGGACGGACGGACGGACGGACGGACGGACAGCGAAGTCTCAGTAATAGGGTCCCGTTTTTACCCTTTGGGTACGGAACCCTAAAAACGATATGTGTGCGCCTTATAATGGCCTATAATTGAGATAGTAACTACACATAATATCAATACGGATATCAAGATGGGCTTACGCATATCTCATGAGGTCGTGGTTTGTGTACGTATTCCGATCTTAAGATTGCAGAAATAAATCTCCATAATAATTTTCTACACTTTGTTCGGAGACAGTGACAATTGAGTCAGTTCAATATTTGTGTTGTGTTTTTAAACAATAGATTTTTCGTTAAGATAACTTTGTTCTGTAGCAAAATACGCTCAGTGCAATATTTTAGTCAGTTCTATGAATTATATTCGATATGAAACTTTATATGGAAGTAAATAAAATGGACCACGAAGAACAGGTAAACTATAATTACGGAAAGCATTTCCCTTTCGCACGTACGAACAAATTGCACTCAAGAGGGTTGTCTGTTCGACCGCAATACTCCATAAATGGCAATCCCAAATTGCCACAGATTCAAGACACAGTTAATATATCCTGAGTTTCGTCGGTCACCGACTTTCGTGTCTTAAACCAGGTACTCTTCATCTTGATGTAAATTTACTAGAAGGTATAGGTGTCGTGTAGGTCTTCCTTTTTATATATAAAAAAATAGATATCATCAGGGATGGCAATCCCAAATTGCCACAGATTCAAGACACAGTTAATATATCCTGAGTTTCGTCGGTCACCGACTTTCGTGTCTTAAACCAGGTACTCTTCATCTTGATGTAAATTTACTAGAAGGTATAGGTGTCGTGTAGGTCTTCCTTTTTATATATAAAAAAATAGATATCATCAGGGATGGTAATGACAAAAGTAAAACCTCAAAATATCGTAAAATACTGACAGCCAAACGAAAACTGAAAAAAAAGTAAAAAGGTTTGATTTTAAATAACGAACTCTACCAGCTCATACAAATTCTTCAATAGGCATTTAAAAACCAAATCCGATTTGAGGACGGAAAGGAGGTCATTAAGTGGAGCTTAAAGTTTATAAAGGAATCCATGGAGTAATTCCGTTGTCCCCGAAATAAATACCGTGAGCGAGTGTCACTGTGGATGTTAAGCTTAAGTTTAATTAAGGACGTGGATAGGATGAATAAATTACAGGATTATCGTACCATCGTACATGTGATCCGACCATCGTTCAACACAAGATTTACGATTTGTTTTTCCTTATGTAAGACAGTGTAGGCGGCACCGACTACCACGGTTCTTACACGTATTATTAAAGGCTTACCATTTACATGACATGAAATGCAACTCTCCCATAAAACGAGATAATTTTAACAACAGCTATCAATGCTGAAACAATTTTTATATTGTACCAAGGATTCCAACAAGCTATAATCACAAACGCAAACGTTTCAGGGACACTGTATCACAAACGCTGTACTTATTAATATCTTAGGTCGTGATCATGAGATTTCTATCAACCAGTATTTAATATCACCACAGTTGGAACAACGCCTACAGATTTGCATTTGCCGATAGCTGTTTGTCTTGCAAAATACTATAAATATATAATTAAGCATTATGACGAAGTATTACTGTCTCTACTGTAAAGTGCAACAAGTAGAATATCTATTCATTAACAATCTTATGAAGGAGGTCGTCTATGCGTTGAAGTCTTTTCGTACTACGAATATTTTGGCAGTTATCATTGCTTGTGTTAAATTTATAAAAAAACTAGCTGCCCGGCAAACGTTGTTTTGCCATACTAAAAAAAAAAGTTTGAAAAATAGATGTTGTCCGATTCTCAGACGTACTGAATATGCATGTAAAATTTCATAAAAATCGGTCAAGCCGTTTCGGAGGAGTACGGTAACTAACATTGTGACATGGAAATTTTATATATTAGATAACAACTATTATTTAAGATTCATAAATATTTGATAATAAATGTATAGAATGATACTCTACTTTTACTACTTATTATAAAACAAATTCGTTATTTTTGTACGAGTATGTATGTATATCCCTATGTGAGCTTATATCTTCAAAAGTACGTAACGGATTTTGATGCAGATTCTATTATAGATAGATAGTTCAAGAGGATTTCGTTTATCCAACACGCCTGGTCAGCGCGACACAGTAGACCATAATCCTCCCCAAAGTGGTGGAGGCCCGTGACCAACAATGGGACGTTAATGGGCTGGCGAGAGAGGTGAGAGTTCAAGAGGATGGCGTTTTTGTATAATTTATTAAGGTTTGGTTTCTAATAATTATATTAAAAATAATTTCTAACATGGTTTATAATTCGACGCGTACAAAGTTGAGGCCAACTTCTAGTTACTAATATTTTAAGTACGAATGTCAGTTTGTTTATATGTGTAAATGCTTATTCATACAAACATGGATGAGAGACGATTAACGAAAGGCATATACAAGGCGGAGGTAAGTGGAAATGCTGGGAGAGGACGCCCGAGAAAAATATACTCAGATGTCATCACCGGGATACTCCAAAAAGGGCAAGTGCGTAGCACTTACAACCGTCGGGGATGTATGACCAGATGTATGTGTGTGGATGAAGCCCAGGAAGTATGTTTGGACCAATAGTCTCTGCCTACCCCCATGGGAAAAAGGCGTGATGTTATGATGATGATGACTTAATAGATTATTATCAAATTTAGAATAGGTATAATGTAGACATCACGTTACAAAGTTAGTAAAAACGAATACGAGTGAAACAACGAAAGTTAGCTAGTCGTAATATAACCCTTTCTTGGCAATCGGGTGCGGTGTGAACTAACAACACTTATACTGCCTTTGAGATTGAACGTGAATATAAAATTTTATCGCTTATGATCGCCATATGAAAAGATACATGTATGGGCAAAGAATGGAGGCGATTAATTGCATATTTAAATGCATATATGGTGTTAAGGCCTGCATTGGATGTAATAAAAGATAATTTCATTGAGCTTCAAGAAACATAATCGAACGTCCAATCTACTTAAAGATGATTTTAG
This sequence comes from Orgyia antiqua, assembly GCA_916999025.1. Lineage (NCBI taxonomy): Eukaryota > Metazoa > Arthropoda > Insecta > Lepidoptera > Erebidae > Orgyia > Orgyia antiqua. Next base: position 19,193,380 of record OU779867.1, read on the forward strand.
TCCGCTTTGTTTCTAGGCGGTAGGTACTTTAAGTCCCAAGTTAAATTGTTCTCTTCCAGTACAGTCATATTTCCCTTGATTTTAATCATAATGTGTGTGTTTCTATGTATTATAAGTATGTATTTATAAAAAAAAAGTAACTAGTATTAAATGTATTCTATCCGTATTCTGGTACCCATAACACAAGCATATAAGCTTAGCTTGGGACCAGAGGATGTTATGTGAAATGTCCATGAATATTTAGTTATTTATTTCTTTAAACAAAGACGATAAGGTCGCCAATTGTACATAATTTTAAGTAGTTCAAGGTTGTATCATTTAAATCGTACAATAAAGAATTATCTATCTATCTATCTAAAGTAATTTATTGATTTTGCAATTAACATGCTATGCCTTACTTAACAAATCAAATTATGGTGGAAAAAATTGACTGCCGCAAGCAGGACTTGAACCCACGACCTCGGAATACCGTTCCGAAGCTCTTTCCAACTGAGCTTATTGCGCTCGTGCTAACAACATTCAAATTAACCACCACATTTGTCACTCAACTGAGTTTATATATTTTTACGTAGGCAGTAAATTTTTTCCACCATAATTTGATTTGTTAAACAAAGACTGTTATTATTTTTTTATTTATAAATATTTTATTCGCTATCTAAACAAAATTATACAACAGATGAGTTATTTAAAGATTAATGCAAAATTAATCCTAATAGTAATGTATTAAAATTATATTATAATATCTTTGGCCGATAGGTGTAGGCAGGAATTTACAAAATAAAGAGAATATTGTTATTGTTCTGAAAATGATTAATCCAAAAGTGTCAGCTACAGTGCAAATAAAGATTTTTCTATCAAAACACGGCTAGTTACAATAGCCAAAGTTACCGGCCACCTTCTCTTACGTAAACATATGGTGACTTTTCATACCGTCAAAAACCACTTAGGATTATAGAGAAGTATATAAAACACATTATTTTGTTCGCTCTCCCGACATTTATAAAAAATACATATATACATATATACGTAGACAAATCACCAACTTTGAAAATATTCAAACAATCTTTGTTTAACGCTGTTAGGTCCATCCCTATAATTTATTCCTGATGAGTTTATAAAACACTGAACATTCATATACATATAGTCGCCATAACAAGATGTTAGGAAACTTGAAATAAAAAGCTCTTTCCTCCTTTTTGTAACAGTTCAAAGAACATTCCTTGTACACACTTGCTGTCAAACAAACCATCACGACCGTATCAGCAGACTAAATACCCTTTATAGGATGCCATCAAAGACTTAAAAGTAACTTTACATAATATCAGTAAGGGTACTATAGAAGTAATTACATCATAGTAGTATGCACATCTTTGCTCATGTGGCACTAATCCCGCAATCTTCATTAATGAGTCATTTATAACAGCGTTGTTGGAACATAAGCAAGGGCTCTACCTACAAAACAAATACTTTTCAGAAGATTTCGAGCGATGATGCTACTGTAAACAGGCATATCTATACTAATATTATAAATCTGAAAAGTTTGTTTGTTAAAAAGCGCCAATCTCAGGAACCACCGCACCCATTAGAAAAATTCTTTCAGTGTTGGATAGTACATTTATCGAAGAAGGCTGTATAACACCACGCTTCGACTAATATGAGTTCAGCATCATTAAAAATTATGCTAAAACGGGAAAAGTTTTCAACATTCCAACCACATAGTCCCGGGCAGCTTGCTAGTAAATAATATAGCAAATATTAGGCTCCTTCCAATAAACATTATTTCATTCGAGTAATGGCACTTTGAGATATCGGGATATCACTTCAAATCTTGGACAGTTTTAAGATGGTACGATACCAAATTATGCTCCATACAAAAGTATGGGTATCGTACTTCCGTTTTTTCTTCGTGAAAGTTAAACCGATTTTAATAGTTTTTGCGTTATATTATAGATAAAGAGTATATCTATGCTTCTATCACTTTCTTTCTTCTTTAAAACATAATAACTAAAAGAAATATGACGATCCGAAAAACCCACTTTTTTCGGTTTTCTTTAGATAAAGTTGCTGCGTCTATCACACAAATTTGATAGTTTTACCACAAAAGAAAGTGATAGAAGCGTAGATATACTCTTTATCCATAATATAACGCAAAATCAGTTTAACTTTCGCGAAAAGAAAACGGAAGTACGAAACGTCTTTTTTCAAAGAATTTGTAGGTAAAATCCGCTTCATCTATATTTTGTCCCTTTCAGCGCGGCGCTCGGATATAGGGATAGCAATACCTAAGGCAAATACCTAAATGAGGAGTACAGTACCCTCTTAAAATAATAAATTCCACGGCCACAGTTCAACGTCTATAAGTCAGGCGTACGTATGTGTAGTGGACGGTGTTGCCAACTAAAAAGATGTTAAACAAGAGAGCTGTTGTTAATATACAAATAGTTTATTTTAGAGGGGTAACGGCCTAGATTGTAAACTGTGTTGTACATGCAACAATACATTCTCAGTATTTTCCGTTGGGGTCAGCGACTTGTAAACAAACGTGGCCGTAGTTTCGGACAGAAATAATATGTAACAAACTTTGGGATATACCTCATGTATACAACTTACGTTCCGTATCTCCAAGTGTTGGGAGCGGCTCCTATCTAAAATAATTACCGTTGTTTGAAAGGGGATGCCCGTATGTTGACAGATTGGGAATACCCATGTTTGTAATTACTGTAATCCATTGATATAGAATAACATAAGACATATAACAGAAAGAGGAGGAGTGACGACGACTGACATTTGTCCGGGAGCTGATGGTCAATTTGTAAGACCTCCATTTAGGATATTTTCGCATGCATTGTAAAATTTAAAATAAGCTCAAATGTTAAAAACCACACCATACACACTTGGAAACAAATCTAGATCGCTATTTGACAGTTAAATTACCCGCTCTGTAGGACTCTATATCTAAATCTAGGATTGTAATCACGTAACGCTGTAAAAAGGTTCATTTGTTTAATAAAGAAATCGATCAGATTGGAGCTTACTTGCATATAAGAAATCAACTAAGCTGTAATAAAATTTAGAGATACATCGATAAAACATCAAAACCTAATGGATTTCCTAAATGTTCCTAATATTAGATATAATAGTAGTAGAAGATGGTACCCTTAGCGACAACAATAGCGAAAGATTTGTTATTGATAAAGAATCGGTATCGTCGATCAATGCATTTACATCGGATACGTTGTGTCATTATGGCCACGAGAAAAACGATTATCGATACATCGCTATGTATAACTTAAGAATAAGCTAATGGATAGCTTATAGCTGGTAAATAAACCATAGTAATCTCAATCATTCGAACTAAGTCTTTACAAGTATGGTACGGAATTATTGCGACTTGGATTGGGAAAATTGCAAAAAAAAAATTTATGTAATCATTGCCATCAATATTAACTTTGATTTTTTTTTTGTAGGTATTACTAGCTGACCCGGCAAACGTTGTTTTGTCATACAAATGTCAGGGGTGGACAACCCTTATCCGTTAGGGGTATGAAAAATAGATAGTAGCCGATTCTCAGACCTACTGAATACGCATATAAAATTTGGTAAAAATCGATAAAGCCGTTTCGGAGGAGTACGGTAACTAACATTGTGACATAGAAATTTTATATATTAGAAGAAAGAAGATATTGAAAACGGATTGTCTTCAATCTATATTTATAAACGTTCCTTTCACACGGCATTTTTCACATACATATATGTATATCACACTTATCAGGCAATTTAATTTACTTGTTTAACAAAATCAAGTAAATCGTGTCTCGCTGTGGTCATGGTCCACTACCATGGTGTAAAAACACTGGTTTCATTGGCGCCTCGATCGTACGATGGGTATTATTTTTATACGTGATCGCATTAAATCGAGTTTCCAATTCGTCATGCGCCATCAGAACATTAAAATTGACTACATTTCTATACAATTTTGCTGCTTTTTTTATGGAGATTATAGAAGATATTAAGATGATTTTACATCATAAACAAAATACAAATGTTACAATATGGATTTTATTGTATTACAAAGAGATATCTATGAATAAAATTGAAATTGCCGCCTTTAAATATTCTAGCAGTTTAGAAAATCTAAAGATTTTTTATATATTCCATCTACAGAAAAGAAATCGATACTAAAAATACTCGATTTGATATAGAAACGGTATTCCCCAAAAGATTATTTAGTAAAAATGTCTACAATTTTAGGCTAATAAAGATTGGTTTTGGATGAAATAAAAATTACGAGGAAAACGGAATAATAACATTATTGTCCAAAATTCTTTCGCTAACTTTGATGACTATTGAGTATGATGTTCTAACCCAGTGTGAACAAGACAATGTAGAACAACAAAACAACAACAAAATATGTGAACATGCCAGAAATATTTGTTTGAATCTTTATCACAAATTAGTTTCCTAATATTATTATCTACACTAATATTATAATGCTGAAGAGTTTGTTTGTTTTAACGCCATGATCTCAAGGACCACTGGACCGATCTAAAAAAATCTTTCAGTTTTGAATAGTACATTTATCGAGGAAGGCTATAGGCTATATAAATAAATAATAAATAAATAAATAATAATAATAAATATTCATGGACATTTCACACAACGTCCTCTGGTCCCAAGCTAAGCTTATATGCTTGTGTTATGGGTACCAGAATACGGATAGAATACATATACTACTTTTTTTTTGTAAATACATACTTATAATACATAGGAACACCCAGACGCAGTACAAACATTTGTATGACAATTAGAAAAATCACACAAATGATTGTCCCGAGCGGGAATCGAACCCGCGACCTCTTGATCGGCAGTCCGTTACCAGAACCACTACACCACGAGGCCCGTCAATATAAAATCACGCTGCGATCAATAGGAGCGAAGCAGCTATGAAAAAAGTTGCAAAAAGGGGCAAAATGCATTATGAAGTATTATTTCATAATACACCTAATTGAAATATACACGAAACATGGCTTATCCAGTCTTATGACAAATTAAGGCCTATAATTTAATAACAGGTTAAAATAGATTAAAAATATTTAAATCGATAAATCCGAAGTTAATCTAATCTGTTATCTAATTTAATAAATACAGTACAGTTTATATGTCAGGGATCTACATATAATTATATATAACAACATTAACATCAATACTAATCATATAAAGTGGTTATCTGATAAAAGCTTACTACGAAGATTAGGCGGATTAAATTTTAAAATTAACGTGACACGATTATAAATATGTATTTTTAAATAAAGATACAACGTTTTTATATTTCCTACAACACTACTGTTATTAGTCTATGAGTATTATTGAAGGAAATAAACTTACTGTACAATAAAACAATATTTAAAGCTAAAAGAGATACTTATCTTGATACCAAAACTATTTATAGATAAGCTGTAATACCTTTTCAAATTTTATGCGAATAAATATCTTGGAACCAGTTTGCAATAGAATTATTGCAATGGAGTCATCAGTATAAAGACACAGAGATAATGTTTTGGTTTTGTTTATATAAAAAATAGAGAATGAATTGAAGGAATTGAATGAATTGCTGCATTGAGAACTGATAATCATTCATATAGCTTACCGATCATACAACAAATGAGTACTAACAGTATAATAATAACATGAATATAAAAATAATCACCAACCACCCACACTATAGAACATACATACACATTTACACACAATATATCTGTGTCAACAATGGCTGCATCATAATCATGACGTGCGCCCACGTCATTGTCATGTGCAAACGACCCACCAAAACGTTTTTAGACAAATTTATTCACGTTAACGTTTTGTAAATACCTGTGCGTTTATAAATAAGATTTAGCAAAGTAACTATAATTCAAACAGCTGTTTACGGACTGACTTCGAACGCGCAACTATCGAACTATCCAACATAAAAGAACTTTTCACCAGTTCAGAATTCGAACCAGCAGTACCTGAGATTAGCGCGTACAAACAAACAAACTCTTCAGCTTTATAATATTACTATAGATAGTCAATCTTTAATATGCTATGTCTTTGCATGAATGTAAATACCTGCCACAGTGGTCTCATAGTCTCGTGCCATATAGAAAGAACGCCTTAATTCTATTCCAAATCGATGCTAGAAGCTTCAATTCACAGTCTAGTATACAAATAATGTGATTGTTCACTCTGATACATTAGACCAAATGCTCTCTCTGGGAAAGGGTGATGAACAATGACATAAATAGGCAGTAAGAATAAAAGCTAAGAGAAAGAAGAACTGGGCGCATTAATTATTGGACTTTATTGATCGTAAAATAATACTAGTATCTCATTGGCACTTCTAGTGACTTTAAAACTATAACAACAGCTATCGCCGTTCCTGAGTACGAACACGAAACGAGTAGCAACGGACGAAAGGACGGACAGCGCAGTCTCAGTAATAAGACCCCGTTTTGCCATTTGGTACGGAACCGTAAAAATGGCATACTCTCTCTCTCCAGCCCATAATGTGCCACTGTTGGGCACGGGCCTCATCCAGTTTGGGAGAGATTATGGTCTACTGTGCCGTGCTGACCAGGCGTGTTGGCACAGGGTTTATTTCCGAGTTTTCCGTCTCTGACAGAGAATGTTATCTTATAACAATCCCTTAGCTGGCTCTTTCAGCAGCCTCGGGAGGAAATGGGGTGGCGACACTTGTATTCTTAATCCGTCACCACACGGACAATGGCATACTATAGTCTATAACACAACAATTACTAGAAACACTGCTGTAAATAATATTAAGCTAAATGTATCACGTGGCGTACCATTACTCACCATAATATTGCATCAGGATATTGATTACTGAACACGTATTGAGGAAATGGGAAATCCAGAACAAATCTTAATAATTACTAATTATGAATTGTACACTAAATGAATCACCCATCAATTACAAAGAAAAACAAACGTAATCCGGTCGTATTTCATATTATCATGGAAGTAATATGTATATACCTAGGTATTATTTTACAATTTTGATAGTAGTTATTTGCTTACATGAGGAGAGATCGATTAAACGTAAGAATACTAAGCTATATTTATGGCTTTTTTATGCGTGGACTGTGATAAAATCTATAATAATTCAAACCGCAGAATTACAACGCATTAAGCTAATAAAAAATCCTCCACGAAACGGATTTTATATCTAAAGCGTTGTATTTGTTCTTTTTTTAATAAAAAATACAATAAATATTAAATAGTTCACGAGGTCTGTGTGTAAGTTCGTTGAGCTTAACTCAACAATAGTCTCCGGATCTGAGGGCTAGCGCTATTGTCGCGAGGTGTCAGGCACCGAATCTCGACGCGGACAACTAAAAAAAGTAATAAAAGCTCGTTCTTCTTGAACTTAGGGTTGCCACTTTCAAGTTTGGAATAAAATCATACGTAATTTACAATTTTAACGCAAACAGTATCTTGAATATATGTAACCATAATGTTATTTTATGTTATTTTTTACCAAAAAAGACCGGTTATTGGAACCGGTCTTTTATACTTCGGAAACACATCTGGAAAAAAATGACTTTGCGTGCAAGGCTTTCCATTTACAATCACCGCAAAATAATCTATAATAAATGTCTCTACAAAATTCATCTACCTTTAAAAACCCAAAGATACGCGCCATCATGTCTAATTAACCAGACTCAGTTAAAAAACAAATTAAAATTTCATAACATTTACCGTTCCGATTTACCACTTATACCTATGAAGTAGTCAAATCATTCAAAAACACATTAAAGGGGATTATACAGATTGAATTCCCTTAATATTTATATTACCAATAAACATGTCACATAGTAAAAAATATAATTAAACACAAATATTATATTTAAACGATAATTATTCATAACTCTTAATGTTATAAGCTTAAGATGAACTTTGACATCATTATTATAAATCGACTTACTCATCAAATCAAAATAAACCTTCCATTAATACTTTTGATAACAAAACGTGACAAATTTATTTGATTATTGGAGGAAAACCGCAACTAAACACGACTATTTTCATAATTTGCGAATTATGCAATACTGCTTTTACAGAGTTATCCGCGTAAATATTTACACTTATCACAAGAAAGAATAAACTCTTCTAAAGATTAGTATAGCGATCAGGTTTGGGTTCAAATAAAATTGTGCAATAAACTAAATAAAAGATAAACTCGTTACCAATACTCCTGGTCAACGTGGTACAGTTAGTAGTTTGCATTACATACTTGTTTATTGGCGGAACCCAATCCAGTATTTTAGGTTTAGGTTTGGACGAGGTTTAGGGGCACAGAATGTGGAATCGTTTTTTATGAAATTTTCGTGGCAACCCTAAGCAAGATCCGTGCTATTGTTATTACAAAATGACCCATCTCAATGTCGGAAGGTTCTTGGAACGCTCCTCGCGGTCCAAAGTATGTACAACGTAAGCACCTTCCAATGTTATATAAAGGCTTATTTCTGACACCTCGTATGAAACATGGCGCATAACGAATGCGTACGCGCAGGATGAACCCAACCCGTACGATCTATCATACGATATCGAATCGGTTACGAATTATTCGGGTATTAAATTAAACGGTTTAAGTGTGGGATTCGAAAATTTAAGTTTAAATTTTTTTTTTAGGGTTAGATGGCCATCGTGAGGTTTAATTAATGTCCTTTTTACCTTTTAGTAAGCTTCGAAAATACTTTTTTAGGCTAACAGTTTTCTTCAAATGTTAGGATAGCTGATGGGTATGATTAATCTAATATATAAAATTCACGTGTCACAGTGTTAGTTACCGTACTCCTCCGAAACGGCTAGACCGATTCTTATGAAATTTTGTATGCACATTCAGTAGGTCTGAGAATCGGCTAACATCTATTTGTCAAACCTCTTTTGTTTTTTTTTTGTATGGCAAAACAACGTTTGCCGGGTCAGCTAGTATTTTATATATGTCCGTGTGGTGACGGATTAAGAATACAAGTGTCACCACCCCATTTTCCTTCTCACGGTGCTGTAAGAGGATAGATAAGATAATCTATGAGAGAATGAAGACTCAAAAATAAACCTTATGCCAACAAGCCCGGTCAGCGTGGCGTAGTAGACCAAAATCACTTTTTTAAGTTGAGGAGGCCCGTGTTCAACAGTGGGAAGTTATCGGGCTGAAGAGAGGGAGAGAGAATATTGTATAGTTATGTCTAATTATAGTTTGTCACAGTCTACATACTATCGCAACAGACAACCAAAGTTAATGTAACAACGAATCTGTTAGCGGAACGTATCTTTTTGATTGCAACTACTTATGGTCTTATTCATACTGACTTATCGCAGGTTTAAACGGAGATTTTATCGGAGAGATAATAAACGTTTTAGCGTAAAAAGATTAATATGAATAACAAGTTTTGACAATTTTCGCGAACCGATTTTTAGCGAACTTTTAAACCTCCGATAAGTCATTATGAATAAGACCGTTAATCTTTTAGGTGATCGAATGATGTTAATTAATTGAATTGTTAAGCTTAACTACTCTGTGAAATTTAAAGACTAAGAGGAAAATACAAGTACAGACCTAACTAACTGCAAAACGTATTTTTGACAAAAGTATAAAACACGTACATGTTTTCGATATAAATGTTGCAAAAGTTGTGACAACATGTGATATTTTTTCTGATATCTGCTAGTCAGTTATACGCTGGTGAGAAAAAACCTTAAATTCTAATCAGAATCTCATTTACAAAATTTTTATCATAGTATTTGTCGTCATTCCCCTCCGCAACCACTCGACCCTGTTCTTGTGAAACAGATAAACAGATAAACATTTTATTAATAATTAAATAATTACAGGTCAACATAATATACAGGTGTCACCTTTGTGAAAACATTATATTTATAACATTAATAATTGTTATTTTACATAATTTAAACGTTGTTTGTAAACTCATTAACAGAATAAAAGGCATTTTGAACCAGCCAGCGTTTCAATTTACTTTTAAAGCTAGATTTTGTGGTAGCAGAGACGACTGACGTCGGCAGTCTATTAAAAATGATTGGACCTATCGTGTGTGTCAGTTTACTAGATTTTGTTAATCTGTGAGGTACGCTCGCCAGTTTGTTGGCCGCTCGAGTAGGGTAATTATTCTTATCTCCGCGCCTCGGATAATCTTTCAAATTCTCCCATGTGTAAATTGCAATCTGAAGAATTACAATACACGGTAAAGTTAATATGCCAAGCGAAATAAAAAATGGTTTGACCGAAGTCCTCTGTGATATACCCACGATAGCGCGCACTGCTCTTTTTTGCATTCTAAAAATACGTAATCTATCCGCACCATGTCCCCAAAGTTCTGCTCCATACTGTAAGACGGAGTGTACGGTTGCAAAATAACATTTCCGAACTATATCGGCTGAGACCACACGTGACAGACGTTTTAGTGCGAAACAAGCACTAGCTAGTTTAGCACACATATAGTCGATATGTGAGCTCCAAGTAAGACCTTTGTCAACATAAAAACCTAGGAATTTTGTAGATTCTACCTGTTCTATCGCGACCCCATCTAAAGTCACGGTTAGGCCTCTTGACTGTCGTCCTGATATGGAAAAGTGCACAAAATGTGTCTTTGTCAAGTTAAGCACCAGGCCATTGATTTTAAACCAATTGGCAACTTCTGACACTGCCAAATTTAATTGCTCTTCAAGTTTATCCAAGTCAGGTGCACTGACAACAATGGCGACGTCATCTGCGTACATAAACAGTTCACCAGAGCCGATACAGCGAGGGAGATCATTGAGTAAGAGTGTAAACATTATATTGGATACTGAAGATCCTTGTGCTACACCCATGGAGGCTTTGAGTGGATCTGATCTCTGCTCTCCTCCATCTGCCACGACAATCTGATGTCTGTCTCGCAGAAAAGCTGTGAGCAGTGTCTGTGCCATTCCCGAGATGCCATAGTACCCCAACTTAGTAGCCAGTACACTGTGATCTGCGACATCAAAAGCTTTTGATAGGTCACAGCATAAAAGCGCAACTTGTTGCCGCTTTTCACATGACTCGACTACGCACCTTATCACTTCTCTAGTAAGAGAAGTTGTGGAGCGTCCCGCTCGGTAAGCGTACTGCCTTTCTGACAGTGCCTTTGTGTCGTTGAGGTAGTTTGTTAGGCGTGTTGACAGACCATTTTCAAAAATCTTTGCAACTGCAGGAATTATCGAAACGGGCCTATAACTATCGATTAATTCTTTCTTGCCTTTCCCTTTGTGAATTGGGGAAATCTTGCTGACCTTCATAGCCCGTGGATAACTTCCATGTTCAATGCAACGATTGTATAGCTTAGCGAGCCAAGGTGAGATTTGATTTGCAACGCTGTGCAGTATATCCATAGAAATGTTGTAGATATCTTTAGTTGGCTTGCTCGGTATACGCGTCGTTATTATTTTGTATACTTCTTCGTCCGTGAACCTTAAAAATCGCAAGGAACGGTCAGCGATGGGCCGAGCGCTCTCTAATATGGATATTACGTCTGAAAGAGTTGCACGTGGAGCGTTACACGATGCCGCCGCGGCTATGAACCTTGAATTCATAGCATCTGTGGCAGCTTTCTTTGAACAAAACTTATTGCCTGATTCATCAATTATTATATTTGAAAAACAAGCGCTTTGGCCTGTACTTATACCTCTCTCAATATTAACTACACGCCAAATCGATTTATTTATGTTACCACTATTTGCTATCATGTTGCAATAGTGGTTACACTTTTGGGTTGTGACACATTGGTCATAGTTATACTGAAGTTCGGATATCAGCTGATTAACATCTACACTAACCGGATACTTTTTCTGTAGCTTTACTACTTCAAATAGAATATTTTTTAGAGCGATAATATTATTAGTAATCCATGATGTTCGTTTGTTATTTTTTCTTTTGAATGGAAAAGAAATTATAAATTTATTTGAAATTATGTTTATCAAAGTCGAGGAAAGGTTTTCTGGACATGTATGTGCGGAACATATTTGATGCCAATCGACGCTTATAATGGCTGCGCGGAAATTCATGTAACTCACCCGCGAGAAGTCTCTAACCATGCGAGTAGCAGGCTGCGGTGTATTCGTTACACATGTCACACCTGCACGTACAGCACGATGGTCACTAATGTTAGTGTCAATTGGGGATGCAATTATAGACCCGTGGGGGCAGTTGTGATAAATATGATCTAGGCAAGTTGAAGATGTAGGCGTTATTCGAGTTGGAAATTTTACTTCGTTTATAAAATTATTGGCGGAGAGAATATCGCTTAACTGTTTGAATTCCGAACTATTTTCGTCCTTATTATTAATGTTAAAATCACCGAGAATTATGAAATATTTATTACTTAAACTGGCCCGTTCAACAATTCCTTCAAGGTGTGAGAGAAAGGTTGATGAATTTACTAAATTAGTTCTATATATACATATCACTACGACGTTATAATCAATCATTTCTATAGCGGACAACTCACAATGTTGTTCGATAGTTAAATCAGCAAATTGGTTATATTCTATACATTTACATTTGATGTCATTCCGTACAAATATACAAGAACCTCCGTGAGGTATTGATTTACGACAATAACTAGAAATAAGACTATAACCATCAATATTTATACACTTAATTTTAGAGTCACTTAGCCAATGTTCAGTGATTGCAAGCACGTCGCATTTTAATTCATTTTGCAGTAACACCTCTAAGCGTAGTGTTTTCTTGTCAAGTGATGCTATATTTTGTTGACATACAATGAATGTATGAGTCTGAACTTCGGTCGTTGGTTTGAATGTAGTCATCTTACTATTTAAACTGCTAACCCCGCTGCGCGCGGGGTCTGGCGAGAAACCATTCGCTAAACTTGACACGTGGTGGCCATACAGCCGGCGTGCAGATTTGTTCATATAAGGTTTCAGGTACACCAATAATAAATGAAGCATGTTTATCAGATTTAATAATTCGCTTCTCAATGAAGTAGTCGTCGGATTTGACAATTTTGTTTAGAAAATTACGAATGTTGCTTTCAGTTGTCTCAGGTTTAAATGACCAGGCCTGGATATATTTGAGGCGCTCGATAGTTTGAATTTCCTCGTCCTCTTTGCCCGTGCCTATTGTAACGCGACGAGATGTTTTTGAGTGCTTTTTTGTTTGTACTACATGCCAGGAATTTTTGAACATATCTTCTTCATTTTGAGATGTCTTCAACTCTTCTATCAAAGGATTAGCATTCTCTGTTGAGTCGTTATTTTTAATTAATTCGATTGTAGTCGAAATGTGTCGGAGTATTCTGGTAGTCCATTTTTATACTGCTAGGTAATAAAATGAGGACTTGTACAGTTAGTACGTAAGTAAAACTGCGGGAAACTGCTATTAGTTATACAAAAATCTAATCTATCATTTCATGACATTAGCTATTGAACTTTTTTGAAACGGCTAAGACCACAGAATTAGCAGATATATGGTCTTATTCATAATGACTTATGGGAGGTTTAAACGGAGATTTTATCGGAGAGATAATAAACGTTTTAGCGTAAAAGGACTATTATGAATAACAAGTTTTGACAATTTTCGCGATCCGATTTTAGTGAACTTTTAAACCTCCGATAAGTCATTGTGAATAAGAGCAATAGTGTCTAAGGCTACATCACTCAGCCGGATTGAAGTCATTTACATATCTATGTATGATATGTTATAATAATATGTATTATTCTATGAGTTACTATGATACAGACTGTAGGTCATATGAAACATTATTAGTCTAAGAAGTACGATTTAGCCAGGCTAAAGTTACGTGTCTTTAAGATTGAACGCCAATCACTATTCATTGGTAAATCTGAGGCGTGGACACGATTTCATGAATTATTTTGTATACGTTTGGAAGGTCGAAGAACAGATGGTAGTTAGGACACTTTTATACTTAGTTGGGTATCGAATATAGAGTTCCAATCCACACATCTTATCGTTTTACTAACTTAAATTTTAATTTCTAATTTCAGTCATCTTAAATATTACAAATAATATAAAAAACTTATAAGAGTATTTGTAATTAACATGGCTTCGTTTAAATGGTTTCAAAATTTCTTAGCAACAACATTAATTTAATGGAGTAATCAATAAATTTTAAAAGGTGCCTCAATCAGACCAAAACATCAACAGCTGTATAGAGAGTGGCGCCTTATATGAATGTTCGAGCAATTAATTCGTCTATTAAAGTAGATTTTCGTATAAAATAGCGGTAATAACTAATGGTCTTATTCATAATGACTTATCGGAGGTTTAAAAGTTCGCTAAAATCGGTTCGCTAAAATTGTCAAAAATTGTTATTCATAATAGTCTTTTTACGCTAAAATGTTTATTATCTCTCCGGTTATTTTATTGTTTAAACCTCCGATAAGTCATTATAAATAAGAGCATTACTGTTTCAACTTTCAACATCGTTCGCTATGGAGTTGATAGTGAGCTATTCCTTGTGGATCGGTCGTTAGTTCGATTCCTATCCTATACCGAGCAACTTTATTATGGTCCCAAAAGGTTATGTTATGGTACTCTGACCATAACTTACTATAAAGATAATATACTATTTTTTTTTTAAGTAGGCCTATATACACAGTAGACGCATTACGATTTATCTACGTTCATCACAGACATAATTTTCTCAGATTCGAATCAAACCCAAAACTTAGTTCGTACACAGCAGACAAATTCGCTGCCGCTGCGCCACGAAACCCGTCAAGAACAAGTTAGTAGTAGCACTAGGTGTAAAGCTCGTTTCTCGAAGATCAGTTAGATAAGGTTGTTTTGCATAAATCCACAAAAGCCAAAGGCCGACGGGCCTTCACTGAGGCACCAGAGAGTTTAAAGCGGAGATCCTAAGATGGCCTAATCGGGAAAGTACCGTGATAAGCTACAGGAGTGTCAGCTGTAGGTCGCAAGGAGGGGTTTCCAGAAAGTATGTGATTATTTTAATAAAACATTGCATTGCGTCCTTCAGCACAAAGACAATCGATGTACCTTAAAGTTCATAATGCTACTGCTTCACCTAGGCTATCGGTTGCGACAACTGCTACAGTTAAATCCACTAGAATACGATACAAAACTTAAAGAAATTACGCCAGCTTATATTGGCCGCATCAGCTACTGCAGCCAAGATAAATCGGGGTATTTGCGAGTTAAGTCGTTAATGAAGCTTGGACATTATGAAAATCTAAAGTTGCTGTAAGAGTATACTAAGTGAAATAAATTGTAATATCAGTACATTATTACTTATATAAATTGGATAATAGCAATTTATTAGGTATTTGAACATTTTAATTAAACTAAAAAACATCATTTATTTGTTACTTCCAAGTGGTGCCATCTATCGATAGAAATCTAAAATGCTTTCACATAATGATAAAAAAAATACAAGCAACAAAATTTTACAAAATATAAGAATAATAAACGAGTAAATAATTTCAGTAAATACATTAGTAGAATAAATTTTTTATTGAATATCAAAGGTAAATGTGATACATTCTGTGAATATACAAACCAAACTAGTCTACCAATGAACACCTTTAAAATAGGTTTTGTTGTTTTTACAATACGATTAAAATATAGACACCCCGATAGATAAGGTTTAATCTTACTGGAATAAGTACCTTGAGTATTCCTATGACTTTTTAGAACACATTTTTATATAAAATCATACAAATGGAAAACATCTGACTACATAACACATTCAGTTATCTTAATAATCAAACTATAACAAGCAAAAAATTAATCACACATTATCTTTAAATTATAACGTTTAAAAAACTTACCCATTTCGTAGAGAATTCGTGTAAAAATCACTTCTAAATAATATATTACACACAGAAAAACATCACCACAAACATAAAACATTAGCAGCCATTTTGGATTTCATGCGAAGTGTTACCAGCAATACCAGCTGGAAAAAACTCAATCTTTTTATTATTTGTGTGATGTTTTTAAATGGCATGTCATACAAATGTTTGTTCTGTGTCTGGATGTTTCTATGTATTAAAAGTATGTATTTACAAAAGAAAAGTAGTATAAGTAGTATATCCGTATTCTGGTACCCATAACACAAGCATATAAGCTTAGCTTGGAACCAGAGGACGTTGTGTCGAATGTCCGTGAGATAATAATTATAATTATTATTGCCATTAAATAAAACTGACATTAACATTTTCATTAGCATTTTGCATTTTCAAACATTGATTGTAAAAAATGTAGGTAGGTAACATTTTGGTTTGGGTTTCTCCAAGGAGGTTATAAGTAGGGAGGAACAACTCGGGAACATAGATTTGTCCCAAGGCCCGGCTCGTTTACGATTTAAAAGTAAAATAGTAGCCTTGCCTTCTCTTTTCTTCTTACTAGCTTTCTCTTTTACTCCAGCTCAAAAAGAAAGAGTTAGAAAGGCTACTAATAATAACTGCCTTCAGGCTTCGTTCCGGACACATTCCTTTAAATAAATTTATGCATTTAATGGGCAGAGCAGAGATTACAGTGTGTACAGAATGTAACCAAGTGGAGGATGTGTTACATGTATTAGCAGAATGTGTCCGAAACGAAGCCGAGAGATACTTATTTTTGATACAATGTAATTTTAATATTCTAGAAGTTGGTCTGTTCAATAGCATTCTGGCTAATCCTTCGTCCCGGGAAGCCAGAATGATATATGAAATAGTTAAGTTAGGTTTAAGGCGAAGACAATGTAATTAGTAGTAAGTTAGATATTTGTAAGTGAGTGACCTTTCGAGGGTGACATTATCATTGGTGATAAAATCCTCTTTTATTGAAATAAAGATATAAAAAAAAAAAAAGGCTACTAAATAGGCTCTTTGTCAGTTTTTTTTCTTAATATGTTCAAAATAAAAAAAGAAGCAGGCCGGATTCGTTGTACCGAGTGTTACGTCTTCTAGATCTATATCGTAAGTCTATGGGTTTCTCTGATTCTCCATAGAAATAATGGGGTTCCCGTTGATTTTATTTAGTTCATTTTAAGCAAATTATTTAAACATTTTTTGGACAATTCATCATTACATGAACAAGGAGATTATAAAAAAATAAAACGAAAAATGACACACAGTCGTTTACACAACGGGATGCGATACGCACGTCGCCTAAATTGCTCCGTCCCACGTACGCTAAATTAGAAAAGCACGTGTTTCATGTTTCATTACTTAAGGTAATAAAGTAGGTTCGAGCACATCACGGCCAACCTACAAACATATTATAATAAATAATTACGGTTATGATCTCAACTTAGATACTTCCCTGGACTAATAAATTAAATGAAACTTTTGATATGGTGTTAATTCATTCCTTGTCCATGCGTTATTTCCGGCAAGATTTTTAATCAGGTTATTTCATTAAAATCGTATTTTATAAAGAAAGTGTCCAAAATTGAACCCATCCTCCCTGATAGGCTACTACTTTCAAAGTTGAAAAATGCACGCCATCATTCACAATTAAAAAAAAAAATACTTTGGAATGAATGGAGTTGAAAATCAGCGACGTAAAATGCGTGCGCTAAACACTCTTCACTATTCTCTACTCTCCCACTGCTCCTACGTATCTATCTTGACATTTTTAATATTAAGGCTCAACCTATGACCGAAATCTTCGATCTTCTGACAATCTTTTACTCACCTGCCCACCTCATAGTTCAAGCCTCGTTCATTATTCTTTCTTTGTTCGCTCCATTATTCTCTGGAATACCCTTCCGCCGGAAATCAGGATGTGCAGTGTGCACCTCCCGTAAAGCGTTTATGCGTAAGTTACGTGAGCACTATCTCCATACCATACATCGACACAACCTCACGTTTAGCATCCACAACTGAGTCTATGAAGCTACTATACTACTATATATTTGTACTATCTATTTGTATTTAAGTACCTATTATATGTATACAACACGGAAAAGAAATTTTTTGATTTCTTTTCTGTGGTATACAACGTGTTGCAGAAAGGTATAGTCATAATTTAAAGTTGCATTAGATAGGCCCTATATATTATAAATGTTACAGTTACACATAGAAAAATACAGTTGGTAAGTTTTTTTTTGTTTATTGCCTACTATTAAATAACTACCAGAAACGCATCAATTATGAGATGTTTACGGTTTATTGAATGCGATTGAACCTTACGATAAAAGATGACCTCATACTAGTGTTGTATTTAAAGAAGATCGATTAATTTAATAAATTATTTAAACTTTTATGAACACGTAAAAGTCATAATATAACTAGTATTTGTAATTTCATCCATGCCTAGTGCCTAGTCACCGGCCATGTGTAAAGATGGTCAAATATGACTAGGTACACCTTTCTGAAACACGTTATATAAGGTATGTGTAATGTTGGTATATAATCTATGTAATGTATGTATGTATGTATCTGTTTAATTGTATTGATTTATGTGTATCTCTATGTATGTGTATGTAATGTACTCAATATAGGATTTATCTATGTCATTATGTCTTTAACAACTAAAATCTTTGATAATCTAGTTTTATTTGTTACTCTTCTACCTTCCCTTTTTCTGCACCATCCTATAGTTGACTGGTAGAAAATGCCTTAGGCATTAAGGCCGCCTTTGCGTAGCTTAAGCATAAAGTGTTATTGAATAAATAAATAAATAAAATCAAATATTAGGGAGCCACTGGATTTAAAAAATTCTTTCAGTTTTCGACTGTACACTTATCAAAGAAGGCTATAGGCTTTATAACATCACACTGCTACTAATAGGAGGGAAGCAGTCGTGAAAGGTGTTGTAAGAACTTGGATTTTTTTATTTTATTTTTTAAATTCCATGCATTAAAATTCGCGGGAAACGACTACGCCTCGCCTCTGATGATTTGATCAAAAATAATACTACCTAATTAACTAATGACTCATAAGTGTTTGGCTCCCAAAGTTGGCTATTTTGGCCATAGACCAACCTTTAATTATGTCTATGGACTGTCATAATTTTAAATGTTACCATAAACAAAGTTGTTTTTCTTTTTCTGTCAACAGCTGTCAAAAAGGTTAGAGTTTGTGTGTTGTAAAATAAAATAATTTGTATCTCTATTAATCTAAGTGTAATTGCAAGAAATTTAATATTTAAATAGTGCAACAAGCAGTGCATAACGTGTGATTCATAAACTTTTCTATATTTCAGCTTCGAAATGGTACAGCGGCTTACGTTCAGACGACGTCTGTCGTACAATACAAAGTCAAACCAAAGGAGAATGTAAGTATTTTTTAATAAATACGATGAAGGGACTCTGCCCCTAGCAATTAATATAGAAAGCTGTTCGTACCATTCATGAAAAGTGATCTAAAATCAGTGTGATAAAATAACCTAAAATTTTAATGTAAGCTGAAAACATTACATTGTTTTACCATTGATAGCTTTCTAATGTAGTGTTAAATCTTCTGTCTGGCAATGCGTAGCACGATAATTCCCTATAAAATATAAAATTTCGGCTACTGTAAACAATTTTTAACTCAGTGGTGTGTTTTCTATTATTTTCAATGTATCCTAACACAATGTAGTGCTTATTTTATAGATTTATATTGCTTGAAGCTGCTCTTGATAAATTCAACTGTATTTTTATGATTGTATATTTGTTCGTATTAAAATTATTAAATTCATGTGTATGAAACACATGAGTGTAGTTATGCTCCATGTTATGTCCAAAATGTTTATTCTGTATCAGAATTCCTCTGCTGGTTACTAGTAATATGGTTTTGCAGTAGAAAGTTAACAAGTGATAATCTACTTTTTTGGTTTGACATGTCCATATAAAATATTTTTCTATTCAAAATTACATCTATTTAACTAGGATTTAATTCATAATAGATTATAACATTATTATAATATGCTAATATCATCTAAGAAGATTCTATATGTCCATCACCTGCTATTTGTTTCAGAATAAAATAAAATGCTATGACTTACAAGTAGCATGAACTGAGAAATATTATAAAATCTATTTCTAAGACTAGCCATACCACAGTTTCACGTAGGAGTTTTACTGGAGATATCCCTATGACTTGGGGGAAATAAAATAATTGACACACCTACTGACCATGGTACATGTCAATATTTTTATCTGTCAAGCTGTTTTGAACGATAATTGTGACATAAACTCTAAATTATTTTATTAATTTACTGTAGTCATATGTTTGGAAATAATAATTCAGTCAATATAAGTTAGTATGTTCAGTCAGTTAAATGCTTTGTAATCTAATTCCAGAGTAAGGACTCCTGGTGGACGCCTGGTATATCAATATGTAAAGAAGCCCAAGAAGATCCCAAGATGTGGTCAGTGCAAAAGCAAACTGCGTGGTATTCAACCAGCCAGACCTGCAGAACGTTCCCGTCTCTGCTACCGTAAGAAGACTGTGAAGCGTGTGTATGGTGGTGTGCTGTGTCACAAGTGTGTCAAACAACGCATTGTCAGAGCCTTCCTTATTGAGGAACAGAAGATCGTCAAGGTCCTCAAAGCACAACAAGCTAGTGTCAAAACAGGAGTAGGCAAAAAAGCGACAAAGTAAATGTTTAAGGACTAAAATATAAAAAAAATTAAAATCATTTCTTGTTTTTTTTTTACATTTTGTAGTATAATCTCCTTAGAAAAGAATTATTTCAGTAATAATGACATTGAAGCCAGAAGCCTTGATAACTACGCTATTGTGTAGTACATACAGTATTTTTTTTTTATTTATGGCCAAATTTTAGTTATGCTAACCTTATACGCTTGTGTTATGGCTAAAATGAATATGGATAGAATATGTTATACTACTTTTTCTTTGTAAATACATAATTATAATATGCCTGGAAGAGATCACTTTATGTGATATGCCTAGTCTTAAAGCCTAATTTCTGTTGTAAATGTGTACAATAAAGAGTTAATCTATCTATAATACATAGGAATACCCAGACGCAGTACGAGTACATAACGATCAGAAAACTACACAAATGATGGTCTCGAGCGGGAATCGAACCTGCAACCTCTTGATCGGCAGTCCGTTACAACAACCACTCGACCACGAGGCTCGTCAAATTACCTTATTAGCACGAAGTATAGATACAAGGAGTCCGAACGGTATAGGCTTTTCCATAATATTTCGTGTACACAATAATCAACCCAGATCATAGTTCTATTTTCTGCCACTGGCTGCGCAAGTATTCAGGACTTACCGATGCTAGTATAGAATATCAGAATATCTCTTGACCTTCTCTGTATTGTTGGGTTTAAAGCACTCGAAAAATTTCCTAAAACATATTTATATCCACGTTTCTCAGAATATTTTTTTTCCACAAGTGTCAATAGTCCAAACGAGTACTTCTTGAAAAATGGCGCGCTCTACCGGCAAAAATCTGTCCCGTAAATTGAGACCATTCGTTCAACATTACGTTCGGACTCCTTGTATCTATACTTCGTGCTTATTAGTTTGTGCAAATCGCTCTCTGGAAAATCCACGGGAAAATCCAACTCTTTGTCCACAGATTATTAAATTGTCAATGGCAAAAAGAAATGCACTGTGTTACCAACTTGGTGAATTTTCCACTAATAATGGTGTTTCCAATATCGATTCAGTACTTACTGGATTTTTATATCGTGCATTTGCCCACTACTACGTTTTGTAAATTATCCTTTGTTGCTTTAATTCTAGGATTTTTTCTATCTTGGCAATAACGAACAAGCTACTTACAAGAATAATAACTTACAAAATCTCTTATATTAGCTGTTGTCCACAACTTCGTATGTATGATATTATTATTTCAAATCACTACTTAAATAAGGTTATATATAACCAGGGTTGGCAATATTTAAAACATTTGTTTTAAACATAAAAAAATTCATTATGGTTTTAGTTAGAAAAGTTGATAAATTTGATGTAACTAGTTGCGATTTCCCTGACAGACTCTGATTTCCTGGTCTGCTTGATAAAATTAATGACCAACTAAATCTATAAATTCATAGTAGCTATTGTTGTTTTATTTTTGTGAACACGTGCTTTTTTGATTAAAACATGTTAAAAAAGGGAATTTAAACAGAAGTGAAGCATTAATAAACGACTTTGTTATTCATATAATAATGTAATCTAGTACATTAAAAGACTTTATTGTGTTTGTTCAAATTTATTTAAAAAAACAACAAATAAAGTCAATATATTGGTCTTAATTCTAACATTACAATAATCAATAATAATATTTAAAAATTCAAATTGACATGACCTCTTTATATTTTTAATATTGTCATAAAAATAATATGTTGGTAACCAATGAGGCCGAAACTAACTAAAGAGGGCATATATGTTCTCTTTACATTCATATTAATACAATAAGACATTTATTCTTCAAAAAAACATGATGTTCTTTTCTTTAAAAAAAAAACGTTATTTTGTAACCCAATTTGTCTCTAAAACACTCTCGAAGATTGGCTTCCCATTACTGGATTTTTTAGGATCCTATTGGATTGTTATTAACATTTTTAATAGGATTAAGGTTTTTAATATACGTAGACACAAAGGATTTTGTATTCTTTCTTAAAATACGCATATATGACCTTAGAAATTTTAAGTACAGTAGTTTTTTTGTTTGTAATTTTCTTGTGAGAATCTAAAGGAGAGTCCTGTTTGAACATTGGCAACACAAAACTTATTTGTATTTCCATGATTGTGTTTTTAATAATGTATCCGGCTGAAAGACTTTGTTTCTATGGTCATGAATAAATGAAAAAAAAAAATTGTATTTCCATTAGGGGTGGGTCGTTAACAGATTTTCCGTTAACGAAACGTTAACGTTAATTGGAGTTCGTAAACTAGTTGATCAACTAGTTAATTTCAGCAACAAATTTGCTCGTAAAAAAAAAAAAAAAACTACCAAGCCACGCTGACCAGACGTGTTGGCACCGGGTTTGTTTTTCCTTACCTGGTTTTTACAAAACCCTGGTAAAGAAATGGGGTGGTGACACCAGTATTTCGAGTTTTCCGTCTTTCACAGTTGATGTTATCTGTGTAGGTACAATATTCCTTGGCTGGTTTTTACAAAACCCTGGTAATGAAATGGGGTGGTGACACCAGTATTCCAGTATTTCGAGTTTTCCGTCTTTCACAGTTGATGTTATCTGTGTAGGTACAATATTCCTTGGCTGGTTTTTACAAAACCCTGGTAAAGAAATGGGGTGGTGACACCAGTATTCCAGTATTTCGAGTTTTCCGTCTTTCACAGTTGATGTTATCTGTGTAGGTACAATATTCCTTAGCTGGTTTTTACAAAACCCTGGTGAAGAAATGGGGTGGTGACACCAGTATTCCAGTATTTCGAGATTTCCGTCTTTCACAGTTGATGTTATCTGTGTAGGTACAATATTCCTTAGCTGGTTTTTACAAAACCCTGGTGAGGAAATGGGGTGGTGACACCAGTATTTCAAGTTTTCCGTCTTTCACAGTTGATGTTATCTGTGTAGGTACAATATTCCTTACCTGGTTTTTACAAAACCCTGGTGAGGAAATGGGGTGGTGACACTAGAATTCCAGTATTTCGAGTTTTCCGTTTTTCACAGTTGATGTTATCTGTGTACAATATTCCTTAGCTGGTTTTTACAAAACCCTGGGAAGGAAATGGGGTGGTGACACCAGTATTTCGAGTTTTCCGTCTTTCACAGTTGATGTTATCTGTGTAGGTACAATATTCTTTAGCTGGTTTTTACAAAACCCTGGTGAGGAAATGGGGTGGTGACACCAGTATTCCAGTATTTCGAGATTTCTGTCTTTCACAGTTGATGTTATCTGTGTAGGTACAATATTCCTCAGCTGGTTTTTACAAAACCCTGGTGAGGAAATGGGTTGGTGACACCAGTATTCCAGTATTTCGAGTTTTCCGTTTTTCACAGTTGATGTTATCTGTGTAAAATATTCCTTAGCTGGTTTTTACAAAACCCTGGGAAGGAAATGGGGTGGTGACACCAGTATTCTTAATCCGTCACCACACGGAGGGCTGTCAGGACTGTCTCGTTTTTAAGTTTTCCGTCTTTCACCTTTCACAGAAGATGTTATCTGTGTGCAATATTCCTTAGCTAACTTTTATAGCATCCTTGGGAGAAATGGGGTGGTGACACTTGTAATCTCAATGCGTCACCACACGGAGGAACAGTGATTCATAACATTATTATTTAGGAAAATATCTCTTAACTAAGTAATTTTAAAGTTCACTATTGTACCTATATCATAACAGTCGCTTACGATCTTTCGTTTTAAGAAGTATAATTTCTTTGAGAAAACATTGACAAGAAACGAACATTGAAAAAATTTAAACATTGAAAAAAACTGAACATTGAATTCAATGTTTAACTCTTAAACATTAAAAGAAACGACCATTGAAAATAATTAAACATTGAAAAAAACTGAACATTGAAATCAATGTTTAACTCATAAACATTGAAAAAAACGAACATTGAAAAAAACTGAACATTGAATTCAATGACATCATTATATTCAACTAGTTGATTCCGAAACGGTTAACCATTGAAACGTTGACGAGAGGTCAACTAGTCTAGTTGATCAACTAGTTCGTTAATTCAATGCTCATCGCTAATTTCCATCCATATTTATTTTCCATTTTCCTGCTTGACACGATAAGACATAGACGTAGCTTGTATTGTCTTTGTATGAACAATATTGTGTAATAATTTTAAGCTTACAAACATTAAGTATATCTCAAAACTGTGATAATTATTTTAAGTAATTTATATACAATGTCGAATCCCTGGAAGAAAATTGCTGCACCAGCAGAAGTTCAAAATCTTGGAGAAATTATGTCTGAAGAGTTCGCACGAGGTCTGCAAGTGAAAGAGGAAATTAAATTTGCTGAACAACTATCAGATCATCACATAAGCACATCGAACGATATACCACAAGAGTTATTGCAAGAAATCGAACAGTCAAATTATAAAGCATATTGTGATTCGGACGCGATTATTGCAAAAGTTTTGCAATGTCAGTTCGACAAAGAATATGATGATCAACTAAAGAAAGTTGAGAAAAAGAAGAACGGAGATGCGAAAGTATCAGTATCCTACGATAACTACTTACACGTGCCCAAACATTTGTTATACGATTCAGATACCGACGACGAAGATTATGTTGAGAGAAAGGACTGGGATCGGTTTGAGACTAACGAGAAGGAATTTGCGAGTCTCCCTAAACGTGGATTTGTTATGAAAGATGGTGAAATGGTCACTAAACACGATAGTGTGATCAATGGGAGAAGGAATGCGTGCAAAGTGATGGCTTTCCCACCAGAAGTGTGTACCGGTGATGGTGCTGGGTTCGACATGAAGCTATCGAATTCTGTGTTCAATCATTTAAGAGAGCAGACCAAACATCAGAATTCACGTAAACATAAAATGTTAGATCGTAAAGACGATCATGCTACAGCAGAAATGGGTATTGATGAACCAACTCGACTTATTTTGTTCAAATTAATCAATAATGGTTTGTTGGAGAATATTAATGGAATTATTTCAACAGGTAAAGAGTCAGTTGTGTTACATGCTGATGGAGATACCTCATATCCTGATCTCACAGTTCCTAAAGAATGTGCAATCAAAGTTTTTAAAACTACTCTAAATGAGTTTAAAACTCGTGATAAATATATTGAAGCAGATTATCGGTTCAAGGATAGATTCTCCAAGCAAAACCCTAGGAAGATTGTGCACATGTGGGCTGAGAAAGAGATGCACAATATGATTCGTATGAAAAGAATTGGTTTAAACTGTCCTGACATGGTGTGTTTGAAGAAGCATATTTTAGTGATGTCTTTTATTGGTAAAGATAATAAACCTGCTCCAAAGTTAAGAGATGTTATATTGAAGCCAGCCCAGTGGCAGAGTGTTTATGATGAGGTAGTGGAGGCAGTCCATAAGTTGTACAATGTTGGTCACATGATTCATGCTGACTTGTCTGAGTATAATATTCTGTGGTGGGACAATAAATGTTGGTTTATTGATGTGTCCCAGTCTGTACAGCCAGACCATCCTAATGGTTTAGAATTCTTGCTCAGAGATTGTTGTAATATTGCTAATGTGAGTATTCTACATGCTTATTTTTATATATTTACTAGCTGACCCGGCAAACATTGTTTTGCAGGTCAGCTAGTGAGGAGCGGGGGAGGGGATTGAAAAATAGATGTTGGCCGATTCTCAGACCTTCTGAATATGCATGTAAAATTTCATAAAAATAAGTCAAGCCGTTTCGGAGGAGTATGGTAACTAACACTGTGACACTTGAATTTTATATATTAGACTATTTTGTGGATATCTAGAGCATTTATTAATAGTACCTTGATAGTTATTAATGCAATAACAATTCTCACCAATATGTAAATTCTGCAAATAAATATCATCAAAACAGACCTTAGCATACATTTCATTAATATATTATTCTTATGTTTCCGTTTTAAGCATTCTTTACAATTAAAAATGCTTTGTCTAAATGGTTCATTTTTGCTTTACAGTTCTTTGAGAAGAAAGGTGTAGAAAACATGAAGTCTGGTGAAGAACTATTCAAGTCCATCACTGGCTTCGAAGACATTGATGTTAATTTCCTTGAAGGGGTCCATACCACCTATAATTCTCTTTCATCCAGGTTTGAGATTGCTCTGGACGATAACAGGAATGTGAGTTACCCATTTGAGTATTGCTGGCAGAAGACTAATGAAGGAAGGTCCAAGAGTGATAAAAGTGCAGATGAGGATGATGATGTTGAAGATGAATTTGAAGATATGTGGGTACACTCTGTTAAAAAGAAATCTATCGATAAAGGTGCCGATTTTGGCAATGTCGCCGACCTCAAAGAAGCCAGTACCTCTAACGAGGAAGTACCGCCAATTGTTGACAAAAAAGTTAATTTTGCAGTTGAATTGGCTGTTCAGTTGCCTAATTTTGAAGACAGTAGCAGTAGTATTGATAAAAAGTCTTAATTTCTATAAAATTTCACAAGTTTGAATGACTATGCAAATAACTGCAGTAAAAAATAAGAAAAAGTAAAAAAAAATATTTTGGGGAAAATAAGATTTAATAAAACATAACCAGTAAATTGAATGACTAAGATATATATTCATTCATGTAAAATTAAAATATATTGCGCAACACAAAGAACAGGAACAAGGAATCAATTTTATTTGTATTTTAAAATATTGTAGATAATACATTTGTTATTATTTTGTGGATATTGTAATTACAAATAATAATAAATAAATAAATATTTACGGACATTACACACAACGTCCTCTGGTCCCAAGCTAAGCTTATTATGCTTGTGTTATGGGTACCAGAATACGGATAGAATACATAAACTACTTTTCTTTTGTAAATACAAACACCCAAACGCAGGACAAACATTTGTATGACAATTAGAAAAATCACACAAATGATTGAACCGAGCGGGAATCCAACCCGCGACCTCTTGATTGGCAGTTCATTCCATAAACCACTCAACCACGAGGCGCGTCAAACAAATACTCTCAATATGAATTATGTATGAAAACAAATGATTTTTATTATTGTTTCTGTCCGTTCTTTAATAAAGACATGGATGTTATGACATTTTCACAGGTTCTGCAATATCTTTAGTTACATAAAAAGCCATTACACGAGTAGGAAAAATACGCATAAAGCCTAAATTTTAGAGTAGTCAACTGTATATTTAAATGCTAAACAAATATAATAATTTATTCAATACCATTAAAACAAAATCACTAACAAATATTAACACTTTTTAAAGCAATTTTAGGTAGAGATAGAGATATTCTTGAAATAAAAGAAGTAAAATTTTATATGACTAGTTTGTCTAATCTTTAATCAGTTTAATTTTAATGGAATGCTAGTTTAATTAGCTAATTAAATATTTCATTATAATATCGTCAATAACTAATTGTTTTTTGAAAAAAATATAGTAATTATCCTAATTTATGTTCTGAAATTAATTTATGCAATAATTCAACTTGTTGCAAAGTTAAAAATTGTTTAGTGTCAGCTGCCACACTGATCAAAGAATGTAAGTCCCCTGTTGTACTGCAAATTATTATTGATTGAAGCCTTAGAATGATGTCTGTACTCAGTGGGATTGCTGAAAAAAAAACAAGATAGTATATTTTCATAATATAACTAGCTGACCCGGCAAACGTGGTTTTGCCATACTAAAAAAAAGGTTTGAAAAATAGATGTTGGCCGATTCTCAGACCTACTTAATACGCATGTAAAATTTCATAAAAATCGGTCAAGCCGTTTCGGAGGAGTACGGTAACTAACACTGTGACACGTGAATTTTATATATAAGAAGAATATCTAACATACAAATTTATGAAAGATGCATGAAAAGTAGGCGTGGCTAAATGCAAAGGTGGTCGCGGCGACTGCATTAGGTACTTTCGACGCGACAGCTACAGCAGCGCAACAGACTTAATATTTTATTCTTTAAAGTTACTTCAACTTCCACGGTCGCGGTTGTGACTCTCACGAGCAACCGACGGCTATCTTAACGATTACAGATATATTTCTTTCGCCAACTTAATGGTACCACTATATGAATATCTCTCTCCAGCCCATTTACGTCCCACTGTTGAGCACGGGCCTCCTCCTCTGTGCCTCGCTGACCAAGCGCAGGGTTAGCACAGGGTTTATTTTCGAGTTTTCCGTCTCTCACAGAGGAAGTTATCTGTGTGCAATATCCCTTAGCTGACTTTTACAGCACCCTTGGGAGGAGATAGGGCGGTGACACTTGTATTCTTACTCCGTCACCACACAGAAGATGATATATTGCTATAGGTACATATGGATATATTGCTATAGGTATGAATATATTGCTTGAAAATTTTTTTATCGAAACACCATTCCATTGTATGAAGAGTAGGCGTGACTAAATTCAATAGTGGTCGCGGCGACTGTTTACGTCGCGACTCCTACGAGAGCAGCGCGACCGACATTATTATTTTATTCTTATTTACGTGATTGAACTTCTGGTTGCGCTCTTGATTCACAGGCTACTTTAAGGCCTGGATTTTATTATTTTGCAATCTAATAATTCCACAACATCTCTAACGTAAAAATACTTACCATCACTTTGAGTGTCATTCATCAGATCTATGAAGAGTTTCTTTAATGATGATGGTTTATTATCTTCAGGGGGCTTCAGGAGGAGCGTCAGAAGTATTCTACTTACTTGTGTCCTGAAAAATAATATAGCTTTATAACTAACATAATATTCAGTTGCGTATGCCAAATATGATCCTATAGGTGCCATCCCATTCCTAAGGACGAAACACAAAAAAATCGAAGAGATCCGCGCCGCGAGACGGCGTTCCTCACTGATTTGTGTTGAAAATGGACGTGACATGAGCAATGCCAGCGCCGCGACTACTTTCGCCTTAAGGCCCCAGTACACAATGGGCCATGCTGGCCAAGTGAACGCCATCGCCATTGTGTACAGGGGCTAATGGTATATAATGGCGGACAATTGTCCATCGTGGCGCGCAATCGGGAAGTTGTCGGTTTTTTGAACACACTTCAAAGGAATCGTGGCGTAGCGTGGCCTGTAGGGTTACTCTTGAAAACAATCGCAATACCACTATAATTCCAATTCAAATCCAAGAATAACCTTAAAGTCTTACTCTTGAACACAATAACATTGTTATTGGATTAACATGTGAATCACTCAATAATTGGCTACATTCGACGTGAAGTGAGCAGCGTTAACATCTGTCGTAGTGCTGTGGCATAGGGATCGATAAACTGTTGTTTAACTATTTCTAGTAAAATTTAAATAAAATACTGTTATTTCAAGGTAGTTTCACCTTAAAATTGCGTAAATAGAAACTAATTGACAATATTTCGTTGTATTTTACCTAAAAAGACCTCAATTATGTAAAAAAATAATGTTGGCTTGGCTGTATAAGGTCCGCCCGTTGCTTACATTTATCTACAATTTAAAAAGTACTGTGATTGTGTTGATAAGGCGCAAGATTCGAATTTCAAATCTTTGTTTGCTTATATTCTTGAGTCCCTGTTGAAAGAAATCTTTTTAAGTCAAGGACAAGGGTCTCAATTAAGTGAAGTGTTTTATTTTTTGAGTGATTGTGATGCCAGTGAATCATGTGCATGGATGTTCGTACTTACAAATCAAATCCAGAGATTTTAAGTTTAAAAAGCAACATAAAGCATAAAGGTATGTTTATACTTAATATTAATTTTATCAACAAGGAAGTTTTTATTTAGTTCTCTATCTTTATCCAAGCTATCCTTTGTACATACTAGTTTATATAAGATGTGCATAAAAATATATAACAAAATACTTGACTGTATGAAAAATGTAAATAATGATAATAGGGTATAGATAATAAATTTTAAGAAAACCCTACAGAAATACCTAGTTAATAAATGTTATTATAGTATTAATGACTTTTTAAATGATAGATGTTAAAATAATAGTTAGTCTATTAAATGAAGTAGTAATAATAGAGAGTACTATAGTATGGTAATAGTTTACTATTTAGAAGATTTATGATTAGGTAAATGTTATGTTTATTTTTTAATTGTTTAGTTTGAAGCCATATTGCTGTGCCCTAAGGGTTCATGTTTCAGTCCATTTAAAAATTATGTTATGTACCAACTTGTGAACAACATGAATGCAATAAATAAATGGATAAATCAATACCTAGGCACCTATTTTCCTGTAAGAGTATTAGATAAATAGACGGTTGATACAATTTATTTTTATTAACATCATCATTTATTATATTATTTATTTTACTACATTATTTATTGTACAGCATTTAGTAAAACAATATAGAACATTATCATCATAAACATCACGCCTAATATTTCACAATTAGAAGTCCAAGCCAATTTAATTAAATTTCGTAAAATAACTCTGCTTTCGCTATAATTAGCTGTGAATTCATCGTCACCCATAGCAAAATCATTAGATAAGATTTTATTGTCAACAAAATGTACAGAAATAATTAGATGATATAAAATATTCATACAGTTAACACTTAAAATTTGGTTCTGCCGGCACCTAATATAGGCAAAACCTGTGCTTTAGGCACCAGCAAACTACCAGTGTCGTATACATTGATTTAGAGATATGTAATTAGTCAGAATCATTATTAGGGTAGGTATTGACAATTATTGTTTAATTAGATGTTAGTAAGGTGGTTAGTATGTTAGTAAGGTGGTTAGTATGTTAGTAAACTTATTTCTTGTGTCTTATTTAATTATGTTTTGTGGTTGCAATCAGTATGTAAGTCTAAGTCTCATGTTTGTGTCATGTAATAGGATGAAGTAGTTTTTCTGTATCTTCATAGTCAAGTTTCAAAAGCCATTCTGTCACAATCCTCTTACAATCGTATTTATTTAAGTCTTTTATGTTCAGTATTCGGTCAACATTACTATACATAAATCGTCCCAAAAAATAATAGAACCTTTGACTAAAGGATGTCCTATGTGTATGTTTAACTGGAAGCATAAATGTGCGTGATGGATAACGCGAGGAGAATGCATTGTGATCTGTTTTACAAATTGATGAATGTTGTTTCAGTATGACCTGTAAAACGAAAAGTTGACGCACAGTAAGGACTTTGCAGTCATTGTATATTGGTCATATAATGTGCATAATGACACTCATATCTTCGTTGTTTCAACTCATTTCTATAAGCTGGGCGAAGAATGAGATATGGAAGAGACAGTCAAGCCATTTTTGTATATTACTTTACACCTTTAAACAGTAAAATCAATCGAAATCACCTTCACAATTTCAAAAAAGTTGCTCTTTGGTTATTGTGCTAATCCCAATCTCTAACGCAATTTCTATTTCAATACGGAGCTGTCAAAAGGCGTCAAGAGTACGGTTTTGGCGACATTGACCAATCATGTTTAGTTCACTCAATATCCGCTCAGTATTAACGCAATGAAACGTCATAATCTCAATGCTAATGGATCGGAATTGTTTTCAAGAGTAACCCTACTGAGGTGTTCACACAATCGCCCATTATTTAGTTCTTCACGGACCGCTGGCCGGGATAGTGCACTTTTTTGTTGCGTGCTTTGAATATTATTTATATTTTTTTATTTCAGTATTATTTTGCCAATTGTACATTCTGTTTCTTTAGAATTGTTTGATTAATATTGTTATTTATTGGTGTACAATAAAGAGTTTATAAATAAATAATATTATATATTTTTGTTTTATTTGAATATTAATATATTCCACCATCGCCTTTTGCGCCATTTTTTTAATAACTATGGACGTACATCACTTCTGTAATACTTGCAAGCAGTATATAAATAAATAGCCGCAGCCGTGATTACTTCCACGTCCATCGCAAGTGCCTCGCCAGACAGCAATGAGCTATGCGCCATTGTGTGAACACCAAGTGATTGTGGCCTACAGTTGTGCATTGCAAAGCATGGCCCATCAACGGCCATTGTGTACTGGCCCCTTTATAATAGTGGTCGCGGCGACGACAATGCTCTTGGATCCCAATGGCGTCCCCAAATTCACACACGTATTTAGAGGCAGATAGCCTTTATTAAGCGCACCAGAAAGCATACTGAAGTAGCGTAATATATACTCACTCTGCCAGTATAGTCTCAGCTACATTTAAGTTACAATCACATATTTTGTTGGCCACTTCCAATGCAATATCATATTTACCTATGAAACAAAAATTAAAATTAATTTCTTTTCTGTGTTTAACTGATTTCTCACTTAAAATAATGGATTACATTAGGCCTTGAACACACGGCGCGTTCAGTAGTGCCAACATAGATATTATAATAAGTATAATAACCATACGATCTATGTGCCATTATTATGTTTCAGAGTCACAGAGAACTGCCCAATTCGTCTCAGAAGATAATTCAGACATGAGTGTGTTGTATTAACTTAAGTCGACGGAGCGCATAGTGCGTACATTATGGTTTTCAGTATGTAAAATAACAGCGAAAACGCTACGTCGACGTAATGCGCCGTGTGTTCTGACCTTAGCTACATAATACTTTTTAATAGTAATTATATTCTGTAATTCAAGGAAAGGTCAATTTATTAAT
Organism: Orgyia antiqua; assembly: GCA_916999025.1. Taxonomy (NCBI): domain Eukaryota; kingdom Metazoa; phylum Arthropoda; class Insecta; order Lepidoptera; family Erebidae; genus Orgyia; species Orgyia antiqua. The sequence goes on from OU779867.1 coordinate 19,226,559, forward strand.
TAGTTGCAACAACTAATACAAACCACAATCAATCATTAAGTTCAACAATGTCCAATAACACATCACTTTCATGGTGGGTTCAGTGACTGTTTCTATAGCTTGTTCATAATATGAGGCTGCTTCTAACTTGTGGTTCAAATCTACCAGATTGTTAGCTAGCTCCATCAACACTGATGTTCTTAGGGGAGAGCTTTCTGGGTATTTGTTAAACGCTTGTATGTAACAACCTGTAGCTGCCTGTAAGTAATAAAAAAACAAAACATTAAATACAGATACTAAAATATTTTATAATATACTAGCTGATGTCCGCTACTCCGTACGCGTGAAATTTAAGATCCCCATATATTTTGTAACCGTTTAAACCTTCCCTGGACTTTCACGAATATTTCAAGACCAAGATAACAAAAATCGGCCCAGCCATTCTCCAGTTTTGGCGAGACTAACGAACAGCAATTGATTTTTATATATAAGATAAATTACAATACAGATAATAAAATGTTTAAGATACCGACAACCTAAGTTATTACTCATAAACATTATAAAATCTTAATTATGACAAATTGCATTATAACCACCAATTAAACTCACTATTACAAAGTAAGTCTTAAGTTTTTAGGCAATAGTTAGTTGGCATAACAAAATACTGATTACTGGTTAACATTACATTTTTTAAATGATATAAATTTAGGGGAATTAAAAATACCTCCATTATCTACATGTTTAGCACAGTATCTTTATTCTACCTATGTTTAAGTATAAAGAGTACAAATATTATTTAAAATTTACCTCCAGATTTTCTCTATCAGCGCTAAAGAATTTTAATGACTTTAATTTCTTCTCAGCTTTAATGAATTGTCTAGCAGCAGCTAAATAGTGCTCCGCTTCACCTAAGAAGTTTCCTATAGAGGCTTCACACTTCGCAGCCCCGACGTAAGAGTGTCCTGCGAACGCTGGCTGATCTGAATGTTCGCATTGAATAGCCAACGCTAAGAATTCATTTGTAGCTTCCGATATATTAGGTTTCCTCATAAACCGTCTGTATTATGGACAGTAATTAATTTAAGGCTGAGTCTATTAATACGGGTACTGTACGAACAATTTATAATTATTAATACGGTTACCGTACGAACAATTTATAATTATTAATACGGGTACTGGACAAACAATTTATTATTAGGCTGAGTCTATTAATACGGGTAAACCAAAAAATGGTAAATGTTTGCCGATTTTAATATCGTCAAATATTGAATTTATTTTTTATTATTAAATATAATAAATGCTCTTTTATAAATTAAATTTATAGGTATTAAATATATGTATAAGTATCTAATTATATTTTCACTATCATTTATACAGATTATATTAGATTATTATTATTTTATTATTATTTATATAGATTTTGAATATACTTTGCACCGATTCGAGCCGGTAGATTTTGAGAAATCTCAACAAAAAGACAAAAAAAAAAATGTTTTTGTAAATGTGTTTTTTTTACTAACTTTTAAACGGCTCTACCGATCGATTTTAGAAACTAACCTCTTAACATCAAAAATTGACTTCGATCACCACCAGCTCGTTCGAAATCGATTGATTCGTTCGTGAGTTATCCTTGTCAAAAGAAAACCCAAGAAAGTATTTTTAACACGCTTTTATAAGTTTGGTATGCATCTATCAATGTATTAATCTGTGTAACGGAATCTTTGAAAGCGATTTTCAGCCACTTGCAGTGGATGGATTGATCTGAAATTTTGCACACCTAACAAGGACGGATGACAATATAATAGATAATAATATAATAATATTTATGGACATTTCACCCAACGTCCTCTGGTCCCAAGCTAAGCTTTATATGCTTGTGTTATGGGTACCAGAATACGGATAGAATACATAAACTACTTTTCTTTTGTAAATACATACTTATAATACATAGTAAACACCCAAACGCAGTACAAACATTTGTATGACAATTGAAAGCATCACACAAATGATTGTCCTGGCCGGGGATCGAACCCGAGACCTCGTGAACGGCAGTCCATTATATGAACCACTAGACCACGAGGCCCGTCATATATTATATATATACAATGCAATAATTTAAAAGAATAATCCCAATTCCTTGATCAGAATTACTAGAATAGCATGTTGAAGTATCACTATGACCACACTTGTATTTTTAATTATACACGTAATAGTTTAATTGGAATAGTATATACAATAGTATTGGATGCTGTAATATATCAGGGACGCTTCAACATGCCTCTTGATTCCTTTTGTGCGACATCGTTCAATTGTCATAGCATCACGATGATAAAAATGCGTACTCTTTTTCTTCGAAATCTTTTACTTTTTTCTCCAACTTTTCAAAAGAATCAAATTTGTCACCTTTCTTCAATAAATTTTCATCCATGACTTTGTCATTCTCATCAGCAGCTTCATCTGAATCAAACAACTTCATTCGCGTCTTCTACGTTTTGGTCTTTCTCTTTGCCTTCTTCGTTTTCATAATATTCTTCGGAATCTGAAGAATATATTACCATAAGTATTAAAATTAAAAAATGTTAAGAAATAAATATATATTTTTTATTAATTGAATAATTACCCATTTTGTAAGATATTTTATACAAGCTAAATAAATTCAAATTGAATTATTTTATTATAAATACTTTATGACAGAATGACAGAAATATAAACAAATGAAACTTTTTAAGAAAAATAAATATTTTTAATTAAAAAAGAAATAAAAAGATTTAATAGCTTACCTTTTCCATTGAAATTTATTTCATTGATTTATTTTAACATATTTTACAATATCTATTGTTAAAATAAAAATTGAGTATTTAAATTATAATTACCTCCTTTTATTCACCAATCACAATACACATTCCACCAATCATCATAATTCCATAGGCAAACAATAATCATACTCACGTTAATTTAGAATAAATTTATTATTAAAAAAAATTCTTAGTAATAAATTTAATAATAAAAAAATAATAATATCCGTATGAATATACTCATTCTTAAAAAACAAGCTAATCGTCCAACTAATCGTCCAATTTCATTCTTAATTTGAAAAAAAATTGAATATAATGTACGAATAAATATAATTTATTCGTCCAGTACCCGTACAAATAGTCACATTCTTAATTTAATTATTAATTTACAATTATTTGTTAAGTATTAGCAAGTACAGAAATGTACAAACCCACTTTTTCATCTTAGTGTTTATATTCATGTATTGTTCATTGAAACTGGCATTGAGATCCGTCGACATCTTCGAGCCAAATGTTCAAACTAAATCCACAAGTTTAATAATCACAAAAAAATTAAATAACTTATACTTCCACTCCAGCAGTTTAAATAAAATGGAAATTATCACAAGAAATTAATTTTCGCACAATGCAAACAAAAACAAATTAATTTAAATATATTCTACTCTATGTTTATATGTCACGAACATGGAGACTAGAAGAAAGGAGGAATATCTTGTATGGGGGATCAGTCCAAAAAGTGTCCACTTGTAAACAGCAAATAACACTCACCGAAATAGCGCTAGTGTACTACACTAGCTCTATTTCGGTGAGTCTACACTAAGTGTAGCAAGAAAGAAAGAAAGAAAGAAAAAATATTTATTTCACACTCACGGTGAGGCCATACAGAGTAAAATATAACTACAAGCATAGTAACTAAAATTAAATTCAAAAACCCATCCGTAAGCGGGAAAAAGGTACACCGCTCAGCAAAATGTTGAAAGGGTGTCCAGGAGACAACATAACAACGCTGATTTTATGCGGATTTTATGTCGGAGTTTTCTGGAAATATTCAAAGTTATTAATATAAGTATGGATGAAGTTATAAACAATGACTTTTTTATATTCCACACATATAATGTGAATACAATGTTTATTTTAGAATTTTTTTTCAACACTGTACTTAGCGCACTCTGCTGGCGCATTTTAAAACTAATTCACGTTCCAATTAAGCGTCAGCATTGTGCGGCACTGAGTCGCATTATGCTCTGCCATTGGAAAACGGGGATATTTATGATAGTAAGGAGCGCATGCCACTACTCCCGTAGGCTTAATACTCATAGGCACATAATCTGCTGTTGTCTGTGACCGACCGCTGTCAAATGTCAATTGTCATTTACTGTCAATTGAATTGTTGACATTTGTGTTTGACGTGTCGCTTGTGCGAATTGCAATAATTTTTAAAATTATATTTAAAAGCAATGTTTTCATAATAAAAGATCTGTGTGTGCTATAATTTGAAGAGTAATATAACAAAAAATGGATTTTTTTAAGAGCGGTCTCAAGACCGTGCTTGGTGCCCCGGAATCTGGTCATCAACCCACTGGAGCGGAGACGGTAAGTTTTTCCATATTTACTTGATAGTATTGAAATATTTCCTGACCTATTTATAGTAAGCCGCAGATCGTAGTTACTTTTCATCGAATAATTAGCGTAGGCGGGCCTAGACGATAGAGTTTCGTGACAATATTGTACTTGATATCACCATTTTTTAATAGGTCGTGTCTTTTCCCTTTTGTAATCAGTAATAAAAGAATTTAATAAATGTAAAGAAAGAAAGAAAGAAAGAAACGTTTATTACTGCCTTTCAAAACACATACAATAAGTAAGCACAAACAGGTATTATATAGTAGGTAGGTATTAACACTAGGTTTTGTTCACAAGCTGAAGCATGTGCCCTGCGGCAGTAACTAGGTGTCCATTTCAGCATATGCTAGGTCACAGGACCTAGCGCTGGTTTTCAAATGGACCCTACTACGAATGATGTCACCGACATCAATAAGTTGATTAGAAAAATACTATTACCTACAGTTTAAGACGATACCAAAATAGCTTCGTGCATCCTTCTATGTACGAAGTTTTCATTGTTTCTTTAGATTGAATGGCCAGAGCTCTAATTTTTAAGTATATGTTTTTTCAATATATGATCTAGGATCGCATCAACTCAGAAACGCGATTGAAAAAAGTTTTCTCGATAGAAAATCTTGGCGAAACAACCTCTCAAATTTTTTACTTTTTTCATTTGTCGGTCTATTATCGCGTATTAACTAATGAAATAACTTTAAAAACATAAGTAACTATTATATATAGAAACACGTAAATCAGAATTAAAATATATTTAGTAGATTTTGAGTAAATAGGAAAAGTATCACACTATGTACACTGCATTTAGTATTTTTTAAAATAAAAGGCAAACTAATTGTACACAGAAAGTTTATATTTCATTATGTTTTTGTATGTTTATTCAGCTGTAGTCCACAATAAACTTAAATAAATGAATAGTTAATTAATCAAGCATCTTCTATCTGAAATGGTTTTTAATGATATGACGAAATATAAATCTCATATTTTATTAAGAAATAGGTACATTTAATTGCTGTGGTCTCTTACTTACTAATCAATAATATTTGAGCATGTTTCAATAAAATATCCAGATTACAACTGACATCATATATAGAAATGTATTTTTCATTGAGAGATTTGTGTTTAGAATAATTTCATTATTTAAATGAAAGTTAAGTCAGTTACTTCACCAATAATATAGTAAATTGGTAGGAAGGTAGCTAAGAACTAGGGCTAGGAGATGTGATACTAAGGACAGTTGTTTGTGATCAATAAATAAGGATTATACAACGTGTTGCAGAAAGGTGTAGTCATAAATCTTCTTGATTATGGTTTATATGTATTGTATAATTATTTAAGGGTCATATTTTAAATTCCACTCATATTAAGTAGTCGGCAAAGGCTAGTTTTAAATTTTAATTATTTTTATGCCATTTAAAAATCAACAAAATGGTAGAATTATAGCAGTAATTTTTTTTTCAACCAAAATATTTTTTTTTGTATTTTTTGTACAATGAAATTAAATTAAATTTATTATCATCATCATCATCATCATCATCATCATAACATCACGCCTTTTTCCCATGGGGGTAGGCAGAGACTATAGAGCGCCATCTGCTATGATTAAAGCATACTTCCTTGGCTTCATCCACACTCATACATTAATGACACTTAAATAGGTTTATAACAATGTGAGTTCCTTGGTACCTGTGCTAGTATAACTGTATTAACATTTTTTTCATTCTGTCCATAATTTAGGTAATTTTAAATAATGTGACTATCTTAATTTAACTGTGAGCAATAATTTTGCTCAAAGCCATACAATTAATTTGCATATAACTGTATACAGTAATAATATGAAAACAGGTTTGTATATTCTTTTTAAAATTGTTTTATCCTCTTTAATGTCTGTCTAAGTGTTTAATTTTATTGAGTATTGCTATCATCAATTTATCCTCTATAATTTATAAGATCTAGAAAAACAAAAGAAAAATAATAATAATAATTATCTTATCTTATTATTTATCAGTTTGTTAACAATATTAGCAATAATTTTCTCATAATTATGTGCAAGAATATCATCAACTATCCACTGCAGGGAATGTGCCTCCCTAAACATGCCACTATATCAACAGAGTTCATAGGACTGGAAAACCATGATGGCTATGGATATGTCCATCTTTTAAGGCGATCCTGTTAACTAAACCACTACCAAAATTCACAGCCCAATGTTTGCTGGGTCAGCAATAAGATATTTTTATTTTTTAGTATTGAAATTTTTGTGAGTTTGAATTTATATATAAATATGTTACTGGTTAACACTCACTGTTATGGGATCAATAAAATAGATATTTTTATAAAATTGCAACTTGATAGAATTTCTGTTGCAGGTGGAACGTCTAGTAGACCGTGTGAACAATTCAACACTATTAGAAGACCGTAGAGATGCGTGTCGTGCTCTCAAGGCGATGTCTCGGACCTATAGGGTTGAAGTTGGTGCACTTTGCTTGGATACTCTAAAACAGGTCAGTGATGTATACTAAATATTTTCCATGTGTGTGATTAGAAGAAAAGAAAGAAAGAAATATTTTATTTGTAACTACTCAACTACAAAAGTATTACAAACACTGAAAAATAATAAATATTATAAATATTACAATGTGAGTAGTCACATACGATTACGAATAGAAATAACATTATTTCCTCCTCTATGTGATGTATAATCCAGTTAAGAGATTATAAACAGCTTAACGTTTTGGGAATCAAAAATCTCGCAACTAGGGTTTAGTTTCCAGTTTTTTGTTTCTCAAAATGTTAAACGTTACAAATTGTCAACATATCTGATAAGCGCAGCATAGTACACCAAATATTTCAAAAAGGGAAGGAGGCCCGCGCCCAAAAGTGGGATATTAATAGGCTGGGAGTGGTTGTACGCTAAGCGATGCAGATTGCAATGCAGCGTACAGCAGAAACTATTGAAAGCCGTGTTTTTTGGCTTGATATGCTTATGTCGAGCAGTGGCCAGAGAGACGATGTGATGAGAGTGGATAAATGAAGTATATGATGAAATACAAGATACGCCGACCATATATTGAATTGATATCCTGTTGCCTAGGTAAATGTCCTCAGATTTTCGTAAGACACATTTCAATTTCATTATTTTTTTCTTCATTGTCAACAAGAAATCGCTGTCGTGATTACCGAGTACATATTTGGATTAAGTACGGTACCGTTATCGTAACTTGTTATATGGTGGACATAAAAATTAAAGTGACTTGAAGCGAGATAAAATAAACTGTAAAAACGCCAAGCGACGAGTATGTTTACTAAGATTTAAAAAAAAAAATTACTTTCAATGTTTTATTACGCTAAACTGAAATGGTATAATGTCGATTTTGAAATTATATGTGCTCTACTTTACTAATCGCCAGACAAGTATTTTTTTGTCCCCAAGTTTAGCGACTTGAGAGTCGCCATCAGTAGCCTGAAGGTAGATATCTGGTAGCAAGGTAACTAACGTACTAGAAATACTATTTCTTTCTCTTCCAGGTTTTAGAGTTAGACAGAGCAGACAACGAAACAATAAACTATGCGTTAGATACAATCAATAACGTTATGTCGCCAACACAATTCGAAGAGGAGGAAGACAATCCGCGTGTACCTATGAACATTGGTGAACAGTTCACTGAGATGTTCATTAAAGACCATCACAACATACAGTTAATCTTAGATCTGTTAGACGAATACGACTTTAGAGTAAGACTCTCGGCAGTACAACTTCTAACGTCGCTACTTACAAACAGACCTAAAGATATACAAGAAATTATCCTTGTCAAACCTATGGGAGTGTCCAAAATGATGGACCTTTTAGGGGATACCAGAGAAGTAATACGCAATGAAACTCTTCTGTTACTTATAAAACTAACCAAAGGAAATGCCAACATTCAGAAGATAGTTGCATTCGAAAATGCCTTTGATAGGTTATTCGAAATAGTTTCATCCGAAGGTTACTCAGATGGTGGTATAATAGTAGAGGATTGTTTACTCCTGATGCTAAATCTGCTTAAAAACAATAGCAGTAACATAAATTTCTTTAAAGAAGGTAGTTATATACAGAAAATGTTGCCAATGTTCAATACGCCTCCTGAGGGTTCGGAAGAAGAGGGCTGGTCACCACAAAAAGTCTCCAATGTGCATTGTATGTTACTTATAGTGAGGACATTAGTATCTCCGAGTAATTCAGCTCAGATTATATCTAGCTGTCAGAAAATTTTGAAAAAGGCTGGTCTTTTGGATGCCTTGTGTAATATTCTGATGTCGAGTGGTGTTCCAGCGGATATTCTGACAGAAACTATAAATACTGTTGGTGAATGTGTTCGAGGGGATGTGGCGAATCAAGAGTTTCTTGGTAATGTAATGGCTCCTTCCAATCCGCCCAGAGCTTGCATTGTGGTGCTGTTAATGTCTATGGTCAATGAGAAGCAGCCGTTTTCATTGAGGTCAGTAAGTATGCATTTTATTCTCATTTCATTTAATGGAGTAGTCCATCTGATATTTATGCACAAACTCGTGGGGTAAATTTAAGAAAATCGTTCTCCTGCCTTTCATCCCTTTTCAGGATAGTTGCAACACGACTTCTTGTTCATGTTACAGTGAGATTTGGCAAATTTTTGCGATCAGCCACCTGATGTCAAAAATGTCGTCCAAAATTAGAACAGTCAAAATTTTGAGGCAGAGTTCTTGTGCTTATGCTACGAAAACTTTATATTTTACAGATGTGCTGTCCTGTATTGCTTCCAATGTTACCTATATCACAATGAAACAAGTCAAGCAAGTCTTGTCCAGACTCTGCTACCGTCTTCTACAGAAATGACGACATTGACCAGTGGTCAGCTTCTTTGTGGAGGTCTATTCTCTTCCGATGTTCTATCGAACTGGTTCTCAGCTGTGGCTTTGATGCACGCTCTGATAGAGAACCCTGTACAAAAGGAACAGTTGTTAAGGGTCCTTCTGGCTACGAATATTGGCAGTTCACCAGTTTCTTTGCTTCATCAATGCACTTTATTGCTTCAACAGACGACTAAATTGAAGGCCAAGGTATGTATTTGATGATTTTTTTTATATTTTCAGAGTACGCTAATAAACGTTCTTAATGCCCATGAAGTATACAGTGGCATGTTTGAAACTTGATAAATTATTGTGTAAAGTGGTTGAATTACAAATAAAAGGCGAGGAAGATATCAATTCCAACTTAATAGCTTGAACTCTTGTGCTTAAGTCGTGTTCTCTGAGACTTATCTATCATTTTTGCCGTCACAAATTACTGTATTTAAATAAAGATTACGCATGATTTTTTATACGCAAGGGGCTTTTTCTGAAATGGTTCTAAGTATAAGGATCGGTGTAATCAATAGAATTTAAATATCAAATGTGGGTAAACCCCGTAACAAGTGGACACTTTACAGCTCAGCACCACTTGTGAAAATAGCGACAGAAGTTTCCGAAACGTCCGCGTAAAATCAAAACAAATTACCCGTCTAAATCCGTAAAAACTTTTTATTGTAACCCAGTTTTGTCCAACAGGTGGCTCTCCTAATGTTACTCTGTCAATGGACGTCCTACTGTCCTGCAGCAGTGAGCGCGTTCCTCCGAGCTCCTGGTGGAGTCAGTTGGCTGGTAGCTCAGACTTGTGCTAATGAACATGATGATAATGAATACCTGCTTCAAGGACTGTGTGCATTCCTACTTGCTATATGTATACATTTCAATGACGACTCTGTTGATGATTATTCTAAGGTAAGAAATTTAAAACTAGGAGTCGTCATAATTCATACCAAAATCATTTTTTTTATATATCGCCATGTAAGCTTGAAACTTTAAAACTACGTAACTGTTTTTAGTGCCGTTTTTAGGGTTCCGTACCCAAAGGGTAAAAACGGAAACCCTATTACTGAGACTTCGCTGTCCGTCCGTCCGTCCGTCCGTCCGTCCGTCTGTCACCAGGCTGTATCTCAAGAACGGTGATAGCTAGAGAGTTGAAATTTTCACAGATGATGTATTTCTGTTGCCGCTATAACAACAAATACTAAAAATAAAATAAAATAAATATTTAAGGGGGGCTCCCATACAAAAAACTGATTTTTTTTACCGTTTCTTGCTCGATACTAATAACGTTGCCTTATGTTGCATAGATAATGGTACGGAACCCTTCGTGCGCGAGTCCCACTCGAACTTGACCAATTTTATTAAATAGATAAAGTGGGTTGCCGGCCGGTGCGATGTCGACGTGCGACTCCATATGCATGGAATTTAAAAATAAATAAACCGTTTTTGCAACATTTTCGCTGCTGCTTCGCTCCTATTGGTCACAGTGTGATGTTATATAGTCTAAAACCCTTTTCGATAAATGTACTATCCAACACTTAAAGAATTTTTCAAATCGGACCAGTACCTTTTCCTTAACCAAGCCCAAAATATTGTACACAGATAACAACCCGGAAATTAAACCCTGTGCCAACACGCCTGGTCAGTGCGGCACAATTGACCATAATCCCTTCCAGATTGGAGGAGGCCCATGCCTAACAGTGGGACATAAATGCGTTGGAGAGAGAAGTGAATCAAGATTCAGTTTTCTGGTTTAAAATTTTCATTTATGCCATGCTATAAAACATAATAAAAATAAATAAATAAAAAGCCATTTATTTCGTTTGCAGTAACGGTTGAAAAGAAATATTTAAACTTATTATCTTTACTTATTATAAAACAAAGTCGTTACTTTTGTATGTATGTGAGCTTATATCTTCCAAACTACGCAATGGATTTTGATGGATGACAAACAAATTCTTAACAAATTATTAATTTGTTAAGATTTTGTTTCTTAATTCTACTCATACGAAGTTGCGGGCAACGGCTTGTTATATTTATTAACTAATTGATTATTATTAGGCATATGTACCTAAGTAAATAAAGGGTTTTTTTATATAATATCTTTATGTGGTACTGCAAAAATCATCCAAGATATAGGCCACCTCTATAAAACAGGTGAAAAAAACCTTATTGTGTTATTCCAGGAGTCTCTCCGTCAACTATTAACAAAGCGTATTGGTATGGAGACGTTCACATCTAAGTTAAGTGAAGTACCGCGACATGAGTTGTATAATAAAGCAGCCAAACATCCGCAGTTGAGAGCTAAAGTTGCTGCTGAAGTACTCGTCGATTATGAGTTTTGTAGATTGTTTAAAGTTTTGGAAAGTAAGTAATAAATTGACCTTATTTAAATAAATATTCGTGGAAATTTTACACAACGTCCCTTAGTCCCAAACAAAGCTTATATGCTTGTGTTATGGGTATCAGAATACCATATTTATTTATTATAAAATCAACTCGGTTTTTATGTATGTATGTATGTCCCTATGTAAGCTTATATCTTCAAAACTACGCAACGGATTTTGATAATATAAGTATTCATGGACATTTTACACAACTTCTGGTCGCAAGCTAAGTTTGTGTTATGGGTACCAGAATACAGATATAATACATAATATACTACTTTTCTTTTGTAAAAACATATTTATAATACATAGAAACACCCAGACGCAGAATAAATATTTGTATGACAATTATAAATATCACACAAATGATAGTCCGGTGAGGGTATCGAACCCCCGATCTCTTGACCGGCAGTCCGTTACATTAACCACAAGACCTTGTAAGTTGAGCCTCGTGGCTCAACTTAAAGAACATCACTGTTGAAGTCAAAATATGTCATTTTTGAACATCAAGTTAATAACACTATCATTATTCCAGGTGTCCTAGTATCAAGTATGACAGTATCCCAGGCGGATGGTCCAGGGTCTCCAGCAGGCCGCACTTCCCCTGAGAGTGGTACCCTCGACCAGTACAAGAGTCTGATCCGTCAGCAGGACGCCAGGCTACAGGAACTGATGTCTCAGGTCGATGGGTTGTTGCAACAGAATCAGAGTTTACAGGTACCTACGCCATTATTCATATTATCTTTAGTTACTAATGCCCGTGATTTAAATCGCGTTTATAATTATTCGTATTATCACAATCGTCTCTGTCTTCGGCTGTCCAAAACCAAAACCTAGCAAATATGTACATTTGAGTAAATTTTTCAGGAAAAGATTTTTAATTTTGATATCATCAAGTACGAAGTGCACTTGCTAGGTTTGTACATGATCATATCTATGATTCTGTTTAAGATAAAAATACAGTTGTTTTTGCATCAGACGCAGTACAAAAATGGGAAATGTTGGTTTAAGAAAACGAATTTCAAAAAAATGTCCCTTGCTAGGTTTTGGTTTTGGATAGCCGTCTTGTCTTTGTGTTATTCTGATCTATAAATTAAATAAATATTCATTCATACAACTGTAAAGTTAAATTAAAATCCAATTAATAGTTTTTGCGTGAAAAAGCAACTCATATTTTTACAACAATACATCCATCCATTCTTACAACAACAAACTTTTAATTTTAATCTAGTGCAAATAAATCTTTCGAAAAACTTAGTCATGTTTACGTATTTTTTTGTGAGATTGACAGTGACAATTATTTGTGTTACGTTTATATTTAAATAAAACTACTTTTTACGGATTTAGACGCGTATAATTGTTTTAAATTTTTTATACAAATATACGCGTCTAAATCCGTAAAAAGTAGTTTTATATAAACAGAGGAGTCGCGCAAGTGTTAGAAAATATTACGTTTATATTTGTCATAATTTGAAAGCACAGCATTTTTTAAATATACAATCTAATTATTTATATTAACAAATTCCAGGGTGCATTAAACGATTCAATCCAATCAAATTCTCATCTAAAAGATGAAAATACCCTTCTAAAGGCTCAAGTATCAACATCGAAGAGTGTTCCATTGTCTGCATCAGTACCTCCCGCTATTGTAGAAGATCCAAGGGTGAAAGAGTATGAGAGCCATGTCCAAGGTTTGATATCAGAGATAGGCAGGTTGAATGAACAGTTGAGGATCAGTCAAGAAGCACAGAAGAGTGCGACAGAAGAATTAAATAAAGTTAAAAAGGATCAAGATGATTTGTTAGAATTGTTAGCGGATCAGGTAAGACAAGTTTTATTTATTTGGAAAAAGCTTAAGGTTAAGAGGATACCAAAATAGCTTCGTGCATTCTTCTACGTACGAAGTTTTCATTTTTTCTTTAGATTGAATGGCTAGAGCTCTAATTTTTAAGTATATGTTTTTTCAATATATGATCTAGGATCGCATAAACTCAGAAACGCGATTGAAAAAAGTTTTCTCGATAGAAAATCTTAGCGAAACAACCTCTCTAATTTTTTATTTTTTTCATTTGTCGGTCTATTATCGCGTATTAGCTAATGAAATAACTTTAATAATATAAGCAACTATTATATATAGAAACACGTAAATCAGAATTAAAATATATTTAGTAGATTTTGAGTAAACAAAAAAAATATCCCTAATTCTTCATTTTCTATACCTACTAGCTGTGTTAATATGTACATGTCGACGATAATATTGATGTAGGCCCTTAAGGTAAGCTAAACAGCTTAAGGTGACTTTCGGAAGTTCCGAGGCCGCGACGTGCGACTGCGACGCGCGTCCTATCAAATTAGTCTCAATTTTCACGTTGGCAAAAAAGACAAAGGCATATATTTATGTCTGTCACACCGCTCTCACAATTGTAAATGTTGATTACGTGTGTAGCGATCTCTTTTGCGTTTAGCCACGCCCTCTTCTCATATAAAGCAGTGACAACTTGGCTCAGCGGCCGTATTATGAGCTTTTATTTACAGGCAGTTTACGCCGTGAATTGAACTGTCTGGCAAATTCGTATTATGAACAAAATTATTAGTCAGTCAGTTTGCTAAACCAGTCATACATTAATATGTTTAAGGAGAAGGTACAACTAAAAGTTAAAGTACTAACTAAAAATTTTCAAGTAAAAGTTTTATTTTTGCCATAATACCTAATTGAGCCATGCAGTTTACGGCCTGCCTGGAACTTGAATGATTTTAAAAAGCTCATAATACGCCGGCAGAGCGACCAAATGTAAGAATCAGACGATGAATCCTTACTAATTTATAAATGCGAAAACGAGTTGATGACACTATAGAAATTTTGTCGAGCTTAAGTGTTAATGTGTCGAACGAAATTACTATAGCGCGATTTAAAAAAAAAACGATACAACGCCATCTATCGATTGTCATAGTAAACTTCTGTTTGTTAGAGTTTAATTTCTAAATTTCAAGCGTACGAAGTCGCGGGCAGCAGCTAGTAGAATATAAAATCAGAGCTGGTCGCGGGACTAACGAACGCCACCTTTAAATTAGAATTAGGAGTAGTACATAGTTATAAAACACACAGCCTATCACAGGTTTTTATGAATACATATCAATATATATTTGGTCTTATTCATAATGACTTATAGGAGGTTTAAAAGTACGCTAAAATCGGTTCGTTAAAATTGTCAAAAATTGCTGTTCATAATAGTCTTTTTACGATAAAATGTTTATTATCTCCCCGATAAAGTTATTGTTTAAACCTCCGATAAGTCATTATGAATAAGACCGATTGTATTACATAAAAATTGTTCTAGTACGAGTAGGGTTTCATACTAAAAGGTAAAATAGGACCATATAGTATCACTGTATCTCTGGAACGGTGATAACTAATCAGCTGAAAATTCATACTTGACCATTTTTTTAGGATATTCCTCGAAGTTCTTATGCGATATTCTTTATGCGAGGCACTATTTTGTCTATAGATTTTAAATTGGTTTTCTTTTTTCAGGATATAAAGTTAAATGAATACAAAATGCGATTGATATCACTTGGACAAACTGTAGAAGATGATTTAGAAGAACCGCCACCAGACAATAACATTCAACAAAATACAGACGTTACAGAAATATCAGCAATTACAAGTGCACAAGAAGTACAACAGTTAGTGTAAAATATTATACTAATGTATTAAATAAAGATTATGTGATCGAATAATGGTTAAATGTTAGAAAGATTCTAACCGATATGAAAAAGGAAATTTCTTTTTCTGAAATGAAATATCGAAAAATCTTATGGACTCGCACATTAGGGGTTCATACCGTTACTAAATATATTCAGCATTTTCCATGTTCCCAGCCCTAAATAACGGGATAAAGGCTGAAGAATTGTTTGTTTTTATAGCATCAACTGATATACTTGAACTGTGAAAATTTCAGCTCTCTGGCTATCACCGTTCCAGAGATACAGCCTGGTGACAGACGGATAGACAGCCAAGACTCTGTACGGGGATTCCGTTTTATCTTTTGGTGTAGAACCCTAAAAAATTTGATGTCACCCTTTCTAATTCCTCTTCAGTCCATTTACGTCTCACTGATGGGCTCGGTCCTCCTCCACTTTGGGAGTGAGCCGCGCTGACCAGAAGTGTTGGCACAGGGTTTATTTTCGAGTTTTCCGACTCTCACAGAGGATGTTATCTGTGTGCAATATCTCTTAGATGACTTTTACAGCACCCTTTGTAGGAGATGGGGTGGTGACACTTGTATTTTTAATCCGTCACCACATGGAGAAATTCTGACTAATTAGTCTTTCTTTATTATGTAAATAAATTGAAACGAAGATTTCGGGCCTCGTGACCTAGTGGTTGATATAACTCTGTTATATGAACAACTGTCGTTCTTGAAGTTACGGGTTCGATCCCCACACAGGACAAGTATTTGCATGATAATTATATTTGTAATACAAATGTTTGTACTGCGTCTGGGTGTTTTCTATGTATTATAAGTATGTATTTACAAAAGAAAATTATTATAATATGTAGTATATCCGTATTCTGGTAGTTTGAGGCCTGAAAATGTGTATATTTATAGTTGTAAAAAAAGAGGCCCGTTTTGACATTTGTCATCGTGGCGTCACTAGAGATGTAACCATACTGCTCGGTACTCGATACTCACGATAAATCGATTCAAGTTTGTGTGAGTATTTAATCGATTTGATTACGTATTGTAAGTAAAGTGCTGACAGTTTAACATAAACCACGTAATATTACCGTGCATAAACATATAAAATATTGTAGGTATGTTGAAATGATTTAATGGTATGAAAGGTCAATTAGTCTTTAATTTAATATTTAGTTATATATTAGTTATGTACATATTAGAATTTTTGTCAAAAAATCAAGAAAAAGCGATTCATTCAATCATTCTTCTGATGATGAGCTAAAATCATCAGTTGAGCTATCGTCACCTGTAAATATAATTATTTCATTTTCAATTATATTATCAATATTGACGTCTCTCTCATAATCTTCCTTTATTATTTTTCGTGTTCTTTCTACCCCTTTTGCCCAGTCTTCTTTAGTAACTTTGGAGCAAGCTTCTTTCAGCAATGTCATCATTTTATCTTAACTTAACATCACAACCAATTCTCGTGACTGGCTGTTGATTGTACGTCCTCTTTTCGACATGTTGAAACACAGTTCGTACGATATAGCAACAAACACCAAAATCGAGTCCTAATCGCTATGTTTAAATCAAAGTCAGTAAATAAAAGAGCCAAGGTCAACGTGATAGTAAACAGAAATAGTCCAAAAGCAAAGCAGAATCGAGAAAAAAATATCAAACATTAACGATTAATATCAAACATTGGCGAATTAAGTAATTAATTGGTTACACCACTAGTAATAAAAAAAAATTTAATATAAAAAGACTAAAAACGTAACTGTTTTTGAGATGTTTCGTAATAATTAGAAATTGCATGCTACTGTAAAGTAAGCGCGAAAAGAATACTGGCAATATATTCTATCATATAATTTACGCTCCAAAAAAATACATGTATTTTTTTAAAACAATGTTTGTTAATAATTATCTAAATAATGTTTCTTTCAATTTCGTTCCTAGTAACATTCTAGGGTTTCTCTCAAATGTCAAAACAGGCCTCTTATTTTTTTACAACTATAATATATAATGGAATCCACGTGACTACCTATATCCTAGTGACGCCTTTAGATATAATTGGCTAGTATTTGATATAAAAACATACATACCCCGGTTAAACGGCTAGTGTAGTGGCTTACTGTCCATGAGGTTGCGAGTTCGATTTACGCTCAAGACAACTACGTGTAATATTTGTCATGTATAGGAATCGAACCCACGATCTCGTAAATACCACGTACCAATGCCCAAGTTCGGGGTTGACGGGCTTCGTGGCGTAGTGGTTCATGTAATGGACTGCGGTTCACGAGGTCGCGGATCCGATTCCCGCTTGGGACAATCATTTGTGTAATATCCATAAATGTCATACAAATGTTTGTACTACGTCTGGGTGTTTCTATGTATTATATATAAGTATGTATGTATTTACAAAAGAAAAGTAGTTTATGTATTATATCCGTATTCTGGTACCCATAACACAAGCATAATAAGCTTAGCTTGGGACTAGAGGACGTTGTGTGAAATGTCCGTGAATATTTATATTTATAAGTTACGTAATATGTCTGGATTTCCAAAAATGATAACGAATATAGGATTGAACATGTAACTGCTATTTTATTTATTAAACTAGCAGTGCCCGCGACTTCGTACGCGTGGAATTTAGAAACGAAAAATTAAATGAACTAACAATAACGCCATTTTACAGCTAATTAATAAATCGTCCGTTTGGTTTTCTTTTTTTGCACAATTATAAAGAAGTAACACACATGGCCCCAATGTCATTTTAGTAAATGATATCTCAGAGTTTTACCTTTTTAAGTCTTCGTACAAACCCTTATAGTCTCACTACGGTGTCCGTGTGTCTGTCTATCCGCCCGTCAAACTTTTTTTTACTCGGCAACGGCTGAAGGTATCAATTTGAAACTTATACCAAATGTTAATAAATCGTCCGTTTGGTTTTCTTTTTTTGCACAATTATAAAGAAGTAACACACATGGCCCCAATGTCATTTTAGTAAATGATATCTCAGAGTTTTACCTTTTTAAGTCTTCGTACAAACCCTTATAGTCTCACTACGGTGTCCGTGTGTCTGTCTATCCGCCCGTCAAACTTTTTTTTACTCGGCAACGGCTGAAGGTATCAATTTGAAACTTATACCAAATGTAGATCTATACGGTCCCTTGCTGCAAAAGATACAATCAATAATTTAGATCTACGCATTCAGAAGATATAACCGAATTACAGCCATTTTTGAGTATTTTCAACTTCAGCACCGATACGTACGTCGGGATTTGAGCAGCGTAACGACCATACGCCGACGCCAATGCCAATGCCGACGCCGACGCCGACGCCGACACCAACGCCTATAAACACCCACTTAGCACCGATACGTACGTCGGGATTTGAGCAGCGTAACGACCATACGCCGACGCCAACGCCGATGCCGATGCCAACGCCGACGCCCATAAAAACCAACTCAACACCGATACGTCGGGATTTGAGCAGCGTAACGACCAGACGCCGACGCCGACGCCGACGCCGATGCCCATGCCGACGCCGACGCCTATAAACACCCACTCAGCATCGATACGTACGTCGGGATCTGAGCAGCGTAACGACCATATGCCGACGCCGACGCCGGCGCCTATAAGAACCAACTCTACACCGATACGTCGGGATTTGAGCAGCGTAACGACCAGATGCCGACGCCGATGCTGATGCCGATGCCGATGCTGATTCTGATGCCGACGCCGACGCCTATAAACACCAACTCAGGACGTCGGGATTTGAGCAGCGTAACGGCCATACGCCGACGCCGACGCTGACGCCGACGCCGACGCCGATGCCAATGGCGACGCTGACGCCTATAAAAACCAACTCAGCACCGATACGTCGGGATTTGAGCAGCGTAATGACCATGTGACGACGCCGACGCCGATGCCGACGCCATACTTATAATACATAGTAAACACCCACCCTTATAATACCATAAACATAGCTCTTAATTTTTTATCCGTGAGGACCTATAATTCGCTTGCTGATGAATATTTCTTTTTTGTTCATATTGATTGAGAAGCTGTTGGTCTTCCTTGAAATAAATAAATCTCATAAATAAATAAAAAATTAGAATATTTTGTTGTTCTATCTTTAAAAGTTTAAGCAGCGTACGCAAAATAGTTAACTCTTTTAGTTGATTTTTTTCCGAAAAACCCAAATATTTTACGGAACCCTAATTTTTCCAAAATAAAATCTAGCCTATTTTAAGCGCAGATAATGTTGCTTTCAAATGGTGAAAGAATTTTAAAAAACGGTCTAGCAGTTTTTGAGCCTATTGACCATACGCCGACGCCGACGCCGCTGTCGAAGCCAACACCTATAAAACTAACTCAGCACCGATACGTCGGGGTTTGAGCAACGTACGACCAAACACCGGAGGCGTCGGCGAAGCCGACGCTGACGCCGACGCCGACGACGACGCCGAAGCCGCCGCCGATGCCGACGCCGACGCCGACGTCGTCGCCTACGCCGCTGTAGATGCCAACGCCTATAAAAACCAACTCAGCACCAATACGTCGGGATTTGAGCAGCGTAACGACCATACGCCGACGCTGACGCCGATGCCAACACCTATATAAACCAACTCAGCATCGATACGTCGGAATTTGAGCAACGTAACGACCATACGCCGACGCAGACGATGACGCCGACGCCGCTGTCGATGCCAATACCTATAAAAACCAACTCAGCACCGATACGTCGGGATTTGAGCAACGTAACGACCATACGCTGGAGGCGTCGGCGAAGCCGGCGCCGACGACGACGCCGAAGCCGACGCCGACGCCTATAAAAACCAACTCAGCACCGTTACGTCGGGATTTGAGCAGCGTAACGACCATACGCCGACGATGACGCCGGCGCCTTTAAAGACCAACTAAACACTGATCCGTCGGGGATTGAGCAGCGTAATAACCTGTACAATACTGACTTTTACACACACTAAGACGCCGTGACACATAGTATCTTTATAAATTATTGCATATGTGTTAATCTGATATGTAAGCTATATTATTGCAAAGTTTCACGAAAATCCATCCAGTAGTCTTTACGTGAAAGAACAACAAACATCCGTACATTCATACATTCAACCATACATCGAAACAATTGAGTATAGATAGATGACCGGGGAAACGTTCTCGTTGCTCAGCGAACAGTTTAACTTTATTTTATCACGCGTAATTCTTTTTTCGTCATATCTCCGAAGATATTCATTGAAATTGCATGCTGTAAAAAGCAGTTATTATCTATATTAAATGCGTAAGCTAACTAAGGTATTTAATTTGATAAAAAATGTTACTATATACACATAAATAGCTTTTGAAAATATCCTATTGAATTTGATAATTTTGTTGACGTTCTTATGGGTACAGCGGGTTTTCCTTAAAAGATAGACATATGGCCTCGCGGACTTTTTTAAAGATCTATAGGTAACAAACAATTTCTCCGTACATTACTTTGTTGTAACTCACATGGATAAGGCAGCGTTTTCATTTAAAGCTCGCGCGCGTGACTTTTTTCCCCGTTTCTTGCAACATTTTACATTGATGCTTCGCTTCTATTCGTTGCAGCGTGATGTTATATAGCCTATAGCCTTCCTCGATAAATGTACTATCCAACACTGAAAGAATTTTTCAAATCGGACCAGCGGATCCTGAGATTACCGCGTTTAAACAAACAAACAAACAAACAAACAAACAAACAAACTCTTTCGCTTTATAATATTAGTATAGATTAGTATAGATAAAATCTACAGAAGTTAGGTTTAATTTTGTGTTAAGTCAGTATGTATAGATATTGTGACTTAATTTGAAATGTATGAATAAACTGTTATGGCTTGTTTTTATTATGATTTTTTATTGTATGATATATCCAGCCATCAACCTCTTTTCGTCCACTGCTGCACATAACCCTCGCCTATATAGCGGTCCTGCACTGTATGATATATTTTACTGAAATGACGTCTGACAGAAAAGCATGGAAGAAAAAGCATGTTGCGCCGATCCCAATTAAGTATATTATAATAAGTCATGATATTTATTTTAGCTTTTCCTAGTATCATGATCAAGGATATGTCGAACTTACAAACTTCTTGCATGTACGAGTAAATGAGAGAGAACAATAGCTCTATTATAACTGCCTACCCTCATGCGAACTCGAAACTATACAAAACCTGAAAACCAGGCCAATCTTCTCCCCTGGGACAATAGTTAACATTTTCTATCACATGACCAGGGGCTCCCAATTGTTAGGGCCCGCTAGTTCCTATTTCAATATTTTTCTACTTATACCTAATAGGTCATAGCCGGGCGTATATCATTATGTGCCTAGGGCCTCTCATAGCCAAAGCATCCTGCTAAAACCGCGTTTGAAAAAATGTAAAACTAAAAGTTAAGATTGTGCGGACATACAGTGGTAGTCAAACTTGACGAGTTTGACCCCTCATTTTCATTTGAGGGGGGCTAATAAAACAAAGTAATAACATTTGAATAGTTACACTTTATTTTCCTTACATACACAAATAAATAGTTAAACAAATCTATATATACAATATGTAACAGTCTTATGCTTGGCACTGCGTGTGATTGCAATTGTCAAGCTCACAGTACAAGGCGATTTTAAGCAGCGTTATTTATGTAAAACTAATATAAATTTTAGCGACATATGTTGTGGGGGAAATAGATTTAGAACCGCTGTCTTATAATCTAAAGGAAATAATAACTATGCACAAATTTACCAGTTAGTAGGTATGCGTTCAATATTAAAGATACTTTAGCCTGGCTGAATCGTAGTGTATGGTTTAATAATGTAAGGTATTTGGAATTCAAGTGAATTTGTAGTTTTTGCAAACTACAAACGTCACTAACAAGCTATGAAACAAGTACCTAAATTATTGTAAAAGGAATACCCGTTTTATTAGTCTATAGTTCAATCGAACCTGTAGCGTGTATCAGACACACATATGTACGTAATTCATCCACAAATATATGTTTATAGGGGTTTTAAGCCGAAACGGTTATGATATTGACATTCTATTTGGTAAATCTGTAAAACTAAAATACAAAATATTTTTTTAAAGCAAGTAATTTCAAAACAGGAATGCTTAAACTAATCACAATACCTTAAATTCATAACAAACATAATGACAAAATAAATTAAAACTAAGTAACGAATAAGTTATGAAATAATTACGATATGTTTCTAGAATAAATTAATGATATCGTTTATAGAGGTTAAAATCTTAAATTCAAGGAAAAAAATTGTTATCATTCACTTCAGATTTATTTTTTAAATAAATGAAATATTTTAAAGATAGACAGTATTTGTTGCGTGTTAATGGCTATTTTGTGGTTACTGGAGGTCCCTTTAACAGTTTTGGGCATGATATGTTAATGATTATTATTTATGATGTATTCATCATATAAAAATATACTTTTGAGATTGTTAAAAATCTTCATTTGTACATAATTATATTGTGTAATGTTACTATTTAGGCAAAGCGTAGTAAGTTTTTTATTTTCATAACATGCTTATTCTAGTAAAAGGAATAAATAAATAGGTCTGAATTCAATTCATACTGATATTCTGTTACATGATTCTGTACATGATTAATTTTGTCTAATCAATGTACAATGTATATGAATACTGTTAGTGTATATAAATAAGCCGTGATATATTGTGATTACGACTTAGGAAAACAATATAAATAAGTATGACAAGTACAATAGTACAATCAAAATAAGTATGACTTTAATAGTTTTGAGTGGCATGACCGAAATGTAAATATTTTCATTTCTACTATATTCAATGATGTATAAATCTCAAATTATACTGCAAAGAGGGCATGGAATAAGTAGGTTGCTATAATGTTGAGAAACAGTGGCATTAGTGTATATATACAAGTGAAGCAGGTTTTATGTAGGAATTAGGGCTGCTACGTAAGCGATAGATACAGTCCAAGCATGAGCAACACTCCGAGAGCTAGGAACACCATGACCAGAACAAACCGGTCTTGCAGCGCTCGCATCAACATACTGTTCATTAGACGAGATGAACGATTTAATTGTTCGTCGGCTTCACGTAGCTGAAATAAACACAATATTTTAATAGTTTTAAAAAAGCTGTTACCTGCCACTTCATTCATATGGAATTTGAAGCCAAACCCTGATAAATTATACAAAAAACTCTCTACCTCTTAACTCTCTTGAATCGTTCCAACTATTAAAAAACCGCCTCAAAATCAGTTTCGTATTTTGAAGATATAGGTGCCTATTCTATATGCAGAACTAAACTTAACTTAACTAAAAAATTAAAACAACTATTGCTGTATCTTAAATATTTGGCTATTTTGTTGGACACATTTATATTAATTAAAATCGTTAG
The DNA here is from genome assembly GCA_916999025.1 of Orgyia antiqua. NCBI lineage: Eukaryota > Metazoa > Arthropoda > Insecta > Lepidoptera > Erebidae > Orgyia > Orgyia antiqua. Next base: position 19,250,313 of record OU779867.1, read on the forward strand.
TCTATAATATACAGTTTTTATAATAAGAAAGTTCCGTTAACATTGCCGAATTGTGTTATTGACGCTATTAATTTTCATTTTTTAGTTAAGTTTAGTTCTGCACATAGAATAGGCACCATAAACTCGTACACAAAAATAATGACTTTGTTTTATAATAATCTATACTTATAATAACTCTGTAGAGAGGTCAATTCTGTACATGAAATATATTTTCAAAATAACTATCAGGGGGTGATTAGTGATCGATACTGATGCCAAAAATGCAATCAGTAAATTTTTTGTCTGTCTGTCTGTCTGTCCGTCCGTCTGTATGTTCCTTATAGAAACAAAAACTACTCGACGGATTTTAACGAAACTTGGTACAATTATTCTTCATACTCCTGGGCAGGTTATAGTATACTTTTCATCACGCTACAATCAATAAGAGCACAGTAGTGAAGGGAAATGTTGGGAAAACGGGAAAAGGTGCTCCATTTTTTAAGCTTCCGTCGCGTGTGCAGCCTTAATGGTTAAAGTTACATAAGTTACATCATGTATGACGGAAATATTCTACATAAAATTGTCTAAAAAATATCCCGAAACAGCACATATCTATATTTTATGGTTGACTCACAATAACACGTGTAACTCCTGATAGCTTAGCTGTTCGGAGCATTCTGATTATATTTGTTTACTCTTACGTTTATAATACTCTCACTCAAGCAGTAGTTAAAAATGTTGCAAAAACGGGAAAAATTTCCTAAATTCTACGCGGACGGAGTCGAGGGCAACAGCTAGTTTTAAAATATAAGCTTTTATTTAGATACGCCAAATTCGCTATAGTGGTTTTTAGCGCCGTTTTGTTTTTTACTTTTATTTACTACTCATGTCGCAGGAACGCATTAAAAATAATTATTCCGACATCTTAGATTTAGAAAAACGGAACACAGTTAAGAGGATACCAAAATAGCTTCGTGCATTTTTCTACGTACGAAGTTTTCATTGTTTCTTAAGATTGAATGGCTAGAGCTCTAATTTTTAAGTATATGTTTTTTCAATATATGATCTAGGATCGCATAAACTCAGAAACGCGATTGAAAAAAGTTTTCTCGATAGAAAATCTTAGCAAATCAACCTCGCTAATTTTTTATTTTTTTCATTTGTCGGTCTATTATCGCGTATTAACTAATGAAATAACTTTAAAAACATAAGTAACTATTATATATAGAAACACGTAAATCAGAATTAAAATATATTTAGTAGATTTTGAGTAAACAAAAAAAATATCCCTAATTCTTCATTTTCTATATCTACTAGCTGTGTTAATGGTTGCTTTCCATTTAGTTAACACAGGGGGACTCTGCGTTACATTGTGAAACACTGCCAAACACTGTGTAAAAGTTTAAATGAAACAGCTAGTTGTCTCAAAATAACACTAGAGTGCATCAATATCGCAAAATTATGGGCGTTTTTTTACCTAAATGCAAGTTCCTTGACAAAGTCTTGGCTCAATAATTTATAAACATAACCTTCCAATAAGTTAAAGAACTTTGACAATTTGTGGGCAAATAAATAATATATGTAATAAGTAATAATAAATAAATATTCATGGACAATTCACACAACGTCCTCTGGTCCCAAGCTAAGCTTATTATGCTTGTGTTATGGGTACCAGAATACGGATATAATACATATACTACTTTTCTTTTGTAAATACATACTTATAATACATAGTAAACACCCAGACGCAGGACAAACATTTGTATGAGAATTATAAATGTCACACAAATGATTGCCCCGAGCGGGAATCGAACCTGCGACCTCGTGAACGGCAGTCCGTTATCTGAACCACCAGACCACGAGGCCCGTCGATTAATTAAATAATTGTTTTGTAATACATAATACTTTTGTTTAATAATAATTATTTGAACCAACTATCCAAGTAATACTAAACTATCCACATAATTATAAGATCCTGATACCGAGAAAAATAAATAAAAAACGCCAAAAACCCGACCCCCCGATTCGAAGTTTCCCGCGCTTTTTTTCCGTAAAACAATTTTAAATCTAAATAATTAAAAATCTTAATTATAGAAAAGAATTCTTCTCTTATTTGTTGGTAATTCTTGCTAAGCATCTGTCAAACACCACTTTTTCGAGTGTCGAACAGTGTACGGCTGTGTTCAACAGTGTCGTTGATGGAAAGCGCTTTATCGAGCACTGCGTTACACTGCGTCACTTTTTGTATTAATTGGAAAGCAACCAATATGTACATGTCGACGATAATATTGATGTAGGCCCTTAACTATGCATTTACTTGAACTCAAGTTTAATTAGTAAAATGGAGTTGCAAAATTTATTAGTATTATATTACAACGGGAAACAATCTCACAATCCTGCAAACGGCTGTTTTTTAGGGTTCCGTACCCAAAGGGTAAAAACGGAAACCCTATTACTGAGACTTCGCTGTCCGTCCGTCCGTCCGTCTGTCACCAGGCTGTATCTCAAGAACGGTGATAGCTAGACAGTTGAAATTTTTACAGATGATGTATTTCTATTGCCGCTATAGCAACAAATACTAAAAATAAAATAAAATAAATATTTAAGGGGGGCATACAAAAAACTGATTTTTTTTACCGTTTCTTGCTCGATACTAATAGCTTTGCCTTATGTTGCATAGATAATGGTACGGAACCCTTCGTGCGCGAGTCCCACTCGCACTTGACCAATTTTTTACACTGCCGCTGCAACACCAAGTCTGTCTTTATACATATTACGATCTTCGCTCCCCATTTTATTTTTCTCATTGTATTTGTACTCATGGCTAGTAATGAAAGATAAAAAATATACTGTTGTACATAGAATCTTCACAGTTTTTCAACTAGGTTAAAATGTCATACTCACTCTTCCTCTAGACCTTTGTATCGTCTCTCTCTGTACACTCAAGTCTTGTAGGACAGCAGCACCAATCTGTTCTGTTTCCAACACAACCCTGTAACCCTCAGTAAGGGTTTTACCCGTACGCTCCAGTCGCTCAGTGTTGTCCAACAACTTGCGATGTTGGTCGTTTGAACCCCATTCGTCATATACTTCGTCTGTGTCCATATTATCTGGAAACAGTTGTTCAAATATAGAAAAAATGTCTAAAGAAATGTTTCCCCGTGGGCCAAGGTGCCCCGGGGGGGCAATTTAATAAGTAAGAGGCGCAATTTTAAAATGATACTCTATTTGTATTTCTTAACATCTTTTTATTTGGAAGTCTTTTAAAAATTAGGTCAGTATAGGGACATAAAAATTTCATAAATGTTGAGGTGGGGCAGAAACTCAGAAAGGTTGGAAAACACTGGTCTAAAGCAAGAGTTCAGTGCAGTGTATTTAGCCTGGTATAAATAAAGTTTTAAGTCTGGTATAGATAACCGTTTTAGCCTGATTAAGAAAATATTTTCTTACATGTAGCGGAGTTATTGACGACAGATCGGTACTCATCACGCACACGTTGCAATTCTACTCTGTAAGCCGCCACTCGAGAACCAGCTCCAGCACCACGAGACTCTAACTCCAATTGTTCCAACTGAAATATCAATATCTCTTATCATTTGTTTGATTAACGAATAAGATTTCAGAGTTCTAACAAAATCGCTACTAATATATATATTTATTATAAATATATATATTATAATATGATTATAAACACGAAAATAATTCCGTCTGTAGTTCCTCAGGCCAAAAATACTATAATATCACGCAAATACATGAACTGTGCGGGAATCGATCGCGCGACTTTGTGAACGGCAATCTGTTATATGAATTACGAGACCATGAAGCCCGTCAAAAACATTACATTGTAATTATATTTTAAAAGTATATTAATGTTTTATTAAAAATAATCTTTCTTAGATAACAAGTCTTATCTAAAATTACTTTTAAGTAATTTTAACTATATTATTATGTTTTATTTTTTCTTAGAGCATCCATCCAACAGGAGTAACCATGCTAAAAAAAATACGAGAGCAATACTCAAACTCATTGTATATATACAATAGATAGATGTTTTTAGAAACAAATTTACATTCAAATTGATTCATGATTTAATTTTTCCATACAACTATTGCTATTTAAGCTTCTTATTTATTTCGAAAAGAATAATAAATGATATAACAAAGTTTTTTATTCATTAGAATCTTTATTGATATATCACCCTCCCCTATTAATAGATTAGAATTAATAGATAGTTGGTCCAAGAGGAGAGCTAATATATGTGATTTGTTAAGGTCTGGTTTTAAAAATGCCGCACATGTGAAGTCACAGGCTACAGTTAATAAGAAATGATTCTGGTATGACCTTGTACATGTGTTAACGTCATATTGTTATAAAATCATTCATACATAATGTAATTCTATACAAATTACTAACCAAATCATTTGCCTCTTCAAAATTTGCCAGAATTTCTCTAGACAACTGGTCACGATTGTCTGGAAATAAATTTTATAATAATATTAAAAAAATATATTACTACATACTACTATATTTTTATTTTAAACAGGCCTGAGAACACAATGTTAATGTATTTTAGGACTTAATTTTTTGTTTTAAATTAAGTCTTAAAATATTGCATTGTAAATTAATTAACAATGAAAACAAAATAATACTTGATATGGTTTTATTTTTGTTTATAAAAAAAATAATGTTTGCTTTTTATATAAATTAATTTTTATAGTCTTAAGAGGATACCAAAATAGCTTCGTGCATTTTTCTATGTACGAAGTTTTCATTGTTTCTTTAGATTGAATGGCTAGAGCTCTAATTTTTAAGTATATGTTTTTTCAATATATGATCTAGGATCGCATGAACTCAGAAACGCGATTGAAAAAAGTTTTCTCGATAGAAAATCTTGGCGAAACAACCTCTCTAATTTTTTATTTTTTTCATTTGTCGATCTATTATCGGGTATTAACTAATGAAATAACTTTAAAAACATTGGTAACTATTTTGTATAGAAACACGTGGATCAGAATTAAAATACATTTAGTAGATTTTGAGTAAATAGGAAAAGTATCCCTAATTCTTCATTTTCTGTGCCTACTGGCTGTGTTAATATGTACGTGTCGGCGATGATATACGGTAATATTGATGTAGACCCTTAAATCTTTACTTATAATAAAACCAAGTCGGTTTTTTAATGTTAGTCCCTGTATCAGCTTATAACTGCAAAACCAGTAGTTCAAGAAGATGGCTTTTTGTATAATTTGCTAAGATTTGGTATCGAAACTTAACGCAAACGAAGTTGCAGGCAACAGCTAGTGTTTTATATTTAAAATAAAAATTTAGGACACACGATAACACTGTAAAATCAACAATTATTGGTATCGTACCATCGCTTCCACTTTTTAAACGTCCAATTTTAGCTGTTATATCTGCAGTAAGAACCGAGTATTGTTGTTCATACGACTGAATCAATGTAGCCATTTTAGACACAATAAATAGGTAAATCTCTAAAACAGAAATCAATAAGTTTCAAATTATCGCAAAATTACGGACGCGAAAATAAAAACACAAACGTCTGGTCGTCATTGAATTTTGATCAAAACAATGTTGCCAAATAATAGCTACGTTAACCCGCCATATTTTAAAGACTAAGCAGCTTTAATCCAGACTAAAATTTATATATTACTAGCTGACCCGGCAAACGTTGTTTTGCCATACAAAAAAAAAAGTTTGAAAAATAGATGTTGGCCGATTCTCAGACCTACTGAATATGTATGCCAAATTTGAGAAGAATCGGTCAAGCCGTTTCGGAGGAGTACGGTAACTAACACTGTGACACGTGAATTTTATATATTATATTATTTTTTCACATATTTCATATTACTTATAGAAAATTATATTGGATCGTAGCAGATGGCGCTATATAGTCTCTGCTTACCCCCATGAGAAAAAGACGTGACGGTGTGATAATGACGATGACTTAAAAAGTAGACTTACACTGTTTCCACGGACGTCGTCAGGATGAAATTTTAGAGAAAGATTTTGGGGCAGAAAATGTATAGACAAAATACCTAAATCTTGTTTCATGATGGGATTTTTAGTCATATACAACTTAGCTTAAGTGGCGGCAATTCACTTAATCTGGGATCCCAGAAAACTAACGTTGTTGACATTTGTCAATTTTGACAGATGACACATGACTGACAGTACTGTGCATAGAGTACCTACCACAGGTTCCAATCATTCATAGATTGTAAAGGCTCCAGTACACAATGGCCGTTGATGGGCCATGCTTTGCAATGCACAACTGTAGGCCACGATCACTTAGTGTTCACACAATGGCGCATAGCTCATTGCTGTCTGGCGAGGCACTTGCGATGGACGTGGAAGTAATCACGGCTGCGGCTATTTATTTATATACTGCTTGCAAGTATTACAGAAGTGTTGTACGTCCATAGTTATTAAAAAAATGGCGCTAAAGACGATGGTGGAATATATTAATATTCAAATAAAACAAAAATATATAATAATAAATAATAATTCTTTATTGATATAAGATACACATACCACATTTTATGGACACCAATAATATCTAATATATAAAATTCACGTGTCACAGTGTTAGTTACCGTACTCCTCCGAAACGCCTCGACCGATTTTCCTGAAATTTTGTGTACGTATCCTCTAGGTCTGAGAATCGGCCAACATCTATTTTTCAAACCTTTTTTTTTTAGTATGGCAAAACAACGTTTGCCGGGACAGCTAGTTATATATATATATATATAATATTATTTATTTATAAACTCTTTATTGTGCACCAATAAATAACAATATTAATCAAACAATTCTAAAGAAACAGAATGTAGGTACAATTGGCAAAATAATACTGAAATAAAAAAATATTAATAATATTCAAATACTAGCACGCAATAAAAAAGTGCACTATGCCGCCCAGCGGTCCGTGAAGAACTAAATAATGGGCCATTGTGTGAACACCTCAGGCCACGCTACGCCACGATTCCTTTGAAGTGTGTTCAAAAAACCGACAACTTCCCGATTGCGTGCCACGATGGACAATTGTCCGCCATTATATACCATTAGCCCCTGTACACAATGGGGATGGCGTTCAGTTGGCCAGCATGGCCCATTGTATACTGGGGCCTTTACAAAATTGGAAAAATGAGAAAAATCATCATCTTATTATGGAAGATTGATACATGGTAGTAGCAATAGTCACATTTTTTAACAACTCATTGGCGTAAAATCATAATATTTTATATTTTCTTAATACTCTACAAAAAAAGTACCGATTTTATCCAAAATTTATCAACATCTTAATTTTTCCTAGTCTGTGGTGTGTGTGAATGTAAAAAAAATAATATTAATAACCTGTGGCAAAAATAACGAACGGAAAAAAGTATTCATATTTATTTTCAAAGAGTATGTATGTGTACTTATTATTTTATTTTCGTTTGTATCACAAAACTTGGTGATTAAGCTAAATTTATTATTTATTTAAATAATAAAGACTTGAATATATCTGTATTTTACGCAGAAAATCTCAATAACGTGTGATTGCAAGCTTCTGTGCATGTATTTATGATAAGATTAAGGCTGGTAAGTTAGTATTCACAGTTATAAGTTTAGTAACTATTGTTTTGAATTTGTTATATTCGCCTATTTTTAGGATACTTTATGGATTAGAACTTAAATAACATTGGCTTGTATATTTTGCTGCCATCGCACTGTGCTTTTTGGTAAAGTTTATTTTGAAAGTATTTAAAATTAAAAAATTTTTCATTGAAATAATTTTATTATAATTTAGAATCTTTTTTTGTATTCCATTGCAAGTAGGAAGTCCTGTGTTACTCCGTATAAAGAGTTAATTATCACGTATTACTATTACTTTTTTATATCACTTTCGATTCGTCAAACTTTTATAGCTCAATTTACGCCTATTGTGTGTGAACTAGCACATCACGCAACAGATTAACGTCAAACCGTCAAATAATACTATATCACGCACTTTTTTTTACATAATACGTGCGTTTTCTTTTTCAGCACAATGCCTCGTAATTACGATGAGGACTCCGGTCGTAGTTCCTGTTCGGCGGCGTCAAATTGTGCTAGCCCAATAATGAACAGTGAGGGCAATCAACATCACGCCATAAGAGCTAATTCCAAAACACAAGAGGCTGGGACTAACACGGAACTCAAAGTCAGCATACGTCCAAGAAGTACGCTTGGACTTATCAAATCACCAGATGAAAGAGATCCATTCCCCACTTGTAGAGTCCCTAGACACTATCGTAAGCCAGTTTTTAGTCTCTTTGATACACCAAGAAAGGGTGGCTTGAGTACTGCTCGTTCCACTTTGGATATTGCTTGCAATACACAAATTGAAGAGCCTAGAATTCAAACTAATACTGTATCTATGACAGCTATTACATTAAATGACAATGCTGTTAAATCTCAACAGCATATAAGTAATTTCAGAAGAGGAAAGCCAGTACAGAGAGCAGCTTCAAGGCTGTATAAAGCAGAATGTGGTTTCAAGGGCAAAGACGGATGTGTTGGTCCTGAGTTTATTGTAAGAGCCTCACAACCACCAAAACATATAGATTTAACTCTCTCTGCAGTTTGTGATAAAAGGGTTATTACTGTTGTTTTACTGAATGGACAAAAGGTGGAAGTATTATGTGATCCACAAACAGTAACCGCTGGACAATTATTTGAAGCATTAGTACACAGTGAAAAATATGAGCATAATTTTATGCTTGGTGTTGCAATTCTGCTAGGAGGTGATTTTATATTTATACCAGATGACTATAAAATTAAAAAAGTTGCTCCAGAAGACTGGTCTAAAACAAATAGCAAGAAGAAAACAACTCCTATTGGTACACTTAGTTTATTTTTACGAATAAAGTTCTTTTTACCTAAGAATATTGCAAGTAACATACAAGGTGGGGAATGGAGGTACAGGGTGTACCTACAGTTACGAAGGGCTACATTAGAAGGACAATTGATATCTACTATACCGAATCTCATTTTGCTAGCAGGTTATGCATTACATATAGAATTTGGAGCATTTTCTTTTAGGGAGCATGGGACAGCAGATTATTTTCTGCTAGAACATTATCTTCCTGAAAGTGTTATAACCAATGATATGGCAGATATTAAACTACGTATGAAAAGAGCACATGAATCTAGACATGGATTAGATAGAAATAAAGCAATAATAAATTACATAACTCTTGCTCAAACATTTAGAGACTATGGTTCACATTTCTATTCAGCCATCTGGGCAACCAGGGATGGATTTTGCAGAGATGTGTGGCTATCAATAGGTCCAAGGGGAATAACTCTATACTCTAGAAACAGTCACATAATGGATGAAAATGGAAGTAATGTGAATAGAATTGTCCTGCAAAGTCTACCTTGGCACCACATACATACCTTCTATTATAATAAAAAGAGTTTATATATAATGCCTAACTCATATTCAGGACTGTCCAAAATCGGTATTAAATATAAACTAAAAATGTTGGACAATAAATGTTATTTTGCATTTTGGTTAGCTTCCCTACATCATAGACTATACCTGAAACTTTATGCTAAAGAGGACTTCTTGAATTACCTATCTGGTGAAATGAACTCACCTTTAAATGTTGATGGAAGTCCAAAAAAATTGAACTGTAGCAACTACGAAACTAGTTACAATTTAGCCGTTAGGAACCCAGTGAGAATCAAAAGACCTACTAGAAGAAGATTTAGAGTAGATATTTTTGGTGAAAAAAAGAATCAGAATAAAGAAAATGAAAAACCTAACACAGAGGAGCTATTGCGACAAATATTGACACCAGAACAAAGTGACGAAAGTATTCTGAATGCATCAACTATTCATAATCAAGAGAACTCTTCCAATGACGGATTGTCTTCTTCAGAAAGTTGCAGTATACCAAGAAGGCAAGGTGTTAAAATGGGTACTAGAGTGTTCCATGGCATGAAATCTGTAACAGACAGTAGATATACCAGAACTTCCAATTTATTAAGGTCTGAAGGTGATTTGACCATGACACACAGTGATTCTGATGATTTTAGCACAGAACAAAGGCAGCATTGTAGTGTAAATAGTATGCAACTGTTGCCACAAAGACAGTACAGCCAGGACATGTCAAATTTACCAACAGCCTATGTAATAGAATCTCCTAAAGTCTATCCAGATGTTTTTAATTATAATATGGTAAGCAACGATTCTTGTTTAAACACATCATTTTTGGATAAACTAGATAATATGGAATGTGTACAGGGAGAAAGAATTTTCGTAACTGCGGCTTTAGAAAGAGATGAAATGAATGCTTTAGGTTTGCAAGTAGCAGAAGGTTCAGATGGCAATGTGTATATAAAATCTGTTACTGCTGGAAGTCCTGCAGATTTATGCCAGAAACTGCTACCAGGTGATCAAATAATATCAGTAAATGGAAAAACTTTACTTAATGTTAAGTATGATAAAGCATTAATTATGTTACAATCAGCACCACAAAATGTGGAATTGATTGTTCTGCAAAATGCTAATAAACCTTCCAGTTTAGAATATAAAGAGAATATTGATGACCAGATTGAAGGTAGTCAAAATGTACTATCGAAATACTATAATAATAATACTGCCAGTGCCTTAGATGTGCAAATATCTGATGACGAGTTATTAAATGAAGAAGCTTTAAAAACGATATATGCTTTAATAAAATTAACGAAGGATAAAGTTATAAGTAGAATTAAAGATAAGTCTAGACAAACTTCGCCCAACGAATCTAATTTGCTAAAGTGCTATTCAGAAAATAAATTATATCAGGAATCTGATGTCGAAAACTATTCATCTCAGGAAAACATTCCACAAAAAAGGAATTGTAATAAATTTAACACATGGCGTGGCTTAGGTGCTAATGCAAAAACGAAACGTCGACCTTTGAGCTTAAGTATACCCGCTGATGTGGATTTATCTGATGACTATCTAGATAAATGTTCTAGCGATTTACTTAAAAAATCGTCTTTGAAATCGATTCAGTCATCATTAAACAGTTTGGATAAATCAGAGAAGAGTAGCTCATCTAAAAATGTTGCTTTGCCACGAAATTACGGGTTTAGTAGGCGATGGTTGGGTCCTGTGAGGTACCCAGTAACTCCGTGTAAAAATAGCAATATAGAGGCAATGAGTGCAATTGTAAATGAAAATGTGACACGAAAACACTTTGTATATGGTGCTGGAGATTCAGATGAAGATCAAATATTTTTGTAATTATATTACACATGTTCTGTAGAGATTATTATATGTTAAGTTTATGGACAAGTTTAATAAATGCCATTATTATAGAATATATCATGTACTAAGGAGTTTTATATTACTATTTTGTACAATATTGCAATTTGGTCTCTGAAATATTCCTGTTTCGTATTGGCGAATATTTATGTAAATGGATGACAATATTTTTAGATAACCTAGAAAAAAGGACCCGTTATTAGTGTAAAAAATTTGTATATGAGTTAAGTTTAGACTTAAAAAATATGACTAAGCCCCTAATCTTCTCTGCAAAGACGAGTTTTAGAGTGAGCAGTTACACACCCAATTTTATTTGGGCATGAACCATGGAAATATTTTGGCATCAAATACGCGACATTAGATTCTATACTGTAATTTTCCTTAAATAGTAACATCTACGTCTACCTGTGGATAGAAAAGGACTAATGCTAAGGACTAAGGACCTCGCTTTACTACACCGCGCTGCCTAAAACATGTAGTTGTGGGGTTTAAAAATGTCTTGTAAGGACCAAAGGAAAAGGACTTCTTTATGTAACCTTGCTTAAATACTTTCGGGGCCCCCTAGCCTGGGATTTCCGTATCACTCGCTGATACAAACGTAGCTACGCCCGCTTTCGTCTTTAATAACAAAATTATCTGCTAATATCTATACAATCAATGTCTAATAATCTTTGATAGTATATTTGTTGACTAAAGTGCAAAGCCGACAGTTTCGTAATTTGTAGCCTGCGAGTCTTTTTCTTTATTCTGTGCCTGCGAGATAAATTTTACAATTGGTACACAAAAATATTTGTTCGTTCCTTGAATAGTCCTGATTGGGAATCGAATCCACCTGAACGAAAATATCACTATTCGCTACCGATTCCAGTATCGTGCCCAGTCCTATTATGTATACTTATATGAGAAAGTATGGTATAATAACTCAAAAGTTGTTCATTGAACTCCAGATAAGAAGTTATCTATCGCCAAGTTGAGATGAGTACCTATTTTAGTCGTGTTTACTAGTTACGTAATTGGCACGTTGTCGCCTAGAATATTCTCAACATAATGGCGCCAAATGAAAATTTTACAGGAGTAAATTATCTATTTTATTTGAGTCAAGGGCAAAGTTTTCATAGTATGCACATTAGAACAACTTGATTAGTATGCAACTGCATACTAATCAAAGTTGCAGCATATTAATTAAAAGGAAAATAAAACAACAAAAATAAAAACGTTATTATTTTTTTAATTGTAACATGTTGCTAATCAAGCAAATAAAACTAAATATTCTAACAGGCAGAAATTATCACCCTAATTAACGCAATCAGACTTAAATGGAAATACACATTCACACACTTCACAATTTGTATAAAATCAAAAACTACCATTTCAATACCCATAACAGTAATATAACTACCAAAGTTTTTTACATAATAAATGCATTTATAGTCTGTGAGAACAGTTTACATCATTCCCCCCATGCCGCCCATACCACCCATGCCTCCCATACCCGCCATAGGGTTAGGTTCCTTCTCTTGTGGGATTTCACAGATAACTGCTTCCGCTGTTGTGAGGAGTGATGCTACACCACTAGCATCTGTAAGGGCTGTTCTCACAACCTTAGTTGGGTCAATGATTCCCTTCTCAATCATGTTAACATATTCATTATTCAGGGCATCATATCCAAACTCTGCTCCTAAATCTTCAACTTTGGCAACTACAACAGCACCATCAATACCAGCATTGCGGGCTATCGTCATACATGGCATCCTAAGAGCCTTCTTAACAATTTCAACACCAGTAGCCTGATCAGAGTTGGCAGTTTTTAAATTGCTAAGATCAGGTATGCATCTCAGAAGAGCAGAACCACCTCCAGGAACAATACCTTCTTCAACAGCTGCCCTTGTGGCATTAAGAGCATCATTAACTCGGTCCTTCTTTTCATTAACCTCAACCTCACTAGAGCCACCAACATGAAGAACTGCAACACCAGATGCAAGCCTAGCTAGACGCTCCTGTAGTTTTTCTTTCTCATACTCTGAGGTTGTCTCTTGAATCTGATCACGGATTTGTTCTGCTCTTCTATCAATATCAGCTTTCTTACCTTTACCTTTAAGTAAAAGTGTGTCATCTTTGGTAATAATAACCTCTCCAACTTGACCCAAGTCAGACAATTGAACATCCTCCATCTTAATTAAGTTGGCATCATCACCAAATATAACACCACCTGTAGCAATAGCCATATCACTCAGAGTAGCTTTGCGGTTATCACCAAAGCCTGGAGCCTTTACAGCTGCAACCTGAAGACCAATTTTCAACCTGTTTACAACCAGTGTGGAGAGTGCTTCACCATCAACATCCTCAGCAATGATAACTAGTGGCTTTCTCTGTTGGTTAGCCATTTCTAGAGCAGGAATCATTGTTTGAATATTACTGATTTTCTTTTCAGAAAACAATACCAGGGCATCTTGGAATTCAACTTTGGCACCCTTGGAGGAGTTGATGAAATATGGTGAAATATAACCTCTATCGAACTTCATACCTTCAATGATCTCCAGTTCGTCAGTGAGTGTTTTTCCGTCTTTAACTGTGATAACTCCGTCCCTGCCGACCTTCTTCATGGCATCTGCGATCAGCTTGCCGATGGCGAGGTCTCCATTAGCGGAGATGGTGGCTACTTGTGCGATCTCTTCTGGCGTTGTTACCGGCTTGGACATACCTTTTAGTTTTTCTTTCACGGCGTCCACAGCGAGCATGACACCTCTTCTGATCTCAATGGGGTTCGCACCCTTTGAGATTTTTTCGAAACCCTCCTTGGCAATAGCTCTGGCGAGAACCGTGGCCGTTGTTGTGCCATCTCCGGCTTCCTCATTTGTGTTGTTCGCTACGTTTTGTACTAATTTTGCGCCGATGTTCTGGAATTTGTCTTTGAGTTCGACGCCTTTGGCAACTGTCACACCGTCTTTTGTAATCTTTGGTGAACCCCAAGATTGTTCTAAAATGACATTTCTGCCTTTTGGGCCCATGGTTACAGCTACAGCGTCGGCAAGGATATCTACGCCCTGAAGCATGAGGGCTCTTACATCAGCACCGAACCTTACATCTTTAGCATATAACCTTGAGAATTGATGAGCTTTGTTGATTGAAACTGTTTGACGAACAACACGTGGTAACCGCAACATTTTTTATTAGAAATATATCGGTATTTCAAAATGAATTCCAACCTTTCTCGAAAATTCTCACCGGGATCGCAAAACGTGATCTTCTACCGGTAATAGGTTATGAAATACTAAAATTACTAACGCGGTAGACGTAGAGGAATTAGGTACTATGGAAATTAACTCTATGCCAAAGCTCTATGCTAAGGAAGGTTATTCTCTATGGTTTACTGGCATGAAAATATTATTAATTTATTATTTCATCATCCTTTCACTTAGAGCATTAATCCAACAGGAGTTAAAATTATATATGACTGCCGGCCGCTGAAAAAGGAACGAGAGGAGAGAGGGATATGTTGTATCCCATATCCACAGATTTACCGTAAATCTGTGCCCATATAAGGCCCTTATACCCAAAATCTACCTATAATCTAACTAACCTAACTGATGTTTAACTCTTAGAGCATTGATGTAACAGGAATTGACATTATAAGAAGTAGCCTGCTAAAAAAAATTACGACTCATTCCCCGTTTTCCAATTACAGCACAAGAGTGCATTATGCGGCACAATGCTCAACGTTGAGTGTTCCAACTACAGCAACAAAAGTGTAAAAAGTGATGCGTGCAATCCATACCAACTTCAGCGACAGAAAATTAACAAGTATTTTTTCTTTAAATTGGCATTATTGAAATTTTATTTTTATATTATCGTTAGTAAAATTTTTAAGGCTTTTGTTTCGTCGGAGTTTTCTGGAAATAATCAAAGTTAATTCAAGCTGTGTTTAAAAAATTGGTCAAGTGCGAGTCGGACTCACGCACGAAGGGTTCCGTACCATTATCTATGCAACATAAGGCAACGTTATTAGTATCGAGCAAGAAACGGTAAAAGAATCATGTTTGTTGTATGGGAGCCCCCCTTAAATATTTATTTTATTTTATTTTTAGTATTTGTTGTTATAGCGGCAATAGAAATACATCATCTGTGAAAACTTCAACTCTCTAGCTATCACCGTTCTTGAGATACAGCCTGGTGACAGACGGACGGACGGACGGACGGACGGACAGCGAAGTCTCAGTAATAGGGTCCCGTTTTCACCCTTTGGGTACGGAACCCTAAAAACTAAATATAAGTATGGATGAAGGTACAAACAATGACTTTTTTTTATATACCACACTTATAATGTGAATACAATTTTATTTTAGTATTTATTTTCAACACTGAACTTAGCGCACTCTGCTGGTGCAAATGAAAATTAATTCACGTTTCAACTAAGCGTCAGCATTGTTCAGCATTGTGCGGCACTGAGTCGCATTATGCTCTGCAATTGGATAACTAGCATTGTGTATGGACACTGTCGTGTGTAACAGCTCCTGTCGATTCAATACTCCAAGGCTTGACTAGAATATCAATGTCAGTTTTCGTCATGGAGACTAGAAGAAAGGAGGAATATCTTGTATGGGGGATCAGTCCAAAAGGTGTCCACTTGTAAACAGCAAATAACACTCACCTAAATAAGGAAATAGCGCTAGTGTAGCAAGATGAATGATATGAATGTAGCAGTTATAAGCAGAGTGAAGTGTGCTAATTCGGTAATTTGCGGTAATTCTTTAATACTATTTGCTATTTACAAATATTTGGGGTACTTAAAAACACCGTATAATTATAATAATTATTAATATAAATTTATTTCATAGTCATGTTTATCTATATAATATAATAATTTAAAAAACTGCGCTGTAACAAAGCGGAAGTTTTTCTTTCTTTTCTAATAATTTGTGGCGCTCTTTTTAAAATTCTTACACTTGCTACTATGGCGCCACCTTAATTTGCTGCTTTTCAGCGTACACTTTTTAATATACTGAGATATTACTCCTTTCTTCTAGTCTCCATGGTTTTCGTCATTTGTTTGACAATGGCACAGATTACTTAATAGTTACTACGTATAGTGCCACCAACTTATCTGTAGAACGGCTAAAAGTGGAACTACTGACGCCATTTTGAAAACGTAATTTTGTTGTTGTCAGTAGTCTGTGTTGTCAGTCGTTGTAGTCGGGTGTTCGTTCGAGGGTTCTAGTTTTTCTTTTTAATTTGCAAGTATTTTGTGTGAAAATCATGCCGAAAGCAATCAAAAGTGACGTACGAAAAATGATTATCAAAATGAAATCATTCTTTGATGCAGAAAAGGAGCAAACAGCCCCAATAATACCATTTGTTCATGTATACAAACGCATTGCTGCCGCTACAGGTCAGTGTTACCAGATTATTATTTCATGAATCGCTATACATTATTTACGATATATATGTATTAGTATAAATTATTTATTTATTAAGTAACGACATTGTCACAATAATAAATAACTAGTTATTGCTTGCGACTTGGCCTATGTGAAATTAGGTTACCACTTTCTCGAAAGCACTCATAATTCGGGATACAATTCTTTAGGGTTCAATTATATCAGAAATATTTTATTTAAATATTATGATTCATGAATTTAAAAAATGACGCTTTTCATTACACGCTGACTTTCTAAATTTTTATTTATTTAATGACAACTTTATTTCTGTTTTAGGTATTGGTCTTTCAACAATTTATAAAATTGTACAAGAAGGCGAAACGGCTGCAGAAACGGGTACCAGAATAACCACACCAGGAAAGTCGAGACGAAGGACATGTGGCAAAATAGACGTGGACAGTTTTGATCAAGGGGTAATCAGGCGAAAAGTACATGAATTTTATGCGTTGAAAAAGGAATTGCCTACTATAAATAAGCTACTTACGGTACTGAGAGATGAAATAAATTTCAAAGGTGGCAGGGAAACACTTCGCAAATTGTTGCGTAAAATTGGGTTTCATTACCGAAAAACACAAAGCAATCGCAAGGTTTTAACCGAGCGTAATGATATTTCGGCGTGGAGAGCTAAATATTTACAAGAATTAAAACAAAACTCACTATCAGGTAATCCTCGGCCAGTAATATACTTGGATGAGACGTATATACATTCATCACATACCAGTAATAAATGTTGGCAAAGTCAAGAAACAGATGGCGTTCTAGAACCTGTGTCTAAGGGCCAACGTTTTATTATTGTTCATGCAGGTGGAAAAATGGGGTTTGTCCAAAACGCAAATCTTGTATTTAAGTCAAATACAAAAAGCGGGGACTATCACGACGAAATGAACAACACAAATTTCAAAAAGTGGTTAACTGAAAAATTACTCCCCAATCTTGAAGAACCGTCTCTGATAATAATGGACAACGCTCCCTATCACAGCATTCGATTTAATAAAACACCAACTACCAACACTAACAAACCTGAAATTATAAAGTGGTTAACTGATAAACGCCTCGATTTCTCGTCAGAATTGACCAAACCACAGTTGCTGGAGATTGTCAAACGAAATAAACCTGATCCTGTGTATGAGATTGATAGTATATTAGCACAACATGGCCACAAATGCTTACGACTGCCAGCGTATCATTGCGACCTTAATCCTATTGAGATGATATGGAGTTCAATGAAAAGGAAAGTGGCAGCAGTTAACATAGAGCACAAAAATCAAAGTATGCAACAATTAATAACTGAAGCGTTCAGTTCCATTGATGCTTCAGAATGGCAAAAATATTGTGCACATGTGAACAAAATTGAAGAAGAATATAGACGAAAAGACGTATATTTAGATCAGCCGTTTATAGTTCATTTAGACAGTGACTCCGACACTGATAGTGACAGTGATTCAGATTTTGAAGAAATTAGTGGAGTATATCCACTGGACCACAGTTATGGTATTATTGCACATACTTCGGCTGCCTTAGACCATAATTACTGCATGAAAGGTTTTCAGTAAAACGAAAATTATTACAAAATAAATAAAGTTATTTTTATTTAACATGTAATACATATTTTAAAAATTAGTAAATATAAATAATTATTTAAAAAGTTACATACTCGTATTCTTTAACTATTCCAAGGCCAAATGGCTGAAAATCCTTACCGTTTAGTCGAGCCCTTTCTCTTTATCATTCATAAACCTATATAATATATCTTATATCTGTGATAGCGAGCAACAGGGACGGTAAAAGGTATGCTTACGAGTATTAAAAGTTAAAGGTGGCCAAAGTTGATAATTTCTGTGGCAACACTTGTCGATCGTGGCGCCATCGCTACATTCTACAGATAAGTTGGCGGCACTATAACAGGGCCCTGAGTCGGGTATTTCAACGGTGTCACAACTGTACCATAATTGTACCATTATGGTGCAATAGTAAAGTTTTTGGTAGTCTACTATTAATGTGTCGTCATAACGACTTCATCATTGTCTTACAATTGTCAAAGTGACATAAATTGCTAGTCTCGTACACAACTGCTTCACAATTGCAATTCAATGACTGAAATGTTTCGGTAGTCTGCTATTTTGAATTTGACAGTAATATTTTTAAATTGTCCTGTGTCGACAGATTGCCATAAATAAAAAATAGATAGATAGAAATATTAGAAATTGTTCTTTGTAATTTATTGCAATTTACTAATCTCCTAAACTTCACATTGCTTTTTATACTAATAAATAGTATGTACAAATATATTTAAACGAAGTCCAGCATGATTAAATGTTTAAATTTATTAGTTGTTTTTCGAAAATCACTTCAACTAACGCATTTTTTAAAAACGGCAACACATACATACCATTCTAACACAATCCATAGATAAAAGAGACCGAAAATTCAATGCATAGATAAAAGAGATCGACAATTCTATTACCATTGAAAGACCGTTATGACGGCATATAGCAGACTACGGATATTTGACTTCAATTGCAACGGTATCGTGCCGGTATTGTGCCGGTATGACAATTGTTCCAAAATAGTGGACTTGAGCACCAGATAAATCACTCCAAGGAAAAATGACAATACCGATTGACTGACAATGGTACCGATTCTACCTGCACAACTAAACTTAACTAAAAAATGAAAATTGATGGTGTCAAAACCTTTGCATTTGTGATTTGACCAGCAATCAGGGTTTTTCTGTCGTAAAAATGGACTTTGGTTGGATAATGGACTATGTATTACAAGAAATTATTGCTACTGTTAAGTTATATGTCCGTAGATTTTTCTAAGTTTCTTATTAGTGTGTTGGTAGGAATATTACAAGAGAGCTATGGGTTGGACTTTATTTAATTTTCGCTAATTTAATATTCGCTCTGGATTTTAACTTAGATTATTTTGTTTGTGATAAAAGTGGCATGTACGTGAGGTACATAAAATCAGTCTTAAAAAGGTTTTCGTACCAGAAATTTGGTACGTTTTATAGTTCCATTTCTAGACACTATTTTTGACGTTTACTTTTCATAATTGTCAATTTGTCATCTTTTTATGACAAATGACTGAAATGACAATGACATTTCTTGGTCACAAGTGGTGGATTGCGGACGCGTTTACACTTTACAATATTTTCATAGACGTAACATGCGGTAATATTAATCGAAAACAGAAAACTTCTTTTAATAACCTATCCGCTATAATCGCGTGAGACAAGTATTTTTGAGTTCATACAGTTACCTGTTCAGTTATTACATAATGGATCCATCTAGGTGAGATTTTCTAAAGTTATTAATACTTCCTATTACAGTAGTTCTTGGTTAAATCGCCGGAACGATTACTATATTATTGTATAAACCGCTCGTTCAGTGCAGTACAGTTTTTATATTCGTGTATTAAATATGATGTCTTAATTTAATTAATTATTAATATTAAGTTAAAAGAAATACCTTAACCTTAATAACCTTTTTTGTAGCACATTATTTTTATTTCTTAGAAAGTGCTTGCAAGTCATTTCTAGATACTAGTTATAAGTTTTTATATCCCGGAATTAATAAGCATTTTTTCTGAGCTTTTTTTTAATTATGCAATTGTGTACCTACCTAACCAAATTGTGTGTTATTTAAATTAAGAATATTAATGAAAACAAAAAAGAAAGAAACTTTCTTTTATTATGCTATTTGCATGGCGTTTAGTTATTGTTAAGATCTTTATTTACAAGCCTGATTTCCTGGTTAGTTCTCGACCTTCACATGTGCTCCGAGTCCAAGATAATAAATGTTATCCTGGATGTAATAGATGTAGGAGTTGTAATGTGTCATACTAACATCCTTAGCTTTATTTTTTTCTTTTATAAGGTAAAGCAAAGTTATCAGCCTAATTAATAACAAGAGGGTAGGTATGGTAGGGTGTTTAAAATTAGAGCTTATTATATATATATGTAGATTGTAGAATGTACTTAATAAGCTGTTCTCAAAACGTACCAACCATACAGACAAATCTTATAAATTAAAATTTCTTGTCGCAATTTATTTATTTATTTAAAAGATTTTACACCAGGAAACCATAGTAAATACAGACATAAGAAAATTAGTGTAGGGATCCACATATTTCTAAAAGAAATCTCTACCTGTAGACCCGCGAGAGGAGATTGTGAAAAAAAAGATTGACCATGGGTGTGTAGTGTAGGGTGACAGAGATACGGTGAACTATTTAAGTTAAAATAAATTTATACTAAATACATAAACATACATAGATCCTTAACAAGCCTACATAATATATACAATAAATACACAGTACATAAATATATATATCGACCAATAATAATCTACTATATAAAAATAAGTCGGATTTTCCTTCCTGACGCTATAACTCCAGAACGCACGAACCAATTTCCACGGTTTTGCATTTGTTGGAAAGGTCTCGGGCTCCGTGAGGTTTATAGTTCTTTTTTTTTTATTATTTTTTTTACTTTTTTTTGGTATGGCAAAACAACGTTTGCCGGGCCAGCTAGTAATACATAAAACATACATACACAATACATACAAACCTATAAAAGCACACAATATAAACATACTAGGTGAACAACACAATACGATGACACAATTACGAGATTGTTGATAAGTAATGTTGACGGGTCTTCAGATTGAATGTAGAAACGGAACGGGACTCTCTAATGTGGGACGGTAGTGAATTCCACAATCTGACTGCATGTATAATAAAGGAGTAGGAGAAAAAGTCAGTTTTGTGAGCAGAGTATTTGAGTAGTGTGCGAAGGTTTGACCTAGCATCGGAAGAATGAGCGAAAGAGAAACGCTCACGTAGATAAGAGGGAGAAGCAGGATTGTGAAGAATATTATATAGAATGCATAGAATTCGAGTGTTCCTACGTAGTCGTATAGGGAGCCATTTCAGTTTTTTGCGATAGTGAGAAACATGATCATATTTTCTAAGATTAAAAATAAACCGAATGCATAAATTCTGTAATCTCTCGAGTCTGTCCAGTAGTTCCTCATTGGCGTCCAGGTAAGAAGCGTCCGCATAATCAATTATTGGTTGGATAAGTGTTTGAGCAAGGTTGATTTTAACTTTCGTAGGTAAGAAATTCTGTAGACATTTTAGCGAATGGAAAGCATTGTGAACCTTCTTACTTACCTCCTTGACATGTTCATGCCATGAAAGGGTACTATCCATCATGATACCCAGATTCTTGACGGAATCGCAAAAGGGGATAATATTACCAGATAGGCAAATAGGGTGTAGAGAGGTGACGTCAACTCTGCCACGAAAGTGTTTACTTCCTATGACAATGGCTTGGGATTTTTTAGGTTTGATATGTAGACCATATGCTCTAGCCCAATCATTTAACCGATTTAGGTCGGTGTTCATGTCAGATATAGCAGTGTTGATTTCAGCTTCAGATGAATGCAGGTACAGCTGAAGGTCGTCAGCATAGAGGTGAAGATGAGAAGAAATGTGCGGAGTTACAGAGTTAATGAAAATAGAGAAAAGGAGAGGCGAAAGAATACTACCCCAAGGGACA
Organism: Orgyia antiqua; assembly: GCA_916999025.1. NCBI lineage: Eukaryota > Metazoa > Arthropoda > Insecta > Lepidoptera > Erebidae > Orgyia > Orgyia antiqua. The sequence continues at coordinate 19,272,595 of OU779867.1, forward strand.
CCTGCGCAAAGATCATACCAATCGGAGGAAGCATCATCAAGGCATACACGCTGTGATCTTCCCCGTAGATAGGAATCGAACCAAGATAGAGCTGAAGTGGAGAAATTAAGGGATTTAAGTAGACCTAGCAAGATATCGAAGTCAACGGAGTTGAAAGCTCTGCTAAAGTCAAGCAAAACCAGGGCAGGACGTCAAGATTAAAAGAGAAGAGTATAGAAAGCAGATTCCGAGAATGCCTATCGTTTTTCAACAAGCACGTATTAAAGTCGCCCATAATTATAATATGCTCATAATTAGGACACATTTCAAATAGCAAGTTCTCAAAAGATTTAAAGTAGTGTGAGTTTAGGACAGTATATAATATATAATAATAATAATATTTGTCCCTCAGGCCTCATGGCGCATCGGTAGTGTCAGCGAGTTTTGTTCGCGAGATCGTTAGAGGTGTTTGATTCTCACAGTTTAGTACCAAAGGCTGGTAAATTGTTCATGATTTTTGATTTATTCCTGACTAATGCCTAAGGTTTCATTTATAGCTCCCGGCCCCTATATACGTATATTATACGTAGGTATATTACTACGCTAAAAGACAAACAGCTACATAGATATAGGCTATACGACGCATAGTCTATTGGTTTTATTCATAATGACTTATCGGAGGTTTAAAAGTTCGCTAAAATCGGTTCGCGAAAATTGTCAAAACTTGTTATTCATAATAGTCTTTTTACACTAAAACGTTTAAAACGATAACATCTCCGTTTAAACCTCCGATAAGTCATTATGAATAAGGCCATATATCTATACGTTCATCCAATATAGGTAAAAATATAGCTTTAAAATTGCAGAGAAATACATCCAGAACGTTTTATTTCAAAGAGAACAAACAAACATACGTACAAATATTATTTATTTATTATAAACTTTATATTTAGATAAATAATAAAATTTCGTATAATATGTATAATATAACAAATAGGCCATTTATTTATTTACGTGTTTGTTATCACAAAATTTAGTGATTCTTATAAAATTGATGTATTGATAGATAAACAAGGCTTACATTAATTAATCTAGCATTAGCAATTATTATCATAGACATGTTGAAATTTTAGAAGTGTTTCGTGTTTAGATTAGTATCCTAATCTTAATATTAGTTTGGTTTACATGATAATCTGTTTATTAAAGTTTTGTGAAGATATTTTTTTAGACAACTCGAAACTAAACCCTGTGCCTTTTCCCATACCTATATTCTCGCATACTACAATTGTTTAAGCGATACACACAGAGATTTTTACCAAGTGATGTTTTCTAGCTATTAAAACAATAGTTTAAATTGAGATCAGAATCGTGAAAAATCCATGTTGGTAATTTAAAAACTCTAAATTCCAGAAATATTGTCGCCTTTTAAAGGTTGTATCACACCATAAATCTCCTGGATTATTTAAACAATAATACCGTGTGTTATATTCTACATTGTACTTGTAATTATGTAAAACAATTCAATTTGCGTAGGCAACGAACGCCTATGATGTCATATTAAATATAATTATTATAAACAAACAATATTAATAATAGCTATTGCCCGCGACTTTGTTCCTACGGTTTCAATTCCAATAAAAAATGGCTTCTGTTCTTTAACCGGCTCTATCTTGTACCAAAATTCATTTAAATTAGTTCTGTTGTTTTGGTTTAAAAACTGCAGAGTTATATTAGTAAGATTTATACCTAACTAAAAGAAATATATGTTTCAGTTTGCGTGAGGGACTCCTGGTAGGTATTGGGAACCCGTTGCTAGACATATCAGCATGCGTCGAAGAAGACCTCTTAGAGAAATACAACTTGCATCCAAATGATGCCATCATGGCTGAGGAGAAGCACATGCCTTTGTACCAGGAGCTCATGGAAAAGTTAGTAATTCATCACTTAACTTTTGACATTTTGACAAGCCTTTTAAATAATAGGTATGGTATTTTAAAAATAAGTTAACCGATTTCGGGTGCCTTTGAAACTTGAGGGTTTTCCTCGATTTCTTAGGAGCCACCCATCAGATCCTGACCTGATGCCAACGGGACCACACGGGAACCATCAGCTTTCAAATAAAAAAAAAAATTGGTCAAGTGCGAGTCGGACTCGCGCACGAAGGGTTCCGTACCATTATCTATGCAACATAAGGCAACGTTATTAGTATCGAGCAAGAAACGGTAAAAAAATCATGTTTGTTGTATGGGAGCCCCCCTTAAATATTTATTTTATTTTATTTTTAGTATTTGTTGTTATAGCGGCAATAGAAATACATCATCTGTGAAAATTTCAACTCTCTAGCTATCACCGTTCTTGAGATACAGCCTGGTGACAGACGGACGGACGGACGGACGGGCGGACGGACGGACAGCGAAGTCTCAGTAATAGGGTCCCGTTTTTACCCTTTGGGTACGGAACCCTAAAAAGAATCATTGAAATCACTTCGCCCAGTTAAAAGTTATGACGCATCAAACATAAAAAAAGCAGAAAAATTGAGAACCTTTTCCTTTTTTTGAAGGTAGTTTTAAAATAAAAATTCTCCCATGCTAGGTATAAAGCTGAGTTCATAGCTGGTGGTAGTGTCCAGAATACACTCCGAGTGGTACAGTGGATAGTGAAGAAGCCCAGGGTATGCACGTACTTTGGTTGCGTTGGAGACGATGACTACGCCAAGATATTGAGTGAACGAGCCACGTAAGTCACTTTATTATTACACTATTCCCTATTCAACCTGTCTGACGCCTTATAGGAGTCTACTCCTCTCCTTTTAATCTATACTAATATATAAAGCTGAAGAGTTTGTTTGTTTGTTTGTTTGTTTGTTTGTTTGAACGCGCTAATCTCAGGAACCACTAGTCCGATTTGAAAAATTCTTTCAATGTTGGATAGTACATTTATCGAGGAAGGCTATAGGCTATATAGCATCACGCTGCAACTAATAGGAAAGAAGTAGTAGTGAAAAATGTTGCAAAAACGGGGAAATTTTCTAAATTCTGCGCGTACGGAGTCGCGGGCAACAGCTAGTAGCCTTATAAAATGCATCCATCTACATATATTAATATTGAAGAGTTTTTTGTTGGTTTAAACGCGTTACTCACAGGAACTGCTCTTCGGATTTGAAAACTTCTTTTTGTATGGGATAGTCCATATACTTAGAGGAAGGCTTTAGGCTATGTAACATCACGCTGCGACCAATACGAGCGACATTTTTCACTGATCCTATATCAGTGAAAAATGTTGCAAAAACTGGGAAAATTCTCTAAATTACACTGCTAGTCGTTTTTAAAGTTTATTATTAAATTACTTAATACTAACTACTTAAAATTATTACTTAGTATTAATAACTGTATCTCTAGGGGTTGTATGTAAGAGATAGCAAACTGTGATAAGGCCGCCTTTAAATCTATCTATAACATAAACAGTTTTGTACAAAACGCGAACCGACAAACATACATGGATTTTTGCTATCAAAATATGGGATTAGGAGTGAGTGTAGTTTTGAAATATTTTTTCTAAAACCCATCTCTTAAATAAATTCCAATAATTGACTTGCTTCCTGGTAATTAAATGGGCTAACCTCAAAAATCAAATCCGTAGTGTTTCTTTTCCCTGCTCGTTATAAGTTTAAATTAGTTCATTACAGAAATCAAATCCGTGAGTCTTATATTCGCGTGGCACTGTATTTTACTGCTTTGCGATAAATAAAAGTCGTGTTCATATTGTGCTGATACTGTTATCGATAGCAATACTATTCGCTAGCGGAAACGTTCACATAAAAGTTAAAATACATATATCTATGTATTTTAAGTTCGCGTAAATTATCCTCAAGACCGTAATTGTTGTGTTGAATTTTACGTTTTTGTTGTAAAAACGTTAGATTATCGTTTGAGAAGTCGATAAGTCGGTGTTTCCGTAAGATTTCGAAAACCTGTAACCGTTTCGTTGCGTGTATTGCTTACGACGTAAGCCTTACGTCATATTGCCTGCATTTTTCGGGTCATTTTTTGGCGTTTTATACCCTTTAAAACATGGTCTTCCCTATTGGGAGTTATTAACCATAGCCACAGGCCATAGCTACGATATAAATACAATTCTTTGGCCTCTTACAGACACAACAAAATAGAAAAATTTATACTCAAAGTAAACCTTACACTAATACAACTGATTACTACACCACGTACTTGGGGATGATGGTATTTTGATTTAAATACAATGGTGCTAATTCTAAGCGCACAACTAAACTAAAAAGTTAAAATTGATAGTATCAATTAAAGAAATTAAAAAAATTAAAGAACTTTTTTATTAGAAAATCTGTATATTAAAGAGACTAACGATTTTAATTAATAAAAATGTGTACAACGAAATAGCCAATCAATCAAAATACGCCATAATTGTTTTCATTTTATAGTTAAGTTGTGCACGTAGAATTGGTACCAATATTGAATAGGAGATTGTCTGTGGACTAAAAAGAATATATTTGAAAAAAAAATAATAACATTTATGTAGTTTTATTATTTCATCTCGGCAAATATTAACACAGATAAAGTGACTGATAAAAATATCTGTACAATAATGATAACGTCTACGTGATATAGAAAACTAAATAGGTATATGAAATAGTGGATATTGTCTGAGAGTATTGTGATTTGATAATAAGAATATTAACCATTTCATCATATTGTAGAGCGCAATCTTCAGTTAAAACTATCTACATATATCTAAGTTAATAAAACTATAATAATCGTGAATATGAGTTTGATAAACTTTACTACCGCTAAGTAGTTATATATAACCCTATTTGTTTTTGGAACGAAGTTCCTTACGGCAGGCTTGGAGGAGATAGGGATTTTGCTGCGCGACCGAACTGAAAAAAATGTGATAGTAAAACCGTAAGAAAAAGTCCGTGGAAAAAAGGCCGTGGAAAAAAGTCCGTGGAATAAAACCGTTAAATGAGACGTGCGCAGGCGCGACAGCCGTATACACAAGCGAGTTCTTTCTTTTTTTGCAAATTCTGTCGATTCTACATTAGCCGAAGGAACTTCGTTCCTACCTGGTGTCCCGCGACACCACATTTAATTTTTTACATAAAACATGTTGGAATATATGGTGACGTATTAAGAATATAATTGTCGCTAGTTAATATTCTCCCCGGGGTGCCGGACCGAACCGGACGGAACACTCAAAATTTAACCCTAATACAACACGCCTGGTCAGCAAGGCATGGTAGAACAACAAAACTCTACCAAAGTTTTTTAAAAGGTCTACATCTAAAAAATCTTAAACATTAAACCCCGAAAAGGTGTTGAAATAAAATCATAAAATATTCTTTGCAAACTGCCTCGAAGCTGACGCTGCCTCAGCTAAATAAGTTCGCCAAAAAATAGTAATGCCGGTGCAGTTCTAACAAACAGACTCTTCAGCTTTATGGTATTAGTATAGATTATGCCGTAGTAGTATTTTAGTAGGGAGGAACTATTAAAATATTCTAAGTTTATAATTTTATAAGAGCTACTAGCTGTCCCGGCAAACGTTGTTTTGCCATACAATTCTGTGTAAAAATCAACAACAAAAAATTTCATCAAAATCGGTCCAGCCAATTGTGAATCTAAACCATCCTCAAGCCCCCTTGAATACACACAACAAATTTCATCAAAATCGGTCCAGCCGTTTAGGAAGAGTTCAATTACAAACACACGTAAAGAAGATTTATTTAAATAAAAATTAAAATCCGAAAGTGGGAAAAATATTTTATATGCTCTAAGACTTTAACAGTCTTGGAAATCTACAATGAGTTATAATTGTAAAGTCCTCGAAGCAATCAGTCTTATGTTTTGCAAAGAACATTCCTTATTAAAACTACATTACGTCATTGTGAAGAGGGCTCGTTGTGTCAATAAAGAGGTCGATAGGAAAGGTTGAAAGTTTATCTGTGTGGGGCTATCAGTCGACAAACTACTGTTGCTTCTTAAATCTAATCCTATCTCATTTTGCATAGTGTGTTGTTGTGGGTCTATACGTATAAACTAATATTATAAAGAGAATACGTTGGAATAACATAGGCTATAATAAGTAAAGATATTGTAATTGACTTCAATTTTCGTGGGTGCGAAGACACGGACAATAGCTTGTAAGAAAGCTGTAAATTTCAGTTTATCTATAAATGTACTTATCAGTATCATTCTCCTGCCCTTGTCTTATTATTATGTGACGACTATATTATGTTAATATTGGTACGGAACCATGTCATTGTATTAGTCCAACTCGGTATATATTCACCTTGAAATCGATATTCAATATTATGTGATTGTGCATATTAACTTGGGTAATCGTAATGCCATGTTAATCTTATATTTATTCATTCAAAACATGCACTAATTGAGTTCTAATCATTGTCATTGATATGTTAATTGTGACGGGTGTCTGTTTCACATTTATTTATAGTAATGATTATAATTTTCATGCCTTAACCGCTATAGGGAATCGCGTGTTCTGAATTGACGATTAGCCCAGTCCAAGCCAGATAATCCATCGAGCATAGATCGATAAAGATTAGATAAAGTATTTGAGGGAATGAAAACTTGTAATTTGACTATAGATTAGGGGTTTCCAAAACTTATTTTGTCTTGCCACTTTGAGAATAAATATTTTAGCGCCCGCATTAATTTACCTACTTAAAAACCACTATAACCCCATTTTTCCTGGGTCTGTTAACGCCCTTTAGGCCTGCAGCGCCCGTAAGGCGGCGTTATTGCACATTTTAGAAAAGGCTGCATTAAATGTCATCTGCGACGATGTCATCTGGTCATGTGGTCATACATGCATGACCGTTGAAACTAATAGGTACTTGGCCCTGTTAAGGACACCACCGAAGACATCAGCATGCCTTTATGGGTGCCCTCTCCCAACGTTTTCACTTATCATCTTCTTAATCGTCTATCATGAATTTTATTTCTCAACTGGCTGTTGCTCGCGAATTTAGAAAATTTCCCGGTTTTTGCAAAATTTATCACTGATGCTTCACTCCTATCAGGCGCAGCATGATGTTATTTAGCCTATAGCCTTCTTCGATAAATGGATTATCCAACACTGAAAAAATTTTTTAAATCGGACCAGCGGTTCCAGAGTTTAGCGCGTTCAACCAAACAAACTCTTCAGCTTTATAATATTTATTTCTCAATTTTAATAATACAGTGCTGATGGCGTCAATCTCCGGTACCAAGTGACCAAGGAAGTCCCAACAGGCACCTGTGCGGTGCTAGTGACCCATATGAAGAGATCACTGTGTGCAAACCTGGCTGCCGCACAGAAGTTCACAAGAGATCACCTTGATAAAGAAGAATGTAAGAAGAGTATAGAAGCTGCCAAGTTCTTTTATTCTTCCGTAAGAGATATTTTTTGTTTTGTTTAAATGAGTAGAGAAACAGATAGATTTTCTATTCCTTGTTTTACGAGCGTGAGGTAGTTTAAACAAGCGACATTCCCTCCATATCGATTCGATTTCGAAATTGCCAACACTTGTAAGATAACTTTAGTCAAGTGGTAGACAAAGTAACATCAGTAAACTGAACGTCTTAGAGTATTTAACCAATAGGAGTAGTAGTAACACACGCACTTTGCTTTGGAAAATATACTGCTGTTTCGAGGCAACGCATAACGTAATTTCATGGATCACTACGCACTCTTCCGTCCAAAATCAAGTCACACGCTAAGGGATGATAGCGTCCATATACAGTATGTGAGCATTGCTCTCGTATCTTTTTCAGCGAGGCTGCGAGGATGCCTTGTAATGTCGGCTCCGGTTATAAATGCTCTAAGAGAACCGATCATTCGCTAAAAATTAACTTCTTGTCTATGATTTCGTAATGAAATGTCTAATTCAAGACATCAATTCAGGGCCCCGAGTCCGGTAAATGAATTGTGTCACAATGGTCGCTCAGTGGCACATTATAACCTCAAAAAATTAACAATAGACTGCCAAACTTGATGAAATTCGCTACTAAGCAATCAGTTATTGCATTTGCTGATTGCACGGTGACGAATTTTGTCAAGTTTGGTGGTCTATTGTTATTTTTTTGTTACAAATGATACCATTCAATTGAACTTTCACTGAACAGTGAACATTGAATAGCGGACTTGACTACCAGTCCACTGGTCCGCCAATTTCAAATGTACTTAGCTTTTTTGGTTTATTCTAAGGCTATCAAACCAATATGAATAAGAATTTTCATCTGACGTTTGATACGCATATAGAACGTTTTAACTAATATAGGTTTATACCTTCGATAAGCGTTTCATTATGAATAAGACTGTATCTATTTAAATCTGTTACAAATTCAGCGTACCACATGATTTAATTTTTGTTTCTCGCTATGTTAATTTCGACAAAATTAAAGCCATAATTGCATTATATTTTTGCGTACTTTTTAGGGTTCTGTACCCAAAGGGTAAAAACGGGACCCTATTACGGACTTCGCTGTCCGTCCGTCCGTCCGTCTGTCACCAGGCTGTATCTCAAGAACGGTGATAGCTAGACAGTTGAAATTTTTACAGATGATGTATTTCTATTGCCGCTATAACAACAAATACTAAAAATAAAATAAAATAAATATTTAAGGGGGGCTCCCATACAACAAACATGATTTTTTTACCGACTCGCACTTGACCAATTTTTATTTAATATAAATCTCCATTTTCCCAGGGTTTCTTCGTAGCAGTATCACCCGAGTCTATGATGCAGTTAGCAACGCATGCGCATGAGAATGGACACATGTTCCTAATCAACTTGAGCGCACCATTCGTGTCACAGTTCTACAAGGAGCCGCTGGAGAAAATACTACATTATGTTGACATACTGTTTGGAAATGAACTTGTAAGTTTATTACTTCCATTTATTATATCTATTATTACTAGTTTTAGGAAGATATAATTAGTATTAATTCTACGTGTGTACGTTTTTTGCAACATTTTTCACTGCTGCTTCGCTTCTATTGGTCGCAGCGTGATGTTATATAGCCTATAGCCTTCCTCGATAAATGTACTATTGAACATTGAAAGAATTTTTCAAATCGGACCAGTCAGTGGTTCCTGAGATCAGCGCGTTCAAACAAACAAACTCTTCAGCTTTATAATTTTAGTAAAGTTTAAATGTAAAGTTAAAATGTTTATGTATGAGAAATTTTCAAGTCTTTGCTAGCTCAGAGACAGCAGTCAACTGATAGATATCACCTCTTTAAACTTTTAACCAACTTCATAAAAATGAGTTTCTCAATTTGTCTGTATGTTTTTTTAGGATATTTTTTTGGGTGTAATCCATTTACAATAATCCTAATATAATTTATTGCAGGAAGCAGACGCGTTCGCAAAAGCATTCAACATAACAGGAAGTTTACAAGACATCGCTGTTGCAATGTCTAAATTGCCACAAAAAAATGCAACAAAACTGAGAACTGTGGTTATAACCCAAGGTCCCGACCCGGTTATTTTGGTTGAAAATGGTAATGTAACATTAATACCTGTTCCACCTCTAGCTAAAGAACTGATGGTAGATACGAACGGAGCTGGTGATGCATTTACAGGAGGTTTTATTAGTCAATTGATTCTAGGAAATCCTTATAAAACTTGTGTTGAATGTGGTATATACGCTGCAAGACATGTCATACAACATTCTGGCTGTACTTTCAGTGGAGATAGTGATTTTAAACCTAGCACCTAGGTTATAATAATTTATTAATATTATGAACAAAATTATAAAGTTTTTTTTTGTAGAGGGTACCTACACAAAAAAAATGGATTTGAAGCTCTTTAAGACATAAATATGAATTTATCAAATTGACTTAACAATAATAAATAAATATTCATTGACAGTTCACACAGCGTATTCTGGTCTCAAGCTAAGCTTGTGTTATGGGTACCAGAATATGAATATACTACAAATACTACATACTTTTTTTGTAAATCAATACTTTTAATACATAGAAACAACCAGACGCAGTGCAAACACTTATATGATATTTATTAATATCACATAAAAGTTAGTCCCATTTTTTTTTACATAAAACATTTTGGCATTTGATTCCATGCCTCCTGATGGTAAGCGACAATGGAATCTTTGATGGTAAAGCGTACCAACTATGTAGGAAGCCTATTTAGCCCATGCGGGAATCGAAACCACCACCTCGTGATCGACAGTCCGTTACATGTACCACTAGACCATGAGGACCGTCAAAATTGGTCCATTTAAGTGAATAGAGCTTCGACTCCCAATTTTTTTGTCGACCTTACGAAAGAAATCGGAGTTGTAACCCCTAACAATGAAGAATCAATACTGGTAGGTATATTTTATACATAAATACTAAATGAAATGAAATGATATGATAAATCATTTAATCAAGTAGACACAATTTTTCAGAAAAAATATGTGCCTATGACATTTTCAATTTTTTTTTTTATGCTGCATAATAGGTATTTGGAAATAAATTTGTAAATATAATTCAGGATTACCTTTTGGTATTGCTTTTAATTTTAGTATTAAAAAAAACACAATAATTCTGTAAAAAAGTGCCGTTGGCAAATTCATTTTGAATATAGAAGTTGTGACATTTTTTTTTTTAAATTATGCTTCTAGTTGTGGTAGATTATTGCAGCTATTATATAAATAATTAAAATATGTATTATTTTATTAATATGCTCTTCCCTCATTAAAAAATGGTGCTCTTCCATACCTTAGGTCGAAATTCTAAAATAAAAAAATAAACTATGAAATATTTTTTCTGTAAAAACCGAATATACCTCTTACTTTTGGAAGATTTAAATGTCCGGTATTTATTAGCTTTAGCTAAATTATAGACTATTTTCATAACAACAATGTATCTACATTGTCTGAAAACTAAATTTTTTAATAAAACGTTTAAACATACAATAGGGGCGTGGTCTATGTCATGAACTCTTTAGCCCCCACCCTTTTTTATGTTAACGATTTTCATGTTGAATAAGTAACACATAAAATGCAGATTAATACTGTTAATATTAGTTTATCCAATATTATCTCGAATGTTGTAGTTTTTTAAGTTTAAGTTAAATATTGACACACAGTTTCTTTATTTCATTACGTTAGTTTGAACTTTCATTATTTATAACTTAGAATGTTATATTCTTTGACTTTAACTACTGAGGTTTTAATTACCTCAATAATCTGTACCTGTAACACAGGTTTAACGCACTAAACCTACTTCAGGCACCAGCTCTCACTCACTACGCGCAATATTAATGTAATGAAATGTATTTATGCTGTGTGAGAGAAATAAATAAATAAAAATAAATTAAATAAATAAATCCATTTACATAAGTGTATATCCAATAGATTATTAGTGATATCATAATAGCGATACAAAACATGCATCTCTTCGGTTTTGAACTAAATTAAAATTGGTTTTTTAACGGTAATAATTAGCAATATTCGATCAGTTAATAAATTGCAACCCTTTTTTATTAAAATTGTTGAATGAACTTTTTTATAAATAAATAAATAAATAAATATTCATGGACATTTCACACAGCGTCCTCTGGTCCCAAGCTAAGCTTATATGCTTGTGTTATGGGTACCAGAATACGGATATAATACATATACTACTTTTCTTTTGTAAATACATACTTATAATACATAGAAACACCCAGACGCAGTACAAACATTTGTATGATAAATATAAACATCACACAAAGTATTGTCCTGACCGGGAATCGAACCCGAGACCTCCTGATCGGCACATGAACCACTAGACCACGAAGCCCGTCGAATTTATACGTCGTTTATACGTTATTTTTGGCTTTATTGGTTGGGAATGATAAAATTGTTAAAAAAAATTATTACAATAACATGTACAGATAAAATACATAATATAATATGCTATATGTAGCTGTTTTACACATATCATTATGTAGGAATAACATTTTTTACCTTTGCCTGCGTCTAAAAAGGCGCGATATTTTTTTATTTTCGCTCCAGTATTCAGAGGCAGAGATAAAAAATAGTTACAAGATTACCTCAGTAATAGTTTATTAAACCTAATATCTTAGATTACTCTAGGGCTAGTATAATTATGTCGCTGGATTTAATATACATGTATTTACTAGCTGTCCTGGCAAACGTTGTTTTGCCATACTAAAAAAAAAGGTTTGAAAAATACATGTTGGCCGATTCTCAGACCTACTGAATGTGCATGTAAAATTTCATAAAAATCGGTCTAGCCGTTTCGGAAGAGTACGGTAACTAATACTGTGACACGTAAATTTTATATTTATGATACATTGATTACTTCCATAATCATAAGTACAAAAACAAACTGACCAAAACAATTAGAATTTTTTTTTTTGTGCAAGCCATATAGAATTTTAATTAGATAGGATACAGCTTTTGCATTATGTATAATTTAGTGTTGCCCAAAAAGTCCTAATTTTCCCCAAAATTATGGCAAAATATTTAACACATATTATAGACTACTTTTAACTTGCAGTGCTGTGATTATTATAAGTAAAGTTAAAAGACAATTGTTAATCAATAACCAAGCAATAAATGTATTTTGCTCAACCAATGTTACCAAGTAAATAGTCATAAGTAAATGCTGCTTTGCATAATATCTCGAATACACCATAGTATTATGAATAGATCTGATGATGATTATATTTTATTCTATATCCAATTATATATTGTTGAAACATAAATGCTCTGCTGAGTTTAATACGCCGGTTCTTGCAGTAGCCTGTCCTGTACCGTGAGTAAAAGAAAAGCAATAATTTAGACCATTGTTTTGTATTATGCCTACATCCTATACGTGTAAATTATTTCTTTTATGAAATACAGCATTTTAAATCATTATTATATTGCAACTTGTAATTTTGTATGTCGCGGTAATTGGATAGTGCGGTAAACCTTGCAATACACGCGTTGTTATCGGGAACGGCATCTATTACTAACACTTGCCAAGCAAAAATCACATCTATTAAGGATGTGTGATGGTACCGCCACTATACTTTTAAAATTGTTACTAGCAGCGCAGGGTTACCTGCTGTGAAAAAGTTTAAAAAATACATTCTATTGCTCAACTTGTAATAAGCAATATTATTTCTTATTGTTTTCTTCTATGCGCTGTTTATTAATTAAAATGTAGTAAAATATATTATGGGTTCAGGCAACCCTTATGATTTAAAAAAGAAAATGTTGGTTATGAATTAATAAAGCATGCTATCTTGATATTTACGCTATTAAAAAAATGTTTCTTGTTCGTGTTTAATATTTGATTTAGCAAGTAAAAACTAATTTTGAATTATTGATTTAATGTGACTCTTGAGTGACTACAAAAAAAAACTATTATTTGTAATTTTTCATTGTCTGATACAATAATTACTATATTTTTTCAGCTAGGCCTAGCTAAGAGCTTCTTATTTTAAAGAATTTGTTCATACAGTACAGGCAGTTGTTAATGTACTTATACATATTTGTAATTAAAATAAACGCCTTTTGTATAATTTTTTTTGTTTCATTTCTTTGTTCACTGCTTTTATTCACAGACATTTCAAACGACGTCTTCTGGTCCCAAATTAGGCCACTGTAATTTTTAGGTACCTACCCAATTACGGATGTAATACATTCAATACTTTTCTTTTTTAAATACACTGTCGGAGATATAAAATATTCAGATTGAGATGAAATGTTTCCTTGCATTACTCAATGTACGGTATGGGCACGAAGTATAGATAGAAGGAGTCCGAACGGTATAGGCTTTTCCATAATATTTCGTGTACACATTAATAAACCCAGATCATAGTTCTATTTTCTGCCACTGGCTGCGCAAGTGTTCAGGGCGTACCGATGCTATTATTATTATTACATGTAAACGCGCTGGCTCGTGAAAGTTGAATTTAATTATTATTATTAAATTAAATATTAATTTAATTAAATATTTTTTTCCATAGGTGTCAATAGCAATAAAATTTCCCGCGTAAGAATTCAAACGAGTACTCCTTGAAAAATGGCGCGCTCTACCGGCAAAAAATCTGTCCCTTAAATTGAGACCATTCGTTCAACATTACGTTCGGACTCCTTCTATCTATACTTCGTGGGTATGGGAATCGAACCGACAATCTCGAGATGAAAGTTTCACTACGAAATAAAACTCTATCAAGGACTAAGTAGGATAGGTAGACCATTCACTATCCGACCGATATTAGTTTAAAGAGTATAATAATATATGGTTTACTCTTTGCCACTGCATTGGCCGACACCCAATCATATCAAAAGGTGGGCGGAGCTTATAGACAGATCCGGGAGCAGTAAACTTTTACTTTTTTTCTCAGCAATAACAAAATGTATTGGATAAGACAGTAACGTACTATAATAATTGTAAAAGTACCCGCCACTGGCCCGTTGGCAAATTTTTTGCAATATTGAGTATGAGCATTGATCTTGTACCTTTTTCAGTGGGTTCACCTTATAATGTCAACTCCTGTTGGATTAATGTTTTATGCCCACGGTGGTCGTGGTGTGGTGTGGCGGCGGTAATTTGTTCTCAATCTGTGGTCTAAATATACCGACTAGATTCAGGAAAGAAGGCTAAACCTAATCTTTTCTGAGTAATGTTCACTTTTGTAACGCAAAATGTTTACAAACACCTAAAATAAGGGAAGGGAATAACAAAAATTAAACAAGTAATGTAATAGCCACCAGAAAATGATATAAAATTATTACCATAGACAAGATAGAGCAAGATCCGATAGTTAATGTCTTCGTGGTTAATGTTATAATGTAATTAGGTATAATGGCAATAAAATGCTTTTGACCAGGATATCAAAATAATTTTTTTAAGTAGGCAACCCCATTGATAGCCATTTTGAAGAGCCTTTTGTTGGTGTTTTGTGAATGTTTTCAATCAAATTTTGTATTATTTCTATGATGTGAAAGTATTTTCAACACAGATTTCATTGTTGATATCAAATATAAAATTAGTGTGCAATTAATTGTTCCGTAACTTCTTTGTTGAGAGGACATTGTGGAAAAATAACCGGAAAGGTTTCGACCGTATTTAAGTTTTGTTAAAAAATATCTCTCAACATAATCACATAATCGGAGTGAATACATATCTTTATCTCTGTGGATATAGTTGATAAGCTCCATTAAATCTGTGAATCGGTCGTTAATATTTACGTCGCGTGTTTTGTTCGCTACGTAAAATTGAGACCGTCACAAGATGGCGGATGTCAAATGCCCGCTCCGCCAAAACCCGCTCGCGGGGCCCGATGTGTCATCGAATTGCGAGGGCTTCGGTGACATGCTGTAAACCGGCAACTCGTACCGCGGCCGTATAACCCGGACGCATACATACGGCGACGTTCCATTTCATAAAATGGAATTTCGCTCAAGGCGCCAAAATGCGATGGGTGTTGACATAAAAGCAATACCGTACCGTTACTCAGGCGGCAGGACGTAATAAATAAAGATGATGTCGGAACCGGACGACGTCGGCAAAGAAGTGTGGAAGCGATGGATTCTAGAAGCCATACACAAGATACGATCGCAGAAACAGAGGCCCAGCGTAGAGAGGATCTGTCATGCAATTCGTCAGCACCACAACTATCATGAAGATGTGGTTTCTGAACGGTTGGAGAGAGCGGTCCG
This sequence comes from Orgyia antiqua, assembly GCA_916999025.1. Lineage (NCBI taxonomy): Eukaryota > Metazoa > Arthropoda > Insecta > Lepidoptera > Erebidae > Orgyia > Orgyia antiqua. Next base: position 19,288,283 of record OU779867.1, read on the forward strand.
TGAGGGTGCCGTCCTCAAAGTGTATAACAAAGGCCAGAGTTCCTACAAGGATCCCGGTGGGCTACAAAATAAACTTCTGAGGATAACACATGATGTGGACTTATCTAGGATTGTTGCTAAAGCAGTGCGTGAGTTGGGTGAACGTGATGGTTCGACACTAAAAACAATTGAAAAACATTTACACACAGCATTTCAAGTGACTGTTGAATCTGAGGTGGATGTACGTGCAGTGTTGCGAGCGGCGGCAAAGCGTGCTGTGGCGAGAGGTCTACTTACTCACCAGGCTGGTGCTTACAAGGCGACTGAGAGACCTCTCACCACATCATCTGACCGAGGCTCAAAGCAGAAAGTCAAGAGCTCACAGGACACCTCTGAGAAGGTAAGTTACTTCAATTCTACCTGTAACATAGCCACAATGTGACAGATGAAGTATGTTATTGTTAGTAAACAACTGATAAAAACAATAACAAAACAAATATGAAGAAACCATTGTTTCTTACATTTACTGTAGTCTGGGTAGTTTCAATGTACTTGAATTGATTTTGTTTTCATTAAGATAACGTTCTCATTATAAAAAGCAGAAATTATTTCCATTTAGCCCTGTCATAAATCAAAATCTTTGTTGTCCCACACACTTTTTAACTCAAACTGCTGCTGCTTATTATTATAATCCTCTAAAATGTATTTCCTCTTAATTTGATATTACAATAATATGCAATATCTTTTCAAAAATCTAAACACCTTGCACTGAATTCCATGTTTCTATATCAAATATAATAATCATAAATCATTAAATGCTACTAATATTATAAATGTGAAAGTTTAAGATGTCTGGATGTTTGTTAATGTTTGTTACCCTTTCATACAAAAACTACTGGATAGATTTTAATGAAACTACAATGTAGCTTGTACATCACAGTAACACAATAATTTATAAAGATATTTTGTAAATTGTCTAAAATGGGTGGTACATGTCAAGTAACTATTTAAGGAATTCTGCGGCGGAAGACGCAGGCAAAAGCTAGTTTAATAATACTTTAATAGATCTTTACAAGCAAGTCTGTTACTATTTTAAGGTACTTGACCTTAGATTTGAACATATGGTAATGTATAGAAAACTATTTGTTGTAGTTACATGTTATTATTCTATGTGACCCCTGTTTACCATTACAAAAGAATTGAACTACTTTTGTGTTATCTATGTTTCTCTTAATAGAGTTGTTTTCTTCATAATTTTGTTGCTCAACCATACTTTGAATATAGAGCTAATGCTTAGTTTTGTTTCTTACTATCAGTGTAAATGATGTGCGAGCCCAAGGATGTTTGAATCGTAGCAGATGGCACTCTATAGTCTCTGTCTACCCCCATAGGAAAAAGGCGTAATGTTATGACGATGATTATTTTAATGATGTTCTAGAGGATTCAAGTTTTCACAAAAGATATATTTCTGTTGCTGCTATGCTATATAGCATAATAGCAACAAATATTAATAAACTGGAATACAATCAATATCTTATTGATATGTTTCTGATGATGTGATTATTATGGTATGATGTTATGATCAAAACCCATTGCACAAGTCCAACTCATAGTTAGCTAACTTTTAATTCAAAATCTTTAAATATATAGCTGTACTAGCAGGTGCAAACTGTATAGAAACAATGTTGGCTAATTACTATTAATAGGCCTCAATTTGATAAGGATAGATTCATTTCAATAGCTAAAAGAACTACTGAAATTGTATGCTACTCCAAATTATTTATTCCTGACTCACATTTTCATTCAAGGAAAACTATGAGTCAGCGATATAGACTGAAATAATTGCATAATAATTAATCAAGGTTTTTATTTTTTTATCATCTGGAAGTAGTAGTTTCTATTATTATTATTATTTACTTCCATATTTTATTGTTTAGGAATGTGTGAAAATAGCCTTCTGTTAGCAGATAGAATTTACCAAGATTATAAACTTTAATGTTAAGCTGCTCTCTCAGATAGACATCTAGGATATTAGTGTAATATTACACTATTATTCAGGATATCTAATTGAGATGTTTAATAGAAAAGTTTTCAAGTTTCACATAATCTTTTACGTAAAGATTATGTGAAACTTAAAAACTTGTCTATTTAAAAAATTGTAAAAATCAAAATCACTTAAATAACATGTCTACTTATAACTTACTAATCACCTACACAATGTCAGATTAAATAAATATTGAATATAATACTGATTGAAAATTATACAAGAATAAATGAAACAAAAAATAGAATCAAATTATGGTAAAAATAAAAACTAAAATCAAATAAAAAGAAAATCAAAATAAAATAAAAAGTATTACTTCATATTGATACAACAATGATCAGTCTCGGGAGGTAGTTAAAGCTTAATTAGCTAGTATTATCTTAACGTTTCTTTTATATTCAGATATGAGAAAGCAAAGTCCAATTTTTATTAAAAAAATAATTGGAATATGACCACTTTTTTGTTTTTTCTCTTTGTGTGGCTAGGCTCAAGGCCAGATTGGCCTTGAGCCTAGCCATGACCCAGTTAGGGTTGGTTCATTACTTGACTGACTTTTTTACTACTGTGTTAGCTATTCTCTGTGGACACACTCACAATGTTAATGACACTTAAAATCTATGTATAACTATAAAATGATTGTGTAAGATAATAAATATTATAGTACAATGTGCCATTAAAATGTTTGTGTCATATGTAATAACAAACATCAAAATTATGCTCAATAGACATAACAATTGTTATGCAAATGTTTTTATTTAGATTTAATACATTTTATGACAGGTCATTTGGTTTGTGTAAACAAAAAATTGTATTTATTAGTTCTGGAAATGCAATAAATGCAAAATACCTTATAATTCTTATCATAAATGTTTATGTCACTCTGTCTGTCCCGCTATCACGTCAATACGACTGAAGCGGTTTAAATAGAATCTCGGCATAATATTTAGGCAATTTTTTTATGTAAAGAAAAGGGCCCTTTTCAGCCCTTTTAATATGAAATGATGGGTATGAAATGTTATCAGGAAGTCACTTATATCTCGATTGTAGTATAATGTTATTCTACAACAAGAATTTAGGTATTTAAAACAATATTAGATTTAAGATCTTTTTTACCTATAAATATACCAGTGTAGGGATGTACAAGTAAAATTGCATACCTACTTTATTGAGACACAGGTAATATTAAAAATAGTTAACATTTAACATAATATGTATGTAGTCTCTGCCTACCACCATAGTAGACCAGAGTGATGATATGATGATGATGACATAACATAATGTGTATATTCCTTTATAGAAACAAAGCCAAGGTACATCTGTGTGTACAGAGTGCCTCGGTACAGAAGCCAGGAATAGGCTGGGTGCTGTAGAGGCTCTAATCAACTGTCATCAGTGCAAGTCTTCAGCACATCCAACATGCCTTAACCTATTGGATAATAATCAAGTACCCGTATTAAAGGTAGGAACTGTTTATTTTTTATGAAAATGGTTTTTTTGTTCTCTTGTATGGTAGTAAAAGCGAACTATTTGGAAGACATTTTGTAAAGATATCTATAAAAATAAATAAAAGGGTTTTGTTTGTAATATCCTACCAACAGTGTTTTTCATTTGTTGGTTGATTTTGACAGAACTATCATCGTTAGATAGCTGTTGTAACAGAATATAACTTAGGCTACTTTTATGTTACAATAAGAAACCCTTTCATACAATATAGATGTTGCCCGTGACTCCTTATGCGAGGAATGTAGAAGATTTTCCCCGTTTTTGCAACATTTTTCACTACTGCTTCGCTCCTATTGGTTGCATTAAAACAAAATAAATAATTTGATGATATATAGCCAGTTCCAATTCGAACCAGTAGTTCCTGAGATTGCGTTCAAACAAACAAACTCTTCAGCATTATTAATTACATATGGACAATAATAAGTTGTTTGTTCCAGCCTGTGCGATGGTCATGTGGATCATGTTCTAGTTGCGATGTATGCACGGATGTTGGCGCCAGTGCGTGGACCGCGCGATGTTCACAGTGCTCTAAACACGCGCATCCAAGATGTGCCTCACCTCCGTGGAGATGTGAACAGTGTCGGACACAACCTAACAATAATAAACGGTATGTACCGATACCTTTATGGTGATGGTAAAAGTCCTCAACACAGCCCGACTATATTTTTTACGAGTTTCTTCCGTATTTACACGGGTCCTAGTTTCATTTTTGCTATTTTCGTCCCTAGTTTAATATTTATTTTATGTTATTGCCTGAACTACCTGTTTGAATGTGGCTCAAAAATGTTAATATTTTCTGAGCTCAAATATTTTTTAATATAGACAAATACATGGAAATGGAACTAGGGCTTTTACCTATTGTGTCTCACTCTAGCTATAAGCATAGAAAACTTTCCTGACTATATTTTCTAATAATTGTTGCAGATCTTCAGTAGCAAGTACGCCTCGTGGAAGGAAACCCCGTACACCGGCGCGGAAAACAGTGGAGTCCGACGATGAGCCTTCTGATGGTAACGCCTCATCACTCGCGTGCCCCGAACAGAGAATGTCGAGGGAAAAGCAGAAGTTCTTCCGATTCTCCGCCTTTAACCTCGTGAAGCGACGCCGGCGTCGCTCGTCCTCCACTGAGTGGGAGGGGTGGGGCGGCGTGCAGGTCACTCGGGTGCAGAGGCTAGAGCTGACACTCGAGCACCGTCCCTCCTCTCCTCGCGACACTGTCTCCACTCCTCGTACCAGTACTCGGTCTACTCCTTCGCCCCTCTCTGCCGCGTCCGTCTCTTCCGATTCTCCCGTGTCGGGCTCCGCGTCATCCAGCGAACCTGAGATGCCAGTGCCATCAGCCGTTTCTACAGTTTTCGAACGACTGGCGGCGGATGAAACCCCCGGAGGTGTTTGGGGTTTTGCAGCCGAAGCCCAGAAACAACGCCATTTGGAACCGGAACCCCCACCTCGGGAACCTCCACCTCGAGAACCTCCTGATCGACATAGAATCGCTCGACGTCGCAGTCGCTGTGGAGAAAGACTCCTAACTACGTTGTTTGATGGCTTATCAGAATTTTATTCCGTCCGCTCAGCCTCTCGATCGCAATCAAGACCACGAGTTACGCAAACAGAGCCCGAGGATCGTACCGTGTTGAAAGAGACTAGAAGTACGTTCCGCCGATATCAAGCCGAATTGCGTCGGGCGAGAAGTCGTACCAGGGAACCTCAGATAGTAGAAACCACGCCGGAACCTGAATATAAAGAACCGGAATACAAAGATCCGGACTATAAAGAACCGATAGTCCGTACGAGAGAGAGAAGTAGATCGCGTCCGCGGATTGTTAATCGATCGGTAAAGACTGAAAAAGTGGAGGTTGAGAGGAGTATCGCGGGTAGTCCGTCGCGTAAAGAGAGGGAGATGGAGTGTGAACCGCGTCTGACCGCGTCGCAGCTGGTCAGAAGTGCGGCGATCGGCAAACACCGGATGTTATCGGAGGACTCGGACAAACTGTACCGTGGCTTAGCTTTGGCGGTTCGGCAAGTCTCGAGGCCGGCCACCAATCAGACGGGTAAGATCGGTTCGTGAGGTGCGGTGAAAGTGTGGTGGATCTGACCGTCTCGCTCGCTCTGATTGTTGGCCGGCTTCGCCCTCGCGTGCTTTCTCTCTCTAACTCTGTTCGGGACGGGTGAGTGAGCCGCTCTCTGATGATCGCTTCTCCATTCGGACACCGAGCGCCGATGACAAATCATTTGTTAGTCGGGTGTCGGCAGTATCCACACATGCACTTTCGCTCGCGCCTCTAGAAGGACTCGAGTACTCGCATCTCTCGATCACTTCTAATGTGAGACGTGCGGGTAATCGACAGCGACATGCTTTATTTTTCCTTGCCATAGTTTCATGTTTTTTGTTTGTACCCTGTCTGTACTATTTAATCATCGCTTTATTTTTTTATGACTTGAAATTGTCGTTGTCTGTGTGTATGTTAAAAATTATCAATGAGTATACAGTGTTTAATGTAGAGCTTATATTCCAGAAGGCACGCGGCTACCGGCGGGTGTAGGCGCCGGTGACGCGGCCCTGTTCCAGGCGGCACGCGCGGCGGGCGGAGCGGAGTCCCCACTGCCCCCCGTGGTGCCCTCCGCCCCCCACTGCACCCCGCAGCCCCCCAGTGCGCTGAACCCCACGCCGCTAAGGTGCCCCTCCGCCATAGAGTTCGGCCAATGGGAGATCGACACTTGGTACTCAAGCCCCTTCCCACAAGAGTATGCCAGGTAACTTTAAAGATTTAAACTATCATAAAATGTTTTATATTGATCTATGTAAAGGTTAGGTTTGTGTTGTCTGTCTGACTGACTTGAACTGAATTTGAATGACCTTATGACGCTAAGCTCTAAAGTCTGATGAAATAAATAGATAATCTAGTACTATTGTAATGTAGTTTAAGTAGAAGACAATTTTAAATTCAAGTTGCTTTAATTATTCTTTACAGATTACCAAAGCTATTCCTGTGCGAGTTCTGTCTAAAATACGCGAAGAGTCGGGCGGTATTGGTGCGGCATTTAGACAAATGTTTGTGGAGACATCCGCCAGCCACAGAAATATATCGTTGCGGCGATATCTCTGTATTTGAAGTGGATGGCAACGCTAACAAAATATACTGTCAGAACTTATGCCTTCTTGCTAAGTTGTTTCTCGACCATAAAACACTCTATTACGACGTCGAACCATTCCTATTCTATGTATTAACGAAGAATGATAACAAGGGTTGTCATTTAGTTGGTTATTTCTCCAAAGAAAAGCACTGCCAGCAAAAGTACAACGTGTCGTGTATTATGACGATGCCACAGTACCAGCGGCAAGGCTACGGGCGGTTTCTCATCCATTTTAGTGAGTGGTGGAATCTTATTACATACACATTATGATACCTTTTTTTAAAATACTTTTTCAATATAAATTTTTCAGGCAATTTTTCATGAATAATAATATTAAACTATTTTTCTATCAGGTTATTTACTATCAAAAGAAGAAGGACAGCCAGGTACTCCAGAAAAACCTCTATCAGACCTAGGTCGTGTATCTTATCACGCCTATTGGAAATCTGTGATTCTCGAATATTTATATGATCACAAAGATAAACCATTCTCTTTTGAAGACATTGCACATACAACTGGAATGCATATGAACGATATTGCCATTACATTTCAGTTACTAGGTTATGTAAGATACATCCCTGACAATGATTCAGGTAAATTGGGTCTATGCATAGATTGGAACAGAGTCGATAATCACATGAAGAAAGTCAGGAGCAAACCACGTCTTGAGATCGATCCAGAGTGTTTAAGGTGGACTCCATTGCTAGCTCCGACTATAAATCCGTTCCGATCACCCGAAGAGGTATCTACTGGTGACCAGGATACTGAGAATGAGGAATTGAAGACAGAAAGTGAAGATACAGCTACTGAAACTGAAACTCCAGTAAAAACAAAGGATGATATTAACACAAAGATTCCAGAGAAAGAAACCATAGACATGCCGGAAGTACCGGTTGAAGTGACGTCATCTGGCAGAAGAAGAACGAGACCACTTAAGTACAGTGAATCCACATATCAGACAACTCCAATACTCAATGAAAGTAGCAGAAAAAGGAAACGAGATAGTAGTAAAGTATCTGAATCTAATCTGGATGACGATAAGAGTATGGATTCTGAGACACCTACAAGACAAAGAAGCAAAAGTATTACAAGAAGATCATCTAGAGTTATTCAAAATGAAATGTTGGAAGATAATAATCCTAAGACTAGAGGCATAAGTCAGGCCAAGAGTGTTGATTATGCCTCTGATAGCCAAGATAGCCAAGAAAGTATTATGGACATAGTAGCAGCTTCACAAGTTAATACTATTAAGGCTAAAACTAAAAGAAAATTGGCTTGGAAAGGCAGACCTAGAAAGAGACCGAGGAAAAGTAGAGCTGTTTCACCGTCAGTTAAGAAAGCAAAACTTGATGACAATCAGGGCGTGGACGAAATTAATGTTAACAATATTGTTGATTCCATGGAAGATGAACAAAAACCTGATGATGATCATACATCACCCAACAATAAACAAAAAATTGAAGAAAATGTAAATAAAACACAAGAAAGGGCTAAAAATTCTGATGCGAGTTCTGAAGACTCTTCAGGAGAAGCTGACGACGAGATGGACGTTGAAGAAAGGGATGAAAGGAAATCAGTGAGTAGGCCTGCTTCACCACGGCTTATTGAAGAAAATAGTACTGATCATCATACTAGTGATATGGAACTTGATAGCATACACATAGAATCGCCAAAATCTGTTGCGGAAAAGGATCAAGTTATAAATGAAACTAGTGATAAAACTGATGACACGGTAACTGAAAGTAGGACAGATGACATTGCAGCAGATAAATCAAAACAAAATACCGAGGAAGTAACAACAGGAGCGGCAACAAGTCCAGCCGAAACGAGTAGCAGTGAAAAAGAATCGTCTGCTAAAACAGTTATGGATGACAAAGAGACTATAATAATATCGGAGTCTGATGATAATAATAGCCAGAGCTGTCCTCTACCATCACCTAAACCTGTTTCAGTTGCACCCGTACGGCAGGATAATGATAACAAACCAAAAGAAGTAGAGGAAAAAGAAAGTCCATCTAAAATTATACCTGTCGTATCTACAGAAAACGCTCACATAGTCTTAGATCCTAAAGTGCAGGAAGAGGTGAACACTGTAAGGCCTGTAGTCGATTTGATTATTCCAAAAACTAATCAAATTGAGACAATAGTTGTAGAAAGTGAGGCTGATAATAGAAATTTATCACAAACCGGTATTTTACCAAAGAAAAATGATACGACTGTAATTGATTTACCAAAACCAAGTCACTTACCTGAAATTGTAAATTCTGAAGTTGCTTCTGAACAAAAGAAATGTGAACCTAGAAAAGAAACAGTCATACAACACCAAAATACTGACGAAATTAGAAGTACGGATAAAAAGTCACCAAATAAAATTGAAAGTATCATTCAAAATTTAGATTCACAAAGAGAAATGACAAGTATGAAAAAGCAAGACCCTGTCAAAGTAGATAGCTTTTCGGATATCGATAATAGAAACAAATTGCCCAACCAAAATGTAGCTAGAGAAATTGATAATCCATTTCGGAATGACGTGATGAATAGGAAGGATGAAATTGTGATAACTAGAAATGTTATAGAGCAGCCTTCACCATTGCAAACTTTTCAAGTACCAGTAGGTAACTCAATGACGATTCAATTAATAAATTCAGCTCAACATTCCTTTCTAAATTTTAGAGCGAATATTAGTAAAGAGTCTCAGTCAATTCAAACTGAGAAAGTAACGAAAACTAGTGAACATAATCGTATACCTGGCAATTCCTTAGATTCCACTCCAGTGATTAGCAAAAGTACTACAAAATTAGAAGTTCCTCATCCAATATCGTCACCGGTGATAAACCCAGTCATACCTAAAATTCCAAATGTGGCTGACGTAAATTTTTTACCAAGATGCCAAAGCGCTAATGCTGTGATCAATATGGGTTTAGAAAGATCAGATTTGGAAACAAGCTTTGCGAATAATAACTCTATGCAAAATTCTTTAAATGCATCAATGAATATCGGGAACAACGCGCAAGATAAAAATGATTTAAATAAGCCGAGGGAAAAGAGTAAACTACGTGACGTTAGAGTAAACTCTGCACACAGTAAACTTGAGAAAACTGACAAGAAAACTAAGAATGATACTCCAAGGAGTACTCCTGAACCAAAAATGTTTTTTCCAGAACAGAATACTAACACAAGAAAGCCCGAAACGTCTGTTCCAATAAACGTGATCAACTCCGTACCAGTAACTAGTAAAATTGAAACAAAAACTAATGAAGCGCCCAAAAAGCAAGATTTTTTTAAGAAAGAGAAATCTAACGTCAAATGCGACTCTAAAAATGCTTCAGTCAAACATGACAAAAGTTGTACTGCACAGCTCAATCTAAAAGCGGATCAAAATGATTTGAACAAAATGCTCCCGAAATTCAAGTATGACAATGATTTAGTGCCCAAAGCTGATTACGCAATGAATCAGATTCCCAACTACCACGCGACACATGGCCAATATCAATGGCCGCCTTGGGATCCTACTAGAATACAAGGAACATGGGAACACAATAGAATATTTGATATGAAGAACAGCGTTACAGATAAAAACTATTTAGATAAATTACAATTTAACCTACCTCATTTGGATCAAGTTCAAAAGTCGCCACAAAAACTGCTACCTAAATACGATCAGAAAGATTTCCATAATATAGCTTATGGAGCATTGAGTGGTAGTTTATATACAACAACTGGTTTACCACATTTTAAAGACACTAAGACGCCGACGTCTAAATCTGAATGTTCACAGAAGAATGAATGTAAATCATCGAAGCAGTCTAAGACGACGACTGCTTGTCAGACTCAATGTGAGTCTAAGAAGCAACATTCACAAAGTTCTGCCGAGCAGATGAAACAAATGATGCAAAGACAAGTGAATAAACAACAACAGGAAGTTGTGACTAGTTGTGGTGATTATCGGCGGCAGAGTCCTCAAATAATGACGTCTTCTAGTTGCAAAACTCCATTCAATCAGAATGGACCTTGTGGACAGGAGAAGACAGAGATAGAGAAGAAGTCTCGACAGCACTCAAAGAAGGAAGAGTCTCCAAAAGATACCAATAAAGAAGAGTTATGTGAGGCAGTTAGCCCAGCGTTACAATCTATGGGAGTGTATACTCCTGATTCAACAAGTAATTCAGTTCATTCGGTCCAGTACCCATCTTGCGAGCTGGATGTGAGCCAACTTGGCCTGGAGTCTCCGACAAGCATATCGTCAGACCTGGCGTCTCCGTGCTCTATGATGCATATGCATCCAGCACCAAGTCCTCAGTATTCTTCTATACATATACCGTCCATTATGAGTCAACCAAATCAACCACCAAAACAACAAAAGATTAACAATAGGAATAGGTGAGTAATTTTTTTTTCCTCATATCGCTTCTTGCATTTGTTGCTATAAGATTAACCATTTACAAACAAATTTAATATCCTTTCAAAAAAATAAACTTAAAGCATGTTAAAATGAGAAAGAGATTGATTAAAAGATTGTTCTGTTATTATCTCCTCCTATTTACATTTAGTTTTTTTGTCTGTCTTAAGTTTTGAGTGAGATACAATAATTGCTATCTTATTTCTTGTCCTTTGAACGTCCGACATGGTTTTATACCTACATTTTCTTTTAATCAATTTTGATTGTTGTATTGTTTCATGAGTTATACCATGCTATGTAAATATTTCCAGGAGTAGTGGGGGCGCGTCAGGCGGTGGTGCCGCTGGAGAAGGAGGGAAGGGAGGACAACGAGCCGCGGGGACACCTCCCGCCAGGCGACAGGCCACACCTCCCAATATACAACCACATGGTATGTTCATCAAGTATTTATTTATTGAAATTGTTCTTTGCTATCATCAAATATTCAAGTTTTAAACGTAAGTTGTATAACACCATCGATGTGCCACATAGTCCATTGATGTTGCTCAATATAACAGTCTATTAGTGTACAGTACAATTTATGGCACTTATTAGCTGATGACATTAGTAGGTACTGAATCCGTGTATATCTATTATAAGTATGTATTTACGAATGCGTATATGTAGTTAACATAATACAAGCAAATAAGTTTAGCTTGGAGTTAGAAGAGGGCATTGTTTGAACGGTATTATGTTGTTGAATGCAGGTGGTGGCGGCGTGATGCAGGGCGGCGGTGTGGGTCCTGTGGGCGGCGCGGGGGGCGGTTACCAGGGCGGGTACCTGTCGTTCCAACAGCAGCAACAGTACCACGCGCCCGGGGGGTGGCCGCCCTCAGGGTCACTTGCCAAGCTGCAGCAGATGGCTGAGGCACCACAACATCATCCACCACCACATCAGGTACTGTCAGGCACCAACACGAGTTGGTTTGGTACACACTGTTTTTTTTTGGTCTAGTATACTATCAGGTCAGCGGGGTGCAATGGTGACGCATATATACTCTCTAATGATATCTGAGAGTAAAATAATTGTAGATTTAAAAATTCATAAAACTTAAATTCTTTAAAAAGCCTTGCTCGACAGAACCGAATATTTTACATTTTCAATTATGTCAATGATAATAAAGCCTGGGAGTAAGTTGTTCTGGAGCAATATGTTTTGTAACTTGTTAATGATCAGTTGTGTATATTGTGATCAGTACGGTCAACAGTCGTCGACTCCTCCAGCGACAGCAGCGGGCCACTACCACGCGGCCGCCAAATACTACGCGCCGCCGCACAACCAACTAGACTCGCCCAGAAACACTAGGAATGCAACTAGTATGTATATTGTTTATTTAGAACGAAACCATTTATTCTCCAGAGTTGAATGGTTGAGCGCAGGCTGTCTTTCTGCTTTCAAGGTCAGTGTGGCCAGGCATTTGAGTATTCCACAAAAAGGTTCAGCACAAAACTGTACGCCTTTAAAACCGCCCGCGCTGATTCGTTGGCTTTTTCGTTGCCTTCGATCCTAGCATGGCAGCATGTCTTGGTCCAACATAAAATTACCCTGGTTTTTGCATCCAGGGGATTTAATGTTTGCATGCGGTATATGACCAACTTCGAGATTCAGAAGTCAAGGGCCAAGAGAGCCGCCTGGCTAGATAATGCATAATGCTTGCTTAGTGAATCTAAAATAAAAGGTTTACTAGTAAAATTCTATAATTATTTTTACAGGTAACTTAAGTCCAATGCAGCACATGCAAATGGCACCTTCATCCTGTATGTCACCAAACTTGAACACCCACATCATCAGTCAGTATGGACTGAATGGGTACCGAGTACCACCTCAGCAGCAGTTTAATAACCTTCAAATGATGTCTCCTGCTAATGCTGTGCAGTATCCCAGTCCGGATCCAAGAGCTCAGCAGTCTAACGTATATGCATATGGTTATATTAACCATCCACCGCCTCCATTAGCGATGCAACCGTTGAATTCCACCATGCGTCGGTAGCCCACGCCACGTAAAGGTACTTAGCGAAACTAACTTTATAAATTTGCTATAAAATATTTGACTGTTTATAACAAGGTATTAATTCAATGTTGGGATGAGGGCAGGAGAATGATAAAGTATAGATGGACATGGTCTATAGTTGATACTATGCAGGATATTTGTACTAAAACAAAGTACATCCCACTTCTGATGTATCGATCGTCAGAAGTGGGATGTACTTGTTTTTGTAACTTAAATAGATAGTAATATGATTAACTTGTTTTATATTATATATTATGATTCTCCTGCCCTTATCTCGTTATACGGGGTCGGGGCAACAGGACTACTTGTCATGTCTTTATATCTTCTATTATTATTATATTTTGTTGTAAAAACCAATTGAAGCCAGTTTTTGTTAACTCTGATTCATAATAAGAGATATGTGTATGATTAAAATCGTTTTTTCGAATGTATATTTTTTCCTAATTTCAACAACACTTTGGGAGGAAAAGTCCTGATTACAAAAACTTAATTTAATTGTAATCAGGTAATTAATATACATTTTAATTTGATTTTACTGAACCTTATTCAAAATAATTACCATTATTTATGTAAAAAATCATAGTTAATTTATGTTAATTATAATTATAAAAAATTTATGTTACATACAGTCAAATACAATATTGCAACCAATTACAGTTAAGTGCGCATAGAGAGACATTTTTATTTTTCATCTCTGTCTTACAAAGACAAATCTGTGCCTGTATGAATGAAACAGCAATAATTATTTATAAGCATACTTGTTTTTAATACTGTGTCTTAAAATGATTGGAACAACCATATTTTTACGTATTTTCTTTGTTTCCTAATGTTATAATATGGCGACTTTCGCCAATGGGGATAGACAGAGGCTATAGAACGCCACCTGTTCATTCTACCATGTTTTTGGCTTCACCTTTTCAAAGGTTTTCATAAATTAGAACTTAAAAATTAGAACTTAAAAATAACACAACCGGTTTGAAATACTGATTCTTACTTTACTTTATTTGATTAAACATACAACTTGGACAATTCTGACACATATTCCTCCATTGTTCCCTCCCTAACTTCTCCGGAAGCCCTTCCTTTGGACGCAACGAAGTCTCTAACTGGTTGAGGGAGATTGCCGTTGGATCCCTTCAGCATGAGGAACCAAATCGTTGGATCTTTAGATTTCAGAGCCGACTCATATTCATCCATTTCCTGATAGTCAGGATGACCTCCTCCGTCTTGCTCTTCCTCATCTGCATCTTTCCCAGTTTCGGTATACACTTTCGTGAAAGTGAAGTTCTTCGAATATGTGAAAGCGACACATGCTGCATTGGCTAGTAAGTCCATAGAGCGTGAGTCGCTTATGTGCCTTGCATTTAAAGATCGCGGTGCTCGGACCAATGTTCCAATCATATGCACCCATTCAAAGAAATGAGGATTAGCTGTTGCAGAGAACGCGGATTTGTTGACCAGTCCCAGGTCCACATGATATGGGAAGTAGGAGAACTGTTCGACCAGTTCATCCTCTGAAGTCATCATTCGGTCGATGTCATTTCCGACCTGCTCAACAAAAACCCAGTCCATTACATCAGTGGTCTTATCCATCCCTAAGAGATTCATGAGATACCCGTATGAGATCAATGCGGAGCAGTCTCTAAACCTTGATCCTGTTGTACCTATTCTGAGGCTGGACAATGGATGGTTGGGAAACCGATGAAAGAACATGTCATAGATCGCAACGAGTTGATCATACCCCTTGTCAGCAATCCATCCCCTGTAGATATCTACCACATCTGAAACAACAGGTGCTGAGCTGCAGAGAGCTTTAAGCTGGTTCGAAACTCTCTCAATAATCATTGACCTGTAATCACTTACATTAGCCTTGATTAGTCTATATATGCTTAGCACATATCCTGCCATCCATGGATCATCCTTTTCATCAGCCGTAGTAGTCACAACCTCTTTACTTCCGACTTTCTTTTGGACAGAGACAATACTGAGAGGAGAAATTATCTCATCCTTCTGACCAATAACAAGCTCATAGGACTTCCACTCTTCCTCCAATGTAGCTTTAATAGTGTCCGCGTAAAAATAAAGGAAAGTTTTGCAAACATCTATGTCTACATTGTTGTCAGATATCTGCTTGCGTAAGACGGATCTGGCCGCTGCTAGATTCTCACAGACCACACTTATATTAAAGATCGGTTTAGAACCTGCATGATCTTTGAACCAGTTGGAAGGATACTGAACCTCAGGTATAGTGCTTGGAGCCCTAGGGGTGATCAATTTCTTGGTGGAAACACGATGTAGAGACATGATCAACACTTTTTAATGTTGTTCATGTTCATAAATGACATCAGTATACTTTCACTATGTACTTCTACATACCTACCCAATAGAATGTCACTAATAAATATTCATGGATACTTCACACAACGTCCTCTGGTCCTGAGCTAAGCTTATTGCTTGAGTACAAGAAGTTAAATATACTAATACTATTTTGGTTAATTAGTCTTTTTTTAAATAAATATATAAATATAAATATTCACGGACATTTCACACAACGTCCTCTGGTCCCAAGCTAAGCTTATATGCTTGTGTTATGGGTGCCAGAATACGGATATAATACATAAACTACTTTTCTTTTGTAAATACATACTTATAATACATAGAAACACCCAGACGTAGTACAAAAATTTGTATGACATTTATGGATATCACACAAATGATTTTCCCAAGCGGGAATCGAACCCGCGACCTTGTGAACGCCAGTCCATTACATGAACCACTACGCCACGAAGCCCGTCTTTACATAAAACTTATATTAGTTTGCGTAAATCTATCATTTGACAGTCAAAAGGACACTTAATTCTAAAAAAGCTAATCTTTAGTTCAGTTATGTTTCATTTGAATCCCCGGTTAGTTTCAGAGTATAAATAATACTCACCAAAGGGCTATTGAGTTCGAAATTAATCTGTTATTTCTGATGTTAACATGATTTTTACTAAATTTTATGCTGAATTAGATATAAGAGGTCTGGATGCTAAACATGTATTTTTTTATTGACAAAATTTTAATTTATATGTAGTAATTTCTGTAATAATTTATAAAATATTTGAAAAATAATTCAAATGATTAAAATTTCAAGAACCTTTTTATTGGTTAGGTCCTGTGTGTTCATTCACTTTTCTGGTTGCGCGGGCAACCTTCGGGCTTCGTGTGGGACTCCCGGGCTATTAGCCGGACTACCTAACTAAACACCACGGCATTCCTTAGTTACTCAGGTATTACCATGACCCGACCAGGGGGTAGGTCCTGCGTTCTAAATATTACCTTTATGTTCTAAAAAATAAACAATTTTATGACAGACTTCATATGTTAAACTTCTTCAATTTTCTGTAATAACTAATAAGTGTATATTGTATTAAATATGATTGTTCTAGTTCTAAATTCATCCCTTATAATAACTTTGTTATGTACATACTGATATACAAAACTGCTAAAACAAATTCAAGAAATCATGAGGCAAAATACAAACAATATTATGGTAATATATGAAACTCATTTATGTGAAAGTTACGACCGTTTTCAATAACAAAACTACAATTATGGATAACTTAATTATTAATAAGGTATCATCTATCTCTTCGTGTGGTGACGGATTAAGAATTCAAGTGTCACCGCCCCATCTCCTCCCAAGGGTGCTGTAAAATTCAGCTAAGGGATATTGCACACAGCATTCTCTGTAAGAGACGGGAAAACTCGTAAATAAACCCTGTGGCAATACGCCTGGTCAGCGTGGCACAGTAGACCATAATCCCTCCCAAAGTGATGGAGGCCCGTGCCCAACAGTGGGACGTAAATGGAGAGAGATCTATCGCGTATACCCAACGATAGACGCTGTGAGACATGTTTTAGGGTACCAAAATAATGATCTACAACCAATCTACTTCTTTATTCAGAAACCATTAATGCTGTCAGGTTTTAATAGAAAATGGCATCCATCACCGTAACATTGAAATTTAGAACTAACGTTCAGTTTTCTCTGTTCTTAACTGCAAATTATAAATAGCTTAGCTCTCGCGCCGCGTAGGCGTTAAATTTTAAATATAATAATTAATATTATAATAATATAAAAAAAACCATCCACTTGAATCACGCTTTCTGCCAAAAAAAACCGCCTAAATATCTGTTGCGTAGTTTTAAAGATATTAGTTTACATATACAATATATACAAAAATAACGACTTTGTTTTTTAATTAAGTAAAGAGAACTATTGAAAAAAGCTGTTAGTCTTCACATAATAGAGTTTCAAATCATTTTGTTGGTAAATATTTGTCTCTTGAACAACTTTATTAAAATGAATACTCAGTTGGCATTCCAAATAAAATAGTTTTTGGCAGACCATAGATAATACCGCGGCTATAAAGTTGACCAAAAACCATATGGAGTGTATATATAATATATAAAAAAATATATGTATAAATATGTATAAGTAATTAAGGTTTAGTACAAATAAAAAATTTTGTTTCACATAGTACTAGGTTTTTTGTATATAAAGTTAAATTTTGAATTGGACTCGAAGGCTTTTAGTGTTATTTTAATATTGTTACAATTTGATTTGTCAATCTTACGAAATAAATAGTGACATAAATATAAGCCAGCAATATTTTTTTTCTTGGCCAATCCTTATTTCTTGCAGTTAAGATAATTTATTGAAATTTTTGGTAATTTCAGAACTTTTGTCTTATTTCATCTTAACATTTTTACTTTACATAGTAACGGTTAAAACATGGAATATAGGATAATTTATATCCTATACTATATATATTTTTACAAAAGAATCAATGTGGGAGCGAGACAAACTATATCTATTATAGATTCATATGTAAATTTTTTACCAATATTAAAATAATACCAGTGTGATAGTCTTCAAGTTACGTATGTTTGTCGCAATATTTCACCGACAGGCAGCTATTTTATTTGTATATAATATTATGTATATCAAGATTTTCACCACGCTACCCGGTAAGCTAAATAAAAGTACAAAATTCCTTATAAATGTATTTAAATATGTATAATTATAGTTACATTTGATATGTAGCATAATATTTGTATAGTGCAATATATACTGCCTTTTACCCGACTGTTATTGAAGGGTTGTTATAGGTCGGTATCGGTAAAGATGAATGAATATTTGGAAATATTCTGAGTGTTGCGATAATTTGCACTCACTTATGTGGTTTTATAGTATGTTTTTGATATTTTTTAGTTATTATTAAGCAGATTTTTCTATAAGACATTGGTAACATAAAAAGAGGGCGTGGCCTTTTTTACCTACATAAACTAATGGCAACGCCCCTTTTCATGTTGAAAAAGTGGCGCAGTAGTTTTGGCGTATTAAGTAAAACATTCTGTCTCTATATTTGAACACTTAGTTTATAGACGCGTTAAAGAATTTTAAACGATAATTAAAAATGAGTGGGCTCGCATAATGGTAGATATTAATAATAGGCGTGTTGCATATTAAAATTAAGTTTTTTGTTATTTTTAATTGACACTATGATAGGTTACTTTGAAAGTTTATGTCTAAAACACTGTATATAATATTAGGAAGGCGAATAATGTCGCTTGTACAGTCGCCGTTATGTAATTATAGTTTTTATGTAGGTATTAGTTTGTGTCTTATATGTTCTAAAGTGCCTCTCACATCCCCGTCGTCGTCTGTCCGCTTGATGCCTCATAAAGGACTTTCAACAAATGGCTCGCATTGTATCGAATAAAAAAGACATTAACAATTTTTAAACAACATTAAATGAATGTTGTTAGTGTTGAATTTAAATAATGTGTATTTAAATTCTATATTTTCGCGGATTTAGAAAACGTCGAAAATATTGGCTACAGCTTGTTTTCTGAAAGACAGATCATTCTAGAAACTAATTATATGTTAAATGTCTTGTAGCGTAATTTGTTCGCGGTTAAATTGCTGTAGCAAGTGCGGCTTTGTAACTATAAAAATTAAAAGGTACACGAATTTTGATAATTTAAAAATTGTATATTTTGTTGGATTGTGGTGCAAGCTGTTTGGTTGAAATCGTCCCCAGTTTGTAATATATTGTAAATCGCTATATGACAAAGCTGTATTCATATAAAGCTGATTATAATTAGTATATTTGTATTATAGGGTGTTATTTTGGTCATTGTGATAGACTAACAGATCGAGGTATATTGTAAGTATTTCGTGTCGTGAAGGCCTAAGGACAGATTCTTTTTTTTTATAATAGGTTACGTTATTTTTTTTATCATCGGTAACTTTTTTTTAACGCTTCGCTTGAGGATTATTTTTGTGTTATTATCCCCAGTAATTTATTGCCAAATGTTATTAACACTTACGTTTAGTTATTTTCTAAGTATTGTCAAGTGACGTTTAGTTATGTCCTCTCGCACGTTTAGATAAGTATTGTGTGTTGGCGCGTTTTGTTCGTGTCTCGCGTACATTATGTTATAAGATCTGCTCCTCTAAGGTTATGATGTTATTAATTTGTTACTAATGTGTAGTATATAATATAATAATAAAAATATTGTAAATACAATAGCAGTAGTAGCAGGTGTTATCACACAAAATATAATTTTGTGAAAAATTTTGGTTTTATTTTGTCAAATATCCTATAAGGGCCACGTACCGCTTACAACGAACGCGCATGTATGACCAGATGTACGAGTGTCAATGACGAAATAGGATTATGTTTAAGTCGCAGCAGACGGCGGTTTATAGTCTGCCTATCCCCACGGGAAAAAGGCGTGACGGTATGATGAAGTCCTTTTAAATTTTTCACTGTAGGTTAGGTACCTACTACCGGAGAAACTATTAGTGTGTAAGTGTATAATAAGTGCATGACGGTATGTATATATTTATCGTAAATATGCCAATATTAATAAGTTTTTGAACCAATTTTTTTAAACTGGGTATGTATATGGATTTTTCAAAAATGGAGTATATTCATGTAACATTAAAAAAATAAAACGAGTTATGTTTGCAATATATAATAATATTTTTAAAAATAATAAGCATAATCTAGAAGAAATTACACGTCATCTAAATTATAAATAACAGGTACTTAAGAAAATACATCCAATAGACGTAATTAAATGAATCCTACGCACATATAATTACTTAATTAGTCATTGGCTACTGCATTCATGAGGCAATTTTACACAAACATGAATCCCAAGCGTATCTGTCTGTTCGTGGTAAACTCAAAAACTGCTTTATCGATTTTCAAAGGCATTCATATGATCTGTACTCTATGTATTTGCTAAAAAAATAGATTTTGTATCATCCATCCATCACCTTTTTCCGGCCACTGCTGGACATAAGCCTCCCCCATAAAACGCCACGACGCGCGGTACTGCGCTAACTGCATCCAGCGACCCCCGGCGCATTTGACGATATCGTTAGTCCACCTTGTTGGGGGCCGCCCCACGCTGTGTCGTCCGGTAAGTGGTCGCCACTCGGGAACCTTCCCCAAGGGTCGTCAGGTCGCCGAGCGATGTGGCCTGCCCATTACCACTTCAGCGTGCTAACTTTCAGATTTTAATTTTCAAAGATAATGAGATAAAAATCATATTTAAAAATGATTTTTTGACAGTTTTAACTTCTAAAACACCTTGCTGTGCCCATTTTTTCATTTAAACGCCCCCATTGCCCTATGCAATTAACGCATGTGACTATTCCATTATTATATTTTAATAAAGCTTTTAATGAGTTAAAACAAAATTAACTTATTAGGTAATAACCGGGTCAGTCTATACATATTACTAGTCGCAGGTACATATATTACAAATCTCTTGACTATACTGGCTTTGTGTGGAAGACAACAACCCTGACAAGATGAATGACGGGCTTTGTGGTGACATTTGGATTGGTTCTGGGTGTTTTCGTAGGTAAGTACATAATACATAAATAAATTTTATGCGCATGATATTCTAGTACTCATAGTCATAACACAAGAAATAAGCTTCGCTTGGGACCAGAGGATGTTGTGAGAAATTTCCATGAAATTTAATATTTTATGTTGGGTTGTCTTCCACACAATTACAATGGATTTCTGCCAAGTGTCGCCTAATATAAACAAATTATTATTCGTATTCATCATTGCACAATCCCAAAATTAAAAATCTTATCTAAACAAATCAACTTTACCTATTAATACTCAATTAAAAAGAAAAGCGATTTTCAGTATCAAATTTAAAAATAAATTTGATACTGAAAATCTCTTATATTTTTGATAAGTGTTTAAGTAAATGTTCAACATATTAAAGAAAAAACAAAAGATAAAAAGAAAGAAAAGAATTAAATATTTAAAAGAGGATGAATATCGCATTTAAAGATTCCCTTACATAGATATGAACATTAGTAGGTACACAAGATAAGAAAGGTTTTGATATTTTATTTCATCTATTCTTATTAAATATGTATTACTAAATAATAAAATAACTTAAAAAGAAACTACTAACTACTGTAATAAATATGATAGATATTTACACATAAAATATTTTAATATACTAATTATGACTTAATAAATTGTTAAGTAGGGCAATATATTCGCAAAGCGACCAAGCCCTTTAAATAAAAAAAATTGTTAAGTGTCCTGTTACTAATATTAAACACACCGAAGGTTAGATTGTAAAAAAAAAAATAATGAAAATGTACTATAACCTATATTAATATCATCATTATAAATAAATAATAAAATAATAAATATTCATGGACATTTCACACAACGTCCTCTGGTTTAGGACCAGAGGCTAAGCTAAGCTTATATGCATCAATACATAAACTACTTTTCTTTTGTAAATACATACTTATAATACATAGTAAACACCCAGACGCAGTACAAACATTTGTATGAAAATTAAAAACATCACACAAATGATTGTCCTGACCGGGAATCGAACCCGAGACCTCATGATCGGCAGTCCGTTATATGAACCACTACACCACGAGGCCCGTCAAATCCGCCCCTTATTCCATTATTTGGGGTCGGCGCAACATGTCTTTTTCGTCCATAGTCTTCTGGCAGACGTATTAAATTATGTTAACTCCTGTTTCTTTCATATCCTCATTTACACATTCCATCCAACTTTTCTTAGGTCTTCCTCTAGACTTTTTTCTGTACACATATATTCGTAGAACTCTCCTAGCGATATTACTTTGTTCGTCTTCTTTGTGACCATGCCAGAACCGCTGCTCATTCTTTAATATAAACTATATTAATATATTATTATTTATTAAATTAAATAACTTCAATACCAGTTCAATTACCAATCTGACTCAAGACCACTGGAACACAATTTGATATTTCTTCAAAATCTGTCCAACTGTTTAGAATTTTACAGACAGAGAGACATACAGACAGAATATACACAATGGTGCCAATTCTATGTGCACAACTTAACGTAACTAAAAAATTCAAAATTGATAGTATGAATATCACAATTTGGTAATGTTAACTGATTATTTTTTATTTTAAATACTATGTACAGTACAATCTCACTTATCCGGCACTTCGATAGATCGTCACGTCCAATAATCCGGCACACTCCGCCAAAGCCTCCCTCACCCCTCTATACCTGTGCGCTTTGGTCGTGGTATTTTAAAACTAGTTAATTACATATGTACCTTCATGTTAATTTAATACATTACATACATTTATATTCCCTGTATGACATGCTTTATTTTATTATAATTACCTATGACTTTTTCACTATAATCCAGTAATCCGATCATTCCAATAATCCGGCACCCTCCAGTTTTTAATAGTGCCGGATTAGTGAGATTACACTGTATTACGATTTTAATTATTATTAAATGTGTGCAACAAAATAGCCAATAATAGACATAATGACACTATTGATTTCCATATTTTAGTTAAGTTTAGTTGTACATGTAGAATTTGCAAAATTATCTTTAAGTTAAAAGTATCAACGACCTATTTAAACCTGTACATAGACGGGGACAGGTAAGGGCTCTATAGGCTTGCGGTCCACATGGACCCTATTTCTCATTAGTTTTAAACTGTTCTCAGTCACTTTGGTACATCCTCTTACTAAAAGACCTCCTAATTTTGGACTATGTACTGCTAGAGACCTGAAATAATATACTTTTAGTATCACCTTATTTAATAATAAAAAGGTTTATCACATCTTGCTTCAATAAAGATTAATTTTTCTTTTAATTGACACAGTTAATTATGATAGCAATATGTGACGATTCTCTAACAAAATTTTGTACGTACTATTAAATATTATGCATATTTGTACAAAAACAATATTTAATTTCACTTTTAGTTTCCATATTGTTACAAAGGACAAGGTATTTCTTATAATAGAAATATGCCCGTGACTGTAACAATGAGAAAATAATAATATTAATAAATTCCATATTGTTAAAGGATTTTAATTTAATGGTATTCTAATTAATCAAAAGATACCTAAATTTAAATTATCTTTTTAATATCTGAAAATTGTTCTTGTTCTTGTTTAATGGCTTCTTTAGAAGCGACTTATTGTGAGGTTTAAGTTGCGACTCTGCCAGTATCCTTAGTGTTAGTGTCATAAACCGCTGTAAATATATTATTTTTTAATTTATCTACATATTACCAATAATAAACTTAAAAATACCCACCTAACACCTTTATCAGTTATTTCTGAGCAACCACTGAGGTTTAACATCTTTAATGACATACTGCATTTTGATAAAGCGTACAGACTTTTATCTGTAACTTGTTTATTTCCTTCCAAGTTTAATATTTTCAAATGACGAAACTTTTTTATAAATATCAGTATACAACTCTCTGAGATAGTCATACAGTATGATAGATCCACATCTTCTAGTTGGCTTTGATGCAGTGCTAAAGCTTCTACAGCTCCAGTCGTCAACCATGAACATTTGGACAATTTTAGTGTTCGTAAGTTATTACAATACAATATTACCGGCTGCAAGCATCTAGCTGACAAACTTTTGCAATGACTCAAATTTAAAGTGAGTAAATTGTGATTTCTTAACAACATTGGCATTAAATCATTATCTGTTATTGTTTCACAACGACTTAAATTCAATACTGTTAGGCGACTACAAGATAAAGTGAAAACCTGAAATTAAAATATTTTAGAATTTAATAATTTACCAAAGTAAGCAGCGATCTTAATAACGGTTACTTACCCGAAACATGTGTGGTGAGAATCCTTTATTCATTAATTTTAAAGATTGCAGCTTAGCAAAGTACATATCTATGATTTGCAAACAAGTCTTGGAAACACATCGAAAATTAAAACATTCCTTAATTGTTAAATATGGCATCACTTTACTTACTAATATATCTTCCCAATACAAGTCAAATAACTGTGTGTTTCTCTTCATATTCTTAGTATTTTCTAGAATTTTTACATTTTAGGAAAATAAACAAATATCGTAATTGACCGCTGACAGCTGAGCTGACACTTGAACACATTGTTGACAGAATGACAGTGAAATTACAAGTTTTACCAATACTGCCAACACCACGACATTTTACACTACCTCTACCTTAGAGCATTAATCTAATAGGAGTTGACATTATAAGCTGACTCCTTTTTTTGGCTGTCGGTTAAAATTAAAACGGCGCTGGATGCTGGATGCGCAAGATAGCCTATGGAATGGCTATGTCCAGCAGTGGACGGAGAAATGCTGATGGATAAATGGATGGATAAAAATAAAATAGGTACCAACAATAAAATTATTTTATTTTTGTTTATTAACTCCCAAAGGTGCTGTAAAACATAGTTAAGGGATATTACACACAGATAACATTCTTTGTGAGAAACGGAAAACTCGAAAATAAACCCTGTGCCAACACACCTGGTCAGCGTGGCACAGTAGACCATAATCCCCCCAAAATGGAGGAGACCTGCGCCCAACAGTGGGACGTAAAAGGACTGGAGAGGAACTTGTGAGTGTGTAGTGCAAGTCTCTTAATAATTACAATCTACTGTGGTTATAGGTATTTGGTATGCTAAAAAGTGGATCTAAGAGCGGTATATGCAGAATAAATTCCCTTTTGAATAGACATCATACAACGGAAACTTAATGTTGCCATGCCACCAGCAGACAAAGACATCGTCTTTTGGGAGGCTTGCAGCATCACGAGAACCATTTTCATGTTTGTTGCGTTAAATCTTTCCCATTGACAGTCATACACGGCTTGTTCAAACACGAGAGAAGCATCCATAACGCGTTGTCCTATAAAACAGTCCATTCCAACTTGCATAATAGCAAAAGGCATCTGCAGATATGTGTTTTCTAACTTTCCCAATAATTCTGTCAGTAATCCAAAAATCAAAAGAAAAAATCCCATTGCAATAGCTACTTTAAATACATCTTGTACGTTACGAAATGAAGTTATTGCTATCGAATGGCGTTTGATGAGATTTTGTAGTATATGTTCTACATGTTTGTCAATAGCATTATTGTTATTAAGATCAATAATATCTTCACTTTCCATATTTTTGGCTCTTTTGAGGGCATCGGGCCATATGTTTAGTATCTCATCACTAAGAGCTAGCAACTGTGCTTCAGTGTACCCTGCGATGACGATAAGATAGGCTGTTACACATGCTGGTACATAGGTACCAAAGATGACTCCAGCAGCCATCATAACAAAGGCTATCTCGTAATTAGGTGTCTTAAACATTGGCTCCAGTCCTGTAAATTCAAGCATAAAATAAAAATAGTGCTACACAGTCAAATATTTTCATTTACAATAATCATAGTCATACTTAAGACGATACCAAAATAGCTTCGTGCATTTTTCTATGTACGAAGTTTTCATTGTTTCTTTAGATTGAATGGCTAGAGCTCTAATTTTTAAGTATATGTTTTTTCAATATATGATCTAGGATCGCATCAACTCAGAAACGCGATTGAAAAAAGTTTTCTCGATAGAAAATCTTGGCGAAACAACCTCTCAATTTTTTTATTTTTTTAATTTGTCGGTCTATTATCGCGTATTAACTAATGAAATAACTTTAAAAACATAAGTAACTATTATATATAGAAACACGTAAATCAGAATTAAAATATATTTAGTAGATTTTGAGTAAATAGGAAAAGTATCCCTAATTCTTCATTTTCTGTGCCTACTGGCTGTGTTATTATGTACGTGTCGGCGATGATATACGATAATATTGATGTAGGCCCTTAAGTATTTTTAAAAAGTCAAAAATATAGCGTGTCACAATATAATAATTTGGGATTGTTTATAAATACTTATATTACTTACCGTATATAACTAAATGATTGTCGGGTAGATTTTTTCCTGGATAAAGAATTGGTTTCAAGAGGTACAGAATTCCGTTGGAAATTAGCAGCATCCAGTAGACAAGAGCACGTTTCTTGATAAACCTTAACGTCTTCAACAAGTTGGCTTCGTACCGACTGCCCGTAATTGTCTGCGCATCGCATTCCAAGTAGCCGTCAACAATCTTCCTTACATCTTTACTAAGAAAAATAATAAAATATGTTCCTTACCATTCATGTGGTTGGCTGGTAATTGTATACAATAACATAATTAATACTATCATCGTAAATAGCAAGTTTGAATAATAGGGATTGTTCATAATTTTTGACCTACTGTTTTTATATTCTTTTTAGAAAATATAGACTATTTTAAGCAACTAATTTCAATATTATTGAAATATTCACTATATAGAATTTTCAAAAAATTCTTGAAGATATTACTTTAAATGTTGTGACGTCTCGTTTTACGCAATCTGTGTATAGACTTTTCTTGATAGACTTAATACAGATTGCACTTTAACTTTTAAAATTTGACAAGTTGATATAATAGACCAATTTCAATTCCACTTCAGAGTATTAGATCCCTAAAAACGCCTTAATATTTTAAGTCCTTCATTTCAAGGGCAAATAGAGATCATTTGCTTTTTTGGAAAAATAATCGTTAATATAGCAAATTTTCCGAAAAAAACTAATGGACCATGATGAGAAACTCTATTCCCCGAAATGGTTTTCGAATTAATAGTTTAAAAAAATATGAACAATGCCCATTATACTAATTACAGAACCTATAAATATTATTCGGAAAAACAAAAAGAGTTAATCTCTTTTCGGGCCGGAGCATCTTACTACTGGACTCGGACACACTAATTTGTAGAGAAAGCTTTTGTTTAAAGGTGGGGCGCCTATATAGGTTAAGAATAAGATTAGATACTTACATGTACGCAAACATATTAAGAAGTTTGATAGTTCCAATATTGCTGGAAGTGCCGAGGGACAATACGACCATTCCCGCAACTAAGTCACCAGTCTGTCTGCACCGGACGAATACGAACCAGCACAAGTTGACCAGGTACACAGAGAAGAAGCAAGCACCAGTAGCGTATGTTACCAAGTAATAATATGATGGAATACCTGGCAATCAAGAATTTATTTTAAGACCTTTTTACACAACCTTTGAGATGAAGAAGAAGCCTAAATTGGTCATGGTATTAATAAGCATCAACAACTGAATGACGTAAATACTAACAAATCAAGGATTAAAAAAAAACTAAGTCAAGTAGTTAATTTTAGTTATGTTTCGTCCCAATTAATTAAATAGGCATTAGCGTATTATCTAACTTTGATCTATGGATCAGAAGCGAGTCTTGTGATTTTCTAGTGAGAATAGTCGTGACTAACCAATACCTGCGCCTATTTCTTATTCTTAATTTAGTTTAAGTTAAATAAGTACCTTTAATATTGTAGTATTTTTCCTACATCAATTCTGTTGCTACTCTACTGACATTTATTCTCACAAATTCCCATTAGAAAATTTTCTTACCTTTGTTATAATGGCTCTCAATATTCAGTGTAAGAACTCTGAGAATCGCACCGACATTTTGCAGCATTGTGGGCAGATCGCAGTACTCCAGACCGAATTTGCGAAGTTTTAGCCACATTTTGCAAAAAAAATAATACGAAGATTTCTGTTTCTATGAGATTCGCACCTATTTGTTTAATACCAATAAAGCAGAATGTATAGATAGGCAATATTTTAAACTGTGGCTTTATATACTAATTGCAACTTGTAATTAAACTGTTAAGTGTGATAGGTAACACTATTGATACAACTGACAGTCGTTAAAGATTCCCTAATATATTAATTGCCAGTTTGACAAAGTAATTGTATTTTCAGGCAACGTATTGCGTTTGTTACAAAGAGAAGGAAGTATAATACAGAAGGCAAGGCTTTTCGGTTACCAATATTTTGGGAATGAGTTGAATCCGGTAAGAGAAGATAAGTCCTAGGCGGTTTTTGTATTTTGTATCTACAAGACGTATGAGTTTATAGTACGCGTCACGTAAAAGGAACGCTGGAAGAAAGTGGTAGGGGCGTCTTTGCGCATGGGTACACTCTCACACGAAAGTTATGTGCCTATTATTTTATTTTTGAACTAAACTTTCGCTGGCTAGTCGTTGCTTGGTACCTACATATTTGTTATTCTTAATAGCTATTACATAGAAAACCGATAAATCGCCTATGTGCAGCTTGACCGCCAGCGTTCTTTTTACATGACGCGACCTATACTAAATTCAATTGTTACAATGTGTCCCATAGCACGGGGAAATGTAATTTATTAATTAATCTAATTATGTAATTAATTAATTGTTGTAATTATGTAGTTAAGTGGAAAAATTCCTATTTCAGTTAAAAACTTAAATGCGATATAAGTGCTTTATTATGTTTGCTACAAGATTTTTTATAATGATTATTGATCTGTTAATGTTGAAGTATTTACTTTATTTTATTTTACAGTAGATCTTAGAGTAGTATAAGTAGAATATATTCCTCTTGTTATAGACATCAAACAACAAAAACTCAAAGTTGCAATTCCCCCAGCAGATAACGTCATAGTCTTTTGTGAATTCTGTAACATCATGAGAACCATTTTCATGTTAGTTTTATCAAAATTCTCCCAACCACAATTATAAACTGCTTGCTCAAATATATTGCTAGCATCAATAACACGTTGTCCTATAAAACAATCCATTGCCACCTGTATTAAAGCAAAAGGCATTTGCAAATATGTGTTTTCTAGCTTTCCTAAAAGCTCAGCTATGAGCCCAATTATCAAAAGTATGAAACCCATTACTATAGCTCCTCTAAATGCGTCTTCAACTTTTTGAAATGTTGTTATTATAAATGCATGTCTTGCAATTAAATCTTTAAGTTGTTTTCTGACGCTTTTGTTAAGCAGCATATTGTTATGAGCTTCTAAGTGATCAAATTCTTGTAGTTTTCTTGCTTCTTGCACTTGTTTTAGAGCGTCTGGCCATATGTGTAATAATTCTGCACTTAAAGCCAGCATCTGTGATTCCGCATAACCAGCTATAACTATAAAATACGCGGATACGTTGGATGGTACGTAGCATATGAAGAAAACACAAGCAGTCATCATGATCCACGCGATCTCGTAGTTAGGTGACTCTAACATTGGATCCAGACCTGCGATGCAATATAATATTACAATCTGTTAAGGGAGAATTTCAATGACAATTTAGCATAGTATGGGATGTCTCACAAATACTTTGCGCAGATTTCAATGATGCAATTTTCTGATGCTTAATTAATTATGTAGACCATTTTCAATTTTATAATTAAACTAGCTGGCCCGGCAAACGTTGTTTTGCCATACAAACAAATAATTTGCAATAAAATAATATTGCGACTATAAATTGCAATGTAAGCTATCCTATCTTTCAAGTTGGGTCAAATTGCACACTGTGTGGAAACCAAATTTAAAATCGGTTCAGTAGTTTAGGAATCCATCGCGGACAAACATCGTGACATATAAAGTTCGTATATATAAAAATCATTAAACGTCTATTAGTTTTGACTTCTATCTTGGATATCGTAAAGACCTAAAATATTTTTACCATAAATAATTAGAAGATCTTCTGGGAGGCGTCTTCCCGGAGTGAGGATAGGTAACAAAATATATAGAATTCCGTTTCCCATAAGCACTATCCAATTGATGATAGCACGTTTCTTGACTTTTCTCAATGATGCTAACAGGTTGTTGTGGAACCGACTTCCTGGTATAGTGTGCGAGTCATAATTAAGGTATTCGTCAGCAATTTTCTTTAACTTGTCCCTAGAATTATGAGATAAATATTCATCGAAATACCTAATAAATTGCAAGTTTAAAGTTATATCTACGCATCATGTCAATTCTCCCAAATTTTTCTGGCACTTATCCAACAATTACACTTACACTTACAGATGAAGGCACATGTACGCAAGCTTAAAGTTTCCAATTTCACTGCTAACACCCAATGAAAAGACTATCATGGCTGAGAGCAGGTCGCCTGTGACGGTGCAGCGACAGAACACGAACCATAGCACAGAGAACAGATACACATACAGGTTGCATGCACCAGTCACTAACGTGATCAGATAATAGTAGACTGGTATACCTGAACAAAAATATCTTGGTGTTATTTTTGTACAACTTTTTCTGTCTTCTTACGTTAAATCACATTGTAAAGCATCTACTCCTGGGAAAAAATATCTGTGGAAATAAAAAGCGGAGCTAAAGTTTAAGTATTTATAGTTTAATTGAAATTATAAATTATTAGGTACAAAAGCAATGAGGCGCGAGCACAGAAGAAAAAAGTGTGTAACTAGTCAACGCGCTCGACGTAACTAGATGGCGCTACTTTGCTTGTGTTCAGTATATTTACTACATCCTCCCTTGAACATAAGCCCATTTTTCTAGAGAAGTAGTCGAGCTTGACCTGTGGAGTCGCTTTGGTGAGAACATCGGCGACCATCTCTCCAGTGTTGACATATTGCACATCAATCTCCCTTTTACATATATTCTGCCTCACAAAATGGTGCCGGACATCTATGTGTTTGGTTCTGGAATTATAAACATCGTTTCCTGAAAGTTTAATACAGCTTTGATTATCACAATAAATACGTATAGTATGATGCTTGAGATGTGGCCAAAACTGTTCTTGCAGTTGTTTTAGCCATAGTGCTTCTTGGGTGCATGCCGATAAAGACATGTATTCGGCCTCTGTGGTTGATAGAGCAACAGTAGGTTGTCGCTTTGAGCTCCAAGATATAGATCCTCCCTGAAATATAAAAGTATATCCTGTGCAGGATCTTCTGTCATCTTCAGAGTTAGCCCAATCAGCGTCACAATAAGCATGAACTATTTCTTCTTCTACACATTGTTTGTAAGATAAACTGTAGTTTACGGTACCTTTTAGATATCTCAATACTCGTTTCAAAGTTACCCAATGTTTCATTTCTGGTTTATTGTTATATTTACTTAGGTAATTAACTACATAGCTGATATCTGGTCTCGTCCCTTGAGATAAATATAACAGACATCCAATTATTTCTTGATAAGGAATATTTCTTAGTATTGCATTTTCTTCACCAGATGAATGTAACTTTGTAAGCGGATCTATTGGTGTCTTGACAGGTTTACAGTCTGACATACTATATTTCTGTAGTACTTCCTGTATGTATTTCTTTTGATTAATATACATGATACCATTTTTCCTGTCTCTCGTCACGTGAAGTCCAATACAGTAATTTAATTCTCCCATGTCTTTCATGCAGAACTTCTCACATAATTTTTGTTTTACATGGTTTTTTGTAGATTTACAGTTTGTGAATAAAATTATATCATCGACATAAATTGCTACAAATAAAATATCTTTCTCACTGGATATTTTATAATAAATACATGGGTCAATACTTGATCGATTTAGACCTATTTCTCTGAGTGTAGCATCTAGCTTTTTATTCCAATTACGACTGGCTTGTTTCAGTCCGTATAACGATTTTTTTAATAGGCAGACATCTGTGACATTGCCATTTTCATACATAGGCGGCTGTACCATAAATAACTCTTCTTCGACGTCGCCTTGTAAGAATGCTGAAATGGCGTCCATTTGATCTATGTCCATGTCATATTTCGTAGCCAGTGCCAGTAGGTAACGGAGCGAGGTATACCTTATAACAGGTGAGTAAACTTCATCATAGTCAATACCTTTTTTCTGAGCACATCCTTTTACAACTAATCGTGCCTTGTACTTAGCTATGGTTCCATTCTCATCTTTCTTAGTCTTGTACACCCATTTACATGGTATTGCCTTCACACTAGGTGGCAGTTTGGTTAATATCCAAGTTTTATTTTCAATTAAAGACTTATATTCTTCATCCATGGCTTGTAACCATTGCTGTGAATTTGTGCATGATAAAGCTTCATCTAAACTCATCGGATCACTGCATATAGCCAGATTTGCATAACATAGATTGTCACCAGGTTCATTGATCATTTTGCTTCTTTGTACACGCTTCTGATTTCGTGTTCTGAGTGTGACATTAGAAAAATTTTGTTCAAATGAACTGTCATTGGCTGTCTCTCCACTGCTAGGTATATAAGTCGAGTCATTTGCATCTAAAAAACTATCTCCTGAAGTAGAATTTTCAGAGTCTTGGATAAGTGTCTGATCATATGTATTATTTTCTAAACTAGATTCATCCGGAGTTGGTACTTCTAACTCAGTACCCTGTGTACTTACTCCCAACGTTAATGAAATTGGTTCTATGTTCCGTTTTGTCATAGTAGGTGTTGGTTTTAACGTCTCCTGACTTTCTTCTATGAATACAACATCTCTACTCTTCACAATAATTCTTTTTTTTATGTCTAATAATCTGTAGCCTTTTGTATTGTGACAATAGCCAACAAACCTCATTTCAGTAGATTTTGAGTCCCATTTTTGTCTCTGTTGCTTCGGTACATGAACCATGGCTTTACATCCAAATATTTTCATGTGGCAAATATTAGGTTTTTTTCCTGACCACTTTTCCTCTGGTGTCATGTCATTAAGAACTCGAGATGGAGATCTATTTATGATGTAGGCTGCTGTTGACACAGCCTCAGCCCAATAGGTTTTTTGCAATTTTGCATCACTGAGCATGCATTTGGCGCGTTCTACAAGAGATCGGTTCTTTCTCTCACTCAAACCGTTCTGTTCAGGTGTGTACGGCGTCGTGGTTTGATGCTTGATGCCAGATTCTGAAAGATACTTCAAAAAAACTTTATTACAGTATTCAGTGCCGTTATCTGTACGGATAATTTTTATCTTCTGATTCAACTCATTTTCGACTTCACATTTGAAACTATGAAAAACTGAAGTTATATTTGATTTGTCCTTTAAAAAGTATACAAACACTTTTCTAGAGAGATCGTCAATAAAAGTTATAAAATATTTTGCCCCTCCCATTGATAAACATTCCATAGGACCACAGAGGTCAGAGTGAATGACCTCAAGAAGTGATGTTGCTCTTGATCCTTCATTTTTAAATGGTAGTCTAGTTTGTTTGCCTTGTATACAGGGAATACATGATTTACTATCATTTTGCGTAATTTTCACCCCTTCGGTACAAGTTTCTAACTTTTTTACATCAACATAATTCAGGTGTCCCATTCTGCGGTGCCATACATCTAAACTCTCAATGCTTTCAGTGGCAGTAAGATATGCACCCCCACCAACAGTATTCAGCTTATACATGTTGTTGATTAGTCTTGCCGTTGCTACTAACTTTTTTTCTTTATTGTAAATATTACAGCCACAACTATGGAAATTTATTTGACATCCATTTTTTACTAACTGGCTAACCGACAACAAGTTAGTACTCAGTTCTGGTATAAACAAAATGTCTCTTACCTGGACTTTGCTTACTTTATCATCACTACAGCAGAGATTGAGATCTAAATTTCCCATCATCTGTACGGTAACTGAAGAATTATTGGCCACCTTTATACTTTGTATCGAAGGTGTCTTTGTATCATATAACCAATCAGATCTTCTCGTCATATGCATGGATGCACCAGAATCCACATACCAATCACAATTGTCCATTACTGTGCAGGCTGAAAAAACTGCAGCATAATTTTTATTAGTAGGATTATTAGAATTTTCCTTTTTATTGGCAAAACAGTTCTTACTCAGATGCCCAAGTTTATTACAATTGTAGCAACGGGGACCACGGGGTTTATTCTGATAATTATGGGAACTATAATTTTTCTTTTGTGGGTATCTATGCTTTGTGTACAATACAGTAGTATCAGATTCCTTTTTTACTTCTTGTAACAACTTAGTCTTAATAGAATCTGCACTTATTACAACACCGGAGCTTTCTATTCCCATTATCATTGGTTTGTACTGGTCTGGCAAACCAGCTAACATCAAAGTTCCCAACCATTCATCATCAATTTTGAAACTTATATTTCTCAGTTTATGAGCAGTAGTTACTAGTTTATTTACATAATCCTCAATATCGGTACAACTATCTAGGTTTGTATTAATGAGATCACGTAATAAAGATACTTTCCTGCTCAATCCGGAGTCTTCGAACGCAGACTTAAGTTTGCCCCACACATCGCGTGCACTCAGGGCCTGTTCTATGTGGTGGTAATTATTTGGGTCAACCAGGAGAATAATTTTACTTTTGGCCTTTACATCCTTGGTAAAATCAACGGTTTCCTTGTTATCAGGATCCACACACGACCACAAATCTTCGTGCTC
Organism: Orgyia antiqua; assembly: GCA_916999025.1. Lineage (NCBI taxonomy): Eukaryota > Metazoa > Arthropoda > Insecta > Lepidoptera > Erebidae > Orgyia > Orgyia antiqua. The sequence continues at coordinate 19,323,031 of OU779867.1, forward strand.
TAAGTAGGCTTTTACAGCGAATTTCCATGTATTGTAATTGTCCCTTCCGGTCAGTTTTTCAATATGCACGGTGTTTATCGACATTGCTTCGGAAACTGATAGGTTTTAAATGTAAAATACGCTGAAAAAGAAATAACCGGCAACCTAACCTCAATTTTTTACACGCGGTACTTTACGGAACTAAACTTTTAACTTTTAACTTTTACGAAAAACTAATACTTTTTCCAATTATGAGATAAGCCCATAACCTGTGGAAATAAAAAGCGGAGCTAAAGTTTAAGTATTTATAGTTTAATTGAAATTATAAATTATTAGGTACAAAAGCAATGAGGCGCGAGCACAGAAGAAAAAAGTGTGTAACTAGTCAACGCGCTCGACGTAACTAGATGGCGCTACTTTGCTTGTGTTCAGTATATTTACTACAATATCATAATGCTCATGCATAGCATTATATGCTCAGACTGAAAATAGCCTTTTTTTAAATAGATTTTGAAAATAGCCCGCCATTCATACAAGCCCTGGCGATACAGTGCGCAGCACGAGACTGATTCCACGAGCCTACCCAGTCAAGCTAGCTCATTTCATGCGTTATATACTAACGTAACGTAATATACGTCACCAATTAATTTTTTCACCCTCACGGTACTCTAAGAGTAAGTTAAGGGATACTTTTCGGATAATTCCATGCGAGATAGAAATCTTGAAACTATACTTTATACTAAACCTACAGCGCTGGTCAGCCTAACATAAATACTAAATATTATTATAATATTTTTATACTACTGCTTTTTATTTTTATCCTACAATTTATAAACATTTTCTATTATTTTTTATTTTTACAAAACAGACCCATTCGGGTAGATACTATTTGATGCAACTTGATATTCTCTACTACCTTTTCTATTACTGTCTATATTTACTGACAGTACTCTCAGAAGTACCGACAAGTTTGTTAACATGGTGGGTAGGTCGCAGTACTGCAGACCGAATTTACGAACTTTCTTCCATATTGCACTCATTATGCCTTAAAGTACTTGTGATAGTAATCCATGTAATTGTACAATGTTTTCAAAAGTAAAAAATAAAATAGTGGTCGCTGGTTTTATGTAGCAAACTTTCATAAATTAATTGTTGTTGCATTCATACGTAAAGTACTGCACACAAAATGCGATTGTGTAGTGCGTACAAATGTTTGTTGTAAGTTGTAGCAAATGTATTTACGTAAGTATACTTATTTTATTATTTTTTAATAATAGCATAGGATAATATCCTGCTAAGCATTCTATCTTCTTTCTTGATTTCACCTGACACATTGCTATGGTTTTCCTCTTACCTTCGAGGTCGCCAGCAGTCGGATCGCAGTAAAGAGTCCTTTTCTAAATGGTGCACTCTTGACACTGGTGTTCCTCAGGGTGGGATTCTCTCTCCACTTCTATTTTCTTTATTCATCAATCTTGTTGCTCAACATCTTCAATGTTCGTATCATCTTTATGCTGATGATCTTCAGTTGTATACACGGTGACTTATCTATGGCTGTCGATGCTATGAACCGAGACTTGGCTTCATAAAATCAGTGGTCTCATCAGTATGGGCTACGTATTAATCCATCTAAATGTCAAGCCATCGTGATAGGTAGTTCTCGCTTAATGGCCAGGATGGATGAGTCGTCTCTTCTACTTGTCATGTTTGATGGTGCTGCTATACCATTGACGTCAAGCGTGAAAGATCTCGGGCTACATATTGACGCGGTGTTAGATTGGCGTGCGCAGATCACTAATGTCTGTAGAAAAGTTACTGGGACACTTCGTGCGCTTAATCGGCTTGGGTATTTCCTCCCATCGGAAACGAAGAAAATGTTGGTACAATTTATAGTCTTTCCAATATTCAACTACGGTGATGTGTGCTATTTAGACCTGAATGCAGATCTGCTCAACAAACTTGACCGCCTTCTCAATAATTGCATTCGATTCGTTCATAACCTCCGAAAATATGATCATGTGTCCCATTATCGCCAGCAGCTCAGATGGCTGCCTATCCGTCAGCGTCGTAGCTTACATACACTAACCATGCTGTACTCGATCCTCAACTCCCCAAATACCTCGCATTATTTATCAACCTTTTTCAATTTTCATACTGCTAGTTACAACAGAAATCTTCGCCCCTCAAGAAATCTTCTACTTCTTTGTCCCTCACATTGATCGGGTTTTGTTCATTCCTCTTTTCGAATACAGACTGTCCTTCTCTGGAATGCACTTCCTCTCGAAATCAGGTTGGCAAAAAGTCGGAAAAATTTCAAGAACAAAGTTCATCAATTTTATTTCGATCTATCGGTTGCTGATTCGACACTCTAGGTTTTAAGATACCTTCATCGTAATATAATTTATGTATGTATATATGTATAGATATAAGTATGTTTAAATAAACAGTAAGTAAGTATGTGTAAGTATATTCAATTAGAGTGATTATTTTTATCTTATTTTTAATGAAACACCTGCCATTTATCAATCTCTGCACCACCGAAAGGTCGACTGGAAGAGAATGCTTTAGGCATTAAGCCCGCCTTTGTACCTACTATGTACATTAAGTGTTTAAATAAAATAAAATAAATAAAATAATATTATTAACAAAATTTTTATTTGTGCTCATGGGCGTGAAATTCTGGCATCTCAATGTACTTAGTCTTTCTAAAATTTGTAGCTAGGCGTATCAGGAGCTAACGATTCAACACATTGTACTTTAGAAATTGGAATCATCAATCATATTCAAGCGCAGATTCGGAGAGGTTTATGTCTAACAAAGAACTTCTAACATGATGTATCCAAGCCAAAGCTGATCGAACTTCGTATCTACTCCATTACCTGTGTATTTATTAGAGATTTTCATTATTTCGTGCAACTTCTGCTTTATGTGTATCGGCTGTAACGTGTGTTGACACTGATAGATACATTTGTAGTTTGTAATCCAGCTGTAATCATAGTTTTATTGTGACAAGTTGCTGTTAAAAGAAAAAGGTTTTTTTTTTGTTTAAACACCTCACTCATTAGATTAATGAAATGTTAAGTCACTATTTAAAGTAGAGCTGCTAAGAACTATTTTAAGATGTAATCCGTTTGATTTCTTTCATTAAGTAGAGAAACTACCAAGTATTGTGGGATCTTTATTTTACGTTGTTCAATCTTAGCACTAAGATCATAATGGTGTAGTTGTATCATCATACCAGCTGATATATAGCTGAATTATAAAAAATAATTAAAAATTAATGACAACCATTCATGCGTACTCTCACATTGGTAATACTAATGAGGGATTGGAAATGTCATAAGTCAACATCCCATTGCTGCGCTGAGAGGTGTAGGAGTTTAGTTTAGAGGGAATACGTTCTACGAGAAAACAACATGGTTCCAGCTTATAAACGTCCCACTGTTAGGCACGGGCCTCCTCCACTTTAGGCTTGATTATGGTCTGCTGTACCGCACTGACCAGGCCAATTGGCGCAGGGTTTATTTTTAAGTTCTCCGTCTCCCACAGAGGAAGTCATCGGTATACAATTTGCCTTAAATGGCTTTTACAGTACCCTGGGGAGAAAAAGGGGCGTTGACACTTGTATTCTTAATCCGTCACTACACGGAGAGGTTAATAAAGTATTATAATAATTTTCAGTAGTGTTAGTAACATTGAACTGAAAATACTTTTAAATCTGAATTTACTTTTAAATCTTAGTATCCGCCCCTTAAAACAAAGATTTCTATAAAGCATTTGATTGAATTTTATGCCTTATCCATGTACTCGTAATTCATATATACATTGTCACTGCTAACTCGTTGTATAACACCTTATTTATCTGTCACGTCAACACCTCCCCACACAATACCATTTATTATTTACTAACCTCAATGTTGGGCTGTTAGAGAATACACCTGATGTTTATGTTGCAATGTGTAATTTTGTTGTTTCAATTCTATGAATTATTTATTATCTAGTTGTAGCATACAATCTGTTTACTTTTAAGAAATCTTTTCGTTTGAAACAAAAGGGCCTAAATTAGGCCCTGGGGCACGCAAATATTTAGCGAAATTTTTCACGTTTGATTTCAGTTTCTCTCTTGCACAATGTTTTCTAGGACATGCAATGGCGATTACATTGTGAGTCAGTTCTAGCTATAAAGATATGACGAAAACGTCTCATGTAAGTGTAATTTATTTAATGAGTTTTAATTATATATGACAAATAATTATTTTTAACTATGGTTACATTTTACAATGAAGTGTGGGATAATATAATAAAACACGTCATCACATTAGTATTTTTTATTTGGTCCTAGTAGCTATAGTCGAGTCATCACGAGTGTTTAAAACTTCATCATGTCATAATCTAAACGTGTAGGGGCGTAAAAGTATAGTCTGCACTTCTACAAGCCAGTAAGCGTTCCGCCCCCATACTGTATAGTACTGTTTAGTGCCTATGTAAATAATAAATATTTAGTGTAGTATACACAATAATACACATTGGTTCATTGCCAAGACGCTGTGGGGTTAAGCTTACTCAACAGGTGTGATTTAAAATAAATAAGCAGCATCTGTTACATAACTGTCCTCAACGTTGTATACGCTGAATACACCGACCTATTAACTTGCATCAAGCAGGCAAAACTTAGAGTTAGAATTCCCCCACCCGCAGACAACTTCATTGTTTTCTGCGCCTTCAATAACATGATCTGATACGATTTTCACATTGGATTTATTGAAATTCTCCCATTTACAATCGTATACTGCTTTTTCAAACTTTGTGCTTGCATCAATCACTCGCTGTCCAGTGAAACAGTCTAATCCAATTTGCATCATAGGAAAAGGTACCTCCATATAGGTATATTCTAAACCTTCAAGTAATTCTGCTATAAGACCAACTATTAGTAAAAAGAATTCCAAAGCAATTGCACCACCAAATACGTTTTCAACTTGTTGTAAGATACTTATATTTTGTATATGTACTTTAATTATGTCTTTAAGATGTGTCGCAATATATTCGTTAATGATTTTATCTTTAGTGGCTTGGTAGCTTTCAGTTACACTCAAAGTATTGTTTGGATTGCTTTCATAGAAATGTTTCTCTCCTTTATCCCATAGATGATGCAATTCTTCTGCAAGTGCTAACATTTGTGCTTCAATGTAGCCTATGATAATTATTAGAAAGGCAGTAATGTTAGCAGTAAGATAGCAAATGTTTGTAACTGCCGCGGCATTTAATAGATAAGCTATTTCATAATTTGGAGATTCAAACATTGGTTCTAGGCCTGAAAATATTTGTTTTTATTTAAAGTAGAATTTTGTTAACTAGCAGTATAGTCTTCTGCGTTTGAGAGCGTTTGAAGTAGCTACTTTTGGCAGAAAGTTGATGCATTTTTCCAGTTTTAAAAAAATGTTTACAACCACAGAATATATTTACAACCATATTATGTAGTAAATAGGGAGTGAAATACAATTGGTCTTCCATTAAATGCCGGCTAGGAAGCAGGAAAGGTTTTAAAACGTATAGAAAGCCATCACTGATGATAACTATCCAGAATATCATGGCTCGCTTCTTCACTTCTGTTAGACTTATCAGCAGATTTTTGGCGAATCTGCTTCCTGGAATGACGGAGGCATTATATCATTATAGGCTAATGATTCTCTTACTATTTTTCCTTTGTTTCTAAAAGGAAAATACATAGTATTTTAAATCCATTTGAGATGTTTTCTGTGTGATTCGTAGGGGAGTAAGATTTTTGAAAATTATTTCGTTTCGTCTCTATGGGCCTATACATTCGCATATTATTAATACTTACATGTACAAAAACATAAAAACCAGTTTAACAGTTCCAATTTCGCTTGAAAGTCCAAGGGAGAATATAATGCATAGAATAGATAGAAGAAATGATATAATGACAGCATTCAATAAGTCTTTGTTTTCTTGACACCATATGAACACAAACCAAGCCATAGTAGAGAGCACATACACGTAGAAGTAAGACGAGGCTAGAACTAAAGACACCAGGTAGCTGATCCAAGAGTTTGCTGAAAAAAAAGTATATAATTGATATTATTATAATATTGTCTAACACTTGCGCGACTCATTCGTTCTGATAAAACTACTTTTGTCGGATTTAGACTCATGTATTTGTTTTAAATTTTAGCCCGACGCATTGGAGATTGCTATGACATTCATTAAAAGTAGTTTTATTTATATATTTGATTATAACGTCTCGATTAAAGCACGTATATTTTGATAATATTAATATTTGGAACGTGGATTCAGCCTAACGTGAGTCTCAAATTTAACATCTAAGGGTTTGGGACAGCATGCAAAAACTTTATTTATTTTAAAAATCGGAATTCGTTACTATTCTTAAGGTTTCTTATTATCTAAAGCAATTCTTAAGGATCCGTCTGTCTCTAAAAGGATAATGGTACCAATTCTACGTGCGGATCTAAACTTAAAAAATGAAAATTGATAGTGTTATAGTGTCAATAACACAATTCTGTAAAGTTAACTGAACTTTCTTATTATAAAAACTGTGTTTAGATTGTAATTAATATAAATGTGCACAACAAAATAGCCAATGAATCCAAATATAGGTACCAATAGTTGTTTTAATTAAGTTACTTTTAGTTGTACATGTAGAATTGGCACCATTGCCTAAGAGTTTGCAAAATGTACGAGAATAGGTTGTAAATATTTGAAAATACTCACGCTTCTTATTTCTGCTATCAATGTTCAATGTAAGAACTCTCAACATAACGTCAAGATTCCAGATAATGGTGGGAAGGTCGCAGTGCTGAAGTCCAAACTTCTTTATAGTCGACCACATCATTTATGTTTTCTTTAAGCATAATAAATAAATATTCATGGACATTTCACACAACGTCCTCTGATCTCAAGCTAAGTTTATGTGCTTGTGTTATGGGTACTAGAATACGGATCGAATACATATACTACTTATCTTTTGTAAATACATACTTTCGTGGCAGATGGCGCTCTATAGTCTCTGCCTACCCCCATGGGAAAAAGGCGTGATGTTATGATGATGATGATGATGAAATACATACTTATAATACATAGAATCACCCAGACGCAGTACAAACATTTGTATGACAGAAATATAAAATCGCACAAATGCCCATGAACAGCAGTCCGATAAATTAACCACTGGACAATGAGTCCCGTCAAATAATAAAAACAAGCAAACATTTCAGAAGCTGTTTACATTATTAAAGAAACAACTCGTCTATTAAGACCCTTTCATTAAACGTTAAAGATAAAGAAAGTTCCACATTAAGTACCTACAATTACTAAGTAGCAAACTTTTTGAAGATTAATGCAAGTTTTATTTCTTTATGAAAAAGTTAAAATTAGGACGTATGCATATCTACCAGTACACTCAGTCTCACACCATCGAATACTTTTACCATTCGGAAACGGCTGCAATTATTTTCATGAAATTTTGTGCGGAGGGTATTTTGGGCCTGATGCATTGATATACCCAGTTCTATCAGAGTCTATCTTGAATTAATAATTTATTAATTATCTATTAATGTCCATGAATATTTATTTATTTATTTATTTACCTAAGCCAAAAACCCAAATATCCCCTGGCTAAGCCTTTGCTAAAAACTGATTTTTTCGTCTTAAATAAATATTCATGGACTTACACAACGTCCTCTAGTTTCAAGTTAAGCTTATTTGTTTGTATTATGGGTACCAGAATACAGATATATGTACTACATAATATAATAATTTTCTTTTGTATGTACATACTTAAGCATAGAAAAAACCAAAAAGCAGTAAATATGAAATTGTAAGATAAGGTTTCCGTGTTAGTCTGTTCAAGGCTTTATAAAACCATTACAATACTTTTATTGCATAAAGTCAGAATTTTTAGAGATGGTAATATTTGTTCTAGAACTTTCTTATAATTTAAAGGCAAAAAATATTAAATATTATACTTTTATTTAAATTTTTGTTATTTTCACTAAGTAGAAACTTAAGTAAGAGCGATTTATATTTTGACGTAAAATAAGTTTAAATGTAAATGCAAAGGTATTTTATTGCCATATTGAAACGATATCAAAGAGGGTAATATGAAATTAAATCTAAAAATATAATTAACTAACTGTTGTCCGCAATTTCGTACGCGTGGAATTTATAAACTAAACCATAACAAATTATACAGAAAAGCCACCCTCTTGAACCATTCTATCCATTGAAAAACCGCAGCAAAATACGTTGCGTAGTTTTGAAGATATAAGCTCACAAAGGGACATACATAAAAAAGTGATAGCTTAAAAATAACGACTTTCTTTTATAGAAACACGTGGATCAGAATTAAAATATATTTAGTAGATTTTGAGTAAATAGGAAAAGTATCCCTATTTCTTCATTTTCTGTGCCTACTGGCTGTGTTAAGGGCCTACATCAATATCATCGCCGACACGTACATATTATTTACTCAAAATCTACTAAATATATTTTAATTCTGATCCACGTGTTTCTAAACATAATAGTTACCTATGTTTTTAAAGTTATTTCATTAGTTAATACGCGATAATAGACCGACAAATGAAAAAAATAAAAATTTGAGAGGTTGTTTCGCCAAGATTTTCTATCGAGAAAACTTTTGTCAATCGCGTTTCTGAGTTCATGCGATCCTAGATCAAATATTGAAAAAACATATACTTAAAAATTAGAGCTCTAGCCATTCAATCTAAAGAAACAATGAAAACTTCGTACATAGAAAAATGCACGAAGCTATTTTAGTATCCTCTTAATATGTACGTGTCGGCGATGATATTGATGTAGACCCTTAATACACAACCAATTACAGATTAACACCTCATGTACAATAATGAGGTAACAAAAAAAATATATATTAGAATAATCAATAGCAACAAAATAGAAATCAAACAAATAAATAAATAACACTTACAAAGAACACATTCCATGTACGACAAAATTTAATTTATGTATAATACACACTTAACATTTCCTTTTTAACAATTTGATAATGATCAAAAGAGCACAAAACGTGTTCCATTGTTTTGTGTGTTCATTTCATTGATTGTATTTAACAAGAGCAACCTGGTGTTCTAGTGATTGTGTCATGTTCACTTTGAGCAATTTGCGAGTGATACCGTACTGTGAGTCTAGTCTCGTGGGGTGCATCAGCGTCACAATGTCTCAGTTGATGTTAATTGAGCGTATGATGTAGTGCATCTATAATAAGTATAGTATAGCGAACTGGAATGTTCAGGAATTGTTAATCTTGGTTCAATGCCTATTTCTGATTTGTTTTGGTGAAAATAGGAGACTAAAAATAGTCTCAAAACCCTCTCAATAAAATTCAGAAAGTATGGAAATGTATAACTTCTACAATCTGTGAGGTCATAGTTGTTGCGTCTGAGTGTTTCTATGTATTATATGTATGTATTTACAAAAAAGGTAGTATACGTATTCTATCCGTGTTATGGTACCCATGGCACAAGCATTTAAGCTTAAATTGGGACCAAAGGACGTTGTGTGAAATGTCCGTCAATGTTTATTTATTTTATTTATTTCATTTAAAGACATAGTTTCAGTCAAAGAAAAATATATTTTTACTAGCTGACCCGGCAAACGTTGTTTTGCCATACAAAAAAAAAAAGTTTGAAAAATAGATGTTGTCCGATTCTCAGACCTACTGAATATGCATGTAAAATTTCATAAACATCGGTCAAGCCGTTTCGGAGGAGTACGGTAACTAACACTGTGACACGTGAATTTTATATATTAGATTTAATAGACATTATACATATACAATCATAATATACAATGTAGATACAAATAAAATGTTTATTTTAATCTAATTTGTGTTTAGATTAAATAATATACCTACTTCTACTTAGGTTCTAATTTTCTTCGAAACCTTAATTTATACGTATTTTGAGATAAATTTGGATTAGAGTGACAGAGGTCATTTGAATCGTGTATCAAATTTGTGGATACATGTAATTATTACTACTTGCACATCAAAATATTACACGTTTCAACTGAGAATAGGATTGGCAATGACCTTTAGTTGTCAAAAGTGATTAGAAAAGTACTGTCAGCAACGTAACTTTATTTGCGTATCAATAATGTTTTTTTTTTTCTTTTACCTAAACTCAGTAATTAAAATTAGTTAGTAATAATAGTTATAATATTATTAAAAACGAACTACTATTTTCTTTCAATAATTTCGTTGTTGAATACTATGATATTATGTTGAATTGCCAACCGCCATTTTGTTGTTGTTGGTGTGCCTTGTCGAGTATATGAATTTTATGGCATTTTATTTTAAATTCTGTTACTTAAGTAGTTGTTTCCCGTTAAAATAATTAATTTGTTGTTTATTCTCATTGTTTTTGTTTATTAGTGTTGTAATTTTGAACTTGTCGATATATGTTATTGTTTTTAATTGTATTTGTCTCGCTAATTGCTCGAAAATTAGCAAACGGCAACGACAAAGTGATAGATAAATTATATTAAAAAAATGTATTTTTTTGGTGATCCTACCAAAATTGTTCAAATTGACAACTATAACGTCACAATATGACGCGGGGTCAATCCTATTCTCATTTGAACGGCATAGTAAGTCAAGTATCGATAGCAAGTTACAAAGGAATTTTGTAACAAAATTTAAATATTGTTTTATACTTTAGTTCAACTTAGCATATTTGTGGTTATATGTACGTTAGCAATTTGTTGAAATAGGGTGTGTAAGGTCAGGTAGAACTAGTGGGTGAACAGAGGTGGGGTCAGGTGACCTCTCTGAATACATTAACGTCGGCAAAAATACAATATCTTAGAATTAGGGTGGCGTGGAATAGACATTTACATTAGATTTCCGTGTGGTGACGGATTAAGAATACAATTGTCACCACCCCATCTCCTCGCAAGGGTGCTGTAAAAGTCAGCAAAGGGATATTGCACACATATAACATCCTCTGTGAGACACGGAAAACTTGAGAATAAACCCTGTGCCAACACGCCTGGTCAGCGCGGCATAGTAGACCATAATCCCTCCCAAAGTGGAGGAGGGCCGTGCCCAACAGTGGGACGTAAATGGGCTGGAGAGGAAAGGAATAGACATTTGTTGTTAATTTTAAAATTAATAATATCTACGCTACGCTGCACTGTAATAGGTACTACTTTTAACCGACTTCAAAAGAGGAGGAGGCTCTCAATTCGTCTATATTTTTTTTGATGTTTGTAATCTCATAACATTTAACTATAATAAGAGAATATAGTAAGATAAAATTACAAGGATATTTTGATAACAAGGATATCTATACCCATATTATAAAGCTCAAAAAGTTTGTTTGTTTCAACGCGCCAACCTCAGGAACAGCTGCTCTTAGTTAAAAAAATTCTTTCAGTGTTGGATAGTACATTTATCGAAAAAGGCTTTAGGCTATATAACATCACGCTGCGTCCAATAGGAGCGATGTAAATTTTTTAAATTCCAAGCGTAAGAATTCGTGAGCACAAGCTAGCATATGAATGAAGTACTAAAGCCTTATCAAAATACTCTTTCATTCATTACGCTGGTCAAACATTTATAAATTGAAACGAACGGAATTTCATGTAAGAGCTTAAACTGAACCAGAGACTACGTGCTCAACGAGAGCCGTGGATTACGGGCTGTGGTCCAGCAACATGGAGCCTGTATTTATCACGTAATTATCGAGACATACGTACAAATAAAATTTTTATTTTTATTTACTTTGTATGTTGGATTAAATAACATTTCTACTAAGTTCCAATTCTGATTGTACCTACTCTCTCTCTTCAGTCCATTAACGTTCCACTGTTTGGCACGGGCCTCCTTGACTTTGGGAGGGATTATAATCCACTAAACCACGCTGACCAGGCTTGTCAGGTTTAGTTTTGAGTTTTCCGTCTTTCACAGAAGATGTTATATGTCTACAATATGCTAAACTGTAAACTGGCTTTTACAGCACACTGTGGAGGAAATGGGTTGGTGACGTGTATTCTTAATCCATCATACGGATTGTACAAGTAAACAAAATTAAAATTAAGCACAAAAGTCGATTGCAACAATCCTGTAATTTTAGCTAAGATATAGTTAGTTTTATTTTAGTTAATTTTATATTAGTTTTTGGCATATCAGAATTGGCATTTTGCTGCATTCACCGGCCATGTTTAGAATAGGTATGTAATTATAGAGTGTATTGTAAGACATCTTAAGTGATTATTACAGCATCTAGCATTGAAACTTTATATAAGTTTTTAGTGTTAAAGCAACTCATTGGTTTTATATTCCTTAATATCCAACCCTTTCATGTAAACGCCACGTATCGCGGTCCCGAGACGGCGGACGGCAACCAACAAAATGTGAACTAACAATAATACCTGCCCTAAACACGTATTCAGCGTGATTGTATACACAATACCAAATATATTTCTTTTCAATACCCCTCGCTAACGGATAAACTCATGTTGCGGGCAATTTCTCAAACATAATCAGCCAATATTGAATAGTAAACTATTGTTACATTTATTTTTATTGATTTGTTGCAAAATTTTTCAAGGGGTAGGCAGACCGCTTTACGGGTCTCGTGATGTGGTAATCATTCGTGAGCGAGGTTTTGAGTTTGATTTCTGCGCAGGGAAAATATTAGGATCGCACAAACGTCAGAAAATTTTATATATTCACATAATAGGTAAGCAAATAAAATAGATAAAAACAGACTTTTCTATGTAGAGAATAAAAAAAATGGACATTCCACACAACAACAACATCTAGCTGTTGGCCGCGACTCCGTCCACGTGAAATTAGAAAATTTTTTTTCGCAATAAAAGGTAGCCTATGTCCTTTCTCTGGGTCTAAAGATTGCCTGTGCCAAATTTCATCAAAATCAGTTGAGAGGTTTAAGCGGGAAAGCGTAACAGACAGACAGACAGAGTTACTTTCGCATTTATAATATTAGTAGGGATTATATCGCGACCTCATAAATGGCAGTCCGTTTTACGAACCACTCCACCACAGGGCCTGCCTAAAATAGAGTCTAAATAATATGCAGAGAAATCTAGTAAAATCATTAGAAAATCACGCAATTATTCCCAAATAATTCATCGACAAAGTTACCGTGTTTTTCGGTTTTAAGTAACCGAATGAAATAACCCTTAATGCAAACTCCAGGAGCTCTCATATTAAGGTTTCATTATCGTTCATAAATTGAGTCGGTTTACCCTTTACGTAATGTGTTTAGTGGGATTTGTAAAGTGTCTTGTTTCCTCTTACAGGTAAATTAAATTGGAGATGACCACGCCGCCATATTGAGCGAAGCATCGCTAACATAATAATACTATTTTTGTTTACATTCTATACGTTCTATTTTAGTTCGTCGTTTGGTGGATACCTTTCTATCTTCTTAAGACGGGACGATACCAAATTATGCTCCATACAAAAGTATGGGTATCGTACTTCCGTTTTTTCTTCGCGAAAGTTAAACCGATTTTAATAGTTTTTGCGTTATATTATAGATAAAGAGTATATCTATGCTTCTATCACTTTCCTTTTTTCAAAACATAATAACTAAAAGAAATATGACGATCCGAAAACCCCACTTTTTTCGGTTTTCTTTATATAAAGTTGCAGCGTTTATCACACAAATTTGGTAAAGTTTTACGACAAAAGAAAGTGATAGAAGCATAGATATACTCTTTATCTATAATATAACGCAAAAACTATTAAAATCGGTTTAACTTTCGCGAAAAAAAAACGGAAGTACGAAGCGTCTTTTTTCAAAGAATTCGTAGGTAAAATCCGCTTCATCTATACTTGTCCCTTTCAGCGCGGCGCTCGGAAATAGGGATAGCAATACCTAAGGCAAATACCTAAATGAGGAGTACAGTACCCTCTTAAATATATTTCTTTTATGTTATTTCTTGACGCATAAGCGCCCAATAAAATGGCAATTTAAGCTTTAAATTTGAAATAAACTCTAGTGAAATTTTTGTATCTACATAAACTGTTATTTTTGTATGTTATTCATATTTTATGATGATGATGATGATATTTTATCTATACTAATATTATAAAGCTGTGTTTTTTGTTTGGTCGTTTGCACGCGCTAATCTCAAGAACCGCTGGTCCGATTTGAAAAATTCTTTCAGTGTTGGATAGTACATTTATCGAGGAAGGCTATTTAACGTAATATTATATATCCTATATATATAATATTACGTTGCTACCAATACGAGCGAAGCATCAGTGAAAAATGATGTAAAAAATGAGGAAAATTTTCCAAAATTCACGCGTACTAATTAATAAATGTAGTTAATTTAGTTTACATAGTACAACTTATAAGAGTATAGTGTGGTATATTATAATTAATTTATGTATAAAGGGTTCGTGAGATATCCAAACCATAAACTAATATTTGATAACCCTAGAGATTTCTGTAAATGTGAGAACATTTGAAATGAAATACAATATGAATGAAAAACAAGATAACTTAATTGAATAAATATTACTTAAATTTTAACATAATAATTGTAATTTTAATTATAATTATAATTTATATTCACATTTGCATTTGTTCCAATAAATTTGATGTGTGCATGTTGTGTTGTCCTGTAAATAATTGTTACACTGATTGATGTAATTTTTTTAAGCTAAGGACATAATGTAATCGTATTTGTGTAAACAATTGTTGGATAACCTAAATAAATAAATAATGATAAAATCCCAACTACAAATAGTGATGAACTAAAATTATTTCTAACTATATTGGAAAACGGAACGAATTGAGAATTTAAATGTTATCAAACCATTTTCTTTCACAGATGATCCAGCTCAGGGGTAATCAGACAATAATATCTATGAGAGACGGATATACATAAAATAAATAAATAAAAAAATTGGTCAAGTGCGAGTCGGACTCACGCACGAGGGGTTCCGTACCATTATCTATGCAACATAAGGCAACGTTATTAGTATCGAGCAAGAAACGGTAAAAAAATCATGTTTGTTGTATGGGAGCCCCCCTTAAATATTTATTTTATTTTATTTTTAGTATTTGTTGTTATAGCGGCAATAGAAATATATCATCTGTGAAAATTTCAACTGTCTAGCTATCACCGTTCTTGAGATACAGCCTGGTGACAGACGGACGGACGGACGGACGGACGGACGGACAGCGAAGTCTCAGTAATAGGGTCCCTATTTTAACCTTTTTTTTTTTTTACCCTTTGGGTACGGAACCCTAAAAATGCACTATATTTATTGCATTGTTATCGATGCTTGAAGTGTGTCCAAAATTTCAGACTAATCCGATTACTGGAAGTGGGAACTGGAAAATTAATGAAGTATTAATATCTTATCGGCAAAAATACAATATCTTAGAATTAGGGTGGTGTAGAATAGACATTTACATTAGATTTCCGTGTGGTGACGGATTAAGAATACAAGTGTCACCGCCCCATCTCCTCCCTAGGGTGCTGTAAAAATCAGCTAAGGGATATTGCACACAGATAACATCTTCTGTGAGAGACGGAAAACTCGAAAATAAACCCTGTGCCAAAACGCCTGGTCAGCGCGGCACAGTAGACCATAATCCCTCCCAAAGTGGAGGAGGCCCGTGCCCAACACTGGGACGTAAATGGGCTGGAGTGAGAAGTATTAATAAAAAGCGTATTAATATGAATTCGTATTATTTATCTACGAGGAACTAACTATAACACTAAAGTTACATAGTACAGTAATTAAAAATGGTTGATTGACAATGACACACATTTCATTCATGTCAAAGGTAATTTAAGAAATTCGTTTTCAAAATCATAAACCATGATTTTGAAAACGAATTTCTTAAATTACCTTTGACATGAATGAAATGTGTACATAATTCTAATGAAATTAATTATGTACCTAATTTAATTAATAAATTTTTGTATCTTCGTATTTAATTATCATTATGATTATAGTTACCACGCCGAATGATGATCCCTATGATGTTTCAACTGACAGTTGTATTAGTTATGCGAAACAATTTCGATAAAATACTGTTTTTTAGGCAAATGTCATGTCATTCACCCAGGTCATTCAACATATTACGCAATATTTATTTATTTTGAAAAAAAGACTACGCGCATTGATGGACATAAAACACTAGATAAAAAAGTAACAGCCTTATTATATTTTATTTTACTATACTATGTACAATACGACAATATCATTGACCAACCGTTAATAATAAACGTCACGGATAGCTGCAGTTCAGACTCAGATTTTGAAGATCCGATTGACCCTGTATCAGATTCAGATTGATATAAATAAAGTACAAACTCAAAGCATTTGTTTTATTTTTCCAACAAATTAACGATATTTTGTTTATCGATGTGTCCCTTCTTAGTCGATAACAGCTTGACGACGTAACTTTTGCAGCACGTACCATGTACATTTGCATTGAGTTTTTTTCTATTATTTCCGAACATTACGTAATAATTTCTTAATATTCATTTTTATAATTTACAATTGTACACAATTATGATTTTTTCGACTTTTTAATGGACCTCTAAAGGATTTGATGTGATAGGACGTCAGTACAATGTTAAGCGCTAACGAACTGTCATAGGGATCATCATTCGGCGTGCGGAGTATAACAATTGCAATGTATTCTTAATTCAAATAATGTAATCTTATTCTAATTTGATGTACTAATTCTTTGACTTGTAACTTATGTTATCAATTAATAAATGAAATGAAATGAAATAACATATAATCTCCATTAAATAAAGGTTGGCCGTCATTATCTGAATAAAAAACATTGTGTGCACTCAGACAGAGAGAATCTTGTTCATTCGACGTTGATTGTTCCAGTGCAAATATTGATAGTGGACTATTGTGACCGAGCCCGCTTTGAGACCACTCCGATTGAGTTTTACCCGTATTTTTACGTTAAAACATACTAATATTGCTGAATTGTTGAAATACACATATTAAAATAAAAATTTATGATGCTTCTAAAGTGAAAAATATAAATAAAAGTAATGCAATTAGGGGTTCGATTGGGAGCGGAACGAATTGAGAATGTAAATGTCACTAAACCATTTTCTTTCACAGAAGTTCCAGCTCAGGGGTAAGCAAACAATAATGTCTATGAGAGACGGATATACATAAAATATTAATAAATAAATAAAAAAAGAAAAATCTCGAAAACGGTGCGACCTAGACGAAAACTAACGAAATTTTTACCAGCCTTTAGGAAATCGTAACAAAATTGTTTGTCTCTTTTGGGTTTACTATGTGATTTGGGTTTCGGAATTTCAATTACCAAAGGTTACAAGGTAAAGGTTATCCTACTTCTGATATCGAAGCGTGATGCTGTTTAGAGGTTGTAGGTAGAACAAAACAAAAGTTACATACATAGGATAAATCGCGACATAATGGTACCAATTCTGTGCGCACAACTAACATCATACATCATACTATCATCATCATCCTCCTGCTCCCTATCCTATCCCTGCTGATTATCCCATTGCAGGCGCAACATGTCTTTTTCTTCCACAGTCTTCTATTAGCCGTCATGTCTGTGTCAACTCCTCTTTCTTTCATGTCCTCTTTCACACAGTCCATCCATCTTTTCTTAGGTCTTCCTCTAGATTTTTTTCCTTCCACATTTATACTCAGAACTCTCCTAACGACATTACTTTCCTCTCGTCTCATAACATGCCCATACCAGGACATCCGCTCGTTCTTCAATTTTTCAGTCACTGGCATCACTTTAATCTTAACTAAAAAATGAATTTTGATAGTGTCGATAACACAATTTAGCAATGTTAACTGAACTTTCTTGTTATAAAAACTGTTTAATAGAATAAAGATATTATTTAATATATAGATGTACACAACAAAATAGCCTAATAATCAAAATACAGCAATAGTTGTTTTCATTTTTTAGTTCGGTTTAGTTTTATCGAAAGAACAATGGGCATTATTGTATGGGTTGCGTCCCAACGAAATAATAGAAGTGCTAAATAGGAGAATTCATATGGCTAACAGTCTAAGTGACTATGTTATCGAAAATAATATAAATCGACAGCGAGCTTCTTTTGTACTATCACCGCAGATTACAATCAATTATTGCAATTTCCAATATTAGCAGAAGAAGATTATTTAATTGATTTCATTAGGAACTTATCAAATAAAACTTGCACGGTCTTATTTGAGTGAACACATAAGAAACGGCATATACACAATAGAAATATGCATAGGAGCTATTCCAAACCTTGTGCGATACAATATAAACATTTTAGATGGTATTCTTTTGAAGGGGCGGATAAAATCGGGACACGTATCTGGTAGAATTTATTATTCGTACATTTTGAATAACAACAGAGCAGAAACACCGAGAGAATCAATTGCTCATTATTATTGCTCTTGATTGACTGGGAAGAGAACAGTAGGTACTTGCGCTCACATAATGAGTATCATTTGGTACCTTGGCTGGGCAAGACACCAGCCAAGCATATTGTTACCGGTGACTTTTTTGGATGACATTGTTGTAGATAATGTCCATTATTAAAGGATAGGTACTACTAATATAAATAAATATAAATACTGTGATACGATAAAGAAACTGATTGTTGTATCACAAGTACCTACCAGTGTATAAAGTGCATTGTTTAACTTATTGAGAATTATACAGCCATAATTGTACCATTTTCAACTGTGTGTTTATTAATAACTGTCTAAAATAACGATTACTGACTGTGATTACTGTACAATTATTATGAACGTAATAATTACCTATGTGAGTATGTAACACAAAATGTAAAAAAGTCTGTAAAGCATTATTTAATACAAAAACTGTTGTTTTCACACCCCAGAACTTTTGACCTGCACACAATTATATAAAAACTTGAATTATTCATAAAAAAAAGTCGCAACATGTTACAAGGGTTGGGACGCAACCCATACAATAATACCCATTGTTCTTTCTTTTTTAAAATTAATTTCACAGACATTTCACACAACGTCCTCTGGTCCCAAGCTAAGCTTATTATGCTTGTGTTATGGGTATCAGAATACGGATTTAACACATAAATACACTGCTTTTCTTTTGTAAATACATACCTACTTATAATACAGAGTAAACACCCAGACGCAGGACAAACATTTGTATGATAATTTTATTATAAATATCACACAAATGATTGTCCCGAGCGGGAATCGAACCCGCGACCTAGTGAACGGCAGTCAGTTACCTGAACCACTAGTCCACGAGGTCCATCTTTTATTTAGAAATATTTCCCCGTTCTTGCTACATTTTTCAATGATGCTTCGCTCCTATTAGTCGCAGCGTGATGTTATATAACCTTCCTCGATAAATTTTCTATCGGACACAGAACTAATTTTTTATATCAGACCTGAGGTTAGCGCGTTCGAACAAACAAACAAACTCTTCAGCTTCATAATATTTAGTACAGATGTAATATTCTTATATTTTTATTTCTCAAAATAAAACAACACATGTTATATTTGTATTTTTTATAAATATTATTTACAAATCTAATCACATTCGTTTGTTCATGTAAATTATACAATTAGTAAGAAGTTCTAGATAGTGGTGTCGATTCTACGTCCACAACTAATCTTAACTAAAAAATGAAAACAACTATTGCTGTATATTGATTATTTGGTTGTTTTGTTGTGTAATTTTATATTAATTACAATCGTTAATCTATAATAAACAGATTTGCTAAGAAGAAAGAATCGTTAACATTACGGAATTGTGTTATTGACACAATCAAATTTCATTTTTTAGTTAAGTTAAGTTTAGTTATGCGCGTAGAATTGGTACCAATATCTATTGATCACATAATGATTGTCTGAGCAATTAACTTGTCACACTATGTTTATTTACTTAGGTCAATATACACATAATAAAATAATAATATGTTCGTCTAAGAGAAAAAAACATTATACAATAACTAAAGATAAATTTATATCAAAGTTGTAGAGAATTTTACTAACAACAAAATCCGGTACAATACATTTTTGAGAGCTATAATTTTTCAACTAAATCATAATCATAAAATAAATTCGTACCTTTTTAAATTATGGCGTCCATGAGAGATGTATTGCGACAACACAATCTTAAGGCTCACAGTTTCCATGACATTGAAAAAAAAAAATCAGCCATGGACGATTACGTTCTGCTTAAATTAAGCCTGACTATAATTTCTACATGACTCTGTGGTAGCGAATCAAGATACCTGTTTTATTTCAAATATATTGTTTCACATTAAGACTGGCTAGTAAAGAATTTTACAAAATGAAAGCTCTTTTAAAAATAACCGTCCTATGTATAAATAAATATAACGATTGTCTTAATGGGCATAACCAGGGCAGATATGGTTTGATTTTCAAACCTAATTATAACAATAAAACATGGTACCAATTCTACACGCATAACTAAACGTAACTTAGAAAAACATGGAAACGGATAGCGTTAATAACACAATTGGTAATGTTAACAGAATTGAACTGGACTTTTCTTATTATAAAAACTGTGTATTATAGACTAACGATTTTAATTGATATAAATGTGTACCTTCAGCGAAATAGCCAATTAATCAAAATACAGCGTAGTTGTTTTCAATTTGTAGTAATTTTTGCACCTAGAATTGGCAGCAGTGTCCATTTTCTACTAAAACAAAAACCGACCGTAAAGCCTGTAACGATATTTCCATTGCCTGATTAAAATAAAAATCTCTACAAAATCTTGTTTATGCTCGAGACTTAAAAATGGAATGCATATCTATGAGATCAATAATTTACATAGTGTGATATTTTTTAATAAATTGAAATTAGATCTTAAATATTAAAATAGTTTTAAAACAAAACTATCCAATAGTAAGAATTTCTTAAAGTTTTATAATAAAAATGTAGATACTAAACTGATATGGTTCTTTGAATGAGTTAGAATTGCAACATTTATACCAAAATACCCTAACTAATGTTTAATTCACATATTTCCAGAATATTAGAAACTACTTATTGTACAAAATATGGGGAAGTCTAGGAATTTATCGGATTTGTTAAATTACTAATAAAAAGAGTTGGGAAAAATCTATGACATAAGTTATCAATAAATGAACATCAATTTATTATTATATTTTATTATTATTATAATTATATTTATATCAATTTATTATTATTATATATTATTATTATTATTATTTATTAATTATCGATACATATGTTATAAAAAATAAATTTAAATAATTCTTAAAAAAATCATGGCTGGAAAGAAATTATTACCAACATAATAAAACTATTGTTTAAAAAATGTCATGATCCAAGATTCTTCCCCATTATGCTTACGGCTCATAAATGTACATAAATATTTACACTAGTTACAATATACAGGCCAAACAGAACTATTACTACTTATTTCGTACATTATGAAGGCACGTTTTTATTTATAGAATGACCTAATTCTTTCATTTGTGGTCTACATTGATAGATCTATATTGTAGAACTTCTTAATTAATGAAATTCTTTTATATACTATTATCTATTTAAATATTCTAATAATAGATACTGCAAGAATCAACACTGAAAACTGTTCATTTTAACCAATTAGGAGTTCTATTTACCACTGCATGTAACATTTTTTGTGTTTTATCGTCATGGCCTAATTATTTTTTATTTTATTTTAATAAATATGATAATATCAACTGGTATTATGCTTGTGAATAAAAAAAAGGAAAATACGGTTATTGCATCATTATTAAACATTATGCATTGGTTCATATGTGAAAAAATAATAGATAGATAGATAGATAAACTCTTTATTGTACAAAAAGAGGAATAACAAAATTGAATATATTAAAATAATAATAGTCAGTCATCAGTATAGATTCCTACATAAGTCCCGTTCTACGTACTGCAATTATTTATTGCAGTTGAAAAGATGTGTAAAAGAATGTCTATCATTATCACTAGCCAACGACCAGTACATAAAAATTCTATACAAATATCAAATGTTGCCACATTTGTACAATTTTCACAAAAAAAGTTTTTGCTCTGTAACAAATATTGTTGTGTCATATCGATAAACACTGCACAAATGTAACATCACTATTTTCTATTACGACCGTTCGTCAGGAGGTATAAATATTTACATGAAATGACAAGAAGTATGAGGTCTTCTTTTTTTGGTTAAAATCACAACAAGTACGATACTGAAAATATAATTACTTTTTTTATTTATAACTTATATTATCTACACTCCGCTGCGTCCGTAACTATTTAATTCAAACACTACAGTTCATTGTTCAAATTTTTTTACTCTCCCGCTAAATATTCTAGAACTAAACTAAAATATAACGGTAACTATAAAATTATAAGCACATTTAAATAATTTTTAAACGATTAGAGATATACCCATAAACAAAATATATTGTGTCATACTTATAGTATCTCTGGTTGTTGGCGAACTTTACAACTTTTTTTTTAATATGGCAACCCAGAGTTTTTAGCGAGACCAATTCTTGGTAGGCTGCGTACTCTGCGATGTGCTGAAATTTATATTTGGGAGGTTTGTATGAGCGGGAGAATGTTATAGTGAGGTCACAGTATTCGCGTGTTCGCGGGCTGGGCGCGCTCAGTAGCGCGGCGCCACCCGCGGCGACGAGAGTCGCGGCGAGCGGAGCGGCGAGCGACGCGCTTCCGCGGGCTGGAACATATTGTTGTATGTATACTTACAATCACGCCTGTAATAGCTTATTTAATTCTTCTATTATTTCTAATTTAATAAAAACTATGAGACATGGCAAACTCGAAACTAAACCCTATACCAACACGCCTGGTCAGCGCGGTATGGTGGACCATAATACCTCCCAAAAGGAAAGAGGCACGTGTCCAAAAGTGGGACATTAATGGGCTGGAGAAAGAAGAGAATAAAAATGTGAGCCTTCTGCGTTAGAGCTTATCCGTGTAGTGATGGATTAGGGAACACCCTAAAATTCCGAAACCTTTATTTCGAATTTTGAAATGCCGATTTTCAAAAGTCCGAATTTCATAATACCGAAAAATTGTAGGTAATGTCTATTATTCAAAATCACGAAAAACATTTTACCGAAAGTCATAAATCCGATTTATTACTTTTCCGATTTTCATTTGTCCGAAGAGTCAAATGCAGAATTATTAGTCCGAAAAACGAGATTCCGATTTTCAATACTTCGAATAAACTAAAAATAGCTACAAAATTTTGTGACTAAACGAATCGCTGCAAAGCCGATTTTACTTAGACTTGTTTGCCCTACCCTAGAGTGCAATTTAAGCCCGCGTAGGCGCGGAGGGGTGTGACGGCCCGCAAGCTGAGGAGCAAGTGATTTGAAGACTCGCCGTAGCGGTTGAGCAAGCCGAAACAGCGCCGGTGAACCTTCAAGTCATTAGCGACGATAAGCTTGCGTGGGGCCGCCTATACCCCACAGCGCCGGAGCCGTGACATAATAATGCTTGCTGCATGTTGTATGGTGCATTACTGCATTGCATTTTTGCATTGTTGCATTTTAATAATCAGAATTCATATGGTTTATTACGTATTTCGAATTATCAATAATTCGGATTTTTTATTATTCGGCTTTTTGTGTGAAATGTCCGTGAATATTTATTTATTTAAAATTTTGAAGTTCGGAATATGATAATCGGTATTATGAAATTCGTATTTGTGACTTTCGGAATAAAGTTTTTTGTCTTTTTGTATTGTACCCATGGATTAAGAATACAAGTGTCACCCCTTTTCAGGGTGATGTAAGAGTCAGCCAAGGTAAGGCTCTGGACATAGATAATGTCCTCAAGGAGAGATGGAAAACTCGAAAATATAAAATACTGTGCCAACACGCCTGGTCAGCGTGGCACAGTAGACCACCCAAAGTGGAAAAGGTCGGTGCCCAACAGTGGGACGTAAATGGGCTGGAGAGAGAGAGAAAGAGCGATCTGAGGCTACAATTTGCAACTTCTGTGGGTCTAACTCACAAATGTAACATTTGTGAGTTTACAATATAGGGTTACGATGTTTATCTTCCGTGTGTACGAAATGTTAGATCTATAGACCTACTTTTAATGTAACTTTTAAGGCCCTAAGACGTGTTTCTATGTAAATTCTGTAGGTCTACGAATAGTAAAGGTTTAGATCTACGACGGGTCTTCTATGAGTATGCGCCAAAAGTCTACGACGTGCAACTTTAGTGGGTCTACGTATTGTAGCCGCTATGCGTCTACGACGTGTGACATCAGTAGGTCTACGAATTGTAACTCTCGTAGGTCTACGTAGATTAGTCTATTGAATAAATACTCCATAAAATTTTAGTAATAGGTACAATATAATTACCTATGGCTTCAGTCTCTTGAAGCCAGCTCCATCCTGACCTAACTTGAGTTCCTCATATAACGTGGGGTCCACTTCCCGAGCGCTGGGTACCGCTGTACTAGGGTTATTCAGTGTCTCTTGTCTCCATGCTGTACTATTTGATACCCCGTTTGTTACCCCGTTACCATTCGGGTTACCATTTGGGGTAACGTTCAGTACCGAACCCTGTTTATGAAAATAATAATTTACTTAGTTAAAAAAAAACAAGCTTAAAATATCCGAATATTATTTTAAATTATTGCATTGTCATCGGTCCTTAATAATCATGCAAAATTTCAGACAATTTTTTTTAAAGTTTTGTGACCTATACGATATGAGTATAGAAGTTAATCTATCGATTAGTTTTAATACTTACATTAATGACAGTATCAGGGTTCGATTCTCGGAGGTAGCTCGGGTTTTCAAAAGCAACACCTCCTTGTGCTTTCAGTCTAAGATTCTGTAACAAAAATATGTTAATCAAAAATGATTGCGTGATCTTATTTACTGAATTTTGTTCTACAAATCTCTTGCAAATAAGCATTGACGCCAATTCTGTTGCGACAAAAACTAAACTAAAAAGAAACATTAATATTGATAGCGTTAATAACACATTAGTGGTGATGTTGATTTATGCTATTGTTTACAACGTAGGTAGTAGTCATCAAACCAAAAATAGAGCATTGTTAGGAATATGTATCTTTTCTTAGGGAAGGCCAATAAAAAATAGTGGACTGTATAATAGTATAATTAGGTACTGGTTTTACAAACAGTAAAACAAAATACAATTTGCGTTGCAGGCGGTTTCGCAGCACGCGTATAGTCCAGGAAGAATAGCAAAAGAATGTGTCGCGTTAACCAGTGCGTCGCTTGTACCTCCCCTCGCGCGCAGACCTCTCGCGTCCACTGCAAGGAAGGTCTGCACCAACACCATAGTAGGTTTTATTTTAAGTTAAGAAAGTTTTGACGTAAGAGTATAGGAGCCATCTATGTGTAATCGTACTATGTTACTGGAAATACACATACGTCGTCATACATAGGTCGTATGTTACTGGAAATTATTGTTAAATTCCTACCTTCCTATATCTATAATAGAATCCAGCTGCCAGCAGTATAGCTCCTACTAATATACAAGCTACAGCAACTCCCACAGCTGATGCTGCACTGCTTCCACTGACAGGAGCTGCGGCCGCGCCTGCCTCCTGACCAGCTGTCGTGAACATTATTGGAGCGCTGAGGGACGATGTGCCTGTGGACAAAGTTTAATTGATGTCAAAGAATCGAAAATATCTTATTATAGATAAAAGACTTAACATAATCTTTACTCGGCTTGACCGATCTTTATGAAATTTTACATGCATATTCAGTAGGTCTGAGAATCGGCCAACATCTATTTTTCAAAACTTTTTTTTTTGTATGGCAAAACAACGTTTGCCGGGTCAGCTAATAATAATATATTATTGTTATTTTAGATCATGCCTTATGACAAGAACCAAACCCTAACAAAAACCCATCTTCTTGAACCACTTTTAAAAAATAACTTATCAACAATGTTGCACAGTTTTGAAGATATAAGCTCACATAAATTTTTTATTTATTTATTTATTTAATGCTCATACTTACATCTATCATTACAGGCCATACCTATTGCGATAGTGAAGTTTATACATATTACTCATAACTTATTGATAATCAATTTATGTAGATAGGTACATATCATTTAAGTAAACTATTACTAATATATCTAAGAAGGGCTCTGGTAACATCGTTCAATGTACAAGAGTAGATAAAGACATACATACAAAATAACGACTTTGTTTTATAATAAGTAACTTTGGCGATTGTGTCCTTTAAAGTCAAAAGAAGTATAACTTACCTATATCATTAGCTGCTTTCACAACACATTCATATCGCACATCATCCTGCAGTCCTGTGAGCACCACGCTCGTCTCACTTGTGTCTAACTTCTCTGGGACCTTCGCTCCATACGCTCTCCAGAACACACGGTACAGGTATACTGTCTGAGGGTTCTTTAGAGGGGCTTCCCAACTGGACGGAAAAATAAAGGTCAGAATAATTTTACCATAACAACAGGAATTGGCTGCTATAGGACTTATGGCTGCTAGAACACTCAAGTTAACGAAACTATATGGTCCAGAATGTGCAAAACAGTGCAAAACAGTATGGCGTTGTGCATCAAATGCGATGTAGACTCATTCGAGTAACATCAGAGTGGCGAAATTGGTTACTGTTAGCACGACCGCAATAGCTCAGATGGCAGAGAGACGGAACGGTATTCCGAGATCGATTATTAGAATATCGAACCTGTCAAGAATGAAAAGCTGGATTCTTTACTTTGGGTGCTATGGGATTGTGCCCAAACTAACTCTTTCAGTAAAATAGCAGGAAATACTATAGCTAACATCTTTTGTAAGGGAGAGAATCTCTAAATAAACATTATGCTAAAACGCTTAATTAGATTAGTATATTACACTATATCCTTACGTTATGATGAGGCCTTACCTCAAAAGCACAGCATTTGGTGTCGGTGCAACATGTGCCTTCAAGTTCCTTGGTGGTCCAGGCAGCCTGGCTCCAGTATCCCTGAAGCATGCCAGTGCACGCCTTGCATGCTGCAGTGCGCATGATCTAGACACGGAGCCACCTCGGCATAACTCTAAGCAGTTACGTGGCACGCCCCATGATGCGCAGCAACTACGATGGTCTACATAAAATGCAAATAAGTCAGTCAAGAGAATGGTTCAGGGACCCACCGCATCATTCGTCGCAGATGACCACATTACGACGGCTGAGACGAATTGAGAACCTCCTCCTTTTTTTGAAGTCGGTTAAAAACAGGATCATGGTATAAAACCTATCTCCTCGATCACATGTATACCTAGTCAGGAAGACAAACATTGAACCTAACAATTATATAAAATAAAGAAATATAAAACCGGTGAAATATCAGTTGAATTCGCACACGAAGGGAACCCGTTTTATCTTATCTACCTACCCTAAAGAAAATATAGAAAGGGACTAAAAAGTGAAAGTTCTTACCGGATCCATCAGCGGCGCATTTCATAAGTTTCTCAAAGTCATTCATACATTCAGGCCGGTCCATGATATTGTCCATGTCTATGTGGAAGCTGCACGCGTCCAAGCACGATGATGATACGTTCATCTAAACAAAATTTTAGTTTGATGTGTTTATAGTAACATGTTTTCAAGGATATCTCGCAGAACGCCATTCAGTCTCAAATTATGCTTGAAGATGTTATATGTCTAGTACTAGTTTATGCAAACCTTTTTTTTTTGTACACAGAGGAGAAATTCATAAAAAATTATTCGGTGCGGAATCAAAAAATTTCGTAAACGTAAGTAAATACTAAATTCTGATACACCACAAGTCCCGTCTATATATAATATTTCTACACCAATATTTAAAGAGAAAACGTTGTATTTTTGTATGTTTAACTCTAAAGCTACTGGACGGATTTCAATAATTCTTTCCTCATTAGAATGTATTATCCCTGAGTAACGTTGGCCATCTATTCTCTAGACTAATATTATAAAGACGGAGAGTTTGTTTCTTTAAACGCGCTTATCTTTGGAACACTGCTCCGATTTGAAAAATTCTTTCATTGTTGGATAGTACACTTATCGAAGAAGGTTATAGGCTATATAACATCACGCCGTGAATAATAATGAGCGAAGCTGATTTGAAAAATGTTACGGTCATCAGTTAGTTTTACTTATAAAATATATGGAGCTATTTGGATTATAATTAAATCTACGTTTATAAGCCACCAAGGCCGAATGTAGAATTAGTTTCTTGCGTATATATGGTACAGTATGGAAGATTGAGGTTTCGAATGGATTTAGATTTGATTAGGGTTTGTTCTTGATGGAAATCTATATTAGATATGTTTAGAACAGCAAAAACCGAGGGTAATAGTGTACTATATGTATGTAATATTATATAGAGGATATATTTAATTGTTTGGTTATTTGCAGGCTGCTTAAGTAAAGAAGGACACAAAAGATATAAATAATTAGCTGTTGCCCGCGACTTCGAACGCATGGTATTCAGAAAATTTTGCCGTGTCTCGTAACATCTCGCACTGATTCTTATTTTATTTATTTATTTATAAACACTTTATGCACAAAAAGGTACAATGGCGGACTTAATGCCCTAGGCATTATCTACCAGCCAACCACAATGATGATTCTTCTTCTTGTGGTGCCGTCTCCTACCGGAGGTTGGCGATCATCTTTATGATCTTTAGTCTGTTGACAGCTGTTCTAAACAGAGACCTGGTGCTCATGACGAACCACTGCCAAAATTTTTCAGCCAGGATGTGCGGCGTCTGCCTGGTCTTCCGCGGCCCTGTATCTTCCCTTGCATAATCAGCTGCAGAAGACTATATTGCTTATTACGCATTATGTGCCCAAAATACTGCAGTTTACGGCGTTTAATTGTATTTATTATTTCTATCTCTTTATTTAGTTTGTAGTACAATTTCATTTCGCACTTTATCAGTCCATGATAAATTTAGCATTCTCCTGTATACCCACAACTCAAATGCCTGTAGTCTCTTGCACATGGTTTCCGTAAGAGTCCACGCTTTAACGCCATACAGAAGAATAGGAAAGACATAACAGCGCACTAAACGAATACGAGTTGATACTTTTAAGGAGCGGTTGATACTGATACTTCGCTCCAATAAGTCGCAGCGTGATGTTATATAGCCTTCCTCGATAAATGGCCTACCCAACACAAAAAGAATTTCGTTTCAGTTTCAAATTAAGATTATCACCTTCTAGATTTGATTAAGGTCGAGTAAGTAGTGTCATCAATTCAAGCTAAGTAGTATCAATTCGCATTATACAACTATTTCTTAAGAAAAATTTTAAGTAAATATTGAGTAGTATTTGCATTCAGAATGTGTCCTTTTATATTGTTTATGGTATCTTTTATTGTTTTCAGGCATATAACTTTTATTATCGATACTAAAATCGGTTTTTTTTTTACAGCAAAATGATTAGACTGGGGTTTCTTGAATCGATTTGTTTTTTATTGTCATTGCTTCTGACGATAAAAAAATTGGTCAAGTGCGAGTCGGACTCGCGCACGAAGGGTTCCGTACCATTATCTATGCAACATAAGGCAACGTTATTAGTATCGAGAAACGGTAAAAAAATCATGTTTGTTGTATGGGAGCTCCCCTTAAATATTTATTTTATTTTATTTTTAGTATTTGTTGTTATAGCGGCAATAGAAATACATCATCTGTGAAAATTTCAACTGTCTAGCTATCACCGTTCTTGAGATACAGCCTGGTGACAGATGGACGGACGGACGGACGGACAGCGAAGTCTCAGTAATAGGGTCCCGTTTTTACCCTTTGGGTACGGAACCCTAAAAATGTTAGGTGGTTACTTAATGTACCTTAAATGATAACTCGTTAAAATACTACTAATATATTACGTATAATATTAAATATATTAGTTAGGCAGAATAAAACTGCTATTTTCTGCTTTATTTTATTTGTTAAGAAACAATAAACCTAAATAAGCTGCGGTTTTTTAATAGATAAAGTGAATCAAGAGTATAGCTTTTTTGGACAATTTGTTAAGGTTTAGCTTCTAAATTCTACACGTACATAGTTGCGGGGAACATCAATCCAGATATGTTACCTGTGTACAGCATTCAGTGACATTATGATGCGGTGAAGTTGACCGTAGTCTGACAGACACGGGTCGTAATGTCTTGCCGAATGCGTTCTCAGCGTGACAGAAGTAGTCTCCTTCATCCGCTTCAGATATCTTCTTTATTATAAGACGCATTGTATACTTTGTTTGTTCCTATGAAAGAAAAAAGTATAGGTTAATAAGAAAGAAAAAATAAAGATTTTTTTGGAAATGGTGTTAAAAGAAGAGCATAAATAGAGTATTAATAGGATAGGAGTTGATCGTGATACCAATTCTACGTGCAAAACTAAACTAACTTATTAAAGTAATTTATTAATTTTTGCATTTAATATGCTATGCACGCTATACTATACTTGCGGCATTTCACTTTTTCCACCATAATTTGATTTATTAAGTAAAAGCTACTTAATAAATCAAATTATGGTGGAAAAAGTGAAATGCCGCAAGTGGGACGTGAACCCACGACCTCGGAATACCGTTCCGAAGCTCTTCCAACTGAGCTTATTGCGGTCTACTTGCAACACTTCAAATGAACCACCATATCTGTCACTCGTATGAGTTTATATATATATATTTTTCCCACTTTTGTCCCACTTGCAGCATTTCACTTTTTCCACCATAATTTGATTTATTAACTAAACTAACTTAACTAAAAATTAATTTTGATAGTATTGATAACACAATCTGGAAATGTTAACTGTACTTTCTTGATAAAAAAACTGTTTATTATACACTAATGGTCTTATGATGGCGCTCTATAGTCTATGCCTACCCCCATGGGAAAAAGGCGTGATGTTATGATGATGATGATGATAATGGTCTTATTCATAATGACTTATCGGAGGTTTAAAAGGAGATTTTATCGGAGAGATAATAAACGTTTTAGCGTAAAAAGACTATTATGAATAACAAGTCTTGTCAATTTTCGCGAACCGATATTAGCGGACTTTTAAACCGATAAGTCATTATGAATAAGACCCTAAAGATTTTAATTAATATAGTTAATTGTGCTCAACGAAAAAGCCGATTAATCTAAATAAACCAAATGGTTGTATTCGTTTTTTTAGAGGTTTAGTTAAGTTTATTTCTTTTATTTTTTATTTTTGTTTCTCAAAAATTTGACTCGTTCTGTTTAAGTTTTAGGTAGTTACAATCCATAATGGAAAGTGCATAAATAATAACTTAATGAATAATAAACCATGACGTACATAGAAATTCACTTAAACTATGAAAATGTAATATCCATTATCTTGACGATTATGAGGTAACTCATTACGTTATATTGCTATGACGTCATACAGGTGTTTCATATCTCAAGGAGTCGTAACATTTTTATAATCACGATAAAATAAAAACAATTTCTAGAACACGTATCTATTGCAATTATGTTATTTATTGTTATTATTTATTGTCGCAAAATAAATGATAGCTAGTAATAAAATAAAAACTAATAAATTTTATTACTTTAAGTATTTATTTCATTGAATAATAAAAAGCTATTCAATACAAAAAAATTAGGTGTGCTATAATTATGTTGTAGAGTGAACCAAAATATACGCATTTTCTTTCTTTCTTTGTAATAACTAAAGGGCGCTGGATGCAAGCGGAACAGGACCGCACAATGGAGGTCTATGTCTATGTTTGGATAGATAAAAGCTGACAAATGGCGTCCATTAAAATACTATCCTATAGAAAAACTTTAGGAGTAAATAATAAAATTTAACACGCGTCTAAATCCGTAAAAAGTGGTTTTATTTGAACAAATGAGTCGCGCAAGTGAGGACTTTTAGGCTAATTACAAGGTAACTAAACATTTCGAAATCATTCAAAATTGCTTCGAAATGTGTAATTTTCCACTTCAGCAATAAATTTTTCTATTTTCCTAAAAAAAACTCCTCTTTTTAAGATCCTTCCTGAAGGCTTCCTTAAGATGAATTAGTGTTTCTTCAAAAAAAATTTAATAAATAATCGAATAAACTTACTTCAGGATCAGCGATCAATTGTATCGAATAGTTAGGTCCATCGATAACAGGAGTTCTTCCGTTAGGATCTCTCCAGAATGCTATGGTTGGTTTAGGTAATGCTTCCACACGACACTCCAATATGACAGCATCACCAGCAGCTGCCATCGTGATACCTGATGCTTGGATTGTTGGTACGTCTGTGGCAAAATTAATATCAGTTATTTAAAAAGAACAGGCCCATCTTCTCCATTGAATACATTGGGCATGTGTCCAAGGCCTCGCAGTTGTTAAGGTCCACCAGCGCTTATTCCTGCTACTCCATTATAAAATGTTAACCACTCTCTGTGTGGCAACGGAGTGTGCAAGTGTCACCACCCCGTTTCATTTCCAGGATGCTGTAAAACCCAGCTAAGGGATATTGTATACAAATAACATCCTCTGTGAGAGACGGAATACTCGAAAATAAACTTTATGCCAACACGATTAGTCAATGCGGCATAATGGACCATAATCCCTCCCAAAGTGGAGGGGGCCTGCGCTCAGCAGTGGGACGTGTAAATAACCCGTGTTATGGTGATGGCATAGGGTTTATTTTCTAGATTTCCGTCTCTCACAGAGGACCTCAAATGGGTAGTTGACATAAATAAAATTTAATAAGAAATACTAAGTATATGAGATACAGTTCTGGACATTCGATGTGTTCTTAACTTTGCCTAAGTACTTACGTGATATGTTAATCTTCCTAGACGCCTGCATGGGAGTTCCATAGCCGTTGTCAGCATAACACGAGATCTGGTCCATGTCGCGGGTCACGTTATGGATCACGGTCACCATGTGACGAGTCACATCTTGTCTTACTAGACGACCTGAATAAATGAAAAACGTTGTAAAAGCCAGGCCAAAAGGTAAGTTAGCCTTAACAGAAAATGTTATTTAGTAAGAATAAGAATAACTATATTTAGTAATCTCGTCCCCTGATAATGAAAATGAGAACGAGAATAAATGGATTAAATTATAGTATCTTAAAGACAGCATTAGGAGATTTATACCGGAGCAAAAAACCATTTAGTCTCATATAAGATTTTCTGGCAATTCAAACAAAATTGTGGCTCCATTATATATAATAACTCATCTAGAGTATAATCGCCATACGAGAACCTTTCTTCAATTGTAATCAGTTTGTCCAGATACGTGGCAATATGATTATGCTGCTTGAATTATCACACAAAAAGTACTTACCAGATATATACAGTGATATCGTTGGTGTTGGCGTGCCCATAGCGATACAGAGTATCGTCATGCTGGATCCTTCGACCACCAAGTTTACAGGGTTCACTGACGGAGGCTGTTCCAACAAGGAAGTTATATAGTTGCGTAAATTTATGATATAATTGCTAAAACAAAATGGAACTGAACGCTTATGACAGAATTCAAATTTTGTTACGTGGAACCCCGAAGTGACTAAATTGCCCAATCTCTACTATCAAACGTTATATCTGAAATTACACCCATATTGAACATATTCTCTCTCTTACACAATCATCCGTATTTTTTTTGGTCTGCCTTTTTACTTCTATCCATCTACTTTTTTATTGCCAGTTTGCGGGACATTCAATTTAGACGTTCTACATTTAGAGGAAATAGGAAATACGTCACTAACCTCAACATATGCAGGATAAGCAGGATCAGTCCAAGCTAGGAGCGTCTCTGAAGGTTGTGAGTCTCCAGCCTTAGCGTGAGCCTTCACCCAGATCACATACTGAGTGTTAGGTGAGAGCTTCTCAAGAGTATGACCTGGTACTGTTGTGGTGAAGTTTGTGATGTTCGTTGAGGATACTTGGGATGGGGACTTGACAAATAGCCTGGGG
Organism: Orgyia antiqua; assembly: GCA_916999025.1. Lineage (NCBI taxonomy): Eukaryota > Metazoa > Arthropoda > Insecta > Lepidoptera > Erebidae > Orgyia > Orgyia antiqua. The sequence goes on from OU779867.1 coordinate 19,357,015, forward strand.
AATTAAATAGCACGTCAGTACAATCTTGTCTTCTGACACGAGTCAGATATATAGCAGCATTTTGGCCGTATTACAAGCCATTTTAAGTTGTAGGGTCCTTACGGAAATGTATAAAAATTAACACAATTTATAAAAATAGTATTTACCATAATATAATTATATTATGTCAATTAGAATGAAGCGTTGGATATGCTGAAAACTATGAAGGTTATTGAAAAATTTCGCTTAAAAAAGTTTAGATTTGATTGTACTTGTCAAATGCCACAAATTAAATGGGATAAAAAGGATAATAATAACCTACTTAATATCAATGATCGGTATTTAGTTACTTGGTACTTACGTATAAGTAAGTTTCTCATCAGGCTGCGAGAACTGCGGTGGCTGCCATGACAGAGTGAGCCAGGTGGCAGAGTGAGACGACACCGACAGAGAGTGAGGAGGAGATGGAATACCGGCTATCTCTTTCTCTTCTATAGAAAAAATGCAATATCCCATATTATTCTTAACAATACATTAATATTATTATAAATATCACACAAATCATTGTCCCGTGCGGGAATCGAAACTGCGTCCTCGTGAATGGCAATTCCTGAGAAGGGTGGCGTTAGGCAGGTGGTCGACATTAAAAATGGGATGAGGGCAGGAAAATGATGATGAAGTATAGATATATAATTAGCTTAGTTCAAAAACAAAAAAACACGCTTGAAAATCCTGAATATCTTTTAAATTATTGCATTGTCATCGGCCCTTGATATGTTATGCAAAATTTCAAATCAATCCGACTATCGCAAGTGGGTGAAAATCGCGTTCAGGGATTTCGTTACATAGATTAATACATTGATAGATACATACCGAACTTATAAAAGCGTGTTAAAAACTCACCACCATCAGTATAATTAAACAGCAGCATACTGGACGGTAATGATTCTCCATAAGAGTTGACAGCTACCACGAACGCGTGGTAAGTGCTGTTCGATTCCAGGTTGTCAACACGCGCCATTGTGTCTGATATGTTTAATTTCTGTATACAACAAAAAATAATTATTACTTATTTAATAATACGTTTGTACAATACTAGCTGTTGCCCGCGAGTTCATACGTGAAGAATTTACAAAATTTTGCAACATTTTTCACTAATGCTTCGCTCCTATTTGTCGCAGCGTGATGTTATAAAGCCTAAAGCCTTCCTCGATAAATGAACTATCCAGCATTGAAATAAGTTTCTAATCGGACTAGTAGCTTATTAAATTAAATTGTAGTGGAAAAAGTGATCACCGCAAGCGGGATTGTACCCACCACCTCGGAATACCGTTCCGTCGCTCTACCAACTGAGCTATTGCAGCCGTGCTAACAGTAACCAATTTCGCCACTAAAATGTTACTCGATTGAGTATACATCGCATTTTGATGTACAACGCCATCTATCGAGAATGATTGCTTTTTCCATTACAATTTAATTTATTAAGTAAAAGCATAGCAAGTCAATTGCAAAATTAATAAATTACTAAACACTAGCTTTATTATTAAGTTTATATTTAATACTAGCTGGCTCGGCAAACGTTGTTTTGCCATACCAAAAAAAAGGTAAAAAAATAAAATAAAATAAAAAGAACTATAAACCTCACGGAGCCCGAGACCTTTCCAACGAATGCAAAACCGTGGAAATCGGTCCGTGCGTTCTGGAGTTATAGCGTCAGGAAGGAAAACCCGACTTATTTTTATATAGTAGATTAGTATAGATTAGTTGATTATGAAAATCTAGAAATTTTAAAATTATTGCAGTCATCCTTCCTTGTAAAAAAATAACATAAATATGTAAGTGTGGATTTCAGATTAATTCAAAATTTTTGAAACATTTCTTGCAACGTAAATAATAAATGTGCTTAGACCTTTTGCCGGCAAAATAAATTATGTTAGACATGATAATCAATTAGGTGTTTTAAAGATATATACTAGGAAATAATATGGGATACTTACATTATAAGTAGACTGCATAGTATTATAGCTGTAAGGCTGTGTATTATTGTCAATTTTCTGCCAGTACAGTACATAAGAAGTTGCATTAGCGCCATCTTGTGGGGGTGCCCAATCAAAGAACATAACGCCACTGCTGCCACCTTCGTTAGGTCCATTTCTACCTGTTGTCTGTTCGTTTGCCATAACAGCGTGGAGTTCTCGAGGTGGACCAGGAAGAAGACCAGTACCTGAACCAGTATGTCATAATTACAGTATGGGATAAATGGATAATGTGAATGTGATATTGATTTTGTCCATGTGGCGACCGACTAAGAATACCAGTGTCACCACCCCCTTTTCTACCTAGGGTGCTGTAAAAGTTATGGGATATTGTAAACAGATAATACCCTCTTTGAGAAACAGAAAACTCAAAAATAAACCCTGAGCCACTTACGCCTGGTCAGCGCGGCACAGTAGATCTCAATATACTAAAGTGTAGGAGGCCCGTGCTCAAAAGTGAAACGAATAAAATTTATAGCAAATACGAGTCTTTCCGTAAAAAACTGGTTCTGTTTAAATAAATGAGTCACGCAAGTGTAAGAGAATATTATATGCGGGATTGTAATTAATTTTCAATTAATAGTCAAAAATAATCTAACTAAAAAAACACGCTCGAAAATCGTGAATTTTTTTTATTATGCTTATATCAATACTTAATATGTGTGCGAAATTTCAGATCGATCCGACTACTGTAAGTGGGTGAAAATCACTTTCAAAGATTCCGTTACATAAATAAATTAATACATTGATAGATACGTTCCGAACTAAGTTATGCGTGTTAATAATCTCATAATAAATAATACACACCTTCTTCGAAGCACTGTACAATGTTGCCTATGTAGGGTACACAGGTATTAACTCCGCCAGTGTACGAGCCAGAACATACACCCTGACAGTTTGGTGGCACACCTCGATGAGCGCAGCATTTCTCATGATTGCGACCTGCATCACATCAACAACATTACTTATTATTAATGTAAAAATGTGCGAATTGTGATCGTTTTCTCCACAGGATGCTGTTAGAGTCAGTTAAGGAATAATGGAAGCTGCTGAAAGAAGAAGTAACCCAATGCACGCGCTTAGTCAGTGTACTGATTAGCATAAGTAGATCAAAGACCTCTCCCAAACTAAAAGAGATCCGTGCACTATAGCGAGGCATTTAGGGGACCTAACACTAAGATTTAATTAAACCTGTGCCAACACGTATGGTCAACGCGGCACAGTAGATCATAATCCCTCCCAAAGAGGAGAAGGCCGGTGCCCAACACGCGAGACCTTATTGGCCTGGAGAGAGGCGGAAGGAAGGCTAAACGGTATATCACGAATCGTAAAAATCACAAGGATACTTTGGATGGAAGACCACGCTTTATGATATTCTATGGAAAGTAAAGGCCGAAAGCTGTTGATGGAGAAAGGCTGGATGGGGTATCTTACCTCCAGCCCCACATCTCAACAGTTTATGGAAGTCCTGTGCACAGAATGGTGCCAACATCCTCAAATCTGACATCTTGGCGTCGTACGAGCACAGAGGCATACAAACTCCAGCCAACTGGACTTTTTCACAACAAGCCGTCACATTGTAGGAGTTAGCTGCTTCTTCTTCTTCCTCAAACACCTTAGAAATAGAAAATATATATAGTTAAAATACCAATTATAAGTCTATTATTGTTTGTTATATAAAAGAAAATTCATTTTTCATTCCGATGAATTATAATCACGATGAATATCACGTATCTATATGCCAAAATCACAATATTTTAAAGCTTTGGAGTTTGTTTGTTTGTTTGAACGCGCTAATCTCAGGAACTACTGGTCCGTTTAGAAAAATATTTTCAGGGTTTGATATTATATTTATCGAGGAAGGCTATAGGCTATATAACATCATGCTACGACCAATAGAAGCGATATATCAGTGAAAAATGTTACAAAAACGGGGAAAATTTTCTAAACTCTACGCGTATGGAGTCGCAGGCAACATCTAGTATGCCAATAAAATTCTAAGAATTTTGTTAATTTACGTAGTAAAAATTTTTTATCTTAAGAAGAAATAGAAAATAAAAACAAGAAAAAAAAATTAAAAAACGTCTAAAACTTCTTTTCAGAAGTTAATAGAAGTCATTTCCGAATTGGTCCTGACATTTACAAGACGAGTGAGGAAGCCTCTCTTTTTCAGGATAATTCCACGCAATGAAAGAACATTTGTATTACTAACTCCTTTGACTAAGCTAGTAAGCTAATTGATAGATTTTTTTTTTTATTTTGCATATCGGAAACGGTTGAGTATGGCACTACCGTAACAGTAACTTGACCACCTCATTATATTGTAAACCCATATTCTGCAAATAAATCATTTCATTTCAAAGAGTATTGTGGTCTACTACCATGGGTTGGTGACATGTGTTTTCTTAATCGATCATCATCATAAAGATCTAAACTTGAATTTTATTTCTATTGGTTAGCTGTCAACCTGTATTGTTACCCTGTAGGGACACATTGTATGAATTCATTGTTTGCAAGTAGACGTAATGTCAACAGGTCTACGAATGCATAGAGACCATTATACTAGCCACCTAAGTTATAATAAACAAATATATTTATTACAGTATGTATGGTCCTATTGTTTGCTCGACGCCTAATTTATTGTATACAAGTATATTATGTATGAATTCATTGTATGCAACACTCAGCGTTTTAGGAATATATAGAAACGATTTTTCTCCTTACCTATATAAACTAATATTATATTAAATATATTGAGTCGCAAATAAACGTCATGCAAGTCCGGACGTATTTCATTTTAATCCTCTAACCAGACCACACGTCATTAAACCCTAAAACCCGAAAATCGTTTATATAAAAAGTTTTCCCCGCATCTATTTCCACTGTGAAATCTTTCGAATAACCGTATAACATGTATCTGTGAAGAAGTTGTGCCAAAGTTATATTTGGCAATATTCTCACGATTCGTATTTCCCTTAGGATTTGTTTAGTAACGATATAAGATTTTATTTCATACAATTTGTTCAACAAAAGATATACTACTTACTTAAACTTTAAATAGCTGTTGCAAGTAAATACGTATGCGTGGAATTTAGCCATTAAAAAACCATAACAAATTAAAATAATACAAAAAAGCCATCCTCATGAACCACTCTATTTAAAAAAGAAAACCGCATCAAATTTGGTAATTTCGTAATAAGTAAGGACGAAAGTATGAGTATTTATTTGTCTTTTACACAATATTAAAGAACGTAATGAAATTAATTTTTAAATAGCACCCTGGGGAAAAATGGAGTGGTGATATTTGTATTTTTAATCCAAATGTCAAGGTTAAAACAGTATGTCAATCGTATGCATATAGAAGGTTTATTTATTTATTTTATTCTTAATTGTACACCATACAGAAGCATATAACTTAATAATAAAATACAAGATTGTACAATGGGCGGCCTTATCGCTAAAAGCGATTTCTTCCAGGCAACCTGGGTATGGATCTAAATGAGGAGCGAGTAGAGTTGTCGGTGCACGAATATTATTATTTTAATTTAAACATAAAAATATATTTTAAATCCTATTAATACACATCATAAATTATAACACACAAATATACAAAATAAAAATATAATATACACTATCAATAAACTCAATAAAATACACAAGAATACATACAATTACACATAATAAATACATATACTCTATATGCTTAAAGACAGTACAGTACAAATACTAAGTGCTTAAAATATAGTCCAACTAATTCTATGCTGACAGTTCCAGGTAATGCTCTTTTACCATCTTTTTAAACGACTTCAATGTTTTAGCCTGTCTAATAGTTACAGGCAAAGCGTTCCACAAACGTGAAGGTTCTCTATAAGGTGTGCAATTCGGCTCGAAGGACCAATGTGTGAGATAAATGAGGTCTGTTTCCGAGAATTTTTAACAGCAAATGAATAAAATAAGAGTTTCTCTCCAAGTGTAAATAGGATTTTTTCTCACGTTGAAGTTCGAAACGCTCGCCATTTATGGCATGTCGGCACTTTATGAAGAAACTTATTCGCACAACTTCATGTAGGTACGTAAAAGAAAGGCATAAAGATGGTGGCCAGAGAGAATAATACGTCTTCTTTTTTCTTTGCGCATCTACAACTTTAAAATTAGCTAGTATGGAACTTTCATGGATCTTATCTTATAAATAAATAAATAATTTTATAAATATTTAAAATAAAATTTTTTTTGGACGTTTCACACAACGTCCTCTGGTCCCAAAGTAAGCTATATTTCTATACTTGTGTTATGGGTACCAGAATACGGATTTAATACGTATACTACTTTTCTTTTGTAAATATATACTTATAATTAATACATAGAACACACCCAGACGCAGTATAAACATTTGTATGACAATTATAAACATCACACAAATGATTTTCCCGGGAATAGAACCCGCGACCTCGTGAACGGCAGTCCGTTACATAAACCACAGACCACGAGGCCCGTCATATTTATCTTAGTACTTAATTTTGTATAATACCCCAATGAATAAGAATAACTTTATAAGCAACGACTATAAACACTTGATCATTATTACAGACTTAATCAGCTTCAACCTAAATTGAGATCAACAAGTAGTTTGTAGTTTACATAAGCCCGGATTATAACTTTGTAATAATACTTCAATAAGGCTTGAAACAGACTGAAATTATTAACTAGGCACGCCAGTCTCCAAAATCTTTACAATGTATAAAATTGGCTTAGATATTTGAAACTATACGACTGGCATAACAATTTAAGGCAATATACAAGTACAATAAACATTGACGATTATTGTAAAATATGAGATTTAGGTATTATTATTGAGATCCTCCTGGCTGCGGCCATTATACTACTTTAATTGTTTTAGCCAATAAGGTGGAGTTACCTGACTCTGTGTTCTGAAGATGACTCTTGGTGAAGCATCACCGACTCCATGCTCGTTGACAGCTTCCACGTATATTTCATAGTCGGTGTATGGCTCCAAGTCTTCTAAGATATACGGGGAGTGAATCTAAAGAACATAAAATGAGGCTTATTTTTAATTAACTTCTGGTCATACATCTACTATATAAAAATAAGTCGGGTTTTCCTTCCTGACGCTATAACTCCAGAACGCACGGACCGATTTCCACGGTTTTGCATTCGTTGGAAAGGTCTCGGGCTCTGTGAGGTTTATAGTTAATTTTTTTTTCTTTTTTTACCATTTTTTTGGTATGGCAAAACAACGTTTGCCGGGCCAGCTAGTACTACATATAATAGATAGAAAGCACCTAAACGCATTTGAAATATTTATGCGGCTAATTCAAATATCACTTATATCATTGTTATGTGCGGAAATCGAACATTTGATCACTCATAAACCACTGCACCACGAGGCTTTTTCGATATTTTTACCAAAATTACCTGCGCTATTTGAAACGTAAATTACATTCTTACCCTTTCAATAATTCTGTATTCATCAGTTATCAAGGTCCTGTAATACAGGTTGTAATACTGTACAGTGTCGGCCAACGCTGCTGGAGGGGACCAATGGATTACTGCGTAGTCTGTGTCGATATTGGTCAAGTAAAGACGTGATGGAGGACCAGGGAGTACTCCGTAGCCTCGGAGTAGACAGTTGGTGTAGGAGCTCATGTAACGGAGACACCTGGACAGATAATCACACCATTTATTAGAAGCAAAGTTTGTATGTCTGTTTGTTTGACCTTCACGCTTTAACGGATTTAATTGAAATTTGATATTAAGATAAATTGTAAATTAATTGTAAAACAAAATTAAGCTTGATTTATTTTAAGAAAAATGCGGGATTTCTGTGGGATGAAGTTGAGAATTACTTAAATGTGGTTTTTGTTTCGACGAATGCATCTAGATGGCGTTTATGGCGAATTAGAAGTGACTGTTTTTTACCGCCTTTTAAAACTCTCTAAAATGTCAGGATAGATTTAAATTAAAATATACTTGTCTAAATGTACAAATGTTTTACTTTTTTGTGGTCAGGCTTATACAAGTGACTACGCTCCACCTGATATTAAATGGAAGTGCAATCCAATTGTGAGGATGGCTAGTAAATTGTCAGAGCATTAGCCACCCCCACCTTGCCGACCCACAAGGTATCTTCAATGATTTATCTCTCTCGGATTTATCTCCTTCAATAATTACTTATAATGAAATATTAATAATGCACCTAGTTGTACCTAGACACACTTTACTTGTAACTACTGGCATTATAAAAACGTAAATATTGCACAATTTGTCACCATTTTGCGAAACCGTTTTCACAATGGACGCCTTGTTTAATAATTGTTTGCCGCTTTTTAAAAGTTAAGGTACACTTTCAAAGGTATCGTTGACATTTAGAGAACTTTTATATAAACGCCGAAAAAAATTAATATGATGTTATAAAAAGTCCAAATATAAACGCACAATGATTGCGAAAAATTTCATTTGCTATAATTTGATTTCTGGAGTTTCAAAAAGTGGAGTGCTATTTATAATCGACAAGATCTGGACATTGTTATTTGCATAATATATTTAACTAGTAATATAACGCAGCTTCTTATGGCTCACCTAGAGTTATTTAAAACAAATTAATGTTCAGGAATATAAGATAGAAGATAGCCCGACGATAAAAGTATTTTTAAAACGAGTACCAATTCTAAGCGCATAACTAAACTTAAGTAAAGTTGATAACGGAACGTTACGTCAGATGTCAAAGGACTTATGAAACTTAGGCAACAGGGCTTAGTTGTAATCTCTAATATCTTTTTTTTTCTTTTTTTATTATTAGTGTTATTATAACAGTATAACTTAAAAAAAATTGGTCAAGTGCGAGTCGGACTCGCGCACGAAGGGTTCCGTACCATTATCTATGCAACATAAGGCACGTTATTAATAAATGAGCAAACAACACACACAATACTTAATTAATCACGTTTGTTGTATGAGAGCAAGAAACGGTAAAAAAATCATGTTTGTTGTATGGGAGCCACCCTTAAATATTTATTTTATTTTAGTTTTAGTATTTGTTGTTACAGCGGCAATAGAAATACATCATCTGTGAAAATTTCAACTCTCTAGCTATCACCGTTCTTGAGATACAGCCTGGTGACAGACGGATGGACGGACGGATGGACGGACGGACGGACGGACAGACAGCGAAGTCTCAGTAATAGGGTCCCGTTTGTTTTTACCCTTTGGGTACGGAACCCTAAAAAGATATTAGAGATTACAATAAGCCCTGTTGCCTAAGTTTCATAAGTCCTTTGACATTATGTCAACTAACAATACAGATAGTGTCAATATATCTCCATCCATCAACCTTTCTCAGTCCACTGCTGGACATAGGCCTCCCCATAGAACGCCACAACGCGCGGTCTTGCGCGAACTGCATCCAGCTAGTACCATTTTCTCTTATATATATATGATATTGCTTCCAGTATTAGATATAACCGGTTAAGATAATTCTCCATTAAGTAGAACGATCTTGTAACTTTAATAGGGGCTGGAATATTTCAGTTCAAAGTTATACCTGACAGAGAGCAAACTATATTAAATTTGACTAGTTTCTTACTAATTGAATTTTATAGATAACTAGAGTTTTGTCCGCGACTTCGACTAAACTCAATGTTTTATATTAGAGCTCGAAAGAGAGTGAAAATGTTTTATGATCGGACCATTACTTTCGATTACTACTACCTACTTTCCTAAAAAACATTTACCTACCTTTTTACAATCTTCCCTTTCCCATTCCGTCCCTCTGCTGGGCATGAGCCTCCTCCACTTCCAGGCAAATTATAGTCAAATTTCGAAAACTAAGTAGTTATAATTACAAATCCTGGCGATTACTTACTTCATCATCCTCCTGCCCTTATCCCATTATTTGGGGTCGGCGCAACATGTCTTTTTCTTCCACAGTCTTCTATTAGCCGTCATGTCTGTGTCAACTCCTCTTTCTTTAATGTCCTCTTTCACACAGTCCATCCATCTTTTCTTAGGTTCAACAAAAGCATTCCCAAAGAGGGTTGACGCCAGGCAGGCGGCCGGTTGTAAAATTTTGCCGAAACCCAATGCAACATGGCAATTACCTACTTACTTAAAGTGATTAAAGTCCAAAGTAGTGATATTTCCACTGCATAAAGGCAGGCAGGGGTCCGGTAGTCCCTTACTTCTGCAGCAAGGAGTATGGTCCATACCATTAGCGAGACAGCCGAATGTAACACCAGCCCAGGGTGCACATATCATCAGATCTGTCACCTGCAGCTGAAGGTTAAATACCGTTCTATGGGTGATGGTGCGTTAGTCACAAATGATGTGTGGTGTGATCAATGACCAATATCTGATACCATATAATGTTGGTGATGAGTGACGACCAATATTTTTTTTTTTTAGCGAGTTTTGATTCTAGACTTGGATAATTAAATAAATATTCATGGACATTTCACACAACGTCCTCTGGTCCCAAGCTAAGCTTATACGCTTGTGTTATGAGTACCAGAATACTGATAGAATACATATACTACTTTTCTTTTGTAATTATATTGTATCTGTCATCGACTTATTAGAAGACTAAAGTGTTGTTGAATCTAAGATAATGACAACTGAAAACGTGGATGTCAAATAAGGAGAATATTTTCTATGCTAAGCAGTTTTTTTTTCATTTTCATTTATAGTAAGATGGTAATGAATATGTGTGTTGTGCCAATGTTTGGTTATGTTAATGGCTTTTGAACCCCGATGGTTGTGTGCGTAATGTTTTCTGATTGATGGATTTGTCAATTTTAATGCATTCGTCTATTTCGATTTCTTACTGAGCGATGTTTTGCAAATATCTGCTTAGAAAATTGTGATTTGATGATGTGCAAGTAGTATAAATAAATAAATATTCATGGACATTTCACACAACGTCCTCTGGTCCCAAGCTAAGCTTATATGCTTGTGTTATGGATACCGGAATACGGATTACATAAATTACTTTTCTTTTGTAAATACATACTTATAATACATAGAAACACCCAGGCGCAGTACAAAAATTTGTATGACAATTAGAAAAATCGCACAAATGATTGTCTCGAGCGGGAATTGAACCCGCAACCTCTTGATCTGCAGTCCGCTACATGAACCACTCGACCACGAGGATTGTCAAGTATAGTATAGTAATATATCTTAGAACTACTTGCTATTTAATTCATGGAAAAAGTAATAAGGGTAATTTTGCTATAGGTTTGGATTATCTATTTAAATCTTGAGGGAAAAGCTGTTCGATCTGTCATTGCAACGCCCTTGGATGTGATAGATAAGATTATAATAATATTTCCAAAACCGACAATTAGATGTTTCTGTGGCACCATAAACTTACTGCAATATCGAAGGTTTTGGTTGGATCACAGAGTTTCTCCACACATCCATAGTGGTTCACTCCAGCGTCCATGCAACAAGTCTTTATATCTGGCAGTTTTGGAGCCGCTGCTACTTCGGTAGATGTCATCTTGCCAGGTGTTAAAGTTAATGACCTAAAAGATATAAGCTGTTGGTAGAATTATACAAAAGGTTACACATCTGTGTCTATGAGGGGGTATTTTAATGTTCTATAAACGCGTTCTTTTCAATCTACCTCCTAAATACATGCCAAGAATTCTAATGCTTTTATTAAGACCGATTGCATTTCATTTTCACTACTGTAAAATAGTTTGAATCACAGATTTACCGGATATTGTGTCTAAAGGCACATCACTCATTTGGCTTGATGCCACATAAATATCGGTGTGTGTGTGAGATATGTATCTAAGTGTATCTATGATACAATCTATACGTCATATGAAACATTATAGGTCTACGAAGTACAATTTAGGCAAGCTTAATTTACGATTTAACTCGCACCTACTACCCTGTGAATCTGTGGTTTGAAAGCATTGCCTACGACCATAAAAGTTACTACTAAAACTTGGAACAAGACGTATATACTAGGACTCAAAATCAAAAATCATTTATTTATGTAGGCACAAACTATTTTGCCAAAAAATATGGGCTCTTATGATATGTTCAATTTTTTCTTAACCACCGGTTCAGGACATTCAATCCGCCGACTTTACGGCAATCCAAATTGGTAAGATGACTTACCTGATTGCGTAGCTTGGTAAACTGGATCCATGTATATTATAAGAAGTAACCGTTATTTCATACATTGTGAAAGCTAATAGATCATTCAGCACTATATAGGTTCTGTTAGCTGGTACTTTGTAAGTAGTGGTGGTGACCACTCTCTTCGTGTCATTGTTCTTCATAGAACTTTCAGATGGGTCTATTAAATGAGCGTCGAAAGACCGTAGCGTAGTCACGTTGACCACGTATTGTATGACTGATTCAGTGTTCTCGACAGGTGGCATCCAGCTCACATTTAACTGCTTCTCATTTAGAGGTTCCACTTCAACTTCTTCTGGTGGACTTGGCAGAAGCTCTGTAGGGAAATTTTTTGTTTTTATCTCCAAGACTTTTAATCACAGAAGGACTTTGGGTGAAATTCTCATTAAAAGCTGCAAGAAAGATTATGAAACAGCCCCTTGGCACGTCTGTACGTCTGTAATAAAGTTATGACCTACTGAATATGTTTTCATTTGGTTTTCGTAATTAGAGTCAATTGTAAAGAATTTTGTGTGTATAGTTTGTTAAAATTTTGTGTAAATCGGTTAGAATATTAGTTGAATAGAGTGCGATAGGTCTAAATTACTAAGCTTTTACCGGAAACTTTTCCAGTGTAATGTGTTTGGATCATTGCAGACAGCGCTTTATAATCTCTACTTATTACAATGGGAATGAAATCGATCTGGTTGCCAGTTTGCTCATACGAAGAAAGTAAATTCGAGTACAATTGTTTCTATAAACTAAATTTAATTATAATCCACTCACCAATGCCTTCAACAATACACGCAAGAGTCTTTTCCATATATGAAGCACAAGAATAATGTGTTTTGATATTGTCAGTGACGGGAGTGAATTCGCCGCGGCAGACATCTTGGCAGATATCTGGTACACGTTCCTGGACACAACATGGTACGTGGTTCCTGCCATCTGCCATACACCTGGTTCAGAAAATGAATTTTAAGCTTAAGCAAGCGCATATTTTGTGACCTCTCATATTTTATGACCATTGTGTGGCCATATCGTCCTGTTAGGTTAGGTTAGGTTACTAGGTACAAATAAGACACCCCTAACGCCTAACTACGTACGCAAATGAGATTTTTTTTATTGTCTTAAAAAAAATTCAAAGAACCTGTCAATAGCGAAGTAAACTGAATTCAAATAAACAGTTAATTAAGCCTACATTTCAGCTTCATCGTAATATAAGTTGGTATTACTACTAAAAAAACCAAAAACTTGTCATTTTGTAATGATAGCACACGAAAAAATTGTTTATACAATTTTTTCGTGTGCTATCATTACAAAATGACAAGTTTTTGGTTTTTTTCCTATATAAGCACAGGCTTGGTCTATGTTAAATTTCAAGTCTTTAGAGTAATGAGAAGTAACCGGTAGGTTTTGATTCCATAAAACTCGAAAATGCTTAAATATGATCGTAATTCGGTTATGGTGTCGATTCTGTGTCCAAGAACGTAACTAAACTTAACTAAAAATTGATTTATTCCTGTCAAATCTCACTTTCTTATTCTGAAAGTCACAACTTCACTTAAATTAAGTTTGACAGGACCAAAATTAGTCAATCTATACAATGTAGTGATAATGCTATTCTGGTGTACATCATAAATGTCAAAAATTCACTTAATTTAGTGAGTTCTCGACTTATTTAGTCGGGATATGAGTAGGTGCCGACTTAAATTCACTAAATTTTATCATGGCTTTTTGAACATTAAAAATTGATTTTCTGATTAAATATTGAATAATAAATGTTTGTTAGCAAATAAAAAATATTTATAAATTAAAATTATACTTGATAAATTAAATATTGGCGCCAAAATTGAGGTTAAAAAAAGCGCGAAAAACAGACGAATCACAGTCAAGTGCGGAGATTCGTAGAACTAATTATTTAGGTATTTCTTTGTTTACTTAATTTTTGTCGAAATAGTTTTGTAATTTACATACATAATATAATACGTATTTTTACTCAGCCATAGAATTCTAAGACATCATATATTATGTAAGTATACAAGTTATCGTAAAAATATTATAAACATATATAATTTAATACAAAGTGAACGATTTTGAGGTTAATGGCGTCTAATGATAAATATAACTTTTTTCCAGGTCATGCAGGGGAAAATAAATATCCAGTTGGTGGCCTAATGGAAAATTGTGGTCCAGTACCTATAAATGCAGTTGCTACCAATTATATTAAGTGAACTACAGGAAAAATCTAGAAATCTTTGGAACCATAGTTTGGAACATTGAAACTAGTGATAAAAAATGTGTATTTGTGTGTGTCTGCCTAAAGTTATGTAAATATCATTAAATAGTAGAAATAATAATTGTAGCCAGTCTTAAAACTATACCTACCAAATGGTGCTACTTGATCTGTGATACTTAATAAGGTTTCTAACAGTTTGTCTCTAGAACAGTGAGCTATATTTTTTATCAGTAGGTTTCTAAATTTATTATTAAAAATAACTAATGAAGAAATGAATAGAATCAGCCAAGCCAAGCCAGAGAGTTCAGTGGACCAACATTTATTTATATGTACTCGGAAAACATTCAGATTTATTTAGTAAAACATGTATTTAAACAAATATTGCATTTGTATTTGTATACTAAGTAAGTATTAAGCCTCTTACTATATCAAAAAGTAATGTGTTATGCATATATGTAATTTATTGGAATTCTTAACATTCTAATAATCCATATAGATTGTTTGTAAGAATTCATAGATACATAAATACTGTTTTGTAGCTTATAGCTAGATCAGAATACATAACACATAGGCTATATTATAGTAACCACTAGCAGGCTTAGCTAAGTTAGAAATAAAGTATATAATTTATTGGAATTCTTAACATTCTATTAATCTAAATATGTTTGTAAGAATTCATGGATATATGTTGCCCTTAAGAAAAGACTATGATGAATTAATTACTGTTGTGTAGCTTATAGATCAGAATACTTAACATATACAACTACATACTGAACTTAACACACTTTTATAAGTTATAAATAAAAGTAGAAATAAATTATTAGGTTCATTTAATATCTCTTGCATAATTATACACCACATGATATCACAAATTTTTATAAATACAGATTTTCATGTTTCCATAAATACACTTTTTGGCTTTTGTCATTGTTATCTTGATAATTATGAGTTTCCGTCATCAGTTTATGGTAGATGAGAAGTAAATATTTGCTTATAAGCATATTTTTCTTTAGTTGCTGTAATTATTTACACTAAACACCTATTAAAATAAATAATTAACGAATATATTTGTTTGTTTTTTGTATAAAGTAATCAAGGAAAGTAATATAGGCATACCACAGAGTAAAAGTAGTGCTAATCACTCCACAGATAACCTAAAAGATTTGATGCTCACTATGCTCATATCTAAGATGAGAAATACACTGAAATAAGGCCGCCAACTAATTAAATTATTAATAAATGTTCATAACAATGATGCAGAAATAGTTGTAAATATTTATAAATACCTATATTGCTCAAATAACGTTTGAAAAGGAATTTTATATTCGTTATTTTTTTATTCATTCATTCATTCGTTCACTATAAAAGGCATTTTTGTCTGTTAGTGGGCAGCTTTAAATGATTATGTCAAAATCAAATAAGTGCTGTCAACTAAAATTTTAAGTTTAATTTCTGTTTGAAACAGAATAGGTTTATCACTAAAACCAAATTAAAAATAGTTTATTTATGGTTAAGTTTAGTCAAGTTGGACTTGCACTGGAATCGACACCTATATCTTCTAAATGCGTAGATGTAAAAGGTTGGTAGAATTTTTTGCAGTGAGGGACTGCATAGATCTATATATGGTATGAGTTTCAAGTTGATACTTTCAGCCCTTGTCGAGTAAAAAATGTTTGACAGACGGACACAAAGACACCGAAGTGAGACTATAAGGGTTTGTTTTTGTACGAAACCCTAAGAAAATTTATCCTTCTAGTAAAAATATGAATAATCTAACAATAAACAGTACTTAATATATCCCTACCTAATATTATAAATGCAAAAGTAACTCTGTCTGTCTGTTACGCTTTCCCGCTTAAACCTCTCAACCGATTTTGATGAAATTTGGCACAGACAATCTTTAGACCCTAAGAAAGGACATAGGTGTCGATTCTGTGTCCAAGAACGTAACTAAACTTAACTAAAAATTGATTTATTCCTGTCAAATCTCACTTTCTTATTCTGAAAGTCACAACTTCACTTAAATTAAGTTTGACAGGACCAAAATTAGTCAATCTATACAATTTAGTGATAATGCTATTCTGGTGTACATCATAAATGTCAAAAATTCACTTAATTTAGTGAGTTCTCGACTTATTTAGTCGGGATATGAGTAGGTGCCGACTTAAATTCACTAAATTTTATCATGGCTTTTTGAACATTAAAAATTGATTTTCTGATTAAATATTGAATAATAAATGTTTGTTAGCAAATAAAAAATATTTATAAATTAAAATTATACTTGATAAATTAAATATTGGCGCCAAAATTGAGGTTAAAAAAAGCGCGAAAAACAGACGAATCACAGTCAAGTGCGGAGATTCGTAGAACTAATTATTTAGGTATTTCTTTGTTTACTTAATTTTTGTCGAAATAGTTTTGTAATTTACATACATAATATAATACGTATTTTTACTCAGCCATAGAATTCTAAGACATCATATATTATGTAAGTATACAAGTTATCGTAAAAATATTATAAACATATATAATTTAATACAAAGTGAACGATTTTGAGGTTAATGGAGTCTAATGATAAATATAACTTTTTTCCAGGTCATGCAGGGGAAAATAAATATCCAGTTGGTGGCCTAATGGAAAATTGTGGTCCAGTACCTATAAATGCAGTTGCTACCAATTATATTAAGTGAACTACAGGAAAAATCTACAAATCTTTGGAACCATAGTTTGGAACATTGAAACTAGTGATAAAAAATGTGTATTTGTGTGTGTCTGCCTAAAGTTATGTAAATATCATTAAATAGTAGAAATAATAATTGTAGCCAGTCTTAAAACTATACCTACCAAATGGTGCTACTTGATCTGTGATACTTAATAAGGTTTCTAACAGTTTGTCTCTAGAACAGTGAGCTATATTTTTTATCAGTAGGTTTCTAAATTTATTATTAAAAATAACTAATGAAGAAATGAATAGAATCAGCCAAGCCAAGCCAGAGAGTTCAGTGGACCAACATTTATTTATATGTACTCGGAAAACATTCAGATTTATTTAGTAAAACATGTATTTAAACAAATATTGCATTTTTATTTGTATAATAAGTAAGTATTAAGCCTCTTACTATATCAAAAAGTAATGTGTTATGCATATATGTAATTTATTGGAATTCTTAACATTCTAATAATCCATATAGATTGTTTGTAAGAATTCATAGATACATAAATACTGTTTTGTAGCTTATAGCTAGATCAGAATACATAACACATAGGCTATATTATAGTAACCACTAGCAGGCTTAGCTAAGTTAGAAATAAAGTATATAATTTATTGGAATTCTTAACATTCTATTAATCTAAATATGTTTGTAAGAATTCATGGATATATGTTGCCCTTAAGAAAAGACTATGATGAATTAATTACTGTTGTGTAGCTTATAGATCAGAATACTTAACATATACAACTACATACTGAACTTAACACACTTTTATAAGTTATAAATAAAAGTAGAAATAAATTATTAGGTTCATTTAATATCTCTTGCATAATTATACACCACATGATATCACAAATTTTTATAAATACAGATTTTCATGTTTCCATAAATACACTTTTTGGCTTTTGTCATTGTTATCTTGATAATTATGAGTTTCCGTCATCAGTTTATGGTAGATGAGAAGTAAATATTTGCTTATAAGCATATTTTTCCTTAGTTGCTGTAATTATTTACACTAAACACCTATGTATTAAAATAAATAATTAACGAATTTAATTGTTTGTTTTTTGTATAAAGTAATCAAGGAAAGTAATATAGGCATACCACAGAGTAAAAGTAGTGCTAATCACTCCACAGATAACCTAAAAGATTTGATGCTCACTATGCTCATATCTAAGATGAGAAATACACTGAAATAAGGCCGCCAACTAATTAAATTATTAATAAATGTTCATAACAATGATGCAGAAATAGTTGTAAATATTTATAAATACCTATATTGCTCAAATAACGTTTGAAAAGGAATTTTATATTAGTTATTTTTTTATTCATTCATTCATTCGTTCACTATAAAAGGCATTTTTGTCTGTTAGTGGGCAGCTTTAAATGATTATGTCAAAATCAAATAAGTGCTGTCAACTAAAATTTTAAGTTTAATTTCTGTTTGAAACAGAATAGGTTTATCACTAAAACCAAATTAAAAATAGTTTATTTATGGTTAAGTTTAGTCAAGTTGGACTTGCACTGGAATCGACACCATAGGCTACGTTTTATTGCGAAAAAAAGTTTTCCAAATTCCACGCGGACGCGGCAACAGCTAGTTATAAATATAAATAATAATACGCTTTTAATTCATAAAACTATTTCCAAAACAATTTAACCAACAAATTGTAAACCTTACTAAATACATAAACAAATTTTAAATTAATCACATACAAAACGGTTGGTAGACAATTTAATTTACTCTAGGGCAAAATATTTATCTACCCTCTCAAATAACTTTACCACATAGTTCGTAATTTAGCTTTGTAATTTCATTTACACACAAAAGTTAGAAAAACTTAATATAAACCTTTCATAATTTATCATAAATTATGTGTAATGAAGAATTTAAATTAGGATCCAGTGTCTTAAGTTGTTTGTCAAAGGCTTAGGTCACATAGTGATAACTTATATAAGCTGAAGAGTTTGTTTGTTTGAATGCGCTAATATCAAGTCTGATTTGAAAAATTCTTTCAGTGTTGGATAGTACATCTATCGAGCTCGGCTTTAGGCTATATAACATCACGCTGCGTCTAATAGGAGCGAGGCAATAGTAAAAAATGTTGCCAAAACGGGGAAATCGTTTCTAAATTCCACGCGTACGAAGTCTCAGAAACAGCTTGAAATTTATGTATGTACGTACAAAAATTTACTTGATAGAGTGCTACAGGGCTACAAGACTCCACCGCCTTGAAGTCACATAAATATCTATGTGTGCGTAAAATACGTTCTATGTGTGTCTATGGTACTTTTCCTAATAGGATACCCACTTGTTTTATTGCTTGTAAAATTGACGTTTGTAGTTTGCGAAATGCCCATGCCCATATAAACGCGATGAAGGAGCCTAATGTCCCCTACACCGGGTTGAGCCATCCCTTGCCTTGGTCATGCTCAAGACCCGGTTAGAGTGATGAGGTATATTATTGGGTTTATTAGGATGCCACTGGGCCCACTGACTCAGTTATGTTTTTTTTATCTACATATAACATTTAATTTTACGATAAATAAACATCTGAATACTAAAAGATTTAATTACAATACGACCTCTACAAAAGTTCGTTTTGAAGGTTAGGCAATGGTACCAATTCTAAGGGCATAACTAAACTTAACTAAAAAAAGAAAATTGATAGCGTCCATAACACAATTCATCAATGCTAACTGAACTTTTTTATTATAAAAACTGTGTATTATAACGATTTTAATTAATGTAAATGTTTAAACGAAATAGCCCATTAATCAATATATAGTTGTTTCCTTTCAGTTAAGTTTTAACCGCATCAGAATTGGCCTCAATATTTCAAATAACTGCTTTCGTGGCTGTCGACTAGAATAAAATGACTTTGGTTCGTTCTAGTAATTTATATTTGATAATGTAAAGAAATATCTGTTACAATATTTATGAATTTGATCTATTTTTTATTGTACTTCTAGAACGTTCTGTATGAGACCATTGAGTGACTTTAATAGTACAAAGATTATGCTTAGAGGTGAAGTTTGTATAGGCACTATAGTTAATACTAGTACTTTTCACATTTCTTTATTTTCTTGATGATAGTTCCTGCTTTCCTTTAATTAGCGTCTTTCTACATATAATGTATGTATTATTTTATAAAAATACTAGCTGCGCCGGCAAACGTTGTTTTGCCGTACAAATCTGTGTAAAAAAAATTTCATCAAAATCGGTCCAGCCAATTGTGAATCTAAACCATCCTCAGACCCCCCTGAATACACACAACAAATTTCATCAAAATCGGTCCAGTCGTTTAGGAGGAGTTCAGTCACATACACACGCACACAAGAAATATATATATTAAGATGACGCACAGGTAAACTAATTGAGATGGAAAAACTAATAAGTAAATGGATACATTAGATCTGCTATCTTTATATTCTTTACTTAATAAAAAACAAAGTCGTTATTTTTATATGTATGTCCCTATGTGAGCTTATATCTTCAAAACTACGTGACGGATTTTGATGAGCGTTTCTTTGAAATAATTAAGTGGTTTAAGAGGATGACTTTATTGAATGATTTTTTTAAAGTTTTTTTTTCACTATACCATTCCATGCGTACGAAGTTGCGGGCAGCAGCTAGTGGAGATAATTTGTTAGAATTCTCAAAACCTTTTCTTAGGCACATATAAGCTAATTGCCTTCCTAAAAATAGGCTGCCTATATAAATAAGCCTATATAAGTCGTCTTAAGCCCGTTTTAACTAATCTCCCTTAATACTAACGCGTAAAAGTTACTATTTTTTTTTAATTTATTATTCTTACAGAATTTATAATTAATTATTAAACTTAAAAGAATTTTTTGGCTAATTAAACATCTAAATACAATGTAACAAAACAATTTAATTATAAGAAACTTTGTTAAGAATTTCATTATTAAAAAGCAATAAAAAAATTTGTAGCGCGTTTAGATAGGCGCTTGGTGGAATTCGATGTTTAGACTTTAACGCTGGAATATACTGCTTACAGTATTATTGTAAGCTGTATACTCCAGGTTTGGTTTTAATTCGAGATTTTTTCGTCTATTACAGAGATTATGTGCTTATCGTCTTTAGTTTACAGCACCACGGGTAGAATATAGGGTACACAAGTAGTCTTGATCCGTCACCACACTCTCAAGGATTTATTTTGGATATTTTTAGTAAAATAATATTAAAAGATCAAACTTACTTGACAATAGCAGGGAAGTCAGGTTGACAGCTCTCTGGGTCCTGTCCAGTTCCTTCTAGAATAGTCTGAATGCTGCAGAAGCCGAGGCAGCTCTTTGAGACGTTGGTTGCTAGGCAACAATCCGTGTAGTTATGTGATAGCGCTAAAGATGACAAAGTTGGTGTGTTGGCTGAGTAGCTATCTGTTACGTTCAGGTTCTCTGGTGGAGTAAGACTTCGAGAAATCACTGAAAGAGAATTTAATAAATAAATTGAAGTTGTCTGTACGTAAAATCTAGTTATATGTGACGTAGACCAATGAAAATAAAGTATAAAATAAAATCTTCAAATAAAGAAATAATTCTTAAAATACAATATAATTCTTAGAATAAAGTTAAATTAAAAAGTAAATCCAGCAGCTTAAACATATAAAAAAAAAAATCCACGCGTTTAATTAATGTATTGCCATGGGCTAATTTTGTCCTTAGCAAATGTCATTTTATTGTCATTACGTAAAGTATGTACACCTTTATTTTAAGGCTTTTTAGGTTTTTTTAGGTTTGGTACACACAAAACCCTCAAGAAGAGTCTAAAACTCAATTATTTGTACCTTTAATTGATCTGAGAAGCTCTTTGTAAAGACAAAGCCCAGATATTTGGGCCATAAATGAATACTAACGAGAAAACTCACAAGAAACTCCATAGATTTTCTTGCCACTGCTTCTTCACTACTGTTAAATCCAATGACCTTACACATAGACCTTTATTTATTAATACTTACCTGTAAGTCTATGGAAACTCCGAACTGGTGGCTCCGTATTCAGTTCACACATGTAAAGACCAGCGTCTGTGGGTTTTACTGATTTAATTACTAAAGCCCAGACATCACCACCTTTTGCTATACCTGGACCGGGTAGGGGTTCTTCAGCTAAAAAAATAAAAATTAAATAACTTTTTATTGTGCTTTTTATGCACATTAAGTAATTGTCCGTGCAGTGACGGAATAAGAATACAAGTGTCACCATCCTTTTCTCTCTCAGGGTGATGTATAAGCCAGCTAAGGGACATTGTTCACACATCACCACCTCTATATACACATCATCTCATCTCCATAAATTACCCTTTGTTAGAGACAGAAAACTAGAAAATAAACCCTGATAAACCCTGTGGCAACACGCCTGGTCAGCGCGGCATAGAAGACCATAATCTCTCTCAAAGTGGAAGAGGTCCGTACCTAACAGTGGGATGTTAAAGTTCTGGAGTGAGAAAAGGAAGTAAATATTTATATACAGCAAAGGTCATATTTATATTTGGCAAGTACAATAAGGGATCTTTTTACAGTATGTAGTCTGTTACAAAGCATCTAATCAATCTTTTAGTGAGTGCGCCGTGACGTAGTGAAGTTTTCCTTTTAATTCTAGTTATATATATTTTTTTAATACTATTTTTTTTTTCTATTTCTTTTTGGTTGTTAATTTTAATTTATTTTTATTTTTAGCTCTGTATGTTCGTTGCCATAAACTTATTCTTATAACCTAGTAGGGGAGGAAACTGGTTCCTGTAACACAGTAATAACTGGCACAGGAACCAGGTGAATCCATATCTTTTGTGTACAATCTGTTTATGACAATAAATGATTTGATTTGATTTGATCTATAGTTGAAATAAAAAAATAGCGAATAATGCTAATACACACTATTGCAAAAGAATCGGATCTAAAATCTCGATCACTCTGCGAGAATTTTAAGACAGGAAATATCAATTTGATTTTTAAAGATTAAGATTGTTTTGTCGCGCTATAACTAATTTATATTCAATTGAGTTACATTATTAATGAGTTAATTTAAATGTAAAATCAATTAGAATTGATTTACTTAAGGAGGTATTATACGCGTCATTAGTTAGTATTTAGTAGATTAAACAAATTAGATATTATAATAGCCTGCGAGACCAAAATATTGAAGTACGGGTCCCGCAGCACAGTTATGTAAGCATATTGAGCTTAAATTCGAACCAGAGGATGTTTTGCTTTATTAGTATTATTTTACTAGCTAGCTTTCTAGGCATACCATGTTTTTCTTCTTAAGAAGTGTCGTATATATTGTGGAGACAATTTTTAGAGGAATTATGTATGGATTGTGTGAAGGCATGTTTCGCAGACTCCAAATAATGGGATGAGCACAGGAATATAATGAAAATTATGCAGAGTTGTAGGAAATATTAAATAACTTACAGTCATCATGTAATATATCAACTCTATCATCTCTTGTAACTCTTACACCACCGGCAGTTAGAAGTCTGTTATCTCTTGCTCTTTTCCACAGCACTGGTCTCCCTTTCGCTCCAAGCACTACACAAGTAAGTAAGGCATCTTCACCACTTCTGACTGCTACTCCACTCACAGCTGGAGTTCTCATGTAGGCTTTAGGATCCTCGTCTTCCTGTGAGCTTCCTGTCGATGTGGCACCACTTGCGCTATCCTCTGAGCCATTCTTGACAAATTCTGTGAAAAAAAAAGTTTTTTAAAGAGCCATTCTAATCGTAATCCTCCATGTGGTGACGGATTAAGTATACAAAAGTCACCACCCCATTTCCTCCCGAGGGTGCTGTAAAAGCCAGCAAAGAGATATTACACACAGATGACATCCTCTGTGAGAGACGGAAAACTCGATAACAAACCCTATGCCAACACGCCTGGTCAGCGCGGCACAGTAGACCATAATCACTCTAAGGTGAAGAAGGCCTGTGCCCAACAGTGGGACGTAAATGGGCTGGAGAAGAGAGGATAATCGTAATAGTCATTTTTCTATGGAAACGTAGTTTGTATGTGCGTATATTAATTATTCCTTTATGTTAAACTGCCTAAGGTATTTGAATAAAGAATTTGGTTATGGTACTGGATTTGTTATCAACTTATGTGCACGATGTCCCGAATGCTATCCTTATAAAAGTAAAGTAAAAAGTAAAATATTCTTTATTGCACACCATAATGATTTATAAAGCTTACATAACAGACATATCATAGGTACAAAGGGCGGTCTTATCACGAGCTGCGATCTCTCCTAGACAACCATAAGATGGATTTGACCGAGGCAGAATAGGCGACTTTTGGTGTACTAAAAATAAGTGAATATAGTATATAGTATATTGCTCTATAATTATTTTTATGAAACTTAAACTCAGAGAAAGTGTATTAAATACTCATATTACAAGCATTAAGCTTAGTTTGGGACTGAAGGACTTATATTTACTTTCTGTTCCATTGAACATTTATTAGTATATAGCTTTGTAATACACAAAAGAAATAAAAGCAAATACACAAATCATATGATTCGCTAGTCGTATCAACAAAAACAAACATCACTTTTGTTGCCTCCTTTGAAGGGCTTACCATCAAAGAGTTTTGAATAAAGGGTCTACTTTAAGTACTGAAGTCTACTGTCATACTTCAAAAGCCCTTTGAAGGATTTAAAAGGCAATTCTGACCGGGTACGTCTCCGATAAAAAGGTCATCTGTACTTTGGTTCGCCGAGTATGGGGATATCAATGTAGGGAACAAAAGCTTAGGCGGAATGGAAAGCGATTTCTCATTATGTATTTAAAAGTATTTTGAAATCTCGACTGTTGATAAAAATAATTGCTTTTTAATTAACATGCCTTTATTAGATCGGTACGTATCTATTAATGTATTAATATATATACCTACCTATATTTAAATTTCTAATCTTATCCTCTTTCAAAGAATCTTTAATTTCTAATGATAAAAAATAATTTCTCATGATCTCCTCTTGCGAGTCTACAGGCAGATTTCTTTTTCTTTCTTTTTTATTGCTTAGGTCGACAGACGAGCAAACGGCCCACCTGATGATAAGTGGCATTCGTCGCTCATGGACTCCGCAATACCAGGGGCATAGCTAAGCCGCTGCCTACCGAGAAAAAGTAACTCTTCTTTAACCTCGTTTGAAGAGCCCCATGTGATAGCGCTTAGGGAACACCGCCGCAGGTAGTTCATTCCAGAGCCTGCACGTGCGTGGGAGAAATGACCGCTGGAAAAGTACTAGATCTGTACGTATCCAGGTAATAGGGATGGATTTTGTTGCGATGGCGGGTGGTACGATGATAGAACGGTGACGTCGGTACCAGATCGAACAGTTCCTCTGAGCACTCCCCATGGAACAATCGGTAAAGCACGCAAAGACATCCAAAATCCCTCCGCCGCTCTAACTACTCCAATTTGTCCGTGATATCGGAATAATCGACAGTACGAACAGCTCGTCTCTGCAGGGAGTCGAGTGGGTTGAGTTGATATTTCGGGGCACCTGCCCAGAGATGCGAGAGAGATGGGGTCTTATCTGTGCTTTGTAAAGCATCATTCGCTGCCCTGACGTGAAGTACCGTTTTGTTTTGAGATGATGTAGACCCCTACACTAATGCTTTAATGCCTACTTTAACATATGTTACTATGTATAAAGTCTATCAAATAAATAAAATAAAAATTAATAAATAAAATTGTGTAAGTACTTAGTTATCGATTGCACAGTCTAACCCATAACTCTACAGTATGATAATATAAACACAATATCGAAATAAAGTTATCCCTAAATCCATAAATTTATCCATTATAGGCATCCCCAAAACGTCGATTTAATACGACTCGTTAAATATCAGGCAAATTTTCCAAAGGTGAGCATATTCTTTATAAAAAGGCTTATATATGCTAATGAGTTTTATTTTCACTCGCTGTCAGTCCTAAGGAACCCATCTCATTTAGATTCAGTGCGGGCAGGTCACGTGCGAGACGGGCCCAGGATAAAGAAATCAACGCAAATTGGCCGAGCGAGCTTCAATTTACCACACATTTTCAGAAACGAAACAATCTGTATGATAACTAGTCTTAAGTGAGAAAATCAAGTGGGGAAATTTTGTGTGTAAAATTTATTTAAATGTAACCTTTTCTAACTTTTGTAAGGGAATTTTGCATGTTCAATATGATTTTTTCTATTTGAGGTTTTGCATGTCATGGATTGACTTGATGTCATATTATTCACATTCATTTATTTTACAGAAGTAAAAATATTTCAAAATATTAATCCGTTAATTCAACCGTTTTGTCTATTGTTGGTCCGTTGGTCCAAACCGCAGTGTGCAATTGGCATTGGTCATAATTTTTTAAAACTCTCAATTCGAAAACCATTTCGGGGAATAGAGTTTCTGATCATCCATTAGTTTTATTCGGAAAATTTGCCACATTTACGATTATTTTTCCAAAAAAAGCCAGCAAGAAACACGTAAATCAGAATTAAAATATATTTAGTAGATTTTGAGTAAATAGGAAAAGTATCCCTAATTCTTCATTTTCTGTGCCTACTGGCTGTGTTAATATGTACGTGTCGGCGATGATATTGAATAATATTGATGTAGGCCCTTAAGGAGAACGTATAACTAAAAGTTAAAGAACTAACTAAAAATTTTCAACTAAAAGTTTTATTTTTGCCATAATACCTAATTTTGCCATGCAGTTTACGGCCTGCCTGGAACTTGAATGATTTTAAAAAGCTCATAATACGCCGGCTGACCAGTTTCAGTCAATCAGGTTCCCAAGATTAGCGAGCTCAAACAAACAAACTATTCAACATAATAATTTTAGTATCGATATTACAACGAAAATAATGTCAAGTGAATTCTTTCAAATAATTATGACTTTTTTTAGGATGATAAATATAATATACTAAGTCTATGGACATACTACATATTTTAAAATAAAAATAAATATGAAGCAAGAGTTTTATATGTAGTTTTGTAGTAGTACATTACAATAAGTGCATTATTATGCGAGCTAAGATATTACACGAACACAGGTTGCAGGCGCCTTGTCAAGTGTCATACAAAGACGACACGGGAAGCACTTTTGTAGAATGAAAACGTGTAGTGGAATATACAGCTTAGATATATAGACAACTTGGTAAATAATGGTAACAATTCTACGCGCATAACTAAGCTAAACTTAACTAGAAAATGAAAATGAATAGTGTCAATAACACAATTCGGCAATGTAAACTGAACTTTCTTATTATAAATGTTCAATGTACTAACAAGTAATAGACATATTGATTTTACTAACTATACTAAAATAAACTAAAAAATTAAAATTTTACTATCAATCTTAATTTTTTAGTTTATTTTAGTATAGTTAGTTTTGCACGTAGAATTGGTACTATGGTCACGAAGTCTAAGTTTCTTTGCCAATCAATCTCAAATCAATACAAGAACGCGGGTGAAATAGTAGCATTTTAATATGTAGTACTTAAGGGCCTACATCAATATTATCGTATATCATCGCCGACACGTACATATTAACACAGCCAGTAGGCACAGAAAATGAAGAATTAGGGATATTTTTCCTATTTACTCAAAATCTACTAAATATATTTTAATTCTGATTTACGTGTTTCTATATATAAAAGTTACTTATGTTTTTAAAGTTATTTCACTAGTTAATACGCGATAGTAGACCGACAAATGAAAAAAATAAAAAATTAGAGAGGTTGTTTCGCTGAGATTTTCTATCGAGAAAACTTTTTTCAATCGCGTTTCTGAGTTTATGCGATCCTAGATCATATATTGAAAAAACATATACTTAAAAATTAGAGCTCTAGCCATTCAATCTAAAGAAACAATGACAACTTCGTACGTAGAAAAATGCACGAAGCTATTTTGGTATCCTCTTAATATTGCAATGAAAAATATCGAGGTATCTATTCAAAGTAACCGTGTGTCACACGTCAGATACGATATAGATTATTATATATCTTCTACAGTAGCTCTCAACACTTCTCATAAGTTTAAATTGTTTTATTTTGTCTTTTATTCACAAGAACACATTGTTACCTTGTCGTTTAACTCTAAATTATTTTACTGAGTAGCTGAGTAATATGCAAATATAGTAAATACCTACTGCTTTATTAAGAAAGTATCGGGATAAGATTTTTTTTCTTTTTCGTCGAATTTGTTTTCTTAAACGCAAATATTTTTTCCATTATGAAGTTCGAAATACACGCTAGATATGATATAACTAATAGCATCACAATTTTTAAAGGAAAATAACAGATACAACTCCAACTCCTCGCCAAAATGGAAAACGGTTGTGCCAATCTAACAACAACAAAAAAAAAAGAAAAATTTGAATTTGGAACAAAACACATCATCGATTCTCAATACTTTCTTGACTGCATGTATAATTAACTAATTTACTATTAATTTGGGACCAGAAGACTTGTTGTTTCTACTGGTAACTCCATACATATGGCTACTCGATATGCACTGAAAATTTCATAAACATGAATCCAAGGTTTTAACCGATATGAGTAAACAACACCGCGACTCGAATACGTCATTAAACGGATAGTGGAATAGGCCCCTTTCTAGCAGAAGAATGTTTTATATGTTAGGGAAATTGGTTGTTAGTATTAAATTCTTAATTTTTCAGTGCGCATCCAACACATAAGATCTGTTAAATTATTCACAAACTTTATCATAATCTTAAATTGCTATGCTACATACATATTCCTTAAAACAAGCCATAACTTTTCAAACGAAACCAAATCCCATCATTTACATAATAATTTATCGCCTAACCTATCTGTGAAATCTTCATGAGATCGCGAGAGAAATTCGAAACGAAAAAATGTTACCGTACCAAATAAAAATTGACTTTCCAACGAGAATTTGTAAAGTATAATACTGTTTGCTGTAAGTTTCACCCGGAATTGGGGGTTGTAAATATTTATATGGGGTTTTTGTGGTTCCGTAAAAGGAAACGCTGCGGCATCCGTCTGTTAGGGGGAACACTCAAATATTCCGAAAAACTTTATTCCGAATTTTGAAATTCCGATTTACAAAAGTCTGAATTTCATAATACCGAAAAATTTTGACGGGCTTCGTGGTCTAGTGGTTTATATAACGGACTGCCGTTCACGAGGTCGCGGGTTCGATTCCCGCCTCGGACATTCATTTGTGTGATGTTTATAAATATCATACAAATATTAGTTCTGCGTCTGGGTGTTTACTATGTATAATAAGTATGTATTTACAAAAGAAAAGTAGTTTATGTATTCTATCCGTATTCTGGTACCCATAACACAAGCATAATAAGCTTAGCTTGGGACCAGAGGACGTTGTGTGAAATGTCCATAAATATTTATTTATATTTATTGTAATGTCTATTATTAAAAATCACGAAATATATTTTAACAAAAGTCATAAGCCCGATTTCTTACTTTTCCGATTTTCATTTCTCCGAATAGTCAAATGCTCGAAGAGTTCTTGTTCCGAAAAATGATATTCCGAATTTCGATACTTCGAATAGACTAAAGGTTAACAAGTTGTGCCACAAAATTTTGCTCCGAAACGAATCGCTGCAAAACCGACTTCACTTAGTCTTGTTTGCCCTACACTAGAATGCAATTTTAGTCCGCGTAGGCACGGAGGGCTGGGGCGGCCCGCGGGCTGAGGAGCAGGTGGTTTGAAGGCCCGCCGCTGAAGCAGCAGCGTTGAGCCTTCAAATCATCTGCGACGAGATAAGCTCGCGTGGGCCCGTCCAAAACCCGTAGCGCAGGAGCCGTGACAGAAACAATTATTGCTGCCTGCTTGCATGTTGTTTGCCTGCTTGCATGTTGCTTGCCTGCTTGCATGTTGCTTGCCTGCTTGCATGTTGCATGCCTCCTTGCATGTTGCATGTTGCACGCTTGCATCGCTTCGGTCAGGTTAAGGGAAACAAAATACATATTTTTATTCGAAACAAATATTTGGCTAATGTTTCGAATTATCAATAAGTCGGAATTTTTGTTATTCGGTCTATTGAATTTCGGTATTTTAAGTAGTAATAGTAATTATGAACGTTAGGAATTTTGAAGTTTCGGAATTATGAAAATCGGTTTTATGAAATTCGTATTTGTGACTTTCGGAATAAAGTTTTCCGTATTTATGTAGTGTACCCCTGTTAGGTGGTAAAAAGGTTGGTTAGTTGTTAATTTGTGTGTTTTGAATAAATAATAAATAATAAAAAAAATTCGTTTAGACAAACCCCTTAGTGAGGTACACGGTATAACGCATTTAAACAGACATAATATTATATTATGTGATTAAAAAATAACCCGAAACAGGTGAAAATATAGCGTTGAAATTAATCTTTACTAATATTATAAAGCTGAAGAATTTGTTTTTTTGAACGCGCTAATCTCAGAAACTGCTGGTCCGATTTGAAAAATTCTTTCAGTGTTGGACAGCACATTTATCTAGGAAGGCTATATGCTACGTAACTTTACCTCGCGACCAATAGGAGCGATGCTTTAGTGAAAAATGTCGCAAAAACGGGGAATACTTTCTAAATTCTACGCGTCGCCACGCGGGCAACAATCAGTTAATACAGGGTATAAATATGTGAGCAGTCTTTTGATGTGTAAAATTTGATCCCTAATTCTTTCTTTGTTCTGTCAATCAAATAAAAAGAAAACTTATTTAAACATCCGAAACGTATAAAGCGATATTCCAATACGGAACCCTTAAAGAGCGGCTTTACTTCTTACTTCACTGGCTTTTTTGGTACCTCATTCGTGTTGGAATCCATTTTAATGGGGTCTAAAGAGAGGGAGGTAGATTCAATCCAAAAACAGAGAGCTCATGAATAATAATGAATAAATCAATTTAAAATGTATCAAATGTTAAATATAAGTAGTGTGTAATTTACACGTTGTTATTGGTGTAGCGCTTAGGCTTCATTAGCGATTATGGAAACTAAACACAAATGTGGACGAAATTAATTAAATGAACTTTAATTTCGCAAGTGTAGCCGTTGCATAAGAAACATGGAACATTATTGCTCTTAATAAGAGGTATATTCCAATAGACGCAGCGCTAATGCCTTTCTTGATAAATGTACTATCCAATACTGAAAGAATTTCTCAAATCGGACCAGCGGTTCTTGAAATTAGCACGTTCTATCAATCAAACAAACTCTTCCAGTTTATAATATTAGCACGCATTGTGTTAGAAGTTCACTTGTATATTATATTTCACAGACCGACGGGCTGTGGAGGTATACAAGACTCTGAAATTTCACCTAAAATATGCATAATTTTTAACATACAAAATACAGACGTAGTACCAATTAATAAAGTCTGATACTCCCAAGTGCCCCCAAGGGTGTAAACAGACTAAAACTCCCACCATTACGAACCACACACAAACAAATTAGTCGGGGAGACAGCGGACAAAGTATTTTCATTATAACTCACCGACGCCAGAATTCTCGCAAACATTCGCTTCCGGTAATGCAATTTTGCAAAACTCTCCATCTAGTCTCAAGTGCAGTGCCTACACAGAATCAAATAGCGGATATTTAGAATTGGAAATTGATAGAGATTAGATTATTCTTTTGGATATTCAAACTAGCTTTAAACATGCGATGAAAAAGATTTGAAAGAAAATGATAAAGATATACATAGAAGTAAACTGCAGCTTCGTACTCGTAGAATTTAAAACAAATCCCTTATAATTTATACAAAAAAAAACATCTTGAACCACTCTATCTTTCGAAAAAAATACAGCGTCTGTCAAACTCCATTGCGTAGTTTTGAAGATGTGAGCTAACATAAATACGAAAATAATGACTTTGCCTAACAAAACGCATAGAAGAGTAAAAAAAAATTACAGCGACTTCTAAATAGACACTAATGCCATCTAGGTGTATTCAATTTTCAATTTTTTTTTCAATTTATTTTATTTATTTATGTATTCTTTAAACTAATTGAGTTATTCAATTATATCCTACTGAAACACGCCTATGTGCTATGCTAACTTAGTAAAAATTTTTACCTAAATCAATTTGGCCGTTTGAGAGTGTAGGACTTATAAATATTTATTCGTGCATTCATAAAATTGTGTGACTTTATTAGTGTAGATTTTTCTAGTCTCCAAATTTTGAACGCCATGTTCCCTTTCGGAACGGCTTGACCGTTTCTTGTGAAATTTAAACTCCTATTTAGTCTGAAAATAGGAAGTAATATTTTTTTAAGCTATTGCATAGCTTCTATCGCGGGCCTTGAGCGTGGAGACTAACAATGCACAAAATTCGAAATTTAAATTCCGTAACAAAGATAGCGTAACTAAAAAATACTATACACGTGTGTAGTATTTATAACACCGTTTCACTGTTCGCGCTCTAGTGACTCATGTCAGTTTTGGCGTTAGTTTTTAGGGTTCCGTACCCAAAGGGTAAAAACGGGACCCTATTACTGAGACTTCGCTGTCCGTCCGTCCGTCCGTCCGTCTGTCACCAGGCTATATCTCAAGAACGGTGATAGCTAGAGAGTTGAAATTTTCACAGATGATGTATTTCTATTGCCGCTATAACAACAAATACTAAAAATAAAATAAAATAAATATTTAAGGGGCCCCCCTTACAACAAACATGATGTTTTTACCGTTTCTTGCTCTCATACAACAAACGTGATTAATTATTGTGTGTGTTGTTTGCTCATTTATTAATAACGTATGTTGCATAGATAATGGTACGGAACCCTTCGTGCGCGAGTCCGACTCGCACTTGACCAATTTTTATTATTTTATTGACATTTGATTGACAATCGCTATTTTATCATTATTACCATAAACAATGGACAGATGCTTACATCTGTCCATTGTTTATGGTAATTATGATAAAATATACGATTAATATGATATATACTCGTATAAGATTAATAATCCTTATTTACTGATGCTTACATCAGTAAATAAGGATTATTAATCTTATTTTAGTTTATGGTATTTAGATTCTTGCATAAATAAAATAAATAAATAATTATAATTGCGTAAGTTGATAAAAAATACTATGCAATAGCTTTACCGCTGCAGTCCCCGAGTGCCACACGTGTTTTTTTTTAAATCTTCAGCACACAAAGAGGCACCTCCTCAGTGTGTAAGTAATTAAAACTACCTAGTTTATCAACTAGTAGTTCCTCACAGTTTATGTCAATGTAAATTCTCATAAGTAGAACGTTGAATTTAATATCCCTAGCTCTTATACTATTGCACACGTATTAAAACGAAGATGAGAGCAGAGTTAAATAATGTTTAGTGAATTATATAGAGTCGCATGCCTCCACGTTATTACGTCAAACGTCGTTATTAACGTTTAGATGTTAAACTCGATGGGGTATTAACAACTCTAGAGGTTTTCATTTAATTGTTTTGGGGCTCGTTTAAATCTCATATAAAGTAAAATTAGTTTTAAATTATTGTTTAGATATGCTGTAAAGTTTTATATATGTTTTAAGTGTTGTGATTGATATTAAAATATATCGTACTAGCTATTGTCCATAACTTAGTTCGCGTGGAATTTCGGAAACTAACCCTAACAAATTATACAAGAACACCATCCTCATGCACCACTCTATCTAATAAAAATCGATCAAAACTGAATCATAATTTTGAAGATATAAGCTCACATAGGGACATACATACAAAAATAACGACTCTGTTTTATAATAAATAAGGACATAGTCTATATTATCGTTCTTCTTTTACTTGTAACTAGCTGTTGCCCGCGACTTCATCGGCGTGGAATTTGTAAAAATTTTTTTTTCGCAATAAAAGATAGCCTATGTCCTTTCTCAGGGTCTAAAGATTGTCTGTTGTCTGAAAGCGTAACAGACAGACAGACAGAGTTACTTTCGCATTTATAATATTAAGTAGGGATTATGCCAAATTATTTGTGAATGGCGCAATATGTTTAATTTTTCCAAGCTCTCCTCTTAGCCGTCATACTCCCATTACATAACACGCATATATTATTATGTACCAATATTAAATATAAATATTCATTAAACAAAATTATTCTTCTTCTTCTCCAGCCCATTTACGTCCCACTGTTGGGCACGGGCCTCCTTCTCTTTAGGAGGGATTATGGTTTACTGTGCCGCGCTAACCAGGCGTCTTGGCACAGGGTTTCTTTTCGAGATTTCCGTCTCTCACAGAACATGTTATCTGTGTGCAATATCCCTTAACTGACTTTTACAGCACCCTTGGGAGGAGATGGGACAGTGACACTTGTATTCTTAATCCGTCACGGAGTACACGTAGAACAAAATGATTACTTTACATTAATAAGCTAAATTATAGTGAATAAAATGATCACCATACAGTTACGTTGCTCTCCCAACTGAGCTACCATGGGACCAGCACATGATAATTAAAATTTTTCCACTATAATAATTTATTAGTATATGAAGTAAAAGCATAGCAAGTCAATTGCAAAAATTAATAAATTAATGGTTACTTTACATTTAAATGTAACTTACACACCTATCTTAATAGAAGAACACAATCTACAAACACTGTAGTACAAAAGCAAAATTACTATTTTCATTAAACTATTAGTGATATGAAATGTAACCCATTTGTGTCTAATAGCTAGTCATTTGTCTTGTAATTTTAGTTCCACTCGTCATAATACAAGTCATTTTCATAAAATTCCAAATCTTTACTACCTGTTCACGTGACTGTGCTCCTGAAGATAATCTGACATCGTAAATCTCTCACGATAGAGCGCATTCCTCACTTATTAACTCTAGCATATAGTCGTAAGTAAAAGTACTGTAATAGGATATTCTGTATTTATTCATTCATTCATTCGTTCTCAATCATTTTTACTCATTCATACTTTTGACGAGTTAAAAATATTTGTCATTATATATTTTTGTTGTAACATAAATTAATGTGTACTTTAAACATATAATACTGCCTACTACATATTATGTATATAAATTTATATCTGAAATATTTGAAAAATAGCAAAATTTCTTTAAAAGAGTGCTGTAAAAGACTCTAGCACTCAAGAAGACTGTATTGTTAGTGTAAAAAGTTTTAGGATCGTAAAATTACTTTCAATGATTACCTCTATTTTTATTTATTATAATTAATTATATAAAATTACCTCCATAAAATATTATTAAAGACAAATAACATTCAAAACAACGTAAACATAAATTACAAAAACGTCACTTACTTCTCTATGCGCCAGTAGCGTCGCATATAAAATATAGAGTCAGCGCCAATTTAATTAAAACCTTTAATAAAACTCTTAGGCATCAGCTATTAGTACACGTTAATTCATGTTACACACTGTTTTAGAATTAACTGGCTTTATTAATTAGATAACAACAATAATTTGTTTATTAGACTATTTTAAGAGTATTTTAGCAGAGAATGCTTTAGCATAAACTTCGATTTTCATAATAATATGACGGAGGTTCACATTAAAATAAATAAATAAATATTCATGGACATTTCACACAACGTCCTCTGGTCCCAAGCTAAGCTTATTATGCTTGTGTTATGGGTACCATAATACGGATATAATACATAAACTACTTTTCTTTTGTAAATACATACTTCTAATACATAGTAAACACCCAGACGCAAGATAAACATTTGTATGACAATTATAAATAACAATGACAATTATAATACAAATGATTGTCCCGTACCGATAGAGAATAGAGGACATAGTGTGAAATGACAAAACAATACTCAATCTATCCTTTCGTAGCTTTGTTAGTATCTATGGATGTTTCTATCTATGTAAAGGTATTTATGAAAATAAGTAAGTTTTAGTCGCAGCGTGATGTAATATAGACTTTAGTATGTAATAAATGTACTATCCAACACTGGTAGACCACGAACCAGTAGTTCTTGAGATTAGAGCGTTCAAACAAACAAACAAACTCATACAAACTTCAAGGAATATTTAAAGCTTAATTTATTATAGACAGTACAATCTTTATTTTCTAACAACACTGTATACGACATATAACATAATATTAAACCGCGGCTGCACTCATTTATTGAGAAAACAATACCAGAGAGACACTCAAGTTTATAACAAAGAAACTGTCCAAGTTCTCCGTTCACAATTAGTAGCTTAATAGGACGTATAGTACAGGAGCTACTGATCTCTCGGTTGAAGATCTAAGCTATTTCAGCTTTATTGTTTTTTTTTTCTACTAGCCTTCTAACCGTGACTCTGTTAGGTAAATAGATTAACTCTTTATTGTACACATTTACAAGAAACAGAACACAGAAATTAAGCTTAAGACTAGGTATAAATCGCGGCCTAAAGTGATCTCTTCCAGGCAACCATGGGATGGAAAGAAAAGTTAGGGACTAAAATAAAGTGGGGCTGCAGTGTACAATAAACTGTAAAATAAAATAGCCAATAATTATAACATACTACTTCGTATCATTGGAATTTAGAAAATTTTCCCCGTTTTAGCAACATTTTTTACTGCGTCTGGGTGTTTCTATGTATTATATGTATGTATTTAGAAAAGAAAGGTAGTATATGTATTATATCCGACATCCGTATACTGACGAGCCTCGTGGTTGAGTGGTTTATGTAACGGACTGCCGATCAAGAGGTCGCGGGTTCGATTCCCGCTCAGGACAATCATTTGTGTGATTTTTCTAATTGTCATACAAATGTTTGTACTGCGTCTGGGTGTTTCTATGTATTATAAGTATGTATTTGTTTATTTACAAAAGAAAATTAGTATATGTATTCTATCCGTATTCTGGTACCCTTAACACAAGCATATAAGCTTAGCTTGGGACCAGAGGACGTTGTGTGAAATGTCCATGAATATTTATTTATTTTTCACTAATGCTTCGCTCGTATCAGTCGTAGCATGATGTTATATAGCCTGCCTTCCACGATAAATGAACTATCTAACACAAGAAGAATTTTTCAATGCGAACTAAAAGTTCCTGAGATTTGCGCATTCAAACAAACAATTTTTTCAGCTGTTCGCTATAGTTACTAATGTAATAATATTTTCATTAAGAGGATACCAAAATAGCTTCGTGCATTTTTCTACGTACGAAGTTTTCATTGTTTCTTTAGATTGAATGGCTAGAGCTCTAATTTTTAAGTATATGTTTTTTCAATATATGATCTAGGATCGCATAAACTCAGAAACGTGATTGAAAAAAGTTTTCTCGATAGAAAATCTTAGCGAAACAACCTCTCAAATTTTTTATTTTTTTCATTTGTCGGTCTATTATCGCGTATTAACTAAAGAAATAACTTTAAAAACATAAGTAACTATTATATAAAGAAATACGTAAATCAGAATTAAAATATATTTAGTAGATTTTGAGTAAACAAAAAAAATATCCCTAAGTCTTCATTTTCTATACCTACTAGCTGTGTTAATATGTACATGTCGACGATAATATTGATGTAGGCCCTTAATCAATAAACTTAAAAGAAATACTAAATTATAAATATTTGGTATTAAATATTCTAATGTATTTTGTAGTTATAATTTACATTAAAGTAAATTATAGTCTGAATCTGTATCAACTAATAGAAATATTCATTACAAAGGAAACGCATAAATGATACAATATTATTGTATTTAAACGAACAAAGAAAATCGATATAATCTTGAAACAAAACCACGTAGATATCTTACTTAATAAGAAAAAAAACCGTCCGCTTTCTTCGTTCACAATTAGCAGAATAATAAGAGAGTATAGTCGGAGCGCTCTTGGCAAAGATAGTGTGGTATAGAGTGCAGAATAGACGGAATACAAAGAGTGGCTCATATCGGTATAGCTTTGATATTTGTGGAGTGTTCGTCTTCAAGATAAGAAATGAAAGATTTTGCAGACGGGGCTTCCTATGTTCTCTTTGTATAATACATACGGATGTAACATTTGGAAAACATAGAAAACATACCTATTGTTAACGTTGGATGTGTTATTTATATTTATTTTACACTAACCAATGCTCGCAGCTTAGCGTGCTTTTGTATTTACTACCATATTTCTTTTAGGATGACGTTAAATTTACGTTATTGCCGTTGTGTTATTTTGCGCACTTACGGGGTATTTTTTTTAACAGTATGTTTTTAAAGAGTATGTTTTCGAGTTTATTGTGTTAGTAGGATACCAGAATGTTAATTTAATGAAACACTAAGTATATTATTAAGTTCTGCTTAGTAAAAACCCGCGCATGGATGAATAATTTTATTTTTAAACTAGCTGACCCGGGCAACGTTGTTTTGCCATACAAATGTCAAGGGGGGGGGGGGAGGCCAGGGGTTTGAAAAATCGATGTTGTCCGATTCTCAGGCCTAACCGATATGTACACAAAATTTCACAAAAATCGGTCGAGTCGTTTCGGAGGAGTATAATTACAAACACCATGACAGGAGAATTTTATATATTAAAAGAAGTTAAATTACTATGTCAAAGCAAAATTCTAAAGGCGTGATAATATGTAAAGTGTACCAGAAAATTGCTCAAATTTTGGTATTATACTTAAAATGTAACCACGTAAAATACCATTACATGAGCCTGGCAATAATACGCCAAACGAGTGCCACATAAAAGGAAAAAAAAATTACTTAGGAATATTTTTTTATTTCACTTTTATGACGTGCGAAGGATTTTTTGTAAACAGAAAATGCATACACAAATCGTAATAACTTAAACCTCATAGAGGCTAAACTTCAACTGTGTGTCAAAATAAAAAAAAATTTTAGAGATACACAAATAAAACCAAAATATAAAGGTGCATTTATGGAGCACGTTGTAACATTGACAGCACTAACAAAATTCACATAAATTCAATTTTACGGCAAAATGTTACACGTGATTTGATTACAATAGAAAAGCGGTTGCAG
Source organism: Orgyia antiqua (assembly GCA_916999025.1). Classification (NCBI taxonomy): domain Eukaryota; kingdom Metazoa; phylum Arthropoda; class Insecta; order Lepidoptera; family Erebidae; genus Orgyia; species Orgyia antiqua. Next base: position 19,396,071 of record OU779867.1, read on the forward strand.
ATCTGTATTTTAAAATATATGATGCAGATGAATAATTTATTAATTTTATTAAGACTAAGTAAATAATATAATCATGTCAATTTATTGTTATTTCTATTACATCTTAGTGTATTAAACAACCCAATTCTCGGTAACAGCTCGAACGATTTTCATGTTTGGTTAAAAGGTGGTTTTGGACAGCGGTTTTCTTATAACACAATTCTCAACGCAAAGCTATAAATACTGTGAATGGCCACATCCACGGTATCCTGACAACTGGATTTCACTAGGATCTGAGTGGCGCGTTAAATTAAGAAGAAAAAATACAATCAATCAATGAATTTTTTTTAAATTTAATTTTTAGGATTCATGTGACCACTTAGGTGATGTAAAAAAAAAAACAGAATAAATTAAATAGGTCATTATAACTTTTAAATTAAAAAAATAAAAGAAAGGGAAGTGGAATAAACACACCGATTAAAATTTGTAAAATACTGCATAATATATATGCATTATAATATAGTTGTGACATAATAATAATTTATCTTATTGATTATTATAGTATACAAAAAATGCTTTTCATGTTATCTGTCCGTATGTCAGTAACGAATGGTAGATCCATTAACTTTATTTGCCGACATCTCCCCGAAACTGAAAGAGGTCAGATATCGGCAGATCGGAATGATGTATTGTGACTAGATTTCATTTGCTAAAACCCCACCCCAACGTTCATTTGTCTTTTCAATTCTAAGGGATGATCATTTTTATGTCGTTGTGTGTCAGATTTAGGGCTGGCTTTGATAAATTTTAAATTTCGTCAAATAAAAGTTTTTACGGATTTAGACGCGTTTGTTTGTTTCAAATTTTAGCCCGACGTTTTACTGTGTTGGAGAATATGGTTTCTTTAAGATTTTAAGCCATGTTATTGATGCTATGGTTTTAGATAAAAAACATCTTCTTTACTTACTATAAAACAAAGTGGTTATTTTTGTATGTATGTCCCCATGTGAGCTTATTGGCCTTATTCATAATGGCTTATCGGAGGTTTAAAAGTTCGATAAAAATTTTCAAAAATTGTTATTTATAATAGTCTTTTTACGCTAAAACGTTTATTATCTCTACGATAAAATCTCCGTTTAAACGTCCGATAAGTTATTATAAATAAGACCAATCTTCAAAACTACGCAACGGATTTTGATAGGGTTTTTTGTAATAGATAGAGTAGTTCAAGGGGATGGCTCTTTTATATAATTTGTTAAGGTTTTCTATATGCCTCGAGTACGAAGTTGCGTGTAACAGTTAGTATACTAATATTATAAAGAGCAAAGATTTGATTATTTGTGGTTCTGAAACTACAGGAACGATTTAAAAAATGCTTTTTACTGTTAGGTTGTTGGGGATGATCCCCAGTGTGTATAGGCTATATTTAATTGCTGTGTGCAGCCGGGCTAGATTTTTCAATATACCAATTAAACTGTTTGTTTTTAAAATGTAAAAAAATATTGAGGAGGGCTATATGCTATATAAGATCACGCAGAAAAGGATGGGAGCGAAGCATCAGTGAAAAATGTTGGAAAAACGGGCACATATTTTCTAAGTTTCACGAGTACGAAGACGCTGGCAACATCTAGTTGAAAAATAAACACAAAAAATGTGAGTTGCTATTTCATAAGTAGTAGGAAGCCAAAAAGTCTTTATTACTGATCCCAAAAAAAGTAACCTTGTTTATAACGCTATAATTAACATAATATTTCCTCAAATGTGTAAAAAAAACATGAAATATATCTGAATAAGTTAAATTATATGAACAATAGGAAATAGCAAAGTTTTTCTAGTAGGAATTAAGAAATTGCAATAATATTATTTAAGTTATTGAACAGTTTGTTGATGTTTCTTTTCCTTGTTTACAGAGAACTGATTACACTTTGCTAAAATTATATCTACTAAATGCTACACACGAGACGAGAACTGTCAAGATAACTATGGATTACGTATTTTGAACCTGGTTTTGTTAACTTCATTTCGTAGTTATCTATTAAATAAATAAATAAATAAATATTCAGGACATTTCACACAACGTCCTCTGGTCCCAAAGTAAGCTATATTTCTATGCTTGTATTATGGGAACCAGATACTGATAGACTACATATACTACTTTTCTTTTGTAAATACATACTTATAATACATAGAAAACACCCAGACGCAGTACAAACATTTGTATGACATTTATGAACATCACACAAATGATTGTCCCGAGCAGGAATCGAACCCGCGACCTCGTGATCGGCAATCCGTTACATGAACCACTAGAACACGAAGCCCATTAAAACTCTTTACTCTATGTAATCTTTACTCTATGTAATGAAATTTTTAACGTGATTTTCATTCCGTTTATATGATCCAATTGATCTGTAATTTTGCACACTTAATAAAATCCAACGCAATATTTTAAAATAATATTGAAATTTTCAGTACTAACAAATATTTTACCGTAGTTTTAAGGTTTTAATGTAAGTAACCATTATTTTAATTATCAAAATAATAACTGCAAAATAAAGACGCAATCATCGTGCATGTATCGCCGATGTATGAGTATAAATAAAGCCAAGGAAGTTTGTTAATGACACTGTATAAACCTCTGCCTTCCTCGTGGGGGAATAGGGGTGAATTAATGTACTGTTTAATATATAACACAATTAAATATCCACCTCAATGTTCATTATATATGTCATTTCGACAATTATACGCATCGTAAGCACTTACGTTTTCGCCTTTGATAAGTAAACAAAAGTGCCTTTGTTCTGAATAACTAACTAGTTTGAACGTTGAGCCTTTATCTGACGACAAACACGCCCTCTGGCGAACGAATTTAACGTTTGCGCCTCAATGTTAAATGTGGATATTGAGTTGAGAGCTAAAGCTGGGCTTTGTTGTGCTATATATCTGTTCAGAAACGTTAAAGAATATTAGGTTTAACTAGCTGTACAAAGCAGTTTTATTTGCGTACCGGAAAAGTCAAAGTCAAAAAATATTATTTCTTGTTGGCATGTTTTACAAACCCTTTTGAAACGTATTCTCAAACCCGAAATCTACACACATATTTCATGAGCATCGGTCAAGTCATAATCATATTTTAAACCTGTAGACATTCTTCTTCTTGAAATAAAAATGATCTGAATGAAATCAATCAATCAAGTTTTTATGTATTTTTAAGTGATATCTAATAAGTGAGGTGAGACCTAATAATTTTTTTTTAATATTTTATTAATTTACTTTTTATATTTTATAAAATTATTAGAACAACAGTACAAATCAAAACAAAATGATATATAAATATAGTACAAAAATGATTTTCAAATATCCCCTTCCAGATAAAATATAGTACCTAGTTTCAGAGCCTATTCGATGCAAACAATCAATCAATCAAATATTTCCACTTTTTAATTTCAGTATAGATCTAAGTTATCCAAACTATACATATACTAAAGTCTCACTACATTTCGTTACTTATAAACTAATTTGAAAGTATTAAATAAAACTACTATTTACGGATTTAGACGCGTTTTAAATTTTAGCCCGACGTTGTGAAACTGAGCTGTCTCACCCGTGACCATGGTGACTGCAAAGTCTCCGAAACGTCGGGCTAAAATTGAAAACAAATATACGCGTCTAAATCCGTAAAAAGTCGTTTTATTTAAGCAAATGAGTCGCGCAAGTGTTGGAAAATATTATAATTTGAAAGTAATTAGATAATGCGTTATATTAATTAATATGTAAATATTTTTCTTTAAAAATCCGCAGTGGATCTTTATGAAGCGGATGCATCAAGCAAAAAGTTAATTAATATGGACAGACGCCTGTAGTGTGTCCTCATAGGACGAAAAACAAATTAAAAACGTGAAGATAAATATGTCTGAGTGTAAATGGGTTTTTCCGACAGTAGGGGTTTTAATTACGTTGCTATCGAGGGTACCTATCTAGATTTATAGGTTTATACATGTTTAGTTATAACTAAACAGTGCTTTTTTATGTAATTTGTGATTGAGTAGTTATTACATAGGTAATATTACAAACCTGAAGAATTTGTTTGTTCGAACGCGCTAATCTCAGGAATCACTGGTCCGATTTCAAAGATTCTTTCAGTGTTCTTATAGTACGTTTATGGAGAAAGGCTATAAGCAATAGCTATATAAATAAAGTATATAACATAACAATTTGTCTAACAGGAGTGAAACAATTTAGACATTTTTGCCCGTTTTTGTAACATTTTTCACTGATGCTTCGCTCCTATTAGTTGCAGCGTGATTTTATATAACTTATAGCCTTCCTCGAGGAATGTACCTACTATCAAATACTGAAAGAATTATTCAAATTGGACCAGTGGTTCCTGAGATTAGCGCGTTCAAACAAAAGTTAACTCTGCAGCTTAATAATATTAGTGTTGTTTTTAAAGCAATTTATAACATTCGTCAGTCTTTGAATTCGGGACTCAATGCCTAGTCGCAACTCGTCTTGTTTAGCTAAATTGAGCAATCCCTTAATATGTTCCACTAAATTAGACTTGTAGTGTAAACGTATACAAAATAACTGTGTGATGAATGCGGTAATCAATCTTAAGAAACATTCAAACCAATACAGCTATTTGGTGTTGTTTTTCACGTCTCACTTGGCAATTGGATCTCTAGTTTTCCGTATACTATAATATATTTTTGCCAGATCGGTTATTTTTGGGATATTTGTACCGTATATCATTTATTCGAGTTAATAAGCTAACCAGTGAATCGAATTATATTGTACAAGATGTTGGCATTCGTTCAAATGTCAGTACGATTGATTTATTTATGTTATTGATCGTTGACAGAAAAGGAGAGGTGTTTTATGTTTCACTGTGTGTGTTTCTTGATCTATGTAAGGTTAAGAATACACACACAATGTCATTTGTTACAATGCTGTCAGATTAATTAAAGGAAAATCTTATGAAATATCTACGAGAGACGGAGAACTTGAAACTAAAATCATGGCAAAAACTATACTAACCCACTGATTAGCAAGATATAAATGTGCAGGAGATCTGGTGGGCAAGTCCCGTATTTCAATGGTGTCACAATGGCATCACAATGACACATTATAACATCAAAAATTAACAATAGACTACCAAATTTGATAAAATTCGCCACTAAACAATTAGTTATTTAGTGTTATTGCAAAAAAAATGCTATAACTGATTGCTTAGTGGCGAATTTTATCAAGACTTGCCCACCTGATGCCAAAAAGAGAAAGTTTACTCCCGTAAGAAGTGCGAGTATGACCATATATATGACTATAAATATCGTAGCTGTCAGTTCTATAGTCTTTTCCTTCCTTCTTTAGAAAAAGGCGCGGGTATACATACGTAAGAAACAGAGGTAACAATAAAACGTGCAAAACTAAACTTACTTAGATCAAAAACTAAAAAACACGCTTGAAAATCCTGAATATATTTTTTAAATAATTGTATTGTCATCGGTCCTTGATATGTATGCAATATTTTAAATCAACCGGACTATTACAAGTGGGTGAAAATCGCGTTCAAAGATTCCGTTACATAGATTAATACATTGATAGATACACACCGAACTTATAAAAGCGTGTTAAAAATGACTACGGTGATTTTTGATTAATTCGCTATTTTGTTGTGTATATTAAATTCTTCTTAGTCGGACACTCTTTTACAGAGTGGTCGTGGTTATGGACTGTGTTCCGACTTAGTCGTTGCCTTCACAATTTGTCGCAATCTTTCTCTGCTTGAGGCATTTCGCGAGTATTCTGCAGCAGGGCACTGCGTGACTGATTTTATGAGGTCTAGCCATCTTGTCGATCGTCCACGTGACCGCTTTCCGATTGAAGTAACTTTCCGAGTGATGTGTCCGAAAAACTTTAGAATAGCTACGTATATTAAATATAATCGTTAATTTATAATATACAATTTTAATTATAATAAAGTTCAGCTACCATTGTCGAATTTTGTTATGGTAATATATACTACCAATTTTCATTCTTCAGTTAAGTTAGTTATGCACGTAGAATTGATGCTAATGTATCTATATGTAACAAAGTAATATCATAGTTAGAGCCACCTACCTTCATTGGATGCAGCAAAAGTGGTGACAAAAAGCGCCAGCAGCACTATACACCACGAAACTCCTCTCATCTGTAACAAGCAATGTAGACACGTTAAAAATAAGGTAAATTGGCTTCTTACATTGTTGGTACGCTTTATCATTAAAGATTCCACTGTCGCTTACCATCAGGTGGCATGGGATCAAGTGACAACATGTTTTTTATGTAAAACACCGGTCAAGTACGAGTTGGACTCTCACACTGAGGGTTTCGTATCTACTATTGGTCTTAATCATATTGACTTATCGGAGGTTTAAAAGTTCGCTAAAATCGGTTCGCGAAAATTGTTAAAACTTGTAATTCATAATAGTTTTTTTACGCTAAAACGTATATTATCTCTCCGATAAAGTCTCCGTTTAAACCTTCGATAAGTCATTATGAATATGTAGATTGAAAAGCATAGATAAATATAGATAGATAAATTATAAGCTACAGTTAAATAGTACAAAATAAAATCCTTTATTTGTGTAGTTCTAATAATAAGTAAGTGCCATAAAACTTGCATAAAACTTAAAACGCAGTACAATTACCTACTAATTACACAATGAACATTTTAATAGCGTAATAAAAGTAAGTACTTTCTTTTAGTTTGAAGAAATCGTTGTTTACTATTCTTATCGCTGTCTTTAAGTATGTGCGGTCACATTGACGGTGTGCGGTCTTAGTAAGTATTTGTAAGGGAATCTCACATGCAACATATAAATTAGTATTTTTTTTATATAGATTTAGCCTAACATCAGCAAATTAGGAAAAGTCATAAAATATGAAGAGAAACAAAAACATAGTTTGTAAAATATCTATGAATGAAATCGTCGTGCGGTCAAATTGACGGTCTTGGTCTTTCTAGTATTAATTCATTAACAATTTAATAGCACTTTAGTTCCAAAATTCTATGAATAATAAAATTTTAGTAAACAAAAGTGGAAAATGGGCATACGACGTCTAGACTATCTTATTAATAACATTCATGTTTAAATGTTATAATTAAAACCTAAAACAAATTTAAATTGGTTTTATAAATTTTTAGTACTCTCCTCTATCTTTTATTTTTATAAAACAGCTAATTTAATGCAATATCGTTAGAATAAGTATCGGAAATGCAAGCGCTATGTTGTGATTGTTACGTGAGCGATGGCGCTTTTACAAACTTCATGTTATGATCCTGGAAAAATATGACCTTTGGAAAAATAATGTTTCCTGATAACAAATCTAAATTTCGGATTTTTCCCAGTATGATCAGTATCTAGTCTAACTCTGAGTCAAATTTCAAGTTTCTAGAGTAACGGTAGTAGGCTCTGAATTTTGATTCCTGAATTGCGGCGAAAACTAATCAAATGGCGCTGCTGTGCTCCTCATTTTTTTTAAATATTTTCTTATTGCTTAGAGAAATCAGGTTGATTATATTTTTTGAAGTAAGGGACCGCGTAGATCTACATTTGATATGAGTTTCAAGTTGATACCTTCAGCCGTTGCTGAGTAAAAAAAGTTTGACAGACGGACAGACAGACATCAGTCACCGGAGTGATCCTATAAGGGTTTTACGAAACCCTAAAAAGAAGCGAAATTTGTATTGGCTATTATCATTGTTTTGCATTTATTCCGTAATTGCGCAAAATTTTGAAACAAATTAAGTAATAATACATAAATTACATATTGTCATATTACAATCGGTTCATACGATGCCCATAGGCAAGACTTGGGAGGTGTCACTTGAATAAGTAATTTTGCACATCATTAGCGGCATTAAATTGACTTTGAAACGTTTATAAAACATAAAATCAAGCAATAATTTACCTGGATTACTATAAAATGTTAGCATAAAAGCCTTCCCGATTATATAATATCTTAAATAATATAAAATTTTACTCAGGAACCTGGCAACAATTTGAACGAACGACCATCATCATTGACATAAAGGTGCACTTACACTTATCGGATTTCCTTAAGCTCCTTAACAATGAAATAAAGGTAAGCTATCTTTTCAAATAGGTACGGCTAATTGAAGGGCGAAACGGATATAACAGAATTTAATAATCTGAATATTGAGATGGGATTTAAAAGAGACTTCATTTTGATGTTGTATAGATATTATCTGTTGTAGATAATTCGAAAGATAAAAGATTTTTCTATTTGGACGTTTTTTGGTTCTTTTCTTTTTATGTTATTCATTTAAATGAAGTATAGTAGATTCTGGTATTAACTTTAACTTTTAGTATACAAATCACACAATGTCTTCTGGTCCAAAATAAGGTTATATTTCTATGCTTGTGTTATGGGTACCAGAATGCGGTTAAACTACACATATACATTTGTTTTTTTTTTGCAATACTTACATATCTTTACTTATTATAAAACAAAGTCGTTATTACTGTATGTTTGTCCCTATGTGAGCTTATATCTTCAAAACTACGCAACGGATTTTGATACTATATGTTTAATAGATAGAGTGGTTTAACTGGATGGCTTTTTTTAAATATTCACGGACATTTCACACAACGTCCTCTGATCCCAAGCTAAGCTTAAATGCTTGTGTTATGGGTACCAGAATACAGATATTATACATTATTACTACTTTTCTTTTGTAAATACCTAATTATAATACATAGAAACACCCAGACGCAGAATAAACATTTGTATGGCAATTATAAACATCACACTAATGATTGTCTCGTGCGGGAATCGAACCCGCGACCTCGTGAACGGCAGTCCGTTATATGAACGACTAGACTATGAAGCTCGTTATTTTGTATAATTAGTTAATGTTTAGTTTTTAAATTCCCTAGAAAAAATTCCCTGTTTTTTGCAACATTTTTCACAACTGCTTCGCTTCTACTGGTTGTAGCGTGATGTGAAATAGCCTTTAGACTATATAACATCACATTACGACCAGTTATCGATAAATGTCCTATCTAATACTGAAATAATTTTTCAAATCGGCCCAGTGGATCCTGAGATTAGCGCGTTTAAACAAACAAACAAACGCTTCCGCTTTATAATATTAGTAAAGATAGTGAAAAATATAAATAGAAGGGATGAATTCCAGCCATACATCAAAATATTTCACATAAAAGACATAAGTAAACAATATTTGAGTGACAAATCATGCGATAAATCATACTTATGTTGAGTTTACAAAGAATTCTCGAAGAAACGTAACAAGCCAATAATTTTCAACCTTTTCCTAATATGGGGGTGGAATATACTTTAACTTACAATTCGCTTTACAAGTTTTCAACTTATAGTCGAGGAGTTTGCGGAGAAATATTCTAACATACCTATTGGAAATTATTTGATACTAGCTGTTGCCCGCAACTTTGAACGCTTGGAATTTAGATAATAAAAACTCTTAAGATGATGAAAGACTGATGATGAATGACTCTGAAGAAAGATTTTTTTTATAGATTGAGTGGTTCAAGAGGGTGCTTTTTTTGTATAATTTGTATACAAAAAAAAAGCACTTGAACCACTCTATCTATAAAAAAAATCTGCATCAAAATCCGTTGCCTAATTTTGAAGATATAACTCACATAGGGAGATACATACAAAACTAACGACTTTGTATTTTATTACTAGCTGACCCGGCAAACGTTGTTTTGCCATACAATTGTCAGGGGTGGACCAACCTTAACGTTTAGGGGGATGAAAAATAGATGTTGTCCAATTCTCAGACCTAGCGGATATGTACACAAAATTTCACAAAAATCGGTCGAGTCATTTCGGAGCAGTATAATTACAAACACCGCGGCAGGAGAATTTTATATATTAGAAGTAAGTAAATAAAGATATTCGATAAGAAAATAAAGAGGCATGGGTCATCCATGCCTCTTTATTTTATTTGGTTTGTATTGTTGTATTTGGCATTATTATGTTTGGTAGTAGAAGTTAAAGTACAAAATTAAGTTAAAACTTTAAACGATCCTAGTTTTTTTTATATTTATAGATGTAAAATGTAGATGAATAAATAATAATTATATTTTCTAATAACTTAATGGGAATACTTAACTACTAACATTGTGTAAATATTTTGGGACAAATAAATATTTTTTCATTTTTGTTTTTTAATAAAAATTCATGGACATTCCACACAACGTCCTCTGGTCCCAAAGTAAGCTATATATAACAAACTCTTCAGCTTTACAATATTAAGTATAGATTTAAATTTAATAGAATCGATTACAAAGTTACTGAATAAAAAATATCAACAAATAATACTACAACAGTACAACTAGCTCCTAGCCTAACAATTTCTACAAGCGTTTTATACTAGTACTCGTAGCGTTTGCTACGCGACCGCTACAAGAGCGTAATTGCTACGAGGCTGCGGCTGCGCCATGATTGCCAGTCGGGCCGTGCACAGTGGCAAGCCGAAGGTTTTATATTAATTGACTTCTTTGTTTTATTTTACTGGCAACATTAACTTTTGTTTTCATGACGCACTTTTAAACTTTATTTTTATCGTTCCAATTAAAAAGTTTATAGCGTCGATCATGCGAAGTATAATTTTAATTACGTAGGGGCGGTTAAATTCTGGTGTTTGGTTAATTAATATGTTCTTATTATCAATAAAATGAATAGATTAATTAAACGTTTTGTGCTTAATACACGATAAGTTGTTGACACTGTATTAGGAGTTGAATTTTGTTGACTAATGTTAGTCGTAATATTAAACACTAGCTGTTGCCCGCGACTCCGTACGCGTGGAATTAAAATTTTACCCGTTCTTGCAACATTTTTCACTACTGCTTCGCCCCTATTGGTTGCAGCGTAATGATAATTGGCCATAGAATTCCTCAATAAATGTACTATCCAACACTGAAAGATTTTTTTAAATCGGACTTGTGGCTCCTGAGATTAGCGCGTTTATTGCGTTTAAACAGACAAACTCATCAGCTTTATAGGCAAAACTGACACTCATCTATTTAAAAAAAACCTGTCAAGAGCGAGGCAAACTCGCACACTTAGGGTTTTGTACATACTAGACATATAAACATAAGTAACTGCATTCAAATAATCAGTTAATTAAACTCAAAACAACTCACCAACTTAATTTTGTAGTTGAAATATAGGGAATCGCCTACATTTCAGGTACTTCGTAAGTTGGTATTAGTATAAACACTTTTTTCTTGTGATGTGATGATAAATTATAAGTTTTTGGATTTTTCCCTATATCAGCACTATATAGACTTGATCTATGCCAAATTTCAAGGGTCTAGGGCAACGGGAAGTAACCTGTGAATTTTGATTCCCTAGCATAAGTCGAAAATTCTTAAAAATGGTCGTAATTCGGTTATATCTTTTAAATGCGTAGAGGTAAAATGTTGATTGTATTTTTTGCAGTAAGGGACCGCATAGATCTACATATCGTATGAGTTTCAAGTTGATACCTTCAGCCGTTGCTGAGTAAAAAAAGTTTGACAGACGGACAGACAGACAGACAGAGACCGGAGTGATCCTATAAGGGTTTGTACGAAACCCTAAAAACATGTATATATAGTTAATATACTAAATACACAAATGCAAGCCTATAGTAATAGGTATACTATAGTAATATGGAATCCTTCAACGTATTTACATAGAACATAACTGTATGAGACATTACAATTGTGGTCATGTACAATCATAAAACGTTTTATGTGCGGCAAGCACTTGTAATTATGATCGTTTTAATGGCAATTATATACTTACGTATATGTATATTTTAACACAGTAGTATATGTTTATTTAGGTGTGTGTTCTTTGAAAACATAGGCTTTTATTTAGATACTTTCTGTTGCCAGCGATTTCCTACGCGTCGTAGAATTTAGAAAGGTTTCTCCGGTTTTGCAACATTTTGCACTGATATTTCATTCCTATAAGTCGCAGCGTGATGTTATATAGCCTATTGCCTTCCTTGATAAATGGAATATCCAATATTAAAGAATTTTTCAAATCAGACCAGGCTACACTACCGATATACACTTTAATATTATATGAATGAAAAGAATTTTCCTTCCCTGTTTACTTACAATCAAATACAGATATTTAATTTTTTTTAGAAATAAATTACAGTCTACAGATAAAAGTTTAAAATCAGCCCTAAGTACTGCTAAATCAAAACTAAATTTAACTGAATAATTTACAAACGTTAATTGCTATGATTGTTGTATCCACACCTTTAGCCTTTACCCCACAATATGTATTCAAACACTTTGATTACACAAACACAACTCAAAACTTATACATGAATAATTATAGTCAACTTATCACGGTTTCCGACTTTAACAATTGAATTTGTGCCTTGATAGGGTTTTCGAGAAAACCCTGTGATGATGGTACGATGAAACTAAATTATTGTCGCGGTTTAACCCCAATTATACGACCATTCTGTTATTGTTAATACATAAATGTATCGCTAATGTTTAATGTCAAAATTATTTGGTTTGCCTATACTTAATATTACCAATATTATAAAGCTGGAGAGTTTGTTTAATTGTTTGAACTCGCTAATCTCAGGAACCACTGCTCCGATATAAAAAAATCTTTCAGTGTTGGATAGTACATTTATCGAAGAAGACTATATAACATCACGCCGCGACTAATGGGAGTGAAGCATAACGGACAAATAATGTAACAACGGGAAAAAATATCTAAATTTTACGCGGGTGACAGGTAGTAATATTATGAACTAGCTGTTGCCCGCGACTCCATACGCGCCGAATTTAGAATTTTTTCCCCGTTTTTGCAACATCTTTCACTATTCGCTTAAATAGCCTATAGCCTTCCCCTATAAATGGACTAACTAACAAAAAAATTGGTCAAGTGCGAGTCAGACTCGCCCCACCTTAAATATTTATTTTATTTTATTTTTAGTATTTGTTGTTATAGCGGCAATAGAAATACATCATCTGTGAAAATTTCAACTCTTTAGCTATCACCGTTCTTGAGATACAGCCTGGTGACAGACGGACGGACGGACGGACGGACAGCGAAGTCTCAGTAATAGGGTCCCGTTTTTACCCTTTGGGTACGGAACCCTAAAAAGAATGTTTCAATTCGGACCGGTATTTCCTAAGATTAGCGCGTTTAAACAAACAAACAATCAAACAAACAAACAACACAACTCTTCAGCTTTATATATTAGTATAGATCTGAAGAGTTTGTTTCTTTGAACGCGCTAATCTCAGGAACTGCTGGTCTGATTTGAAAAATTCTCTTAGTGTTGAAAAGTACATTTACTAAGCAAGGCTATAAGGTTATATAACATTACGCTGGGAGCAATAGGAACGAAGCATGAGTGAAAAATGTTGAAAAAACGGGGATAGCTATCTATATTCTTCTGTTACGTGTGCTGCATTAGTCGTTTACGTATATCATTTGTTCTCTGAATTCCACGCGTGGGAAGTTGCGGGCAACGGCTAATCTTTACTTATTATAAAACAAAGTCGTTATTTTTGTATGTATGTCCCTATGTGAGCTTATATCTTCATATCTACGTAACGGATTATGATGCGTTTTTTTAAGTGATTTGTTATGGTAGGTATTAACGCTGGTGAAACCGCAGGCATAGTTTATACTAATATTATAAAGCTGAAGAGTTTGTTTGTTTGTTTGTTTAAACGCGCTAATCTCAGGAACCACAAATCCGATTTGAAAAATTCTTTCAGTGTTGGATAGTACACTTATTGAGGAAGGCTATAACATTACGCTGCGACCAATAGAGGCGAAGCAGTAGTGAAAAATGTTGCAAGAACGGGGAAAATTTTCCTAATTTCACGCGTACGGAGTCGCGGGCAACAGCTAGTCTATAATAAGTATTAAGAATTTTGAAACGTGTATTTATTTTTTAAACTATACAAATTATTTTTAGCTTTAATTATACTAGTATATTTAAAAGACAATTTAAGTGAATTTAAAACAGCCATGTAATAACAAAGTAATTTAGTTATTTAAAAAACAAAGTTGTAACGTTAGTCGAGTCACGTGGAAGCCATTAATAAGTCCGCTCTCTGAAGGCAGCCTTGTTACTTTGACGTTATGCAAATGTAAATAGTCGCTGTGTGGTTATCGATTCAATGGTAGGTTATATCGCTACCTAGTACACTTACCTGGATTGTTATCAAAGTGAAACACTGTGGTACCAATTACGCACATAACTAAACTAAACTTAACTAAATAAAAATTGGTCAAGTGCGAGTCGGACTCGCGCACGAAGGGTTCCGTACCATTATCTATGCAACATAAGGCAACGTTATTAGTATCGAGCAAGAAACGGTAAAAAAATCATGTTTGTTGTATCGGAGCCCCCCTTAAATATATATTTTATTTTATTTTTAGTATTTGTTGTTATAGCGGCAATAGAAATACATCATCTGTGAAAATTTCAACTCTCTAGCTATCACCGTTCTTGAGATACAGCCTGGTGACAGACGGACGGACGGACGGACGGACGGACGGACGGACGGACAGCGAAGTCTCAGTAATAGGGTCCTGTTTTTACCCTTTGGGTACGGAACCCTAAAAATGAATTTCGTGTTATCTGTGTGCAATATCCCTTAGCTGACTTTTACAACACCCTTGGGAGGAGATGGGGTGGTGACACTTGTATTCTTAATTCGTTACCACACGCAGAAAGATTCCGTTACATAGATTATTATTTCCTTTACATTGATAGATACGAATACGTACCGAACTAATAAAAGCGTATTAAATCTTGCTTAAAAAGGGATATCTATATAGCCAAGAAAACCAAGTTTACCTTTACGATAGCCAGCCTTAGCTCAATTTAAATATTGTTCTAAATTACTCCCACGTTTTAGGTTAGGTGTTTAGTGAGTACTAATTTTATGACTTAAATATTAAATTTCATAATAAATAAATCGTTAATATTTAATTATAAATTTGGTTTGCCCAATCTCTCTGGCTTTACTGTATTGTTGCTTTACCGAGTAAACCACAAAAAGTTGATTAATTCCGACAGAATTCAGGGCAAGGTGAAATTAAAAATTAATTTTGTGCTTATGTTGGTAGCGTTATTTTAATATACGTGAACTGAAGCGAATAAAATAACATGGGTTATATAGCTTACTCATATCGTGAAATTAAAAAGTTAATTGGGTAGGTTTATATTGTTCTTGTAAACTGCGAACTGTAAGATTTTAATTGACGGTTGGATTTTTTTTTTATATTACTGGCATGAGTGAGTATTGGATGCGAGCTGCATAAGACCGCGCGTTGTGGTATTCTATGGGGGAGGTCTATGTCTTACAGTGGACGGAGAAAGGCTGATGGATGGATGGATGGATGGTAAGCTTCGTGGTGCAGTGTAACTGAATGCCGTCCACGAGGTTCCAGATTCGAAACACAGATCGTTTATTTGTGTGATGAACTCAAATAATGAGGTCTTATTTCTCTTGACGAAGTAGGTTAAATATGAATACAGTAAAATTTTATTTTACACGAGGGTGTCGTGTCTCGTGGGT
The DNA here is from genome assembly GCA_916999025.1 of Orgyia antiqua. Taxonomy (NCBI): domain Eukaryota; kingdom Metazoa; phylum Arthropoda; class Insecta; order Lepidoptera; family Erebidae; genus Orgyia; species Orgyia antiqua. The sequence continues at coordinate 19,411,667 of OU779867.1, forward strand.
GACGCGTTCAATTCTGTACTGACCTGAGAAGCATTTTTTTTTCAGAAGACGATGGTTTGGATACAAAATTTGTGGTTTAAATTTATTGAGCAACGAATGCAATTTACGAATATGAGAGCCGTTACTCGGTCAAAAAAAAGTATTGAGAAATAAAAAAGAATTCTATAAAACATATTCTATTTTTAAAAATATGGCATTTTCAAAAATAGAATGGGTAACGTATGGTAACGTAGACAGAATAATTTTGTATATTTCGCGCGCTACGGAGTCTGTGGCGACGACAATAGGCTCATTACGTGCGTTATATGAAATTGCTAGTAGCTATGAGTGGATTAATAATGAAATAGAATATTGTGAACATTAGTTTACATTCACGTATCTGTGGTAATATTAATGAAGATATAGAATAGAATTACTCTTTACTATTTACTACTCTTTGTCCGTGTAATGACGGACTAAGAATACAAGCGTCACCGTCCCTTTTCCTTCCCAGGGTGCTGTAAAGTCAGCTAAGGAATATTGTACACAGATCACATCCTCTGTGAAAGCCAGAAAACTCACAAATAAACTCTGTTTCAACAGGCTTGGTCACCGCGGCAAGGTAGAGCATAATTGCCCTCAAAGTGGAGGAAGCCTGTGCTCACCAGTGGGACGCTATTGGGCTGGAGAAAGAGTTTTAATATAAAGAGTTATTCTAGTCATCATCCTACTTTCTATTAACACCTACTAATATTATTAACACAAGAGTGCGGAAGTATGTATGTATTTAACTAAACACCAATATATTGTAACCATGTTTCAAGTAAATGTTTTTAAACCAATGTTTTTTTTATTAGTGTAAGACTGTATCTAATGTAAGTTGTTTCTGCAGCAATAAAAATTTCCTTTCTTTCTTTCTTTCTAAATAAATGATTTGATTTGATTTGATATGCATGTCCGGATGTATGTATGTTAGTTACTCTTTCACGCAAAATCTACTGAATGGATTTTAATGTAACTTTAAAGGCCACAACCGTATAGCTATTATAAGCCACACAAATTGGTAATGCGCCTGGCGGCCATGTTGGTGACGCCATAGTGACGTATAGATGAGAATATTACATTTTGTTAGCAGTACTTTTTCTTTGCTGATGACGTCACAAGGGCGTTAATTTGACAAGGTTCCAGCGCATTACCAATTTGCGTGGCTTATACAAGTGAAACCGCTGGCACAAGCTAGTTAGTTATAAAGCTACTGGCTGTTGCCCGCGACTTCGTACGCGTGGAATTTAAAAAACTTTTCCCGTTTTGCAACACTTTTCACAATTGCTTCGCTCCCATTGGTCGCAGCGTAATGTAATATTGCTTAAAACCTTCCCCGATTCCCCGGCAGGAGAAGCACAAAAGTAGAATAAATGCTGTAGAGATGCGCTCTTTGAGAAGTATGTGTGGTGTGACTTTGAAAGATAGATTAAGAAATGAAGTTATAAGAGAACGTTGCGGTCTGAAAGAGGATGTAGTGACTAAGGTGGAGAAAAGTATGCTTAGGTGATTTGGTCATGTGGAGAGGATGGATGAGAGACGCTTAACGAAAGGCATATACACGGCGAAAGTAAGTGGAAATGCTGAGAGAGGACGCCGAGAAAAATATACTCCGATGTCATCGCCGGGATACTCCAAAAGGGGCAAGTGCGTAGCACTTACAATCGTCGGGCATGTATGACCAGATGTATGATGAGTGTGGATGAAGCCAAGGAAGTATGCTTCGATCGTAGCAGATGGCGCTCTATAGTCTCTGCCTACCCCCATGGGAGAAAGGCGTGATGTTATGATGAGGATGATGACCTTCCCCGATAAATTTACTATCCAACACTGAAAGAAATTTTCAATTACAAACAAACAAACAAACTCTTCAGCTTTATAATATTATTATAGATTTTGGTATGGAACCCTAAAAAATCTAATAAAAGTAAAAAGAATTGGCAATAATTGAAAACAACCAGCAATTCGTGATGTTTACAGATACTGATTGAGTTTACGTATTGGTATCTGATACTGCTCTGTTCCAATTTTATTGTTATTTATTTGATGCGATATTCAATAATGTTGGAGCGATATTAGGTAAGTGATAGCTAACGTACGAACCATAATAATATAACCATATTAATAACTATAACCGAAAAAAACAGGGTTTTTGGATGGTCATATTTCTTATAGTTACTATGTTTTGGAAAAAAAATGTGATAGAACCATAGATATAAGACCTAGATACTATGAAAAAAATTCAATATACACGCAGAAAACCGCGGACTACGATACCCATATTTTTGTATGGAGCATAGTTTGGTGTCGAGTACAGTTAATACAATGTAAAAGAACCATTTTATTTCGCGTATCTATAAATGTACCTATTAATCTATGTAACGGAAATTTTGAAAGTGATTTTTACCGGATGAGACTGCTAGTTGTACCTAGAGAAATATTGAAAAAAATTATTGCTAACTGACTGTGTTATCGCCCTATAGATAGATAGATAGCCAGATAGCTAATGAGTAGAAAATTAAAACAACTTTGGTGTATTTTGATTAATTAGTTAAACTAAACTTAACTAAATAAATATAAGTTAATAAATCAAATTATGGTGGAAAAAGTGAAATGCCGCAAGTGGGACTTGAACCCACGACCTCGGAATACCGTTCCGAAGCTCTTCCAACTGAGCTTATTGCGGTTTACTTGCAAAACTTCAAATTAACCACCATATCTGTCACTCGAATGAGTTTATATATTTTTACGTACACGTTTAATAAATAAAAGTTGATAGTGTCAATATATCAATTTGTTTTTAAACTGTAGAGATAACAAATTAGTTGATTTATATTTAAATGTTATGGATGTTGGTGTAGTACACAGTGTTTTGGCTAATCCTACATCTGAGGAAGTAAAGCTACTGTATGAGCTTTATCAAAAACAACATTGTTGATATAGACACAAACTGTATTTCTTTTTAGGGTTTCGTACAAACCCTTATAGTCTCACTACGGTGTCCATCTGTCAGCCTGTCCGTCTGTCAAACTTTTTTTACTCAGCAACGGCTGAAGGTATCAACTTGAAACTCATATGATATGTAGATCTATGTAGTCTCTTGCTGCAAATAATACAAACAACCTTTTACATCTACGCATTTAAAAGATATAACCGAATTACAACCATATTTAAGAATTTTCGACATAAGCTAGGGAATCAAAATTCACAGGTTACGTCCCGTTGCCCTAGAGCCTTGAAATTTGGTATAGATCAAGTCTATATAGTGCTAATATAGGAAAAAATCCAAAAACTTATAATTTGTCATCACATCACAAGTAAAAAAGTGTTAATACTAATACCAACTTATGAAGTAGCTGAAATGTAGACGATTCCCTATATTTCAACTACAAAATTAAGTTGGTTAGTTATTTTGAGTTTAATTAACTGATTATTTGAATGCAGTTACTTATGTTTATATCTCTAGTAGGTACGAAACCCTAAGTGTGCGAGTTTACCGCGCTCTTGACAGGTTTTTTTAATATGTGATTATTAATATTTTATAGTTGAGTCTTATTATTTATGTAGATACATTAGTTTAAGTTATGATAGGGCTGACATATTATGTAATAATCATAAGCCCCCATTGAAAAATTAAGAGATTTTCATATATATATTGCGAAGCGACCGTTAAACTATTTATGTCTTTGAATTTCTCCCTTAGAGAATCCCGCGGACCTAGGTTATTTAAAGCTCTAACAGCGCGTTTCTGGAGCACAAATATCCGATTAATGTCCGCACAGCTTCCCCAAAGAAGAATTCCATAGCACATTACACTGTGAAAATAACTAAAGTAAACCATTCTAGCCGTATCTACATCTGTAAGTCTTCTAATTGTTTTCACCGCATATGCCGCAGAGCTAAGTTTGCCAGAAATTTTTTCAATATACTCATAAAACCCATTATATATACCCATATTGCAAAAACGTCCATTAATAAAAATCCAACCTTAATCTCACTAAATAAACAAACTAACAAATCAATTACACCATTTAAATCTAGTCCAATATATCTTGAACCCTGTCTAGCACCTTCTTCTAAGCTGTATAAAGCTCGGCATTATTTAGCCACTAAATGCGAAAAAAAATGTTGCTTATTAGTTATTCCTACCGCATTTCGAGTAGATTATACAAGTTCGGAATGTATGTTGTAAGCAAAAGTAGTTAATATTGTTGATTTAGGATGATAAATACATAACTAATTATTAAAATTGAATCGAATTCAGAAAAATTGTGTTATGGGTACCAGAATATGGATATACTACACTAGGTGTTGCCAGCGACTCCGTCCGCGTGGAATTTAGAAAATGTTCTCCGTTTTTGCAACATTTTTCACTACTGCTTTGCTTCTATTGGTCTTAGCGTGATGTTATATAACCTAAAGCCTTCCTCGATAAATGCTCTATCTAACACTAAAAGAAATTTTCAAATCGGCCCAGTGGTTTCTGAGATTAGCGCGTTTAAACAAACAAACTCTTCCGCTTTATAATATTAGTAGGAGATAAGCGACTTTTCTTTTAACTACAACTACTACTTACTTTTCTTTTTTTAAAGAATTCTTATTTAAAAAAAAGAAATATCAATAAAATACTATAGTATTAACCCTACTCATTTATTCTGATAAAATTGTTTAATTCTTTAAAAAGTAAGGTTTAAATAAAGTTGCATAAAAATTTATTTTAATTGAAAGATTAGCTGTTGCCTATGACTTCGTACGCGTAGAAATTAGTAACCAAATCTTAACTAGCTTTCTCTTGAAGCTAAAAAAAACCGCATCGAATCCGTAGCATAGTTTTAAAGATTTAAGTTTACATAGGGATATACACAAATGACGACTTACAAACACACTAGCGCACACACACACACACACACCTCACATCACATTACATACACATCCATATACAATCAAAACTCAAACGCTAGCGCTCAAAAATATTTTATGTTACACCTGTTAGCATAAAAACTACAAATATATTTGTAATCTGAAATAATAATATGTAAGTTTGTTAATATAGAATTAAGTTAAATTTTTCCTTTTGTATAACTTGGGTGGAGACTGAGCCCTGCGACACAGGTTTTCCTAGTGTATATATATACGTAGTCTGGTACCCATAACACAAGCGTAGAAATATAGCTTAATTTGGGAACAGGAGACGTTGTGTGAAATGTAAAAATAAAGTAGAGACAAGAGCATAAATACTTTGATATAATTATAAAAAAATATTTGTGCTGCGTCTGGGTGTTGCTATGTATCTACTAGCTGACCCGGTAAACGTTGTTTTGCCGTACAAATGTCAGGGAGGGGGGGAGATGTTTGAAAAATAGATAGTAGCCGATTCTCAGACCTACTGAATACGCATATAAAATTTGGTAAAAATCGGTAAAGCTGTTTCGAAAATTCACGCGTCACAGTGTTAGTTACCGTACTCCTCGTACGGTAACTAACACTGTGACGCGTGAATTTTATATATAAGATTCTAAGTATGTATTTACAAAAGAAAAGTAGTATATGTATTATATCCGTATTCTGGTACCCATAACACAAGAATACAAGCTTAGCTCGGGACCAGAGGACGTTGTGTGGAAATGTCCATGAATATTTATAAAAAAAGAAAAAAAAATTTAAAAAATGGTACTAACTATAAAAATTCAATTTTTTCACCTAAGAACAGCTGAAAAGCGAATTTATAAGGGTTTTATTTAAATACAGAACCCTAAAATTAATGATATACACATACATATAAATAGCGTTAATAAAATTAGAGTCTTTATTATAAGCCAGTAAGTTGAGGCAAACCTCGCCTGAGGCGTTTTGTTTGTATTCGTATTGCTATAAAAATGTAATCTGCTTACAATTCGCAAAGGTATTGAGAGATATACAAAAGCGAAATTTTAATTATTTGACCTAATAAATCCATCTTTTCTAATAGTTTTTAGGGTTCCGTATCAAAAGGTAAAACTACTTTTTACGGATTTAGACGCGCGACCTAAAAGTAGTTTTATTTGAACAAACTAGCTGTGCCCACGACTCCGCCCGCGTGGATTGATTTTTTTGATCGACCCCATTAATTTTTTGATCCTTTTTTTAGCCGCTGGATGGCGTTGCAAGTGACCAAATTCAGAAATTTCGTATTATGTACCTAAATATCTCTTGATTGAGTGGATCGATTGCGATGAAACAAAGACTAAGTAATAACTTGAGTAGAGTACAATTTTTACGTATAACATTTATATTTATCAGTGTTGTACATTTTACTTGATGCGTGCACAGAAAAACATCTAAACACACAAACAGACAAAAATTTCAAAAATGCTGGAATTGGGTTCTGTTGGTTGTCCTTTAGCCATCTGACCAATTTTTTTGTAAATATTTTCAAAGTACAAAATTTTTTTTCTACAGATTTATTATATACTAGCTGTTGCCCTCGACTCCTTCCGCGTAAAATTGAGGAAATTTTCCCCGTTTTTGCAACATTTTTAACTACTGCTTGAGTGAGAGTATTAAAAACGTAAGAGTAAACAAATATAATCAGAATGAACGAACTGCTAAGCTATCAGGAGTTACACGTGTTATTGTGAGTCAACCATAAAATATAGATATATGCTGTTGCTGGATATTTTTTAGACAATTTTATGTAGAATATTTCCGTCATACATGATTTCTATGCAACTTTAACCATTAAGGCTGCACACGCGACGGAAGCTTACAAAATGGAGTAACTTCTCCCGTTTTCCCAACATTTCCCTTCACTACTCTGCTCCTATTGATTGTAGCGTGATGAAAAGTATACTATAACCTGCCCGGGAGTATAAAAAATAATTGTACCAAGTTTCGTTAAAATCCGTCGAGTAGTTTTTTTTTCTATAAGGAACATACAGACGGACAGACAGACAGACAGACAGACAAAAAATTTACTGATTGCGTTTTTGGCATCAGTATCGATCACTAATCACCCCCTGATAGTTATTTTGTAAATATATTTCATGTACAGAGTTGACCTCTCTACAGATTTATCTTATATATAAAAATAAGTCGGGTTTTCCTTCCTGACGCTATAACTCCAGAACGCACGGACCGATTTCCACGGTTTTGCATTCGTTGGAAAGGTCTCGGGCTCCGTGAGGTTTATAGTTCAATTTTTTTTTTTTTACTTTTTTTTGGTATGGCAAAACAACGTTTGCCGGGCCAGCTAGTTATAAGTATAGATTATGTATATAGAAGAAGAAGATGAGTCGCGCAAGTGTTAGAAAATATTACACCACGGCAATGTTAATAGAAGCTTTTTATTAGAAAATCTGTATATTATAGACTAATGATTTTAATTAATAAAACAGTGTCTAATAAAATAGACAAATAATCAAAATACGTCATAGTTATTTTGATTTTTTAGTTAATACAATACAATACAATATACTTTATTGCACACCAATAATACAAGATTTTTACAATTTACTAACTGACTCGGCAAACGTTGTTTTGCCATACAAATGACAGGGGTAGACAAATAATTTGCAATAAATTAAAATTGCGACTATAATTTGAGATTTAAACTATCCTATCTCTCAAGTTGGATCGAACTGCACATGGTGTGCGAATTTTATTATAATCGGTTAAGTGGTTTAGGAGTCCATTGAGGACAAACATTGTGACACGAGATTTATATATATTAAGATATACAAACGATTAATGTACAATCGGCGGTCTTATCACTGTCAGCGATCTCTTCCAGACAACCTGCATGGACATGTCGATTGGACAGTGTTTAAATATGTGTGGTGTGTAAATATAAACAAATACATACTAACAAATGTGTATAAAGCATAATATAAAGACGCCCCCCTGCCAGGTGGACTGACGACCTGAAGAAGGTCGCGGGGAGGGACTGGATGCGGAAGTCTGAGGACCGTATATTGTGGCGTGAATTGGGAGAGACCTATGTCCAGCAGTGGACTGCGATAGGTTGACGTGATGATGATAATATAAAGTTACTAACATAATGATCAACCATTATTTATATGTCCAATATATATCACGTTATCACTCTTTCTTTTATATATAAGTAGACAGAGACAGATATATCGGGACAATCATTTGTGTGATTTTTCTAACGGTCATACAAATGTTTGTACTCTCCAATAAAATGTCCGTTTAAACCTCTGATAAGTCATTATGAATAAGACCAAGTATTTATAAAGAATTCTATTCAAAGATTTTTCTATCTTTTATTCTCGTATCTCAAGTCAGAGGCAATAGTTAGTTCTTCCATAAAGCTGTAATAAGCTCCCCAAAAGTTATAAAGCTCTTGAAATGAAAATGATATTGTAAATATAATCGTAAAATGTCCGTTTATAAAAATATAGACACATAAAATGCAATTGTTTGGAATGATGCCACAGGATTATCCCAACTTAATGTCATAAATAGGATTTTAAATTGAAAAATGTAAATAAAATAAAATGATCGATTTCTCTGAGCTTAAAGCACTCTCGAAAACTGTTAGCATACGGCTTATTTTCGAGGTTTTTCTGTAAATATAGTATTTATATAGAATTCTATTCAAATATTTTTCTATCTTTTATTCTCGTATCTTATGTCTTGAATTTATATTTTCTTTTTGTGTCTCCTTCATTACATTGTGACGGATTTATAGCGATTTCTGTCATCGCGTTTGCTTTTGGATAATATTTATTTGTTTTCACATGAATCGGTTTGTAATATTTCTCTCTTTGCTTTCTTATTGTATTATTTGTAAGAGGAAATACTCAACAATAATTGTTTTCCGACTACGTAATATAATATTTTGATTCTTATATCTGTTGTATAAATGAACTGAACTAGAGGTTGCCCGTGACATAGTTCCCGTGGAATTCCTACTCACTTGATTATTTATCGTCACATTTTGGACAATTCAAAAATCAACACCTAGTTTCTCATGTTTCAAAAGAGCTTGTAAAACATGCCAACTTGAAATAAAATGTTTTGACTTTGAGTTTGAATCTTATATATTAAATTCTCGTGGCAGAATGTTCGTTCCCATACTCCTTCGAAACGGCTTGACCGATTCTTATGAAATGAGAATCGACTACTATCGTATTTTATATTTCATACCCCTAAGTGACAAGGGTTTTCCACCCGACATTTGTGTGGCAAAACAACGTTTACCGGGTCAGCTAGTATCTTTATAAATAGAAGACTATGGTTATTCTGATTTATAAGCTACATTATTGTAATGTTTCATTAAAATCTATTCAGTAGTTTTTGCGTGAAAGAGTAACAAACATCCATACTCACAAACTTTCACATTTATAATATTAGTAGTATATTCTGTGTATAAAGCTTTTATGCTGATTGCGATTTATTTGCGAAGTTGAAACAGAGTTCATGTAATGTCTGTTAAGGGCCTACATCAATATTATCGTATATCATCGCCGACACGTACATATTAACACAGCCAGTAGGCACAGAAAATGAAGAATTAGGGATACTTTTCCTATTTACTCAAAATCTACTAAATATATTTTAATTCTGATTTACGTGTTTCTATATATGATAGTTACTTATGTTTTTAAAGTTATTTCATTAGTTAATACGCGATAATAGACCGACAAATGAAAAAAATAAAAAATTTGAGAGGTTGTTTCGCCAAGATTTTCTATCGAGAAAACTTTTTTAAATCGCGTTTCTGAGTTTATGCGATCCTAGATAATATATTGAAAAAACATATACTTAAAAATTAGAGCTCTAGCCATTCAATCTAAAGAAACAATGAAAACTTCGTACATAGAAAAATGCACGAAGCTATTTTGGTATCCTCTTAAAGGTAGATTGGATAGGTAAGTAACCTACCTACAGACATTTCACACAACGTCCTCTGGTCCAATGATAAGCTTATATGTGCTTGTGTTATGGGTGATAAATAATAGTGTCAATATCACAATTCTGCAACGATGAATTTTATAAAATTTTTATAAGCTTTAAAACTAAAGAATTTTTGGGGCAACCTACGTATAGTATCATGTATCATCTACTAAATGTATGCTATAACATTAATATGTGATAGGATGCATCGCTCTTTGTATTAACACCTGTCTCCTTTAATTCTGCATCACCCTATGGTTGGCTGGTAGAAAATGGCTCAGGCCTTAAGCCCGCCTATGCATGTCATAGTATTAAAGTGTTAAATAAATAAATAAATATGTAAATACCTTTAGTTTTGGGTTATCCTACCCTTGGTTAGGTCTCGGTTAACTTGCAGTACGCATACAAAACCTGTAACAATAAAATAAACATTTTGTATAGAACAATTACTTTAACCAATTTCCAACCTGGTGGTGGAATTGGTATTCCACTATTGGGCACGGGCCTCCTCCTCTTTGGGAGGGATTATATTCCACGATACCTTACAGACCAGGCGTATTGTCGAAAATAAAAGGTTGAGTCGAGATTTCCGTCTCTCACAGAATTTTTCTATTTGCAATATCCCTTAGCACACACTACACTCTACAGTACTCTGAAGAGAAAATGGAGTAGTGACGCTTGTATTCTTAATCCGTCATTAAATTTTTAAAGAAGACACTAGTGTAAATATATTTATTTTATCACACAAGTTCCATAATATATCTGCTTTATTTACAAAGTTACGACGCAAGAAATCTACCACAAAATAATTAACAAAAAAGAAAACTACGCACGGAGAATTTTCATCAGAGCTTCGACAAAAACTGTACTTCCTTAAGTTCTTAACTAAGTGCAAAAAAAGTGGTCAAAGTTTGTGTAGAGGGCGTGAGTGATCGCCCGTCAAATGTTTAGCCTTTGGGTGTGGGCTGTCAACTGCCGGTGGGGTAACTTTGTAGCGAGGGCAGAATATTAAGCATATGGGTAAATGAACTTTCAATAACTATGTCACTATTTTTATCTTCTAGTCCTATATTAAGCATATTTCTTCTTTGCTCAATCGTCGAGCAGCAAGCGTAATGTTTGTGCTATTTATGTTAATTATTAAATGGGGTTTTATGGGACGATTTGAATGCACGAGATCTAAGGATCGATTTCCTATTAGAATCACCTACTTAGTTCCAAAACTAAAAAACACGCTTGCAAATCCTGAATATTTTTTTTAATTATTGTATTGTCATCGGCACTTTAATATGTGTGCAAAATTTCAGATCAATACGACTACTGTAAGTGGATGAAAATTACTTTCGAAGATTCCGTTAGATTATTACATTGATAGATACATACCGAACATATAAAAGCGTGTTAATAAAAATTATAACATTTTTAGACTAGCCACTACCTGTAACTTTTAATAATTATAACATTTTTAGACTAGCCACTAAATAATTTTTTCGTATTTGCGTTATTTTTTCCGGATGTTTTAATTTATAATATTTGTTGTTTTATGTCTACGTAATGTAATGCTTGTAAATACTAGACGAATGAAGTCACAGACAAAAGTTAGTTTAACGATAAAAGCGTAATAAACTCTCCAAAATGTATAAAGCTCTTGAAATGAAAAAGATATTTTAAATATAATCGTAAAATGTCCTTTTATATAAATATAGACGCATAAAATGCAATTGTTTGGAATGATACTCCATGACTATCCCAACTTAATGTCATAAATAGCATTTTAAATAGAAAAATGTTAATAAAATAAAATGATTTATTACTCTTAGCATATAGCACTCTCGAAAACTGTTAACATACGGCTTAATTTTAAAGTTTTTGTCTATTACAAAATATGGTACCTATATGCTTAAGCTTAACCTTACTTAAGCCTTATCTTACAGTACAGTGAAATTGGAATGATGAAACTTGTATTGTCTTAATTATGTCGCATTGTCTTAATATTGTCTTAATTTGTCTCTAAGTGGATACACAATAATATCTACTAAACCCTACGAAACCAATAATAGTAATTGGTTAAAACTAATGAAATAAAAATAAATAAATACATATTCATGGACATCTCACACACCGTCTTCTGGTCAACGGCAGTCCGTTACATACCACTAGACCACGAGGCCCGTCATTTTAAATTGATTAAAATCAATAAGTTGAAAATTTCAGTAAAATTCCAGAATAACTTTTCAAAAAGCGCTACCCATGTAAAGCCAGAGCATGTCGTTAGTTAAATAAATGAATAATATTTCTTAAAAAGATCATTACTCAGAAGTTATTATGATGAATATTAGCTACATTTATCTTATACAAGTTTCATAGCGAAGTTTTGTCGCAACTTTGGCGACAAGACAAACTTTCTACTTGTGTACAGTTTTATACAATACATAAGGTACTTATTTGAGCATATTTTACGAACGGCAAAGACGATTTTTGAGTGATAACTTTCGGAGTTGTTGACTAATAACTTATGATACTAATTCAGATAAATTACACTTCTAAATGATATGGCGTTGAAATGAAATGAAATGATAAATCATTTAATCAAGTAGACACAATTTTTCAGAAAAATTATGTGCTTATGTCATGTCCAATTTTTTTCCCTACCACCGGTTCAGGCCGCAATCTGCTGAGAAGAACCGGCGTAAGAAAGTCAGCAGAGCTTTTAATAAAATAATTTTTTTTAAAATTAAATGTCATATATACTTACAATGGTAATAAAACTTTACAATATAGAATATGTATTGCTCCAGAGCAACCTACTCCCAAGCTTTATCATCTTTAATATAATCAGAAATTTTATAATACGCCTTTTTACATAATTTAGTTTTAATGAATTTTTAAAATTTAGAATTATAAAATTCTCTTACATCTATAGGGAGTTTATAATTATAAAATCGTATACAATGACCCATGAAATGTTGGCTGTTACCATGTTGTCTTTGCTAATAGATGAGAAAACTCTCTCTCCAAACCATTAACGTCTCACTGTTGGGTACGGGTTTCCTACACTTTGGAAGGGATTATCGTCTACAATGTCGCGCTAACCAGGTGGTCAAGTCTACTATTTTGGAACAATTGTCATACCGATTCGATGCAACTGCAATACCGTTGCAATTGAAGTCAAATGTCCGTAGTCTGCTATATGAGTTCATATTGGTCGTTCAATGGTAATGGAATTGTTGGTCTCTTTTATTTATGCAATGAATTTTCGGTCTCTTTTATCTATGAATTGTGTTAGAATGGCATGTATAAGTTGCTGTTTTTAAAAAATGCGTTAGTCCAAGTGATTTTCGAAAAACTACTAATAAATTTAAACATTTAATCATGCTAGACTTCGTTTAGATATATTTGTACATACTTTTTATTAGTATAAAAAGCAATGTGAAGTTTAGGAGATTAGTAAATTGCAATAAATTACAAAGAACAATTTCTAATATTTATATCTATCTATTTTTTATTTATGGCAATCTGTCGACACAGGACAATTTCAAAATATTACTGTCAAATTCAAAATAGCAGACTACCGAAACATTTCAGTCATTGAATTGCAATTGTGAAGCAATTGTGTACGAGACTAGCAATTTATGTCACTTTCACAATTGTAAGTCAATGATGAAGTCGTAATGGGACCACTATGACAAGACATTAATATTAGACTACCAAAAACTTTACAATTGCACCATAATGGTACCATTGTGGTACAATTGTGACACCATTGAAATACCCGACTCGGGGCCCTGGCGTGTTAGCACGGGTTTATTTTCAAGTTTTCTATTCTGCGAGAGAACTACAGAGAGTAAATAAATTGACACAACCAGTTAACTTTTATAGCCAAATTTTTGTAGGATAAAATGTTTATTTAAAAGAATAATTAGATTGTCCGTGTCATTTCAGATAGCGAACTTTTTTTCTTTGTTCAAAAACACAATATTAAATTATTACAATTTGGAGTCATGTTTCTACGCATTACGAAAATTATGCGGAAGATATCGAAGAAATTATTTGAATGAAAACTTTTTGAGTACTTCCTTATTGTTTAACCTACCCTCGAGGTTAAGGAGTCTTTGAAAAATACAAAGGAATACATTTTGCTCTTTGTTTCACCTGCTTAGATGCTTTTGCATATTTATGCAAAAGCATTCACGCAGGCTTACTTATGGAATAGCTGATTTTGAACGCTATCAACATTGAATTTGTGGCACTTGTTTGATAATTCTAAATTCAAATGCATTCGAACTTTGAACTAGCGATTTTTTCATCAGATGTATATTGTGTAGTGGTATTATAGAGTGGATACATACTACCTCAATTATTAGATACTCTGTGATTAGCTGACTGAACTAACTGGTTTAGATAGAGAATTTTCGCGACTCTATTACTACTACCTACTCTAATTCTATAACTTTACTTGACGCTTAATTTTGGACTAGGTGCCCTATAAATTATCCATCGATATTAAATAAAGTCAGAGCTCAAATATAAGCAAAAAAGGAAATACTAATATCAAATAATCTGATAAAATGAACATTAAATATTTAAAAACACTGGCTGTATACAAAATACCTTAACCCCATTTGTTTTGGAAAAAAGAAACGTAATTGACAAACGGACTTTCAGAAGATATACCTTTTCCAAAAAAAAGTGTTGTAACTTTTAAGGTAATTTTAACCCTATGAACACTGAATTGAGGTTGGAGCGAAAATGTAACAATTTCGTTTGAAATGTCCCTTGAGCCGGGTGGCGACGAGGCGAAGGGTTAGATAGGTACCGATTTATTTCTATTACTATTGGACCACGGAATATTAGGCAGTGGATACACTGAGAATACTATTGTTTTAATAAATGCAATACATTCTATTTTCGTTTTAAATATTATTTTGAAGTTCATGTTATACGAATTGTAAAAACAAAAATCATTGTTTATTTAATTATGGTTCTATCAAGACTACGTCGTCTATGGTTCGGTAGCAATAAAAAGTTTTGACTGGATACATATATAATAATATAGATAATATTATATTATGAGTTTTAAATATCATACATTTATAATTAAAAAACAATTACCACTTTATGTAATTAGGGAATCTGCCCGAAACTCAGCAGGTTGTAAATACTGGCAATGGTATAAATAGAACATACGTAATATTTTTTTAAGTTTTTCCCTCTGTTACATCATCCATCCATCCATCAGCCTTTCTCTGTCCTCTGTTGGACATAGAAATAGAACGCTACAACGTGCGGTCTTGTGCTGCTTGTATCCACCACTGTTACATATAGGCATAGCAAATAGAAAAAATAAAACCAACAGGAACGAATAACAATCTAGTAGAAATTTATTCGCTTTTTCCTATAGCTATGTGTCCCACACACTTTGCACTTTCAGGAAAATAATTCGCCGGGTCAAGATGTACCGATTGGGTTTTTCTCGGATTAAAATTGAGGCACTCGGCTCTTGCGAAGCGGAAGGGTTGCCTTAAGACCGGTGTATTTATGGTGTGACTTTGACAATTATTGTTATTGCAACCATTCTTTTTACGAAATACTACCAAACTATTCGTTGTACTAACTCTAGCGGGTAATAAAATTTATTTCGGAAGGTTGGCAATCGTAGTTGGCTTTATAGCTCCTTGTACATTTCAGAATACTTTATCTAGTTGAGCAGTTCTATGACGCCTATTTCATTTAATTTTATGCGATTAAGTTCTTTTTTAGGGTTCCGTACCCAAAGGGTAAAAACGGGACCCTATTACTGAGACTTCGCTGTCCATCCGTCCGTCCGTCCGTCCGTCCGTCCGTCCGTCTGTCACCAGGCTGTATCTCAAGAACGGTGATAGCTAGACAGTTGAAATTTTCACAGATGATGTATTTCTATTGCCGCTATAACAACAAATACTAAAAATAAAATAATATAAATATTTAAGGGGGGCTCCCATACAACAAACATGATTTTTTTACCGTTTCTTGCTCGATACTAATAACGTTGCCTTATGTTGCATAGATAATGGTACGGAACCCTTCGTGCGCGAGTCCGACTCGCACTTGACCAATTTTTTTATATATTCATGGACATTTCAATCAACGTCCTCTGGTCCTAAGTTAAGCTTATATGCTCGTGTTATGGGTATTAGAATACTAATAGACTAGATAAACTAAATACATAGAAACATCGAGACGCAGTACAAACATTAGTATGACAATTTTATTATAGATATCACATACATGATTGCCCCGTGCGGGAATCGAACCCACAAACTCGTGAACAACAGTCCGTTGATACACATGAACCACTAGACCACGAGACCCGAATTATTTCAAATCATGCATAAACAATCTTTTTTAACACTAAACACAAAAAAAACGGTCCAAGGCCATCGATAGATGGCGTTGGACCGTTTTTTTTGTGTTTACTATGTCAGTCGATAGTTATCATAGATAGTTATCGTAGATCGTTAGAAGTTTACTATGTCAGTCGATAGACTGACATAGTAAACTTCTGTTTAATTTCTAAAATTACCGCGTATGAAATCCCGGGCAACAGCTAGTAGCTAGTACAAAATCCAATTGAATTAAGGCCCAATGCCGCGATCAGGTTCAATAGAATTTTTTGTGTGTGTATTTAGAAATTGAATTTAAAAGCGTCTACATCAAATACATTAGAGAATTTACAGATAATGTTAGATCAAATATTGTGTAAAATTTAATTTTAATGGCAAAGGGATAAAAAAGATATAATTGAATTTGGTCGAAATCACGGAATAGAAAAAACAAGTGGATGTGCGAAGTAGGCGTGGAACGCGTGTCACAAATAAGCACTGTTGCGCTTATTTGGTCTCCAGTCGCACAAGTACTTGTAGGTTATATGAATTATGCTAATTTGGTATAAAAAGTAAATGACGAATCAAACAATTTGTTTATATACTACATATAAACAAATTGTTTGATTCGTCGTTTATATCTTTATCTTTATTTTTGCTTCTTAAAAAACAAAGTTGTTATTTTTATATTTATGTCCCTATGTGAGCTTATATCTTCAAAAATACGCAACGGATCTTGATGCGGTTTTTTTTAATAGATAGAATGGTTCAAGAGGATGGCTTTTTTTGCATAATTTGTTGGGGTTTGCTTTATGTCGAGGAGATATGATTAAATTTTCCGAGAAATTCGGCCGCGCGAGAGCTATAAATGAAAACGCTGCCTTATCTATGCGAGGTACAACAAACTAATGTATGGAGGAATTGTTTGATACCTGTAGTTCTTCAAAAAAGTCATCGAGGGCATATGTCTATCTTTTAAGGGGAACCCGCTATACCCATAATAATGTCAAAAAAAATCTCAAATTCAATAGGGTGTTTTCAAAAGCTATTTATGTGTATATAGTAATATTTTTAATCAAATTAAATAGCGTAGTTAGCTTACGCAATTAATATAGATTATAACTGCTCTTTACAGCATGCAATCTTTTCAGCCCATCAACATTCCACTGTGGGTTAAAGCCTCTTTTACTTTATTTGGTCTACGTAAGCCACGCTAACTACGCGTGTTGATTAGTCTCGTCCCTTCTTTTCTCACAGAAAAGCTGAGGTGATGACAATAAAATTGTAACCTAAACAATACAATACAATATTCTTTATTACACACCAATTATACAAAGACATTATAGCAACATTTTTTATGTACAAACGAAGCGACGGTCTGCGATCTCTTCCAGACAACCTACATTGATACATTTCCTAGGAGAGATTGTATTAAACTGAACTAACTAACTAAACTTTCTTTCTTAACCCGTCACCATACGAAAAAAAGTTAAATAAAAGCTCAATTCTACATGGAATTACAAAAACATTTGAAAATGGAACGCGTTCCAATTTAAACTGGATTAATACATTCCAATCATCACTGCACACAGATTAACAAAAAAGAAATTCTAAACAATTCATAGACAAAATCGCTTTATTTTGCTAACAAACATTTGTACCAATTCTACGTGCACAACCAAACTTAACTAAAAAATGAAAACAGCTATGACGTATTTTGATTAATTGGCTATTTCGTTGCGCACATTTTTATTAACTAAAATCGTTGGTCTATAATACACAGATTTTCTAATAAAAAAAACATTGCCGAATTGCTTTATTGACTCTATCAATTTTCATTTGTTAAGTTTAGTTGTGCATGTAGAATCGGTACCATTGTTTTTTTCGTAGCTGAATTTATATTTTAACATCCACATGCATGTACAGGATACAGTAAACCCGGCACAGTAGACTATAATCCGTTGAGGGAGCCTGTGCCCAACGCTGGGACGATAATGGGCTGGAAAGAGACAGGGAGAAATATGAACGAAGTAATTGATAAAAGCAAGTAAAAAAATTTAAACGATTTTTAGTAAAACAGAAATAATTGATATTTTCTAACACTTGCGCGACTCATCTGTTTAAATAAAACTACTTTTTACGGATTTAGACGCATAAGAGCCTAAGCCTAAGTCTCACCCGTGACCATGGTGACTGCAAAGTCTCCGAAACGTCGGGCCAAAATTTAAAACAAATATACGCGTCTAAATCCGTAAAAAGTAGTTTTATATAAAGAAATAATTGAAATAATAAAAATTGAATTTATCGTTGAAATGAAATGAAAATCATTTAATCATGTAGACATAATTTTTTAGCGAAAATTATGTGCATTTGACGTTGGTCTTACTGTTGTTATGTTGATAACAACAATATAAGAACATTGCAATCACACATGGAATGTTGCTTATATCTTAGTATAGGCGCTTTACTGATTTAAACTTGAAAGCATAGCTATTTATGACGGGCTGCATGTTCTAATGGCTTATGTAACGGACTGCCGTTCACAAGGTCGCGGGTTATATTCCCGTACGGGACAACGGGACAATCATTTGTGTAATATTTATAAATGTCATACAAATGTTTGTACTGCGTTTGGGTGTTTCTATGTATTCTAAGTATGTATTTACAAAAGAAAAGTAGTTTATGTTGTATATCCGTAACATGATACACATAACACAAGCGTATAAGCTTTGCTTGGGATCAGAGGACGTTGTGTGAAATGTCCATGAATATTTATTTATTTATTTATTTGAATTTAACATCACCTGTGCTTAGTAGACGGTAGATTATTTTAGTTATCAACCCAGCGCCCCCTCCTCCTGCCCTTATCCCATAATTAGCGGTCAGCGCAACATGTTTTCACGTGGGTTTGACTGGCTACCTGCCTGACGTCAATCCTCCTTGGGTATATATATATGTGCAGGTGTCATGCAACATGGTTCCCTCAGTCGGTTTATACAACGTCTGCGAGATGACACTTGTATTCTTTTTGTTATCCCATATATAGGATGTGGAACTATCTAACAGTGACGAAGTTACAAGGGGTCTCTACTTTTTCACACCTTTTTCAACTTGTACGATATAAACTCATATTATAGGGACATACATACAAAAATAACGACTTGTTTTATAATATCCTTTGATAAGGAACCCTAAAAACTATTAACCGTACGTAGTTTAAATATTATACAAAATGTGTGTAAACTTCATAGTTGTAATGTTGATGAGGGTGTGCTGTCATATACAGTCACGTGTTGCAAACTGATGGTTTACTCAATATTGTTTACAAGAGGGTTATAAGGTTCTATTCTATATCTAGTAAAATATATACTAATACTAGCTGACCCGGCAAACGTTGTTTTGCCATACTAAAAAAAAAAGTTTGAAAAATAGATGTTGGCCGATTCTCAGACCTACTGAATATGTATGCAAAATTTGAGAAGAATCGGTCAAGCCGTTTCGGAGGAGTACGGTAACTAACACTGTGACACGTGAATTTTATATATTAGATTATAAAGCTGAAGAGTTTGTTTGTTTAAACGCGCTAATCTCAGGGACCACTGAGCCGATTTGAAAAATTCTTTCAGTGTTAGATAGGGCATTTATCGAGGAAGGCTATTTATATATATTTGCCTTAGGTATAGCTATCCCTATTCCCAAGCGCCGCGCTGAAAGGGACAAATATAGCTGAAGCAGATTTAACCTACAAATTCTTTGAAAAAAAAAAGACGTTTCGTAGTCCTCTTTTTTCTTCGCGAAAGTTAAACCGATTTTGACTGTTTTTACGCTATTTTTGTATGGAGCATAATTTGTTATCACGCCCTCTTAAGGAATTATTGGTAACTTAGCTCATGAATATAATATCGAATATATGGTTTACCTATTTTAATTATAATAACCAAGATATCAGAATTTCTATGAGATTTTATATAAAACCTTTTTAATTTCTAGTGTTGCTAGATGTCAAAATTTTACATATATTTTTTGCTAGCTGCTGACGTGAGAAGTGGTCGCCAGTGTTTTCAAATTGAGATTCGAAATTTGAATTTTCTAGCCACCAACGCGACCGTGCGACGTAATAAAGTAAAATTCTTTTTATTGTAGTCGCTGCGAATTGCAGTTTCTGAGCGGAAAATGCTTTCAAATGTGCCCGGATTATATTTGATACCTAGAGTTCTAGAATTTTCTGTGTATAATAAGATTATATGGAGTAAACAGACATAAAAACTTTGATGTCACTTCATGTGACTATTTCTGTTTTATGTAATGAAAGAAAAGGGGTAGAGCTAAATATTATTAAGTAAATTTTACGAAGATTGGTATTGGTAAGATTGGTGAAATAGCCAGTAACAATATACAACTCATAGGTTTTCTATAAATTTTTATCATATAATTAACAATATAATTCGGAATTGATTCTAGTTTCTTGTACGATATGCATAGAAAAGTATTCGTAGATGAATCGTTTTAAAATTATACCTACGGTCAAAAAGCGTTGTTCTTTTTGGTATTAACAGTATAAAATAGTAGATACAATAGAAATAATGATCTTCAACTACACGTTTAATATTTTACTTTTCAATTTTCTACTACAATGCATCTATACGAAAATAGAATATTATGTAGCCACTCTAGTGTATGACAGTTAACAAAATAACAATTTGAATGTATTCAAAACTGGAACTAGCAATGCTCGAGTGACATCCATTTGCGCGCGAAATAAAAATATATTTTTAGATATGGTAACACTTTTGTTCGATTCTAACAGAGTTCTATTTGCAAATTTTTAATCCTTTTGCTATACTAGTTTTTTTTTGTAATTTTTAGAAATACGGTTTTTAAAAGACCGCATTCAAACAAAAGGCATTAAATGTAAGTAAATCCTTAAAATTATATTTATAATTATGTTATTACACGCTGTTATGTCCCGAATTTTTGAAAGGACGCGATGTAAATATTAATGTCGTAATTTTAATGAGGTTTGTCTTTAGCTGTTGCAATGATAGGGTTACCCTTAACCACATAAGGGCATAGTAATCCAGAGGGCAATAAGTAAATAATTTTGAAATACAAATATCTATGAAGAGATATTTGTTCTTAGTCTGGAAATTCTGCAATCGTTGGTACCAATTCTACATGCACAACTAAACTTAATTAACTAAAAAATGAAAACAACTCTGGCGTATTTTGATTAATTGGCTATTTCGTTGTGCACATTTTTATTAATTAAAATCGTTAGTCTACAATAAACAGATTTTCTAATAAATAATAATCTACTTAGTTTAAAAACTAAAAAACACGTTTAAATATCCTGAATAAATTTTAAATGATTGCATTGTTACAATTGTAGTAAACACAAGTAAACAATAATGATATTTTTACTTGATTCTATAAACAAAGCGTTTTTATGTGAAATTATCTGATTGTATATGAAAGGCATACGTAGAAACATAATAATATAGGTGAGTCTACTCATATACAATTAAACTATTACGTGTATAATTAAAAATACAAGTGTGGTTATAGTGATACTTCAACACGCTATTCTAGTAATTCTGATCAAGGAATTGGGATTATTCTTTTAAATTATTGCATTGTCATCGGTCCTTGTTAGGTGTGCAAAATTTCAGATAAATCCGTCTACTGCAAGTGGCTTTAAATCGCTTTCAAAGATTTCGTTGTTACACAGATTAATACATTGATAGTTACATACCAAACTTATAAAAGCGTGTTAAAAAGTACTGTTAACATTGCCGAATTGTGTTATTGACACAATCAATTTTCATTTTTATTTAAGTTAAGTTTAGTTGCGTAGGTACTGTTATAACCCTGTACTGTACTATATTAATGATCACGTAAGCTCCCTTCCTTTTCACCGCGTCATCACTTTTTACTCTATATAAACTACATTCATCTTCGAGCAGTCAGTTTATTTTTTATATTTTTTCTATTTTTTATAATTAAATAAATAATTCTAATTAAATAAAATTCTTTTTTCTAAAACAAGATTTGGAAGGGATCCTATAACAGTACGTAGAATTGGTACCGTTGTCTAGGTGTAGACACCCCTCTAGTTTAATTTTAGTTTGAGTGTAACTTTAGGAAAGGAAGGAATGATGAATATAAAATACTACAAAGTTTTATTCGTGTCCAAAACTTACAAAGCTGCTTGCTTTTTTAAATTCAGAAGTGTTCGCTTAAAAATAAAACGTGCCAATATCTCTATGGTGTGGTAAATTTTTTTTTCATTGTGCAATTTGATGAGTTATTTTCAGGCGCACGAAGCGAATAGAATTCCTAATTTAAAAGTTTTCTGTCATCGTTGCAATGGGTTTGTAGGAGTTAAAACATTTTTGGGGGGTGGCAACTTTTTACAGAAGTCTAAAACTTTTTACAATAGCAAGTACAATATTTACTTCTGTTTTTTAAAGTTTTATATTTAATGAAGATTTAGAGTTGTGAGCGAACATATTTTATACTCGAGGTGAAATATGAATTAGTTTAATTTTGAAAGAAAACAATAGTGACTGGCCGTGTGCCAAAGCTGGCGGCGTGAATTCATAAAATTGAAATTTCGTGAACAAATTTGCAACATCAATTGTTATATGGCTACTCGTCGGCGTAAATATGAATTTTAAATTGCGATGTAACGAATTTATGGATCCAGTTAAGCTGTGGAAACTGGCAATTTGTATACAGTATTCGAAATATAGGTAGGTACGTAAGTAAAAGTGTAATTACCTACATAACACTAAGCTATATTTACACAAATTTCCATCCAACATCCATTAGCCTTTTTCCCCACTCAACAACGCTCGGTTCTGCGCATTCCATCAGCAACCCCAGCACATTGACGATATGTTCAGTCCAACAAGGTGGACTGAAGATGCGTCGTCCGGTGCGTGGTCGCAACTCACACACAAATTTAACTTAAGTTTATACTTGTACTTTCATTGTTCCCATGGCATAGTTTCTTTTATTAAGATAAACCGTTTGATTTTTATTCTGGATAAAAAATAGAAATAGATAGAAGATTTACGAATAACTAACTCAATGACATTTGTTCCCATATTACGCTTAATTCATAAGGTTACTTAAGCTATTTAATTTAAATATATTTTTGTATTACGCAGAAATGAATTAACTTATTTACTATATTCGGTACCGCAACTTCGACTGTAAGACTAAATTTGACACTTCTGTCGACTATCTACCATGTAAGCGTGAAGATATAAATGTGTGAAATATAAATAGCAACATAAAGCCATTGAACGAGGAAGCAAAAGAGTTAAAAGAATTCCTTTCTCTTTCACGTAGGTATATAAAAAGGGAACAATGGCGGACAGCTGAAAAGAGATTTCAGAAATCAGAGTTATCGTGGGAACAATAAAGATTTTTACACTAAAACTAGGGTTGTCAACTAAAAATGTAAAAAATTATTAAATAGATAGTCCAATAAAATCAGTTTTTACAAATTAAGAAGCGTTTATTTATTTTAAATTCTATGGTTACAAAAAGCCTCCGAAAAGACGCGCGTCGCCTAAAATTTTAAACAAATATACGCGTCTAAATACGTAATAAGTGGTTTTATTTGAGTAAATGAGTCATGCAAGTGTTAGAAAATATTATAAATAGGTGTTCTTTAAGAACTATACTTCTTTACTTAATATAAAACTTATATGAGCTTATACCTTTGTCGGCGACGCAGTTACCCACGTGCGACAATACCCACCTGCCTAAGTTTAAGTACTACATAAAGTTATGTGTGTTTGATATGAAAAGTTACGTACAATGTTTGATAAGAAACAGTGTTAAATACTGTGTTTAGTTAATACGATTCGATCTCGCTCAGTAATTTAATAAAAATATTTTGTACTATGATAATTACGTAACTTGGAATTATGATTCTTTATTATTTAATGTGTAGTTACCTTTTGTGTTTTATAGTATTGAGTAAGGCCTAGAAATAAGAATAATGTTTAAATTATAGATCGGACCAATATTGTTAAAGTTATGGTAGTTTTATGTTTGTTTTTTGTAATTTAAATGATAATTTTTTAGGTTTTAGTTCTAGAAAGTTTTTATATTCTAATTTTATGATTATTATTATTCAGTTATATGATGTAATAGGATAAGACCTATTAAATAAGGTACTATATGTAAAAATATCTTTAAAAATAAATATGAAAGGAGGGGTCTAAAGATTTCGATTACGTAAAAATTTGGAACAAAAGGGCTCTAATTTACATGGTCGTCGCTACGGTAAAAGGCCGAGCCACCTAAGCGAGGCAATTTATCGTAGCAACATTCACAGTCTGAAGCATAATCACCGAGCTCTACAATAGGAAGGAAATCGAAATCTGAAGACTACAACATCTCGAAGTTTTCGCCTTACGCATTTAGGGGTGCGTGGGATACGGGTCAACCAGCAAGGTACTTGTACCTGTAAAGGCCCGTGTCACTAGTTTGGCAAAAGTCGGCTCCGGGTATTGGTCGTGCCCTAGTCGAGTTCGCCACAACCTTAAAAACACGCCACGGATTTAAAACTGGATGGTTTTTGTACCATTTGTTAGGGTTTGGCGTTTATATTCCACGCGGTTGAAGTTGCGGGCCATAGCTAGTAGGATATAAAATGAGCCATAAAGACTATAGATTCGGCAATTTTGAAAGTCAACATCTTGGCTGAAGAGTTTTCAAAAGGTTAAACGATATTTAAAACAAAATGCATGCGTATATATCTTCGATCACTAATAGTGATTAGTGATCGAAGGTATATATCCGTAAAATCCAGTACCTATTGGACTCGCATACAAAGGGTTTCGCACCGATATTATGAGAATCATTCTTCTGTCCTTATCCTGTTATTTGGGGACGGTATGTAGAATATATTAAGACTAGTTGTTGCCCGCGACGTCGTACGCGTGAAATTTAGAAATTAAACCTTAACAAACAGAAGTTTACCATATTACTCGATAGATGGCGTTGTACAGTTCTGTTAAATCGCGCTATTGTTTGGTTACACACATTAACACTTAAGCTCGTCAAGATTTTTAGTTTTTAATTCCGATTTTCGCATTTATAAATTAGTAAGGATAAGGATAATAATAGTAGTACGGAACTCTTCGTGTGCGAATCCATCTCGTGCTTGACCGATTTTGTTATTATCACATTAATATTGGTCTTTCAGTGGTGTCTCAAAATTTAAACAATTAGAATTAGGGAAAACTCACGATCAAAGATTAAGACGAGCTGCGTGGTCTAGTAGTTCATGTAACGGACTGCCGTTCACGTGGTCGTGGGTTCGATTCCCGCTCCGGACAATCATTTGTGTAATATTTATAATTGCCATACAAATGTTTGTTCTGCTCCAGGGTGTTTACTATGTATTATAAATATGTTACACATAACAAAAGCATATAAGCTTAGCATGGGATCAGAGAACTTTGTGTGAAATGTACATCAATATTTGTAAAAAAAAATATCATGTTTAAAAATGATGATGACTATTTGTCAACATCATTTTTAGGGTTCCGTACCCAAAGGGTAATAATTGGTCAAGTGCGAGTCGGACTCGCGCACGAAGGGTTCCGTACCATTATCTATGCAACATAAGGCAACGTTATTAGTATCGAGCAAGAAACGGTAAAAAAATCATGTTTGTTGTATGGGAGCCCCCCTTAAATATTTATTTTATTTTATTTTTAGTATTTGTTGTTATAGCGGCAATAGAAATACATCATCTGTGAAAATTTCAACTGTCTAGCTATCACCGTTCTTGAGATACTGCGTGCGGAACCCTAAAAATCATGTTTGTTGTATGGGAGCCCCCCTTAAATATTTATTTTATTTTAATTTTAGTATTTGTTGTTATAGCGGCAATAGAAATACATCATCTGTGAAAATTTCAACTCTCTAGCTATCACCGTTCTTGAGATACAGCCTGGTGACAGACGGACGGACGGACGGACGGACGGACGGACGGACAGCGAAGTCTCAGTAATAGGGTCCCGTTTTTACCCTTTGGGTACGGAACCCTATTACTGAGACTTCGCTGTCCGTCCGTCCGTCCGTCCGTCCGTCTGTCACCAGGCTGTATCTCAAGAACGGTGATAGCTAGAGAGTTGAAATTTTCACAGATGATGTATTTCTATTGCCGCTATAACAACAAATACTAAAAATAAAATAAAATAAATATTTAAGGGGGGCTCCCATACAACAAACATGATTTTTAGGGTTCCGTACCCAGTATCTCAAGAACGGTGATAGCTAGACAGTTGAAATTTTCACAGATGATGTATTTCTATTGCCGCTATAACAACAAATACTAAAAATAAAATAAAATAAATATTTAAGGGGGGCTCCCATACAACAAACATGATTTTTAGGGTCCGTACGCAGTATCTCAAGAACGGTGATAGCTAGACAGTTGAAATTTTCACAGATGATGTATTTCTATTGCCGCTATAACAACAAATACTAAAAATAAAATAAAATAAATATTTAAGGGGGGCTCCCATACAACAAACATGAATTTTTTACCGTTTCTTGCTCGATACTAATAACGTTGCCTTATGTTGCATAGATAATGGTACGGAACCCTTCGTGCGCGAGTCCGACTCGCACTTGACCAATTATTAAACATGATATTTTTTACTATCAGTTTCACCCGCGAGCATAATGACTGCAAAGTCTCCGAAACGACGGGCTAGTTGTAAAATAGTTTTATTTAAACAGATGAGTCGCGCAAGTGTTAGAGAATATTATGATGTTGACAACCCTAGATGTGTCGAAGGTTCGTATGAAGGTGAAAATGCTTGGAGGCTTTAGTTACACAATATTTACATATAATTACGGTGTTATCCATGTTCTAGTGTTATTGTTAGAATATTTTCATATTTGTTGTTTGCAAACGTTCCAATATTCGACCTAGATTACATTTTAATTGTACATTTCGAGGTCCTTTATCTTACAGGGCTATCAATACCTCTTATTATAAAACAAAGCCGTTATTTTTGTATATATGTGAGTTCGTATCTTCAAAACTACGCAACGGATTTTGGTGCAGTTTTTTTTTAGTGAGAGTGTTTCAAGAAGATGGCTTTTTGTATAATTTATTAAAGTTACGTGTATATTGGGGGAAGACGAGCTTGATAACCATTAACAAGGGTGCAACCGTGGGCTAGTAATATAATAAAGCCGAAGAGTTTGTTTGTTTGAACGCGCTAATCTCAGGAAACACTAGCCCGATTTGAAAAATTCTTTCAGTGTTAGATAGTTATTTGTTTCATTTATCGAAGAAGGGTATAACATCGCGCTGTGGACAATAGGAGCGAAGTATCAGTGAAAAATGTTGCAGAAGCGAGGAAAATTTATTCAAATATATAAATATAAATAATTTCAGTCCACATTAAAGTTTTGAAAAAAAAAAATTGCTAAATAGACTCGATAAGATAATTGCTAAGTATCTGATTAAATTGTTTATAGAGTAGACTAATTTCTTTAAAAGAAACATTTTAAATTATAAAACAGATGGCAACACAGTTAAATAAATAGATAAATACATTTTTTTTTAATAATTTGGAACCAGTTCTTTACACATTTAAACAAGCGTCATAAAAAGAACTGAATAATCAATTTGCCTGTGGAAGAAGTTTTCCGTGTAGATTAAAAAAATACCTACAGCGGATATTGCTTCATCAACTCTTCAATCACAATTAGTTTTGTCACCTAAGAGTCGTTTTCCGCAACCTTGAACGAGCCAAATTGAAGTGCTAACAAAAAATGTTATAGAACAAACATACACACGTATTGTTGTGTCCGTTATTGATAAGTCCTTGCTTCCTTAAAGGGCAAGTGCGTGCTTGCATGTATGCATAGGGTTGCCACTAGGAGGGATTATGGTCTATTGTGCCGCGCTAACCAGGCGTATTGGCACAGGGTTTATTTTCGAGTTTTCCGTCTCTCACAAAAGATGTTATCTGTGTGCAGTATCTCTTAGCTGACTTTTAGGTGGAGGTAGGAGGTGATGGGGTGGTGACACTTGTATTCTTAATCCGTCACTACACGGAAAAGAAAACACGGAAAATAAAACATATCTAATCTCGTAAAAAATTAGAAATCAAACAAATATCATCAGTCAAAAATGAATTCGATGACAGATATACCAAATGTGCTTCATCACTCAGTCAGCTTGAAGTCGTTTACATATCAATGTGTGCGTGAAAATGTATCTATGTATGTCTATTTAATAAATTACTTTAATAATATATGGCCAAGGTTTATAACCAGAGCCAAAAAAAAAAAAAAACTTTAATAATGAACGTCGCGTCATTATTTCAACCATTCGTATTCTGGAAAGAATACTCAAGTGTTGGTCGAGATGGTGTAAAGATATCTTGATAGATGGCGGTGTACGTAAAAATATATATACTCATACGTGTAAAAATAAATAAATAAATTTTAAATTCTATTTTTATTTTAAATTTTTATTCTACGTGTGACAAGATATGGTGGTTAATTTGAAGTGTGGCAAGTAGACCGCAATAAGCTCAGTTGGAAGAGCTTCGGAACGATATTTCGAGGTCGTGGGTTCAAAGTCCCACTTGCGGCATATCACTTTTACCACCATAATTTGATTTATTAAGTAAAAGCATAGCAAGTCAAATGCAAAAATTAATAAATTACTTTAAGTTACATGTATTCAAGATTATACGTATCCCAGTATATAGAAAATCTGTGTATGTAAATTATAACAAGTTGCAGATAGACGGACAGTCGAGTCTCAGAAATAGGTTCCTGATTTATTTAATTTTTGCCAAGAAACCCAAAAAAAGTATTATTATAAGCGATATATCCGTAATTTGTTATTCATAGTACAAGCATTAAGTTTGTGTCAACAGAACAGACATAGCTTATTAATTTTTGCGACAACCCTATAAGTTGCGCACGCGCTTCCTTCGTCCCTATACTCAGTATGCAAGTCACAAGTATCAAGGTTAACCACATACCTATCATATCATTATACTATGAATTAATTACTACATTGTTATTGTATATATTTACACAATTTAATATTAATTTTTTATCGTAATAATATATTTTATTATCTGTTTTATCAACATTTTTCCACTAATACGTCGATCCAATTAGTCGTAGCGTGATGCTATATACTCTATAGTCTTCCTCGATTAATTACTATCCAATAAAAAAAAAGTTTTTCAATTGGCATTGTTCACATTTTTTTAAAACTCTTATTTCGAAAACCATTTCGGGGAATAAAGTTTCTGATCATGATCCATTTATTTTTTTCGGAAAATTTGCTACATTAACGATTATTTTTCCAAAAAAGCAAATGATTTCTATTTGCCCTTGAAATGAAGGACTTAAAATATTAAGGCGTTCTTAAAGGATATACTACTCTGTGGTTGAGTTGAAATTGGTATGTTATAACAACCGGGCAACTTTGAAAAGATGTATTGCAATCTATCTTATGAATATCAGGAAAAGGCAATACATAAATTGCACAACATTTAAAATAATATCTTTAATAATTTTTAAAAATTCTATATAGTGAATATTTCAATAATATTGAAATCAGTTGCTTAAATTAGTCTATATTTTCTAAAAAAATAATATAAAACGGCAAGTCAAAAATTATGAACAATCTCAATTCGAATCAGTTGTTCCTGAGATCAGTGCGTTCAAACAAACAAACTTTAGCTTTAGAATATTAGTATAGATATATTACAATAAATATTCATGGACATTTTAGAGATCCTCTGAACACAAATTAAATAGAAAACCCACAAATAATTGTCATTAATGTAACTTACGAGCACAAAGAAATCAACTACAATAGATAAAATTATGATTTGGCGTCGAGAATATTCCATATCATTGCAAAATAATATTAGTAGTAAAAAAATATTAAGAAAACAAAAATATTTTTCTGCGCGACTCATTTGTTTAAATAAAACTACTTTTTTTACGGATTTATACGCGACGCGAAACGTAGAAGACACATTACAGCTCAGTCTAACCCGCGACCATGGTGACTGCAAAGTCTCCGAAACGTCGGGCCAAAAATTTTAAACAAATATACGCGCCTAAATCCGTAAAAAGTAGTTTTATTTAAAACAAAACATATTTCATGTGAATTTTTGATTCTTCTTCTCCACAAGATTTGATTGATTCACTATAGGAACCACCTTTTTACCTAGCTCCGAACATAGGACTTTCACATGCCTATCCTATCCTATATCCATCCTATCATCTATTCTCTCCACATGACCAAACCACTTAAGCATACTTTTCTCCACCTTAGTCGCTACATCCTCTTTCAGACCGCAACATTCTCTTATGATTGTATAAACATTTATCTTTTTTAACAGGCTATTTTGTTAAAGCCTTATTTCCGCCCTGTTAACGCTGCCGCCCTGTAATGATGTATAGGCGATAAAGATTCTATTTTTTCCTAATTCCATAATATTATAATTAATTTAAAGCTAAGGTTTATGTGTTACAATAAATACATAAAAACCCGGTCAAGTTCGCGTTGGGCTTGCACACAAAAGGTTCCGTCATTATCACAATCTATATGACAGGCTTCGAGTTCTAGTGGTTCATGTAACGGACTGCCATTCACGAGGTCGCAGGTTCGATTCCCGCTCGAGACAATCATTTGTGTAATCTTTAAAAAATGTCATACGAATGTCTGTTCTGCGTCTGGATGTTTCTAAAACTAGTATATCCGTATTCTGGTACCCATATCACAAGCATAAATAAGCTTAGCTTGGGACTAGAGGAGGTTGTGTGAAATGTCCGTGAATATTTATTTATATATTAATATAAATAAATATTCATGGTAAAAGTAGTATATGTATTAACATATACTACTTTTCTTTTGTAAATACATACCTACATATAATACATAGTAAACACCCAGACGGAGTACGAATATTTGTATGACAATTATAAAGATAACACGATTGATTGTCCCGAGCGGGAATCAAACCCGCGACCTCGTAAATGGCAGTCCGTTACATGAACCACTCCACCACGAGGATTATACGGGTATAATAACGGTATGGAACTATTAGTGTATTATACCAACTCGTACTTGACCAGTTTTTTTTAATTTTAAAATGTTTTAAGATCATTTAATTTAGAAAGCTTTTATCTACGCTTCATTTTAAATGAGTTTGTTTTCAATAATTGTTGAGGTTAGCGTCCTCTAAGGCATTACTTAGGTCATTGGCATTTCATAAATTATCTAGTACTATAAAAATATTATTATTTAATATTTGGTATCGATATTTATACCAACATAATAAAATAGCAAAAAAAATGTTTGTTTATTTGAGTTAAATATCTGCAATTTTTTTTTAAAACAAAATTCATGGACATTCATGGACATTTCACACAACTTCCTCTGGTCCCAAACTAAGCTTATATCCTTGTTATTTGTACCAGAATACATAGCAGAGTACAAATAAAAAGTTGTGTGTGTGTTTGTGTGTTTGTTAGTCAGTCGGCCTCAAACTTATGAATACACTAGCTGTTGCCCGTATTTTGCAACATTTTTTACTAATGCTTTGCCCCTATTGGTCAGAGCGTGATGTTATATAGCCTTCCTCGATAAAGTAACTATCCAACACAAAAAAAAAATCCATTCGAACAATTAGTTCCTGAGATTAGCGCGTTCAAACAAACAAACAAACTCTTCAGCTTTATAATATCAGTTTATATCATGAATTAATTATTACTAATTAAGATACGCGAGTGAAGCCGCGAGTCACAACTAACATTGATTATTCAGTCGCTTTGTTATTCCACTAGTTAAACTAGTTTTATGTATTCTGTTGCGGAGGTCATTACGAGCACAATGAACTTACATAATACTAGCTGCCCCGGCAAACGTTGTTTTGCCATACAATTCTGTGTAAAAATCAACAACAAAAAATTTCATCAAAATCGGTCCAGCCAACTGTGAATCTAAACCATCCTCAAACCCTTGAATACACACAACAAATTTCATCAAAATCGGTCCAGCCGTTTAGGAGGATTACAATTACAAACACACGTACAGAAGATTTATATACATATATGAAGATGTGTCAAGAGATTCTAGTTTGAGCTTCGTGGTGTAGTGGTTCTGGTAACGGACTGCCGATCAAGAGGTCGCGGGTTCGATTCCCGCTCGGGACAATCATTTGTGTGATTTTTCTAATTGTCATACAAATGTTTGTACCGCGTCTGGGTGTTTCTATGTATTATATGTATGTATTTACAAAAAAAAAGTAGTATATGTATTCTATCCGTATTCTGGTACCCATAACACAAGCATATAAGCTTAGCTTGGGACCAGAGGACGTTGTGTGAAATGTCCATGAATATTTATTTTATTTATTTATTTTATTTATCTATAAGTTTGACAATTATTATTGATATATTAATTTAAATAGATAAATAAATATTCACAGATATTTTACACAACTTCCCCTGGTCCCAAACAAATCGTAATCTATGCTAATATCACACTAATATTATAAATCTAAAGACTTTTTAGGGTTCCGTACCCAAAGGGTAAAAACGGGACCCTATTACTGAGACTTCGCTGTCCGTCCGTCTGTCACCAGGCTGTATCTCAAGAACGGTGATAGCTAGAGAGTTTAAATTTTCACAGATGGTGTATTTCTATTGCCGCTATAACAAAAAATACTAAAAATAAAATAAAATAAATATTTAAGGGGGGCTCCCATACAACAAACATGATTTTTTTACCGTTTCTTGCTCGATACTAATAACGTTGCCTTATGTTGCATAGATAATGGTACGGAACCCTTCGTGTGCGAGTCCGACTCGCACTTGACCAATTTTTTCATTTAAACGTGCTAAACTTGGTAACCTCTCGTCTGAATTGAAAAATTCTTACAGTCTTGGATAGTATATATATCGAGAAAGTCTATATAACATCACGCTGCTACCAAGAGGAGCGAAGCATCAGTGAAAAATGTTGTAAAAACGAGGAAGATTTGCTAAATTCATCGCGGATATAGCTAGTAGGGAGATATTCTGAGAGAATTGACTTGGATTGTTAGAAACTATAATTGCATGTTGTAAGACATAATACGTTTAAAACAGTTCTCTCTCTGTCTCACTCCAGACCTTTTACGTCCCACTGCTGGACACGGGCCTCCTCCACTTTGGGAGCGATTATAGTCTACTGTGCCGCGCTGACCAGGCTTGTTGGCCCAGGGTTTATTTTCGAGTTGTCCGTGGGAGGATGACACTTGTATTCTTCATCCGTCACCTCACGTAGAGTCAATGCAGTTATTTTCATTAGTTTAATAAAAAATTGGCCAAGTGCGAGTCGGACTCGCGCACGAAGGGTTCCGTACCATTATCTATGCAACATAAGGCAACGTTATTAGTATCGAGCAAGAAACGGTAAAAAAATCATGTTTGTTGTATGGGAGCCCCCCTTAAATATTTATTTTATTTTTAGTATTTGTTGTTATAGCGGCAATAGAAATACATCATCTGTGAAAATTTCAACTGTCTAGCTATCACCGTTCTTGAGATACAGCCTGGTGACAGACGGACGGACGGACGGACAGCGAAGTCTCAGTAATAGGGTCCCGTTTTTACCCTTTGGGTACGGAACCCTAAAAACTGGTTATTATTTATTTATTTATTATACTCTTTATTGTACACCATAGTAATAAAATTTACAATTAATTATAATTATAAATTTAATACAATGGGCGGCCTTATCGCTAAAAGCAATTTCTGCCAGGCAACCTTTGGATGGAGATGTTTAGAAGAGAGAAGAGAAGTAGTTATAGGTGTACAAATTATCATAAATAAATAAATAATAAATAAATAAATATTCATAGACATTTTACACAACGTCCTCTGGTCCCAAGCTAAGCTTATTATGCTTGTGTTATGGGTACCATAATACGGATATAATACTTAAACTACTTTTCTTTTGTAAATACATACTTATAATACGTAGTAAACACCGAGACGCAGTACAAACATTTCTATGATAATTAAAAACATCACACAAATGATTGTCATGACCGGGAATCGAACCCGAGACCTCATGATCAGCAGTCCGTTATATAAACCACTCCACCACGAGGCCCGTCCAATAATCATACCACAAATAGTTCATAGACATACACTTATATACTACATACAAATAAACATATCTACAAAACGATACACATAATACATACATAAACGTACATAGACATTTCCAAACGGGAATAGTTACAACTGCATGTTCAGATAGTGGTTCTTAACTTTAGTTTTGAATGTGGCTAGACTTTTGGCTCGTCGAATTTCCTCTGGAAGTGCGTTCCACAATTACAATTCCATTATTAGAATATTCAAGTCATCCATAATATTAAGCTACCGTTTTTAACTTAAAGATTACTTGGAACATATTAATTTCCACCCCTCGTCATCCCTCCATCACGTGTGGATAGATTGAATACGTTCATGACGTCACACCTATCAACAACCAAAGATAATGGATATAAACGACCTCACATAGGAAACACGTTCTAATACAATAACTTTATACAAAAATAATACCTAACACAAAGGAATAAAGTCTATAAAATACAAGTGAAATATGACGGTCAGTAAGTTAAGAACATCAATTTATCGTTAAAGTAAATTGGATTATATTTATAGAG
The DNA here is from genome assembly GCA_916999025.1 of Orgyia antiqua. Lineage (NCBI taxonomy): Eukaryota > Metazoa > Arthropoda > Insecta > Lepidoptera > Erebidae > Orgyia > Orgyia antiqua. The sequence goes on from OU779867.1 coordinate 19,446,696, forward strand.
TCGTAAAATTGATATTGATTTTGCATTATCGCGGAAGGTGTATATGATAAATTAATGTGCAGTTTTTTTTTGTATTTCCGATATGATTTTTTTATTAAATCTAATTATTACCTACATAATAATTTGTTGTTAATTTTTAATTAAAGTCAATAAAGTGTTAATTAGCAGTTGGTTGCGATTTCATACGTAATTTCAAATAACTACCTATAGAAAGAATATAGGTAGGTATAGCCATATACACATTCTCAGGCAGAAGTTTTCTGTTAGCAAATAAAATTTTATAATCGGACCATAGGAGTGGTTCTTATAACGGACTGCCGATCACGAGGTCTCGTCTTCGATTCCCGGTCAGAACAATCATTTGTGTGATGTTTTTAATTGTCATACAAATGTTTGTACTGCGTCTGGGTGTTTAATATGTATTATAAGTATGTATTTACAAAAGAAAAGTAGTTTATTTAGTTTAGCTCTTTGCGAATTTGATCCCATAAAGAGGTTCCACGTATAGCCAGTATTCCTCCAGCCCATTACCGCCCCACTGCTGGGCACGGGGCTCCACCACTTTGGGAAGGATTATGGTCTACTCATCTACTGTGCCGCGTTGATAAGGCTTGTTAGCACAGGGTGTAGTTTCGAGGTTTTCGTCTCTAACAGTAGACGTTAACTGCTTATATTGTCCCTTAACTGTCTCATACAGCACCCTTGGAAAGAAATTGGGTGGTGATACTTGTATTATTAGTCTGTCACTATACGGATCAAGCCAGTATGACCAAGCTAGTATACCACAACCAACTTGTAAATTATTAGTTCTTCTAGCGGCCGTCACTATGACTTGCAATTATCTTTTGGAATATTTTCTATTAGTTAAACTAATGGTAAGTATATTCTTTGAGTATAGAATATCGTGACTGTATTACAATTATTATCCTTGTGTTAAATAAACATTGGTGCCGAATCTAAGCGCACAACAAAACTAAATTAAAAAAATGTTAATTGATAGCATCAAGAACACATAACTTATAGACTAACGATATAAGACTAACGATTATAATTAAAATACATATGTACGGTTCGTGTGGTGACGGCTTAAGAATACAAGTGTCACCACCCCATTTCTTTCCCTGGGGGCTGTAAGAGCTAGCTAAGGGACAATAAATAATATGCAGTTGACGTCTACTGTGACTAGCCTCGTGGTTGAGTGGTTCATGTAGCGGACTGCCGATCAAGAGGTCGCGGGTTCGATTCCCGCTCGGGACAATCATTTGTGTGGTTTTTCTAATTGTCATACAAATGTTTGTACCGCGTCTGGGTGTTTCTATCTATTATAAATATGTTTTTACAAAAAAAAGTAGCATATGTATTCTATCCGTATTCTGGTACCCATAACACAGGCATATAAGCTTAGCTTGGGACCAGAGGACGTTGTGTGAAATGTCCACGAATATTTATTATTCATTTATTTACTGTTAGAGACAGAAAACCCGAAACTAAACCCTGTGCCAACACGCTTGGTCAGCGCGGTACAGTTAGACCACAGTCCCTCCCAAAGTGGTGGAGCCCCGTGCCCAGGAATGAGACGTCAATGGGCTGCAGAGAGAGATATAAATACGTACAACGAAATAGCAAATAAAAGATATACACACATACAAGCAAATTTTTTATTTGAGTTTAGTTGTGCATGTAGAATTGTTACCAATGATTACCAATGCAATTAGTTGTCCATGACATATAGAATACAAATGTGTGATGTCGACCTTATGTTAACTAGACGGGCCATCTTTGCCATGTACTTCAATTAATACATTTTTAGTATAATTACTTCCGATATTATTGAAATTTAGAAAAAAAAATGATTTTTTTAATAGGTATCTGGCATTTAATAAACTTCTTAGTGACTTTGACGCTGGCAAATCTGAAAAGAAGCCAACCTTCGTGTATAGAGGAAGAAAAAAAAACTTCTTGTAGGAGTAAATCTCTCTTTGAAAAAAATTCGAAGTTACAAATAGATATTTTACAAGCTTAAGAATTTATATACAGAAATATTCTTAGGCTTTACGAATATTATGAGATATCGTTATATTATAAAGTTTCCACATCAAATCATAGAATGAGCTAATAACAGGAAATAAAGAGTATTATCTCGAATGTTCGTTGCCAAATTCCAAATGTAAAATGCTCTTTAAACAAAAGTATTAAAGTTAAATCTCTTTCGACGATTCAAATGACTGAATATTTTTTTAAATAAGTTCCGTTTCGCGTTTTGTTCTCCTGACTTTAATTAAAATTTAAATTTGGAATGTTTTTACAAGATTTTAGCTGTGAAAGGGTTATATTTTAGTACTGGCCGTCATATTATTTAATGAGTACAAATTATTTCTTTTGATTCTAAATTAGTTCATTACGTTTGAAAGTCTCACAGTTTTGAATTCGAATTTCGAACGTAAGTTTAAGCAATAACATTCTTTTATTTTTTTTTATATATCTATTAATTTTTTTTTGCGATCCTACACTAGCAATAGCATTGACATTGGCGTTATAAGGCCTTGTGTTTGTGTGGTAGTGTTTTTTATTGTTTCTATATAGTAAAATGTTCTGCTCAATGTTGCCATATTAGCGTAACATAGAACTCTGTATAAAGTGTTTTGCTTTCATCCATACATACTACATATTTAGTCTGCAGTTATTAATTACTCTCCCAATAAAAAACAGGGTCTTTTTGTGTTGCTAACATCTAGTCCTTTGCGATCTTGAATAGTCGAAGCCTATAATTTTTTATTTTAATGTCAATAATTTTAGTGTCATTATAAACAGATGACACTAATAGCAGCTTTTGAGGTAACATCCACAATAATATAAAGGTCAATGACATTACAAGGGTCATTATAATTACGTGACCTTTTTAACATTTTTTATGTCATTAAATTAATTTATTGATTATGATTGTATAATTTTTTTTTTATTGTAGCGAATCCAGCGAAATATGGAGTTCTCAGATTAGATTCTGCGTCGGGTACAGTGAGTATTGGTTTTTTTTTATAAAAACACATCAAGTGCAAAGTTGGGTTTATATTATCTAAATAAAATTATTAAACTTGATTTGACTCCAAGACTAACTTGTATAAAATCTAATATTTTTTAATACCTAAGCGAACAAAATCTCCTAAATTCTGAAAATAAAGTTCCTAAAATTTTCATACAAAATTTTTTAACATACTCGTAAGACAAAATATCTCTATGGTAATGGGATCTATTCAATGGGATTCTAACCCCAATCCATTTCGACAATTTATTAACAATGTAACAATTAAATAAACACAATATGTATTTGTGTACAAACATTCAATTAAGTAACACACGACCTTACCAAATGACATTGACACTTTGACAGGTTCGCAAACATATTATGTCATTTAATATTCCTTTCTACAAACTGTGATACGAAACTTATAAGAGATAGTTTCATAGTGAAATTACAATTACGGCTATTTTCAATAACCTATCTACGATTAGGGATAGATTGAATCCTCGTTTATCAGTAGAATCTATCTGCTGTTCTTCCTGGCATCATAACCTTATTTTTTTTTTCCTCCTTCCATTTAATAGAAATGGCTTCCCTTTGGATAGTAGCTTATTGACATGCAAGTAAAGACAAAACCAAAGGACAAAACATAAAAGAAGTCTGATTTTGACAGCAAGAATCTCATAAACAGTGACATCTGTCTGTCACAAAACAAACAGACGGATGAAGTCTAAAAGAAATCTGTTTTACCTTTTCGGTACGGGATCCTAAAACATCTTTCACAAACTAACTAAGACTTTGACAATTAATAATTGAGTATTTTTTTAAAAAATGTTCATTAGACTTTATGTGCCTTTGAAGTTTGAGGGTTTTCCTTGATTTCTCAGGAGATAACCATCAGATCCGGACCTGGCGCTAATGGGACCAAACGGGAACCACCAGCTTTCAAATAAAAAAAGAATCATTAAAATCGCTTCGCCCAATTAAAAGTTACGAGGTAACAAGCATAAAATAAAATATATAAAATAAATAAATATTCATGGACATTTCACTCAACGTCCTCTGGTCCCAAGCTAAGTTTTTATGATTGTGTTATGGGTACGAGAGTACGGATAGAATACATATAATACTTTTCTTTTGTAAATACATACTTATAATACATAGAAACACCCAAACGCAGTACAAACATTTGTATGACAATTATAATTATCACACAAATGATTGTCCCGAGCGGGAATCGAACCCGCGAAAAAAGAAACAGACGAATTGAGAACCTCCTCCTTTTTTAAGTCGAATAAAAATGATTTTAAGCTAGGACTTTGAAATGATTTCCTTGATGAAGGCGTTTCATAATAGGTACAAATCAAAGGCTATAAAACATAATGTAGACCATATATAAGTTGACGGTCAACAACTTGAAGATGAGCAGTTAACCTTAGCACAATTAATAGTAACATAGCTTAAATACAATAACATAGCTTAGTAACATAGTTACAAATATTCGTTCCTAGCCTGTTGCCCGCGACATCATATCATGTGTGGAATTCGAAATTTACTTTATCTCATTAAAGATACCCTACGATCTGCGACTTGCAATGATGCCTATTCTACGTACAGAACTAAATTTAACTAAAAAAACTTGTGAGGTGTCAAGGGACGAAATTGTAATCAAATTTTATATAACGAATTATTATATAATATAATAGATACTCAACAATTCATAAAAAAATAATATAATATACAGACAGATAGAGAAACACGCGCACGTCGCAAGGCTTATAACTACATACTCGTATAGCAAAAAGTGTCGTTAGAACTTTTGGTCTTAATTTTTTCCGTCTAGCCCCATTTCGTAACGCGCGATAAGTAACTACGTTCCGAAATGAAAATAACTTTTGCTGTATTTTGGTTTTTGGACTATTTTGTTGTGCACATTTATATTATAATACAAGAAAGTTCAGTTAACATTGTCCAATTGTGTTAGCGACACTAACAAAATGCAATTTTTAGCTAAGTGAAGTTTAGTTGTGCACGTAGAATTGCTACCAATGTTAGTTGATAGCTATTTTTATGAAAAACTAGCAGTTGCCTGCGACTTCGTACGCGTGGAATTTAGAAAATTATCCTGTTTTTTATTTAATGTATGTATACCTACTATTATCCAAAAATCTAATTACACATACAGAGAAGGTAATAAAAGTCTTTTAAAAGTTAAAATATATATTAAAATTATAAGTCTAGCCACAAAATTATTTATTGGACACGTGATTAAACTTCTAATTTTATAACTAAGCAACGGAAAAATGACATAGCCTCTAATTAACTTATTCGTCTATTTAACAACGCCAACTAAATATTCTAAAGAAATGATTCAAGCTTCTACAGAAAGCATAATTTATCATACCATAACATGTAAAATAATACATCATATTCTTTTATCGTGACAAAAGCCAGTTATAGTATATTTAAAGAGCAGTTTTTAAATTTATACAGCACAAAATCCATTCTGAGTTAATAATAAATAAATAAATTTCTATAGATTGTATTGGCTTCGTTGAAATAACAGAACATTGCATTTTATATCAAGCCGTTGACTGCGTCCGTGACATCGGACAAACCAAAGAGCTTAAAATTAAATTAAATAAAAGGTAATAGGATTTACTTTCAGTTCCATTTCAATTGAAATAACTTATTGTAATATTGAATTCTGGAACTACAATAAGAATAAATGAAATTGTAATACAATTTTATTTATTTTATTTAAGACAGATCTAATTTATCCATTTATTTATTACTAGCTGTCGTCCGCTATTCCGCACGCGTGAAATTTTGAAATCAAACCCTAATAAATTCTAAAAACCATCCTATTGAAACTATCTATTAAAAAAACTGCATTAAAATCCGTTGCGTAGTTTTGAAGATATAACTTCACATAAGTACATACGTACAAAAATAACGACTTTGTTTATGGTACGATAGGGATGAAAAGGATTCTCCGACTCTGGTATACACAATTACGAGACCATTCCTGTACATACTTATATTTTTAGGGTTTCGTACAAACCCTTATAGTCTCACTACGGTGTCCGTCTGTCTGTCTGTCCGTCTGTCAAACTTTTTTTACTCGGCAACGGATGAAGTTATCAACTTGAAACTCATACGATATGTCCTATGCGGTCGAGTTTTAAAAAATAAACACTGTCTACGGATTTAGACGCGTGTATTTATTTTAAATTTTAGCCCGACGTTTCGGAGACTTTGCAGTCACCATGGTGACGGGTAAGACTGAGCTGTAAAGTGTCCTCTACGATCAGTTGTTACAGGGTTTACCCACATTTAATGTTAATTTTGTATTGACCATAAAAAAAGAAGAAATAAGCGTGTTAAAAAGAAGGAAAAGCCTATCTGGGTTTTCCCATAAACTACATTATAAAGGGTGATTTTTGAAGAGTTAAGTTTTTCAGACTGCCAGCACCATTGATTATGGCGTCCATTTGTCATCTGCGATAGTAAAAAGTTTTCAGTAAACTCTGCCATTTCATCATGGAAAAACTTACAAATGGACAACGATTGCAAAGAAGTTAAGTTCTATCAAAATGCGTGCTCAACAATTGGGCCTCTGTTGCCAATCACATGGAAAATTTTACGTGCCGATTTGAAGGCCTAAAAAATTCAAATTCTTCAATAATGGATGCCCAATGACCTACGACAACGTCTAATTTGTGGTGAATGGACCTTGGAACACCTGCATGAAAATCCACTGTTTTATCGAAAAATTGTGTTTAGCGATGATGCCTCTTGATTATTTCTTGTGGAGTTACGAGTATGTAAAGTCGTTATTCTTTGTAGACAGGCCGAACACGATTGAAGCCTTATGGAAAAACATAACAAGCGTAATTCGTAGAATACAGGCCAAAATGCTCGAAATAGTGACGCAAAATTGGACCTTCCGAATGGAACACTTGAAAGGGAGTCGCGGACAATATTCGCATGAATTTATATTTAAAACTAGCTGACCCGGCAAACGTTGTTTTGCCATACTAAAAAAAAAAGGTTTGAAAAAAGGTTTGAATAATAGATGTTGGCCGATTCTCAGACCTGCTGAATATGCATGTAAAATTTCATTAAAATCGGTCAAGCTGTTTCGGAGGAGTATGGTAACTAAAGCTGTGACACGAGAATTTTATATATTAGAAGATATAAATGGCAAAAGACACATTACCGATTCCAATAAAAGAAATAATACATGATGGAAATTGAGTGTTTTATTAGATTTAAAAAAAAACAATGCTTAAAAAATCACCCTATAATTACATTATGCTCAGACTACATAAAATTAATAATATTTAAGGAAGAGATTTATCAAATGCATTGCGTATTCGATGTTGTATCAAGACGCCTTGGAATCTCTTGGAAGTTGATTTTGACAATACCCATTTCAACTGTCATATTACAACCTTTTAATGTTACTATAAGTTTTATGTAATATCAGTCTTGAGTAAAAATATCCTCTGCACTAGAAAAAATAGGTAAATATTTCAGTGTTGGATAGTACATATCGATCGATATAGCGAGTAATAGGAGCGAAGCATTAGTTAAAAATGTTGCAATAACCGGAAAATTTTTGTAAATTCCACGTTTACGAAGTTGCGGGCAACAGCCGAAGAAATATAGGAAAGATTACAAACGTAAGAAATTCTTTGTTTATACTTCGGGTTATTTTACCTTTTTAATATGTTTGTAACTAACTTTATAGAATTGGGTTTTTGGTTACAATATGTGCGTGCATTAAAAGGCTTGAATTGGGCTGGAAACAGTGCTAAAGCGACCGTTAGCGCTGACCGTCGGTTGCCGTTGCTGACGGTACGCGTATGATTTGTGTCGGGACGTAGATGTGTGTCTTCGCGGTTTTCAGTGATAATCTGCGTGCGCAGAGTAATCTTACCCGTATATTAACGTAATAAAAACTTTAAATTGGCTGTATTATATGACCTCTGCACCGTCAATATTCTACTCTTATATTTTTTCTATAACGCTAAAAGTAAAAATTAAAAAAATATTGGCTGAACTATATTTCCTTTGCCTGAAAGTAAAGACGAATTAACCAAAAAAGAAAAAGAAAACTCACAAATTATTTGTTATTGTTCGTTGTAGTGGCGTTTTCGTCCAAATTGGCAACTATACTACTAAATAGAATGTTATTGGCCTCATAAAATATATCTCGGCACTTTTAATGGCGTAAAAGTGACCCCCAGTTCTATCTTTTCGCAAAAAATGTAATAAATTGTTTGGGAAGACGTTTTATTGCGGCCTATAGAAATTGTGTGTAATGAAGAGTGATATTACATTTCAATTTTGATGTTAAATTAAACAATAAAGCTTTTTCTTATCTTTTGTTATTTTCTTTTCTTGTAATTTTAATGCCCTAGTTCTGTTTCTTTTAGTAAAGGAACTAAGTTAAGAGTATAATTATTTCTTGTGGCCTATGTTATTCTGAATTTTAGTTGGGTATATAAACATTTTTTGTCATTTTATTGAAACTAGTACAAGAAAAGCAATTATAGCCTGTGCGCAGATTGAACCCATGGTCTCGCGGACGACAGTTGGCTGCCTTACCGCTATACTAGGGGACTTGTCAAGTATACTAATTCTTTTCAATCCAGTAAGGTCCCCATGTTGGGCACGACTCTACGCAATGTATAGGCGTATAGGCATAGAGTTTTATTGGAAATTTTGCATCTATCACATAATACGTTATCTGTTTCCTCTAGCTGGCTTTTACAGCATTCTGGGGAGGATATGGGCTTGTGATAGTTGTATTCTTAATCCGCCGCCAACAAACTGACAAATTTATAAAATAGAAAGCATTATATTATTAAAGTTAAACAATCATGAAACTATTTGAATAACATTTGTAATCCGTCACTTATACAACAGTAATCTGTTAAATGGTTTTAGTACGTACATGTCCTAACATGTTCTGTCATCAAGTTGTAAGATATGATACATACCTACTATCAATCATAATTAATTAATAATTAACTTAAAGCGTAATAAACATGATACTAATATCAGATATATGTATATTAAAAAATCATGCTGCGACGAAGAGGAGTGCAACATCAGTGAAAAATGTTGCAAAAACGGGGGAATTGTTCAAAATTTCACGCGTACGCAGTCACGGGCTACAATTAGTCTGCTTAATGCCTGAAATGGCTCTTACAGCACCCTGGGGAGGAAAATAGGGTGTTGATACCTGTATTCCTAATAACCGTTTAAAGAGGTGAAGACCAGCGCTCAATATCGGTTTAAAGATCTTTATTTCTCAAGAAGACAAACAAGTCACTTATTTGAGAACAATAAATTATTAAATAAAATAACAATGACCCGATGTGGGTAGTTAAGTATAAAAATGTTAGTAGTGACAACAAGGACGCGAGTTCGCTGCATAATGGGTGTATGGTCCAAGTTAAAAGATATTGTTTTGAATATAATTTTGCAATTTTTTTTTAAATATTTTAAGTGAACTCGCCTCTCTGATGTCCTTCGGAATAGTGTTATATAGCTGTGCTCCCACGTAGGTTAACGCATTTTTGCCATAATTGGTTCGTATAGTAGTCAATACCAGGTCGTTAGGTCTACGAGATGAATATTTTTGTGTTTTGCCCTTAGTAGTGAAAATGATATGAGTGTGAATGAGTTTGTGAATAATTTTGTATATGAGTATGCATGTGTTATATGTGTATATCTGTTGAATGTTCATCAGCTTTGTTTCTTTATAGATAATATTTGTTGAAGTTAAATAGTTATAATGGTATAAGATCTTTATGAGTTTATTTTGAATTGTTTGTATTTGATTTATATGGGTTTTTGCAGCACTGCCCCATATTTCAATAAGATACAGTAAATGTGGTTTAACTAGAGCATTATAAATTAGGAGTCGAGCGTTTTTAGGGATGCATCCAGAGATATTGTACAGAGATCCTACGAGTGACACAAGTTTATGTTTTATTGCTTGTATATGTGGGTTAAATGTCAAGTTTTTGTCTAAAATCAATCCTAAGTATTTTTCTTCGTTAGATTGCTGTAAAAATTGTCCGTCTATGTGTAACTTGTTTTTAGAATAGAGTTTTTTATTTTTAGCACTAAAGATGATGTAAGACGATTTCGCATTGTTGATAGTTAAAAGATTGTATTTAAGCCAATTGTTAACAAGATTTAAATCTTCCTGAGCCAGTTGAGTAATACTGTCAAGATTATGCCCAAAATAGAACATGGACGTGTCATCAGCGTATAAAGAAAGGTGTCCATGTAGATTTAGTTGATGAATATTGTTGACATAAATTAAAAACAGTAAAGGCCCGAGGATAGAGCCTTGTGGAATGCCGCATGTTAGGGGTTGACGTGCACTTTGATAGTTTCCAAGTTTCGCAACTTGGTATCTATCAGATAAGTAGGAGCAAATCATTTTAAATACCGATCCAGTGACACCAATACTTGATAATTTTTTTAGAAGTAGCTTATGGGATACTGTATCAAACGCTTTTTTTAAATCGATGAAAATGCCAAGCGCGACATGTTTTTTATCAATTTTAGTTTTAATTGTTGTAATTAGGTCAATAGTTGCACTAAGTGTATTTGATCTTGTACGGAATCCGTATTGATGTTTATAAATAAATTCAATTTTCTTTAAATACTCGTCTAATCTAGAATATATGACTTTTTCTAATATCTTAGATAGTACAGGCAGCACTGAAATAGGGCGGTAATTGTCAGGATCCGATTTTTTCCCTTTTTTATGAATCGGCGTAACTTTTGCAACTTTAAGGTTCTCTGGAAAATGACCCTCCCCCAGTAGACGATTTATACAATCTGTAAGGTTATGAATAATAAAATTTTTTAAGCATTTAATTGTTTTGGTAGATACACAATCGATCCCGCTACTGGTGTTAGAATCGAGGTTATTAATAATTTGAGATATTTCATTAATTGTACATGGGCTAAAATCACGGAGCTCTGTAGGAGGGTCAATAGGGTAATATTAATGAGCTTAGCTGAAGAAACATTAATATAAAAATACAAGATATGAGTAAGCACATTTCAAAGGTTGTACTACGACCTTAACTGCATGAAGATGTGTAATTTTCTTATTTTATTATACCTATGGGTGTTCTACAATGGCACGACAAAGAATCTCACAATAAAATATTGCTAAACCTTTTGTGTGGTGTAAGTTATAAGAAATAAGAGATTTTATAAAATAATGAGAAAAGCCGCAAAGTAATAATAGATTGTTGAGTAAAGAGCTACTATTTCACGGACACACAAACATGGCAGTTATAACTACTGTCTTATTACTAATATATATGTTGAAGGTAATAAAGTGAAACGCATCCATCCATCAGCTGGACATAAGCCTATCCACCATACAAAACATAAAGGGCAGCCCCGCGTCGTTCGTACCCGACGGTTTTCTGACACTTAGTGTCACCATCTTCTTGAACTTAATCTGTACATGGTCGATACTCAAGGCTGTTTCTTCTTCAACCGTTGAGAAAAAAAAAGAAGTAATATTATACTCGTATCAGCGTAAGCAGAGGCGTATTTTAAAAAGAAGCGCCCCAGGCCATTTGATTTGACGCCCCGGGCCAATTTAAGTAGACCCCCTACCAGGTCTATACCTAGACCTGTAAACTATTAGAAATAGAGCAAAATTTTAAACTTAAAGACTTTCGCCGTCTTTCTCAGGCCGGTCGCTACAGGCCATGGCCCCCATGGCCCTAGGAGAAATACACCTCTAAGCGTAAGACTCTTAACTTTAATAATAATGTACTTAGTTCAAAAACTAAAAACACGCTTGTAAATTCTGAATATTTTTTGTAATTATTGCAATGTCATCGGTCCTTGTTAGGTGTGCAAAATTTCAGATCATCCGACTACTGCAAGTGGATGAAAATCACTTTCGAAGATTCCGTTATGTAGATTAATACCTTGATAATATAAACTACCGAATATATTAAATAAGCTTGTTAAAAAGAAATGAAAATTCACCGACTGCACCGGGTTAGATATTTCTTCTTAGTTTCTGTATTATCAGGACAAGGTTTGTATGTAAACAAAAGAATATTTTCTACAAGAAACAATATAGCAAATAAGAAGTGCCCATTAGCACCTGCTTAGCTATTTTATAAAAAAATATTACAAATCGCTATTTCTTATCGCTTGGCTCAAGATTACAAGAATTGTAGAACACCGCGGTGGCATCTCCAAGCTATGGTTTTGGCATTGGCATGGCATTGAGTAAGTGGCACGTTGCCAGACCAACTGGTAAATAATTGCTTTGTACAGTAAACAATGTCACGTTTAAGAACTACTTATGTCTATGTTGCACAATTGAAAACATTATGTGTACAGGTTTGGAGTTCGATTCCTATTATTATTTTTAATCTGTTACAGAACATTTAGTAACATCGATATGTTAAGCCGATCTTTACTATAATATTATGAAGCGGAAGAGTTTGTTTGTTTGTTTGAACGCGCTAATCTCAGGAACCACTGGGCCTATTTCAAAAATTCTCTCAGCGTTAGATAGGGCATTTATCGAGGAAGGTTCTAGGCTCTTCCGCTTTATAATATTTTAGTATATAGTATAGATAATTTCATACAGTGTCCTATGATCTTTAGTAATTATGTTCATGATATTAATGTCAATGGAAGACCTTTTTAAAAATGTCTTTTCTATACGTTTGAACATCCGTTTCATTCCTTTTATTTATTAAAAAAGAAATACTCCAACCATCCAACTCTAAAAAGGAAATTGGATCAATGATACAGTTAAATGAAATCAGTACATTTCATTCGATTTGTTTATTTATTCAGTTGATATTTTGTGTATACATATAATGGGTAATGGTTTCAGTGTTTCATGTAAAATTGGAAATCTTATCCAGCAATGCAATAAACGCTTCTTGTCATCTCTGTATGGTAGTATGTATATAAGTGTATATATTTATGTTAATGTAGGTAAAAGTATAATGTGTAATTGTTTTTATATGTTTATGACTATGATTTCTAACGTGCTTGTATACTATTTAGGTTTGACTATCTGTGTATCTTCTTCTCTTCTCCAGCCCATTTACGTTCTACTGTTGGGCACGGGCCTCCTCAACTTTGGGAGGGATTATGGTCTACTGTGCTGCGCTGACCAGGCGTATTGGCACAAGGTTTATTTTTGAGTTTTCCGTCACTCACAGTGGATGTTATCTGTGTGCAGTATCCCTTAGCTGACTTTTACAGCACCCTGGGGAGGAGATGGGGCGGTGACACTTGTATTCTTAATCCGTCACGACACGTAAAGACTATCTGTAATAACTCATTTATTTATTCTGGTTAAGTCGTATTTTTGTATGTATGTCCCTATGTGAGCTTATATCTTTAAAACTACGGAACAAATTTTGATGCAGTTTCTTTTAATATTTAGTGTGGTTTATGAAGATGACTTTATTGTATAATTAGTTAGGGCCTGGTTTTATATTCTACTCGTACGAAGTCGAGGGCAGCAGCTAGTAAACAATAAGTTAAAATCCAGCTACCTACATGCAATATTCGATAAACAACTATCCCAAAACTAAACGTCGGGTATACAATACCTTTTAGTATAACATAGAATTTGTTTTAACAGTTTAAGAAGAGCCGTTACGATCCGGTTCTGTTGTCAAACCTTCGTCAGCTGGTAATCTGAGCACGGGTTATTAATCTACCTGAAAACTTATAGTCATAGATCACCTACAATAGATACGACACAACAAACGAACGTTGGAGGAACGCGCAGGTGGCAGGGTATAAAAATGTATGGAGTTTCTTGTCTGTTCTTTTCATTGGGATTCACTTTTAGAATAAGCGCGTAGCTTCTGACTTTTTAAAAGAGCATGTCTATAAATCTAGCCTATTTGAAATAAAAATATTTGACTTTGTCTTTGAAAACTAGAAAATATACTTGAAAATCCTGAACATTTTTTCAATTATTTCATTATCTTTTATACATATTATATTGTGTGGAAACTACTGCAAATTTTTTTCTAATTTTTTTTATTCATGGGCATTTCACACAACGTCCTCTGGTCCCAAGCTTAGCTTATATGCTTGTGTTATGGGTACCAGACGGATAGACTACATATACTACTTTTCTTGTAAAATGTATGTAAATACATAATTATAATACATAGAAACACTCAGACGTAGTACAAACATTTGTATAACAATTAGAAAAATCACACAAATGATTGTCCCGAGCGGGAATCGAACCCGCGACCTCTTGATCGGCAGTCCGCTACATGAACCACTCGACCACGAGGCTCGTCTTCAAGTGCTGCACTCACTGCAAGTTAGTCAAACTTTCAAAGATACATAAATAAATACATTGATAGACGCCTATCGAACTAATAAAAGCGTGTTAAATAAAAAAAAGGAAAAAAAATGATAGATTCTTTATTTCGTCTCAAAACGACGAGCTTCGTGGTAAAGTGGTTTATGTAATGGACTACCGATCACGAGGTCGCGGGTTCGATTCCCGGTTGGGACAATCATTTGTGTGATATCCATAAATGTCATACAAATGCTTGTACTGCGTCTGGGTGTTTTCTATATACTCGTATTATAAGTATGTATTTACAAAAGAAAAGTAGTTTATGTAGTATATCCGTATTCTGGTACCCATAACACAAGCATATAAGCTTAGCTTGGGACCAGAGCACGTTGTGTGAGATGTCCATGATTATTATAAAACACTACAATAAAATAAGTATCTAGGACCACCCGGGTAAGTTATTAATAATACTTGTATTGGGGTCGCCCTGCACTTCCCTTAAAATTTTACAAGACTTTCTCTACAATTAAAATTATTGTAGGTTAATACAAGTAAATATGGTATGTTAGTGTGCATGTGTGTTTGTGTGTGTGTGTGTGTGAAAAAGCTTCTCAAGTAATTAATAAAGCATTTTCATTGGTATCAGAAAAATCACATGTCGAAATATAACACATTAGATGTGAGAGTGCCGAATAAGTTCAAAATGCGTTGTTCATCTTGCAAGCGGAATCTATGCAGGGGTGATCTGTGTTTACAGATTACATCCGATAAGGTAATTACTTTCATAAGAAATTTGCCTTACAATCACTCATGAATAAAATTACGATAAGTTTACACAATCGATCAGGTGTTACCAGGTTTAAAAAGTAATTTTCTGTTTTTGGATTGTCATGATTTTCTTATTAATTTTAAGAAATATCTATCTACTTAATTAAACAAGTGAAAAATATGTATTATAAACATGAATATACTAATTTTTAACCGACTTCAAAAAAGGGAAGGTTTTGTGTTCGACTGTATATTCTTTTTCTTTGTTTTTGGTACAGATTTATCCGATATTTTTTTAACTCGGTGAAATAACAATGGAGTAGCCGGCCTGTCTCCCACGTAGTACGCCACGCGTTGTAGCGTACTACGAGGGAGACAGTGTCCAGCAGTGGACACAGATATACTAATGGATAGATGGATGGATATTACATAAATAAATAAATATAAATAAATATTTATGGATATTTCACACAACGTCAAAAAAAATATAATTTCATTTCGTAAATATAGATACGCTGAGTTATGTACATCACACAAGTAAATATCCTGATTGAGAATCGAATCCATGATTATGCGGAAGCTAGTATCACAATTGACTACGTAACGTAACATCGAAGATATAATCATTAATTAACTATTTACGGTCTTATTCATAATGACTTATCGGAGGTTTAAAAGTTCGCTATAATGAGTTCGCGAAAATTGTTAAAACTTGTTATTCATAATAGTCTTATTACAATAAAAATTTATTATCTCTCCGATAAAATCTCTGTTTAAACCTCCGATAAGTCACTATGAATAAGACCATTAATATATTAACATGTCCATGGTGACAGATTAAGAATACAAGTGTCACCACCCCTATTCCTTCGCAGGATGCTTTGAAGGCCAGCTAATGGATATTGTATGCTAATCATAGATAACATCCTCTGTGATAGGGGGAAAATTCGAAAATAAACCCAACACACCTGATCAGCGCGGCACAGTAGACCATAATCCCTCCCAAAGTGGAGGAGGCCCGTGCCCAACAGTGGGACGTAAATGGGCTGGAGAGAGAGAATAACATAGAAAGTCTATATAGTTGAATAATTATACAGAAACTAGATACCCGCAGTCGTATTCAAGTACAAATTAGCATGGATATTATAGTTGAAGGATACAAAGGGGTATTAGTATTCACTGTTTGAACTGAGAGACTTGGAGACTTAGTAATGGCGCTAAGAATAGACTAATATACAATGACAATGTGATATTACAAGACTGACGCTATTTGTTGTACCTATAGACAAAAGACTTTAAAACAGATAATTAAGTAAATTGTTATACAGATTAACTTATTTATTTATTTATTTCACTGTTTATTGTACACACAAGGATTACATATGGTAGATAAACAGGAACACTAGTTTAGATGTAGGTACAAGTGGCAAGTCTTATCGAACTCGGCGATTTTTTCCAAACAAACTTTCCAAAAAAACAACCGTATGGATTTGGTGGTGAGAAATCAGTATGGCAGTGTGATTAAGAGTGTGAAACTGTGAGAGACTGATTGTATGAATAAATAATTTTAAATGTTCGCAGAGATTTTGCTTTTCCGATTGTTTCAGGCAAAGCATTCCACAATAGAACTGCCTGTACTTCAAACGATTTATGTTTAAATTGAGTGAAATGCTTAGGTGTCATTAGCATCAAATTCTCTGATGATCTCAGAGGCTTACATAGTTTAGACCCCATGGACACAGTTTTGGAGGAGTGGTGACCCCTCCAAAACTGTAAAAGCATAACACAGATAACATCGTCTGTAAGAGACGGAAAGGTCAATATAAACCCTGTACCAACACGCCTGATCAGCGCAGCATAATTGACCATAATTCCTTCCAAAAGGTGGAGGGGAGCGTGCCCAACAGTGGGACGTTAAACGGGCTGTAGAGAGAAGGTTAAAGTGCTGCTGTGTGATTTACACATAAGTTGAAGCATGTTAATATAGGAAAAGCTTAATTGAAAACATATAGTTAAAATTTTCAGATATTACCTGAAAAATAGCATGAAAACACGTAGAAGATATACATGCAATGTTAACTGGCAAATGTATGTTTTTACCCGACTTTAAAAAAGAAGGAGGTTATCGATTCATCCGTTTGTTTTTAGGGTACCCAAAGGGTAAAAACGGGACCCTATTACTGAGACTTCGCTGTCCGTCCGTCCGTCCGTCCGTCCGTCCGTCTGTCACCAGGCTGTATCTCAAGAACGGTGATAGCTAGACAGTTGAAATTTTCACAGATGATGTATTTCTATTGCCGCTATAACAACAAATACTAAAAATAAAATAAAATAAATATTTAAGGGGGGCTCCCATACAACAAACATGATTTTTTTACCGTTTCTTGCTCGATACTAATAACGTTGCCTTATGTTGCATAGATAATGGTACGGAACCCTTCGTGCGCGAGTCTGACTCGCACTTGACCAATTTTTTTATTTATGTTTTTTTTACCTTATAACTTGTCACTGGGCAAAGTGATTTTAATGATTATTTTGTTATTTGAAAACTGGTGGTTACCGTGTAGTCCTATTGGCACCAGGTCAAGATCAGGCGGTTATCTCCTGAGAAATCGAGGAAATCCCTCAAATTTCAAAGGCACGTGAAGTCACCTAAACTTCTTTTTTAGGGTTCCGTACCCAAAGGGTAAAAACGGGACCCTATTACTGAGACTTCGCTGTCCGTCCGTCCGTCCGTCCGTCCGTCCGTCTGTCACCAGGCTGTATCTCAAGAACGGTGATAGCTAGAGAGTTGAAATTTTCACAGATGATGTATTTCTATTGCCGCTATAACAACAAATACTAAAAATAAAATAAAATAAATATTTAAGGGGGGCTCCCATACAACAAACATGATTTTTTTACCGTTTCTTGCTCGATACTAATAACGTTGACAGGTAGACGATTTAACTATGTGCCTTATGTTGCATAAGTGGTACGGAACCCTTCGTGCGCGAGTCCGACTCGCATTTGACCAATTTTTTATAATACTCATTTCTACATTCCACGCGTACGAAGTCGCGGGCAACAGCTATATTAAACATATTCAGTTTACATTCAAAAGTCAAGGTGAATCTTTAAACAATATTGTGAGCCCATTATAACATCGTTTCAAAATATTATTGTTAAAACTATATAATTATGTTATCTCAAATCAAGCAAATATCTAATATGAACGATTATTAGATGAAATTGAGCATACCATTCGCATGATCGCGTCGTCGTGCTGTGAAATGATCGACTTCCGGTCATCACCATTGTTCCTCTGATCAACACTTCCGGTCGCTATCATGTGATAATGGACTAATGTCAAGGACTAGTACTTATTGGGTATTTGAAATATGTTGTAAAATTCAATAAATATTTTGTTAATTGGTACTTATTAATATTCAGGCTTTTCAAGTTTTTCTTTTTAGTTATGAAACCAAATAAATTATTGTACGTAAAATCATATTTTTATAACGTAGTTACTCAGTTGTTGCGCTCTTACACTATAACCATTATGGTTCTGCCGTTAATATTGTTTTCAGATACGGGCTTTATTAATTAACGCGTTTCCATGGAGGTCTGAAAGTAATGGCGGTTTTACTGTCACATTCTTCTGCTGTTACCTATAAAAGTAAGCTATGTATAATTAGTTATACTAATTTTATCGTTAACTGGTTAAAACTCGTAGTTTCGCCTGCGTTTTTTAGCCAATGGTAGCAATTCTACGTCCAACATTAACTAAAAAATGAAAATTGAGTATCATTAACACAATTCGGCAATGTTAACAGAACTTTTTTATTATAATGGTGTCGATTCCAGTGCAAGTCCAACTTGACTAAACTTAACCATAAATTAACTATTTTTAGTTTGGTTTTAGTGATAAACCTATTCTGTTTCAAACAGAAATTAAACTTAAAATTTTAGTTGACAGCACTTATTTGATTTTGACATAATCATTTAAAGCTGCCCACTAACAGACAAAAATGCCTTTTATAGTGAACGAATGAATGAATGAATAAAAAAATAACTAATATAAAATTCCTTTTCAAACGTTATTTGAGCAATATAGGTATTTATAAATATTTACAACTATTTCTGCATCATTGTTATGAACATTTATTAATAATTTAATTAGTTGGCGGCCTTATTTCAGTGTATTTCTCATCTTAGATATGAGCATAGTGAGCATCAAATCTTTTAGGTTATCTGTGGAGTGATTAGCACTACTTTTACTCTGTGGTATGCCTATATTACTTTCCTTGATTACTTTATACAAAAAACAAACAATTGAATTCGTTAATTATTTATTTTAATAGGTGTTTAGTGTAAATAATTACAGCAACTAAGGAAAAATATGCTTATAAGCAAATATTTACTTCTCATCTACCATAAACTGATGACGGAAACTCATAATTATCAAGATAACAATGACAAAAGCCAAAAAGTGTATTTATGGAAACATGAAAATCTGTATTTATAAAAATTTGTGATATCATGTGGTGTATAATTATGCAAGAAATATTAAATGAACCTAATAATTTATTTCTACTTTTATTTATAACTTATAAAAGTGTGTTAAGTTCAGTATGTAGTTGTATATGTTAAGTATTCTGACCTATAAGCTACACAACAGTAATTAATTCATCATAGTCTTTTCTTAAGGGCAACATATATCCATGAATTCTTACAAACATTTACATTAATAAATTACATAGATGCATAACACATTACTTTTTGATATAGTA
The DNA here is from genome assembly GCA_916999025.1 of Orgyia antiqua. Classification (NCBI taxonomy): domain Eukaryota; kingdom Metazoa; phylum Arthropoda; class Insecta; order Lepidoptera; family Erebidae; genus Orgyia; species Orgyia antiqua. The sequence continues at coordinate 19,466,620 of OU779867.1, forward strand.
AGAGGCTTAATACTTACTTATTATACAAATAAAAATGCAATATTAGTTTAAATACATGTTTTACTAAATAAATCTGAATGTTTTCCGAGTACATATAAATAAATGTTGGTCCACTGAACTCTCTGGCTTGGCTTGGCTGATTCTATTCATTTCTTCATTAGTTATTTTTAATAATAAATTTAGAAACCTACTGATAAATATATAATAATAAGATAATATAGCTCACTGTTCTAGAGACAAACTGTTAGAAACCTTATTAAGTATCACAGTTCAAGTAGCACCATTTGGTAGGTATAGTTTTAAGACTGGCTACAATTATTATTTCTACTATTTAATGATATTTACATAACTTTAGGCAGACACACACAAATACACATTTTTTATCACTAGTTTCAATGTTCCAAACTATGGTTCCAAAGATTTCTAGATTTTTCCTGTAGTTCACTTAATATAATTGGTAGCAACTGCATTTATAGGTACTGGACCACAATTTTCCATTAGGCCACCAACTGGACATTTATTTTCACCTGCATGACCTGGAAAAAAGTTATATTTATCATTAGACGCCATTAATCTCAAAATCGTTCACTTTGTATTAAATTATATATGTTTATAATATTTTTACGATAACGTGTATACTTACATAATATATGATGTCTTAGAATTCTATGGCTACGAAAAATATGTATTATATTATGTATGTAAATTACAAAACTATTTCGACAAAAATTAAGTAAACAAAGAAATACCTAAATAATTAGTTCTACGAATCTCCGCACTTGACTGTGATTCGTCTGTTTTTCGCGCTTTGTTTAACCTCAATTTTGGCGCCAATATTTAATTTATCAAGTATAATTTTAATTTATAAATATTTTTTATTTGCTAACAAACATTTATTATTCAATATTTAATCAGAAAATCAACTTTTAATGTTCAAAAAGCCATGATAAAATTTAGTGAATTTAAGTCGGCACCTACTCACATCCCGACTAAATAAGTCGAGAACTCACTAAATTAAGTGAATTTTTGACATTTATGATGTACACCAGAATAGCATTATCACTAAATTGTATAGATTGACTAATTTTGGTCCTGTCAAACTTAATTTAAGTGAAGTTGTGTCTTTCAGAATAAGAAAGTGAGATTTGACAGGAATAAATCAATTTTTAGTTAAGTTTAGTTAAGTTCTTGGACACAGAATCGACACCAATATGTGTTTATTATAGACTAACGATTTTAATTAATAAAAATTTGCACAACGAAATACCCAATTAATCAAAATACGCCATAGTTTTTAAATTTTTTAGTTAAATTTAGTTGTTCACGTTATGTTTAATTTTTTATGAAGTACATTATATGAAGTAATTTTGAATTTATCTTATTATATGTTCGTGTGGTGACAGATTAAGAATACAAATGTTATCACCCATTTTCCCTCCCAGGATGCTGTAAAAGCCTTAAAAAAAGAGAAAATAAAAAAGAGAAATTAAAATCCATGTAGTTTCATGTCTGTTCTTCTTTATATAGGTTTTACTTTTGGAACAGACGCCTACAAAACTTCTGATGTTTTAAAAGAGCTTGTAAAATATGTCAGCTTGAAATAAAAAAAAATCAAATTTGACTTTGTATTCCACAGTATTAAAAGATGCCGGAACTGATCGTCGAATTGTCGGTAGTGATCGTAAGTTCCTGAGTTCTGTGCCAACTTTAAGTTCACGGCTAACTTGCAATAGCGATGAGATCATGGTGCAAGGTCTTTGATCGAGATATTAAAAAAAAAAATTGATATGAAGTTGGCTAAAGAATAGGTGTGTTACACTAAGGCATTTTACTCACGACGATAATTTTGGAAATGCTAGCCCAGGCTGATGCTAATTTAAATTAGATAGATAAACTCTTTATTGTACCTATACTTAACAGACATTAAAATAAAGACAAGAATCTTAAGATTAGGTACAAATGACGGCCTTATCACATGAAGTGATCCAACCATAGGATGGAAAGAGAAGTAAACAAAATAAGATAGATAATTAGTTAATTTCACTTTAGTGAAGTATTAGTTTTATGTATTATGAATTTGGTAGATATGAGTACGTAACTATATCTTTACATATAAGTTTCCTATGTATGTCACCAAACTCCTCCTAGTCGGCGAGGTAGATTTGGGTTAGTATGATTTAAGATTTAATTTATTATCACATTTTGTTGTCAAGTTCAATTGGTCATTTGTAAAACTTTGTTTGCCAAATAAAAATATTCCAATATCGACTGAATCATAACAAAAATAATATATCACATTGTGGAAATCAATAAGGAAATATGTTATTTGCGATCCATTCCTATATTATTCACAAACACATCGAAATATAACACACACATTTAGAAACAGTCCTGTGTTTTACGTTCATATTTGTAAGCGACCATCGACAATTGTCCCCACAAATCATCAATAAAATCGTGGACGGTAACAAAAATAGTGTTGTGGTATTATGACAAAATTCTCCTCAATTTTCGTGAGACTGTCGTAAAACTGGCAATACCGAAACCCTGAAAAGCAGTGAGCAAAATGGGGCAAAACAATTTTATGACTTGTGCACACTATCGGTCTTTATTGCCAGCCGTACCGATCTGCCGTGGGACTTTTTATTGCTCTTAACACGTTTGTTGTTTTACCTATTGTAGATATACAAGATTGTTGTGAGTTTGTGTTATTGTATTATCTTATAGTTCGCGAAAATAAAACGTAGTATGAAGTATTTTCAGTAGCCATTTATTTTTACTTTACCGAAAAAACTATTGATACGTCAATTGCTTTTTCGGTCAATGCCGTATGAAGAGTAAAACGGAAAGTCTATTACTAAGAATCTACTATCCGTCCGTCTGTTACTAGGATGTATATTATGGACGATTTCTCGAATATTTAAACTGTCTAGGTACCAAATCTTTCCACAGCAGACAGTAGAAAATTTTAACAGATGTTGTTATTGTATTTCTGTTGCGGCTATAACAACAAATACAAAAAACAGTCAATAATTAAAGGGGTTCTGGTTGCTATGTAGAACCCCTTTTCACAACCGCCTTGCTCAGTCTTGTTGAATTATGAAACAAAAACAAATGTTTGTAATTTGGAAGCAAGCCTTTGGTTAAGACGCCACAGATTTAGGAGAAGTTTGTGGTTTCACAAACAAACTAATAGCACAAAAGTAGACGAAAACTAGTTGTAGTAGAAATCTATATTATGAAGAATTTGTTTGTTTATTCGAACACTTTGAAAGCGCTAATCTCAGGAAATACTGATCCGATTTCAATTTTTTTTCAGTGTTGGGTAGTACATTTATCGAGAAAGGCTTTATGTTACATAACATCACGTTGCGACAAATAAGAGCGAAGTATTAGTAGCCTTCCTCGATAAATGTACTATCCAATACTGTAAGAATTTTTCAAATCGCACCAGTGTTTCTTAAGATTATCGCTTTCAAACAAACAAACTCTTACACACACAGCTTTACAATCTTTATCTTATATATAAAATTCACGTGTCACAGTGTTAGTTACCGTACTCCTCCGAAACGAAATTTTACATGCATATTCAATAGGTCTGAGAATCGGCTAACATCTATTTTTCAAACCTTTATTTTTAGTATAGCAAAACAACGTTTGCCGCGTCAGCTAGTATATACATATAAATCTCCTGTCACGATTTTTGTCCGCGATGGATTCCTAAACTACTGAACTGATTTTAAATTTGATTTGCACGCCGTGTGTGATTCGACTCAACTTGAAAGATAGGATAGCTTACATTTCAATTTATAGTCGCAATATTATTTTATTGCAAATTATTTATCTACCCCTGATATTTGTATGGCAAAACAACGTTTGCCGGGTTAGCTAGTAATAATATAGATTTGCCCCATCGGTTGTGCCACAGATTGGTACATAATCCTTTTTTGCTATTATTTTAAAAATAAAAGAATTTTTTTTTATATTTTTCTGATAACTGTTATGACCTTACCTATCATGCGATGCGACTTTTCACGTCGACTTTTGGGACAACCTGTATAGTATAGATTATTCCTAAGTATTCCTTATAACAGTTAAAACCTTGAACAAAATCAACACGGCTTCTAGACATTAATTACACGAACACAGATACAGAGTAACATTGCGCGCATCTGTCGACTGAGTGGATACCGAAGCTCAGTTGGAGAGCACTCAACGAAACGTGTGCAACTATATAACTAGCTTAATATTGTTCACCAAACTAATATTACAAACATACAATAATGTATATTGTATCTTTATAGCGATTATTGAAAAACTAAACCAAGGTTTTTGTATGTTAGAGCCACAGGTTAGAGCATACTTCCAACAGGAGTTGACATCATAAGGCGACCTCCACTAAAAAGGTAAGAGAACAATGATCATACTTATTGTATACGGATACTGGGGGTCAAGTCTGCTAATACAATGTTGTCACAATGACAGTTCAATGACACCAGTCAAATAAAATAAGATGCTATATTTTAAAAATACTTCAAAGTTACTTAAAAATTAACCGAATAGACTTCATAGTCAAATATCCAAGCCCTCTTAAAATCTCTCAAATTTTCTTATAGTCTCTGAGGAGCTCAAATGTACGCACCAATTCTGATGTATCATAAACTTAACCTAACTTCATCATACATTATCATTGGCCTGCTCTTAGTCCTTTTTTTAGGTCGGCGCAACATGCCTCTTTCTTTCATGCGTTTCTTTTGTACCTATATCTTTTCTGTATTTACTATTCTTTTTTCAGTTTTTTCATATCCACTGTTTTAGTTTATTAAAATAAAGCCAAAGTATACTGTATTTTGATTTAATGGGTATTATTTTGTACCGATTTATATTTATTAAAATATTAATTTATTATTCAACATTCTGTATAATAAAAAATATTTATGAACATTGTCGAATTTTATTATTGACAATAGTAACTATTCAACAAATTAAATAATATAAATATTATGTTAGTATCATTTAGCAATGTTAATTAGAACTGTTCTTATTAGAAAAACTGTATTACAGACAAACGATTTTAATTAATAAAAATGTGTACAACGAAATAGCCAATTAAACTAATACACCATAATAGTTTTCATTTTAGTTTCATTTTTATACATCAGAATTGGTTTAATGTCTTTAAAATCTCTCAAATTTGCTTATAGTCTCAAAGGACCTCAAATATAGTCGTTTGTTATGATAAAATTATTTTAAGTTACTCTCAAATTCGCATAATAATCTGTGAAGCTTGAAATTTTCTATCATTTTCTAACATTGAATACCTAATAGCACTATGTAGAGGAGTTGCTACATTTAAATTTAGTTCGACGTTTGTTCGTGTATTAAAGCTGAAAGCACTGAAATAGCTTATTACTCTGTATTATATTACAGATTCTGTATAGACTAGAATATTCTGTTTTACAAAATAGTATTTGTAATTTGTTTGCAATTTTAGAACGAAATTCAATAAAAAATTTGTAGCTACGTGCTTTCTCCCCCTATGGGAGGGATTATGGCCTACATGTCGTGCTGACCAGGTGTCAATACACCCTGTCCCAATGCACAGGGTCTTTTTTTCCAGTTTTCCGTCTCATATAGAGAATGTTGGTACCAATTCTAAGTGTACAATAAAAATTAACTAAAAATTGAAAACAACTGTGGCGTATTTTGACTAATTAGCTATTTTGTTGCACACATTTATATGAATTAAAATTGTCATTCTACAATATATAGATAAAACTACTTTTTACGGATTTAGACGCGTATATTTGTTTTAAATTTTGGCCCGACGTTTCGGAGACTTTGCAGTCACCATGGTCACGGGTGAGACTGAGCTGTAATGTGTCTTCTACGATCAGTTATGTTATCAGTATATATGATCAGTTAAACAGATGAGTCGCGTAAGTGTTAGAAAAAAAAAAGAAAGTTCTGTTAACATTGAGGATTTGTGTTATTGTCATTATCAATTTTCATGTTTTAGTTAAGTTTAGAGGTGCAAGTAGAATCGGTACCATTATCTGTGTATTATATCTCTTCACTTTACAGCACCCTGGGAAGGATAAATGATGGTGGCACAAGTATTCTTAATCCGTCACACACGTGCTAATAACCTCCTCCTCCCCTCCAGCCCATTTACGTTCCACTGTTGGGCACGAGCTTCCTCCACTTTGGAGGGATTATGGTCTACTGTGCCGCGCTGACCAGGCGTGTTGGGACAGGATTTATTTTCGAGTTTTCCCTCTCACTCACAGAGGATGTTATCTGTATATTATATCCTTTAGCTAGCTTTTATGGCGCCCTGGGAGGGATAAGTGGTGGTTGGTGGTGACACTTGTATTCCTCATCCGACATCATCTGGACTAATAACCTAGCGTCCATTAATACAAATGGAACTAGGCTTTTAGTATTTCAAATTGTTCTGTTCTAGTTACATGAGCAAATAACCAGTGAAGCGACACAATGTCCGACAGTACATTTGTGGTTACAAACCAAATAGGACAGATCACTGGGAAAGTATTCTGTAGGTATTTGTGTATATAAATGTGTAATATGTAGTAACAAACGTAAATAAAACTTTTTCTGATATAGAAATAACTAAATAAATATTCATGGACATTTCACAAAACGTCCTCTGGTCCCAAGCTAAGCTTATATGCTTGTGTACCAGAATACGGATATCCCTACTATTATTATATATGCGAAAGTAACTGTTTCTGTCTGTCTGTTACGGTTTCCCGCTTAAACCTCTCAACCGATTTTGATGAAATTTGGCACAGACAATCTTTAGACCCTGAGAAAGGACGTAGCCTACCGTTTATTGTAAAAAAAAAATTCCACTTTCCACGCGGACGGAGTCGCAGGCAACAGCAAGTAATACGTAAATTACTTTTTTTTTAAATAGATACTTATAATACATAGTAAACACCCAGACGCAGTACAAACATTTGTATGACAATTAAAAACATCACACAAATGATTGTCCTGACCGGGAATCGAAACCGAGACATCGTGAACGGCAGTCCGTTAAATGAACTACTAGACCACAAGGCCCGTCTATTTTATATAGACTCGTATATTTTGATTTTAAACGTTTCGTTCTAAACTTTTCAGTTCTGCAAATCCGTTAAGAGTGATTTCAAAGCGAATCTTACTCGATTATCATTCAATTTTGACTTAACACAATCATTTATTCAATAAACTTAATAAATGGTAACTATTAAACGTTTAAAATTTAGTTGAATAAAACTAACGACGTAGTCAGATAGTAGTGGCCAGTACAAGAGACGGCCGGTGTACGCTAGACACAACTCGTTTCTAAACCATAATTTATTCGTTTGAAAACACAATGAAGATGCAATTGTGCTTTAAATTGGATGCATCCTTTGTGTTCCTTTTTTAAACTTAGAACTTTTATTAGGGTTTGCATAGGACCACGAAGGTTGCATTTTGTCGAATTATACATTCGAATTTTAAATTTTGCGTTCGTATTTTGAATTAATTGTGTAATGCTTGCTCGATTCAAATATTTTAAATTGAGAACTTATCAAATTTTATAACAGAGCAAGTACCAGAGCTAGAAAAAATAATTAACATTTTTTTCTGAGAAAATTAGTGCCATTACAAAAAGAAAATTGAATTAAGAATGCTATTTGATAGGTAATTTATAATTATGCATGGTAATAGTTTATTTTCGTTATTTTCGTTCTGAAATCTTATACACAAAAACTTACGAGTACATTGCGTTAGTTTCAGTTCGGAAATCGGAGAATATGTTCGTTGTTTGTTGCGGAAATGGAAACTATTTTCATGTTATCTGCCCGCCATTGTAGTTTGTCGCCAAACGGCAGGTGATATTTGATAGTACATAAAATAGTGTGAAAATATGAATGTGGTATAAAATAACAATAGGAAAAGCAGATATTTTACTGGATAAGGAAAACTACAATAATCTTTTTCTATCATTTGTATTGATTGATGAAACAATCCTAAAATACATCATCTTTTTCACTGTTCATATTATGAATAATGATTGTACATCTTCAGGCCACAGGCAACCTACAATAAGACACTATTATACCAGTTTATTAAAGCGTATTGAATCCTTAGCGCAATTTAACTCTTATGCAAACACCTAATTGGCTAATCAGTGCCTCAAGTCCCGTATTTCAATGGTCTCACAATGGCATCACAACGACACATTATAATCTCAAAAAATTAACAATAGACTACCAAACTTGATAAAATTCGCTACTAAGCAATCAGTTATTGCATTTTTTTGCAATAACACTAAATAACTAGGTAATTGTTTAGTTGCGAATTTTATCAAGTTTGGTAGTCTATTATTAATTTTTTGAGGTTATAATGTGTCGTTGTGATGCCATTGTGAGACCATTGCAATACGGGACTTGAGGCACAAGTGTTAGCATGAAGTTTAATTGCGCTTAGGACCGCACTCTACGGACTCTAGGTACTCTTCTTAGTCCTCCGGAAAGTTGAGCCAGGAATTTTCGGTAGACAAAAAAGCGAAAAAAAAACCTTCCTGTGTGTAAATAAAAATATCTACGGCAGAAGTTTTTCTTTGTTGATCCTTTACTTTATTTTATGTTTGTAATGAAATTCAGAGTGTCGGTTTGCAACAGTGTAAGTACGAATTATAAACATTTCGTTCTCATCCTTTTTTCCTAAGTAGTTTGTGCTTTACGGTATCAGGCCTTTATGACGGTTCTAGTCTGTGGCGCGCAAATAAAGAAAACTATTTCGCGCCCAAGAAGAAACAAAAGAAAATTAGTTGCAAATTTTGGAAGGTTAGATAACACTAGATTAACAGACATTTGGCGAAATTAACATAATATATAATCTAGTATTTACGGCAATAAGTATTCAGTGCGAATATCGCATACTAAGCGTAAATATTTCTTTTATGTTACGTAAATCGCGTGTGTGAAGCAGTTATACCGTAAGTCGATACTACTGATTGTGAATGTGGTACAAGGTGCAAGTGATTTAACTGAATTTTTATTCTTTTCTTTCTAGTTATAAGGTGAATAAATCAAAGAATTATGATATCCTTGCTATTGCCCGCACCTTCGTACGCATGGGACATTTTCCACTGATGCATCGCTCCTATTGGTCGCAGCGTGATGTTATATAGCCTTCTTCAATAAATATTCTATCCAACACTGAAGGAATTTTTAAATCCGACCAGCGAATCTTGAGATTAGCGTGTTCAAACAAAGAAACTCTTCAGCTTTTTATCAGTACCTATAGATAATATAATATATACCTCCACCTAATCTTCTTGAAATAAACCACTAACAAAAATATTGTCTTTTTTACAGCCATTCTTGACACCAAAACGGTTCGGGTTTCCGGGATATTTTTTAACAACCCTGCGAGCGGCATCCGGATGCCTTTGAAAGACAGGACTAGGAAACCTGGACGATTGGCAGCTCTAAAATATACGTCACGTCTGCTTATTAATACTATGAAGTTCCTTATTGCGTGGGCTCTTAGATTATTTGGTAACTTTTTAATTTTAAATAAAAACTAGCTAATGCCCGCGGTTCCTCAGCCGTATATAATTATTGATCCCTCCTCCTCCAATGCACACCAAACCTTAACAAACTATACAAAAAAGCCGCTCTATCTATTAAAAAAAAAACAATCAAAATCCGTTGCGTAGTTTTGAAGATATAAGCTCACATAGGGACATGCATACAAAAACAACTACTTTATTTTATAATAAGTAAGATATTAATCGCTACCGCTTATGTCTTAGATCACAAATGTGATTACAAGTCCGAAGAAAGTGTTCCAGTCGGTCGCCGTGGCACGTGGCGCTTCCATATTCTATTGTGGACACGCTGTGTGCATTCATAAAACATTATTTGTATCTTATATAATATATAACAAAGTGTCATTAGGTACACTACAATACAGAGTAAAATCTTGGAGTTATACTCCTACTAACGCGGTTAGGAAAAATTATGACAGTAATTTCCTACTAGTACATAGAAAGCGAACATTATAAAGTTCTTTAGGACTGTAGGTGAAGTCCATGCACATCGTCACTGAAAATTATTAAAACTTAGCCTTATTCTAGAAAGTAGAATAAGGGATTTTCTTACGTTTATCATACTTTGTACCTAACTTCGGAGTGACAGTTTTATAACTATTTTATGGTGTTGGTTACTTGTGTTCTAGAATAAGGCAGTTTAAATAAATTGCTTAGTTCAATAACAAAAAAAAACACGGTTGAATATCGTGTTTTTTTTTTATTATTAAATTGTCGTCGGTCAAAGAGGTACGTTCAAAGATAACGTGATATTGATTAATACATTGATGTATACGTCCGAAGCTAATAATAAAGCCCTGTTAGTAAAGACAAATTGAAACATATTGTGCGTGTTTTTCTGGTTTTTACATAAACCTGTCACAGCTATCCGTATTCTGGTAACCGTAATACAAGTATATAAGCTTAGCTTGGGACGAGAGGACTTTGTGAAAAAAGTCCTTGAATATTTATTTATTTACTAGCTGTCCCGGCAAACGTTGTTGTGCCATACAATTCAGTGTAAAATTCAACAACAAAAAATTTCATCAAAATCGGTCCAGCCGTTTAGGAGGAGTTCAATTACAAACACACGTACAGAAGATTTATATATATAAAGATATTTGACTTATTTCAAGCCAGTTAACACTAATATCCAACGTCAAAAACGTCTCTAAACCCCGAATCATCAAAAAAGCAAACCATTGAATGCATTATAATAATATTATTATGTTTAATGTTTATATAAACGAGCATTTATTTAAACAAAATAAGATTACTTTTACTTATTACATATATTAAAATGATAATATAGTTATAAAGAATTGCATAATAAGTGAAATTAATTCTATAATATTAAAAACGAATCGCTGAAGTAAGTATACGTATTGCGATCGCATAACTACCGAACGATTGCCTCCTATTTGGATATTTTTTTTTTTGTAACCATTTGTAAAAGCCTAGGAGTAACTCCTTGCTTAATTGTAGGTATATAATTACCTAACTCTATCTTCCTGTCCTTTTGCTTGTCTGTCTGTTGTTCTTTTACAAAAAAAACTACTGAACCGGACTGAAATTTAAAACACAGTGTAGAGCTCGAGAAAGGATATACTTAGACTATTTTATGCGAAAAAGGTGAGTTCAAAATCTGATCAGCTAGTGTTCTTTCAAAAATAACTCTCTTTCTATGTCTTTTTTTCTAGTCCATTAACGTGCTCTTTTCGTAGGGCACGGGCCTCTTCCACTTTGAGAGGGATATTGGTCTACTGTGACACGCTGACCAGTCGTGTTGGCACAGGGCTTATATCGAGTTTTCCGTCTTTCACAGAGGATGTTAACTGTGTAAAATATTCCTTAGCTGTCTAAAAATAAGTAATACTATTAATTTTCCCCTTCCCTCCGGATCGCCGATGCGAGTAGACGTGTTTGGTGTATTTCATAAATTTAAATTTGAACAATTATTAAAATAAATTAAAACTCGTGAAGTACCTGGCGCACATAACACAATAAGCGATTGAACGTGCTGATCGAAGGTGAAGAGGACTAAAACAGCTGAGACGGAAGGACTACGTGAGTCGCCTTGTTTTAAATCAGTTAAAAGTTTCACAACATACCTGTATAGTAATAAAAACTTACGGATACCCGTCGATTGATTATCACACTCATCTGTCATCCATTCAACCGCCACTGTCACTGTCACCTGCCATTTTGTCATCTGTCATATTTCAACCTGACATTGGTGTCATATCACAGGACGGTATTGCCAACAATAAAATATTCGAACTTAATAGTAATTTATATACGTTGGTATAATTATACGAGATATAGTACTATATATAAATTTCAATTCATTACTACGATTATGTCTTCTCAACAAACACCACAAAAAAAAGGAAGCAAAAACATAAGCCCAAAACATCATGGGTCGGACTCAGAGCTTCATAAAATAAGTAAGGATCAAACTATGGATGCATATATCACTCGCAGACTCAAGCGGAGAATGGATGAACAAGGTGACTGTAGTCAGACCGCAATAACCGATTTAATCACTATGGTGGAGGACTTGAAAAATCAACAGTTAGAGGAATTTAATGCCCTAAAAGCGTCTATGGACGCAGTAATTTCACAGAATCAAGACATAAAAATATCTATGCAGCATTTATCTGATAAATATGACGATGTGTGCAAATCTGTCAAATGTTTAGAACAGGAAAATCAATATCAGAAAAATAAAATTAAATCTCTGGAATATCAGTTAGAACAAAGTGACAAGAAATCTCTTTCTACCTCAATAGAACTGAGAAATGTCCCCAAGATGGAAACAGAAAGTAAAGATAGTCTACTCAAATTGACTAAAGATATAGGGACATTAATAGATACTCCAATTTTAGACACCGACGTATGTGACGTGTTTCGTATAAACCTGAAGGACAAATTAAATGGACCAATTATAGTTCAGCTTAACTCTGTTCTGAAGAAGGATAAATTCATAAAAGCAATTAGAAACTATAATAAGACTAATAGTGGCAATCGAATGAGTACTAATTCACTAAATATTAAAGGTCCAGCAAAACCAATATATGTGGCGGAACGACTGACCAAGAGTGAAAACCACCTATATTACTTGGCAAGAAATTTTGCAAAGAAGTTTAATTACGAACATTGTTGGACTTCACATGGCAGAGTACTTCTAAAAAGGAATAACAATGAATCGCCCATAAGAATAGTTAATCAAGAAACTCTAGAAAAGCTTAATAAACAATCTTGACTAGATAAATTTTCTCGTAATTATATTGTTAATCTTTTAATTTTAATAATATTCCAAATTAGTAGCATAGTATTGTTTGTACGTATTATATATATTCTATTCTGTCAACGTCACTGTATTATCGTTTTGGTCAGGTTTTATTTACACTCTCATGTAACACTCATTTTACAAAAAAATTATACAATATCACAATGCGTTTCACGCCACTCCTTTTTTACACTCAACGTTTGGATTTGTATGGTAACTCCTATGAATAAAGTGTCATTGAGAAATATATTGATGGATCGTTATTGCAATCATGCTAAAAATACTCTAAATAATATACCCTACCAATTAAGTCCTTTTACATACACTATCTTCAAAATTCAATGAACTAATAAATATTCAAAATGATATAGATTCCTTTAAAATAGCAGAATCTAGGGTTTGTGACCCCGAAGAGTGCAAAACTTACTCAAATAATTCGCAACTTAAAATTCTACAACAAAATATAAGAAGTTTAAAACGGAACGTAGACGGCTTACTGCCGCTTATCATTCGAACTGACACCATCTGGGACATTATAGTCTTGACTGAATGTTGGCTACCATCAATTGGTAATATACCGATCATAGAAGGCTATAATTATCACATTACCACTAACAACCTAACACAAAATGAAGGCGTCACCGTTTATTACAAAAATGATATGATTGTAGTAGTCGAGGAACCAGAGCTGATAAATGCAAATTGTTTGATAGTGAAACCAAATAATGATACTGTTATTCTGGCAATTTATCGGCCACCAGGATATAAAGAAGTAAACATTTTCATTGAATCTTTAAATAATATTTTGTCTCGATACACATCAGCGAAAAATATTATAATTTTAGGAGACATAAACATAGATATCCGTGACGGTAACACGGATAAATACTCAAGTTTTTACACGGATGTATTAGCCTATCATGGTATTATGCCGGCACATAATCTCGCAACCCATAACAAAACCTGTCTCGATCATGTAATGCTTAAAACAAGGTTAAATGCCCAGTGTTTGATACTCCCCACTACTCTTACTGATCATGCTAGCGCTGCTCTTTTCATTTCTTCTAATTACACTCATAAATTGTTAAAAGTTCAAAAACATTTAAACCACACAAACTTGCACAATGACCTTAAAAACTGTAATTTGAATCATTTATATACACTGAAAGACACTAATGAAGCTACTGATTTCTTTATAAATACGCTACAAACTCTAATCCTTAAAAATTCTACCGAAGTGAAGACTTCTCGTAGAAAAAGAATCATTAAGCCATGGGTGACACCAGGTCTTCTAAAATGCCTGAAAAATCGAGACCACTTATTTAAAAAATTAAAAAAGGATCCTAACAATGATACATTACGAATTACCTACAAGAGATATAAAAACTACTGTTGTTCTATCTTAAAAAAGTCGAAAATTAATTATGAAAGATTGCAGTTACAGAATGCCAAAAAGGACAATAAAAAACTATGGACTGTGATTAAAAAGATAACATATACTACTAAATACAACGATAGCTCAAGTGTGTTACTAAATAAAAATAATCCTACGCAAGCCATTAATGATGTTAATAGTTACTTTGCAAACGTGGCGAAATCGTTAGCCGAAAATATAAAACCAACAACAACCGAAGACAATACATTTGCATCACAATCATTCCCACAATCATTAGTAATTTTACCCACTGATGTAAAAGAAGTCAAAAACATAATTTTAAATCTAAAAAGTGATTGCGCTGTAGGCTTGGACTTAATTTCAAGCAATATTCTTAAATTAAACATAGATATACTTACACCGCATATAACCTACTTGTGTAATTTGTCGCTTGAAAACGGAGTATTTCCAACATCAATGAAAAAGTCCAGAATCCATCCAATATACAAGAATGGGGACAGAGGCTGTGTCCATAATTATAGGCCAATATCTATTCTTCCGACTATTTCAAAAATTTTAGAACGAGTTATAAATAATAGACTAATAAATTTTCTTGAAACCAATAACCTATTATCAACATCGCAATTTGGATTTAGATCCTCTAAATCCACTGAAGATGCTGTGCATGAATTAGTCAACCTCATAGTTAAGAATCTGGATAGTAGGAAGAAAACCTTGGCTATTTTTCTAGATCTTGCAAAAGCATTTGACACAGTCTCTGTCCCAATCTTAATAAAAAAATTAGAATCACTTGGAGTAAGGGGGCTTCAATCCAAACTTTTCCAAGACTATTTACAGGGTCGGACCCAATGCGTAAAAATTGATGAATTCATGAGTGATGAAGTTTTTACTAAATACGGTGTTCCTCAAGGTAGCATCTTGGGTCCGACTCTGTTCCTAGCCTACATAAACGATTTATGTCAACTACGTATTCCAGAAGCAAAAATAATCACATATGCTGATGACACAGCAATCGTTTTTAGTGGAGAGACATGGACCGATGTTTATTCTAGCGCTCAACATGGGTTTAATATAGTTAATAAATGGTTGAATCAAAATTATCTTACAATTAACATAGAAAAAACAAAATACATACCTTTTAGTTTAAAATCTTCAGAGGATTCAATGCCCAATTTCAAAATTATTGCCCATACTTGCGATAATTTGGATGATTTAAATTGTACGTGCCCTAATCTTAAAAAATCTAATTTAATAAAATATCTGGGAATATTTATCGATGATAAACTAAATTTTCACTATCACATTGATATGATCTCTGCTAGAGTCCGTAAACTCATTTTCATTTTTAAAAACTTAAGACAAGTAGCTGATACACGAATATTAAAGCACGTCTATGCGGCACTTTGTCAATCAGTACTGACATACTGTATTACTGTTTGGGGCGGTGCCGCTAAGACACACTTTCTCAAAATCGAGAGAGCTCAAAGGGCCGTTTTAAAAGTAAGTTATTTTTTGCCATTTTTCTATCCAACAACTGATCTCTACAGCAAAGCACAAGTCTTAACCGTTCGACAGCTCTTTATCTTTCTAACTGTTCTAAAAAAACATCGCTCTATAATGTATCGCCCTGAAGAGAATGCTTTGATGCGAAGAAAGGACAAAATCTGTGACCTGAGTAAATTGAATACAAGTTTTTCCCAACGTTTCTTCTGCTATCTCGGCAGTTATCTGTACAATAAACTAAATAGATCTTTATGTATTTATCCTCTAACGAAAATAAAATGTAAAAATGTAGTAAAGGAATGGCTACTAAAGCAAACCTACGTAGAAACTGAGAACCTACTGAAGTAGTTAGATCTCGGTTCAGTCGGTTCTCTGGATTTTTGCGCGCACATACATTCATACACTCACACATATACATACACAAGCACATACACATACACAAACACATACACAAACACATATACATACACAAACACATATACATACACAAACACATATACATACACAAACACACATACTCCCCCTTTTTGCATGTTTTCTTGTATTTAAGTTTTCCATTTTTCTTAAAGTTCTCTTTATCATTGGCTTTTAAAATGTTATGTTTTGTTTTGGGTGAAGGACCTGGTGATCTGTGACACAGGTTACGGCCTATTTCAGACACCAGCTTCTCACATTCAGATATAGGTAAGTCATTGATGTTGTTAACAAAAATATTGTATATAAATGTAATAAAAATTTATTTAGATCGTAGAAAATGTTAACATTAAGTATGTATTTTGTGAGAAGAAATAAATAAATTTGAAGTTTGAAGTTATTTATAAGCAAATGAAATAACACCGCCAAACCTTCAGATATTTACAAGATTCTGTTAAAATATTCCCCCAGTTATGACAAACGTTGCGTAGAGAAGTAAAGACTTGTCAAAAGGGGCTACAATTTCCTGTATGGAAAAAGCTAAATTTTCAAAGGTGCTGAATCACGGTGTTATGTTACAAAGAAATGTTTTACGTAACTCAAGGGTATTGTTTGATTGTTGTTGTGAAAGTTTGATGGAAAAATTCTTAACTACTTATCATCATGTCACTCACGAAAGCAAATAATTTTTAATATGCATTTTATTATTTTATTTTTTTGACGGGCCTCATAGTCTAGTGGTTTATATAATGGACTGCTATTCACACGGTCTCGAGTTCGATTCCCGGTCAGGACAGTCATTTGTGTGATGTTTTTAATTGTCATACAAATGTTTGTACTGCGTCTGGGTGTTTACTATGTATTATAAGTATGTATTTACAAATGAAAAGTAGTTTATGTATTCTATCCATATTCAGGTACCCATAACACAAGCATGTAAGCTTAGCTTGGGACCAGAGGACGTTGTGTGAAATGTCCATAAATATTTATATATTAAAAATATATTAGCCATGTAGCTTTGATCAAAATCTATCAAATGCCCACTGCAGTCCACTGCTTGTCATAGGCACCAGTCCCATCCTGCGCCCTTCTTTTTAGGGTTCCGTACCCAAAGGGTAAAAACGGGACCCTATTACTGAGACTTCGCTGTCCGTCCGTCCGTCCGTCCGTCTGTCACCAGGCTGTATCTCAAGAACGGTGATAGCTAGACAGTTGAAATTTTCACAGATGATGTATTTCTATTGCCGCTATAACAACAAATACTAAAAATAAAATAAAATAAATATTTAAGGGGGGCTCCCATACAACAAACATGATTGTTTTACCGTTTCTTGCTCGATACTAAAAACGTTGACAGGTAGACGCTTTAACTATGTGCCTTATGTTGCATAGATAATGGTACGGAACACTTCGTGCGCGAGTCCGACTCTCACATGACCAATTTTTTCCATATAGCTCACACCTATATATATTACATGGAAATACATAGATGCAAAAAAATGCAAAAAAAAATGCATACATATATTTCCACGTGGACTAAGATTTCTAGTCTCACCACCCAATTTCTGCCCAGAGTCTGAATTTTTTCATTAAAGAACCGGGAATGCGGGAATTCATACAGAGAGCATGCTCTACAAGAGAGGAAAACCCGAAATTAAACACTATAGACAACGTCCTCTAGTCCCAGGGCAAGCTAATATGCTTAGCTATTTTGTAAACACATATAATACATAGAAAACATCCCGACGCAGTAGGTACCAAACAAACATTTATTTATATGACTTGACTAAGCGATACTACTACTGATTTACTCATAGACTTCTGCTTACCTTCAAGTATGTATAAGCGTGAATATCGTTTTCAATTTGAAAGTAGTAATATTCGTGTTCCAATTTCAATGTTACAATAACAGTTCATTACGTTAACCAACGAAGTATGAAAGCAGGTTATGATTTCATTGTACACTTACTGTCACACTGATTGATGTGCTATTATATTATGTATATTATGTACCTGCAAAAAAACGAAATAGTTTATATTAGAAATTATTATATTTTAAACGTTTCCTTATAGCCTGTTTATATAGGTAAAGATTATTTTAAAGTTTAGGCTAAATTAGATACATAATGACATCGATTCTACGTACACGACTAAACTTAACAAAAATTTGAAAATAACTACGTTGTATAATGATTAATTAGCTATTCCGACTAACTCCGTGTGGAGACGGATTAACAATATGCAAAAATTACAAGTGTCACCCCATCTCCTCCCAAGGTCGCTGTAAAAGTCAGCTAAGGGATTTTGCACACAGATGACACAGACAACATCCTCCGTGAGAGATGGAAAACTCGAAAATAAACACTGTGCCAACACGCCTGGTCAACGCGGCACAGTAGAACATAATCCCTCCAAAGTGGAGGAGGCCCGTGCCCAACAGTGGGACGTTGATTGATGGGCTGGAGAGAGAGAGCTATTCCGATGTGCACATTTATATTAATTAAAATCGTTGGTCTATAATACACAGTTTTTTTATTAAGAAAGTTCAATTAACATTGCCGAATTGTGTTTCGGACACCATCAATTTTAATTGTTTTTTTAATAAATTAAATTATAATACTAGGTGGCTGGTCGAGATTGGTGCAAAACATTCTCGATAGATGGCGTTGTACGTAAAAATACGATATAAACTCAATCGAGTGACGATTATGGTGGCTTAATTTGATTACTGAAAGCACGACCGCAGTAAGCTCAGTTGGCAGAGCTACGGAACGGTATTCCGAGGTCGTGGGTTCAAGTCCCGTTTGCGGTAATCACTTTTTCCACCATAATTTAATTTATTAAGTAAAAGCATAGCATGTCAATTGCAAAATTAATAAATTACTTTTGTTTTTTTTAAGTTTAGTTGTGCACATAATACTGGTACCATTATGTATCAAGCTTTTTCCAAGAACTTAGCCTACAGTAGGGCGCCAAGCTGTCTTCTGTAAAACGGCGTAGCGGGTTTTGTGTGTATCGCGGACTATATGTGTTTCAACTGTCTAGCTATCATCGTTTATGAGATACAGTACGCAGACAGAAGGGCAGCGAAATCTCAATAATTGGGTCCCTTTTTATCTTAAAGTAAGCTTTTGAACTTTTGGTACAATACTCTACAAGGTAAACCAATAGTATGGAGCAGTTTACCACAATATGTGCCTGCCACATGTAATAAGTAGGTTTATTCAAGACATGACAAATCTCTACATACAGGTAAAATAGCTCGTCAGTTTATTTGCCCACGTCACAGGCGCGCTCAGTAATGATTTCTTAGCGTGTCACATCGTCGTAAGTCATTTGAAAGATATTAGATATCATTGACTTTTTATACCTTTTCAGCTTGAAAATTCTAATTACAGGCTTATCTATACCTACTAATAATATAAAGCTCAAGAGTTTATTTGTTTAAACGTGCTAATCTCAGAAACTACTGGTTCAATTTGAAAAATTCTTTCGGCGTTCGTTAGAACATTTATCGAGAAAGGCTATAGCAATTGTGGAACGTATATTGGCAAGTATAAGAGAGAGAGAGATCTATTAGCTCTTAAAAGTTGCATCTTTGCAGTATAATTCATACCATCAGTTAGAACATAAACAATTTACACATAGATAAGAAATCAATTAAATATCTTAGAAAAAGAAAAAAATATGTTTTAACCATTAGCAAAAACAAGGAGGTTAGTGTATTTCATGCAACATTGAACCAAATATACTTTCCATTCACGTAACAAACGTTGAACACATTTGAATGCACATTTCAACGTTAATTCTACATTAGGAAGCACTTTCAATGTAAAAAGTTCCGGTAAATTATGCATTTATTAATATTTTAATAGCTATTTTAACATTCTTTGTGGTTTATTTGGTAATACATAGTTCATTCATCCGTCCATTCTTAAGCATTTCTTTGACTACTAGAGGTCTCAATATAACATTATAATGTGCAGTCCTGTGCCACCTCTTTCAGTGGCTTTGCATTATTTAAGTTTAGTTTATTTATGTGCTTAGGCTGCTTTCTAGATGGCTTCAGAGATATAAATACGCCTAGTAAAGGCTTAAGGGTGTCCTGCCGGAGCCATGGTCAGCGGCGGGAGCCTTCGAAAGGCGGCCAAGCCTTCACTTTTAATATTTTGCTGCTTCTATGTATGGATAGCTTCTTCTTCTTTCATGTCCATCTTCTATACACATACATTTCTTTTAAAGTCCTTAAGTCTTCCTTTAGACGGGCTTCGTGGCGTAGTGGTTCATGTAATGGTCTGATATCCATAAATGTCATACAAATGTTTGTACTACGTCTGGGTGTTTCTATGTATTATAAAAGTATGTATTTACAAAAGTAAAGTAGTTTATGTATTATATCCGTATTCTGGTACCCATAACACAAGCATAATAAGCTTAGCTTGGGACCAGAGGACGTTGTGTGAAATGTCCGTGAATATTTATTTATTTATTAAAGTTTTGATTATTTATCTTAATTAGGTTGTCGTAGATAAAATGAAAAATATGTATACAAAACTACTTTTTACGGATATAAACGCGTATATTTGTTTAATTTTGGCCCGACTATTCGGAGACTTTGCAGTCACCATGGTCACGGGTGAGACTGTGACCAGTCTCCGTAAAAGATAGTTTTATTTAAACAATTGAGTCGCGCAAGTGTTACAAAATAATATGTATATGAATAAACTAAATTATAGTGGAAAAAATGATAACCATGAGCGGGACTTGAACCCACGACCTCGGAATACCGTTCCTTTGCTCTCCCATCTGAGCAAGTCCCGCTCATGGTTATCATTTTTTTCCACTATAATTTAGTTTATTTAGTAAAAGCATAGCAAGTCAATTGCAAAAATTCATAAATTAATATGTATATGAGTTAAAATAGGGAAAAATAGGCAAATTCAACATCAAAATCTGGTTCCGATTTTATACATTAACTTTTTATGTAAACAATAAATAGATACATAATAAATCATTTAAATTGTACCACTTATGCTCGAATTATATCAGTATTGTTGTATATCCGAGCCATTAGACAGCTTGGCTCAGCTCCAAGACGGAATCTGCATATTATGTTTTATTGTAATATCACTAACAAGCATCTGTTCGAGCTGCATTCGAAGCTATTGAGCTGTTATTATTTAGCAGACATATTCAATTCATACTACATTTTACGCTATACTACAGTTTCCATTTCTTTATTTTGTAGATGACAGTTCCTGTTTTTTTTTGGTTTTTTCATGTGATACCTCATAACTTTTAACTGGGCAAAGCGATTTTAATGATTTTTTTTTGAAAGCTGGTGGTTCCTGTGTGGTCACATTGGCACCAGGTCAGGATCTAATGGTTATCTCCTGAGAAATAGAGGAAAACCCTAAAATCTCAAAGGCACATGGAGTCGGTTGAACGTTTTTGAAAAAATACTATATATTACGTTATGTGTGTATCATTTTATAAACATTTTGGCACTTACACACGTACAAGGCCATACCAGATTTGGAGAAATCGATAGGATGGGGATCGATATGGAAATCTATATCCTTACTAATTTATAAACGCTAAATCCGGACGATGACACAGTAATAATTTTAACGAGCATAAGTTTTAATGTATGGAACGAAACAATGGCGCGATTTTAAAAAAACGTACAACGCCATCTATTGAGCAGAAGAGTAAACTTCTGTTTGTTAAGGATTGATTTCTAAATTTCACTCGTACGAAGTCGCGGGCAACAGCTAGTATTATCATAAAGCAGAAGAGTTTGTTTGTTTGAACGCGCTAATCTCAGGAGCCGTAACATAACATTCTTTTAGTATTGGACAGAACATTTCTCGCGGGAGGATACAAGCTATATAAAATCACGCTGCGAACAATAGGAGCGAAGCATTAGTGAAAAATGTTGCATAAACAGAGAAAACTATTTAAATTCCACGCGTATGAAAACGCGGGCGGGAGCTAGTATTTTATAGAGTTGTTAATGTTAATTGTAAGTAGGACTATGGACTATGGTTCAAGTTCCGTTTAAATAAAGTCAGAGAAGTAATCTCAGAAGTCATTAACAATAATTATTGTGGTCAACGTTAAACATTACTCTGTGGCTTACAAATTGGTGCTATAGAGTTACTTTAGATTACAAGTCGTAGCGGAAGATAATATTCATTTTTAACCTACTGATTCCTCTTAATGTATTTTATTTCCAAACTCTCAACAGGGTGAACTGATTTTGATTGATTTTTTTTTAATTGTTAGCAGGTGCTTCTCTTGTAGTCGTCCAGCTAGACGTCAATGCTATTTCAATGGTAAAGGATACCTAATGGTACCAATTCTAGTATCAATAGCACAATTTGGAAATGTTACCTGAACCAAACATTTAAAAAAAATTTAAACGTGAATCACGAATTAGCCAATACATCAAAATACACCATAGTTGTTCTCATTTAATACTTAATAAGTATCTAACCTTTAAGCAAATGTGGTGAATATGTGCAGCGTAACAGAACTTGGCTATAAAATAAATAAATAAAACACGCATAAAAATCATATAAAAATCGTTAAAAAGTTGGTTTGTTTCTTTTTGTCTTTTTAAGAGCTACGATAAATAAATAAAAACGTATTTACTGTTATTCACTTCATGTCTGTTTTATTCATTTTCCTGCGGAAGCTTCAAAACAGATCGATACTGTTCATATTATATTTACAAGGAGGTCGAGAATACGCGTCAAGGCGGTGACGTCGACGTCAGATTCGATTTGACGCGAAATAGTACAATCTTCTACCCCCTTTTCCCTTTTAAGTGCTTATTACACTTATGCTCAACTAGCTACTATACTAATATTATAAAGCTGAAGAGTTTGTTTGTTTGTTTGCTTAAACGCTCTAATCTCAGGAACCACTGGGCCGATTAGAAAAATTCTTTCAGTGTTAGATAGGGTATTTATCGAGGAAAGCTTTAGACTATAAAACATATCGCTATGGCCAGTAGAAGCGAAGCAGTAGTGAAAAATGTTGCAAAAACGGGGAGAATTTTCTAAATTCCACGCGGACGGAGTCGCGGGCAACAGCTAGTCTATTATAAGTATGTATTTACAAAAGAAAAGTAGTATATGTATTATATCCGTATTCTGGTACCTACCCATAACACAAGCATTCAAGCTTAGTTTGGGACCAGAGGACGTTGTGTGGAATATCCATAAATATTTATTTATTTATTTTATTTAGCTATTGCCCGCGACGCGTGGTATTTAGAAATATTATCTCGTTTTTGTAACATTTTTATCGATGCTTCTCTCCTATTGGTCGCAGCGCGATGTTATATATATAGCCTAAAGCATTCTATGTTAAATGTACTATCCAGCTCTGAAAATTTTTTTCAATCCGAGAAGTAGTTCCAGAGATTAGCGCGTTCGAACAAACCAACTCTTCAGCTTAATCAGTGGCGGATTTACCCTAAGGCCCGGTGGGCCCGGGCCTAGGGCGGCCAGATTTTGGTGCGATGATTTAGATTCCAAACTAACTAAAAACTCTTAGAATTGTGTTGACCCGCTTTTATAAGGCCGATACGTAGGTATCTATCAATGTATTAATCTATGTAACGTAGCAGTAGTCGGGTTGATCTGAAATTTCGCATACTTAACAAGGACCGATGACAATGCAATAATTAAAAAAAAATATTCTGTTTTTTTTTAGTTTTAGAACTAAGCAAATTGTTTTTACCAATATTCTATAATATGTAGAGTACTTTTGAGACAAATGTAATAATCGCTGTAAAGGTGAGTTGAATAGACTATGTACAACATTGCAACATAAATAGTGTGTTACAAGATAGTGGAAAATTATGTTCTACTAAACGATTTTGGTGTTTAGTAATTAACTGTAGCATGTTTTGTCGTATATTGTTTATTATGTATGTATGTATTCAGAGCCCGGAATTTCTAAATTTTACATACCATCTGTTTTAAAACTAAGCATAACGTCTGTAGTGTATAAACACAGAAATATCAGATGGTGGCTGGACGTTTCAAACTGTGGCCTTTTTTTTCGCAGGGGAATGCTTTTACGCACACCCACTCCTATCACCTCGGTCAACAACTTATAGGGCGGCTAATAAAATTGGCCCGGGGCGTTAAATCGAATGGCCCGGGGCGCTAATTTTCAAAATACGCCTCTGCATAGATATGTAAGTGGCTTCAAGCCGACTGTGTCATGTAGCCATAGAGACTGCATCTGGTATATCTCTGTGTATAATTCTTGCCTTTTCAGGCATAGTTTGGTTTAGTTTGGAACGAGGGTTCCAATTCATCTTTTTAGACTTTAGTACGTAAGGAAATTAAAAATTTTGTTTTTGTAATAGTAAGTAAAACTACCAAATATCCGTGTGGTGACGGATTAAAAATACAAGTGTCACCACCCCTTTTCCTGACGAGAGTGCTGTAAGAGCCATTGTACACAGATAACATCCTCTGTGAGAGACGGAAAGACCGATAATAAACCCTGTGCCAACACTCCTGGTCAGCGCGGCACAGTATACCATAATCCCTCCCAAAGTGGTGGAGACTCGTGTCCAACAAGTGGGACATTATTGGGCTGCAAAGAGAGAGATAGAGAGAGGTCAGATATTTTATATTATTTCTTATAATTCGGTCTTACTACTTATTACATTGAGGCAACAAAAGATATGTGTTTGTCTCATTGTAAGCGGAGACGTTTCTGTTCAATTGAGGAAGTGGTAATCAGTAGTGCAGAGGCGGCTCATCATCAACTTTATTACTATTACATTGCATCAAGACGTTCTACTAATATTATATTAACTACTAACAATACTATACTATTTACATTTCTTTATTTTCTTTATGAAAGATCCAATTCTATTTATTTATCATGAGTTACGACCTAATACGCACGGAATCAAGAAAATTTTCCCCGTTTTTACATTTTTCACTGATACTTTGCTCCTATTAGTCGCAGCGTAATGTTATACAGCTTGTAGCCTTCCTAGATAAGTGTACTATCCAAGACTGTAAGAATTTTTCAAATCGGGCCAGTAGTTCCTGAGATTAGCACGTTCTAACAAACTTTTCAACTAAATAATATTTCGGTTTCTCCGACTCTGATCTGACCTTGTACGTGTGTGTCATTTTTTTTATAGAATGGTGCATACATAATCTACAAAGACGCTTAATCAAGGAACACACCAGCTGCCTTCGAGAAAATAAAAAAAAACGTACGATAGTTACAATTGCCGACCTAACCCTGAAGACATATTTGTGGAACATGAAACATATTTAATTCATAATATCACATCAATTTACAAAATAACGTTCTTAAAATGTCTTACCCGTTTATTTATAACAAGGCATTGCTCACGAAGGGTTAAAGCAAGTATCGACCCTTTCAAAATACCTTATATTTAATTAAAAAACGCTATACACTTTTTAAATTCTTCAACGATGAGAAATTTTACGTGACACGTTGAGAAATTGTGGATGGTAAAATTAAAAAGGGGGTGTTGACATCAGCTTGCGTCGCTCGATGAATGATGCGGTGAATTTCGGGGTTATATAAAAGCTTAGAAATTGTGCTACCATCAATATAAATCTACTAGCTACGTCTTGCTGTTTCACTTGAGTAGGTACTCACAAGAACCCCTTTTTATCTAATGGTAAAAATTAGTTTCTAACCCATTCTCAGACCGATCTGATTGTTTGAGTTCATTTTAAAAATCCTGTAAAAGTTTCAATAAATAATAATTTATTGAAAAGTGTACAAAGTTTTATAACACTTTCTCAATGAAAAGGAGTCATACATAGATAAAGTGTGAAATTTTCAGCTCTCTCGTCCCCAGCCTATTTACGTCCCACTGTTGGGCATGGGCCTCCTCCACTTTGGGAGGGATTATGGTCTACTGTGCCGCGTTGACCAGGCGTGTTGCCACAGGGTTTATTTTCGAGTTTTTCGTCTCTCACAGAAGAAGTTATCTGTGTGCAATATCCCTTAGCTGGCTTTTACAGCACCCTTGGGAGGAGATGGGGTGGTGCCACTTGTATTCTTATTCCGTCACCACACGGAGAAGCAGCTCTCTAGCCATCACCATTCCAGAGATATAGCCTGGTGACGGGCGGACGGACAGACGGACGGATGGACTGCAAAGACTCAGTTATAGGGTACCGTTACCCTTTGATACGGAACTGAAAAAATTGTTATATTTGAAAATTACTTTCTCAAAACAAAACAAAATCATGGCCACCAGGTTCTTTGTAAAATAAATATATTTTATTATGATTATATGCTACCCCAATCTTACGTATCAAATATCATATTGCCTTCATTCCAATAAGGAAAGGCATGCAGTGCAGTCTCTATGGAAACCAATTGAGATTGTGTTACTTAAAAGATTGATTCTATCAATTCTCATTGTTTTTCAATACAGAACTATTCTGAACGTTATTTTATTTTATTTTTCAATCAATTTATTTATATTCCTATTTATCGTGGGTGTAAATAATTTCATCTTGCAAAGCAATCATAGATTATAATATACTTTAACCATAAATCTGCGACAAAATCTTTACATATAATAGAACAAAGTTGTAATTTTTGTATGTATGTCCCTATGTGAGCTTATACCTTCAAAATTATGTAACGGATTTTGATGCGGTTTTTTTTATTAGATAGAATGGTTCAAAAGGATGGTTTTTATGTATAATTTGTTAAGATTTGGTTTTTAAAACCCCGTGTACGAAGTTGTGGGCATCAACTAGTAGTTTATAACTTTTAAATGAATCGGAAATGTTTAATTGTTATTACACCTTCGAATCGTTTCGGTTATTAAAGGTTTAAGAAATATTGAAACGTAATTATTGCGGTATCATCTTTCAGCTGATACTGCCATAAAATTAAGTCCATTCAAAAGTAATTTATTAATTTTTGCGATGGACTTGCTATGCTTTTACTTAAGAGGGTACTGTACTCCTCCTAGGTATTTGCCTTAGGTATTGCTATCCCTATTTCCGAACGCCGCCCGCGCTGAAAGGGACAAATATAGATGAAGCGGATTTTACCTACAAATTCTTTGAAAAAAGACGTTTCATACTTCCGTTTTCTTTTCGCGAAAAATAAACCGATTTTAATAGTTTTTACGTTATATTACAGATAAAGAGTATATCTATGCTTCTATCACTTTCTTTTATGGTAAAACTTTACCAAATTTGTGTGATAGACGCTGCAACTTTATCTAAAGAAAACCGAAAAAAGTAGGTTTTTCGGATCGTCATATTTCTTTTAGTTATTATGTTTTGAAAAAAAAGAAAGTGATAGAAGCATAGATATACTCTTTATATAACGATTATTATTAAAATAAAATATATACGAATAAATAATGAAATATATATGAATGAAATATATAATAATATACGAAAAACTATTAAAATCGGTTTAACTTTCGCGAAGAAAAATCGGAAGTACGATACCCATACTTTTGTATGGAGCATAATTTGGTATCGTACCGTCTTAATATAAATTAAATTATAGTGGAAAAAGTGATCACCGCATGGTGATCAGTCTCAGTCTCAGTTTATTCAGTCCATTCATTTACGATCTATAATTTTCTAGGCATCTTACTAAAAAATCGCCGTTATATTCCGCAGTAATTTGTGCTTATATATTATGAATGTGTACATAAAATATTACACATGAAAGCATAATTTTGTGTAAACACTGCGTTTGTTAGTTAAGTACACTGAACATAACGTTTTAAGAGTAAACACGGTAAAGACGAGTAAAGGCGTATTAATATTGATATGAACTAGAACAAATAAAAACGATATTAGTTATAAAGGCAAATTCACGTGTAATGTAAATAGTAGGAAATATATACTAAAAATCGCTTTAAGTGTACCTTAAAAATTTTCCTATTTTTTTAAAACGCTTTTATAAGTTAGGTATGTATCTATCAATGTATTAATCTATGTAACGGAATCTTTCAAAGCGATTTTCACCCACTTGCAAAGGTCCGATTAATTTGAAATTTTGCATAGGTACATATCAAGGACCGACGACAATGCAATTATCTAATAATATATTCAGGATTTTTAAGCGTGTTTTTTAGTTTTTGAACTAAGGAAATTTTATTAGAATTCTGAAGGATTCAAAAGAATTTCTTAAAAAGTTTCTATTCTCTTCTTTGAAATGTAAAAAAATTAAAGTATAAAGTATAGACATGTTATTTTACTATCAGAATTACATAAAGAGCGGGTGAATAACATTAAATGCAGGTGAAACCTCGATCACTAGCTAATATTGTCTTCTACCTTTGGCGATTTTAATCAGTCTGTAAGGGAAATTTGTCCAAGCCTTTAGTATCAAGATGGTTCTTCGAACCTCTTCAAATTGTTAACAGTTCCCGATAGTTGAGTTAATGTTAACTTAGATTACATCACTCTATTGTTCTTAGACCTTTTCACTGAAACTTACAGTTACAAAGGTAAATTTAAACCGAGCAACGAGTTTATAAGACAAGATTTTGCTATAGAAGATACTAGCT
The DNA here is from genome assembly GCA_916999025.1 of Orgyia antiqua. Lineage (NCBI taxonomy): Eukaryota > Metazoa > Arthropoda > Insecta > Lepidoptera > Erebidae > Orgyia > Orgyia antiqua. The sequence goes on from OU779867.1 coordinate 19,495,394, forward strand.
TCGTGCCCGTGATATCTTTCTCTTAGAGAGGTTAAAAAAATTATAATTACACTCTGAAAGATCGTAGCCGACTATTAGTGAAAAAAATAATAATACATTTTTATGGACAATTCACACAACGTCCTCAGGCTCCAAACTAAGCTATATTTCTACGATTTTTTTCGACTTTTTTCCATCATAAGCAAAAATACAGATGTTGAAAGACTGGCTGCTAAAAAACGTTTCAAAGTTTCCAATCTAAGTGAGCAAGATCTATTCAAAGATTTTTGTAAAGTTATTACTGATCGAAAAATTATGAAAATTGGTGTTTTGGTCGATAAAGTGACAGATGAAAGGCTAGCTATTAAATATCGCCATTCCATTTGCTACAAAAATTAATAAAAACGTAAATAAGTCTCTTTTAGTTCAGTTTGATTCAACTAAAGTTTGGCCACATCTTAAGAAATGAAATATAAGCGACAGCCGATTCAGTTACTGGCAAACTTTGAAGACTTACTGGAAATCCTTAAAAGGAAAGTTTTATAAGCTTCTGAACTTTTCAAATGAAACATTATTTCGGCCTATTTTAATAGACATTGAAGTTTAGACGATAATTATTTTGGAACACGAATTTAATGAATGTTAGGGACCCGATTGTATGTACTTGAAGATGTTATCTTTTGTTATAAATATCTGTTATTATTGTACTCTTTAGAATTATTGTTATTTATTTAGTAAAGTCTATCTATTGCCCGAAACTTCGTACGTGTGGAATTTAGAAATCAAATCTTAACAAATATACAAAAAAGCCAACCTCTTGAACCACTCTATCTATAAAAAAAACGCATCAAAATCCGCTGCGCAGTTTTATACTAAGCTTACATAAGAACATACATACAAAAATAGCAACTTTGTTTTATGATTAGTAAAGATTGCAATAAAGTTTCCTAAATGTTTTCTATAGAGTTTTTTTTATTTAGTTGGTACATAGAACGTTATATTTCTGTTTCATGTTATATAAACCTATCGCTTAAACATTAACAACAGCTTTAATATTTTTTTTATTCACGAGCATTTTTTTGATGATTTTCCTATTTCATGAAGACATTGTTTTAACTAAATATTTTTAAACGCTTTTGACATAAAATTTTATAGTTATAATTCACTGCTATTGCGTTTAGAACTTAAACACAGAAACTTAATTAATTCATTTTTCAATAACAAAAAATATTATAGCAATGCAACTCAACAGTTTTACTAACATATTATATACATATACAAAAAGCAAATCATTTGTTTGTCTATGACACTTCTCATTAAAAGAATATATACAAAAATCAATACATTATATCGAGTTTATTCAATTTCTGAATATCGAATAACCTTTATAATCGTGCTATCTCTATCTTTGATATATGATATAGATACGAGTGAAAGAGATGAATATATGTTTTGATAACAATAGCTGTGAGATTTGTTCTGTATAGGGTGAAATATGTGGCAATGGATACATCCTGTGGGACAGTTGAACTCAATCAAAGAGTATGTATGAGATATAATGATGTAAGAAATATAATAGAAGCGTGTGGAAGCAACAATATTAGGGCTTTTTGATAAAATATTACGTTTTATTGTGTAATACATACATACAGATATACCATATGGTGCGTTGACGTTTAAAATTGAGAACAAGTAACTTTAGCCCAAATAGTATACTTTAGCCTGGTCCTCAAGTCACGTATTTCAATGGTGTCACAATGGCATCACAATGACACATTGTAACCTCAAAAATTAACAATAGACTACCAAACTTGATAAAATTCGCCACTAAACAATTAGTTATTTAGTGTTATTGCAATTTATAAAGAGGAGTTTGGGAGTTGAAACTCCTCCGGAAATATCGAAATTAGTACACCCTTTCTACTTTCATGCTTCATTTTAAACTCATACATTTGGCCGTACATCTTTAATGACTATAAGTGCTACGTGTCTAACCCTTTTGAAGGGCATCTCTGACGTCACAGTTCATCTTTCGGAGTGGACTTATCCATTACATTGTTATTGTATTGCTTGCATAAAATATAATAGCAAATAAAATAAAAAATTATAGACGTCGACTCACGCTGAGAAATAAAAATAAACTTAGATACTGTATCGTTTTGTAACAAACATTTGCTTTATGCTCCATAATAGTTGTTCTATTCTTTTACGCAAGTGTATATGCATAGTGCCATGGCTGTAGTCAATGAAAAGAATGTTGAGGATTCCGACGCCCTCGGCTGATATTTCAAAAATATTACCTTAAGCTAAAAATCAGTATTTTCTATACATTTAGTGTATTATTTTTTCAATAATATATGAGTGAGTGTTACGATATTCATCGGATAATAAATAGATGCCACTACATAATTACGGCACAAGAAAGACAGATGGCGCGAAACAATATTTTCCTATAATCCTGCATCGCACTTTACAAATTTAAAAATGAGTTATGCTTATAACGTCGTATGTACGATCATTAGACAAAAGCCTTTACCAATGCTGATCACCTAAGCCTGGATAAAGAATTCTCCATTTGTGGTTGGAGAACTAAGATCACCCATGTTTATCCACAGTGTTAACACTGACCTATAACAGCTAATACTCCCGATGTAAGAGTCACAAATTAACAAACGTTACGTTTATTTGTACACTTTCAAAAGAAGGATAAATAGGGTTCTTACATAGTTAGTAGATCATCAAAGATTCCATTGTCACTTACCATGAGGAGGCATAGGATAAACATCCACATCTTTATAAAAAAAAATGTGAATTTTAGCCAGCGACAATATGTAAAGATTCATTGATACACATAGTTATCATCCACCTTGTGATCATCTCACTAGGTTAGTGATGATGAAATATTTAAAGAATTTCAACAGCTCGTCAAAATTCGTTCCGCCAATTAATTATTCACGGAATGGAATTGTTTTGATCATAAAACAATATCGAGTGAATTATTCCGTAGCAAAAACAACTGTTATTTCATTTTTTTTACGAAATTCACGATAGTTGTGTTATATTAATAACTAGCTGTTGCCGGCGACTCCGTGCGCGTGGAATTTAGAAAATTTTCCCCGTTTTTGCAACATTTTTCACTACTGCTTCGCTTCTACTGGTTGTAGCATGATGTTATATAGTCTAAAGCCTTCCTCGATAAATGCCCTATCTAACACTGAGAGAATTTTTCAAATCGGCTCAGTGGTTCCTGAGATTAGCACGTTCAAACAAACAAACAAAAAAAAACTCTTCCGCTTTATAATATTCGTAAGTATAGCATAACATCACGCCTTTTTCATCATTAGTAAGTATAGATAACACAAATATGAGAATACAAAAAATAATACATTTTCAATGTGAATCCGGTCTCTACTATTCACTACATAACCAATCTCCATATACCCATCGCTAGATACATAGTTAATTGTGTTTTAAATAGATTACAACATTTCTTAAATTTCTTTTAAACCAACTTCAAAAAAAGAGGAGGTTTTCAATTTGTTTGTATGTTTTTTTATTTATTTGTTTGTTCCCTCACAACTTATAACTGGGCGCAACGATTTCAATGATTTTTAATATGATTCTTTTTTTTTAAAGCTGGTGGTTCCCGCGTGGTCCCATTGGCACCAGCTCAGGGTCTGATGGTTATATCCTGAGAAATCGAGGAAAACCCTCAAATTTCAAAGGTACATGAAGTTGGTTGAACAATTTAAAAAAGAAATACTTATTATAATTAAATTATTCTAAATGTATGTTATTATTATTGAAAACATAACTTATTTTATGGCTGAAAAAGCCTTACATGACTTTTACTTGATTCAAAAACAACATGGCCGTACATTTTTCATAAAAGGAATCTAAAGTTTCAAAGCGTATTTCACAAATGCGCACCGGTCGTTGTCATGGGGTAATCTTCAAATAAATTTATAGAACCTTGGGTCGTCTTAACAACTTTCAACACCCAATTAGCTCCTTACTAAAACAAACTCAAAATGGCCCCGGGCTCCAGCCTTTTTCAACGAAACTTTTATTCAGGTGGTTAAAATTTAACTTTAATAAAGTCAGCCGTTATAAATAATGAAGTAAATACGCTAGAAATTGGTAAAAACCTTTTAAAAATATCTTAAACATCTCTTTTTTTACTTAACATAAAAAACAAAGTTGCAGTCGCGTCGTCCTATTCACTCTTCTCTCTCTCTCTCTCTCTTTCCAGTCCATTAACGTCCCACTGTTCATGAGCGGGTTCGATTCCCGCGTCGGACAATCATTTGTGTGATGTTTATAAATGTCATAGAAATGTTTGCTCCGCGTCTGAGTGTTTCTATGTATTATAAGTATGTATTTACAAAAAAAAAAGTAGTATATGTATTCTATCCGTATTCTAGTACCCATAACACAACCATATAAGCTTAGATTGGGACCAGAGGACGTTGTGTGAAATGTCTGTGAATATTTATTTATTTATTTACTGTTGAGCACAGGCCTCCTCCACTTTGGGAGGGATACGGACTACTAAGCCACGCTGACCAGACTGACTAGCACAGGGTTTAGTTTCAAGTTCTTCGTCTCTTTCAGAGGATGTCATCAGTGTATAATATCCTTAGCTGGATTTTACAGCACCCTGAGGAGGAAATGGAGTCGTGACACATGTATTCTTAATCCGTCACCACACGGACAACCCAACTTCCTGTTACTTGTAGTCAAATTGGTTATATGCATGCCAATTTGACTACAATCTGTAGTCACTCTTTACATCGCGAATACATATAATGTTTTTATAATTAAAAGAAGAAATAACATAACTGTACAGACGAGCCTCATGGTTGAGTGGTTCATGTAAAGGACTGCCGATCAAGAGGTCGCGGGTTCGATTCCCGCTCGGGACAATAATTTGTGTGGTTTTTCTAATTGTCATACAAATGTTTGTACTGCATCTGGGTGTTTCTATGTATTATAAGTATGTATTTACAAAAGAAAAGTATGTAGTATATCCGTATTCTGGTACCCATAACACAAGCATATAAGCTTAACTTGGGACCAGAGAACGTTGTGTGAAAATGTCCATGTAAAAAAAAATACTATGCGAATTTTAAAATAATCTTTTTACAAATTAACGTTAATGCTGGCAACTTATAAAATTTTTAAATGAATTAATTAATTTAATTTCTCGTAATAATAAATGTTTGATAAATCTGTATAAACATTGTATTAAGTCTAGGTAGTTAGAACGTTCAAATAACCATTTAAGATTAAGATGGAGGCATTGTTTTAGAAATTAGGAATTGAATTAGATTATAATCTTAGCAACAGGCTTACTGATAGAGACTATAATGATCTCTTTCAGTGTGATGACAGATTAAGAACACAAATGTCCTTACCCTATTTCTTCCCCTGCTGTTAAGGCCAGCTAAGGGACATTATGACCAGTAAGTATTAACCGTATCAAATTCTATGCCAACACGCCCGGTCAGAGCGGCATAGTATACCAAAACCTTCCTGACGAGGAAGAGGCTTTTTCGATCAGAGTTGCCTTACAATACCAACTCCAGTTATCTTAACGCTCAGTCTGAATAATCTCCACAACTCTTCAAGCTTTAATTGAAATTCAATTCATACATGAAGCAGCAATGTGCGTGGTGTCAGGCTTCGATAGGTAAAACCATGTGCGTAACTAATATAGTCAGATTAATTTGCATTTTACAATAACGCATTTGAATATGAAAATCATTTGTGAACGTATGTTGTTTATATATATTTCTTGTTTGTGTTTGGGGAGAAATTATTAAAGGCTTTGAAAATTTGTTGTACAACTAAATTAATAAGATATAAGTTGTAAAGATTGGAGGTAGAGTTTTAATTGCGCCATAACTCTGAGAATGATTAGAATGTTAAGTCCATGATCATCATCATAACGCCTTTTTCCTATAGGGATAAGCAGAGACTACAGACAGCACCATATGTCATATTCGATTGTTAAATGCACTAAATTTTTGCTTGTTATTTTATTTATGCGATTTTATCTATCTTATTCTATTCTCTTATCTAATGTATAAAATTCAGGTGTCACAGTGTTAGTTACCGTACTCCTCCGAAACGGCTAGACCGATTTTTATGAAATTTTACATGGACATTCAATAGGTCTGAGAATCGGCCAACATCTATTTTCCAAATTTTTTTTTTTAGTATGGCAAAACAACGTTTGGCCGGTCAGCTAGTATTAGTATATTAGTAGGTATATAACATGACAAAGCTGAACAGTTAGTTACTTGGTTTGTTTGTTTGTACGCTCTAATCTCAGGAACTATTGGTCCGGTTTGACACATTCTTTCAGTGTTGGATAGTACATTTATTGAGGAAGGCTATATAACATCATAATGCGGACTCATAGGAGTGAAGCAAAAGTTTTCTAAATAATAATAAATAAAAATGCTAATACAACAAATGATTATTCAGCACAAATTCACTTTATTTTATTTCCAAGACGCAAGTGATTTTTCACGTCGTTGGGGATGTTACGACCCTACCTTACTTAAATGTATATCCCATGAAAGATAATGGGAGGGTTAAAGTTATTAGTTTATACTATAATGGGTTCCGTATAGGGTTGATCGTGACTATATTTTGTAATATATCATTTGTCCTCGAAAAAGGATTAACTTTATAGTCACAAAAAGGTTTTAAGTGTCCCTTATAACCTAAAGTGGCATTAACCATTTAATGTATGCAAATTGTGCGCTAAAAGGTTTTATTTTAGTTTTTATTATTTACTAACTGTTGCCCAAGACTCTGCATGCGTGGAAATTAGAAAACAAATAAAAAAATTCCCTACTAAAGTAATTTATTAATTTTGCAATTGACTTGCTATGCTTTTTACTAAATAAATCAAATTGTGGTAGAAAAAGTGATCACTAAAGTCCCGCTTGCGGTGATCACTTTTTCCACCACAATTTAATTTATTAGTGAAAAAAATACCTTAGTTCAAAAACTAAAAAACACCCTTGAAAATCCTAAATATATTTTTAAGTAATTGCATTATTATCGGTCCTTGTTGTGTAAGCAAAATTTCAAATCAATCAGACTACTGCAAGTGGGTGAAAATCGCGTTGAAAGATTCCGTTACATAGATAAATACATTGATAGATACATACCGAACTTATAAAAGGATACTATTAATGATACGTGTAGGTATATAAACTACTAACGCAGCGTACACAACGAAAGCCCTCAAATATGAATAAGTTTTTCAGTTTCTGCAACACTTTTCACTAATGCTTCGCTCCTATTGGTCGCGGCGTGATTGTATATAGCCTAAAGCCTTCCTCGATAAATGTACTATCAAACGCCGAAAGAATTTTTCAAATCGGAGCACTGGTTCCTGAGATTAGCGCGTTCAAACAAACAAACAAACTCTTCAGCTTTATTTTTTGCGTATGCATTTTACAGACTGTGCTGCTCGCCAGTTCTATTACTTAAACTTGGCTTGATACACTGCCGCGTGTCTAGTGTATTTTCAAACTATTTTATTTACATTAATTTTTGCTTACTCTGTGTTGTTGTAAATAACAACATAAATTTATTCCTGTTGTACAAAATAAAAACAAGAATTTCCACTTCATTATCTAATTAATTTATTACTTTTTAGGGTTCCGTACCCAAAGGGTAAAAACGGGACCCTATTACTGAGACTTCGCTGTCCGTCCGTCCGTCCGTCCGTCCGTCCGTCCGTCCGTCTGTCACCAGGCTGTATCTCAAGAACGGTGATAGCTAGAGAGTTGAAATTTTCACAGATGATGTATTTCTATTGCCGCTATAACAACAAATACTAAAAATAAAATAAAATAAATATTTAAGGGGGGCTCCCATACAACAAACATGATTTTTAGGGTTCCGTACCCAGTATCTCAAGAACGGTGATAGCTAGAGAGTTGAAATTTTCACAGATGATGTATTTCTATTGCCGCTATAACAACAAATACTAAAAATAAAATAAAATAAATATTTAAGGGGGGCTCCCATACAACAAACATGATTTTTTTACCGTTTCTTGCTCGATACTAATAACGTTGCCTTATGTTGCATAGATAATGGTACGGAACCCTTCGTGCGCGAGTCCGACTCGCACTTGACCAATTTTTTATATACTTATCTAAATAATAACGAAAAGGATAACACAATAATAATAAACAAATCGTTGGCATTTAAAAACATTAAAAATCCAGTTTTATCAAATTGTATGTACCTATAATTTTATGATTTTATCCGACTCATTAAGAAAGAAGGTGATGTTTTTACTTTTATAATAAACTAGCAGCTGCCTGTGACTTCGTATGCGTAAAATTTAAAAAATGTTCCCCTTTTTCATTTTTTCCCCTTTTTAGGGTTCCGTACCCAAAGGGTAAAAACGGGACCCTATTACTGAGACTTCGCTGTCCGTCCGTCCGTCCGTCCGTCCGTCCGTCCGTCCGTCCGTCCGTCCGTCCGTCCGTCCGTCCGTCTGTCACCAGGCTGTATCTCAAGAACGGTGATAGCTAGAGAGTTGAAATTTTCACAGATGATGTATTTCTATTGCCGCTATAACAACAAATACTAAAAATAAAATAAAATAAATATTTAAGGGGGGCTCCCATGCAACAAACATGATTTTTAGGGTTCCGTACCGAGTATCTCAAGAACGGTGATAGCTAGACAGTTGAAATTTTCACAGATGATGTATTTCTATTGCCGCTATAACAACAAATACTAAAAATAAAATAAAATAAATATTTAAGGGGGGCTCCCATACAACAAACATGATTTTTAGGGTTCCGTACGCAGTATCTCAAGAACGGTGATAGCTAGACAGTTGAAATTTTCACAGATGATGTATTTCTATGGCCGCTATAACAACAAATACTAAAAATAAAATAAAATAAATATTTAAGAGGGGCTCCCATACAACAAACATGATTTTTTTACCGTTTCTTGCTCGATACTAATAACGTTGCCTTATGTTGCATAGATAATGGTACGGAACCCTTCGTGCGCGAGTCCAACTCGCACTTGACCAATTATTTTGGTTCACTCCTATTAGTCACAGCGTGATGTTATATAGCCTTTAGCCTTCCTCTATTTTACTATTATTAAGAACTTTTTAAATTCGGGCCAGCGGTTCATGAGATTAGCGCGTTCAAACAAACATATAAACTCTTAAGCCTTATAATAAATTAGCATAGATAAATAATTATATTCTCACATATACCTACTCGAGTGAGGAGAAAAAGTTAGTGCAATAAAATAATATCTTTAAAATAGACTCTTATTCATGAGGAAGGCACTGCGGGAGCTAAAACGAGCTGGCGAAACTTTGACATTCCGCAGCCCGCAGGGCCCCTCGTCGGGTCGGGCCCCGATTAGCGAGGCCAACCCTCGCCCGGTTATGGTAAAGCTCAGGGCACCATCATGGGCCGGCAGGGCAAGACGGATGAAAAAAAAGCTTTTATTCATCTTTATTCCAAATATAAAAAATATATAAAAAAACGCTCACTTACATTTCACACAACGTCCTCTGTTCCCAAGCTAAGCTTATATGCTTGTGTTATAGGTACCAGAATACGGATATACTACATAAACTACTTTCTTTTGTAAATACATACTTATAATATATAGAAACACCTAGACGCAGTACAAACATTTGTAAGACCGAATATAAACCTAAATGTGTTCGTTCGTTCGAAGGGCTTCGTAGTTCTCGGGTTCGATTCCCGGTCAGGACAATCATTTTGTGTGATATCCATAAATGTCATACAAATGTTTGTACTGCGTCTAGGTGTTTCTATATATTATAAGTATGTATTTACAAAAGAAAGTAGTTTATGTAGTATATCCGTATTCTGGTACCTATAACACAAGCATATAAGATTAGCTTGGGACCAGAGGACGTTGTGTGAAATGTCCGTGAATATTTATAAAAAAAATAAAAATAATTAAAAATGTAAGTTTATTGAGACTAAACACGTTAAATAATGATATTTTGCTTTAGTATCGTTCGTACTTACTTTAATTAAAACTGTAACTTCATTTAGCAATAATTTTCAACTCTAATATACATCTAGGGAGTGCATAAGTTGTGTTTAAACGTTATGTGTTTAGATTAAGTCGTACTTAAGGGCTTACGCATGATGGCTTTGTTAATATATGTCGCACAAAATACAAGGATTACGTAAAAGGGACATTTAAGATATCCAACAATGGTAGCGATTTTACATGCACAACTAAACTTAACTACATACAACCATCGGGCATGTATGACCAGATGTATGAGTGCGGATGAAGCCAAGGAAGTATGTTTGGATCGTAGCAGATGGCGCTCTATAGCCTCTGCCTACCCCCATGGGAAAAAGGCGTGATGTTATGATGATGATGATGATGACATAATTTGCTTAGTTCAAAAACTAAAAAAAAACACGCTGATAACTCCTAAATATTTTTTTTTAATTATTGCATTGTTATCGGTCCTTAACATGTGTGCAAAATTTCAGATCAATCAGACTGCTGTAAGTGTGTTAAAATCATTTTCAGAGAATCTGTTACATAGATTAATACATTGATAGATGCCTACCGAACATTATATAAGCGTGTTAAAAATGAAAATTGATAGCGTCAATAGCACAATTTAGTAATAAAATCTGGACTTTCTTAAAATAAAAACTGTGTATAATAGACTAAAAAATTTAATTAAAATAATAATAAATAAATATAAATATTCATGGACATTTCACACAACGTCCTCTGGTCCCAAGCTAAGCTTACATGCTTGTGTTATGGGTACCAGAATATGGATAGAATACATGAACTACTTTTCTTTTGTAAATACAAATAATAATCAATAATATGAATGTGTACAACGAAATAACAAGTGATAGATATATTAACACTTTCAATTTTAATTTTTTAGTTAAGTTTAGTTCTGCATGTGGAATTGACACCAATATATATTTCTGATCTAGTTATGTTTACGTAACTAATTTCTGCGTAGAAGAATGAAAATGGCGCTTTTTTTTACTTTCTAGTAAGTAAGAGTCTATAGGGAAATCTAAATAGATAATATCGTCAGAGGATAATAAAAATCTCGCGTTGAATTTTGTATACACACAAAATTTAGCTTGGCTGAATAGTACTTCTTTTTTTCGGACATATCACACAACGTCCTCTGGTCCCAAGCTAAGCTTATATGCTTGTGTTATGGGTACCAGAATACGGGTACTACATATATAATGTGACTATTTTTTCTTTGACTCAAAACGGGACATCGTTTTGTAAGTAGGTACTTAAACTAAAATTAAGTGAAAAAAATAACACTTTTTAAGTTATTTATTCAGAATAAGCTAGTAGTGTCATAAAATATTAGGTTTAATTATATTTATACTCATCAGAAAAACAAATTTGCTTTAATATAGTTGGTGATGATTTCAAATAGGAATAATACTCTGGACATGTTTTTAAATATTAACCTTCATTATCAACATCACCTTTAAAACTGATACCTGTAACTGAGTTTTCTCAGACGTCAACAATTTGTTCATTACGGAAAATACTCTTTATACTGGAGTTCGGTTTCTGAAAACGGGACAATTTTGCGTCCCAGAGGTAGTTTCGGGGACACCGGGACTCGCAGTTGTAAAAAGGGACAGTCCCATTTAAAACGGGACGTCTGGTCACATTATACATAATTATACTACTTTTCTTTTGTAACTATATACATAATAATACATAGTAAACACCCAGACCAAATACCATCATTTGTATGACATTTATAAATATCACACAAATGATTATCTCAAGCGTGAATCAAACCCGCGACCTCTTGATCGGCAGTCCGTTACATCAACCACTCCACCACGAAGCCCGTCTTCATAAGCAATAATGTTTCATATGACAAATAGCCTATACCAGAGACACACATAGATAGGTACATATTATACGAACACATAGATATTGCAGTGGCTTCAAGCCAAGTGAGTGATGTAGCCATAAAAGCTATCTGGTAAATCTCTGGCTATAGGCTATTTAGGAAAATTAGACGCTTAGCAAACCAAGTCATGGGCAAAAACCTAGTCACTAAAATGATAACATTATGTATTCTTAATTACACGGACAGTAGGTAAACATTATGGGTAACCAACTTATGGTACGTTTAATATTAATTGTTTCGTTTTCTCAATAGTTTCCAACGCATTTTAATCTTACAAATCCATGAAAGATTATAAGCTTGACATGTTAAACAGATGTAAAATCTGTATTATAATGTATTTTCATGAGACATCCCTAATTTAGTCGGATAATCGTCTCGTATTCAGGGCACCGGGTCCCATATCTGGCCATTGATCATTGATGTCTTTTATAAAGTGTACCGGAGTAATTTACGGGTTAAACGAAATAGATTTTGGCGGGAATTTTAGTTAAGGCTGTTTAAGTATATCTGTGCCTGATTCAATTTAGATTAGTTTTTTTTTTTATAATATTACGCTTGCTTTTTTATAAAAAATTAGGTTGGATAAAAATTCCCGCGAGTATACTGTAATTAGATGTTTTTACACATTACTACCTGTGTCTCGTAGACCTTCTTATTACGCACTAAACAATTTGATAAAAATCGGTAGAGCCGTTTTATATATGAAAAAAAAATATTCGTACGCTTTTTTTAGCTTTTCTAGTGCCTACTGACTACAGTAGGCACTAGCTAAAAAGAAGAAGAAGAGAGAAGCTAAAAAAGACTGTTTTAGACTTCTCAATTATAATTTTTTACAAAAAATAATTGAAAAAAGTCTACAAAGTACTGTAGTCAGTAGGCACTAGAGAAGCTAAAAAACTACTTTGTAGACTAAAACTACTTTGTAGACTTTTCAACTCGTTTTAAATTGAATTTATTTAAATTTTAAGGCTTATTAATGCTATGATTTAGATTTTTAGACCATAAAATTAACAAATACATAAATAAATATTCATAGAAATTTCACACAACGTCCTCTAGTCCGAAGCTTATAGCTTGTATTATGGGTACCAGAATACGGATAGACTACATAATATAATTAATATATTACTTTTCTTTTGTAAATACATACTTATAATTAGAGGTCGGAATTAGGTAGAGTTATTCATGTACTTACACTGATTTCATACAGCGAAAGAATAAAGTGGATATGCCTCAAATCCCGAGATTAATTTTAAAGAGCAGAATAAATCCCGTGATATTTTAAATAGAAATTTGATAGCAATTGATTCGCGTTGAGTCAAGTTGCTATCAAACCATCCAAGTATTCGCTCGTATTTATAAAAAAAGCGAAATATGCGTATGAGAATTTGCTTAAGACTATCAAAAATTTGTATTGTGAATTAATGTAAACTAATAAAAATTGTATGTTAACATACAATAATCTTTGTTTTATTTGTCTATTTCTGTGGTTTTAATTATTATTTATTCGTAATATTGTTGGCCACACGGGATTGTTCATTAGGAATCCCGGGAAGGTCCACATTAGTATCAACAGTTCGATGCAAGTACATAAATAACTCTACCTAATTCCGACTTCTGTATAATACATAGAAAACACTCAGACGCAGTACAAACATTGTCCTGTGCGGCAATTGAATGCGCCACCTCTCGAACGGCAGTTTGTAACATGATCTACTAGACCACAGGGCTCGTTAAAATTAACTCTTTGCGATGTAATTATCGTATAACTTGCTTATATAAGTTATATAATATGAAACTAGTGTATTATAAATTCTAATACCTCAATATAAACCGCCTTAAGTTAACATTTTCCTTGATATAATCGTAATACATAGGTACGCACTTGAGACAAAGGTCTAACGATAATGTTTCGATTATATTTAATAGTTTATTGTATTTTATCAATGCATATTTATGTTACGTGACAATAGATACGCAATCAATATCCTGTCTAGATATAATATTATCATCTTTTCCTGTTTCTATATCCCTTAGCTTACTTTCGCAGCATCCTAGGAAGTAAAAGGTGTGGTGACACTTATATTCTTAATCCGTCGCAACGTGGACAAGACATCAATACTAATATTATAAAACTGAAGAGTTTGTTTGTTTTTTTGAACGCGTTTATCACAGTAACTACTGGTCCGATTTAAAAAATTCTCTCAGTGTTGGATAGTACATTTATCGAGGAAGGCTGTAGCCTAATTAACATCATGATGCGACCAATAAGAGTTAAGCATCAGTGAAAAATGTTACTAAAACGGAAAGTTTTCTAAGTTCCGTAGTCGCAGGCAACGGCTAGTTTTTAATATAGACGGTTATTTATCTCTGCCAAACTGCTTTACTTAATACAAGTATGAAAATAAACCCAAATGAATAATAAGAAGTCGTATATTAACCCTACAAAAAGGTAGATATATCGATCATATAGTCAATTTATGCGCTACGCCGGCACAAAGGGCCTGGTCTTTAAGATAAGGTGCTTGATGATCAGGCCATCAGACAGAGCGGGCCTTGCAAATTGAGCGACGTTATATACCAATTTATGTTTGTAATGATGTGGTGTGAGTAAAATTATATTGGATCCTGTTTCACTGATATTTTTACTATTTATATTTCTTAGAGGTAGTTTGCTTACATAGTAAGTAATAGTAGAAATGTTTTTATACTATATTTTATATAACTGTTGCCTGTTACTTAATAAATTAAATTGTAGTGGAAAAAAGTGATTACCGCAAGCGGGACTTGAACCCACCACCTCTGGAATACCGTTCTGTAGCTCTGCCAACTGAGCTTATTGCGCTCGTGCTAACAGTAACCAATTTGACCACTACAATGTTACTCGATTGAGTCTACATAGCACGATCGAGCACGACCGCGACGGGTTCAAGTCCTGCTTGCGATGATCACTTTTTCCACTACAATTTAGTTTATTAAGTAAAAGCATAGCAAGTCGATTGCAAAATTAATAAAATTACTTTGTTGCCTGTTACTTCGTTGCGTGAAATTTAGAAAATTTCCCCTGTTTTTGTAACATTTTTCACTGATGCTTAGCTCCTATTAGTCGCAGCGTGGTATTATATAGCCTTTATCGATAAATGTGCTATCCAACAGTGCAAAAGTTTTTCAAATCGGACCAGCGGTTCCTGATTACAGCGCGTTTAAACATACAAAACAATTCAACTTCTTAACAGATAGTATAGATTATCGTAAGACATTTAAAAATGTAATAAATAATTATTTTAAGTGCTAATAATAGGTCTTCTATTATGAACACTTGAAATAATTATTTTATCGACTGTAACCTCAATGAAATAATATAACTAAACAATAATAAAAAATTAAAGGAAACATCATACAATTGAAATTCATAAGATTGCAAACAAAAAATTTCGTCGTTAAACTACAAAGATTTCTATGAATAAAAGGAATTTTATTCTATTCTATATAATAATTAATAATTTAAAAATATCCACGGATATTCCACACAACGTCCCCTGATTCCCAGATAAACTTACCCACAACCGATACAGACCGATACATATTATACTTTTTAGTAAACCTTAATAATTGACAAAAACACCAACAATAACAGTAGACCATTATCCCTCCTAAAGTAGAGGTCCGTGCCCAATTGTAGGACAGAAATTGGCTGGCAAAGAAAGGAAAAGAATAAAACAAAATGTAATTTAATAAAGTCGTATAAATAAAAAGCATTTGGTGTCATGTTCAAGTTACTAAGACTTAACGTCTGAGTTTGTACATAAATCAAGTACAAAATCTCCTAAATAAATCCCCTTACAAAGTAAATTTAAATGTACGTGCTTTTATGTCATACTAGCTGTTGCCAGCGACTTCGTACGCGTGGAATTTTAAAAAATTCTAGCATTTTGGAACAAATTTCCTATTGGTCGCAGCGTGATCGTGATCTTATACATATAGCCTAAGTATAGCTTTCATCGATAAATGTACTATGCAACGCTGAAATAATTTTTAAAAACCCTTTCAGTGGTTACGAGTTCAATCTTGCAGACACGTAAATTTAGTCTGGCTCAATCGTACTTTATAGACTAATAATGTTTCATATGATGTATGCCTGTATCAGAGATATACATAGACACATATTTCACGCACACATAGATATCTAAGTAACTTCAAGCCGGATGAGGAATGTAGCCATTGACACTCTCTGGCAAATCTGTGCTCATATATTTATAATAGTTACGAAGGTATTAATGAATATACCTAACTACATACATCATAAGTTTGATCTTTAATTGGGTGCCAGTGTTCAACTTTATGATCTAGTTATTCTAAGCGACATTATTCTGTTATCGCTGGTCATTTATACAATATGATAAATAAATACTGTGGAATTTATATACTAACAAAATATAAATGTAAAACAAAAGTCCTAGAGTGGCTGCTGGAACAAGACTATGAACAAATTGAAACTTTATTAAAAATCACTCCTATATAAAACTAAATTCATAAATTACAGTAAACATACACACACACACACATACCCACTCATTCATATCAAATACACCCCATGGTTATAACATTTGTCTATAATTTGACTAAAATAATATTATTGTAAACATACACAGGGCATATTTTAATGTTGTATCTGTTTAACTAGTATACATATTATATTACCTTTTAAATTGTTACGTTTGAGGTACTGGTACCCATAATACAAGTTAAATCTTACTATGGGTACCAAAGCCAATTTAGTATAGTTGCTGTATATAACTCATGTAAACTATTTAACAATATGTTCTTGCTTTATACTATTTGCATGTAATAATATTAAATAAAAAAAAATTAAATTAAATTAAAATTAAATTAGTACTTTGTGAATGTCAAATTGTGGTGTAAACCTGTGTATGAATTTATGGTTAAATAAATGATTATTATATAGCATCACTCCTTATTTCCATGGGTGTAAGTGTAAGCAGAGACTATGAATAAATCTGTAAGATAGTGTTAATTTAAGATAATGTTATCTGTAATATCCTTCACGTGAATGGCGATATAATTCGCACGTTAAATTTAATGACATACATTAGTTTTAACACCTATACTAATAGACTATAATATAGCCTTGGGGATCTTGTTTTATTAGAACACTATCTAATGCCCGCGGTTTCTCCCGCACTTATAGTGACTGACACATGCTCGGGGTTTTATCGTGATGATACACAGTATATACGTTATCCTAATCTTTATACCATAGAGCTGTAAATTTTATTAAAACTAATTATGTAGAAAGTGCGTGAAAGAGTAATAAAAATCCTTCCATCCATCTAAATATACAAAGTTTAACGTTTATAATATTAGTAGAAGTGTTATCCGTGTGGTGACGGATTAAGGATACAAATGTCACCACCCCATTACCTTCCCAGGATGCTGTAAAAAGCAGCTAAGGAATATTGTACACAGATAGCAACGCAAATCCTCTGTGTGAGACGTAAAACTCGAAAATAAAACTAGTGCCAACACGCCTGGTCAGTGTGGTAAAGTGGAGGAGGCCCTTGCCAGATACTGGGACGTCAATGAGCTGGACAGAAAGAGAGAGAGAGAACATTATTTTTATAAGATTTATTACCGCTATAGTCTATCATCATAATATAATATTATTTGTAGCTGTTACAATAACCATCAAATCTCTTACACCCCAGGAGATTGTCGGGCATAAATACACATCATATTGAACAAAATATAACATTATATTCAACTGAAATATGTACTTATATCGGAGATGAAAAATCTTTTGTTACATGAATTAGACGCTGAAACGTTACTATGATACTCTGTTCGCTGACAACAATACAAAATGAAAAATGTCCGCATCGTTGCACGACAACTTCACGTCTCGTACTGTACAAATAATATTGTTTTCATTTAATAGCTTCGTGTGATCAACGGAGTGGATGAACATCATCTGTGATACAATCATACCAATTCTACATGCACAACCTAACTAAACTTAATTTTTAAGCTGTTTTGATAGTATTTGATTTTGTTGATATGCATGTATTGTATTGTATTAAATTATTGTATTATTGTATTGTAATAAAAAAATTCTAAAAAAAAAATTCAAACTTAACTAAAAATGAATTTTTATAGTGTCGTTAACACAATCCGGCAACATCAACTGAACTGAAATAAAACCACTTTTTACGGTGTTAGACGGGTGTATTTGTTTTAAATGTTTGCCATAGTAACTGAATTTTTTGAATAAAAAAACTGTTTATTATAGATTAAAGATTTTAATTAAAATAAATGCGCACGACGAAATAGCCAATAAATTAAAATAAACCAAAGTTGTCTTCATTTTTTAGTTAAGATTAGTTGTGCACTCAGAATTGCTATTAGTATTTCACATATATTTGGCGCATATTAGGGTATTATAAAAAATAAACACTTATGT
The DNA here is from genome assembly GCA_916999025.1 of Orgyia antiqua. Classification (NCBI taxonomy): domain Eukaryota; kingdom Metazoa; phylum Arthropoda; class Insecta; order Lepidoptera; family Erebidae; genus Orgyia; species Orgyia antiqua. The sequence goes on from OU779867.1 coordinate 19,513,840, forward strand.
GACACTTCGGTGTCTGTGTCAAACATTTTCTTCTCAAACATTATTTTAAAAACCTTAAAAATTTTCCAATTTCGTCACATTAAGAAAAGATGATGTGTTTTTAAAAGTAACTTACATAATGACGAAACTTGAGCACTTAGTATCGTCTATAACTAAGTAAAATAAGCACTTTAAACTAACATGTAATTGTTTTAAAATTTAACAAAAGCCTATATTTGAATGTTACAATATCGTATATGAAACAGCTACTTCTATAAATGCCATAAACAGTGACGACAATTGTTGCGTGTCGTATTATTTGAAAGTATTGAAATGTTAATTTCTTTGCTAGGCCAAGGTTTTGTCCTAAAGTACACTAACATTAAATAAGTTTCTCTAAGTGTAAATATATTTATATTGTCCGTGCGGTGACATCTTAATAAAACAAACGTCACCACCCTTTTTTCTCCACAAGGCACTGTAAAAGCCAGCTGAGGAATATTTAACTGTATACAGATAACATCCTCTGTAACAAACGGAAAATTCGAAAACAAATCCTGTGCTAACACGCCTGGTCACGGCACAGTAGACCATAATCCTTCCTAAAGTGGAGGAGGTCCGTACCCAACAGTGGGACGTTATTGGTGTTTTGTTTTCGAGTTTTCTGTCTCTCACAGATGATGGATGTTATCTGTGTGTGTTTTAGCTGGCTTATACAGAACCCTGGGAAGGAACAGGGGGGTGGGGTCACCACATGGACAATATATTACTTAAATACAACATGTTGGTGACATGTTAATTCTAATCCATTGCAGCATGGAACTGCTACATCAAACATAGTAAACAGAACCGGCAAGATAATGCAGCTATATAATCGTTTCAATACACGATACCAAGTACCATAGCATGTGTTGGGACCACAGATAGTCTGCAATAGATAGCGCATTACGATATTCTTGTTAAAGACTAAAGACACGAACATTCTACGAAAATATTTCATAATGTATATTAATTTCGTTATGAATTTACTATATACATATTTATATAGCTGTTGCCCGCGACTCCGTACGCGTGGAATTTAGGAAATAATCCCCCTTTTGAGAAACATTTTTCACTAATGCTTCGCTCCTATTGGTCGCAGCGTGGTGTTTTTTAGCCTATATTATTCTTCGATAAATATACTATCTGACAAAAAAAGAATTTGAACCAGTAGTTCCCGAGATTAACGCGTTCAAACAAAGAAACACACTTTTCGGCTTTATAATGTTAGTATAGATTATAGTATTTTTTTTTTACGTGGGGAATGCATTTACGCACTTTGTGTGGGACTCCCGGGTCAGAAGCGGACCCGAACTACCCTCTAAACCCCACGGTGTTCCTCTTCGCCCCTTAGCCAGGCCATGGTAGTCACTCAGGTATTACCATGACCATAGATTATATTATGCCTATATAGTAGGACATGGCTGATTAATGTTATCTCTGTCCCGACCTTAACTTTACCTGTGAACAACAATAAAGAATTTAAATTTGAAATTGGAATTTGAAAAGTTATGCTTTTTCATTGGTCGTAGCAAAATTACACGCCGAGTTCTTTTACATCCAGTTTTCATACTGTGCAAACTTACAGTATGCGTTGATCGCCTTGTGTGTGAACTCTATTGTAAGTGATCTGTGATTAGAACACAAGTACATAATTGCTAAACAGCCAACTAGAACAACTTGCGACAGTACCTATGTTACGTTTGTAGGTTAAAACCGATACACATAATTGTTTTGTCGCAATATACAAGTTAATTTATCAATGACCGACGACAATACAGTAATAAATACCCAAAGGAACGTTTTAACTAATACCTAATATCACTGATAGACCGAGAACTCAAAACTAAACCTTTAACCATTAGCTCATCATTTTCCTGTCCTTATCCCGATATTTAGTGTTATTTGGGGTCCAACTCATACAAGACCTGATTTTTATTTTGTTGCTTTACATAATACCGACGTACATAGATAGATAGTTAGGTGGATACGAAGGAAGCTAATAGATGCATGTTAAAAATAATCCAAGTATCTAACTTTTTACGGAATTTTGTTAGAGCTATATATAACCTAGGCCCTCGGGATTCCTTATGGGAGAATTTCAAGGACATAAATATCTTTACAGTCGCTTCACAATATATATATGAAAATTTATTGTACATTCATAATAATATTCAGCACTTTAAAAAGAAAAGCGACTACCATAATGTTAACACGAGAAATAAGCACAATTTTGTAATGCATGTTACTCGTCTCCACAAAATAAGTAACTCTTTCATGGGGCATGGTAAACGTTTTTATAACAAACTCCCTAATGATTTAGATAGTATAGATTTTACACCTGTAGTTACGCGTTACGTAACGCTAACCTTGGCAGTTCCAAGTCATCTAATTAATACCTATAAAAGCTTTTGTTAAATTCAAATAGGATTTATGTCGTCTACTATTGAAACCAGACGTTACTAATTGGATGAAAATTTCACGAATATTTTAGATCCAATTACTTTCAATACACCCCATTGAGTTGTCTTTACTTCTCGACTATTCTGGTCAAAGTGACAATTGTACCTTTTAATTGGTACACTTTAGTTCTGATATTGTGATTGTTAATTGACATTACTTTGATGTTAATATAGAGACTTTGTTATGAGCATGTTTATTTGAAATAATAATTGTTACTTTTGTTTTTTTAATATTGCTAGTTGCCTGTAAGTTATACAATACTAGCTGTACCCCGCGGTGTTACCCGCAGTCCACCTCTTCGTTTTTCATTATCTCACGGGAACATTGCATTCTTTCGGGATAAAAAGTAGATAATTTATTCTGGCGTATAAGCTACATTATTGTAAAGTTTCATTAAAATCCATTTAGTAGTTTTTGCGTGAAAGAGTAACAAACATCCAAACATCCTCTAAAACATTCACATTTATAATATTATAGCTGTTGCCCGCGACGTTCGTACGCGTGAAATTTAGAAATTACCACAACAAACAGAAGTTTACCATTGCACTCGATAGATGGCGGTGTGCAGTTTTTTTAAATCGCACTACGGTTTGGATACACACATTAACAAATAAGCTCGTCAAGATTTATAGTTTACTAGCTGACCCGGCAAACGTTGTTTTGCCATACTAAAAAAAAGGTTTGTAAAATAGATGTTGGCCGATTCTCAGACCTGCTGAATACGCATGTAAAATTTCACAAAAATCGGTCAAGCCGTTTCGGTGGAGTACGGTAACTAACACTGTGACACGTGAATTTTATATATTAGAGATAATTCGAGTTTACGCATTTATAAATTAGTAAGGATTAGGAATTAGGATTAGGATTAAGATAAATACTCGAATAATAACGTGGAGTATGTGGTGCATTGCATTTTTTGTTTTACAATAATGAGTTCTGTATCCACAATAGTCATAAGTAGCACTGAGTTGTTAGATAAGCTTTCGTGTATCGCAGACATGATACTGTTTAAGTATACATTTTATTTCATAAATATTATAAGACATTATCTTTATGGGTAATGTGATAAAGGTGACAGGCAGTTTTGAGAATATCAAAAAACATTTTATGAAAATGGAAACTGAAAAACAAAACATTTAACTTGGTGCAATATAATGTAACTAACTGACTAAGACGATATCTATAATTTCCACATCAAAACGACGCCATTGTTATGATGGAATAAAAGTTAATAACATAACAAACAGGGTTATCTTACTGAATTTTGATTGTTAACGTCTAAAAGAAAATATTCCAATCAATATCTCTATGGTTACCGCGACTGTAATCCTACATTTATTAGCGATTGTGAACAAGAATTCTCTTAGCAAAAGAATCGAGAAAGTTATGCTAATAAGCGTGCCATTGTCTCAGCCCTTAGCTTCATTATTGAAGAACAATGACGGGAAAGTTCTATATACTGCCTTTTATTAGCAAAATTGTTTTACGATTTCGATACATTTTTGTTAAATGCTTTTCTGTATTGTTTCATTTGTTATTGATTTGGGTGTATTGCTTAAATAAATAGTAACACAAGCCTCTAGTTTAATAACAAATATTTATTGTGCTTTTGTGATGAAAAAATTATAATGAAATGCTATTTGGCAATATTGCAATTAAATAAAACTGCTTTTTCGCAGACCATAAAAGTCCACAATAGAATGTTTATTTGTCTACTGTCTCTGTTCAGTCGGTTAACGTCCCACTGTTGGAGACAGGCCTCCTCTACTTTAGGAGGGATTATGGTGTACTGTGCCGCTCTCAAAGATTTTATTTTCCAGTTTTCCGTCTACAAAAGCAGGCTTTTACAGCACCATAGGAAAAAAAGAGTCTGTGGCAAGACTTATCTTGTCACCACACGGACATTGGTCTACTACACCAAAATTAACCCTTTTAAAAAGGAGCAACGCTCATACCCGTCGGGCTCAGACAATGTCGTCTCTTTAGTGTGTGAGAGCGATAAATTTACGTTAGTGTGTTTGTGCGCTTTATCTCGACATTCCACGGACGTTGGCAGTTTATTTTACAAATAAAAGAGTATATTCCACAAAACAGCTATTCCTATTGGTTTAAAAACTATACTAGACGTGTTTACAAAGGGTTTAGTGTCTGCAGAGCAAAATCTTATTCACTCAAGCGTCGTTTACATACATCATAGGATTTTTTTCTCAAAGACGGGCACAAACTCTATAAACAAATGCAAGTCACAAGAAGTCGAGTAAGATCATACAATTTGTGAATGTCGTCGCAAGAAATGCATTTAGGTTAACGAGGTACATCGCAGTCCCTTTTAATTTGTGAATATGCATAGACCTAACACAAAATACTGCAGTTTACTTCTATATCTTAGTAAGCAAAATAATATTTTTAAAAGTCAGAAAAAGGAAACAAAATTTTTGACCACTATAATATATAATAGAAAACCTTTACAAATTAGACAAGCACAAACTCTTTCTAATTTTATGTTAAAACTATCGAATTATTATCTATCATTAAAGTAGTGTTTAAATAAATTTTAATATTTTTATAGTGTGTATGTACGAGTATATAGTAGTTTTTAGGGTTCCGTACCCAAAGGGTAAAAACGGAAACCCTATTACTGAGACTTCGCTGTCCGTCCGTCCGTCCGTCCGTCCGTCCGTCCGTCCGTCCGTCCGTCTGTCACCAGGCTGTATCTCAAGAACGGTGATAGCTAGACAGTTGAAATTTTCACAGATGATGTATTTCTATTGCCGCTATAACAACAAATACTAAAAATAAAATAAAATAAATATTTAAGGGGGGCTCCCATACAACAAACATGATTTTTTTACGGTTTCTTGCTCGATACTAATAACGTTGCCTTATGTTGCATAGATAATGGTACGGAACCCTTCGTGCGCGAGTCCAACTCGCACTTGACCAATTTTATTAATTATTAGTGTACTTATGTATAAGTATGTAAAGTTGATTAGATTTAGGTATGTATTTATTCATATAATGAATTTAATATATATGACACCAACAACCACCGCGATGTCTATTCTAGATTCTATCCATTATACGGTTGCCTGCAAGAAATCACATTAGTGATAAGGCCGCCCTTTGTACAATAGCTTTTAAGACTGTATTTTCTTTTCAAATTCTGTGTAATATTGGTGTTTGTGCAAATAAAGAGTTATCTATCTATCTATAAATTAATGTTCTGTGGTCCCGGGCTAAGCTTATTGCGGATATAATAGATTATTGTAGTGGTTTCTGCCAAAGATTACGTAAAACAGTGACAGAATTACTGCGTGATTCATCATGACTTATCAATTTTTACGCCAAATAAACAAATAATTAAGTAAGTAAAAAGACTCATTTCCTTTCCTTTAAGGTGTTCTTAATTTGTTTAAATTGCTTTCCGTCTCAAACAGGATGTAAAGTAGGACCTAGATTTGGTAGGATACTTAGAATTCTATATACTGATATGATGACACTGTCTGTACGTTATGAGTATGAGCATTGCTCTTGTACTTTTTTAATGGGGGTCACCTGAAAATGCCAACTCTTTTTGGATTACTCGTATGACATTATGATAACATATAGTACAAAATTGATGGTACAATGTACCATCTATAAAATACTATGACAGCTGACAGCTCTTAGTTATCATTGTAATAGACCCTGGGGGTCAGGAGTTTGATCTTGGACGGTTTTCTATGAAACAGAACTGTGACAGATGGCCACGTTAGGACCTGGACGGCTGGGGGACCTAATGTTCTCCCCGTCAAGTAGGCCCTACTTGAAGAAGCCCTTACCGGGTCATGGTAAGGCTCAATTCACCACCATGGCCCTGTAGGGATGGAGGAGAATAAAAAAACCTAGGATATATATCATCACGCTAAATCGGGGGCAGTAACCACAAACACATGTGAAACCGCAGATATTAACTAGTATTGAGGAAAACTTTGAGCCATTATCAGTCAGAAACACATAGTTATCCTGTGACGTCACATGTTCAAGATTACCTAATGAGTTGTAATTAGTTGATGTTGGAGCGAGTACCAACATAAACTTCTAACAACTAATGTATTTAGGTTAATGAGTTGTATGCATATTTTACACTTAACTTAAGTGTTTTTGATATTTTCATGCCTAGTTTTATAACTGACTAGGTTTTTCCCGCATCTTCGTTCACATGTAACTTAGAAAACAACCCTTAACAAATTAAGAAAAAAGCCATCCTCCTGAACCACTCTTTCGATTAAAAAAAACCGCATCAAGATCTGTTACGTAGTTTAGAAGATATAAGCTCACATAGGGACATACATACAAAAATTACGACTTTGTTTTATAATAAGTAAAGAATAGGCCATGCTCGTAACTTCGTAAGGCTGTAATTTAGAAAACATATAAACACAAATATACCAGATAGAGTACTGGCGTTTAATCTTGAAGACGCGTAACTTTAGCCGGGCTAAATCGTACTTCATAGACTAGTATTACACGTTTCAACTGAGAATAGGATTGGCAATGACCTTTAGTTGTCAAAAGTGATTAGAAAAGTACTGTCAGCAACGTAACTTTATTTGCGTATCAATAATATTTTATTTCTTTTACTCAACTTAAACTCAGTAATTTGAAGTGAAAAACGTCTTAAATTATTTAGTAATAATAGTTATAATATTATTAAAAAAGAAATACTATTTTCTTTCAATAATTTCGTTGTTGGATACTATGATATGAAGTTGAATTGTCAACCGCCATTTTGTTGTTGTTAGTGTGCCTTGTCGAGTATATGAATTTTATGGCATTTCATTTTAAATTCTGTTAGTTAAGTAGTTATTTCCCGTTAAAAAAATAATTTGTTTTTATTTCTCATTTGTTTTGTTTATTATTGTTGTTCTTTTAACTTGTCGTTATTTGTTATTTTTGTGTAAATTGTATTTGTCTCGCTAATTGCTCGAAAATTAGCAAACGATAACAATAAAGTGTGTAAATTATATTATAAAAATGTCTTTTTTTGGTGATCCTACCAAAATTGTTCAAATTGACAACTATAACGTCACAACATGACGCGGGGTCAATCCTATTTTCATTTGAACGGCATAGTAATGTTTCATATGACGTATAATCTGTATCATAGAGACACAAAGATACATATTTTACGCACACATATGTAGATATGTAAGTGGCTTCAAGCCGGCTGAGTGATGCAGCCATAGACACTATATCTGTTAGATCTGTGAATATAAACCACTAACGCAGCGCACGCAATGGAAACCCTCAAATATGGATCCCGTTTTTGCAATATTTATCAGTGAATCTTTGCTCCAATACGAGCAAAGATTCACTGACCAATAAATAGGTCGCAACGTGATGTTATACACCTTAAAGCCTTTTTCGATAAATGTACTATCCAACGCAAAGATAATTTTTCAATTCAAAACAAATTCCTGAGATTGACACAAATATCATAATTTCATCACACAAATAGTTGTTCTGTGTGGAAATCGAATCTAGGACCACGCTGCCTGAAGGTCGGCACTGCACCACGTGCAGAATATGGTTATGTTGAGGTCATGTTTTATTTTAAGCAAATGACATATGAAACAAAACACTGTACGTTTTTGTTTTTGACAGGACGTCAGTCACATGTGAAGACAAAGGTTACGAAGGCTTCAGAAAAAAAAGAGACCACGCGTAGGTACATTTTGAAAGACATCAAAACAACAAAACATTGTTACCTTAGTTATCGCAGTTATTTTAGTGTTAGCATTAAGATTTTTCTATAAGTCAAATAGTAAAGTGATAATTAATAATAATCTTCAGGTAAGGAACCGTTTCTCTGAAAAAATAAGTTAAAAAAAATATTGAAACATCAATTTTTGGTAAGCCCACTGAATAATCATTATTACTTAATTAAGCTGATTAAGTAATTAGGTCAGAACATTTTATCGAGCGTTTAATTACTTTCCTATAAAAATACTTATTTTATAAAAATTGTGTTAAGATATTTTTAGTTATTCAACCTTATTTTAAAATGATAAAGTTGGCAGTTTAGGTTTTTCCAATTACAAAAGAAAAGTAGTATATGTACCTAGCATATCCATATTCTGGTACTCATAACACAAGCGTATGAGCTTAGATTGGGACCAGGACACGTTGTAAAAAATGTCCATGAATGGTTATTTATTTATAATGTAACCTTATCTAAAATTACTAAACAGATTATCGTAAAACTATACGTTATCATGATATGTAAAGAAGAGAATTGTAAGTTACCTTATGTCTTTGTTGTATCCAATTTCAGTGCTCAGAGAGCAGTTAATCTGTGGACAAAGATATAACATTAAAAAAAATTGTGGTCCTAAAAATCGTGCGAAATACAAAACTCCATACCTAATACATACCTAACGATATATCGTAGCGTTTAATATGCAAGTGATTTTGCACAAATTTGTCGATATTGGTACCAATTCTGGACACACAACTAAACTTAACTTAACTAAAAAATGAAAATTGGTAGTGTTAATATAGCTATTACTTGCTATTTCGTTGTACACGTTTATATTAATTAAAATCGTTAGTCTATAATACACAGTTTTAATAATATGAAACTTCAGTAAACATTGCTGAATTGTGATAATGACGCTATCACTTTTAATTTTTTAGTTAAGTTTAGTTGTGCTTTCAGAATCGGCACCAGTGTGTATGACAAACAGAGATCCATGACGACAAATCGTTGCAGATTATTGTTAGAGGCATAATAAGAACATACCAACAATATTTATAAATATATACATCTAACATACAAACAGTTACTGTTTAAAAATCATTTAGGTAATGCTCATTGCCACAGTTTCAATGCCAAGCTACCAAGAAACAATAAAAAAGTATGAACGAGCTCAGAAAAAAAATATAGACTTTTAGTTATTTTGTATCTGTAAGGTCGAGTGAAGCTAACAAAAAGGCCAGTTAACGGAAAGAACGTTCTCGAATATGTTATTACATGGCAACACTAAATGTTAATTAAGAGCATAATTGTGGTTTTTATCATATTTAGATATATAATGAGGTTTAAAAATCGGTTGTGAAGGTTGAATCGCTTATGCTGAAGTGGCTCAAATTTTGTTGTGTAGACTAATCTCAATTTTTTTGTGTAGACTAATCTCTAATAAATCCAACAATAGCATATTTTAGATCAATGGGTGTTTAGTTATTTGTACAATTGATAGATACGTACTGAGCTAACAAGAGCGTGTTAAAAAAATAAAAAAATCATAGAGCACATGCCGACCATTTCAGTAACAGACAACACCACTCTAGATTTATATATCATAACTATGAAATTTTATACATATTAGAATTAATTAAATTAAATGATATAATTAATTCTAATTATTTTGGTTATAAACATTACATAAGTATTAACTTTTTTTGTTGCTAATTATATTACTATCTCATTCAGTTTAGTAGTGCGTGCAGAATTGGCACCATTTTCTATAGTTAAGTACTATATATTATTATTTAGCAGTAATTACCTACTTAGTTTCTGAAAGAACAAAGTTATATGGTTTGTAAAACGAGAGAGAAATCTAGAAAGATTTCCTTTGAATACTAATTACTTTTTAAAAAGTTAGTGCTCGCCACCACACTGCTGTTTGATTACTTAGTTTGTACTTAAATAATAACTAGTTTTTATGAGATTTTGTTGAAAACTCTTTACTTACTCTTATTTTTACTTATTATGAATACAAGTGTCGCCACCCTTTTCCTTCCTAGGGTGCTGGATTGGCTTTTGCAGCACCCTGGAGCACTGGATAAGGTATCCCTTATCCTCCCACAGAAATCTCGAAAATAAAGCCTGTCCAAACAAGACTGGATGGCGCCGCACAGTAGACCATAATGCGATATATAAAAAAATTAAAAAGTTGATGTCTGTATGTAATTTGAATAAATAAAATAAAATATATATAAATATTCAGGTACATAATAAGCTTAGCTAGCGACCAGAGGAGGTTGTGTGAAGTGTCCATGAATATTCATTTATTTATTTTTTTATTGGTATTCCGAGACAATGGCACCAATTCTACGTGCACAACTAAACTTAACTGAACTAAAAAATGAAAACGATTATGGCGTATTTTGATTAATTCGCTATTTTGTTATGCACAGTTTTATTAATTAAAAACGTTAGTCTAATGTATAATATACAAATTTTCTAATAAAAAAGTTCAGTAAATTGTCGTACTATTATTGACACTATCAATTTTAATTTTTTAGTTAATTTTAGTTTAGTTGTGCGAGTAGAATTGGTATCAATATCTAATTCCTTCGGAAAATCTGCTTTTAATTTTTTATTGCCCAGTCACGCAAAATTTCATGCCGGGCAATAGTTAATCTTTACTAATATTATAAACTAGCTGTTGCCCGCAACTTCGTATGCGTAGAATTTAGAACCAACTCTAACAAATGTTACAAAAAAGCCATCCTCTTGAACCACTCTATCTTTTAAAAAAACCGTATCAAATTCTATTACGTATTTTTGAAGATATAACCTTACATAGGGACATATATACATAGGACATTTTTAACTTTCCTTAACAGGTTAGGGACGGAACTATTTTTCAAGAATTTTCCCAAAATACTTTGATTGTATATAGTACAATAACAGTTTTTAATATCTATTGCTGTAGTCGAATTTTAATTTAAGGTATTATTTATTGAGAAATCGTGTTTTTTGAATTATCAGTCCGATGGACCGCCAGCAGAAATGTTTAACTTTTATGTTGTAAGTTATATTAGCGGTCCCATTTTGGCGGTCCTCGGAAATGGCGGGAAACAAAAGCGCCTACCCCTTTCGCGATCTGATTTCGCACTGAAGTTGACTGAAGGCGTGTTGGATTGGTTCCTGTGTGGCACACTGTGATTGGGGGTGAGAACAGGCCGCGACGCGGGGCTGCCCGGGCGCCTGCTATTTTCGTTTGTTGTTGTTTATTGAAACATTGTTACGCGTCAAACTTTTATCACTGCATGCTGCATGGTAAGTTTATTATGGATTTGCTTTATTTATTGGTTTTTAATAATGTAACTATAGGAATATGTGTATTAATAATATTTTCAATTTGTTACAGCAAATAAAACTATCTTATATAAGCATTACAGTAAGAAATTTTCGTAATTTTCAAGTCCTGTTTTAATTTTAGGAATGTAATAGTCTAAGTAAGCGTTAGCGGTCCTCTTTTTTTACATTTTACATAAGAAACTGGCGGGCCAAGGCGTTTTAGGCAGGTGAGTCGTAGCGGTCCCAATGACCGCCGATTTTAGTTTGGCAAAGTTTTTGTGGCTACCCAAAAGGACCGCTCCCGTCCTTAACCTGTTAATTATTTGTATCATTTCTGTTTAATTAAAAGCTGGCCTAATACATATGCCTTTACGAAGGCAGCGTCAGAAGAATTAGTTCGAACCAAGGGCAGAATCCTACCAATATGTATTGTCAGACCAGCTATAGGTAAACGACATTCTATTAGACCTACTTATCTGCGTTTATTGTTGGATCCGAATGCAAGGACATATAAAGAACCGAACTTCTAGGGATACAATCAGTTCACACATTGTAGAAACTATCATTCAGATGATCATACTTCGATCTAGCATTCTCTAACACTATAAGACGGGTATACAAATCCCGGGAGCCAGCCTCCCCTGCTGGCACCTTCCAAATAGAAGACTCAAGGACTTTCACACACAACGTCTGAACAACCTTATACTTTCTCACAAAGACACCTCATTCAATCACTTTCGTAGGGTATCGAATACTGCCTAGAATACAGAACACGACTGGCGACGAAGCCGACGCCGATGCCGACGACGACAGTGATGCCGACGCCGCTGCCGATCCCAACGCCTATAAAAACCAACTCAGCGCCGATACGTCAGGATTCGAGCAGCGTATCGATCATACGCTGACGCCGACGCCGATGCCAATGCCTATAAAAACCAACTCAGCGCCGATACGTCAGGATTCGAGCAGCGTATCGATCACACGCTGACGCCGACGCCGATGCCAATGCCGATGCCAATGCCTATAAAAACCAACTCAGCACCGATACGTCGGGATTTGAGCAGCGTAACGACTATACGCCGACGTTGGCGCCTACCACGCTGCCGATGCCAACGCCTATAAAAACCAACTCAGCACCGATACGTCGGGATTTGAGCAACGTAACGACCATACGCCGACGCCGATGCCAACGCCTATAAAAACCAACTCAGCTCCGATACGTCGGGATTTGAGCAGCGTACCTACGCCGACGCCAACGCCGACGCCGACGCCGATGTCAACGCCTATAAAAACCAACTCCAGCACCGATACGTCGGGATTTAAGCAGCGTAACGACCATACGCCGACGCCGACGCTGACGCCTTTATAGACCAACTCGACACTGATCCGTCGGGGATTGAGCAGCGTAACAACCTGTACAATACTGACTTTTACACACATTATCACGCCGTGACACACAGTATCTTTATAAATTATTGCTTACATGTATTGTGTCAATCTGAAATGTAAGCTATATTATAGGAAAGTTTTATGAAAATCCATTCTGAAGTCTTTACGTGAAATAACCACAAACATCCTTACATTCATACATTCAACATTAACCAAACATCGAAACATTGGAGTATAGATAAAAGTCCGAGGAAACGTTCGCGTTGCTCAGCGAACAGTTTAACTTTATTTTGTCGCGCGTAATTCTTTTTTCGTCATATCTCCTAAGATATTCATTTAAATTGCATGCTGTAAAGAGCAGTTATATTCTATATTAAATGTGTAAGCTAACTAACGTGTTTAATTTGATAAAAAATATTACTATATACACATAAATAGCTTTTGAAACACCCTATTGAATTTAATAATTTTTTTGGCGTTATAATGGGTACAGCAGGTTTTCCTTAAAATATAGACATATGCCCTCGCGGACTTTTTTGAAGAACTGTAGGTAATATACAATTCTTCTTTACATTACTTTGTTGTACCTCACATAGATAAGGCACCGTTTTCATTTGAAGCTCGCGCGCATCCGAATTTCTCAGCAAATTTAATCATATCTCATCCAATATACAGCAAATCCTGATAAATTATGCTAAAAAAGCCATCCTTTTGAACCATTCTATCCATTAAAAAATTTTATCACATTATTTTATGCATTAAGATCCGTTGCGTATTTTTGAAGATATAAGTTCACATAGGGACATATTTACAAAATTTAGGATTTTGTTTTATATTATGTAATGATGCTGTTTTATATTATGTAAAGATGTTGTTGCTATTTTTTAGACAATTTTATGTAGGATATTTCCGTCATACATGATTTCTATGTAACTTTAACCATTAAGGCTGCACACGCGACGGAAGCTTAAAAAAATGGAGTAACTTCTCCCGTTTTCCCAACATTTCCTTTCACTACTCTGCTCCTATTGATTGTAGCGTGATGAAAAGTATACTATAACCTGCCCAGGAGTATGAAGAATATTTGTACCAAGTTTCGTTAAAATCCGTCGAGTAGTTTTTGATTCTATAAGGAACATACAGACGGACAGACAGACAGACAGACAGACAGACAGACAAAAATTTTACTGATTGCATTTTTGGCATCAGTATCGATCACCAATCACCCCCTGATAGTTATTTTGAAAATATATTTCATGTACAGAATTGACCTCTCTACAGATTTATTATAAGTATAGATAAGACTACTTTTTACGGATTTAGACTTTGCAGTCACCATGGTCACGGGTGAGACACGGGTGAGTCTCACCTGTGACCATGGTGACTGCGAAGTCTCCGAAACGTCGGGCCAAAATTTAAAACAAATATACGCGTCTAAATCCGTAAAAAGTAGTTTTATTTAAACAGATGAGTCGCGCAAGTGTTAGAAAATATTAATATTATAAAGCTGAAGATTTTGTTTGTTTGTTTGTTTGAACGCACTAATCCCAGGAACCACTGATCCAATTTGAAAAATTCTTGCAGTGTAAGGTAGGGCATTTATCGAGGAAGGCTTTAGGCTATATAACATCACGATACGATCAGTAGAAGCGAAGCAGTAGTGAAAAACGTTGCAAATAAAGAGAAAAATAATAAATTTCAGTTAATCTTTAAATAAAATAACATTGTATTGACGATAACGTACCTTATAACGTATCGGTTATTTTAGAACAGACAGCGTTTTGTGAAGAACGTTATGAGAATTTGTTTATCAGTCTTCTTATTTTGATTCTGACATCATTGTAAATACAATCCATTTATTGTATACTTTTAAGGTCAAAAGATATTTAAAAAAATAAGCTCTTTATAATATTTTCTAACACTTGCGCGACTCATTTGTTTAAATAAAAGTACTTTTCAGTCTCAAAGTCTCCAAAACGTCGGGCCAAAATTTAAAACAAATATACGCGTCTAAATCCGTAAAAAGTAGTTTTATTTAAAACACTTTATGTTCGATACAATTTTTAGATAAGTAGTTATTACTTTATTTGCACATTAATTATTCAAATTGAAAAAATCTTTTTATTTGATATCGAGAAGGTATGCTATATAACATCACGCTGAGATACTTAGGAGCGAAGCAACAGTGAAAAATAAATAAATAAATATTCATGGACATTTCACAAAACGTCCTCTGGTCCCAAACTAAGCTTATATTGCTTGTGTTACCAGAATACGGATAGAATACATGTACCACTTTTCTTTTGTAAATACATACTTACAGTAGATAGAAAACACCCAGACGCAGTACAAACATTTGTACGACAATTATAAAAATCACACAAATGATTGTCCCGAGCGGGAATCGAACCCGCCACCTCTTGATTAGCACTGGCAGTCCGTTAAATAAACCACTCAACCGCGAGGCTCGTCAAATTTTGTAAAAGCGCGGGAAATTTCCAAATTCCACACGTACGAAGTGGCGGGCAACAGCTTGTGATTTTATTTTCATCCTTACTAGTATATCCGGATGATGACACAGTAATAATTTTGACGAGCTTAACTGTTAATGTGTGGAACAAAACGATAGCGCGATTTAAAAAAGGTACCACGCCATCTATCGAGCAGAAGAGTAAACTTATGTTATATGTTTGCTAAGGATTGATTATAAATTTCACGCGTACGAAGTCGCGGGCAACAGCTAGTAAGAATTAAATTACAGTGATAAATGTACAAAGGGCGGCTTTATCGTTAAATGCAATCTCCTCAAAGCCTAGTATTAGAAATGTAAAAGTTTGTATGGATGTTTATTACTCTTTCACGCAAAAACTACTGAATGGATTTTAATGAAACTTTACAATAACGTAGCTTATACATCATAATAAGTTATAGGCTACTTTTTATCCCGAAATAAATGCAATGTCCCCATGGAATGATTAAAAACGAACAGATTTTTTATCCTTTTTACTACGGGTAACACCGCGAGGCATAGCTTGTACTGAAATATAGTAATTGAAAGTGTTATACAATATTTACAAATCTATAAATCTTTATATATAAAAATTACGTGTCACGATGTTTGGCCGCGATGGACTCCTAAACTACTAAACCGATTTTAAATTTGATTTGCACACCGTGTGCAATTCGACCCAACTTGAAAGATAGGATAGCCTACATTTCAATTTATAGTCGCATTAATATTTTATTTCAAATTATTTGTCTACCACTAACATTTGTATGGCAAAACAACGTTTGCCAGGTCAGCTAGTCTATACTTAATATTATACAGCGGAAGAGTTTGTTTGTTTAAACGCGCTAATTTCAGGAACCACTGGGTTGATCTGAAAATTTATTTCAGTGTTAGATAGGGCATTTATTGAGGAAGGCTTTAGGCTATATAACATTACGCTACGACCAGTAGAAGCGGAGCAGTAGTGAAAAATGTTGCAAAAACGGGGAACATTTTCTAAATTCCACGCAGACGAAGTCGCGGGCAACAGCTATAATATTATAAATATTATAAAGCTGAAGAGTTTGTTTGTTTGAACGCGCTAATCTCAGGAACCACTTAAGAGCTTAGATAATGTTTGGTTTGGACCTATTTTCCAGCAGTATTTTCCTGCCCTTATCCCTTAAGTTGTTGGCTGGCCCTCATATTTTTGTTATCGAAGACAATGCTATAAGGAAACACTTTATTCTGATGCAACTAACGGAATCATAACAATTGTAGGTTTAGTTCAAGGAAATTCAGAATACAGCCTTCCGTTATATAAATTGTATAAATTACAACACACCGACACTGAAATCACGAGGTTCTATAATAGGAAATCTATTAATCTAATGTATAATATAATATACATAATGATTAATGCATTCATGATAAATTAATTAAAATGTTGCGTCTTATTAAAATTATGAATGACTAACTGATGTGCGCTACTCCGTACGCGTGGAATTTTAGATCCCTATATATTTTATCACCGTTTAAACCTTCCTTGGACTTCCATGAATATTTTAAGACCAAAATCAATAAATTCACCCCAGCCGTTCTCGAGTTTTAAAAAGACTAACGAACAATAATTTATTGTTTTCTTTATATGTATAAGATAAGATATAAGATAAGATATAAGATATTTAATAAATTAAATTGTAGTGGAAAAAGTGATGACCGCAAGCGGGACTTGAACCCACGACCTCGGAATACCGTTCCGTGGCTCTGCCAACTGAGCTTATTGCTGTCCCACGGAAACCCCACGGTGTTCCTCCTCGCCCTTAGCCGGGCCATGGTAGTCACTCAGGTATCAGGAATATGACGAATAGTTTATGATAATAACGTTACAGAATTCTTTCTGTTCGACACCAACTCGTTCTGGACAGGTTTTTTTCTCTGATCTAAGAAAGTGTTTGCTTCAAATATTGTCCAAATTGTCCCATTTACTGTACCAATTTTTCCTTGATATTTCATTGTGCAAAAAGATTGCCTCATCGATGTTGTTATTGTTATGGAAGTCATTATTGAATATATTTTATCATTCACGTTGTGCTTAAAACCGGTCGCTACTTCTATTGATACCGATCTGTAATTACTTGGACTTGTTCATATGAATATTATTGAATATTTATATTATTATCCGTCCAGTAATGACTAGGTAACAATGTTTATGCTCGCCACAATTTTTTTTCCTTTGTTTTGTACCCTGGTAACACGTATAATACTGGCAACTTAGTATAAATTAAAAAAAAACTTATTAAAGTTCACTAACCTCTTTCGGCTTCGGGAAAAGATTCTTTTTTAAAACATCTAATAAATTTTGACAATATTCTTTTTTTCTACTTGTGTTATTTAGCTATAGACGTAACTAAGGTGCTTACGGGTATAACCCAAAATTTGCCGAATAATGTGTAAAAAAAAAATTAATTTAACACTATTTATGACTAAATTAGCCCTGTTTGTTTTAAAAAGTCCAAATAAACTGCAAATCCCCCTAAACTACATATATCCTCTCACAGCACGTGTTACTTAAATAAGTTTTTTCTTTAATTTTATTTATACAAACATTTTTCGTAAATACCAAAATTACTTACATCTACTCAATAGTTCAAGACAAATCTACAAAATAAGTAAAATAGTCTTTTAAAATAGTCTTTCTTTTTGTTTGTATGTCCTTATATGAGTTTATATCTGCAAAACTATGGCAACGGATTTTGATGCGTTTTTTTAATTAGATAGAGTGGTTCTAGAGGATGGCTTTTCTGTACAATCTGTTAAGGTTTGGTGTGTATTTTGGTCTCAACAACTATAAACGCGGGTGAAACCGCGAGCATTAACTTAGTCACCTATATTTTGATAAAGATTAATGAAATGAATTTTCCGTAACTGGTAACTTGTAATTCTGTTTATTTTTATCATTTATCATTGTAATGCCGCCTACACACGTTACGATAAACCATATCGAAAAAACTGCGCAGTTTTATCGAACGATTTTTATGGACGACCGCGGTCGTCAGTTCTCCTCACAAGCTCGTGCAAGTAGCATGTCGTCAACAGTTACAGACGATAAATTATAATATTAAATAAACAAATGTCACAAGAAGTTTTTATCCGCCTCGATAGATGGCGTTGTGCCGTCTCGCTACATCACGCTATTATTTCGTTTAACGCATTTACCTATAACCTTGACAAAATATTTGCTCAGTATCACATATGAACACATAAGTGAATAAACTACATTTAAATAAAAATTTTATGTACATTTCACACATTGTCCTCAGGTCCCAAGCTAAGCTTATATGCTCGAGTCCTTGTGATATGGGTTATCTGGTATGGAGTTGTGGTATGGATGGAGTTACTAGAATAGTTTATGGAACTGATATTGGCGGTTACACCAGGCTGAGTGGCGCCATGTGATACATTGTTGTAAACATTTGTGAAATATGACCAACTCTAAACAGCTGGTACTGACATCTGTTGTTTTTCTAGTGTAGTATTTCATACGGTATCAAGTTATATTCTTCAAGCGTTCAAATAGTAATGCAAATTTGCGGGAGATGGCATTATTCACAAAGTTTTTTACAACTTTTCGTGTGGCACCGAGGGTTGCCGGGGCGCCATCTAGTTTAATTATAAAACATCAATTACTTAACAACATCCTTGAAACTGCGCGGCTGTCCAAAATCAAAACCTAGCAAGTGACGTTTTTTTAATTCGTTTTCTAAACCAATTATTTCTCAATTTTCTTACTGCGTCTGATACAAAAACAACTATATTTCTATCTTACATAGAAGCATGTATAAACCTAGCACCAGCACTTCATACTTGTTGATTACAAAATGAAAAAGCATCTGCTGAAAAATTTACTCAAATGTAACTTGCTAGGTTTGTGTTTTGGACAGCCGTGCGGCGGCGAACACACCGCCAACAGCGTCACGTCATTGCTGCGTGTTTCACACGGAAGCAAGAAACGAACGGGCGTGAACGGTGTCCGCGCACGACAACTACACCAGCAGCCAAACCCAAGTGACCTTTGTCGCTACGGTAGACAGTGCGCCCAACTCATTGGTGGCGGCGGCAAACGCAGCCGGCGCCAATGCAGCCTCCCCTAAAAGGAAGAGAAGAAGAAAATGCCGCCGCAGCGAAAATCGAGTCCGCACCATCCCGTCAGAAGGCGCCCAAACAAGCCGCACCGCCAGTAACGGCGCCCACTGAGCAGTCCGCAGCGCCCGCCGTGTCCACCGCGGCGCTTGCCGCGAAACAGGCGCCCGCCGCTCCAGTCGTGGCGCCTGCCGCTCCTAAACCCCCTATCCATAGAATGGACGCTGAGACTGCCAAACTCGTCATCGAGTCATCCGCCGAAATAAACTAAGTTTGACCGGCACCCCCAGGTCCCTTGCAGGCCCTTGAGACGACCCAATTTCTCAGGACATAACCATCATGACGGGCCTCGTGGTCTAGTGGTTCTTATAACGGACTGCCGCTCGCGAGTCCGGTCTCGGGTTCGATTCCCGGTCTGGACAATCACTTGTGTGATGTTTTTAATTGTCATACAAATGTTTGCACTGCGTCTGGGTGTTTACTATGTATTATAAGTATGTATTTACGAAAGAAAAGTAGTTTATGTATTATATCCGTATTCTGGTACCCATAACACAAGCATATAAGCTTAGCTTGGGACCAGAGGACGTTGTGTGAAATGTCCATGAATATTATTATTATATTATTATGTTTCTCTGTTTGCGATTCACGGGCTATTTCCATTTTTTTTGGGAAATACCCGGTCCTTTATTTGGCTTGCGTGGGGACATGGGTCCAACACGTAGAGGCCCTTTGAGAATTTTAATGAATTTAATAATGAGATGGGACACCTACCAGGGACATTCCACACCTGCACTATAGAAGTACAGTCATGGAATGCCAGTGGTACGAGTAAATCTATTGCAAATGATAATACGAAAAACGAGCAGGTCTATTGAGTTGGGTGTTTAGTGGACTGGTTAGATTTAAAACTATTGACTAAAATACGGACGTCTGCCTTCAATACTTCTATTAAGATTGAACCGTGGCAGATGGTGACTCGCCGACTCACTAGATGGGCCGCCGAGACACAGCCGCCAGACAAGGCAGCAGGGAGCAACACCGGTGTGAGCGGCTTGGGGTGTAGAGCGGTGCGGCACCGGTTTCACCATCGCGGGCCAAGACCCGGAGCGGGTTTCCCCGTAATTACGCTTCCACCCCCGAGCATGTAGCTCTGGCGACCCCACTCTGACCGGCCGGTGAAGGCAAGACAGAGGCGAGAGTCCAGGCACTCTCGGTTTCTTTATATTATTATTATTATTATCAGATCCTGACCTGGTGCCAATGGGACCACACGGAATCAGCAGATTTTTAAAAAAATTATCATTAATCGGTAACAAACATAAATAAAAAAGAAAACATACAAACGATTTGAAAAACTCCTCTTTTTTTTTTAAGTCGGTCAAAACTACCCAGACGCAGTACTTACTATTTATAAAAATTAATTGGCTGTCCCGCGCAGGATACGAACCCCTTGACCTTTTGAACGGCCGCAGTAGTCAAATACATGAACCACTAGACCACGAGGACCGTCGATCAAGCGGTCAGAAAATCGAAACGATTTTAAGAAATAAAAAATGTATCTTCCTTCGACGAACGATAATTCACAGCAAATGTTCTACAAACGAACGAAAAATCGAAGATCAAGAGATCGCACAGTTTTATCGTACGATAATTTAGTGCGCGCTAAACAACGCACATTTGACGAACGATTCGATTTGCAGCGATTTTACATACATTTTTTAAAAAAAGAATATCCAAATTGAACTGCACAGTTTTGTCGGCCGACTTTTCGTTCGATAAATCGTAAGGTGTGTAGGGGCCTAGTTTGTTAATAATTAATGTTTTAAACAAGGAGATGTTTATAGAGTGTAGAACAACTTTTGGAACAGACACCTAGCTTCAGACTTTTTAAAAGACCATGTTTTTCGGCCTATTTGAAATAAAAAGAGTTGACTTTGACTTTTTTATTTTAGAGCTCGTACCAAAATATAACGGGACCATATTACTGAGAGTTTGTCTGTCTGTCTGCTCGTTTGTCACCAAGTTGTATCCCTGGAACGGTAATTGCTAGATAGCTGTAAATTTAATAGTTTATCTATTATTGCTACAACGACAAATACTCATCATCATTATTACGGGACGGGCTTCGTGGTGGAGTGGTTCATGTAACGGACTGCCGATCATGAGGTTCGGGACAATCTTTTGTGTGATATTTATAATTGTCATACAAATGTTTGTACTGCGTCTGGGTGTTTCTATGTATTATAAGTATGTATTTACCAGAGAATGTTATGTGAAATGTCCATGAATATTTTTTATTTATTTATTATTTTACTCCGCTTATCCCATTTATTGGGGTACCCATTATTTGGTGTTCTATGCGGTTGGTATGGCGAATATATACTGTAATATCGGTTCACATAAAATATTCTTCAGTATTTGAATATTTTAAACTGAAAATAAAATATTTTAAAATGAATATCAAATATTTACCCACATACAATTGCATCCGTATAACATAATATTCTCAAAACAATTATCAAACACAAGGTAACATGTCTTCCGTGAGAATTAATTTAATAATATAAAGATAAACTAACGTTTATCGCACCCAACGTTAAAATAATCACGCCAGATCTCTTAAGGAGGTAAGCAGAAGGGATAAATAGTATCAAGACGTTATATTCTTATAATTCAATCTTTATCTTTAAGGAAACTTTGACAAACTGGATATGTACAGACTATGGGCAACAGTTAGTCTTTAATAGGTGCAAGATGTGCACAATTCCATATTCGTTCGTTCTTCGAACTTATAAAATGAAAAACCTTAACAAATTATACAAAAAGCCATTCCCATGAACCGATCAATCTAGGTACGTATTAAAAAAATCCGCATCCAAATCCGTTGCGTAGTTTTAAAGATATAAGCTTACATAGGGACATACATACAAAAAAGTAATTACTTTGTTTTATAATAAGTAAAGATGATATTAGCAGATAAATACAAACTGAATTAAAATAACGACCATTTTTTTTTCTCAGTCCATTTTCACATTTCATGTATTTTTTGAGTTACCTACAGCTTTTGCCTGGGGTCGGTAAATTTTGACGAGAACACCGTCTCAAAATTACAGAAAACTAACACCCCGAAGTTAACTGGGCTTTTTTTAATATTTCTCTCCAGCCCATTAACGTCCCAAAGTTGAGTAAAGGCCTCCTACGCTTTGGAAAGGTTTATGGTCTACTGTGCCGCGCTGACCAGGTGTGTCGGTATAGGAATCAGCTTCGAGTTTTCCGTCTCTCACAGAACATGTTATCTGTGAACAATTCTTAGCTGGCTTCCTACAGCATTCAGGGAAAAAAAGGGGTGGTGACACTTGTATTCTTAATCCGTCATCACACGAATAGCTAAGCTTTTTCTAAAATACCTATTACTTCTTACTTGCGTCTATATTTCGTCTCAAACGTTAACTACCTACGTTATTTCATACTTAACTTTAGTTGTAATGAAATGTTAAAGTTTTTAAACAAACTCTATCATTACACAAACAAATTAAAACACAAAATATTTTACAAAATGCATGTAGAATATACATCTCGACGCGGAAACATCACAGTGTAGAGTTAACACGAAGCACAATACACAACGTTCATATTATAGGTAACTGAATTTGAAATGTTCACGGAAATGTTAGTTAGGAGCAAGGACTTAGGTGGTTTTATATTTTTATATCTTTCATTTTAGTCAACACATACATATAAATAAATTTGAATATTTTTAACTGACTTCAAAAAAAGCAGGAGGTTCTCAATTTGTCTGAATGTTTTTTTTTATGTTTGTTACCGCATAACTTTTAACTGGGCGAAGCGATTTTAATGATTCTTTTTTTTTAAAAGCTATTGGTTCCAGTTTGTTCCCATTGGCATTGATACTGCCTGCCCAGTGCAACTTGAGCTTGCAGACTCTACATAAACATTCTATTTTATTTTTAGTAATTTAGCAAATAACAAGCCGATTCTTCTGAATAAATTAATGTGCTTACTTAATATTTAAACTAATGGCCTTATTCATAATGACTTATCGGAGGTTTAAAAGGAGATTTTATCGGAGTGATAAACGTTTTAGCGTAAAAAGACTATTATGAATAACAGTTTTTGACAATTTTCGCAAAAAAAAACGGATAGTTTTTTTTGTATAATTTGTTTTATTTTTTAATTTTCATAAATATTATGGACGTAGAAGGTATTTAGAAAAACCCTAGTAACTATTTTCAGTATTGCATTATCATCGATTCTTGACAGGTTGCAAAATTTCACACAAGCAAATTTAATTTTAACGTGATATAATCATTTCATTTACATACATAACAACATATTTCTATCCAAATAAACACAGACCCGCAAATTAAAAAGAAGCATAGGCTTAGGCTGTATGGTCATTAGTCCTTTACGTTTTTAATATTCATGAATGTAACTCTTCATTTGAGATTGCTTATGGACTAATTTACTAAGGCCTAAATATACTTTTTTTTAATTTTAATACGTCTTTAATAGGCCGAATATTGTTTGCAATATATAATTAATTTCAATTTAATTTTCTTAGCACCGAGATACTGTGCACTGTATACTACCTACGCATTTAAGGGTTAACAGTGCAAATGCAAAAAAAAAATAAAAACAATTTTAATGTTTACCTTCGGAAATATATTAATTAAAATATTTAATATGTTTAATAAACGAGTACGATAAGCTAATTCAGGGTATTAAAAATGCGAATAAAGACAAAAAAATAACGTCATAGATTTGATTAAAAATGTATTTATAGTTTAAAAAAAACCTGTGTTATTTATAGGTAAAACAATTTTTCAGCAACTTTGCTCAAAAAATATTTACCATGGTTAAAAATTTTATAAATAAAATACAAACCTCCTTCGTAAAATAATCCTCACACAATCACAGATAAAAGAAAAAAAAATTAAGAGCACTAAAATTCAAAAAACGAACACTCGCGCCGTTTCTAAGCGGAGGTGCGGCAGTCGCTCCGGCAACGTCTGCGCGCTTTGAGCGACGCGAAACGACTAGTCTACGGAATACTGCACTGCACGACTCATGGAAACAATAAAACAATGATTTGTTTATATCATAATTAACAAAGGTAATACAGTATATTTGATGTTGCTAGAAGGTCATCCTTATTATAAAACATCTTTTTTCTTTTATTTAAATTCTTCGTCTTGTTATTTCCAATGTCACCTTGCCATTAATTACTTATGCATAATTTTTACCTCTTCTGCGCGCCACAGTGGCGTCCTCTAAACGTTATTCTCGGAACTAAACACTAGTTTTCCTCAGACTTTTCTGTATAGCACTTATTTAGTTTTTATTCTACTTATCTAAATATTTATTGATAAGATATAGGTCCGACGAGTCTCGTGGTTGAGTGTCATGTAACGGACTGCCGATCACAAGGTTCGATTGCTGCTCGAGATAATCATTTATAACTAAATGTCATACAGATGTTTGTACTGCGTCTGGGTGTTTT
The DNA here is from genome assembly GCA_916999025.1 of Orgyia antiqua. Lineage (NCBI taxonomy): Eukaryota > Metazoa > Arthropoda > Insecta > Lepidoptera > Erebidae > Orgyia > Orgyia antiqua. The sequence continues at coordinate 19,538,935 of OU779867.1, forward strand.
CAATCATAAGTATGTATTTACGAGATATAAACAATCGTAAATCTACTATATAAAAATAAGTCGAGTTTTCCTTCCTGACGCTATAACTCCAGAACGCACGAGCCGATTTCCACGGTTTTGCATTCGTTGGAAAGGTCTCGGGCTCCGTGAGGTTTATAGTTTTTTTTTTTTTTTAATTTTTTTTTTTACTTTTTTTTGGTATATGGCAAAACAACGTTTGCCGGGCCAGCTAGTCTACTATATAAAAATAAGTCGGGTTTTCCTTCCTGACGCTATAACTCCAGAACGCACGAACCGATTTCCACGGTTTTGCATTCGTTGGAAAGGTCTCGGGCTCCGTGAGGTTTATAGTTCATTTTTTTAAATGTTTTTTTTAACTTTTTTTTTGGTATGGCAAAACAACGTTTGCCGGGCCAGCAAGTTTTATTATAAAATCGTAACTAGCAAAGAATAACCAATTGAAATATGAAAATGCAAAGAATTTTATGAATAGTGCACTGTAAATAGATATATTATGAAATATATTATGCAATTATAATTATGATTTGTTAGAATTTATATTACGTATTTAATTATAATAATATGACGTAAGGTTTTGGCGTGAAATGCTTATAAATAGTTAAGTTTACGAAGTAGAGGAACGCTTCACATAGTTAAAACAACTAAGCTAAACTATTTACCTTGTTACGAACACTGTGTACCATTCTATAGGCTTAAAAAGTTTTACAAACCTTTTTTATTTTTTGAAAAGGCTAATTAAATCGGCCATGTTATATTGTAAGCTAAGTGTTGCAAGTTAGTACGCGTAGCATGTAGCGTCTCTAACAAATTATACAAAAGAAAAATCTCTTGATCCAGCCTCTTTTAAAAATAACGCATTAAAATCCGTGGCGTAATTTTGAAGATATAAGATCACATAGGGTCAGAAAAACAAAAACAATGACTTTGTTTTATAATAGGTAAAGATAGGTATAATTTAGTTGAATGCAGGAGCTGTAATCGATAAAATAAAAAAATAAAATATACTAAAATTATAAGGCCGAAGAGTTTGTTTGTTTGAATCTATTAATCTCAGAAACTACTGATCCTATAAGAAAAATTCTTTCAGTGTTGGATAGTATCTACATGTGTCGAGAAAGGCAGACAACAGTTATTAGTATATAACTGTGTACCTTCTCAACTGGTTCCAAGATACCATTCTTAGGTATCTTAAGTGAATTAACCACATCACATAGCAAACTAGCAGGACTATTAAATGCTACAAGCTTCAACTAGAAATTTAGTAGAGTAGAGGTGCCTCCTCTACTTTTCCTCCTTTGCCCTCACGAGGCCCGTGTCCAACACTGGGACGTTACTGGAGAGATAGACCGATAATCTTTTGGTTATTTTGAACCGGACCATAGGGTAGACTCGGAATCGACTGACGAGTTAATTAAAAATTACAGCTATCAGAAATTTTTTAACAATTTTTTATTGTTCTCCATTTATTTATTTCATAAGATATAATATGAAAAAATAAAGTAACAATAAAAATCTTTTAATAAGGGCTACTTTCATCACGTCCTTCGTTGAAGGAGTTTCCCTATAGCCCAACGGGATTATCCTGAGCCGTCAATCCGGGACGTCACGCAGTCGTTACGGCCCAATTAGGGACTGACAAATCTGACACTTGGCTTAAACCTGAGATTTACGGGGCTTAAGGATGTCCTTTCAACATTGAGTCACTCAAGTTTTGGCAAAATTCGACGGGCACATTTCTTCAGAGCCTTTTCACTATTTCTTCGCCACTTACACATGATGATTTATTTTAAACTGGTTTCGGATGTTTAAACGTTTCCGTTTGAAATACCTTTTGTTTCGAAAAACCGGGGAACCTAGCAGATTTGTTATTATTATTATTCTCCTGCCCTTATTCCGCTTTTCCAAGTCGGCGCAATATGTGTTCATGATGCAGTGGGTTTTGGCTGATTTTTACTAGGGCAGGAGGCCCTGACTTCAGCCCTCCTCGGATATGTGCGCTGGTGTCATGCAACGTGGCTTCCTCGAAAATTTTATATGACAGCCTTTTTGTCCATCACCCCATGTTCAGATAGCTGGAACTATACCTTTTTCACACTTCCTTATTCGCCTTCTACGTTATCCAAGTGACAGGAAGATGGTGATATTCTATTCTGCCGCACCAGACGGCACATTTATTATCATTTTTATAATATTGTCTTCTACATAACCTCTTATTACAAAAGAATATATTCAAGTTCATTCATCAACACAAACATACAAATTACTAACAAGGTGTATCCGGTTCATAAACTTCCCGATGCTAAAATTATTATGTCCTTAACGATATATATCGATATTTATAAAGTTAGTTGTACATTATTTTTATTTATTCGAAAAATGTAAATATGTTCAAAATCATCGCTTTGTAAGCTTATATCTTCAAAATAGTTAACTTGATTAAAAAATGAAAATTGATAGTGTTAATAACACAATTCGGTAATGTTAGCTCAACTTTTTTATGAGAAAATCTGTGTATGACTAATGACATAAATTAATAAAATGACTAATGGCGTAAATTAATAAAAATGTGCACAAGGAAATAGCCAATTAATCAAAATACAAAATAGTTGTTTTAGTTGTTTAGTTATGCACGTAGAATTGGTACCAATATAGAATAAAAAAAAACTTGAGAGGTGTCAAGGGACACCCGGATGGAACGAAGTTCCTTTCGATTAATTAGTGAAGGAATTGTAATAAAATTTAATTTTTTTTAAGTTATAATAATATTTTTTATTATTTATTATTTACAAAAAACCTGTATACACTCAACAAAAATAATCGTCGCGACACCACACTGTTCAATGCGAGCTAGAAATGAAAATATCTGGCTTGCTTTCTATAAGAGAGAGAGAGACAGACAGAGAAACATGCGACGCCGCACAGCTTACAATAGCTTACTATAGCAAAAAGTGTCGTGACAACTTTTCGTAAGAATTTTTTCCGTCTAGCCCCCTTTCACAACGCGCGATAAGGAACTTCGTTCCAAAATCTTATAGCCGGAGAGTCGAACACAAAACCTATGATGAGTACATAGCTCAAATTATCAATATAGCATGTTGAGAGAATCATTGAATTGGTTATTATAATAATTTTGTCATTATTCACAAGTTGATGTTAACTATTGGTCGTGTATTGACAGTGACCTTACAACTGAGGTCATAAAAAATTGACACACTTACCTGATAGCTGATACAAGGTGATTTCAATTACAAAATTGACGAATCTTTGTTATTTTATAGTAATTCTTAAGATTTTTAAATCTTTACACCTATTTTGATACTAGCTGTTGCACGTGACTCCGTACGCGTGAAATTTAGAAAATATTCCCCGTTCTTGCAACTTTTTTCGCCTCGCTATTATTGATCGTCGCATGATGTTATATAGCCTATAGCTTTCCTCGATAAATGTGCTATCCAACACTAATAGAATTTTTCAAATCGGACCAGTGGTTCCTGAGATTAGGGCGTTCAACAAGTAAGTTTACTTGTTGAACGACCTAATCTCAGAAATCTTACAAAGCTGAAGAGTTCTTCAGCTTTGTAAATAAGTATAGATTACTAGCTGACCCGGCAAACGTTGTTTTGCCATTTCGAGTTTTTAAGTCTTACTTCTTTTAGCGCGAAAATTAGGAATGTAATACGATACCCTGCATTATCGTAAGAAAAAACCGTCACTATGAAGTTGTTAAAAATGTAGATTGTGCAATTAATGTACAAAGAAACTTCTGAGGTTAAACATCCTTTAATCCTTTTTCTACACAAAGTCCTCGCACTTCGGAGCACTTGACCCTTTTGAAGGACGTCACGTTATGAGATCACAAGATCAGAGTAGGTAGGTATATATTTCTAGGAGTTCCTCTTCCCAATATTATTATAGGATGAAAATACGTTTTGAACTACTAGCGCCGTAGAACCCTTAGGTGCGTGATTTTTTTGTTATACTTGAAATAAATATATTTAATACTAGACAAGCATTACTTATATTCGTATGGTAATGGATTTAGACTACAATTGTCACCACCCCTTTTCCTTCCTAGAGTGCTGTAAAAGCCAGCTAAGAAATATTGTACATAACATGCTCTGTGAGAGACAGAAAACTCGAAAATCAACCCTGTGCTAACACGCCTGGTCAGCGTGGCACAGTAGACCATAACCATCCCAAAGTGTGGGAGGCTCGTGCCCAACAGCGGGACGTTAACGGGCTGGAGAAGAAGAAGTCATTACTTGATGGGAAATACATATGAATTGGGCGTCATTTTTATTACAAAATCAGACCAGGGGCTCAAGTCTGCTATTCAATAGTGTCACAATAAAAGTTCAATTTAATGGTATAATTTGTGACAAAAAATTAACAGTAGACTACCAAACTTGATAAAATTCGCTATTATGCAATCAATAAATGCAATAACTGATTGCTTGCTTAGTAGCGAATTTTATCACGTTTGGTAGTCTACTGTTAATTTTTTGTGGTTATAATGGTGTCATTAAACTATCATTGTGACAACATTCATTAGCAGGCTTGGCCCCCTGGTCTTGGGGCTTCCGAATGCCACCTTTAAGGTGGCCTTCCGATTTTCCGCGATCGGGTCGTGCGATCCGCTCTAATTTTGTACTGACAATGCCGTCCTATTCGTAAATCAGGTCACGCTGCGCATCTCACTGCTTTTTATGAAAAGTGGGTGTGGCTAAAAGCCAAAGTAACCGCAGAATTGGCACTATTCACGCATCCCACAATTGGCATTGCGGATTTGACGTGACTGACATAAATGTATTCTTGTCTTCCTTTGGCGACGTGAAAATTTACATTAGTTTAATGGGTCACGCGTCGCGATAGCACGTCGCGTACATCGGAAGGCCCCCTTTGCAATGTGTAGGGTAATTATCATCGGATCATTATATTTTCAGTTAAATAGGTATAAAAGTGACGATGTGACTAAGGATTGCTTTATTTTGGTCGACAACCTTGAATGGCGACAATTAGCTTAATACTCTACAATCTAATTATAACATAATTGATTGTTAGAGTTCCGTGCCCGAGGGTTTATCAACAGTTCTTGTCCGGCTGTCTATCTTTCTGTCTGCAAGCTGCTGCTCTGTTATGATCCGTACAACCAGGAGCGTAGCTAAGTAACCAAATGCCCTAAGGCAAATTAAGAAATGGGGCCCCACTGCTATGTAAACAGGCTAGGTTTCTAGGTTTTATGAAATAAAAATAAGAAATCCTTATCCTTACTAATTTATAAGTGCAAAATCCGGATGATAACACATTAATAATTTTGACAAGCTTAAGTGTTAATGTGTGGAACAAAACGATAGCGCAATTTAAAAAACGTACAACGCCATCTATTGAGCAGAAGAGTAAACCTCTGTTTGTTAAGGAGTGATTTCTAAATTTCACGCGTACGAAGTCGCTGGCAACAGCTAGTATATAAATATTTTTAAAAAAGCTAAAAAAAGAGCTAGTTCAGTTCGTTCAAGATTTCTGGTAAGGATTCGAGGGTCCCCTGAGCTTGAGGGCCCCGGGGCGCTGGGCAGAGCAGGATAATGAGATTAAGTGTATACGTGCTTTAATAGCATAAACATAACATATACTGTGATATTATCAGGTATCGTGGTATAGTGGTTCACGTAACGGGATGCCGTTACATGAACCACTAGACAAAGGTCGTGGGTTCGATTCCCGCTGTGGACAATCATTTGTGTGATGTTTATAACTGTCATACAAATTTTTGTACTGTATGTATTAACAAAAGAAAACTAGTATCCCTACTAATATTATAAATGCGAAAGTAACTCTGTCTGTCTGTCTGTTACGCTTTCCCGCTTAAACTTCTCAACCGATTTTGATGAAATTTGGCACAGACAATCTTTAGACCCTGAGAAAGGACATAGGCTACATTTAAAGCGAAAAAAAAAATTTCCAAATTCCACGCGGACGGAGTCGCGGGCAGCAGCTAGTATGTAATATATCCGTATTCTGGTATAACACAAGCAAATAAGCTTAGCTTGGAACCAGAGGACGTTGTGTGAAATTTCCATGAATATTTATTTATTTATTTTCAGCTCTCTAGCTTTCACCATTTCACAGATACAGCCTGGTAATAGACAGACGGACAGGGAAATTTTAGTAATAGGTTTTAGCTATAGATACGGAATCCTAAAAATATTGGTATTATCTTATTAATGATAATGCGTTGTTGTGCAATATACACACAAAATGTATTTAAAAGGTTTCTAATACTGTGATCAATAAGTTAGCGAAGTGACCGCGACGGATGTCAAGGGCGGACTTACGTCACTAAACTTAAATAATCCGGTACTATGCCAACTATGTTTAAACAAGAGTAGGGTTACTAACTTCCATGCATAAGAGGGGACTACAGCTCCAATTTAGGTATTCGTAGTAGGTATTGCTATCCCTATTCCCGAGCGCTGCGTCGTAAGGGACAAATATAGTTCAGGCAGATTTTATCTACAAAATCTTTGAAAAAAAGACGTTTCGTTGCCCACTGTTTTCTTCGTGAAAAATAAACTAATTTTTATTATTATATCGCCATATTATGGATGAATAGTATATGTATATGCTTGTAATATAATCAATAAAGTCTATTTTTTGATTCTCAGGAGATAACCATCCGATCCTGACCTAATACCAATGGGACCAAACGGGAACCGCCAGCTTTCAAATAAAAAAGAATCGTTGAAATCGCTTCGCCCAGTTAAAAGCTATGAAGTAACAAACATAAAAAATATATAAAAATAATTAGTCAAGTGCGAGTCGGACTCGCGCACGAAGGGTTCCGTACCATTATCTATGCAACATAAGGCAACGTTATTAGTATCGAGCAAGAAACGGTAAAAAAATCATGTTTGTTGTATGGGAGCCCCCCTTAAATATTTATTTTATTTTATTTTTAGTATTTGTTGTTATAGCGGCAATAGAAATACATCATCTGTGAAAATTTCAACTGTCTAGCTATCACCGTTCTTGAGATACTGCGTACGGAACCCTAAAAATCATGTTTGTTGTATGGGAGCCCCCCTTAAATATTTATTTTATTTTATTTTTAGTATTTGTTGTTATAGCGGCAATAGAAATACATCATCTGTGAAAATTTCAACTGTCTAGCTATCACCGTTCTTGAGATACTGGGTACGGAACCATAAAAATCATGTTTGTTGTATGGGAGCCCCCCTTAAATATTTATTTTATTTTATTTTTAGTATTTGTTGTTATAGCGGCAATAGAAATACATCATCTGTGAAAATTTCAACTCTCTAGCTATCACCGTTCTTGAGATACAGCCTGGTGACAGACGGACGGACGGACGGACGGACGGACAGCGAAGTCTCAGTAATAGGGTCCCGTTTTTACCCTTTGGGTACGGAACCCTAAAAATGAATCAAATTATAATAATTGGTCAAGTGCGAGTCGGACTCGCGCACGATGGGTTCCGTACCATTATCTATGCAATATAAGGCAACGTTATTAGTATCGAGCAAGAAACGGTAAAAAAAATCATGTTTGTTGTATGGGAGCCCCCCTTAAATATTTATTTTATTTTATTTTTAGTATTTGTTGTTATAGCGGCAATAGAAATACATCATCTGTGAAAATTTCAACTGTCTAGCTATCACCGTTCTTGAGATACTGGGTATGGAACCCTAAAAATCATGTTTGTTGTATGGGAGCCCCCCTTAAATATTTATTTTATTTTATTTTTAGTATTTGTTGTTATAGCGGCAATAGAAATACATCATCTGTGAAAATTTCAACTCTCTAGCTATCACCGTTCTTGAGATACAGCCTGGTGACAGACGGACGGACGGACGGACGGACGGACGGACGGACGGACGGACGGACGGACGGACAGCGAAGTCTCAGTAATAGGGTCCCGTTTTTACCCTTTGGGTACGGAACCCTAAAAATGAAATTTATAAAAATGTGAGTTAAACATCGCATCGATGTTTTTTAGGGTTCCGTACCCAAAGGGTAAAAACGGGACCCTATTACTGAGACTTCGCTGTCCGTCCGTCCGTCCGTCCGTCCGTCCGTCCGTCCGTCCGTCCGTCTGTCACCAGGCTGTATCTCAAGAACGGTGATAGCTAGAGAGTTGAAATTTTCACAGATGATGTATTTCTATTGCCGCTATAACAACAAATACTAAAAATAAAATAAAATAAATATTTAAGGGGGGCTCCCATACAACAAACATGATTTTTAGGGTTCCATACCCAGTATCTCAAGAACGGTGATAGCTAGACAGTTGAAATTTTCACAGATGATGTATTTCTATTGCCGCTATAACAACAAATACTAAAAATAAAATAAAATAAATATTTAAGGGGGGCTCCCATACAACAAACATGATTTTTTTTACCGTTTCTTGCTCGATACTAATAACGTTGCCTTATATTGCATAGATAATGGTACGGAACCCATCGTGCGCGAGTCCGACTCGCACTTGACCAATTTTATTTTTTTGTATTTTAGTTTATTTAGTAAAAGCATAGCAAGTCAATTTAATATTAATATTAATTTTTGCAATTGACTTGCTATGCTTTTACTAAATAAACTAAATTACAAAAAATATCGATGCGATGTTTAACTCACATTTTATCTATGACGGTGTGATCACCATCATAATGATAATGATATGACGATATACTCGTAATTAAAATCATATGCGATTAATGCATCTAAGCGCATCGCATCCTTAAAGTAGACTAACAGAAGGACGGCGGAGTTCTAAAAGAAACACGCGTAAACAAAAGTTTAACCTCAAAATCCCGGATTCTTTTAAGACTTTTTCACAGACTTAATTGTGTATTTAAAAAAAAACCGCCTTTAAAATTTGAGGTTTTTCCTCGATTTCTCAGGAGATAACCGTCAAATCCTGACCTGGTGTCAATGGGACCAAACGAAAACAACCAGCTTTCAAATAAAGAAGAATCATTAAAATCGCTTCGCTAAGTTAAAAGTTATGAGGTAACAAACATAAAAAAAAAGTTTAAAAAAGCACATACAACCAATTGAGAATCTCCTCCTCTTTTGAAGTCGGTTAAAAAGGTCAAATGAACATTAAATTATGTTCAATTAATGTTGACAGTAAGTGTTATGTAATGATTGTATGTCGTTATTTTACGTGTACGTTGTAATCAATTAGGTTGTCTTCATTCTGAAGTTTAACGTGCAATGAATTGATGTGCACATCATTAACTTTTACTAACAGATAACAGATTTATATACGTGTTAAACTAACTGTGTACCACATGTTTTAATCTTGATTTTTATGAGATAGCTACTCAATAAATTAAATTGTGGTGGAAAAAGTGATTACCGCAAGCGGGGCCTGAACCCACGACCTCGGAATACCGTTCCGTAGCTCTGCCAACTGAGCTTATTGCGGTCGTGCTAACAGTAACCTTTTTCCACCATAATTTAATTTATTAAGTAAAAGCATAGCATGTCAATTGCAAAATTAATAAATTACTTTAGATAGCTACTCCTTAAGATTCCACACCAAAAAAGGCGAAGCGATACCCTGTTATCCCTGTTACTGAGACTTCACTGTCTCCCCGTCTCCCCATCCATCAGTGACCAGCCCGCTGATAGCTAGAGAGTATATGTCCATGGCGTTCCTCCTGGTCCTTACCGGGCCATAGTACTATGTAGTTAGCCTGACCATACCGTTTGCAGACCGTTGGGACTCCCCGATGATGTGGAAGTGGATGCAGCTTCACACTGCATTCAATAAACCGTTTTAATATATGTATAATTAACTAACATTAGTTTCTAAGCAAAAATTGTTACTAACATTATAATTATGGACTATGTCTGAAATAAATGATTAAATAAAAAATAAATAAATAAAATAATCCGGCATGTAGTTGCCACATTATTTGGGGTCCGACCCGGTGGAGGAGAGATACACAAATAGTTATGATTACCTGTTTATTGAGATTTTATTTATTCTTTACTTATTATAAAAGAAAGTCGTTTTTCTTATATCTTCAAAAATACACAACGGATTTTAATTACGCTTATGTATGAAAGCGAATGTTGGGTGTGGCAGCAGAAGCACGAAAGTAGAATAATTGCTGTGGAGATGCCCTCTTTGAGAAGTATGTGTGGTGTGACTTTGAAAGATAGATTAAGTAATGAAAACGGTCTGAAAGAGAATGTAGTGACTAAGGTGGAGAAAAGTATGCTTAGGTGGTTTGGTCATGTGGAGAGGATGGATGAGAGACGATTAACGAAAGGCATATGTACACAGTGGAGGTAAGTGGAAATGCTGGAAGAGAACGCCCGAGAAAAATATACTCCGATGTCATCGCCGGGATACTCCAAGAGGGGCAAGTGCGTAGCACATACAACCGTCGGGCATGTATGACCAGATGTATGAATGTGGATGAAGCCAAGTAAGTATGTTTGGATCGTAGCAGATGGCGCTCTATAGTCTCTGCCTACCCCCATGGGATAAAGGCGTGATGTTATGATGATGATGTATTTTAATGCGATTTTTTCATAGATGAAGTGGTTCCAGAGGATGGTTTTTGTCGATATAATCTGGTACGGTTTGGTTTTTGAATTCTACGCGTACGAAGTTGCGGGCAACGGCTAGTATTTATATATAGCTGTATTAGATATGAGCATAATCCCATGTTAGTAAATTCACGCCAGGAATCGAACCACACTAATCATGTCTAACCAATCACTATTATGCCCTTATAAATTCGTTGTTTGTACAACTTTCATTTGTTTAAACAATATAGATCTATACGAGTATATATTTTGTATTCACAGCTTGATCTATTGATAGTTTGAAATCGAGTGTGTTATCGATACCGCATTGATATTCAAGTGGCATAGTTAAAGGAATTCGATAATCGAATTTACTTGTATTACTGAAATATGAAGGGTATTGAATGATTTATATTTTATTACTAACTTAAGGGTAATATTGATAGTAAATTTACTTTTGAACGTTGAAAAATTTACATTTACCTGAGGGCAAACAAATAGGAACTATATACTACCAGCTGTTTCTCGACTTCGTACGCGTGTAATTTAGATAATTATCCACGTTTTTGCAATATTTTTCACTGCTGCTTTGCTCCTATCGGTCACAGCGTAATATTATAGGTATAGTCTAAAGTCATCATTAATAAATAGACTATGCAATACTGAAAAAAAAATTCAGATGGGTCCCCTGGTTCCGGAGAGTAGCGCGTTGAAAGAAACAAAAAAACTCTTCAGTTTTAGAATATTAGTAGATATTTCCATTTCTTTATTTTCTCGATAACAGCTCATTTTGCCTTGAATAAGCGTCTTTTTTACAACCGCAACTGCATACGCGTGTAGTTTATAAAATAGAAAGACCTTAACAAATTATACAAAAAAGCCTAGCCTTAGCTCTCAGACCCAAACCGCATCAAAATCCGTTACGTAGTTTTGAAGATTTAAGTTCACATAGGGACATACAAAAATAACCACTTTGTCTTATAACAAGTACCTACCTAAAGATAACGCTTTCTCCGTGTCCCCTTACTGGGCCATGGCATACCTAGTGCTTTGAGCCTGACCCGGTAAGGCTTCTGTTACTGAATTTAAGTCAAATGAAAATCTTGCATCTTTATTTATTTTGTAAATATAGCTTCCTTTTTGATAAGCCCACACATATTTTGTAGATATTTTTCACTATTTAAATAAACCAGCGATGTGTAAACTAGTGAACATGTTTGATGCATAAAGTGATGTGCCAAAACAAACATGGATAGCGGAAAAATACGGGTCATTGAGTTTACATCATTTTTACAGGTTTCTGTTTTCACGCCTGTGCTTTATGGTGATAGGCAGTTGTATTAGTTTGTCCTGTTGGTCCTTACTTATTATAAAACAAGCTATTATTTTTGAACGTATATCTATATAACTGCGCAAGAATTTTAATGCGGGTTTTTTTAATATGTTTTCTGTATGATTTGTTAAGTTTTACGGTCTTATTCATAATGACTTATCGGAGGTTTAAAAGTTTGCTAAAATCGGTTCGCGAAAATTGTCAAAAACTGTTCTTCATAATAGTATTTTTACACTAAAATGTTTATTATATCTCCGATTGAATCTCCGTTTAAATCTCCGATATTTTCATTATGAATAAGACCATTAGTTTTTAACTTCCACGCGTACGTAGTTATGGGCAATTGCTAGATTTATATTAAAAATCTTTATACTTAGGTTTATTCATCAGAGTTTTGAGATATTTGGCCGTCCTGTCTTAAACTTTATCCCATCATTATGTGCGCGAAATAGAATACTTTTAGGATATAAATTAGATAAAACGGAACTTTACTACTGAGACCTCGCTATCTATCCGTTCGTCCGTCTGTCATTACTGTCATTAGGCTGTATCTCTAGAATGGTGATAGCTAATAAATAGCTACATTTGAGCTGAAAATTTCACAGTTTGCATCCTTACTTATTATAAAACAAAGTCGTAATTTTTGTATGTATGTCCCTATGCGAGCTTATATCTTCAAAAGTACGCAACGGATCTTGATGCGGTTTTTTTTAATAGATAGAATGGTTCAAGAGGATGGCTTTTTTGCATAATTTGTTGGGGTTTGCTGTATATTGGATGATATATGATTAAATTTGCTGAGAAATTCGGACTCGCGTGCGCTTTAAATGAAAACGCTGCCGTATCCATGTAAGATACAACTAAGGAAAGTATGGAGGAATTGTATATTACCTATAGTTCTTCAAAAAAGTCCTCGAGTTCATATATCTATCTTTTAAGGAAAACCCAATGTACCCAAAAAAAATGTTAAAATAATTATCTAATTCAATGGGGCGTTTTCAAAAGCTATTTAAGCTCATATTGTAATATTTTTATCAAATTAAATACCTTAGTTAGCTTACACGCTTAATATAGATTATAACTGCTTTTTACAGCATGCAATTTAAATGAATATCTTAGGAGATATGACGAAAAAAGAATTACGCGCGACAAAATAAATACTTAAACTGTTGGCCGAGCAACGCGAACGTTTCCTCGGTCTTCTATCCTTACTCTAATGTTTGGAAGTTTGGTTAATGTTGGATTGTATGAATGTAAGGATGTTTGTTGTTCTTTCACGTAAAGACTACTGGATGGATTTTCTTGAAACTTTCCTAAATTCCACGCGTACGGAGTCGCGGGCAGCAGCTAGTATACATATAAGTTGATTATATAACAACAAATACTCACCAGTATTATTCCCCTGCTCTTATTTCGTTATCTGGGGTCAGGAATAAAACGAATATCTATACTAATATTATAAAGCTTCGTGGCGTAGTGGTTCATGTACTGGACTGCCGTTCACAAGGTCGCGGGTTCGATTCCCGCTTGGAACAATCATTTGTGTGATATTCATAAATGTCATACAAATGTTTGTACTACGTCTGGGTGTTCTCTATGTATTATAAGTATGATTTACATTTGATACGAAGTATGATTTTTATAAGTATTTACAAAAGAAAAGTAGTTTATGTATTATATCCGTATTCTGGTACCCATAACACAAGCATATAAGCTTAGCTTGGGACCAGAGGACGTTGTGTGAAATGTCCATGAATATTTATTATTTAAAAAAAAAAGATGAAGAATTTGTTTGTTTGAACGCGCTAATCTCAGGAACCATTGGTCTGATTTGAAAAATTCATACAGTTTTAGATAGTACATTTATCGAGAAATGCTATAGGCTACATAACATCACGCTGCGACTAATAGGAGCGAAGCATCAGTGAGAAATGATGTAAAAAGAGGAAAATTTTGTTATTATAAAAACGATACGGAACCCAACGTGTGTGTGTCCAACTCGTGTTTGACAGGTTTTTATGATATTACTGGTTTAATTTTTCATAAGACAACATAGTCGCGAAACTAACTTGTAAGTAAATATAGGAACACCCAATGAATAAGTTATTGTAAAAAACAATGCTCGATGCGGATCGAGGACGACTAGTTTTTTCTTCAAATCACTTGTAATGCCACGGTTAAGTTGTGATTTAGGTCATATCGCATTTCAACTTATTTCGTAATTTATAAGCCTATATAATAAGTCATTAAATATCCAGTTATGCACGTTCCAAATTTGAAATTTGAAGGAAATCACATTAAAAATTCGTAAATTACAGGTATTTTACACTTTTTTGATAGCTGAAAATTCGTTTTATAGAGGATTTTCGTAAAAAAAAACATTCGTAATGTAAAGGTATTATTTGTATTGAATCATGAGGACAATTCGAAGGGATTAGCAACACTTGTATATCGAGGAGGAGGAGAGGAGAGATCTTCTCCTCTCAAGGGTGCTGTACAAGTCAGCACACAGAAAACATCCTCTGTGAGAGACGGAAAACTCGAAAATAAACCTTGTGCCAATGCGCCTGGTCAGCGCGGCACAGTAGACCATAATCCCTCCAAAGTGGAGGAGACCCGTGCCCAACAGTGGGACGTAAATGGGCTGGAGAGGAGAGGAGAGGTATATCGAGGATTTCGTTAAATTGAGGTTCGTTATATTCAGATAGCTCTGTATAAGGATCTTTAAAAAAATGTCTAATTTAAAACATTACTCTAAAAAATTTAAACGTTATGTCAGTATCTCAGTACATTATAATTAAATTGAAAAAGTTTTTTGCTGCAAATCGGACGCTGACACCTGGTCCATATGTATTTCTTTAACAACCAATATCAACCTTGTATCTATTACAATAAATATCTTCAAAATAGGAAGCATATATGTCAATCTGTAATTCAAATCGGTGGAGTAGTTTTTGTATAAGCATATTTTTTTCTACTTAATTTTACGTGACGATAAGTGATGGATTCATCGAGGGTTTGTTTTATAGCATAGAATTACTCATAGTATATCATAACTATCATTGTTTACTGAAATAATAAATAAAATAAATGTATAAATATTTATGGACATTTCACACAACGTCCTCTGGTCCCAAGCTAAGCTTATTATACTTGTGTTATGGGTACCAGAATACGGCTAGAATACATAAACTACTTTTCCTTTGTAAATACATACTTATTATACCATAGTAAACACCCATAGTAAAAATCTTCTTCTCTATCAATTCGCTCTTGTCAGAGCGGTCGTGTCAATGGTGAAAGTGAACACTTCCTTCGCACGATTTGCCACTATTTCTCCCTATTGATAGACTGCCTCATGCACTACGAGATTTTTCTTTTCTTTTTCGATTTCTACTGCACTTTTTATTTGATCAGTCCAACGCATATGTGACCTGTCCCGCGATCTAGTACCCTCCACTTTGACCTGCATAACCAATGATTCTGTTATACCTTATTGAAATAGAAACACCTAAATTTCATCTGTAGCTAATTTAATCTAGTATTGAATTTGTCTTACATAACCTCTTCTAGTATAGCAAGATTAAGAAGCTGATATATTATAATTGTTAATTTTAGACCTAACCGTTCCACCAACCAAATATCGCCCAATACGTAGGTATTGTTGAATAACCCTAAAAACCCGTGCAACGATATTCTTTATAAAAATGAAATTTAAAATAGTAGCTACTGATAGTGCTTAACTAACTTTTATTAGCTTCGGTCGTTTCTGTCTATCAATGTATAAATGTATGTAATAGAATTTTTCACAAAGATTTTCAATCGACGCGGCGGATTCATCTGAGATATATTGTGTATATCATAATAAATAAAAGCGTCTTAATAAGAACCAATTACTTTGTAACAATTTTAATCTTTTGTTATTAATTAATTTAGTTTTAATTTACATTTATTATGTGCATTATTTAATATAATTTAAAATTATATTATTATGCGTATAAAATAGAGTCTTCTTGCAGTCGGAGTTAGCCATGCGTGCATTAGTTATAATATAAAACAATTTAATAACTATTTGTTCTCTGCATGAGGATGTTCTGTACAGTGGCGGTGCCAGGCACGCTGGCAACAAAAACTTATGACGTCACATCTTTTGTTTTTATCATAAATAGCTGTACAATAGGCAGAGAAATAGCAGTAAAATAACTAAGGTTTCAGTATTACCTATATCAAATTCAATGAATTTTGTTGTCAAACTTATAAAACACCCCTTTTTTGCATTTTTCGCAACTGGTCGCAGCGTGATGTTATATAGCCTAAAGCTTTCCTCAATAAATCTATGACTATCCAAAACAAAAACAATTGTTCAACAAACAAACTCTTCAGCGTTATAATATTATTATACAATATTAACTAAATTTAGTAATATAATTCTTAAGCATAACCTAGTTGTTTAAAATACAAGAGTCTTGGCACAAATAGATGCACGTACAATGCATATTTATAATGTTCATGTTGATAACAGAATATGAATTACCATCCAATATTACCTTGTAATCTACATGTAATAGTTACACAATACATATACAAATGTTAGAACACTGTTAAAGTATAAAGATATTAGGTTTGCACACAACTTCGTACGTGTGGAATTCAGAAACCAAATCTTAACAATTTATACAAAAAAGCTATCCTCTTGAACCACTTTGTCTATTAACAAAAACTGCATCAAAATTTGTTGCGTAGTTTTAAAGATATAAGCTCACATATGGACATACATACAAAAATAACGACTTTGTATTATAATAAGTAAATATTAGAGTGAGATCCAAGGGCTAAAACACCTTACATAAAATATCTTATCAACAAGATTTTGTCTTTTCTGTGTGTAAACGTGTAAGAAACAAATTTTTCCACCCCATTTTTTCCCAGGGTGTTGTAAAAGCCAGGTAAGAGATAATATAAGCAGATAACAAATTCTGTGAGAGACGGAAAACTAGAAACTAAACACTTTGCCTAGTTACCTGGTCAGGCATAAGTGGACCAAATACCCTCCCCAAGAGGAAGAGTTCCGTATCTAACAGTGGTAGGTTAATGAAAAAGAGCCGTCATCGTACCAAAGATACAGCCTGGTGACAGACGGACGGATTGCAATGTCCCCGTAATATTTCACCTTCAAAAGAATTGACAGGTTTTTAGGGTTCCGCACAAGGAACCCTAAAAACATGTAAATTTTTTTTAATGTACCTCATAATTTTTAACTGGGCAAAGCGATTTTAATGATTCTTTTTTTAAATAAAACTACTTTTTACGGATTTAGACGCGCAAAGTCTCCGAAACGTCGGGCTAAAATTTAAAACAAATATACGCGTCTAAATCCGTAAAAAGTAGTTTTATTTAAGCAAATGAGTCGCGCAAGTGTTAGAAAAAAAAGATTCTTTTTTTATTTGAAAGCTGGTGGTTTCCGTGTGGTCCGATTAGCACCAGGTCAGGATCTGATGGTTATTTCCTGAGAAATCGAGGAAAACCCTCAAATTTCAAAAGTACATATAGTAGATCTTTTTTTAAAAAATCACAATTATAGTGGACTTACTGTTATATTTCAAATATGGTGATGACGCTGCGAATTCTTCTTTATTCTTAAAGAAATAAAGCTTATAGTTCTTCAACAGATTTACAGTTTTTTTTTACTGAAAGAACAATAAAATTGTGTAATTAAAAAAACAACGTAATTTGCACTTGAATTGTATTACTCTTGATTATTAGTAAATAATTGTAAACAACCAAAATAGTCTTAAAGTTAGTTATATGTTTTATTTGTATTTCACTAGTTAGTCCTCATATTCGTACGCGTGGAATTTGGAAACTAAACCTTATCAAATTATACAAAAAAGCCATCGTCGCCAAAGTCGTTATTTTTGTATGTAGGTACGAGTATGTTCCTTCAAAACTACGCAACGGATTTTGATGCGGTTTTTATAATTGATTCAATAGGAAGGCTTTTTGTTAGAGTTTGGTTTAAAAATTCCACACATACGCAGTTGCTGACTGCAGCTAGTAGTTAACAAAGAAACAATCAAACGATCATACATACAAACATGCAGATCTCTCCCCTCCCCCCCCCCCCCTTTAGGTCTTATATGACGTGACCGAACGAACCCTTCATATTATGTAAACAATATTATTTAGCTCCAGCACAAGAGTACGGAATGTACTTGACATCTAACTTACATAGCTGACAAACCTGTACAATCAAACACACAAGTTTTCAAAAATATTTTATTATAATAAGAATAATTTTCTTAGACAAAGACCAAAAAACACGCTAGAAAATCATGAATACTTTTTAAATTATTGCATAAGGACTGACAGTCCTTAATATGTGTGCTAAATCTCAGATCAATTCGACTACTGCAAATTGGTGAAAATCGCTTTCAAAGATGCAACTCATCTATTATTAATAAGCTAAAACTAAAATGCGAATTCAGTTACATTTAGTTATGCCTACAGAATCGGCACCAATACGTTCTTTACTGTAAGACATTTTAAATGAATTGCAATGTGGCGTTCTTCTCCGTGTGGTGACGGATTAAGAATACAAAGGTGGTGCTGTAAAAGTCAGCTAAGGGATATTGCACACAGATAACATCCTCTGTGAGAGACGGAAACCACGAAAATAAACCCTGTCCCAATACGCCTGGTCAGCGCGGCACAGTAGACCATAATCCCTCCCAAAGTGGAGGAGGACCGAGCCCAAGAGTGTGACGTAAATGGGCTGGAGAGAGAGAGAGTTGTTAATTATAAAATATGGAATAATTTTGTAAGCATACCCATTCTGTAAACAAACCTTAGCCATGTCATTAAAATCTATATGTATATTATTATGAACATAAAATGAAGTGAGTTCAGACGTGGCACGTAAAGGACTTGACGAGATGTTACAGTAAATTTAACGTGCGATTAATTTCACGTAAAGCTTGTTTTCCAACCAAAACTATGCTATTTACTGTATTAGATTAAAATTAACAAATTAATATTCTAAGCAATTAATTTTAAATAATGGCATCAATTTTGCTGCACAAAAATTTAACTAACTTTAGTTAAATAGAAACCAATTTATATCAACGACAAAATACAGCATTTATTAAAGTAATCACGACCTCGGAATACTGTTCCGTAGCTCTTCCAAGCTCTTCTTCTTCTCTTTTAGGCCTAATTTAGGTCGTGGGTTCAAATCCCGCTTGCGGTAATCACTTTTTCCACCATAATTTTTGTTGTTACTGTTGTCACTCGTGACCATGGTGACTGCAAAGTCTCCAAAACGTCGGGCTAAAATTAAAACAAATATACGCGTCTAAATCCGTAAAAAGTAGTTTTATTTATGCAAATGAGTCGCGCAAGTGTTAGAAAATATTATGTATCTGTTAATTAAAATAGTCATTCTATGTTTAACTAACAATGCAAACAGCCACATAAGCTTATATTTTATATTAGCTATTTTCTATCTTATTATTTTGATTTAATTTGCCATATTATTATCAGATTGAGTGTAGATGATAAAATAATCCCGTGAATTAAAATGTATTATTTAATATTCCATATTTTTTGCGAATTTTGTATACCTATTTATATGAAACTGTTGTTAACTGCCTATCTGTCGAATTAGTTTTGTGTTTTTATACCGATGTAATATTTGTATATATGTACCTACTTGCATGCTTTGCCTTTAGGCGAAATCTAATAATATAAACGTAATTTAACTACCTATCTCATATAAGTGAACTGTATTAATTTTTTTATATTTTGACGTATAACTTTTTTTTATTTTTTTTATTTATTTTTAGCTTTGTACATAATTTTGCCTATTTTAATTTTTTTAAAACATATTTTATGAAATAAAGGCTTTCCATAATTGTGCAGTGACTTATGTAAATAAAGCAAAAGCTGTATAGTTCTTTTAAAAAATAAATTCTTTAAACCTTATATTTTTCAACTTATTGATATCCGTGACATCATTCGTAGTAGGGTCCATTTGAAAACCAGCGCTAGGTCCTGTGACCTACCATGCTAAAATGAACACCTCGTTACTGCCACATATAGGTACATGCTTTTATTAAGGTATTGCATAGCTTCTATCGCAGGCCTTGAGCGTGGAGACCGAATCCAGAAATTCCGTAACGAAAATAATGTAATGAAACAAACCTTACATTATCGGCGTTACTGCGCATGCGTGGATTACGCATGCGCAGTAACGCCGTTTTACGACTCATATCAGTTTCGGCAGATTGACATTTGATTGACAATCGCCATTTTATCATAATTACCATAAACAATGGACAGATGTAAGCATCAGTAAATAAGGATTATTAATCTTATTTTAGTTTATGGTCTTTAGATTCTTGCATAAATAAAATAAATAATTAATTATAATTGCATAAGTTGATAAAAATACTATGGAATAGCTTTACCGTGGCAGTCCCCGAGTGACACACGTCTTTTTTGTAAACAGAACCTTGTGAACCTTTGTAAGTAAACTCCTCCTTCCTCTCCAGCCCTTAAACGTCCCACTGTTGGACACGGGTCTCCTCCACTTTTGGAGGGACTACTGCGCCGCGCTAACAGGCGTGTTGGGTTAAAGGTTTTACATAAAATTATTCGTGTGGAATAGGGACTGATTACTAACTAATCCTTAAAATATGAGAGCGATAGAATTCGATATCATATCTTTAACAGGAGTAGAATCTTTATATATGTACGTAACAAGTTTGAAACTTCATAGTTATGATAGGGCTTGTGAAGTTGCGCTCGTTACATTCACAAGTAAGCCGCTACAAAACTCAAACTATTATGGAATATTCAGTCTCTTAGTTAAAACTTAATATACAACCAATTTTCTACTTTGTACTCTCTGAACTTAATTGGTAGTTTTACTTTTAACGCAAAGATACCATTGTGTTTAACACGTTTACTGCGGCAAGTAAAATATATATTTCCGCAAGTTCGTGGCAGGTCTTTCTAGACCCACCAGCACTAGGATAGATTAAAAATTGCTATAAATTTGGGGAAACATGAAGTATACATTTTTTTGTTTTTATTTACTTATGCCTGTCTTGGAAACATGTTACGCAAAGATTTTGGTTGCATTTCCTTACATCATACTCCTGTCGTGTACGGAAACCCTGAAAGCTTTCACCTCTAACTTTGATATCGCTTCCAATGCCTAGACGAGTGCGAAACAGCGAACGATATTGACAACAAGTTTGTAGAAACTGTGCATAAGGTTGACTCGATATATTTTAGGACCCACCATAAATATCCTAAAACCGGTAAACTCTCAGACTCGGATATCCCGGACGGATCATCAGCCTGTACGAGATCAGATTGGCTCTCAAGCAGCTTAAGAACAGCAAAGCACCGGGCGATGATGGAATCACAATGTGGAGCGATGATATTGTTAAGGTTTCGGGGAGCTATTGGATGCAAGTGGCACAAGAGCGCGCGTGGTGGAGTTCTATGGGAGAGGCCTATGTGGATGGAGAAAGGCTGATGAATGGATTGTATGTGAATGTCACTGAGTCACAGGTTGTGATGCTTTTAGGGTAAGAGATATGTCCCACACATGACTGAAAATAACTGATGGGATCACCCATCAGTTATCATCCCCATCGATCATCTATCATCACCCATCATTCTCATCATCAGAACAATTTGTCACCATCTGAGGAACAGATTTTTGTGAAATGGAACCTACTGATATCCAGACTTTTCAACGCCAAAAAGCAGCTGAAGGAGTAGTTGTAGAAGCTGACTCCCATAATAAAAAATGTTGGATGGACCTCCTCAACACGCCTGTCATGCTTTTTTCGTTGGCCAGCACTTTAACTTTTGGGCCGAAATTGAATATTGTCCAAGTAGCTTTCTTTTATTATTTGCCATCGTTGATTATATCGAACGTTACGTCAGATCAGTTAGATAGCACAACACTAACTGGCGGGGCGCGCGCTCTGTGCGGTATCGGGTCGCCAGCTGCCTGTTGGGAGGGCGGGCCGAAATAGGCCCACTGCCGCACTCAGCGGATGTTTTTCACCGTCAGTGCGTGGTAGGTCGATAAAAGCCTGCCGTTCTGTCTTAATGGAGAACACCTGCAAATTATGACCATAAATGAAATATATATTTGTCTCTGTCGTAGTTATACAAACACCTGAGATAATCGTTTCGCACAGGCGAGAGGGACAAAAGTTTCTTCGTCCGCACTAGCTGAAGTATCAGGGCGGGCCGATATCGGCCTGTTACGCAGTGAACGTGTTAAGTTCTTAAAGATATAAAATGTAGAGTCAAAGAACTAAAATGAAAATGGTCTGGACATCTAATTAGAAATAAGATTGAAAAGTAGGCCAAAGAGATGATGGAATGGTGTCCCAGATATAAACGGAGAGGTAATGGAAGACAGATGCAGATGGGAAGATGATATAGAAAAAGTTGCACAATCAACATGGACAAGAAAAGCAAAAGATAGGTCATTATGGGGAACACTTGGGGAGGCCTTTGCTAAAAAGGAAGACAATCAAGAAACCGGTGTCTAATACAACCAATTTTTTTTTTTTATACGAAATTAGTACTTAAAACTAAATTGTAATGTAACCTCAGATTGTTAATAAAGGCTTTATTTACGTATTTTTTTATTAAAAAACAAATTGCTAAAATGATTAAAAATAATATAATGAAATGAAATGAAAAATCATTTAATCAACTAGACATAATTTTTTTAGAAATATTAGTTTCTTATGACAATATTTTTTTTAAAATATACATATAAAAAGAAATATATAATTTTAAATAACTAATCCCTTTTGTACATAACTATACAATCTGCGCGTGACGAATGCCTGAAGGTCATTTTAAGCTTTACAATGCAGCACGAACACGAATATACACCTGTTTAGACGCAAAACATTATAACTACTCATATTATATTTTAAACTTTATCACACTGATATTAAAATACAAAATTCATATCACATTTTGATTATTATTATGATGAAGTGGAAATGATATGTTATTTAAGCAATGATTATGCGAATGATTCATAATATTAAAGCAGTTTTATAATCACTTTTATGCACAAGTGTACATCTGTGTCTTATGTTACGTAAATTTCATTATTTAACTCATAAAGAGTATGAAATGATCTGTTTATATTTGTACGCGTGGAATTTTGAATTTTTTCCCGTTTTTGCAACATTTTTATTGCTTCGCTCATTGGATGCAGCATGATGTTGTATCGCCTAAAGGTTTCCTCGATAAATGTACTATCCAACACTGAAAGAATTTTTCAGAGCGGGCTAGTATTTCCTGAGATTAGCGCGTTCAAACAAACAAACTAACATAAGTTATTATTATAAAAACTACCAAGTTTCAATCTTCAGTTATATAAATATGAATCTATCTATATTAATTGAAGACTTTGTTTGTTTGAACGCACTAATCTCAGGAACTACTGGACCGATCTTGATCTTGGGACCAGAGGACGTTGTGTAAAATATCCATGTCCATTTATTTTATACCTGTAGAATTCTTTCAGTGTTGGCTAGTACATTTATTAAGAAAGGCTAAATAATATCACGCTGCGGTCAATAGAAGCAAAGCATAAATAAAAATGTTGCAAAATTGGGGGAAAATTTTCTAGCCAGACCATGTGTGTTGTAAAATACTATTCTCTCTCCAAACGACTTTACTAGTCCCTAATACCAGAGGTATATTACCCTAGGACCAAGGCCCGGGGCAGCCAGCCTGAGAAGGGCGGCGAAAGCCTTCAAGTATAAAATTATGCTCTGTTTCTACTAATTTATAGGGCGGCTAATTAAATTTGACCGGGATGTCAAATCTAATGGCCTGGAACGCTAATTTTTAAAAAACGCATCAGCCTATTACGTTGTGTATCTCCAATAGGTCTTGCCAAAATAACACGCAATTGAAACTACGGGACACAACTAGTATTATATAACATCTTTAACTACTAACAATTATAATAAATATCGAGTTAATATGTAGATATTATGTATAAAGATAATAACAATACAACGATACATTTAATTATCTAATATTATCTTAATTATGAGGCTACAGTACCTACATACTTATGTCAAGGCTAACTGATTATGTACGAGTATCTTAACTTTACACGAAATCGCGTGTATCTAGAACTAGGTACAAATGAAATACTACACTGGTACCAATTCTAGCTCCAAAACTGAAACAAACTTAACTAAATAATGAATTTTGATAATGTCGATAATACAATACGGTTAATTGAACTTTCTTAATATAGAAACTGTTAATTATAGGCTAACGATATTAATTAATAAAAATGTGCACAACAAAATATCCAAAGAATCAAAAAACAGCAATAGTTGGTTCCATTTTTAGTTAAGTTTAGTTATGCACGTAGAATTGGTAACACTGTGAATCTAATATATTTAAACGAGCAATTAGGTAGTATGCACATGTTTCGCGGACGATAGATTGGTAAAACTAGGTTGCGTTTAAAAAAAATATACGATAAATCCGTATTTCGTATATTTCCGTATTCCGATATTCTCCGTGTGGTGACGGATTAAGAATACAAGTGTCACCACCCCATTTCCTCTTATGGCTGCTGTAAAAGTCAGCTAAGCCATATTGCACACAGATAAAATCCTCTGTGAGAGACGGAAAACTCGAAAATAAACCCTGTGTACGCCTGGTTAGCGCGGCACAGTAGACCATAATCCTTCCAAAGTGGAGAAGGCCCGTGCCCAACAGTGGGACGTAAATGGGCTAGAGCGAGAGAGAGAGAGAGTACTATACAACACTGAAGGGGTTTATCAAATCGGACCTGTAGTCCTGAGTTTAGCGTATTTAAACAAACAAACATATAAAGGGCGGGACGGGCTTCGTGGCGTACTGGTTCATGTACTGGACTGCCGTTCACAAGGTCGCGGGTTCGATTCCCGCTTGGGACAATCATTTGTGTGATGTTCATAAATATCATACAAATGTTTGTACTACGTCTGGGTGTTTTCTATGTATTATAAGTATGTATTTACAAAAGAAAAGTAGTTTATGTATATCCGTATTCTGGTACCCATAACACAAGCATATATGCTTATCTTGGGACCAGAGGACGTTGTGTGAAATGTCCATAAATATTTATTTATTTATAAAAAACGTCAGCTTTTTAATATTAGTATAGATTGAGCTGTTATACTACACTGTCTAAAGGTTTAGATTAGTTTTCCGTCCCTTAGCTGTCTTTTACGATCTCTATGATAGAAAATGACGTGATGACTCGTGTTTTTGATACAATACATTATACTTAAGTTATTTATTACTATAACACAATAATAAAATCGATAGACTGCGGCAAAGCGACATAATTAGATGGTAACTATAGCAACGAACTCACAAACAATGCTCTGGTAGTAATGTGTGCATAAGAGGGCACAATACCAAATTATGCTTCATACAAAAATATGGACATCGTAATTCCCTGTTTTCTTCGTGGATATTGCCTCCAGAGGGACGAATTTTTTTTACAGTATCTACTTCTTATATGTATATCTATGCTTCTATCACTTACTTTTTTCAATACAAAATAACTAAAAGAGGAGGAAAAAAGGGGACTACAGAACGTCTTTTTTTCAAAGAATTTGTAGGTAAAATCTGCTTCAGCTACATTGGTCCCGTTCAGTGCGATTCTCGGGAATAGGGATAGCAATACCTAAAGCAAATACCTAAATTAGGAGTATAGTACCCTCATAATGTATGAGTTTAAATGAAGTTATGAAGTAGTTACGGTTCTATAGCCTCAGCCTAACCCGTGAGAAAAGGCGTGACGTTATGTATAATATATTGCATGCCTATTTTATAATAATCCCTCTTTACTTCTTATTGACTAGCTGTTGAATGCGATTTCGTACTCGTGAAATTTAGAATTTTTCCCCCGTTTTTACAAGATTTTTCACCAAAACCTCGCTACTATTGATCGCAGCATGATGCTATATAGCCTTAAGCCTGCCTCGATAAATGTACTACCTAACACTGAAAGAACTTTTTAAATCGGAAAACCATTTCCTGACATTAGCGCGTTCAAACAAACAAATAAACTCTTCACCTTTAGAAGTATAGATATCGACTAAATCGTCCACGTCATGTTGAAAACTTGAAATAAGTAACTTGCGGATGACAGTTACTAGGCGCTTTGTTCTTTACTTATTATAAATCAAAGTCGTTACTTTTGTATGTATGTCCCTATGTGAGCTTATAACTTTAAAAGTACGCAACGCATTTTGATGCAGTTTTTCTAATAGATAGGATGGTTCACGAGGATGATTTTTTTGTATATTTTTGTTGAGGTTCAGTGTATATTTCGAATTTTACGCTTATGAAGTTGCGGGCGATGGTTAGTAACATATAAAACATAAAAATCTCTGCATTATTGCGCATAAAAATTTAGAAAATGAAAAACGTTAGGAAACCTTTTGTATACTTTTTGCTTCATACTGTTGATTAGTTAGATATTTAATAAGTGGCATGAATAACAATCATTTAATGTGTTTCTAAAACTTTTAGATTTAATTTAATTCCTATTTCCTACTAGTTGTAAGTAGTGTCCGACCAAAAATGGTTTTCCGGCCGAAACCGAAACCGAATGTTGGGCCGTGGCTTCAGTGACGGCCGAAACCGAAACTCACGTGGTCAAGTATAAAATTTCATAAAATACTAAATTTTGGTGCATTTTACCTATTATTTTGCATTAATTAGGGCTTGAAATGGAGACACAGTATATTAAGTTCGTTGGAATCATTTATTTAATATAATATAAAAAAATATTAATAACATTTTTATTTAAATAATGCTACTTTTTACGTATATAGACGCGTATATTTGTTTTTAAATTTTGGCCCGACGTTTCGGAGATTTTGCAGTCACCATGGTCACGGGTGAGACTGAGCTGTAATGTGTCTTCTACGATCAGTTATTACAGGGTTTACCCACATCCAATTTAATTTTACATTGACCATAAAGATAGACTTTTACCATAAACTATATTATATTACATTGTGCTCAGACTACATAAAATTAATAACAATATTTTAGTTTCTAAATATGTAACAAAATTTTAACAATATAAAGAAAATTTAAAATTATATAAAGGTAAAACATACATAATTTTATCTTAGACTAAAGTTTTTTAGCATGAAAACTAAGTCTAAATACTTAAATACAATATTATTTACATAATAACAAGAATTTTAAGAAGAATTTTTGGTTTAAGATTTAATTAGTTATTACGTCTAAATCCGTAAAAAGTAGTTTTATTTAAACAAATGAGTTGCGCAAGTGTTAGGAAATATAAAATTTTTATAATTTTTTTAACACGTTCCCAGCGGCACTAATTTATCTGTAATTTCCATTACGTTACGAGGCGTTTGAAACCTTATCCTGAACCAGACGTTGGAGCGGTACGAAACTTAGTAAACCCCACCGCCCATTGAAGACAAAAATCCTTTTTTTGGCGCCAAATAAGGCAAATTGTATGGTTTTTGTCGCGATTATTGCTATCAATGAGTTGATCAACCTAAATCTGCCGCCGCCTTTGGGTAGATTATTTAGTTTAGATTCTATACGCAAAATAAAATGTGGGATCGTATGTACCCCATACCGCACTGAATAAGGGCAGCTTTTTCATTCTGTATAGTGATGGGAAAAATAAACGATTTTATTTAATTATACTTATGGATGCTTTTTATTAAAACAGCATAAACATACAATACATTACAGTGTATAATTTATAATACTATATATTGTATTTATACACCATATTTTAAATATACATAGCTGGAACTTATTTATTATATTCCTACACCATTATTTCACTTAGACTGAGTATAATTTGTAAATATTGATTGGAAACTTACCTGTTTTTCAAATATCGGTAACTTTGAATCAGATTACTCTTCATCATCATTAATATTATCAATTAATATTCTTAAGCAACGTTTCGAAATCTTAAAATTGAAATCGCGGACGCAGTGTCCAACGTTTTGCACAACACTAACCGCGTGAAACTAGCGTAGGGTGCGGCACGAGGTCCGCGTAGGTACGAGGTGTTCAGAATCTCGTTCCGCACTGTATTAAACTTTTATTTATTCAGTGCGGCACGAGGCCTAAAACATCCGGTACGAAGGTAGGCATACAAAAGTACTCAGAATCAACAGCACATGTCAGATATATAGTTATCTCTTTCCTAAGCTAAACCAGACGGAAGTTACGCCTCTCGCACGACAGGGATGTTTAAGTTTTTTACCGCTGTAAAGACGAAACACGGACGAGATCTTTCAAGCCTCGTTTCGCACTCATCGTGTTAAATTATGTTTTCATAATTCGCGAACAGGGCCGTCAAAGGGTTGCCGCGGGAAACGAAGTTAGGCGAGTATGGGGGTGCGTGAACTGCGACACAAATTTCGGTTTCGGCAACTGCCGCCGAGCCTTGATTTTTGGTTGTAAGCCATCACAACTACAAAAGTTTGTTTTTACATTCCCCGATGCCATTGAGTTTAGTAACTACAAAACATCATATATGTATATTTATTTTCAAGAGGCATCGCAACACGTAGAGGGACCAATTTGTTTGTCATTTTTTATAGCACGCGCGTAGTCTACATTTGATCCCGATTTTCCCCTTAGGCTGAAGATACCAACATTCAGTAAATACAGAAGTTTCATTTGATAATAGTGACAATTTTATTAGGTAAACATAACTGAATTTAACAATAATCTACTTAGTTCAAAAACTAAAAAACACGCTTATAAATCCAAAATATTTTTCTAAATTATTGCATTGTCATCGGTCCTTAATATATGTGTAAAATTTCAGATCAATCCCACTACTGCAAGTGGGTTAAAAGGGTTAAAATTACTTTCAAAGATTCCGTTACATAGATTAATACATTGATAGATACATGCCGAAGTAATATAAGCGTGTGTATAACCACGTTTTTGAATTTAGACGCTTATATTTCTTAAATTTAAGCCTGATGTTTGGTAATGGTTTTATTTGAATAAATAAGTTAACTGTTACCAAATAGGTAATAACCAGCGTGTATTTTAGTTACGTTGTATACATTTATATCGGTTTAAAGCTATTCCATTCCATATTAAACATGTTTTACTAAGAAGTTTTACTTAAGAGGATACCAAAATAGCTTCGTGCATTTTTCTATGTACGAAGTTTTCATTGTTTCTTTAGATTGAATGGCTAGAGCTCTAATTTTTAAGTATATGTTTTTTCAATATATGATCTAGGATCGCATGAACTCAGAAACGCGATTGAAAAAAGTTTTCTCGATAGAAAATCTTGGCGAAACAACCTCTCAAATTTTTGATTTTTTTCATTTGTCGGTCTATAATCGCGTATTAACTAATGAAATAACTTTAAAAACATAGGTAACTATTATGTATAGAAACACGTGGATCAGAATTAAAATATATTTAGTAGATTTTGAGTAAATAGGAAAAGTATCCCTAATTCTTCATTTTCTGTGCCTACTGGCTGTGTTAATATGTACGTGTCGGCGATGATATACGATAATATTGATGTAGGCCCTTAACGTTACAAAATTACGTAAATTATTGAATTGAATATTGGTTAACCCATTTTGAGCTGTGGCTGTGTGCGAAGGATTCACACATCTTTTATTTTGTTCTTTTGTATATTTTTCTCTGTACCTAAGTACTTCTTTTTGTGTGATTAAACAAATAATAATAATGCAAACAATTTTATTTTCATTGTTTTCATTTACGAGTTTCACGTCTCCTATAAAAACCATAACAGAAAGCTGGTAAGATTTTCGGCAAACTACTTCATAAAACCACTTTTAAGATACTTATATTTTTGTTGGTTTACTGTATATTGTTTCAGCTATATTGTTAAAAGCGGCGGATGTCCGGACTCAGAGATATTTGGTTTGTTCAGGCTGTGGTAAACGAGCTTGGAAAAAGGTGACGTATGCTTAGAATTTACTTCAAAACAAAACGATATTCAACGCCGCGGATTTATGTATAATGCGTTCTAAAGTGCTGCCTCAGGGGGATACAAATAGTAATATACCTGTATTGTTGAATCTTAGGGTTGAATTCACTATTTTGATTGCGAAATCAAAGTGACATGCAGAATTTAACTTTATTGGTACCAATCCTACGTGCACAACTAATCTTAACTAAAAAATGAAAATTGAACCCGTCATTAACACATTCTGACAATGTTGACTAAACTTTCTTACTAAAAAAAACTGAGTAAAATAAAGATTTTAAGTATGATGAATACCTACAAAAAAATAGTCAATCAATCGAAATACACCGTAGTTGTTTTAATTTTTTAGTTAAGTTTAGTTTAGCTGTGCATCAAGAATTGGTACTATTGAAGCTACAAGCACTATTATATATTACTAGCTGACCCGGCAAACGTTGTTTTGCCATACTAAAAAAAAAGATTTGAAAAATAGATCTTGGCCGATTCTCAGACCTACTGAATATGCATGTAAAATTTCATAAAAATCGGTCAACCCGTTTCGGAGGAGTACGGTAACTAACACTGTGACACGTGAATTATATATATAAAATTACTGTATACTAGTTTTCTTACACTCAAGAAAAGCACTAGAATATACGGAAATGCGTCTTTTTTGGGCGGGAAACAGGGAAATAGCAGTTTTTGTCAAACTACTTACATCATCATCTTAAACATCATCATCTTAAACAATTAATACGAAAATTCTTTATTATTTAAATATGACGTTCCAATTATGAACATCGGTGTTTTGACGAATGATGACGAGGGAAAAAAGGTAAAAAGGAATCAAATGCTTATACTTGAAACCTTTTTAGGTGAAGTGTTTTTTTTTTAGTGTCGAAGCTTTACTATCGACTTCGTTTATAGTCATTTAATTCTTTAATTTCCATATCAATATATCCACGTGCAGCCTGAGTAAGCACATTACCAACTAACATTGTTATGTTAGCATAAATACGACCTTTTTTAAATGGAAAGTTTTTCGGTACGTATGAAAAAGCCATGTCTGTCAGATTGTATTGTCCCTGAAAGGAGAAATATTTATTTAATTAGTTTATTTATTTTATGTACAAATAAGTATATCTAATCATTACTATCAAAAAGGCGCGAGATTGAGAAATCTCTTCCAGATATCTCAGAATTTAGTTTTTTGTAACATTTCTCCATTTATTTTTGATAAGCTGTTGGACAAAGACCCTTAAAGAAAGCCACAAAGCTCCACACAGCTAATCAATCTGGTAGAGAGCTGTCCATGATGTGATAGTCTCAATATCGATTCCATTTATAATTTTATTTTTATGTGAATGAAGTTTCAATTACATTCAGCAAAATGATCATTTCAAATGGTCCTTCGAGTCTTTTAATATAACATTATTGAAACTTTTGCTTCTATGTCTAAAGACGTATTAATTACGTGTTTAGACAATACGAATACAATTTACGTGGCAATGCGGCCAGTCTTTTGTGCACGTAACCCAATGACTGCGATGCGGACGAATTTTTTGATGCCAAATTTTAACATCTTTTTTTGTTTTAGATTAAATATCTTATTATTAAGTGTGTAATTGGTACCGATTCTACGAGCACAACTAAACTTAACTTAACTAAAAAATTAAAATTGATAGCGTCAATAACACAATTCCGTAATGTTAACTAAACTTTCTTCTTATAAAAACTGTTTAATATTGACCAACGATTATGATTAATATAAATGTACACAACAAAATAGCCAAATATTTAAGATACAGCAATAGTTGTTTTCATTTTTTAGTTAAGTTTAGTTCTGCACATAGAAGAGGCACCATTATGTGATAACTGTTTTTTTTTTCAGGAATAGTTATTAATTTACGTGTTTTGATTTATTATCAGAAAACAATTCATTTATACTCACCGGAGGATAGGGACACTTGACATTTAGTATTTTCACGTGTTTTTTAAGTAATGCACCCATAAATGGATCTTTTTCTACCATGTCACACAAACTAAAGTGCATATTTACAAAACTTGGGCAGTATCTGTTTGTTAGCCACTGGTAAAAGAATAAATCGACCTGTAATATTGAGTAATAGTTCATTATAGTTCATTCGTTCACACAGTTTTAGCTCATTTAGTTTTTAGAGATTATTATAATATTTTTCATTTGAAGTTTGTTACCCTTTATCTGTAAATAACCACAGATATAATAGATGAGCAAATTAACACGTAGTAAATCTGAACTATTAGTAAAGTAATTAGTTATTCCCGTAATTGATAATGATAACGAATAGTATGCGTAAAAAAACGAATTTCTAAAGTTAACTCATTTTTTGAGTTAAAGTAATTGAACATAAGGCGCGTATTTGCGACATATTATAAATATATTATTCCAAATTCCGTACCAATTTAATATATATGGGTCACATACATAAAAAATTCAATACCGAAATTTCGAAATTTCAAAAAATTCCTACGTGTGAAGCGGCACCTAAAGGTACACGAGTGGTATGTCAACTTAATCGCCCTAAGAGCGGCAACAGCTCGTATGAGTCCAGCCTTTCAGTTTCATTCAGTCGCAAGAAAATGTACTTTATGTAATTTCTCCCATACAAAAAAATAATAATTTTTTTTTTCTGGCGCGGAGTAACTAAAATCATTTATACTACAATATGCATTAAAGTAATGTATACCTGACACGTTCCATGTTTTGGTGTTATAAAAACCCAAATTGACTTTCTATGAAAGGGGAGCTCGATTTTCAGACCACTGCGCGACTGAGTGATGTAGCCATAGACACTACATCTGGTAAATCTGAGTAAATACCTATTAATTTATTTTTGACTCTATTGTGTTTATTTTGAGTTACAAAGATTTACCAGATGTAGTGTGTATGGCTACATAAAACGGCTGGCTATTTATGTACGCCTGATTATTTAAAAGTAAATTTATTGGAATAAATGACTCTTTTGTTATAGGGATTCCGTTACACAGTTAACTAACGTTATCTAAATAATTATATTACCTTTAAGTTATTATCCAAAGGAACCAATGTCTCTACGTATAGATTAGCATAGTATCTAGGATCTTTCCGATTGTTAATATGGCGTCGACTGTTAAAAACAACGTTTCGTGCATACGTTGAATTGACGTATGTGATCACTGGACGTTCTCCAATCATGTAAGTTAACTGGAAAATAATACATTTTAAGATATATACTCTTATCTGGGTTGGAGAGAAAAGTTTTAATATAATTCACATTTTTTCATATGTTATCAATTCGTGGTGAAGAAAAAGAGTTTTTTTAACCACGTTGCTATCACCTAAGCAAATTAACGTAAAAGATAAGAGTTTATTTTTAGTAAGATACACTAAAAATTCTATTCTATAGCTAACTGACATAAAATTTTAGTTTAGTAAATTTTCTAAATAGAGTCTAAACAGCAGGAAGAAATAATATGCCGATATAACGCTTATAAATGTTTAATTTGAAAGGAAAGATAAAAACGTCAAACACCAACAAATTATACAAAAAGACATCCTCTTGAACCACTCTATCTAACCTATAAAATAACCGCATTAAATGTAATCTTAGAAATACTATATTACCGGCTAACACTCACAGTTTTGGGATCGAAGATGTCGACCCAGGTTTCGAGCATATCCGATGCTCATCTTCAGGACGAGTGCGCAGCGGCGTCTGCGACCTTCCGGCGTGTACTGTGAGTGTTAGCCGGTAATATAGTATTTCTAATATGACTCAAACTCACGAAAATTTCAATACGTAAATGTAATCTATATAATAACCGCATTAAAATCCGTTGCGTAGTTTTGAAGATATTAGCTCACATAGGGACATACATACAAAAATAACGACCTTGTTTTATAATTAATTAAAGATATAATACTCCTTACACGTTCCGTAGAAACATTTCCAAATGTAACATAAAAATACCATAACATATTAAAAAAAATATATTTTAGTCTCATTATGAAACACGTCTCTGAATGAACATAAAATCCGCTTAACTTTTTTTGTTCCCATTTGAAATAGTTACAGCAAAACATCGATAAACATGTCAATTATAATAATCATTTACTATATTATTATATGTTATTATACTATCTTTATTATAAATACAAAATCCTGTATTAAATACCTTTTATTGGTCACTTAATTTAGAATAATCACTGACATGCCCTTTAGTTGTTATGGAAAATAATTATCCGGTTGTTTTGAATATATATTATAACATTTATAACGAACTGTTGCCCGCGACTTCGTACGTGTTGAATTTGAATTTTTTTACCGTAATTGCATCATTTTTCACATATGCTTTGCTTCTATTGGGTGCAGGGTGATGTTATTTAGCCTAAGCCTGCCTCGACAAATGTTCTATCCAACACTGAAAGACGTATAGATAATCATACAATCTTATATATAAAATTCACGTGTCACAGTGTTAGTTACCGTACTCCTCCGAAACGGCTTGACCGATTCTTCTCAAATTTTGCATACGTATTCAGTAGGTCTGAGAATCGGCTAACATCTATTTTTCAAACTTTTTTTTTTAGTATGGCAAAACAACGTTTGCCGGGTCAGCTAGTATAATTATAATATCACAGATTCAGTCGACCAACATTACATACCTACAACTGTGGCTTATAAATATTTGCTTGTGAATATTTTGATGCCTAGTTAAAAAAAAACGAGTCGCATTTTGTTATTGAAGAATCTCTTCGCAGGTATGGAACGTTCTCGAGGATGGCTTTCCTATATTTAAGTTACTGGTAAAGTCTGAAAATTTGGGAATTCAGTATTTTTTAAGCCAAAGTTAAGTGTTTCTCGAGTAAATTTAAACAATCCAGATAAAAAATGATGACCTTAATATGTTTACAATCTAAGCGAACGTGATTTTCAAAAATTGTTTTTGTTCACATAAAAATCTTTTAATCTAAAATATTGATTGTATTTTTTGCAGCAAAAGTCTGCATAGGCAACATTTGGCATATGTTTGAAGTTGATGCCTTCAGCCGTTGCTGAGTAAAAATTTTGACAGACGGACAGACAGACGGTCACTGAAGTGAGACTATATGGGTTTTTTTTACGAAACCCAAAAAAGGAAAGTATGGTATTACTCTTTTCATCTATTTCCTCTTATATAAAATCCATCTCGGACACACACTTATGTATTTTCTTTTAACGCTCTCCTCTCGCGGGTCTACGGGCAGAAATTTCTATAAGAAATACGAGTATGTAGACCCCTACACGAATTATCCGATGCATATTATGGTTTACTATTCCTGTGTGTAAAATTGTTAAATAAATAAATGGGTGGCGTAATAGTGAAAGAACTTGTGACTTAACATTATATCAACACGACCACGCTGAACAGGTGGATGGTAAACCTAATACCCCTTCTCACATAACAGAGGCAAATGACCAATAATAAGACTTTTATGTAAGAAGAGGAATAGAAGATTAATTAAAAAAAAAAAATATTCATGGACAATACAACGTCCTCTGGTCCCAAGCTAACTTATATGCTTGTATTATGGGTACCAGAATACGGATAGAATACATATTATACTACTTTTTTTTGTAAATACTTACTTATAATACAAACATTACAAAGTACAAACATTTGTCAGACAACTAGAAAAATCACACAAATGATTGTCCCGAGTGGGAATCGAACCCGCGACCTCTTGAGAGGTAGTCCGTTACATGAACCACTCAACCACGAGTCAACAGACATCCACACATCTACATCATCACGGAAGAAGCCAGAATATTTAGTGCTTAACGAGTATATTTATATGTCCGTGTGGTGGCGGATTAAGAATACAAGTGTCACCACCCATTTTCCTCCCCAAGGTGCCGTAAAAGTCAGCTAAGGGATATTGTACACAGATAACAACCTCTGTGAGAGACGAGGAACTCGGAAATAAACCCTGTGCCAACACGCCTGGTCAGCGCGGCACAGTAAACCATATTCCCTCCCAAAGTGAAGTAGGCCAACAGTGGGACGTTAATGGGCTGGAGAGAGAGAGAGAGAGAAGTATAGTTATGTGAGTCTGAATACAATAAAAATACAAAATACGTTCCAGTTTTTTTATTTACATTCATTTCTTTAATTTCCATATCAAAATATCCACTTCCAGCCTGTGTAGGCACCTTGTTTACTATCATAGTAAAGTTCCCATACACGCGACCTCGTGTGAATGGGAAATTTTTCGGCACGTATGGTACAACCATATCTGTGAGATTGTATTTACCCTGAAAGAAAAGTAATTTATTAGCGAGAAATTTCTTATACGCAAACATTTTTTCGTGTGGATTAAGAATACAAGTGTCCACACTATCCAATTCCTCCCCAGGGTGCTGTAAAAGCCAGCTAAGTGATATTACACAAGTAACATCCTCTGTGAAAATCAAACCTCGAAAATAAACCCTGTGCCAACAAAGGTTGGCGCGTGGAGGATCCCAAAATGGAGGAGGGCCGTGCTCCCGTGGATGTTAACACGTTAATGCGCTGGAGATAGATGGATATCTAGAAATATATATTTATTTATTTATTTAAACACTTAATACATATTTAATCTAAAACATGAAAAAAAAAGGGATAAAATTAGGCATTAAAACATTCGTCCGCATCGCAGTCATTGGGTAACGTGCCCAAAAGACTGGCCGCATTGCCACGTTGTATAGCAATGCTTCTAGAAATTAAATATGTTGCCAGGATTTTTTCTCAAATTCTTAGAATTCGGGGAATGGTATTGAGTCAAAAAGAAAGTTTGTTAAGAATCTAGAAGAAAGACACACCATCTGGGGCCCAAGTCTGCAATAAAATAAAAGTAATAGCAGAATTGGCCCCCCTTGACATCGTACCCGTGGAATTCCGTAAGTTCCGAAATGTTAAGTAAGTCTTGACACTTATCGACACATTTTGGACAACTCACACAATATCTTTATAAATTGTAGCCTATGTGTTATTCGGATGTATAAACTACATTTTTGTAAGGTTTCATTAAAGTCCATTCAGTAGTTTTCGCATGAAAGTGTCACAGACATACAAATATCCATACTCACAAACTTTTATATTTATAATTTTAGCACGATAACTTTGTTGTAAGTTCTGTAACAATTAAAAGCACTCACCGGTGGATATGGGCACTTCACATTTAGTAATTTCATATTACGCAAAAGCTGTGAGCCAATTAATGTATCTTTTTCTAACATATCACAAAAACTAAAGTGCATGTTCACAAAACTAGGACGATATCTGTTTGTGAAGAATTGATAAAAATAAAAATCAACCTGAAACAAAATAAGTATTTTAAAGTTAAAAGACATAAGTATCTGTGAATTGTTAAATAAGTATTAATTATAACAAAAAAATAGACACAAGTTACATAAGAAACATAATTATATAGAAAAAATAAATCAACCAACTGCATGTGCCTTTTAAATTTGAGGGTTTTCCTCGATTTCTCAGGAGATAACCATCAGATCCTGACCTAGTGCCAATAGGACCACACGGAAACCATCAGCTTTCAAATAAAAAATTGGTCAAGTGCAAGTGGGACTCGCGCACGAAGGGTTCCGTACCATTATCTATGCAACTTAAGGCAACGTTATTAGTATCGAGCAAGAAACGGTAAAAAAATCAGTTTTTTGTATGGGAGCCCCCCTTAAATATTTATTTTATTTTATTTTTAGTATTTGTTGTTATAGCGGCAATAGAAATACATCATCTGTGAAAATTTCAACTGTCTAGCTATCACCGTTCTTGAGATACAGCCTGGTGACAGACGGACGGACGGACGGACGGACGGACGGACGGACGGATGGACGGACAGCGAAGTCTCGGTAATAGGGTTCCGTTTTTACCCTTTGGGTACGGAACCCTAAAAAAGAATAATTAAAATCGTTTCTCGCTAAATCGCTTCTCCGAATTAAAAGTTATTAGGTAACAAACATAAATAAAAAGAAAACATAAAGATGCATTGAGCACCTCCTCCTTTTTAGGGTTTTGTACAAACCCTTATAGGATCACTCCGGTGTCTGTCTGTCTGTCTGTAAAGTTTGACAGACGGACGTCTGTCAAACTTTTTTTACTCAGCAACGGCTGAAGGTATCAACTTGAAACTCATACGATATGTAGACCTATGCGGTCCCTTGCTGCAAAAAATACAATCAACCTTTTACCTCTACGCATTTAAAAGATATAACCGAATTACGACCATTTTTAAGAATTTTCGACTTATGCTAGGGAATCAAAATTCACAGGGTACTTCCCATTGCCCTAGAGCCTTGAAATTTGGCATAGACCAAGTCTATATAGTGCTGATATAGGGAAAAATCCAAAAACTTATAATTTATCATCACATCACAAGTAAAAAAGTGTTTATACTAATACCAACTTATGAAGTAGCTGAAATGTAGGCGATTCCCTATATTTCAACTACAAAATTAGATTAATTAGATTAAGACTTTCAAAGATTCTATTACATAGATTAATACGTTGATAGATACCTACCGAATATATATGCGTAAGCGCCTAAGCGTGTTAATAAATGAAAATGAAACTTCATAATTTACCTTTAAATTATTGGTGGCTGGTACTAAAGTTTCAACATATATGTTTGTATAATACCTAGGGTCTGTTCTATCGTATGTATGTCTTCTGTTATGTACTATAAACTCTTTTACATAAGATTTGTTGATAAATGTTACTACAGGACGTTCTGTGATCATGTAGGATATCTGCAAAATAAAACAAGTTAATATAAGCATGCAAACGTTTAGTGTGATTTGGGTGAGGCGTAATTAAAAAAGTATTTTATTAGACAACTAGCTTCGCAACTTCGTGGAATTTGAAAACAAAAAAGAAATTATACAAAAAATCCATCCTTTTGAACCATTCTATCTATACCATAAAACATGTAATTTTAATTATTTTCATTTAAATTTTGTACACCACCTACAGTGACACAATGTAGTTGACAATTCTATATTGGCAATGTATTGTAACATCTACTGTAACCTATGCACATAATGGAATCAATATTGTTAATGTTCAGTCCTTGTTTCTACATTGTTTTTAACTTGTACTTAAACATGTTTGAAAATTGTAAGTTCGTCGTTACAAAAGTAATTTATTGATTTTGCAATTGACATGCTATGCTTTACTTAACAAATCAAATTATGGTGGAAAAAATTGACTGCCGCATGCGGGACTTGAACCCACGACCTCGGAATACCGTTCCGAAGCTCTTTCCAACTGAGCTTATTGCGGTCGTGCTAGCAACATTGAATTTATCCACCACATTAGTCACTCGACTGAGTTATCATCTGACTATCATCGACTGAGTTGTCATCGTTACAAATAAAACATTTTCTATTCTATTCTATGTTTTCAAAATAAATATTTGATTGATTGAGTGATTGATTGACCACTATATCACAAAAAATGTCTCTCTGAGTGCCTCTTTGACTTCTTAAGTGGGCGGAAGAGGCTCGTGCAACTCGTTCGCATTATCGATCTCGTTCGTTATTTACATAAAATGCAACAAACTTTAGCCACCGAGATTTGACTACATCTAGCTGTAGCCGAAATGATCAACCGGCTATAGCTAGGAGTTTAGGTTTTAGCCGGCTAAACCTAAGTTTAAGCGCATTTCGGGCTTTAGACGTAACATTATAAATTATATTAAAAATATGGTTGATGAGTATATGATTTTTTTTTTATAAATTAAAAAATATGATTGAAGAATACGTGATTTTTTTAAATCTGTATATAAAAAAAATATGATTTGCCAGAAAATATTTTTTTAAATTTATATATAAAAAAATATGATTAGAAAATGATGAAAAAATCTGAGACTGCCTGTCAGTCACCAAGCTGTATCTTAGGAATAAATATAGCTAACGAGCTAAAATTTTCAAAAATGTAGTATCTGTAGTTAATTTAATTCTGGATTTTGAAACATGGTTCAATGGCTTCTTTGTCAACTTTCTTGCAATCACGATTGTTTAGTTAATGTTCAGCCAAATATATAGTTTTTTTTATCGCCCACTCTTATTTGGCAAATGACTTGCATATTCACTGTCTAAAATTAAATCAAATCTTTGTCGAATCCATAATATCTAGTCAATTCATTGCTCTAACACTATCGTGAGACCGAGCTCTACTCGTGGTAATCAATTTCTCCGGTATTTTATTCAATAATCACTTAAATAATTAACTATTACAATTATCCAATCACTTACACGTTCCCCCGATGTTTTGTAAATTGTATAAAATAAACACAGCAAATATAAACCTGTGAGTTTCATTTTGTAATTTGGCCACAATTGCAAAAGAAAGGATTGAAGAGGTGCCTCTTTATACAGATGCAGATGCAGTATGTTTATGGATAAAATCTGTAAAATATCCTATTGTTAGTTAGATCGAACAATAGATTTCAACATTTAATATCATTATAATATGCTATAAATGTTACGTACTTAACAACCATGTATCTATACTAATATTATAAAGCTGAAGAGTTATTTGTTTGTTTGTTTGTTTGAACGCGCTAATCTCAGGAACTACTGGGCCGATTTCAGTGTTAGATATGGCATTTATCGAGGAAGGCTTTAGGCTATATAACATCACGCTACGACCCGTAGAAGCGAAGCAGTAGTGAAAAATGTTCCAAAAACGGGGAAAATTTTCGAAATTACACGCGTACGGAGTTGCGGGAAACAGCTAGTCTCCCCATAAAGTTAAATTTCCTATATTTACGAGCGTTTAATTATTCACGGGCTATGATTTTAAATAAAGAACGATACTGTAAACATTTTTTGATAATTGATAGTCATTTAGGCAAATCAGATTATTTTTTATAATCGATAATCATTTAGGTAAATAGAAATGTCCTGATTTGCAGGCAACCAATACTATCCATCTGTATATACATATACTAACATTGTAAAGAGGAAAGATTTGATAGTCTGTCTGTTTAAATTGATTAGGCTCTGAAACTATTAGACTGATATAAAAAATTCTTTCACTGTCGTATAGCTACACTATTCCCGATGAACATAGGATATATTTTAGTAAAAAAACAGTAGGGATCCATGCCTAAATAGAAAAAATTTAAACCAAGATAACAAAAAATATCACTAACATGCGTGCGCTAGATGCGTTTAAAAGCATTTAAATCAGACGAATGCAAGCCAAAATTCTTCGTCACAAATTTGGAGGTAAATTGACTAACAACAAAAAAAGCGAGAACACCCAAATATTCCGAAATTTTTTTTTCGGAATGACGAAAATCGGGGTAATGATTCGTCTGAATTTTGAACCATTCGGAATTATGGAAATATGTATTATGAAATTCGTATATGTGACTTTCCTTACAAAATACTAAACAAAAAATCTAAAAAAAAAAGCTTTCAAGAGGTGTCAAGGGACGAAGTTCCTTTGTTAAATACTGGTTTTTTGTACATAATAAATATTTTTTTTATAATTTATTATTTACAAAAAACCTGTATGAAATGTATTGTATTGTCGTGAAGATTAACACACAAGATTTAACACAGCCAGTAGGCACAGAAAATGAAGAATTAGGGATACTTTTCCTATTTACTCAAAATCTACTAAATATATTTTAATTCTGATTTACGTGTTTCTATATATATGTAAATGTATATTTTATTGAAAAAAAAATTAACAGAAATGAAAAAACAAATCCATGGAGTTTCTTGTCTGTTCTTCTCCACAGGATTCGCGTTTGGAACAGACACCTAGTTTCTGACCTTTCAAAACAGCTTGTAAAACATGCCAACTTGAAATAAAAAAATTTTACTTTGACTTTGACTTTTGACTTTGATTAGCCGTTCTCCGTGTGGTGACGGATTAAGAATACAAGTGTTACCACCCCATCTCTTCCCAAGGGTGCTGTAAAAGCTAGCTAAGAGATATTTCACACAGATAACATCCGCTGTGAGAGACAGAAAACTCGAAAATAAACCCTGTGCCAACACGCGCTGACCATAATTCCTCCCAAAGTGGAGGAGGCCCGTGCCCAACAGTGGGACGTAAATGGGCAGGACAGAGAGAGAGAGATTAGCCGTTGGTTTATAGCTGGCTGATTATTTGGACTATAGAGAGAGCTAGAAATAAGTGAGTGCGTGATTAAATGAGGGCCGGAAATTGCGTAGGTGTGTTTACGAATATGCGATTATGTGTATATAAATAATAGTACAAATTAAGTTGTTATTTTGTAGTTAATGGTACCAATTCTATATGCACAACTAAACTTAAAAAAAAGAAATTAAAATAAAAAAATGAATGTTGATAGTGTCAATAACATGATTAGGCAATTGTTAACTGAACTAACTTATTATAAAAACTGTGTAACTATTATAGACCAACGATTTTATTTAATATAAATGTGCACAACGAAATAACGAACTAATCAAAACACACCATAGTTATTTTTATTTTTAACACATTTTTATTAACTCGGTATGTGTCTATCAATATATTAATCTATGTAACGGAATCTTTAAAAGTGATTTTTGCCCATATGCAGTTCTCGGATTGATTTGAAATGTTACACACATAATTATGGTCCAATAACAGTGCAATATCTAAAAACAATATTTAGGCTTTTAAGCATGACTTTTTAGTTTTGAATTGAGCATATTATTTAGTTAATGTCATTTTAGTTGTGTACGTAGAATCGGTACCACTGTAAACTTTCATATATTATACGAGTACCTGTATCAAAAAAAAACAAATTATATCATTAGTAAAACCTAGAGTTTATAACAATAGAAGTAAAAGCAAAACGTTGTCACTACGCAATGGATACGATTATAAAAATGAACTTAATTTTCTATTTTATTTTATTGCAATATAGAGTGGAAGAAATATCTACCGCACATGTAAGTTTAAATTATTAACTGGCTTTGATCGAACTAAATGTATTTTAACATAAGTAAATTATATTAGTTCGGAAAGGGCTCGATACCAAATTATGCTCCATACAAAAATATGGGTATCGTACTCCCCATTTTTCTTTGCGAAAGTTAAACCGATTTTAATTGATTTTACGCTATATTATAGATAAAGAGAATACCTATGCTTGTATCACTTTGTTTCTTTCAAAACATATTAACTAAAAGAAATATGACCATCCGAAAATCCCGTTTTTTTGGTTTTCTTTACGTAAAGTTGCATCGACTATCACACATATTTGGTAAGGTTTTACCAAAAAAAAAGTGATAGAAGCATAGATATACTTTTTATCTATAACTACCTGACCCGGCAAACGTTGTTTTGCCATACTAAAAAAAAAAGTTTGAAAAATAGATGTTGGCCGATTCTCAGACCTACTGAATATGTATGCAAAATTTGAGAAGAATCGGTCAAGCCGTTTCGGAGGAGTACGGTAACTAACACTGTGACACGTGAATTTCATATATTAGACTAGCTGTCCCTGCAAACGTTGTTTTGCCATACTAAAAAAAAAGGTTTGAAAAATAGATGTTGGCCCATTCTCAGACCTACTGAATGTGCATGTAAAATTTCATAAAAATCGGTCAAGCCGTTTCGGAGGAGTACGGTAACTAACACTGTGACACGTGAATTTTATATATAAGATATAGCGTAAAAACAACTAAAATCGGTTTAAAACTATCGCAAAGAAAAATGGGGACTACGAAAGGTCTTTTTTCAAAGAATTTGTAGGTAAAGTCTGCTTCAGCTATATTTGTCCCTTTCAGCACGGCGCTCGAGAATAGGGACAGCAATACCTAAAGCAAATACCTAAATTAGGAGTACAGTATCTTTGAAAGTGATTTTCACCCACTTACAGTAG
Source organism: Orgyia antiqua (assembly GCA_916999025.1). Classification (NCBI taxonomy): domain Eukaryota; kingdom Metazoa; phylum Arthropoda; class Insecta; order Lepidoptera; family Erebidae; genus Orgyia; species Orgyia antiqua. The sequence goes on from OU779867.1 coordinate 19,582,813, forward strand.
TCGAATTGATTTGTACACATATTAAGGACCGATAACAATGCAATAATTAAAAAAAATTTTTAGAATTTTCAAGCGTGCTTTTTAGTTGTTGAACCAATTAGTTTTATTTAAAATACTAGTTGTTGCCCGCAACTTCGTACGCGTGGAAATTGAAAAATAAAAAAACTGTAACAAATTAAAATTGTACAAAAAAAGCCATCCTCATGAACCACTCTATCTATAAAAGAAAACCGCAACAAAATGTGTTGCGTAGTTTTGGAGAGAGAGAGTTAGAGTTCTCACAACTACTTTCAAAACTCTTTTTTATGTGTTTATTTGTTTTTAACATAAAATATTTTCTTTTACAGACATCCTACTTAAATCTCGAACGTCCAAAAGTCACATACATTAACTCTTCATTTACTAACAATCTATCGTTTACGTGTCGCCGTCTTGCTAACAATCGAAAAGATCCTCGTCATTATGTAAATGTATACATTCAGACGCTAGTCCCCATCAGTAATGATTTTAAGGTAAATATAAAGCGTGTAATATGATCGAGGTATGGTTAAAAGATAAAGAGAATATGACTCCTGACTAAAGAATTTGAAAGGAAAATAACGTATTGCGCCGCCCACAAAGTAGTGGTCCTGCAGTAGGTACAATATACGAGTAAGTATACTAACAATATAAAGCTGAAGAGTTTATTTGTTTGAACGCGCTAATCTCAGGAACCGCTCTGGTCCGATTTGAGAAATTCTTTCAGTGTTAAATAGTACATTTATCGAAGAAAGCTTAAGGCTATATAACATCACGCTGCCACCAATAGGAGCGCAGTATCAGTCAAAAATATAACAAAAAACTCATTTTTATATTATACTAGCTGTTGCCCGCGACTTCGTACGCGTGAAATTTAGAAACCAAATCTTAACTAACAGAAGATTACTATACCACTCGATAGATGGCGTTGTACAGTTTATTAAATTGCGCTATAATTTCGTTCCACACATTAACACTTAAGCTCGTCAAAATTTTTACAGTGTCATCGGCTTGTTTTCACAGTTATAAATTAGGATTAGGATTAGGATAATTATTTTATACTCATTTTTGGTGACACTCTTTCTTGAAAAAAGAACGGTGAAAAAGCTGGACACATATAATATTCGATTAACCCATAATCCTCTCTGTCTCCCTGATGTAAGGCCAACTAGCACAGTTCAACTAGTGTGTATAATTGTGTGTATAATTACAGATCGATGCCTACTTCTATCAGTTTCTTACAAACAGATATCAGCCCAGTTTTGTCAATCTCCACTTCAGTTTTTGTGATATGGTGGAAAGAGATCCATTTATCGGTTCACAATTAAAAAAACATTTAAAGAATAAAAAATGTCCTTACCCACCGGTAAGTTACATTGGAATTACATTGGAATACACATTGGACATTTTGTGGTTAAGCGAGATTTTAATAGATAAAACCTACCGTAGCAATTGTTTATTTATAGCTTAGAAAAGACCAAACAGGAGGTTTTCTTCTTAACTATTTCCATAGTGCGCTTCATAAGTAATCATGATTCGCTTTAACTACACGCTCACAGGTTAAGAATTAAGTGTCTCCAGATCACACCGTTTGAGTCGAAATCAATGTGTTCGCGATAGGTTTGCCTAATGGTCCAGGAGCCAGGTACATTTTTGGTCAATGATTTCTTCTCGAGTGAAACTTTGTAAAATGCTTAAGGGACTTATACTATGAATCCTCGCGACCGTCAGCTGCGACTCCGTGGGTGGGGTGGGCAGTATCAGCCTCCCAAATATGGAGAAAAAAAATTTTTTTCAGTCATTTCCTCTCATTTGAAAATTTGTCAGATTATAGTTTATAGAATGTGATACAAGCATAGATATACTCTTTATCTATAATATAGCGTAAAAACAATTAAAATCGGTTTAACTTTAGCAAAGAAAAACGAGGAGTACGATACCCATATTTTTGTATGGAGCATAATTTGGTATCGGGCCCTCTTAAGTACTACTAAGCGAGTATGACAGTTGTTCATAGGCTAATAAATAAATAAAATAAATAAATATTCATGGACATTTCACACAACGTCCTCTGGTCCCAAGCTAAGCTTTATATGCTTGTGTTATGGGTACCAGAATACGGATAAAATACATATACTACTTTTCTTTTGTAAATACATACTTATAATACATAGTAATCACCCAGACGCAGTACAAACATTTGTAAGACAATTAAAAACATCACACAAATATTTGTCCTGACCGGGAATCGAACCCGAGACCTCGTGATCGGCAGTCCGTTATATGAACCACTAGACCACGAGGCCCGTCAATCAATAGATAAATTGTTTTAAAATAAATAATTCCTCATTAGTCATAGTAGGTTTTTTTCTCCATGTTTGGGAGGCTGCCACTGCCCAACCCACCCACGGAGTCGCAGCTGACGGTCGCGAGTGTTCATAGTATTAGTCCCTCATGCATTTCTCGAATTTTTGATTGGGAGGGACTTGGTCATGAAAATCTGTCACTGGCTCCTGGACCATAAATATGTCCTATACAACACACATTGCTACAAAGGACTATGTGTGTGTTACCAGCGATGACATAAGGAACAGAAACGTAATGTTTGAAGGTCGGCCTCGTATCTAAACTCATAGCGTGCTATGGAAAGAGCTATTCTCGTTACTTCCCTACGGGATAAAATCCGTGGGAGAGTGATTGTATCCAACTTAGGCCACAGGATTAGGATGCTCCAGTGGCAGCAGGCTGACTATATCGCTCCAAGGACTGATGACTATTAGGAAAGAAAGGATCTGGAGTGGCAACCACGTGCGGAAGGACGCGGCGTTGGCGACCCCTGACAAGTTGGAGCGACGATATCGTTAAGGTCACTGGGAGCCATTAGATGCAAGCGGCGCAGGACCGTTGTTAGGATAGGTCTCCCCATTTCTCCCCATCCCGGAATGACGGAAAAAGGCTGACGGATGGATGACTCCTCTGTTCTCTTCACTAATCTTGACATTTGATCATTTATATAGACGGGCCTCGTGGTGTAGTGGTTCATGTAACGGACTGCCGATCAAGAGGTCGCGGGTTCGATTCCCGCTCGGGACAACCATTTGTGTGATTTTTCTAATTGTCATACAAATGTTTGTACTGCGTCTGGGTGTTTCTATGTATTATAAGCAAGTATTTACAAAAAAAAAGTAGTATATGTATTCTATCCGTATTCTGGTACACATAACACAGCATATAAGCTTAGCTTGGGACCAGAGGACGTTGTGTGGAATGTCCATGAATATTTATTTATTATTATTTAAGGTATCATCTAGGGGCCCAAGCCTGCTATTACAATTTTGTCACAATGATCAGTCACTGATTGCATAATGGCGAATTTTATCAAGTTTGGTAGTCTACTCTTAATTTTTTGTCATAAATGACGCCCTTATGGCGCCTTAATAGCGTCAGTGACTGATTATTGTGACAACATTGTTATAGCAGACTTGAGCCCCTGTTGAATTGAAATTTCGACTTATACGGTTATCTATTTGTTTTTTTCTTTCAGGGACAATACAATTTTACAAACATGGCGGCACCATTCGTACCTAAGAATTTTCCTTTCAAACGTGGTCGAGTCTATGGAAACTTTACTTTTCTTACAAATAAAATAGTGATCCAAGCATTTCGTGGATATGTTGAAATGGAGATCAAGGAAATGTTTGTGAATAACACGAATAATATCAAGGAAATGTTCCTAAATAACACCTATGGATAGTAACTATTCTGCTACACATGCACTACTTATTGAATTAATTAAATTATTAAGGATTATATCGTATTTTTTTAGTATATCCATACCCTGACGTTTTTAACTGCAGCCACCCTTATAACGTGGCTGCAGCCATTTCCGCCATGTTTTATTGAAATATTAATAACTTTATAAAAAATATAAATAATAAATATTTACGGACATTTCACACAACTAAAGGGTGATTTTTTAAGAGTTAAGTTTTTCAAACTGCCATCACCATTGGTAATGGCGTCCAATAGTCATCTGCGATAGTGAAAAGTTTTCAATAAACTCTGCTATTTTATCATGGAAAAACTTACAAACGAGCAACGATTGCAAATTGTAGTAATTTAGTACTGCGATCAGTTGTAGACTTTTAGCAGATGCGGTGGGTGTTATCACTCTCGTTTCGGGAAGACATCCCTATCATTGACGTACATCTAGGTTCTGGATTCTGGATCTGTTTTAAGCGTTTATGGTAACGGATGTCAATGAGTTCAGCAACCAAAACGTTTGGATGATTCCTGAGCCTGTCTTTGTATTTTTCGGAGTAAGAGTTTATCTCCTGTTTGACTGAATAAATATTTAAAGCAGTGTGGATTTCATTGTTAGTCACAAACCAGGGTACCCCAGCTATGTTCCTTAGTATTCCATTTTGCAATCTCTGCATTATATTTATATTTGAGTCGCAAGCGCAACCCCATAGTTGTAGTCCGTAGGTCCATATAGGCTTAAGGATGGTCTTATGTTATATGAGTAAAATGCAACCTAAAAACAGTACAATACAGTTCCAGTGCATTGACGAAAACAGAATGTGGGTCTACGTTGAGTTTATTTACTATATTTTTTTCTTTTTATCATATTTGTGCTCCTCAGAAAGTAAGTGTTCAATAAAAATACGTAAGCCTATTAAATTAAATATTAAATATTCATGGACATTTCACACAACGTCCTCTGGTCCCAAGCTAAGCTTATATGCTTGTGTTATGGGTACCAGAATACGGATAGAATACATATATTATACTACTTGATTGTTTATTAAATAAATCTTTATTTGTTAAAATGTTTAATGTATCTTTCTTTGTTAAATAAAATATAAATAAAATCTTCTAATATATAAAATTCACGTGTCACAGTGTTAGTTACCGTACTCCTCCGAAACAGCTTGACCGATTTTTAAGAAATTTTACATGTGGATTCAGTAGGTCTGAGAATCGGCCAACATCTATTTTTCAAACCTTTTTTTTAGTATGGCAAAACAACTTTTGCCGGGTCAGCAAGTAATAATGTAATTTATACTAGCTGTTGCCTGCTACTTCGTACGCGTGGAATTTAGAAACCGAACCTTCAAAAAATATACAAAAAAGCCGTCCTCATAAACCACTCTATGTATTAAAACAAACCGCATCAAAATCTGCTGCTTAGTTTTGACGATATAAGCTCACATACGGACATATATACAAAAACAACGACTTTGTTTTGTAATAAGTAGAGATTAATAAAATGCATAGCACCAATAATTCTTTGTTCGAATTGTCTAAAATTCCCAACACAAATATGTATTTATCTAGAACTCTCTATTGCTGAAAAGGAGGGTCAAAAATCACAAGTAACGAGTTGGACTCGAACTCGGACACGAAGGAATCCGTACCATTGTCATTCCTCATCATAATATTATAGATTTATAACAATATAATGGCTTGATTTGAATTCTTCTCCTCCTCAGCCCATATCGTCCTACTGTTGCACGCGGGCATCCTCCACTAAGCAGGGGCGTAGCTACCGCCGTATCAGCCGTATCAATTATACAGGGCCCCGGTCCACGGGGGCCCCCAACGTGTGAAAGCAAAAATAAATAAATGCTTTCCAAATTTTTTATTATTTTAGAAATTCTATTCACAGATTTTTTTCTTTCGTGTGAGATCTTTACCCATCATAAGGGCCCCCATATAAATTATTATACGGGGCCCCACCAAGGCACGCTACGCCACTGCCACTAAGGGAAGGCTTTAGTCTACAATGCTGCGCTAACTTGGAAGAAATGAGATAGTGACACTTGTACACTTGTAAACCGTTACCCCGCAGATTCTAGTTACCTACGCTCAAATTAATCCAATTTTCATGTTGTCAAAAGAAGACCAGAATAATGTTTAAGTAATAAGATAGTCTTTCTTTTCTTTCTTTCATCTAACCCTTCCTCAAGACAGGGTGTTACTTTGCACATTTGCAAAGTCTATACGAAAACACGTTCTTTAGGTTTTTCGCTGGCAGAGGGACACAGCAGTTCATCTGCTGTGTCCCTCTGCCAGCGAAAAACCTTTGAATCTTAATTTTATATATGGGTTTAGCGTTTATTTATTTCTACTATCTACAACCATCTTAGCCTAACACTTAGGATAATATAACTATTATTGCATTTTACAGGATACATATTATTATAACACATACAACATGAATATTACCCCAGCCATCATCCCTAAAGGGTTCCCGTTTACAAAAGGAAGAATAGTTTGCAGAATTGGTGATGGATATTGATATGAGAATCTTGCAAATTGACAAGAAGAAAGAAAATTTTAATTTTTCTCACTTATTGATGTTTATTATTTACCTAATCATGTTTCTTTGTATTGTAAGCATTATTGTAATTGAATAAAAAGAGCTTTGCTCAGTTTCTTATAGACCAAGATCCGAGAGTTGAATCCTTTTATTTATTTTCTCAGCGATGAAATGTGTTGGATGTCCGACGTACCACCTCACCCAGCTCCTCACGGGTCACGACTGTTTTGCCAAGTACCTGTGGGAGCTGGTTGGAATCGAGTCGGATCCCCCGTGTGCCGCAATTTTGGTAGTGGGCCCGTGGACACGGCGGAGCACATGCTCGCTGTGTGTACGGCCTAGGACACCCAGCGCGCAGCACAGAATTTATCGCCCTAGGTCATTGTTCTGTCTATGGTGAGAGCGAATAGTATTGGGCCGCTGTCACCTCCTCTGCTTGGGAGGTGATCGCGTAAAAGGAGAAGGGCCTGCGGGAGCGCGGACGCGCTGGCGACTCATACTTTAAAAGACATTTTTATTTAAAACAAAAGAAAAAGAAGTTTCTAAGAATTTATAAATGGATGCATAGGTGTGTGTTTATAACTATTTTATGCAAAAACTACTGACTGGAATTTAACAGCCAGACTCCAGAGGGCAATGTTCAAAGTCACTTAAGCTTTATGTCGAAATAAATGTGATCGGGAAATAGTGCGAATCTTGCTAATTTTCGGATTGCTGTATCCGCAATAGTTTCTTGGGTTTCGTACAAAAAGGACTTGGCTTCTAAAAGCTTGGCTTTCTAAAAGAGCATAAAGGTTAACCCTCCCTATTTGAAATAAAAATATTTGTTTTTGACTTTGAACATTTTTGATTATAAGTCAATTTCCGCCAGTTTTGATTGAAATATTAATAACTTTGTTTTACAACAAAAGATGTCTGCAATATCAATATCCCAATGACTGAAATGCATTTTAGTTTGACATTATGTTAAATTAACTAATTACAATACTTATACAATGTAAAAATAAATAAATAACGTCCCCAATACCATTTATTATTTATACAGTTTCAGTGCATTGACGAAAACAGAATGTGTAACCGGTCTACGTTGAGTTTATTATTTATTTTTTTATCATTTTTTTATATTTGTGCTCCTGAGAAAGTAAGTGTTTAATAAAAATTCATAAGTCTATCTTTTCTCATTAAGTAAAATATAATAATACAGTAATTCTCAGTTAGAATTGTCTAAATTTTCTGTGAATGTCCGAGAATATTTATTTATTTATTTATTATTTATTCTTAATCCATCACCACACGGATACATTCGGATTCTAGCTACGCTCACATCAATGCACTTTTCACGTTGCCGTGTGGCAGAAGAAGCACGAAAGCAGAATAAATGCTGTAGAGATGCGCTCTTTGAGCAGTATGTGTGGTGTGACTTTGAAAGATAGATTAAGAAATGAAGTTATAAGAGAACGTTGCGGTTTGAATTACACTATTTTTAATTAACACGCTTATATTTTCTAACACTTGCGCGACTCATTTGTTTAAATAAAACTACTTTTTACGGATCTCCGAAACATCGGGCCAAAATTTAAGACAAATATACGCGTCTAAATCCGTAAAAAGTAGTTTTATTTAACACGCTTATATTAGTTTGGTAAGTATTAATCAATGAAAATTAATTTCAATGTATTAATCTATGTATGGGATATGCCTGAAAGTGATTTTCATCCACCTGCAGTAGTTTTTCTTATCTATTTGAAATGTATATGAAAATATTGTTTACATTGTCGAAATATTCATTTTATTCACGACCTTACTTATGATGTTTCTTACTATTGTAAGCATTATTGTAATTGAATAATAAGAGCTTTGCCTAGTTTCTTATAGACCAAGATCCGAGAGTTGAATCCTTTTACTTATTTTTTTTAGCAATGAAATGGATAAGATTCGGTAATATATATGAATTCATATTTATAACACATAGAAACACCCAGACGCAGTACAAACATTTGTATGACAATTACAAATATCACACATATGATTGTGTTAAAAGTCCGTTACGTAAACTAGTGGTTTAGACCTCAAAGCCCGTCGATATAAACCCTATTATGAAGATAATGAATCGCTACGTACCCGAATCGTACTTTACCGTTTTTTAAAGTTAATTAAGAATTTATAGGGAAATGGACAATTTTGTTTGCTAATCAGTTCATTTCCGCCAGTTTTGATTGAAATAATATAATAACTTTATTTCACAACAAAAGATATCTGTAATATCAATATTATGATTATTTTATGTATACCCAGCTATGCCTGCGACTTCGTTCACACGGAATAGTGCCTGTAGAAAATACTTTTAATAGACCTAACCCAATTTAGAATAGGTATTACACGTTAAAATAAGACATAGTCTGAAACTTAACATAATGTATTTACATAAGAAAAGGAGGCAAAATGTATATTCAGGTACCAATAGGTAACACAAGCATAAAATAAGCTTAGCTTGGGACCAGAGGACGTTGTGTGAAATATCCAAAAAAAAACTTGTGCTTCATCGCCTGTTCTCTATTGTTACTTCAGGGTATAACAAACTTTAAAAGACCTTTTTTTTATAAACTAAATTATGGTGGAAAAAAATTATCACCATGACCGGGACTTGAACCTACGACCTCGGAATACCGTTCCGTATTCAAGTCCCGCTCATGGTGATCATTTTTTCCATTATACTCGTAATTTGGTTTATTAGATAAAAGCATAGCAAGATAATAAAATTGTAAAAATTAATAAATTAATGAAGACATTTTTATTTAAATCAAAAGTAAAATAAAAAAGTTTCATGTAGCTTCGAAGAAATGACTATCCATACCACAGATAATATAATAAAGATCCATACGAATATTTCATCCCGTCTTTCCCTTTTTAGGGTTCCGTACCCAAAGGGTAAAAACGGGACCCTATTACTGAGACTTCGCTGTCCGTCCGTCCGTCCGTCCGTCCGTCCGTCCGTCCGTCCGTCCGTCCGTCCGTCCGTCCGTCTGTCACCAGGCTGTATCTCAAGAACGGTGATAGCTAGAGAGTTGAAATTTTCACAGATGATGTATTTCTATTGCCGCTATAACAACAAATACTAAAAATAAAATAAAATAAATATTTAAGGGGGGCTCCCATACAACAAACATGATTTTTTACCGTTTCTTGCTCGATACTAATAACGTTGCCTTATGTTGCATAGATAATGGTACGGAACCCTTCGTGCGTGAGTCCGACTCGCACTTGACCAATTTTTACAATATCCTATACCTTTTAACCTCTACGTTTTTATTTTAAAAAGTACACAACGTCCATTCTCAGGTACTGGACCATCTGTATATGCTTCATATGAACTAGTTAAGAGGATACCAAAATAGCTTCGTGCATTTTTCTACGTACGAAGTTTTAATTTTTTCTTTAGATTGAATGGCTAGAGCTCTAATTTTTAAGTATATGTTTTTTCAATATATGTATAATCTAGGATTGCATAAACTCAGAAACGCGATTGAAAAAAGTTTTATCGATAGAAAATCTTAGCGAAACAACCTGTCTCATTTTTTATTTTTTTTCATTTGTCGGTCTATTATCGCGTATTAACTAATGAAATAACTTTAAAAACATAAGTAACTATTATATATAGAAACACGTAAGCCGGAATTAAAATATATTTAGTAGATTTTGAGTAAACAAAAAAAATATCCCTAATTCTTCATTTTCTATACTTACTAGCTGTGTTAATAGGTACATGTCGACGATAATATTGATGTAGGCCCTTAAGAAGTTTTAGCATAAAATGGCGACAAACAAACAGTTATTTTCATAGTTCTTTATTAGTAGGAAATACTAGGAAAGGAAATAATTATCTATGTCTATCACAGTATTGTATTAAACGGTGTAAAAGGAACAAAAACTGTCACTAATGCTAGGTATTAAACATATACAGTTCGGTGAACGAAAATGTGGCACCAGTTTACTTTTAGTGTTTTTACTATTTTTCTAAACCTTAATGCTTCTGAGAAAGTAAGTATAAATAAAACCACTTTTTACGGATTTTCACGCATATATTTGCTTTAATTTATTGATTTTAATTTTTTAATTTCAATAATAATCATAGTGAAACTAAATACATAAAAAAAATCATAAATGTTCTATTGTACCTACTGTATTGTATATAAGAAATTCTCTCTTGTTATAAAAACTGTTTATTATAGAATAAAGATTTTAATTAATATAAATGTGCACAAAAAAATAGGCAATCAAAAGACAAAGTTTTTATTTTTTATTTAGGTTTAGTTGTGCACGTGCAATTGGCACCCCTGTATGAGATTTAAATAATCAGATATTATGTTACAGATAACATTTATAAACGTGGAGCATCCACACGTAGTATATTTCAGTACCACGTACTTTAAATACGTAAACTTAACAACTACAAGATATGGACGAGCCAACCCTGTATACTACGTTGGATTTCATATGGACATACTTGTTCCCTTTGATAAGAATATATTGGTAAGTTGAACATACAAATACAAATATTACAGAACATGCAAATACATTTATAAATACAAACGCATTTTGAGTGTACCTATGTAATCTCATACTGGATTTACGTGTAGGGCATCGCATACATTATTCAAATTATCATTTTTAAAATAAAGAAGCAGTACATATGTTGGCCCTTGTGACAGATTAACACGTTAAGAGGATACCAAAATAGCTTCGTGCATTTTTCTACGTACGAAGTTTTCATTGTTTCTTTAGATTGAATGGCTAGAGCTCTAATTTTTAAGTATATGTTTTTTCAATACATGATCTAGGATCGCATAAACTCAGAAACGCGATTGAAAAAAGTTTTCTCGATAGAAAATCTTAGCGAAACAACCTCTCTCATTTTTTATTTTTCTCATTTGTTTTTTATATTCCAGGCCCCGTCAGAGACGACTGGCAATGTTCGGTCCTTTATTATTACACAGTATACTAACCTCGGATATCTCTGTCACTCATTTTCACACGCGTTGAAATTTAAATTTTTAAAATTCGCAAACCCCTATTAGGACCAAATTTTTTGCAGACAACCCTATATCAACATGTTCGTAATAAAACAGCGCTTATGCTGATATAATTTTTTTTTATTATCAAAACAAGTGAAAGTAACTAGTATCGACATACCTGTTTATACCTGGCAACCTAGTAGCTTGTCCAGGTTAATTATAGACAACCCTACGTCTGCACATTCTATATGTTTAATACTTTAAGTGCAGTATAAAATTTTCTTATTATCTTGATGTTGCAACATTTAATGAAAAATCATTTTTTAATAAATTATTAAAAATATTTTGTCCAGGATTTTTTTTGACAACCCTTTTTTAATATATTTTCTAATATACTAAATTTATTATAAAATAAGTTTTATTCTATTATCAGCTCGGTGAAGGTCGATTTAGGTTCGGATCTTCTACTATTAGGTCCCTAACGCACAGAATTATAATTATTTTCATTCCTTGCGTCAAGAGATATGTCGGTACTCGTGGAATCGTAGGCCTCGTAGACGCAAGAGAGGGAAGGTGGGCGGCGCGGGCGCTGCGTGGCTCGTTTTAGTGTTGTTCTAGTATCGACGAGGGAGGTCGCGCCCACGTTCTCCTTTACCAACTAACGTCTGCCTGCTTTCGACTTTAAGTGGTTTTTATCCTTTATGTTTGGAACGCGTTAATTTCTTCTGTTAATTGCCTGAACATTTGTGGTTTTATTAGATTGTCTTGGCTTAGTAGCATCTCTAAAGCCCTCCGCTTTGCAAAAATTATAAGAAAACCGTTGTTATAGTAAACTTACAAGAGACTTGTTAAATCCAGCTTTGTGGTGAATTAAGGTCCTTTATGAATGAATGAATGAATGAATACTCTTTATTGTACGCCAAAATAAAATTACAAACTTAAATACTTATATAAACTTAGATATATAAACAATGTTTAGGCAAGGTACAATAGGCGGTCTTATCACAAGTTGTGATCTCTTACAGACAACCTTAAGATGGAATTAACTTATTGTCTAAAAGGCATATTGTGGCGCAGCGTGAATGATGAAAGTACCTACATAAATATATTAAATTATACAGCTTAGGTATCTACATAAAGAATACATGTAAATAAATACATACAGTTATACATACATGAACTAATACCTACGTACATAAACATACATATACAAAAAAACATTAAAATAGCAATCATAGATGATATACATACAATTCAGTACCTGATAAGGATATGTGACAATTTAATTTGGTTGGAGTGACAAATAATATTCCCTAAGCAGTTTCTTAAATGATGTTGCAGTTACGGCGCTTCTTATCGACTCTGGCAAAGCATTCCACAGGCGAGCTGCTTCAACCGTAAACGATTTGCTATAGAAGGTTGTAGAATGAACTGGTATAACCAGTGTCCTATTCTCCGATGATCTCAAACACTTCGCATGTGTGTCATGGAGAAACTCGAAACGGTTTTTGAGATAAGTTGGGGCAGAAGGGTTAGAGAGAGTATTATATAGTAAACAGAGTATGTGAGTATTCCTTCGAAGGCGGATGGGTAACCACTTGAGCTTGGCACGAAACTCTGAGACATGATCATATTTACATAATCCATAAATAAAACGAATACAGAAGTTTTGAATACGCTCAAGTTTGTTAAGTTGGTCTTCAGTAAGATCGAAGAAGACGGGCCTCGTGGTCTAGTGGTTCATATAACGGACTGCCGTTCACGAGGTCTCGGGTTCGATTCCCGGTCAGGACAAATATTTTGTGTGATGTTTTTAATTGTCATACAAATGTTTGTACTGCGTCTGGGTGTTTCTATGTATTATAAGTATGTATTTACAAAAGAAAAGTAGTATATGTATTATATCCGTATTCTGGTACCCATAACACAAGCATATAAGCTTAGCTTGGGACCAGAGGACGTTGTGTGAAATGTCCATGAATATTTATTTATTATTTATTTATTATCAAGAAGAAGAAGAGATTGTGCTAATGCAATTTTAGTAGCCGTCGGAAGAAAATTACGCAATCTTCTCAGCATCGCAGCAGACGCATAGACTTTGCGGCTGACGTTTTGCAGTTGAGTCGTCCAGGAAAGAGACTTATCTATATAAATCCCCAAGTTTTTGACACTGTCACTGAAAGGGATTGCGATACCATTAAAAGAAACTGGGGACAGTTTTATCCAGTCGATTTTTGATAGTAGTCGTGCACTGCCTATTACTGTAACTTGAGTTTTAGTCGGATTTACTTTTAGCCCGTACATACTGGTCCAGTTATTAATTTTTATTAAATCTTTATTGATGGTGTCTAGAGCCTCTGATAAGTTGGCAAGCGTTGCTTGACTATATACTTGCAGGTCGTCGGCGTAAAGGTGGTAGGAAGAAATAAGTCTATTGGATATTGAATTTATGAAAATTGAAAAGAGTAAGGGAGATAAAACGCCACCCTGTGGGACACCGGCAGTGATGTTGCACCACGGCGAATAGGTGTCATCCAGACGAATTTGCTGCCGGCGCCCGAACAGGTAACTACGAAACCAGTCAATTACCCCCGGAGATATATTAAGAAGAGACAATATGGCAAGTAGTACATCAAAGTCCACGGTGTTGAAGGCGTTCCCGATCTAATGTCATCCGTAATATTGACTAATGTGGTAGTAGTACTGTGACCAGGACGGAAACCGGATTGGAAAGGATTGAGCAATTTATTTTCACACAGGAATTTGTGGAGTTGGTCATGGACTAGGCGTTCGAGTACCTTGGAGAGAAAAGGAAGAATTGATATAGGACGGTACTCGGAAAAGGTCTTAGGGTTGGATATCTTAGGAAGAGGAATTACTTGCGCATCCTTCCATTGTGTAGGAAAAGTACCACTGGAGATGGAAGTGTTAAGGATGTGGTGAATGACGGGTAGGAGTTCATCAATAATTGGAAGGATCATATTACGGGTGATACTATCCGATCCAACAGCATTAGAAGATATTGAGAGAATGCTCTTCCTAACATCACAGATAGTAAACTGACTAAAATCGAATTGAGCATGATCAGGAGTTGGTTGAGCTGAAAGAAAATCTAACGTATTGGTTTTGATTGTCCTATCAAAATTAGACGAAGACGAGAAATGTTGGTTAAGTGAATTAATATCAATTGTTGAAGGGTTTATTACTTGACGTTGTTTACCAACTCCTAATGATCTAAGAAACTTCCAGACATTAGCTGGGTTAGTATTTTCTATGGAATTGTGAATGTGTTGGCGTTGAGCTTTCCTACACACCTTTTTATAATGGTTTCTAAGAGCCACATATCTATTTCTGTTCGCGTCTATAGGTCTGGCATTAAGTTTGGCTTTAGCCGCTGCCTTCTTTTTGATGAGGTGTTTAATGTCGTCCGTTAACCATGGAGCAGGCAGATGACGCACCTTGGTTGGCCTTATAGGAGCGTGTTTGTCATAGAGACGATTGATCATGTCAACGAATTTATTAATTTGCACGTCTACGGAATTTTCAGAGAAAATGAGATCCCAGTTCGCGTCTCTCGCATCTTCAAGTAGAAGACTGTGATCCATGCTACTAAAATTGCGCTGCATTAGAATTTTTGGCTTTGCTTTGGGAGGACGAATTTTAAAAGACAGATACAGAAGGTCGTGAAAAGAAAAGCCATCCGCTGGACACTGACCGTAGTCTACGACACGATCCAGCGACGAAACAATTATAAGATCAAGTAGTGAAGGGGAGGAGTTTGGAGGATGATGTGTAGCATTTAAAGGCAGTAAGTTGAGATTGATAGAATTGGAAACAGATTGTAGGTAGGAAGAACGAGAGTCATTTTTTGATATACAGGTGTTGAAATCACCCATGATAATAGTATGACTATAAGACGGAACTAGGGAATGTAGAAGCTTTTCGAAGGATGAGAAATTTATAAGAAGAGAAGGACAGTAGTAGACACCTAGGAGAATTTTGGTGTGGCATAGTCCTTTATTGAAATAGGTAGTACAAAAGCCATAATTGACCACATTTAGAATAGGTATTTAAATTAGAAATAAAATATATTAAAAAGAAGTTTGTTGCTGTTGTTATTCTGCTCTATGGTGCCATACAAAATATCTTAGTTTTGACCACAGAATAGATAGAAGATATGGTTTTGACTTTTAAATATCTAGAAAGTGTTCAGTTATTGCTTTCACAATAGGTCATTAGTTTAAAACCACCATATTATTATATTTTTTTTAAAGGAACAGCCGTCTATTAACAAATAATACATAAGGCTACATTTTCACCGGGACACTATGGCGGCGCAACCAGTCGCTGGTACCAACAAAGTGTATGCATTGGTTGCGCAACGACGTGGACGCCAAGTAAGTAGCTCTCTTCAGAGCTGTATACACTTTGTTGGTAGCGGCGACTAGTTGCGCCCCCATGGTGTGCCGGTGAAATGTAGCCCTAAGAGACTCGAATAACTTTTCACTATTACTTCACTGACATACTAAATTCGATTGTTTATTTAAGTAATGCATTTTATTACAAAATTCCCCGAAGGAAGATGTACGGACCATACTTTCCAACGTGGCGATAAATTTTGTGTGGGTTGCTATGAAAAATTACGACACACGTTAAACAGCGCTGAAGCTTCTAAAAAAACGAAACGCATTGTTACCATTTGCGCGCATTACAACCAATCAATGTGCTTACAATGTTTTAACGAAAAACATTTTTCTTAAATAATAAAAAAATTCAATCGATAACTGAGATATTAATTTATTCCCATCACTACTTACTACACATATTGAACTATCTTCGGTTGTGGTAAGAGATACGAGTACAATCGATATCTAATTTTTGTTTTGAATTTGTATTTTATTTAAATGTCATAATTGCGTGTGAACCTAGCAAAATATTAAGCAATAGGCTATCTTTCACCCATAAAAATTTGCAATTTATTGTCATTGTTTTCTGGAAGATATAAAGTATTTTCAAAACTGTATTTTTATGAGACTGATTAGGTCTCAGACGCAGGGAAGCGTAGGTTTCTAGATCTTTTAGGTCCCTATAGCGCCAAATGAAAGTTCTTTAAAAATGATGACGCAGTTAACGTGTTAAGAATACAAGTGTCACCACCCTATTTCTCCCAGGGTTCTATAAGACCCTACAACAAAGCAGTTAATGTCTACTGTGAGAGATGGAAAACTTGAAATTAAACCCTGTGGCAACATGCCTGGTTGGCGCGGCACAGTAGACCATAACCCCTCCCAAAGTGGAAGAGGCCCGTGACCAACATTGGGACGTTAATCGGCTGAAGATAGGGAGAGAGAGAGAAATATGTTGAAAATATTGCCAAATCTTATTATTTTAGTAAGATAAATACACCATAATAAAATTAAGATTAAAAATTCGCCTGTAGGAAGATAACCGATAGGTAGACCAAAAAAAAACCATTTTTTTGTTCACAGCGTGCTATTAAGTTTTTGTAAGACAGATTTTGGCGACTTTGTTTCTATAAAATCTTCAAAATTTGTGTTATTTTAGCATTTCATATAAAATACTATGAGTAGCTATCACTTCACAATTGTTTGTAAATTTTATTTTTATCACAACAACGATAAAATATATCTAGTTGAAACCATGTGGATTTACGCAATTTCTTACTAAAAATATAATCAACCTTTTACGTTTACGCTCTCAGAAATTTATTTATAGTAGTAGTTATTTATGTATTTCGGTCTAATATGTACGTAACCCTTAGTGGCTTTTTTATGAATGACAATAATAATGTACACTATTTTGATGCACATAGTGTGTATTAAGTTGGTCACCAAGATATCTTTTTAATAGAAATCGTGGCAAATATAGTATAGTAATGTTAAGTGCAAAAAAATCTAGCGAACTCCTTGATTTCAGGTTGATTTCTACTTCCTCGAGTTCCTGACAAATAGATACAAGCCCAGTTTCATAGAGTTTCATTACAACTTCTGCAGTCTTATAGAGAAAGATCAGTTCTTTGGAGCAGCACTCAGACAAGGAAAGTTTTTGAGACCATGTCCTTACCCACCGGTAAATATCAGTGATTAGTTGCATTGTCGAATAAGCCGATGCAGGGCTCGAAGCAAACTCTATGATTGCTTTAAGGAGTAATGAATTTTCTTAGTGCGAAGCCCCTAATTGAATTCAGGGTCAGGCTGAGTCAGAAGTGCCCGAGTGGCTCACCACAAGTCCATGGCTTGAGAATAAATGAATGTTAGAAGGAGCCCGTCTTGCAAATGCCAGTTTGAATGTATGAGCAGTCTACTAAATTTGTATTATCTGTACAAATAGCTCGCAATGCTAGTTATCAAACATGTTAGTTTAATGACAAACATAATATAATAATGTGATAACAATTATAACATTTTGCAGGATGCATATAACGCATACAACATGACTATCAACCCAGCCATCATCCCTAAAGGGTTCCCGTTTACAAAAGGAAGAATAGTTTGCAATTTAACTCATGCAAAAACCAAGGAAAGAGTTGCAGATGGATATATTGATATGAGAATCTCGCAAATCGACAAAACTAAAGGACAGTTTTAATAAAATATTTTGGAAATGTACATCCTTTTTTTGCATACGTATAGGCAAACTTTATCTTGACTATAACAAAAACGAAAAAAAGTATCTAATTTTTTTTTATATTTCAAGTTGGCAAATGGTAGTCATTCTTCAGCTAATGTTAAGGGATAGTAAATTTCTGGTTTACGCATAATGCTTCTAAATTCCATGCGTACTAAGTCAATGTTATTTTAAATATATGGAAATTAAACTGTACTTACTGTATTTGAAAAATAAAAACTATTTATTAATATTCATACTTAGATAGTTATCATTACAGACGTTTTTTGCTGATTTACAATAATTTAAAAGAATAATCCCAATTCTTTGATCAGAATTACTAGAATAGTATGTTGAAGTGTCACTATGACCACACTTGTATTTTTAATTATACACGTAATAGTTTTATTGTATATGAGTAGACTCACTAAGATTATTGTGTTTCTACGTCTGCCTTTCATATACAATCAGATAATTTCACATAAAAACGCTTTGTATAAAGAATCAGGTAAAAATATGATAATTGAATGGCCAATTTCAAGATGTCCCTAAGTCCTTAGGGATTTTATGCACTATCAACTCTGCTGCTAAAACCTGGTCGTTGTCTACGGTTTTCTATATTTATGACGTTTGTAAGTGGTTCCCAAGTGTATTTTTTTTCAAACACCTTTGAGCATATGTCCAGTAATTGCAGTTCAAAAATCCCTAAGTAGTCTAAAAGTCCCTTAGTCCATGATTTTCTATCGTAATGTCACAAAGTTGACACTACACTATTTTGAGTTGTTAACTTATTAGTTTGTAAGGAGAAAGGTAAAAGATTGTAATAGTGTTGATTTAAGACTAATGTCCTGATTAAAAGAATAAAACTTTCGTATTTTGTTTCAAGAATACACCCTAAGTCCAAAATTTTATGTATTCAAATCCCTAAGCTCACTTTAAAGTTCCCAAGTCCACCTTAAAGTCCCTAAGTCCAAAAGCAAAGTTACTTAGGCCAAACCATTTTTACCGTTTTACTCTATTCTTATTCATTAAATTAATATTATACAACATTCAAATTAAAGAGACATCCAAGTTATATTTTTTTTACCATAAATTATGCTATAAAGTATTTTGGTATAGTTTCAAAGACTTCATAAAACTTTACCGCCGCCATTTCTGTAACCTAAGAAAATGGACTTAAGGACATCTTGAAATTGGCCATTCAAATGTTTACTTGTGTTTACTACGATTGTGACAACATGTGACAACAGAAACTTATGTCTCTGACAACACAAACTGTCAACGTTTTGTACAGTCTGTCCTGTATAAGTTGGCGCGTGGCAAAAAAGAGAACTAATTTTGACAGTTCACAATTGCTTGTGTTTGGTACAAGGTAAGAGTTGCTAGTTAAAAGTTTTATACATTACCCCAAACTTGGGGTAAAATGTACATGGTTGCCATAGAAACTCGATGTGAGTCGGTGTCATAAAAATGTTTTCTCTATATTTATAATTTTTTTTTTCCATGACGTATCTGGATTTTGAGAACCAAATCATCATATTAATTACAATCTAGCCTACAAAGGCTAATAAGTAATTTTAAACTAACTTAAATTGCTAAATAGAATATGACTAAGAATGTGTCCATTAACACTTTTCTTACTGTCTCTATTAAGGCGAAGACACTTCGTTCATTTGTTCTTTAAAACTAGCACTTATTGCACTATTAGCACTATCACTATTAAAAAACTAGTTCAAACGGTTTTGTTCTTTGAAGTCTTCTCACTAGACCCGTACTATCAAGGAGCTGTATTGCCTCAACATTTACGTGATGATGAAGTCGATTATGATGACTAAATGACTTCAGCAAACTTTTTAATTATAATTGCGACCTTGTCAACATTTAAATCCCTATGGATGTCATCATTTCGCACATACCAGGGTGCGTTTATTATGCCTCTTAAAACTTTGTTCTGGAATCTTTGAATAATTAGTACATTGCTTGGTTTGGTACAGCCCCAAAGCTGGATACCATAAGTCCACACTGGCATAAGGACTTGTTTGTATAGTAATAATTTATTCGGTACTGACAACAAAGAATCCTTTCCGAGAAGCCAGTACATACTTTTATAGCGAAGCTCCAACTCTTCGCGTTTCTTTTTAACGTGGGCTTTCCATCGCAGCTTCATGTCTAATGTCATGCCCAGATATTTGGCTGTGTTCTCGTGTGGTATAATCTGTTTATTAAGGTACAATGGTACATAATTTACTCTTTTGTTGGTAAAGTCTATATGTATAGACTTTGCCTCGTTTAACTTAATTCGCCACTTTGTTGTCCATTTATAGAGTGTATTTATATCTGCTTGCACTTTTTCTACAGCTTCCGTTTGAGAGTCTCCTATAGCCATAATGGCTGTGTCGTCAGCAAACGTAGCAACTGTATTATTTTGTAATACTGGCATATCACACGTGTAAAGCAGGTATAGGACAGGACCTAGAACACTCCCTTGTGGTACACCAGCTTTGATTTCTTTAAGGTCAGAATATGCATCGTCGTGTCTTACTAAAAACATTCGTTGCGTTAAGTAGGACTCTAGGATGTCGGCATATTGTTTGGGTAGAAAATTTCTTAATTTATTAATGAGGCCTTTGTGCCACACTTTGTCAAATGCTTGTTGCACATCTAGAAACACAGTTGAGCACACTTTCTTATCTTCCAAAGACTTTTCTATCATTCCAGTAATTCTATGCACCTGGTCGATAGTGGAGTGCTTTTTTCTAAAACCAAACTGATAGTTTGGAATTAATTTTCTCTCTTCTATGATAGGCTGCAACCTTTTGAGAAACAGTTTTTCAAATATTTTTGAAATTATTGGTAGAAGAGAAATTGGACGATACGAGGTAGTTTCATGTGTGGGCTTGCCTGGTTTTGGTAGCATTATAACTTCAGCTATTTTCCATACATCAGGTACGTACTTGAGCCTGAATGCTGCGTTGAAAAGTGTGGTTAGTTTGACTATAGCTTTACGTGGAAGGTTTTTGAGTACTTCGCCGGTAATTAGATCGTATCCTGGTGTTTTCTTAGACTTAAGGTGTTTAATTTCCATTTGAACTTCTTTTGGGGTCACAAGTTTTATTTCAGAGTCATCGCACAATGTATCTGCCAGTAGGTCAGCATCATTCATGCCCTCATTAGGTTGAAAAATTGCTTCTAGATGCTCTGCAAATCTCGCTGCTTTTTGTTCATTCGTTATAGCCCAATTACCATTTAGTTTTTTTATAGGAGGGATCTGGATAATTGGCTTTTTTAATCTTTTCGTTGTCTTCCACAGCGCATAATCTGAGGCACGATTATTAGTTACCTTTAAAATAAATAAATAAATATTCATGGACATTTCACACAACGTCCTCTGATCCCAAGCTAAGCTTATTATGCTTGTGTTATGGGTACCAGAATACGGATATAATACATAAACTACTTTTCTTTTGTAAATACATACTTATAATACATAGAAAACACCCAGACGTAGTACAAACATGTGTATGACATTTATGTATATCACACAAATGATTGTCCCAAACGGGAATCGAACCCGCGACCTTGTGATCGGCAGTCCAGTACATGAACCACTACGCCACGAAGCCCGTCGAATTGAAAGGTATTCGTTCATATTTGCATCGTGAAAATTTTGAATGACTTTTTTAAGTTTTTTAGTCATAGTATTCAACTTTGTTTTATCCCCTGGTTACCTAGTCTGTTGCCATTTACGCCGCTGCATTCGTTTTTCAACTATTAGGTTTCTTATTTCTAAAGGATAGCAATGAGCTCGGGTCCTTCTTTGATACGTTGGTGTATTTCTCCACGCACATTGTTGAACATCGGAGATAAGTTTTCTTACCTCCAAGTCTAGTTGATTTGGGCTTTTTAATGGAACTTTTAGTTCTATTAAGGAATCTAAATCTAATTTAAAACTCTCCCAATCTGTGTGTTTATTTACTAAACTAGGTTTGTTTTCTTTTAGAATAAGTAGTTCACTTAAAGTTAATAAAATTGGCGAATGGTCTGAATTCATATCATAACCTTCTTCTATATTTAAAAAACTAGATGATATGTTTTTATAGACGAAAAAGTCTATTAAATCTGGCACTTTTTTGGAATCTGCTGGCCAGTAAGTAGGCTTTCCAGTAGATATGACATCACATTTCATGTCTTTTATTGACCTCAGCAGTTCCCTACCTTTAGTTGTTGTTAATCTGGATCCCCAGTAGGTGTTTTTGGCATTGAAATCACCTCCCAGTATGAATCTATCACCAAGTAGTTTTAAGAACTCCTTGTATGTATCTGATTTTATTGAGTGCCTCGGTGGACAGTATATAGCTGATATGGTAACTGCGTACCGCTTAGTTTTGATACATACAGCGACAGCTTGAATGTAGTTTTCTTCATATTAAAATTTTTCATGATGACAGATGTTTTCTTTTATAATTATGGTGCTGCCTCCTCTCGCAGTGTTGTTAGGATGTAATGCATGATAAACTTTATAACCTTTGCACTGTATGAAGGATTCTTTGGTGAGATGAGACTCAGATATCAGACATACGTCTATGTTTTCGGTAGTTAGGACAACCTGCAATTCATTTTGATGTTTCAGGAGCCCATTAGCATTCCATGCCATAATTCGCAGTGATTTAATCATTATTTGTGTGTTTTTGTAGCAGCAACGTTAGTGCTACGTTCAAGTTGCTTGAGCCGATTGTCAAAAGATGTTAACAGATTAAGTATTCTGTTAATTTTATCATCGGCATTAATTTCTGACTGGGGTTGGGGCTGAGGCACAGGTTTAATGTTTCTCGTTTTCTGCGCATACGTGATACTAGTAACCACGTGATTGTTTGCAGCTACATTTTTCGTAGTTGTTTTTGTAGTTGGGTTAGAGTTTGTTGTGACTGGCGTCACGCTCTTCTTCATAGTTTTATTTTTGAGATATTGCAGCTCTTTGGCTACTACACAGCCTCTGTAGCTTGCTGGATGCGGCTCTCCACAATAAACGCACTTGGGTTTCGCATCTGCTGGTTTCGTGCAATCTCTAGTGATGTGTTTACCTGTGCATTTAACACACCGTGGCTCCTTGGCGCAGTACTTTTGAGTGTAGCCATAGGCTTGACATCTCTTGCATTGCGGAATTAATTTTGCCGTTTTTAGTGGCTTTATATCTACCTTGCAGCCTAAAATTGCTTTGATTTTAAATATTTTATCTATTTCTTCATCTTTATCAAAAGAAAGCATGAACATATTTAGAGGTTCTTTTTAGGGTTCCGTACCCAAAGGGTAAAAACGGGACCCTATTACTGAGACTTCGCTGTCCGTCCGTCCGTCCGTCCGTCCGTCCGTCTGTCACCAGGCTGTATCTCAAGAACGGTGATAGCTAGAGAGTTGAAATTTTCACAGATGATGTAATTCTATTGCCGCTATAACAACAAATACTAAAAATAAAATAAAATAAATATTTAAGGGGGGCTCCCATACAACAAACATGATTCTTAGAGTTCCGTACCCAGTATCTCAAGAACGGTGATAGCTAGACAGTTGAAATTTTCACAGATGATGTATTTCTATTGCCGCTATAACAACAAATACTAAAAATAAAATAAAATAAATATTTAAGGGGGGCTCCCATACAACAAACATGATTTTTAGGGTTCCGTACCCAGTATCTCAAGAACGGTGATAGCTAGACAGTTGAAATTTTCACAGATGATGTATTTTTATTGCCGCTATAACAACAAATACTAAAAATAAAATAAAATAAATATTTAAGGGGGGCTCCCATACAACAAACATGATTTTTTTACCGTTTCTTGCTCGATACTAATAACGTTGCCTTATGTTGCATAGATAATGGTACGGAACCCTTCGTGCGCGAGTCCGACTCGCACTTGACCAATTATTTCCTCCAACTCAGTTTATTGACAGCTTCCTGTATTTTATAACCATTAGATTTGAGGTCTTCAATAATTCTATCTGGCAAGCATGAAGAATGCAAGTTTTTTGCCATTACCCTTATTGGCCTGTCTTGTTTGTTTTCGTACGAATGCCAGTGAAATTTATTTTCTCTTAATGACTTCGTTATATCTCGGCATAGGTGTTTTCTTCTCCTTCTTTGTTTCAGAAACTTTTTTGTGAGAATCAAATTCCACTTCAGGTGAGGACGTGGACAGATTTAACTTACGTTTCTTTCTGCTTTTTTGGCGTACCCACTCTGTTTCTCTTGCTAGTTCTTCTTCATCTGTCTCATAATGGACCGATTTAGAGGATGTTTGGGTTTCAGTGTGTTGTTTGTCTGACCCAGATTTTTGCTGATTTAACTGTTGTTTGAGGCTGTTTATTTCTTCCTTAAGTTCTTTTACCAGGCTTTCCAACGTATTACGTGCTGCCCTTTCTTCTGTAAGGTATTTGTACAGCGTCTTTTCTGTTTCGGTCTTAATGGTCACGACGGTATTATGAGCCATTTTATTAGAAATTAAATGAATATACTTCGCCTTAACGCTTATTACGCATAAACGTGTTTCACAATAGCTAGCGAGGTCATCGCGATGCGTTTACGGCTGACGATGCGCTACAGTGCGAACTGCAGCATCAGCACGTTACCGCGAGCACGTACGAAATCACGAGCCATACTGACACAACCGTTTCTATTGGCAATCAAAAGGCGATTGAAGATATTTATAAATATGAATCACGTAATTTAAGGTAGTTTCTATACTATAAAGATTATATGATATTAGATATTTTCTGCTAGAAAAAAAATTTGGTACGTGATATTTGCTAAGACCCTCGCCCCTAAGTGAGATTTACGCCCCTACAGTCTGTCCAGTATAAGTTAGTTAGTTCCAGTATAAATTTTTGTTTTATTCAAATGCTCACCCAGAAAAACCCTATTAATCCATAATATTTTATAGAGGAAATTATTTACGGGTACGAAGTCGCGGGCAACAGCTAGTTTAATATATGTTAATATTATATACATATAATATTATACATATAAATAGTTTGTTAGGCAGATATAGGGAATATAAAATTAAGGTGGCAACACCCATAGCGTAGGAGGCGCCCCCACTCAAACGCCAACTTATACTGGACAGACTGTAAGTAGGTAGCATAGAATTGAGTATTGACGACAATGCAATCATTTAAAAAATATTCATGATATTTTAGCGTGTTTATTAGTTTTTAAACTAAGTAGATTATTTGTCATAAATGACGCCCTTATGGCGCCATAATAGCGTCAGTGACCGATAATTGTGACAACATTGTTATAGCAGACTTGAGCCCCTGATGAAATGAAATTTCGACTTAAGGGCCTACATCAATATTATCGTATATCATCGCCGACACGTACATATTAACACAGCCGGTAGGCACAGAAAATGAAGAATTAGGGATACTTTTCCTATTTACTCAAAATCTACTAAATATATTTTAATTCTGATTTACGTGTTTCTATATATAATAGTTACTTATGTTTTTAAAGTTATTTCATTAGTTAATACGCGATAATAGACCGACAAATGAAAAAAATAAAAAAATTGAGAGGTTGTTTCGCTAAGATTTTCTATCGAGAAAACTTTTTTCAATCGCGTTTCTGAGTTTATGCGATCCTAGATCATATATTGAAAAAACATATACTTAAAAATTAGAGCTCTAGTCATTCAATCTAAAGAAACAATGAAAACTTCGTACATAGAAAAATGCACGAAGCTATTTTGGTATCCTCTTAAACGGTTATCTATTTGTTTTTAGGGTTCCGTACCCAAAGGGTAAAAACGGGACCCTATTACTGAGACTTCGCTGTCCGTCCGTCCGTCCGTCCGTCTGTCACCAGGCTGTATCTCAAGAACGGTGATAGCTAGACAGTTGAAATTTTCACAGATGATGTATTTCTATTGCCGCTATAACAACAAATACTAAAAATAAAATAAAATAAATATTTAAGGGGGGCTCACATACAACAAACATGATTTTTTTACCGTTTCTTGCTCGATACTAATAACGTTGCCTTATGTTGCATAGATAATGGTACGGAACACTTCGTGCGCGAGTCCGACTCGCACTTGACCAATTTTTTTCTTTCAGGGACAATACAATTTTACAAACATGGCGGCACCATTCGTACCTAAGAACTTTCCTTTCAAACGTGGTCGAGTCTATGGAAACTTTACTTTTTTACAAATAAAATAGTGATCCAAGCATTTCGTGGATATGTTGAAATGGAGATCAAGGAAATGTTTGTGAATAACACGAATAATATCAAGGAAATGTTCCTAAATAACACCTATGGATAGTAACTATTCTGCTACACATGCACTACTTATTGAATTAATTAAAGTTTTAAGGATTATATCGTATTTTTTTAGTATATCCCTACCCTGACGTTTTTAACTGTAGCCACCCTTATAACGTGGCTGCAGCCATTTCCGCCATGTTTTATTGAAACATTAATAACTTTATAAAAAATATAAATAATAAATATTTACGGACATTTCACACAACTAAAGGATGATTTTTTAAGAGTTAAGTTTTTCAAACTGCCATCACCAATGGTAATGGCGTCCAATAGTCATCTGCGATAGTGAAAAGTTTTCAATAAACTCTGCCATTTTATCATGGAAAAACTTACAAACGAGCAACGATTGCAATAGTAATTTAAGTACTAACAAAATATTTTGTTAGTTGCACGACAATTGGGCCCTGTTCCTCAACCACATGGAAAATTTTACTTACCGATTTGGATTTGAAGGACTATGAAATTCAACTACTTCAAGAATTTATGCCGAATGACCTACGACTACGTCTAAATTTTGGATAATAGACCTTTGAACACCTGCATGATAATCCGCTGTTTTATCGAAAATTTGTGTTTAGCGATGATTTAACGCCTCTTGATTACTTATTTCTTGTGAGGTAATGTAGTCTTTAGTCTATGTAGACAGTCCGAACACGATTGAAGCCTCATGGGAAAACAAAACACGTGTAATTCATTGTATACAGGCCGAAAGGCACGAAAAAGTGACGCGAAATTGGACCTTCCGAATGGAACACTTAAAAGGGAGTCGCGGGCAACATTTAGGTACATGAATTTATCATTAAAATATAAATTGCAAAAGCCGAGCTAATTGGGTATTTTATTCGATTTTTAAAAAAACTATCCTTAATAAATCACCCTATATTTTTGATTTCATTACTGTCCTGAGCGGGAGTCGAACCCGCGACCTCGTGAATGGCAGTCCGTTATATGAACCACTAGACCACGAAGCCCGTCAACTTACACAACAAAAGATATCTGCAATATCAATAACATAATGACTAGACTCCATTTTAGTTTGACGTTATGTTCAATTATCATATTTCAAAATGCAATCCTTTTTTTTAATCTGCTATCAGTTGTAGACTTTTAGCAGATGCGGTGGGTGTTATCACTCTCGTTTCGGGAAGACATCCCTGTGGATGCCTTCCCCTATCATTGACGTACATCTAGGTTCTGGACGTCATGGCGTTTTAAGCGTTTATGGTAATGGATGTCAATGAGTTCAGCAACCAAAACGTTTGGATGATTCCTGAGCCTGTCTTTGTATTTTTCGGAGTATGAGTTTATCTCCTGTTTGACTGAATAAATATTTAAAGCAGTGTGGATTTCGTTGTTAGTCACAAACCAGGGTACCCCAGCTATGTTCCTTAGTATTCCATTTTGCAATCTCTGCATTATATTTATATTTGAGTCGCAAGCGCAACCCCATAGTTGTAGTCCGTAGGTATAAGGATGGTCTTAACATACAAAAACAACGACTTTGTTTTGTAATAAGTAGAGATTAATAAAATGCATAGCACCAATAATTCTTTGTTCGAATTGTCTAAAATTCCCAACACAAATATGTATTTATCTAGAACTCTCTATTGCTGAAAAGGAGGGTCAAAAATCACAAGTAACGAGTTGGACTCGAACTCGGACACGAAGGAATCCGTACCATTGTCATTCCTCATCATAATAACCACCACATACACATACCCACACGCTCGCTCACACACACAAACACACGCTTTGAAATTATTGGTAGGTACTTATGTAATGAAACAAAAATTGTATCAAATATGATTTATTTCTAGGTGATAACTTGTGTACATTGTGTAAACCATTACTATAATTTTATTATTATGTCCTACTATACACAATGGGGCTTAACTGAGTCTCCTAAACACAGGCTATCTTTAGCCTATATGGGAGATCAGTGCATACTTTGCTAGATAGTCGAATGTTTAAAATGTAATAAGTTAAATGTAATATTCTTACTGTGAATTTAGCTTACTGTGAATTTAGCTTAAATGTAAGTGTATTAAAATATAATCTAGATAAAATGTAACCAAATGTTAATTAAATAAATAAATAAATAAAAATAAATAAATATTATAGTTTTATAACAATATAATGGCTTGATTTGAATTCTTCTCCTCCTCAGCCCATATCGTCCTACTGTTGGACGCGGGCATCCGCGAGCTAAGCAGGGGCGTATCTACCGCCATATCAGCCGTATCAATTATACAGGGTCCCGGTCCACGGGGGCCCCCAACGTGCGAAAGCAAAAATACATAAATGCTTTCCAAATTTTTTATTATTTCAGAAATTTTATTCACAGATTTTTTTCTTTCGTGTGAAATCTTAACCCATCATAAGGGCCCCCATATAAATTTTATTTTATAATAAAATTTATAATTATTTTATTTTATTATACGGGGCCCCACCAAGGCACGCTACGCCACTGCCACTAAGGTTTTAGTCTACAATGCCGCGCTAACTTGGAAGAAATAAGATAGTGACACTTGTACACTTGTAAACCGTTACCCCGCAGATTCTAGTTACCTACGCTCAAATTAATCCAATTGTCACGTTGTCAAAAGAAGACCAGAATAACATTTAGGTCGGTCACGGGTCGCAACGATAGAGTCTTTCTTTTCTTTCTTTCTTTCTTTCTTTCATCTAAACCTTCCTCAAGACAGGGTGATACTTTGAACATTTGCTAAGTCTATACGAAAACACGTTCTTTAGGTTTTTCGCTGGCAGAGGGACACAGCAGATGCACTTTGAATCTTAATTTTATATATGGGTTTAGCGTTTATTTATTTCTACTATCTACAACTATCTTAGCCTAACGCTTAGGATAATATAATTATTATTGCATTTTACAGGATACATATAACACATACAACATGAATATTAACCCAGCCATCATCCCTAAAGGGTTCCCGTTTACAAAAGGAAGAATAGTTTGCAGAATTGGTGATGGATATTGATATGAGAATCTTGCAAATT
Source organism: Orgyia antiqua (assembly GCA_916999025.1). Classification (NCBI taxonomy): domain Eukaryota; kingdom Metazoa; phylum Arthropoda; class Insecta; order Lepidoptera; family Erebidae; genus Orgyia; species Orgyia antiqua. The sequence continues at coordinate 19,612,136 of OU779867.1, forward strand.
GACAAGAAGAAAGAAAATTTTAATTTTTCTCACTTATTGATGTTTATTATTTACCTTATCATGTTTCTTTGTATTGTAAGCATTATTGTAATTGAATAAAAAGAGCTTTGCTCAGTTTCTTATAGACCAAGATCCGAGAGTTGAATCCTTTTATTTATTTTCTCAGCGATGAAATGTGTTGGATGTCCGACGTACCACCTCACCCAGCTCCTCACGGGTCACGACTGTTTTGCCAAGTACCTGTGGGAGCTGGTTGGAATCGAGTCGGATCCCCCCGTGTGCCGCAATTTTGGTAGTGGGCCAGTGGACACGGCGGAGCACATGCTCGCTGTGTGTACGGCCTAGGACACCCAGCGTGCAGCACAGAATTTATCGCCCTAGGTCATTGTTCTGTCTATGGTGAGAGCGAATAGTATTACGCCGCTGTCACCTCCTCTGCTTGGGAGGTGATGGCGTAAAAGCAGAAGGGCCTGCGGGAGCGCGAACGCGCTGGCGATTCATACTTTAAAAGCCATTTTTATTTAAATCAAAAGAAAAAGAAGTTTCTAAGAATTTATAAATGGATGCATAGATAGGTGTGTGTTTATAACTATTTTATGCAAAAACTACTGACTGGAATTTAACAGCCAGACTCCAGAGGGCAATGTTCAAAGTCACTTAAGCTTTATGTCGAAATAAATGTGATCGGGAAATAGTGCGAATCTTGCTAATTTTCGGATCGCTATATCCACAATAGTTTCTTGGGTTTCGTACAAAAAGGACCTGGCTTCTGACTTTCTAAAAGAGCATAAAGGTTAACCCTCCCTATTTGAAATAAAAATATTTGTTTTTGACTTTGAACATTTTTTATTATAAGTCAATTTCCGCCAGTTTTGATTGAAATATTAATAACTTTGTTTTACAACAAAAGATGTCTGCAATATCAATATCCCAATGACTGAAATGCAATTTAGTTTGACATTATGTAAAATTAACTAATTACAATACTTATACAATGTAAAAATAAATAAATAACGTCCCCAATACCATTTATTATTTATACAGTTTCAGTGCATTGACGAAAACAGAATGTGTAACCGGTCTACGTTGAGTTTATTATTTTTTTTTTTATCATCTTTTTATATTTGTGCTCCTGAGAAAGTAAGTGTTTAATAAAAATTCATAAGTCTATCTTTTCTCATTAAGTAAAATATAATAATACAGTAATTCTCAGTTAGAATTGTCTAAATTTTCTAACAAAAATATTTACTGCTAAGTGTATCTACTGCAGCTCTCGATTGCTGCAAAGAAGGGTCACTAAATTTCTAGGTTTTCGTCTCTCACAGATAATGAAATCTGCTTATAATATCTCTCCGCTGGCTTTTACAGCACCTTGGGGAGAAGATGAGATAGTGACACTTGTATTCTCGACGAGCCTCGTGGTTGAGTGGTTTATGTAACGGACTGCCGATCAAGAGGTCGCGGGTTCGATTCCCGCTCGGGACAATCATTTGTGTGATTTTTCTAATTGTCATACAAATGTTTGTACTGCGTCTGGGTGTTTCTATGTAATATAAGTATGTATTTACAAAAGAAAAGTAGTATATGTATTCTATCCGTATTCTGGTACCCATAACACAAGCATATAAGCTTAGCTTCGGACCAGAGGACGTCGTGTGAAATGTCCGTGAATATTTATTTATTTATTTATTATTTATTCTTAATACATCACCACATTACGATACATTCGGATTCTAGCTACGCTCACATCAATGCACTTTTCACGTTGCCGTGTGGCAGAAGAAGCACGAAAGCAGAATAAATGCTGTGGAGATGCGCTCCTTGAGCAGTATGTGTGGTGTGACTTTGAAAGATAGATTAAGAAATGAAGTTATAAGAGAACGTTGCGGTTTGAATTACACTATTTTTAACTAACACGCTTATATTTTCTAACACTTGCGCGACTCAATTGTTTAAATAAAACTACTTTTTACGGATCTCCGAAACGTCGGGCCAAAATTTAAGACAAATATACGCGTCTAAATCCGTAAAAAGTAGTTTTATTTAAACAGATGAGTCGCGCAAGTGTTAGAAGACATTTTTATTTAAATCAAAATTAAAATAATAAAGGTTCATGTAGCTTCGAAGAAATGACTATCCATACCACAGATAATATAATAAAGATCCATTTGAATATTTCATCCCGTCTTTCCCTTTTTACAATATTACTCCTTTTAACCTCTACATTTTTATTTTAAAAAGTACACAACGTCCATTCTCAGGTGCTGGACCATCTGTATACGCTTCATATGAACTAGTTAAGAAGTTTTAGCATAAAATGGCGACAAACAAACAATTATTTTCATAGTTCTTTATTAGTAGGAAATACTAGGAAAGGAAGTAAAGTAATTATCTATGTCTATCACAGTATTGTATTAAACGGTGTAAAAGGAACAAAAACTGTCACTAATGCTAGGTATTAGACATATACAGCTCACAATGTGGCACCAGTTTACTTTTAGAGCTTGTCCAGAAAGGGCGAATTCGCCGCGATTCTCTTGCGCGTATTACGCGCGACCGTTGCGTCCACAAGGTGCGTACCAACGCGCGAGCATTTGGGTACGATTTCAGTACTAGCTTTAGAATTCGCTCTAGAGTTCGCGCGTTAACTGGACGCAACAAGGCGTCCCTAGTATATCGACTCGCGCGAAATACGCGCGAGTCGAGAGTCTGGCGTAGTGCACGCGATTTACGCGCGTATTTTGAATTCGCGCGATGCTTGTGGACGCGATGTATTGATGTCTAGTACCTCGACAACGCGCGTATGAATTCGCGCGATACGATTCGCGACGAATCGTATCACGCATATATTTGCTTTCAATTATTGATTTTAATTTTTTAATTTCATTAATAATCATAGTGAGACCAATTACATGAAAAAAAAACATAGATTTTCAATTGTACCTACTAGATTCTATAAGAAATTTAATTTATAAAAACTTGTTCTTCTTTCTTTGTATTTTATATTTATTTATTTTTTGGAAAAGTATTATTTTTGTTTTTTTAATTGTTTTTTATTTTTTAAAATTACGGTATGGTAGAACATAGCTGGTTTTAATGTTTAACACATGTACCTACTGTATCATCTACTACATAATGTAAACCTATGCTCACAAATAAAGAATACTCTGACTTTGAAAACAACAAAAAAACTTTTTATTATAGAATACCGATTTTAATGAATATAAAAATGTGCAAAATAAAATAGGCAATTAATTAAAATACAGAGCTTTCATTTTTAGTTAAGTTTAGTTGTGCAAGTAGAATTGGCACCCCTGTATGAGATTTATTTAATCAGATATTATGTTACAGATAACATTTATAAACGTGGAGCATCCACACGTAGTATATTTCAGTACCACGTACTTTAAATATGTAAACTTAACAACTACAAGATATGGACGAGCCAACCCTATATACTACGTTGGATTTCATATGGACTTACTTGTTCCCTTTGATAAGAATATATTGGTAAGTTGAACATACAAATACAAATACATGTTACAGAACACGCAAATACAATTATAAATACAAACGCATTTTTTTAGTTTTTGTAAGACAGATTTTGGCGACTTTGTTTCTATAAAATTGTCAAAATTTGTGTTATTTTAGCATTTCATACAAAATACTCTGAGTAGCTATCACTTCACAATTGGCATCGTTCATAATTTTTTCAAACTCTTAATTCGAAGACCATTTCGGGGCATAGAGTTTCTGATCATGATCCAAATAGTTTTTTTCGGAAAATTTGCTATATTAACGATTATTTTTCCAAAAAAGCAAATGGTCTCTATTTGCCCTTGAAATAAAGAACTTAAAATATTGTTACGTGTTAAGGTTCGAAGGATTTGGAGAGAAAGACCTGCTGACTCTTTTTGAAGACTTTATTTACTAGCACTAGTTACACACTAAGCACTAGGTCCAAAAACTAAGCACTAGGTCCAAACACTAAGCACTAACAATGTCCTAGATCGTAGCCAAGTCGTAGGTTTCACTGGTATCACTCTTGATCACTTGTTTTCGCTCTCGAAGTCGCCTCGATCGTAGCTCGTTGAACTGCCCGGGCTCGCCTCCCTGCCGCTATTTATATGCGCCGCAACGAGTTCCAGACTATTCCAGAATGTTCCCAACTGTGCGCGAACGTGATCGCCCGGAGCGAATGTTTCTGGAAAGTTCGCGCATGTACGGTAGTTCCTCTAACGCCATCTAGTATCTAATAGGGGTTTCACTCTGTTCGGTTCTTTAATTGGTTTTACTAGTTGCTGATAGATGGCGCTAGCTCCTTTGTGTTTTGTGTGTTCGTAACACTACTCCCCTCTTAGAGATGCTCGTCCCGAGCATCGTTGTTACTACCATGGTAACGCGCCAGACGGTCTATGTGTACCACTTTGAATGTCCCTCTTGGTTGCTTTTGAATCCTATAGGTCACATCATTCAGTCGGGTAACCACTTTGTATGGACCGTCCCACTTGTTCTGCAACTTTGGAGATTTCCCTTTCCGGCGAGTTGGGTTATGCAGCCACACCAGTGACCCTTCCTCGAAGCCGCTCGTGTTCGATTTCCGGTCGTATCTGGTTTTCATGTTCTCACTTGACTGTAACCCATTTTCCCGAACCAAGGCGTGTATATAGCGCATCTTTTCCCTTAAATCGCAGACATAGTCTTGTACAGTCTTTGGTCCCTCCGGTGACCCTCCTGTCAATAGGTCTACTGGTATTCGTAGCTCTCTACCGAAATTGACATACTCGGACATACTCATGCTCGGCGGTTCGGTAAGACAGAAGGAAGAGTGGTATATACTTGTCCCAATCCTTTTGTTTGTCATCTACCAATTTCGCCAAATGCCTCTCAAGGGTCTGGTTAAATCTCTCAACCATTCCATCAGACTGCGGATGGTAGGCGGTGGTCCTCGTCTTATGCATGCCCAAAATTCTGCACACTTCCTGGAACACCTGCGATTCGAAGTTCCTGCCCTGATCAGAATGGATTTCCAGAGGCACACCAAAGCGACATATCACTTCTTCGACTAACTTGGAAGCGACTGTTGTGGCTTCTTGGTTTGGTATGGCGAACACTTCGGGCCATTTGGTCAAGTAGTCAATGACGACCATAAAATACTTGTTTCCCGAATCCGTTTCAGGAAATGGCCCAGCTACGTCAACTGCAATTTGTTCCCACGGTGCACCGACGTTATACAACCGCAGGTTCCCACGGCTCCTGGTCTGTGGTCCTTTTACAGCAGCGCAAGTAGTACATTTGCGGCACCAATCCTGTACATCATCTCGACAATGCAACCAGTAGAATCGTTCTCGCACTTTTGTTAACGTCCTCTTGACACCTAGATGCCCTCCTGATACGCCATCATGTATTTCACGGAGAACATCTGGTACTCTCGTTCTTGGGACAATTATCTGAAGATGGAACTCTCTGCCGTTAGTCTTCTCCCATCTCCGGTAGAGTATTCCGTTTTGTAGTAGTTCCTCTAACGCCATCTAGTATCTAATAGGGGTTTCACTCTGTTCGGTTCTTTAATTGGTTTTACTAGTTGCTGCTAGATGGCGCTAGCTCCTTTGTGTTTTGTGTGTTCGTAACAATATTAAGGCGTTCTTAAGGATATATAACTCTGTGGTGGAGTTAAAATTGGTCTATTATACCAACTTGGCAACTTTGAAAAGATGTATTGCAATCTGTCTTAAGTCTACCAGGAAAAGGCAATACAAATACTGCGTACAACGATGACGTCACAACATTTAAAATAATATCTTTAAGTATTTTTAAAAAATTCTATATAGTGAATATTTAATTTAGTTGCTTAAAATAGTCTATATTTTCTAAAAAAAAATATAAAAACAGCAGGTCAAAAATTATGAACAATCCCAATTGTTTGTAAATTTTATTTTTATCTCAACAACGGTAAAATATATTATCTAGTTGAAACTATGTAGATTTACGCAATTCCTTATTGCTAAAAATATAATCAACCTTTTACGTTTACGCACTCAGAAATTTATTTATAGTAGTAGTTATTTATGTGTTTCGGTCTAATACATGTACGGAACCCATAATGTATTATACTTTTAACTGGCTTTTCAATGAGTGACAATACTAATGTTAAGTTGGTCACCAAGATATCGTAATAAAAGAAGTCATGGCAATGTAATGTAATAGTGGCAAATATAGTATAGTAATGTTAAGTGCAAAAAAATCTAGCTAACTCCTTGATTTCAGGTTGATTTCTACTTCCTCGAGTTCCTGACAAATAGATACAAGCCCAGCTTCATAGAGTTTCATTACAACTTCTGCAATCTTATAGAGAAAGATCAGTTCTTTGGAGCACCACTCAGACAAGGAAAGTTTTTGAGACCATGTCCTTACCCACCGGTAAATATCAGTGATTAGTTGCATTGTCGAATAAGCCGATGCAGGGCTCGAAGCAATCTCTATGATTGCTTTAAAGAGTAATGAAATTTCTTAATGCGAAGTCCTATAGGCATTCAGGGTTGGATTGAGTTAGAAGAGCCCGGGTGACAAACCATAAATCCGAGGCTCGAGATTAAAATAACTATAGTGTATACTCTGGGGCTCAGGGGCTCCCGCGATCAGGTGCGATAGGAGAAGCCCGTCTGGCAAACGCCATTTTGAATGTATGAGAGTCCAACGTTGAAGCCATTTGCTACTTCTGCTATATGGTTAATCTTCCTATAGTGAGCTTGCATGTTAGTTACCAAAGTTGTTATTTTAATGACAAAGAAAATAATTATAACAATTATAACATTTTGCAGGATGCATATAACGCATACAACATGACTATTAACCCAGCCATCATCCCTAAAGGGTTCCCGTTTACAAAAGGAAGAATAGTTTGCAATGTAACTCATGCAAAAACCAAGGAAAGAGTACTAGATGGATATATTGATATGAGAATCTTACAGATTGACAAAACTAAAGGACAGTTTTAAATAAATATTTTGAAAATGCAATTCCTTTTTATTGCATACCTGTAGAAAAACTTTTTCATGATTATAACAAAAGCAAAGAAAAGTATTTAATTTTGTGCAATCAATCAAAAGTTGTGCGCATCCAGATAGATAACCACATGGGACTCGTATTTTAGGAAAGCTTCTCAAATTTCTGGTTAACGTGGAGCTGATCTGCTAGCCTTCCTCGATAAATGTACTACCCGACACTGAAAGAATTTTCAAATTGGACAAGTGGTCCTTCATATTAGCGCGTTCAAATAAACAAACTCCTCAGCTTTATAATAAACTAGCTGTGCCCGCGATTTCATACGCGTGGAATTTAGAAAAGAAAAATTTAATGAACTAACAATAACGCTATTTTACAGCTAATTAACAAATCGTCCGTTTGGTTTTCTTTTTTTTTGCACAATTCTAAAGAAGTAACACACATGCCCCAATGTCATTTTAGTAAATGATATCTCAGAATTTTACCTTTTTAGGGCTTCGTACAAACCTTTATAGTCTCACTACGGTGTCCGTCTGTCTGACTATCCGCCCGTTAAACATTCTTTACTCGGCAACGGCTGAAGGTATCAATTTGAAACTTATACCAAATGTAGATCTATGCGGTCCCTTGCTACAAAAGATACAATCAATCATTTAGATCTACGCATTCAGAAGATATAACCAAATTACAGCCATTTTTGAGTATTTTCAACTTTCGCTAGGGAATCAAAATTTACAGGTTACTTCCCAGTTCCCACTATCCCAGAGACTTGAAATTTGGCATGACCAAGCCTACATAGTGATGTTAAAAATCCAAAAAAATTGTAATTTATTACCACTTCACATGAAAGATTTGGTAAAAACTAACGTCGACGCCTACGCCGACGCGGATGCCGACGCCGACGCCGACGCCTATAAAAACCAACTCAGCACCGATACGTCGGGATTTGAGCAGCGTAACGACCATACGCCGCCGCGCCGGCGCCGAAACCGAAGTCTACGCCGGCGCCTATAAAACCAACACCAATGCTGATGCCGACGCCGACGCCGATGCCGATGCCGACAGCGACGCCGACGCCTATGCCTACAAACACCCACTCAGCACCGATACGTACGTCGGGATTTGAGCAGCGTAACGACCATACGCCGACGCCGACGCCTATAAAAACCAACTCAGCGTCGATACGTCGGGATTTAAGCGGCGTAACGACTATACGCCGACGCCGACGCCTATAAAAACCAACTCAGCACCGATACGTCGAGATTTGAGCATCGTAACGACCATACGCCGACGCCGACGCCGACGCCCATCCTTACATTCATACATCCAACATTAACCAAACATCAAAACATTGGAGTATGGATAGAAGACCGAGGAAACGTTCGCGTTGCTCTCCCAACAGTTTATTTTGTCGCGCGTAATTCTTTTTTCGTCATATCTCCTAAGATATTCGTTTAAATTGTATGCTGTAAAAAGCAGTTATATTCTACAACGTGTTTCAGAAAGGTGTAGTCATAATTTAAAGTTTCATTAGATAGGCCTTAAATATTATAAATATTACAGTTACACATTGTAAAATACAGTTGGTAAGTTTTTTTGTTTATTGCCTACTATTAAATAACTACCAGAAACGCATCAATTATGAGATGTTTACGGTTTATTGAATGCGATTGAACCTTACGATAAAGAAAGATGACCTCATAGTAGTGTTGTATTTAAAGAAGATCGATTAATTTATTAAATTAATTACACTTTTATGAACACATAAAAGTCATAATATGACTAGTGTTTGTAATTTCATCCATGCCTAGTGCCTAGTCACCGGCTATGTGTAACGATGGTCAAATATGACTACACCTTTCTGAAACACGTTGTATATTAAATGCGTAAGCTAACTAAGGTATTTAATTTGATAAAAATGTTACCGAATACACATAAATAGCTTTTGAAAACACCCTATTGAATTTGATAATTTTTTGACGTTCTTATGGGTACAGCAGGTTTTCCTTAAAAGATAGACATATGGCCTTGCGGACCTTTTTCAAGATCTATGGGTAACAAACAATTTCTCCATACATTACTTTGTTGTAACTCACATGGATAAGGCAGCGTTTTCATTTAAAGCTCGCGCGCGTGTCTTTTTTCCCCGTTTCTTGCAACATTTTACACTAATGCTTCGATTCTATTCGTTGCAGCGTGATGTTATATAGCCTATAGCCTTCCTCGATATATGTACTATCCAACACTGAAAGAATTTTTCAAATCGGACCAGCGGATCCTGAGATTATCGCGTTTAAACAAACAAACAAACAAACAAACAAACTCTTTCGCTTTATAATATTAGTATAGAAGATAATAATATAAAGGAAGAGATAGATCTTGTTTCATACAAGACTTTTATTTAATTTTATAATTATTGTTTTAAAATCTTTTAAATATTATAATGCTGAATCTAGAAGGATTTAATACAGCCTTCTATAGTCTGTATCCATGACAAATTACGAAAATTACCTTCATCTTTTTCATCTAATATCTTACTTCCTTCTTCAATTTTCACAAAGTGCCAGGTGATACTAATTGATTAAACTAATTGCATACTCACGAAAATCGCCATTAATTAGCCATTTTGCCAGAATTTCGCTATAAAACTCTTCGTCAACTGTGTCAGCGAAAGTACGGTGAAATCCTTATTAATATTTTTAATGCAAATCTGTTTGCCTGTCGGTCTCTCACGCCAAAACTAGGTAACCAATTTTAATTAAATTTTGTAATGATCTTGAAAAAGGACTTAGGTAAGTTACTTCTTAATGCGAAAAAAGGTATGTACCTACTGATTCTAAATTGCAAGCGAATTTTGCATCGATGAATTTTAAGGTTTAGTATATAAATAAAACTACTTTTTACGGATTACGTAAAAGGTACTTACTATTATTACTATAGTAGGTATTACTTTTTGCGTAAAAGGTTTATTTAAACAAATGAATAGTTAAAGAATATTTGTGTAAGTATTTCAAAATATTATTAATTTACATTGGTGACCACTTCTGATTTACAAAGACACAAACTTTAATAATATCTACGTCATTCTAATTATCTAATAACTAAGAGTCCAAATACCTAAACTATATTAACATAGAAAATCTGTTCGATCTGTACAAAAATAATAAAGTAGATACAAATCTAATTTATATATGACTTGATAAAACTTATCAGAATATAACAACAAAATACGCCCAACAGAAAGCCAATTTTGTAAAATAACTCAATTTTATATTCATTGTTCGCAACTCAACGATCACTGGAATTCTATTTTATATTAACAATGTCAAAACAGACGATGCTTTTAAAAAGTTAATTTACGTTACGAGCATCCATCTATATTGTATACTAGCTGCCCCGGCAAACGTTGTTTTGCCATACAATTCTGTATAAAATAAAATTTCATCAAAATCGGTCCAGCCAATTTGTAGCCTATGTGTTATTCTGATGTATAAGCTATATTGTGGTAAAGTTTCATTCAAATCCATTCAGTAGTTTTTACGTGAAAGAGTAACAAACATCCATACATACATCCATACTTACAAACTTTCGCCTTTATAATATTAGTAGGATTAAATACTAGCGTATTATCCGCGATTTTGTTCGCCAAAATGTTAACTTTCAAACAAAATATATTCTTCTATATGAATTCCTGCGGGAACAAGTATGTATTACACCGCAAGCTTCGATGGGATCAATAGGACGACAATTTGTTTCTATTGTACGGGCTTCGTGGTCTAGTGGTTCATGTAACGGACTGCCATTCACGAGGTCGCGGTTTCGATTCCCGCTCGGGACAATCATTTTTTGTGATCTTTATAATTGCTATACAATTGTTTGTACTGCGTCTGGGTGTGTTCTATGTACCACTTTACTTTCTATGGTATTATAAGTATGTATTTACAAACGAAAAGTAGTATATGTATTATTTGTATGTATTAAATGTATTCTGGTACCCATAACGCAAGCGTAGAAATATAGCTTATTTTAGGACCAGAGGACCTTGTGTAAAATATCCAAAAAGTATTTTTTTTATTGTGTAAAACCTCAATACATGTGAGAATTAATGTTCTGTTGTGAATCTTTCTGCATAGAAACGAGCCATGTGCGAAGCAAACTTGTAGGTATTTTAAAGATGCAGTACCTACCTGATCTACCCGCTGGCTCTACCCATATCTATTAAAAATACCAAACAAGCAGAATTTATTGATTTTAAATAAAACTATATTATTATTCCGTCCATCCATATATTATAAATTTTTACTATCATTAGCCTCAAGGAATTAACTTGCGATAGAATTCCCTATTTTGTCACAAGTTAATTTCTAAATAAAAAAGGATCGGCCTCGCCCAATCTAAATTTACAATATCCAGAAGTCAATGAATCGTGTACTCAGTAGATATTTTAAACTACGCTCAGCTGAATCATGCTTTTTGGGCGCTCTGTGAGGGAGGCTTCTAACCAGCCGTGGACGATGGACGCTCGTTTCATCAGTAGCATTTACCTCTGGACGTGTTTGAAGTTAAATATAAGCTGAAGTACTGTTGAAATACAATTTGGTGAATGTACCTAATAGATTTTTATGACCTTATTCCGTAAGATCCCTTTTTAGGGTTCCGTACCCAAAGGGTAAAAACGGGACCCTATTACTGAGACTTCGCTGTCCGTCCGTCCGTCCGTCCGTCCGTCTGTCACCAGGCTGTATCTCGAGAACGGTGATAGCTAGACAGTTGAAATTTTCACAGATGATGTATTTCTAGTGCCGCTATAACAACAAATACTAAAAATAAAATAAAATAAATATTTAAGGGGGGCTCCCATACAACAAACATGATTTTTTTACCGTTTCTTGCTCGATACTAATACCTAACGTTGCCTTATGTTGCATAGATAATGGTACGGAACCCTTCGTGCGCGAGTCCAACTCGCACTTGACCAATTTTTCTTTTTACTACGTCAGTGGTATGGTATTCTTATTAATCTGTGACCTAATCAAGTAACGTAATCTATACTATCACTAATGTCACATTGACATTACGATAAAAGTCAAAACAAACAGCGAAAATAAATAAATTTTATTTTAAAGTTTTGTTTGCTATTAAATAGATAGTGTAATAATGAGTTCTGTCCCCTATATTATTAATTAATTAAATAACATCTAGTTCATATATTATCACAGAACTGTAAGGCCATTATGTATTTGGGTTTTACGTGGCTTTAGTTTTAATATTAAATAGGTACTTATATTTATTTGTAATAATGAGGTGGAGTGAAGCTGTAACGTTACAATTTGTTAAAATATATCTTAAACATGAGTGTTTGTGGAGCCCAGCTCATCCTGGTTACAAAATACGTAGCCAGAGGGAGAAAGCTTACAGCGATATATGCGCGGCATTTAAACTAGCCACAAGTAAAACTCTCTCCATTCTCGAAGTGAAGATGAAAATAAAAAACTTGAGAACAACTTATGTGCAGCAAGTGCATAAAATATTGCTTAAATCTAGCCCAGATGATATATATGAACCTTCTCTTGTATGGTTTCATGAAATGGATCAATGTTTAAAACATGTTATTCCATGTAATCGCCATTCGAACAATGTAAGTCAACAAGCTACCATTATAAATGTTTGTGTGTATTTTATTATATGTACTAGCTTGTTGTGTTACTGACTAAATTTAAATGAAATTTTACAGCTATAATAAATATTTATGAGCATTTCACAAACGTCCTCTAGTCCCAAATAACCCTATATTTCTTTACTTGTGTTTTAGTACCAGAATATGGATATACTACATTTATACTTCTGCAAAGCTGCTTGTCCATGTTTTAGCAATTTAGTATAGGTAATATTAGTGACCTATTATTGAAACTTCTATCAAACTGCAACAAGCTTTATTACTATCAATAATCAAAGTCTATAGAAAATTTACTAAAATATGATAAATTTTCTTAAAGTTTACATGACACTTCAATTAATAATCTGTTAATAACCAACCAATTTCTAAAACTTCTAGTTACCAGAATCTCAAGAAGTGGACTTATCGAGCCACATATGGGTAGAAGGAGACCAACAGAATGGAGACACAGATATCATTAATCCTGATCCTTTAGTCCCACAAACAGATGATGAGTATGACTCTAATAAAAATGAAACACAAATAATAAAAGTTGAAAGAAATTCAACCCTCTCTTACAAAAAACTTAAAAAGAAAAAACAAAAGCATAGAGCGCCAGTAAAGTCTTATTCAAATGATTCTGAATATGCAAAAGAGGATGAATTTGATATCTATGGGAAATATATAGCAACACATTTAAGAAAAATGGACTTGAAAAAAGCACTGAGGCTTCAGTTGGAGATACAACATTTGATTAGTAAATCTAGAATTTCTGAGATTGTTTCTAGTGATTAATTATCATAGTAGTTTGTATTTTGTAAACTTGGTATATGATTCTTAGCCTTTATGTGTATTTCCTTTAGTTCTGACTTCTATTGTCTACCAAAAGCCATTAGTATTGAACAAAATGGTCTGAGTTAGAGAAAGGATACTGAAACTTAATCCCAAAAAGTAATGTGAGAAAGGTATTGCAAGTCGTTGTAGTTAAGTACTGTAAGTAGGTACCTTTAATCGCAGAAATGTAATGTAGTGCAATTTTATTTATAAATATTTGCAATTTTACCAAAGATAAAATAGAATATGTGATTTAATCTGTAGTGTAATAAGTATTATTGTTAATTATAAGTTGCTGCCACTATAAGCCACGCAAATTAGTAATGTCAAATTAACGCCCTTGTGACGTCATCAGCAAAGAAAAAGTACAGCTAACAAAATGTAATATTCTCATCTATTAATAAAAGTTTATAAAGGTAATTTGAGGTTTTTTTAATTAAAACTAAATGTTTGAATAATGGTTAACTTTTAATCATCATCATTCATCACATTTTTGAAAATCTTAACTAAACTCTTCAACACCACTCATATAATCTACATCAGACTCAGAATTGGTATCCGAGTCTGATGTCTCGTCAGAATCAGTATCATTTCCTGTGTTATTAACAAATAACTCGTCGACCAATCTATCTTTTCCCCAGTATTCTTCTTCCAGCCTCTTCACATGATCTACCTCCTTTTTCCAATCTTCAGGAGTGATTGATTGCAAAGCCTCTAAAGTTAAAGATTCGATCTTACTCTCTAAAAATTGTAATAATAATATAAATAAATAATATTAATATTATAATCTAATCAACATTGCTAACGGTACTGACGTCACCAACATGGCCGCCAGGCGCATTACCAATTTGTGTGGCTTATACTGCTATCTTTATGGAGAGTGCGTCCACATAAATTTGTGAATAACAGAATAAGCAACATAAAAAAATATTTTAGGTGTTAGTCATTTTCTTCCTGCTATTCTTCCTAATATCCTAACGGAAATTTAAATTATTTTTAAAAGTTCAATACAAAACGAAAACAAACAAAAATAGCATAGCGTCATAGAGTAATGTGGTGAAATCCCATAAACAATACCGCATAGACTACGATCAATACTTTCTAGTCTGTGGCACAAAGGGATGCCAAAATAAGTGAATTATCGTCATATCAGGGCCCTGAGTCGGGTATTTCAACGGTGTCACAACTGTACCATTATTGTACCATTATGGTGCAATAGTAAAGTTTTTGGTAGTCTACTAATAATGTGTCGTCATAACGACTTCATCATTGTCTTACAATTGTCAAAGTGACATAAATTGCTAGTCTCGTACACAACTGCTTCACAATTGCAATTCAATGACTGAAATGTTTCTGTAGTCTGCTATTTTGAATTTGACAGTAATATTTTTAAATTGTCCTGTGTCGACAGATGCCATAAATAAAAAATAGATAGATAGAAATATTAGAAATTGTTCTTTGTAATTTATTGCAATTTACTAATCTCCTAAACTTCACATTGCTTTTTATACTAATAAATAGTATGTACAAATATATTTAAACGAAGTCTAGCATGATTAAATGTTTAAATTTATTAGTAGTTTTTCGAAAATCACTTCAACTAACGCATTTTTTAAAAACGGCAACACATACATACCATTCTAACACAATCCATAGATAAAAGAGACCGAAAATT
Source organism: Orgyia antiqua (assembly GCA_916999025.1). Taxonomy (NCBI): domain Eukaryota; kingdom Metazoa; phylum Arthropoda; class Insecta; order Lepidoptera; family Erebidae; genus Orgyia; species Orgyia antiqua. The sequence goes on from OU779867.1 coordinate 19,627,306, forward strand.
CAATGCATAGATAAAAGAGATCGACAATTCTATTACCATTGAAATACCGGTATGACGGCATATAGCAGACTACGGATATTTGACTTCAATTGCAACCATGAGATTGCAACGGTATCGTGCCGGTATGACAATTGTTCCAAAATAGTGGACTTGAGCACCAGCTACCTCGAAAGGTGAAGTTAATTTTCTGGAAATTCTGAAGTCTTTCTGTGTATAATTTGAACCTTATCTGCGTAATACACATACTTAGAACATTAAAATTTTAGATGGTAATATGTTTCTACAGCAAAAATTTATTACCTAGGTGCTTGAACTCTTCAGGATGCAAAATTAGGCGACTTGAATTATCTGATGTCTGGCAACTCTATAAAATAATTTTATTGTCAGTTTATATTGTGTATTAAAAGTTTTTGTTTTGTAAATGCTGAAAATACATTCATCAGATGCAAATCTAAAACAACTTATATAGAGTTAAAACCATTATCAAAATGTTATTATATTTGTAAAATGAGCCTTTTGTGCTTCATCTAAATATGCCAATTTTTAATGATTGTAATCTTATTTCTATATAGGTAATCAGTGTATTCATTATTCAACTTGTGTATTTGAATTTACTAAGAAAACCTGTACATCATCATTAAGCCATAAAAAATGAGATGGAATGAAAATGAAACCAATCAACTAGTTAAAATTTATTTAAGTCGTGAATTTTTATGGAACAAGAAACATGACCATTATAATGTAAAAGCTAAAAGATCGAAAGCTTACAGAGATATTATAACCGAATTAAACGAGACTACGGGCATATCACTCACTGAAACAGAGCTCAAATTAAAGATAAGGAGTCTTAAGTCTACATATTGTCAAGAATTAGCAAAAATAAGGAAAAGATCGGGTTTAAATTGGGTATATAAACCTAATATGAAATGGTTTGGTCAATGGCATAAATATTTTGGTAAATCAAAGATAATTGGAAATGATACCTCCGATGTAAGTAGAATATTTCAATTATCTTGCTTTTACAAACATTTTGTATGCAAAAATTCATATAAATTATTAAAATATGTTTTATTAACTTATTCATTTATTCTATTAACTAATTGGGTTTAATTTATCATGTATTCAATTCTGAAAAGTTTATTTCCACAGACTCAAAGTACCACTGAAGAACAAAAAGCCTGGATATCACCAAATGAGGTTATCGAAGAAACTTTAGATCCATTCCCTGAACCGGATGAAGAATATACTATTATACTAAAAACAGAACCTAGAGAACTAGCTGAAAACAATACAGATAAGAAATGCCAACAACCAGACAGCTCCGAAATATTGGAAACCAAAAACAATAAATTCTGCCGCAGAAGTTCTAGTATAGAATTTTCCATTAGAAGCAGTACAGATAGCTTTTTGGAAGATGAATTTGATATTTACGGTAAATACATTGCATCACAACTTAGAAAAATGGAGTTAGAAAATGCTTTGAGAGTGCAACTAGAAATACAGAGTTTAGTAAGTAGTGCAAGGATATCAGAATTAAATAATGAACATTAATTTTGAGTGTAAGTGAAGTCAGGTGTTTGCATCGTAGCAAATGGTGCTGTAGTCTCTGCCTACCCCCATGGAAAAAGTAGGGAGTTATAATGAACTTTAATAAGTTTTATTGGTGTCTATGTAATGAGACAACTATTAGTAAATACATATTGAAATATCTACAGTATTGAATGTCCCGCTGTTGAACAACAGCCCTTGTTGAAAGTGTTTTTGTGTATGTTATTATATTAGTAATGGATATATAGGGTTCACTTTCTAGTTATTCATCTTTCCTTGCTTCTACTGGAAGGAAATTAATGGACGGATTCTTGATCTGAAATAATTGTAAATAAATATAATTTATTAACTTTTTTAGTTTCATTTGCTTAGTACCCGTTAATGTACATCGCCATTCCCTGCCTTTATCCTGTTATTTGGGATCGGCGCGACATGCCTGCACGTTGTACAGGGCTTGGCTTATTTCTACTACTAGCCGGTTTAAATACAATGTACTTACACATTTATAAAATAGAATTTTCTTTACCTAATGGTAATTTTTTGCGAGTATTACTCTCGCGTCCTAATAAGAGATCCTAGGCACCTCGCAAAACAAATTTAGCAGTCTGAATTTAGCTTAGCGCTGCCACTGATAGCTATATCTTATTATCAATAGAAAATATTCTAATTAGGCTTGTTGAAAAAATATCAATACATCCATATTATTTTTTCAATATATCGGCGATATCAAATTTTTCGATATATCGATATAAAATTACATTTATCGAAATGGTATAAAAATCGATATTTTTGTCAGACCGAAGACCAAGTAGGTACCTACTTTCTATAAAGGTATAAGCCACGCAAATTGGTAATGCGCTGGAACCTTGTCAAATTAACGCCCTTGTGACGTCATCAGCAAAGAAAAAGTACAGCTAATAAAATTATAATCTATACGTCACTATGACGTCACCAACATGGCCGCCAGGCGCATTACCAATTTGTGTGGCTTATATTAACAGAATTTTTTGACAAATTACTTTTTGTCTTTCGTTTTGTTTTTTGGTTGACTCTCGATTTGATGCTTCTTAATTTGACGTCGAAACCTTTTGAGTCCTATTCACACTTAGCCAGTTTTTTAATTTTGCCGATATATCGATATTTTTCAAATAAAATATCGCTGCCGATATCGATATTTTTATATATATCGATACATCGATATTTTTTTTCGTTTCCGACATCCCTAATTCTAATAACTGTAAAGTGATTTTCTTCGATTATAGAATTATAGGAAAAACAGAGGATGAGGATACAAAAACTCAAACTGCAAGTCTGATTTTTTATTGCTGTAACAGCATCTGTTCATATTACAAACAAACATTATCACTTACATTTCACTAGTGAAAATTCAGATCGCTCCGGTTGTACGTTTGTTTCTACAAATACACTCTGTGTTGATCATATTTATGAAAAAATATAGGTACATCAGTGTCCGTGCTCCAGACAGATTTCATTACACAAAATAATTACATCAAATATAAAACTAATAAATTAAGTACTTTTCGCAATATTTTTACGTAGTTTCAAACTATGTATTACGGAAGTTTCACTTTCAGGGCAGTAATTTATTAAAAAACTTAAAATTAAAAAAATAAAGGTCGATTTTCAATTCTCAGTAATAGCCCCAAAAATCTATACAATATGCACTATTAAAACGGCTACTTCCAATGCTTTTGTCGTCAAAAAATCGTGGTAAGATACTAGATCAGCAGTGGTATTCAGTAAGAAAAAGTGAAGTGAATTTTCGGTGAATCTTGATCACGTGACAGCGCTCCTCCAATAAAAATAGAGGAGAGTCACGTGATCAAGATTCACCGAAAATTCACTTCACTTTTTCTTACTGAATACCACTGCTGCACCTAAATCGTACAGTGTGTAGCCAATATTACTTGCACTAAAACGTTGTTAGCCAAGTTCACATGCGGACAAAATATCAAAATTTCAGGACTTTAAAAAATCGACCTTTGTTAAGACTAGTTTATGTCACAATCTCAAAAATAATACAAAGTAATTACACAACATTAATCTTACACCAAATGTGCGTTTCATCGCTTGTCAAAATATTTCCAGATCTTAAAAACATTCTTAACCAACTAAAAATACCTTTCGAGACATTCGACCTTATGGTATGGTATATATATTGAGATTTGAAAAACGAATACTGTTTTAAATTTTTTTGAGTCATCGGCATGCGGTAGTTGCAATTCTGCCTATGTCTGTAATCAGCGAATTATAAATACATAAATATTACGAATATTTTATACATATCCAATCAAAATTTTTGCAGATCAAGTATTTTATGGCTTGGTATTTTTTTTTTGAAGACAACTGAATTAGAATTTGGTCGGTCTACAAACTAGTCGTCAATTTCTTTGACCACGGTGATTTACTTAAAAAGTGTTCTCTTTTCAAATCAGCTTTTTTATTATGACATTAATATCACTTTAACAAAGAGTTTTACAAGAAATTACTGAATACCTGACTATATTTGAGAAAACTTTTGAAGTTTCAATTGCATTGACAAAATATTTAAAAAATAAAATATTGCATATAATTTTAGTTATTGCAAAACCACAGATCAGTGAATGGCAATTACTGAAAATTTCTTTCAATGCTGTGTTTAAAACATTTAATTTAACAATTTAAGTACCTCCAAAAATAACAGTAAATTTTTTAACAAACCCCACTAACAAAACTTACTTGAAATTAAAAAAAAAAACGTTTAAATTGTTACCAGAAAATTGCACAACAATCATAAAATCCCATTATAGAACCACGTCATATAATGCATACAGTCAGCGGCAAACACTACGCACTAGAATACCATCAAACAACCCGTTATATACTTACTTTATTTTACAATCCCGATACTAGCAGATGGGCGTAGCCTGCTAAGGTGATCCAGAGATATAGAAAACCCCTCCTATTCGAGGCTACTAACCCCGTGAGCACATTATTTTGGCCATTATTATAAAAATAATTATTGTACTTCTGTAAACTTACTTTTTAAAGAAGCTAAACAGCACAGGAAGTAATTAGAAGAGAATGACAACTTAAACACTAATGTACAAAATAGTGAAAAAATATTTACTTCAGTTTGTGGAGTAACGAAATCGGCACAAATATTTTTTTTTAACTAATTTTACATACTGTCGGTGCTGTTACTGTCCCTTCCTCATTAACGAAAAAAATAAAAAAATTACAACTTTTGTGTCCATTTATAAAAATTTTTTTTACAAACTACCCACAAAGTGCAAAAAATACTTGTTTAAAATCGTTTCTAATACATCAGTTTGCGTTTTCATTGATTTATGTGAAATATACCAAATTGAATGTCATGTTTGGATACTATCAACATTTTTGCACGCGTTAAAATTATCAGCACTTTCAAATACTCAACAATAATAATTAGAGTCAGAAACAAGAACAATACGGTACTACAAATATTTTCAAAAAAGTGTTTCAGATGCAATTACAAAAAAATGTGTTTAAAACTCATGTAGGTAGACAAGAATTTTTACTTTGTTATTTATCCTTCATTTTATGCTATACTAGCTGTTGCCCGCGACTTTGTATGTGAAATTTAGAAATCAAACCTTAAGAAACAGAAGTTTACTACAACACTCGATAGATGGCGTTGTACCGTTTTTTTTTTAAATCGCGCTATGGTTTCGTTACACACATTAACAATTAAGCTCGTCAAAATTATTATTGTGTCATCATCCGGATTTGGCATTTATAAATTAGTAAGGATCATCAATCATAACATCAGCTTTTTTTCCATGTGGGTAAATAGTGTTTATAGTACCTAGTAAATTTATCTATTATGTAATTGTGTATGTGTCTTTAAAAAGTATATGTGTATGTTTATTGTTAGTATATTATGTAGTTTAGGTATATTAGGTATAAACGTGCACCTACAACTTCCACTTACTTCTTCATAATGTCCATGCTCAGGTTGCAAGAAATCGCTTTAAGCGATAAGGCCGCCCATTGCACTTATTTTTTTTAGTTCAATTTAATTTTAAGTTAAATGTATGGTGTACAATAAAGAATAAATAAAATAAATAGTGTGACATCTGCATCCAAACATACTTCCTTAGCTTCACTTTTCTAAATTTCACGCGTACGACACTTGTAACTACAAGCAACAGCTAGTATAATTACAGAATAATTCAGAGACATTTTTGATAAAAGTTGTAATACTATATTGTCTAATGACAACCGTAACACAACAAGTAAAAATACAGACAAAATTTGACCAAAACGTCGAATAAACTACTAATTTAAATATACAAGGAAGTATCGATCTCAGATCTTAATTTGTACAATTTATCACATAACATTAAAAAAGAACACGTTTTAATAACACTGCTTAGAATGGGACTAGTATTTGTACACGATAACATAAAAACAACTCGCTAGAAAGACGTAATTTTTACTTTTGGCAACACTAAAATTTTTAGCGACAACAAAACGCAGACGTCATAAAAAAGAAAAAGAAAACCATTTAGTAGGTAAGGCATGGAGACTAGAAGTAAGGAGGAATATCTCAGTATATTAAAAAGTGTCCGCTGAAAGGCAGCAAATTAAGGTGGCGCCATAGTAGCAAGTGGAAGAATTTTAAAAAGAGCGCCACAAATTATTAGAAAGGAAAGAAAAACTTCCGCTTTGTTACAGCGCAGTTTTTTAAATTATTATATTATGTAGACAAACATGACTATGAAATAAATTTATATTAATTATTATTATAATTATACGGTGTTTTTAAGTACCCCAAATATTTGTAAATAGCAAATAGAAAATAGTATTAAAGAATTACCGCAACAGTAGCACACTTCACTCTGCTTATAACTGTTACATTCATATCATTCATCTTGCTACACTAGCGCTATTTCGGTGAGTGTTATTTGCTGTTTACAAGTGGACACTTTTTGGAGTGATCCCCCATACAAGATATTCCTCCTTACTTCTAGTCTCCATGAGGTAAGGTAATAAATACAATCTAATCTTATACTCTTATCCCCAAACAAAGACAGAAATTTCATTAGAATTTTTTTTTAATATTGCTGCGAAAATGTAAACTGTACTAGCGTATAACGTCATAACTATCAAGTCGTAAGTATATTATTGTGAGCGAGAATCACGGGTAGTACTTTTGTATAAATTATGCATAAAGAGATCATTGCACAGACCCGTTTTAAATACAAATACCAGAAATTTTACATATTTCTGGAATTTTCATTCAAAAATTTTTCATTCATTTTTCAATGAAAATTGTATATTAGCAGGGACACCTATAGCTGTTTGGAATACACATATAAAATGTGCACACAAAACAACAAATGTATGGAGGCATATCTGTCAGGGTACATTTCCAACTATTAAGGGAAAAAAAATTGCCATATACAAATTAAATTTGATTATGTTTTGTATGAAAAAATAAACACTCTGTCACGGACATTATTTATGTAAGTACAATGTTACAAAACTAACATATTTTTAGTGTACATCCAGTTAAGTACCGATTTTTGTATGGACATCTAACGGAGAAACTTGGCAACTATGTTAAGAACGATTTTTTTATCAATACCAAAGTAATTTCATTCGAATCATACAACCGAATGGGCCGTGATTAATATGAGTAGTTAATGTAATAGTTTTTACTAAATACGCATACAAACATACAGACAAAAAGCCTAAAAAGATATTAATTTGGGCTTAATAAACCTAGAATTACTCTTCAATATTCTGAAAGCAAAGACTTAGATTTTGTTATAAAAACTACTATTGACAAATTTTACATGAAATAAGACACAAAGAAATCACTTTAGTATTTTCAAATGTCACCAAACCAGTAAAAATCATTCCTAACACAACACCAAGACTCCACCGAATTTACAAAAAAATAATCAACTAGAACAATAAAGTAACAAAACATGTCAATTTACATAAATCATCAAAGTTTTAAACCAACAGCAGTCATTACGCAAGTTGTTTTCTTTGAAAAATATACTGCCATGTCGGCGGGGTGCCGAGGTAACGCAACCAAACTCTATAACGTAATTTTACGCACATCCCGCACAAAATTATTTTACGCACACTAAAGAGACAACAGTGTCCGTAAACAATAAGCAAATAAATATTCACGGACATTTCACACAACGTCCTCTGGTCCCAAGCTAAGCTTATATACTTGTTGGGTACCAGAATACGGATATGCTACATAAACTACTTTTCTTTTGTAAATAGATACTTATAATGCACAGAAAACACCCAAATGCAGAACAAACATTTGTATGACATTTATAAACATCACACAAATGATTACGATTATTTGATTGTACTGGAATTAAACCCGTGACCTCGTGAACCACAAAACCACGAAGCCCGTCTGACAATAAGCATTGCTCTTGTGCCTTTTCAGCGGGGGTCGCTTTTGATATAAACTCCTGTTGGATAAATGCTCTAAACATAAATCAGATAATAAAAAACTAAAAACAAACAAATTTGAGATCAACAAACGCCCATACAAACACCAGTAGTGGCTTCCAGTTAGATCAAAGCTCGGTTAAAACAGGTACAATGCACTCCTTATAAAAGGATTTCTAAGGTAAAAAAACCTTAGATTTTTTCAAAGTATTGTCTAAATTTTTCCATCACAACAACATTTATATTTACCTAAGTCAATTTTGTAAATCATTAAAAATATTGCTTATATTGCCAACAGATATAATATTGCTTTACGAATTAGAATTTTATTAGGAAATAACTTTAAATCTGATGCCAATACTTTCAACATTTCTTAAAATACTAAGTCATTGAATTTGTTATGCATTAAAAAAGTAATTGACTTTATATGCAATCAAAATAATTCCGTGCCTCAATTGAAGTCTATAAGCGTTTTTCTTTAAATGATATAATACAATGAGAAATATTGAACATTCAATTTTGTATGCCAATTTCTGAATAAATAACTCGATATCGACGCGATGCCACCCTTTTAACATTGACTAAATATATCTAATCTGTAATATGATTAGTCGGATCGTGACCAGTCATGTTTGTAATATGATTAGTCGGGTCGTGACTGGTCATGTCTGTAATACGATTATTCGGATCGTGACTGGTCATGTCTGTAATATGATTAGTCGGACTGTGACCAGTCATGTTTGTAATATGATTAGTCGGGTCGTGACTGGTCATGTCTGTAATACGATTATTCGGATCGTGACTGGTCATGTCTGTAATATGATTAGTAGGATCGTTACTGGTCATGTCTGTACTATATTTAGTCGCATCGTGACTGGTAATGTTTGTAATATGATTAGTTGCATCGTGACTGGTTATATCTATAATATGATTGATAGTCTCGTTAATTTGTTTTATCTGCCTGTAATATTAGTCATGTCATATGTTTGGTCACATCTGTAATATGATTAATCGTATCGTCTGTTTGGTCTTATAATGTAATATCTTGTTGTCAAGTTAATAAAAAAAAACATTTAAATGTTATTTTAAACGAAATTTTCTAAGATATCTTAAGTACTTGTAAATTTTCAGTAGTATAAACAACACACGAAACATGAGCTCCTTGAATATTTCAATAGTCCACAAATGTAATAGAAAACGTATTTGTTACATGCTTCACCACTCATCGTCAAGACAGAAAAAGCAAGTAATTTGTTCTTAGTCTATCTCACCATGTAACATTTTAAAATATAAACTAAATCTGTCATTAAAGCTCAGTATGACAATTAAATAATAAAAATATAGTGGAACAATTTAGACAATACATACAGCATTCAAAATTACTTCATACTATATACAGTAAAAGTAATTTTGAATCACTGCTATGAGCCTCACGAAGCCGTAAATTGGACATTTGCGGTAAAATTTATACGTACTGTTGAAGCGCTAGGGCTTCAAAGGTCAGGCGTCCGAGCACTGCGCCCTCTTAGGAGTATAGACTGTCGCATTGGGATCTAATGGTGATCCATCAGATAACCGAAGCTTGGAGACGCCACCACTCACTGGAGAAACGAACTCTGTCGGCATTACGGCCAACATTTGAGCTTTTAATTCTTCTATTTCTTTCTCTTGTTTTGATATTAAACCTGGAAATATTACAACACGATATTTTATAAAGCATTTTTTGTAATTTTATTTTGAAGAAAAGGCAGACATTTTATATTTTTGTTGTTGCAGTTAAGTCAAACGCCGCAACGTGTGCAATTCTACAGATGTATAGCGAGATGCAATTCTACAGATGTATAGCGATATATACCGAGATGTATCTACACTTATGACGTCACCGACAGATATAATTGTCGGTGACGTCATAAGTGTGTTTTTCTATATACATCTATCTCTTTCTCGGTATATTACTTTATATTAATATGCCGTTTGGGACGCCCTTGTGAACTCCGTGTGGTGACGGATTAAGAATACAAGTGTCACCACCCCATCTCCTCCCAAGGGTGCTGTAAAAGTCAGCTAAGGGATATTGCACACAGATAACATCATCTGTGAGAGACGGAAAACTCGAAAATCAACCCTGTGCCAACACGCCTGGACAGCCCGGCACAGTAGCCCATAATCTCTCCCAAATTCTCCTATTTTTACATAATTAATTTACCACTACTTAGCCTTAGCTTAGCTTAGAACTAACTATATGTCTTTATTTATTAGTCGTTATTTTTGTATGTATGTCCTTATGTGAGCTTAAACTTTCAGTGATAAAACTAATAAACTGTAAATCGTTGCGTCTGTCGTCTAGTGTATGTATCTACATACCATCCTGTATATTCATATTCCTCTTAGCGTCTCCTAACGCAGACAGCAGGTCTAGCTTGACGCGCGTCTCGGCGGAGAGTGCTCGCTCGAGATGCGCGGCTCGCTCGTGCAGCGCCGCCCACTTCTCAAGGCGCGGCGCAGCTTCGGCTTGCTGCTGGTGTTGATGTTGCTCGGCTAACGCTTCTAGAGATCTCACCTATAATAACAACCTCAGAATTTAACTACGACATTTCCTATTATCATTACTGTAACATAAGCAGAACATCCATCCATCCATCCATCAACCTTTCTCAGTCCACTGCTGGACATAGGCCTCCCCCATAGAACGCCACAACGTGCGGTCTTGCGCTAACTGCATCCAGCGGCCCCCGGCGTATTTGACGATATCGTCGGTCCACCTTGTTGGGGGCCGCCCCACGCTGCGTCGTCCGGTTCGTGGTCGCCACTCGAGGACCTTCCGTCCCCAACGGTCATCAGATCGTCGAGCGATGTGGCCTGCCCATTGCCACTTCAGCGTGCTAACTCTTCGGGCTATGTCGTACACACCAGTCCTTCTACGGATCTCCGCATTCCGGATCTTATCACGTAGGGAAACACCGAGCATAGCCCTCTCCATAGCACGCTGCGCGACTCTGAGTTTTGTTATGAGGCCGACATTCAGGGACCACGTCTCAGTTCCGTAAGTCATCACTGGTAACACACACTGGTCATAGACCTTTCTTTTCAGGCACTGAGGTATTTTGGACGTGAAGATGTGCCTAAGCTTCCCGAACGCTGCCCAGCCGAGTTGGATTCGTCGGTTGACCTCTTTCTCGAAGTTGGATTTGCCCAACTGGACTGTTTGTCCTAGGTAGACATAATGATCGACAACTTCGAGAATCGCATTCCCAACAGATACTGGTGCTGGAGTGACATGGACATTGAACATGACCTTGGTTTTATCCATGTTCATCCTCAAACCAACCCGTTGGGAAACACTGCTGAGGTCATTGAGCATTGTGCCAAGGTCCTCCAGGGATTCTGCCATGACCACGATATCGTCTGCAAATCGAAGGTGAGTGATGTATTCGCCGTTGATGTTGATGCCGAACATCAACGGCGAATACATCGATGCTGTTGATGTTGTTGAAGCAGAACATAATGTATGTTAAATATGTTTGTTATATAGGAATTCATTAAACTAAAAATGTATATTTTCTAGCTGAAATATATAGCCTAGTGATTTAAAGTTTCAGTTCTTAGTTTTGATTGTAAGTTTCATTACAAATTGTATTCACTACCAGCGGCCGTATTATGAGCTTTTATTTACAGGCAGTTTACGGCGTGAATTGAACTGTCTGGCAAATTCGTATTATGAACAAATTATTAGTCAGTCAGTTCGCTAAACCAGTCATACATTAATATGTTTAAGGAGAAGGTACAACTAAAAGTTAAAGTACTAACTAAAAATTTTCAACTAAAAGTTTTATTTTTGCCATAATACCTAATTCAGCCATGCAGTTTACGGCCTGCCTGGAACTTGAATGATTTTAAAAAGCTCATAATACACCGGCTGATGTGTAGGAAGGCGTTAGTCTTAGTATAATACCGACCTGTTCATGTGCGAGTGTGAGGTCTCTCTGTAAGTGTTGTTGTCTCTCTCTAGCACGCTGCACCTCGCGTCGGAGAGTGGCGCACTCCGCCTCCACGCACACACGACGACTCCTACACGACTCGCTCTCGCACTCGCCACTAACAACAATAACAGATACAACAAACAATATTACTATAGGTACACTATATTAGAATTTGGATTATAAAACAGATAGACGGCGGAAAGTGCACTAACAAAACTATAGCGACTTCTTATTTGATACCAACGCCATCTCTGTTTTGTTTATGAAACTAATATAGCCGTGTATTATATCGCTTTATTGTTCTTCCCAGGGAGCTTTAATAGCCACTTAAGAGACAAAATAATCAGGAAATATCTTTAAAAGAAAGAAAACTCGATAGTAAACTCTTTACGCCTGGTCAATGTGACACAAGTGAACCAGATAAATCTTCCAAAGTGAATGAAGCCTGTGCCCAACAGTGAAACATTAATGGGCTAAAACTATACCAAAAACTCGGTATACCTACATAGATTAAAAGGTCAGCATGCTAAACAGGAAAGGTTTTCAAGGTCCGAAAAATGATTTGTTAATTTTTGCATTTGACATGCTATGCTTTTACTTAATAAATCAAATTATGGTGGAAAAAGTGAAATGCTGCAAGTGGGACTTGAACCCACGACCTCGGAACACCGTTCCGAAGCTCTTCCAACTGAGCTTATTGCGGTCTACTTGCAACACTTCAAATTAACCACCATATCTGTCACTCGTATGAGTTTATATATTTTTACGTACACCGCCATCTATCAAGATTGCTTTACACAGTGTGAAAAGGTGGAGGCACCTAGTTGGGGACCGTCCACGGTGCATCGATATCTTCAGAGTTTCGAGGAGCCACTGGATGCAGGACTGCATTGTGGCGTTCTATGAGAGAAGCCTATGTAGACCTGAGAGGACGAAGATAGAGTGATGGATGGATACCAATATGTACCTGGTAGGTGTGCTGTGCCTGTTCCTCAGTAACATCTGTTCAGCCTGAGAGCGAGCTCGTCTCTCCTCACAGAGGCGCCGCTCTAGTGCAGCACGCTCGCCTGTTCGCCACGCTGATACTCTGTATTACAATATTATATCCTTACTAATTTATAAATGCGAAAATCCGAATTAATAACTAAAGATCTTGACGAGCTTATGTGTTAATGTCTGTAACCAAACAAAAGTGCAATTTAAAAAGCTGTACAACGCCGTCAATCAAGTGATATGGTAAACTTTTGTTTCTTAAGGTTTAATTTCTAAATTTCACGCGTACGAAGTCGCGGGCAACAGCTAGTACAATAATAAACGGTAAATACACATCACTCGCCTTAAACTATCATCGATATGTATTGTTCCAGTTATAAACAATAGCGGTTCAACATGCTCACTGCTTCAACACTTACAAAACAAACCTAAAAATCAACGGGATATTGTACACAGCTAAATATTTTCTGTGAAAGACGGATAACTCAACAATAAAACCCTATGCCAACTCGCCTCAGCCCGACATAGTGGGTCATAATCCCTCCCAAAGCGGAGAAGGGCTGGAATGGGCTGGAGAGAGACAAGGCTAGCACTCATAACTTGTGACGCTACCTATACCAATGGCTTCGCAACAAAAGGTTTTAAACTATAGTACAGAATATTTATTCTGTTTACCTTTGTTGTAACGCAGCGTGTGCTTGTTTAAGCTGTTGATGTTCAGTTCTCCTCTGTCTGTCGGCGGCGGCTGCTGCTGCGAGTGCTCGCTTAGCCTCCGCCTCAGCCGCCTTGGCCGCCGACAGCTCTGCGCGGACACGCTTTAACTCTTCCATACATTCGCGGGCCTCACGCTAAAATTATAACAAAACATTTATTTTCAATTATTTACACACAAAAAAGGTCTGTCAGAAGCGAAATATACGCACTAATAATACTACGCACACACAACTACTCTTACGCAATTAAATAAGCAGCTAATCTCCAAACACTTTACCAACTTAATTTTGTAGTTGAAATATAACAAACCACCTACAAATCAAATTGTGGTGGAAAAAGTTGATCACCGCAAGCGGGACTTGAACCCACGACCTCGGAATACCGTTCCGTAGCTCTGCCAACTGAGCTTATTGCGGTCGTGCTAACAGTAACCTTTTTCCACCACAATTTGATTTTTTAAGTAAAAGCATTGCATGTCAATTGCAAAATTGATAAATTACTTTAGTAATAAAAGTCATTAATTTCAGCCCAATTGTATTCTGTAAAGAACACTATGTGGCTGGTCGAGATTGTTGCAAAACTTTCTCGATAGATGGCGTGAAACTCAATTGAGTGATGATTGTGGGGGTCTAATTTGATTACTGTTAGCACGACCGCAATAAGCTCAGTTGGCAGTGCTACGGAACGATATTCCGAGGTCGTGGGTTCAAGTCACGCTTGCGGTGATCAACTTTTTCCACCACAATTTGATTTATGAAGTAAAAGCATAGCATGTCAATTGCAAAATTAATAAATTACTTTAGTAAACCACCTACATTTCAGCTACATAGAAAATTTGGTATTACTACAAATTGTTATTCCTGTAATGTGATGTACAAATAAATTTAAATTTTCTCTTATTTGTGGGCTTAGTCGATTTCAAATTTCTAGGGGAAGTAACCCATATGTTTTAATTCCTTAGCACTTTGGTAGGTAGTGCTAATAACACGTTAACTATTATTATATTCCTGTATGCGACCGTATATCATAAGAAAGGCCCCTACCAGAACCAGAATTACATGTCAATAAAATTTTAGTCTGCATCTAATAAAATATAAATATCTAACCTGTTCGCGTTCTCTCTCCCGCTCACGTTCCTTCTCTTTTTCTTTTATTTCTCTATCTCTTTCCTTATCTTTATCTTTATTACTATTACATTCCTTAATTTTTACACATTCTTTTGTACTTTCTGTTTCCTTATCTTTTATTATTTGTTCTTTTGCTGTAAGAAAAACAAAAGAGTTTCAAATGGACGAACTAGGAAAGATATACTATATGTAATGTAAACTGTGATCCTTCAAAAGAGTCAAGTATATAGCACTTACAACCATCGTAATATGAACGTATGTATGTGTATAAAGAAAGTATGTTTAGATTGTAACAAATGGCGCTCTATTATCTCTGCCTACCGACATAGGAAAAAGGCGTGACGAGGAGTTTTTTAAATACTTTTTTACAAATTGTACAAAAGAGCCATCCTCAAGACACTCTATTGTAAAAAATCTCATCAAAATCCATTGCATATTTTAAAGATATAAGCTCACATAGGGACATACATACAAAAATAACGACTTTGATTTATAATAAGTAAAGAAGGTGTATCTTTATATATATAAATCTTCTGTACGTGTGTTTGTAATTGAACTCCTTCTAAACGGCTGGACCGATTTTGATGAAATTTGTTGTGTGTATTCAAGGGGATTTGAGGATGGTTTAGATTCACAATTGGCTGGACCTATTTTGATGAAATTTTTTTTGTTGATCTTTACACAGAATTGTATGGCAAAATTACGTTTGCCGGGACAGCTAGTCTTATTTAAATACTTACATTGTTCTGCATTCTTATGACTATCATAATTCTCCTTATCTTTATCTTTATTTTTATTCTTTCTCTTTTCTTCTTTTAACGAATTTGGCTCTTTCTTTTCCAATTTCACATTTTTATTGCTACCTACAAATACAATTTGTGCAAAGTATTCGCACATTTAAATAGTTCTAAACACAACTAATAAATAGAACGAGACGACATATTTACAAAAGAAAAGTAGATTATGTATTCTATATGTATTCTGGTACCCATAACACAAGCATAAGTATGAACTTATCTTGGGACGCGTTATATCTTTTGCGTATTTTTGAAGATATAAGCTCACATAGGGACATACTTTTATAATAAGTGAACATTCTATTTACATTTACTAGTCGTACGAGAGGGGCTGATCCATCAGCATTTCTCCGTCCACTGCTGGACATAAAACACCAGTCCTGCCTACCCGGCGGCTCCCAGCACATATCACGATATCGTTAGTCCAGTTTGTTAGCCCCCAAAAAAAGTCGCATTATCCTTTAATTATTTGGATAATCGATGCAAGCAGTGCAGGAACTCACTGCGCGTTAAAAGAGGGAGCCCTTTGTCCAGCAGTGGACAGATAAAGGCTGATAGATGGTTGATAATAATATGAATATCATACTTCTATTATGTTCATGTCTGTCATCATCTTCTTGTGTTGTGTGACAAACACTACCGTTACTGAGACCACTCTTCGTCTGAGATGACAAATGCTTCTCTAATTTCTCTAACTGGAAACACAAAAATTATATACAATTTAATACAATCATTATACACAACCCCTTTATCTTCCCAGGATGTTGTAATAACCATCTAAGGATTATTACACACAGATAACATCATCAATGAGAAACGGTAAACTCGAAATTTTCCCTAAATTTAACAACATTCGTCCTTACTTATATATCAAAAGTTACTGATGATAGTATTTGCTATTGAAATGTTGGCTAGATTTTGATAGGTATATCTTTATATATATAAATCTTCTGTACGTGTGTTTGTACTTGAACTCCTCCTAGACTCCTCGGCTAGACCGATTTTGATGAAATTTGTTGTGTGTGTTCAAGGGTTGAAGGGGGTTTGAGGATGGTTTAGATTCACAATTGGCTGGACCGATTTTGAAGAAATTTTTTGTTGTTGATTTTTACACAGAATTGTATGGCAAAACAAGGTTTGCCGGGACAGCTAGTCTACTAGTATGTTTGTTACAATATAGATAACTAGCAGTTGCCCGCGTCTCCATACGCGTGGAATTTTGAAATATTTTTCTTATTTTACATTTTGTATTGATGCTTCCTGAATATCATGTTCTCCTTGATAAATGTACTATAAAATACTGAAAGAATTTTTCAAATCGGACTAGTAGTTTTTCAGATTAGCGCGTTTTAGACAAACAAACAAACTCTTCAGCTTTATAATGACGGGCCTCGTGGTGTAGTGGTTCATACGAGGGGAGGTCCAAAAGTTCGTGGAATGAAAGGGTTTTAGTAAAAATGAAACAGTAAATTTATTTTTCCTTTTCAATATAATCACCCTTAAGCTGAATACATTTATTAGATCTATGAATTAATTTTTCTAAACCATCGTAAAAATATTTTTTATCTTTTCCCTCAAAATGAGCCAAAATTGCCTCCTTTACCTCATTGTCGTCGGAAAATTTCCTTCCCCTTAAGTCTTTTTTTTAAATTGGGGAACAAATAAAAATCACTTGGGGCCAGATCTGGACTATAGGGTGGGTGGACTAGTGATTCGAAGCCATGCGTGTGTAGAGCAGCCATTGCAACTTTGCTCTTGTGAACCGGCGCGTTGTCTTGCAAGAGCAACACGCCCTTGGTCAATTTTCCCCGACGTTTTTCTTTGATGGCATCCTTTAATTTTTCTAGTATTGTTGCGTAGTATTCTCCGGTTATGGTCCTGCCCTTTTCTTTATAATCAATCAGTATTATCCCCTCACAATCCCAAAAAACAGTAGCCATCAACTTTCCAGCCGACTCCGACACTTTGAATTTCTTTGGCGGTGGTGTCCCCTTTTTATGCCATTGCATGGACTCTTGTTTGGACTCAGGCTCAAAGTGATGAACCCATGTTTCATCGCCGGTAACAATTCGCTCCAAAATCGGTCCAGGATCGTCGCCACACAACTCCAAAAAATGTTTTGACGCTTCGACGCGCTGCTGTTTTTGAAGCGGCGTGAGCATTCTCGGTACCCATCTTGCACTGACTTTTGTCATACCCAGGTGGTCATGTAGGATTCGCAAAATGGTGGTATCTGATACTCCAACTAATGCAGATAACTGTTTTTTCTTCAAACGGGTGTCCTCCAGTACAATTTTTTCCACTTTTTCGACGATGTCTGATGTGGTGGCCTCAACTGGCCTTCCTGAGCGGGGGTCGTCTTCAATCGACTCCCGACCATGTTTAAAAAGACCATGCCACTTGTAAATCATTGATTTACTAGGGCACTGTTCCCCGTAAACAGTTTCCATTTCATTCAAAATGGTCTGAGCGTTCTTTCCTTGCTTGGTAAGGAATTTAATGACCGCACGGTGTTCAATTTTCTCCATAGTTTCAGTTTTCTTCCGGATTGACGTGTTTAGCAGGCGAGTGTTCGTAAACGAATGACGCAATAGGGCTGAAACTCCATTTATATACTAATTATGAGTCCCCAATTAGTATGACACTAAGCGAGCGCCCCTATATCTTCACTCCATCCCCTCCATTCCACGAACTTTTGGACCTCCCCTCGTATAACGGACTACCGATCATGAGGTCTCGGGTTCGATTCCCGGTCAGGACAATCATTTGTGTGATCGTTTTAATTGTCATACAAATGTTTGTACTGCGTCTGGGTGTTTACTATGTATTATAAGTATGTATTTACAAAAGAAAAGTAGTTTATGTATTATATCCGTATTCTGGTACCCATAACACAAGCATATAAGCTTAGCTTGGGACCAGAGGACGTTGTGTGAAATGTCCATGAATATTTATTATTATTTATTTATAATATTAGTATAGAAAGTATATAGATTACCTTAGCCTGTAACTGTGCGTGTTCATGAACACAATGTCCGTTGTGTTCACTTGACTTGCCACACTTACGTCGCAACGAACCATTCATGTGCTTGGTGTCAGCCCCCAGGCTGGCACTGCCCCCGGGGGTCACTCCCGTGTTGCCCCCCGCCCCCACACTGCCCCCGGTGTGCGCCTGCGCACTGCCCGCGGGCTGCGTCTGCGTAGCGCAGTCGGCTCCCTGCGCCGACGCGCTCGCTTCCTTACTACTAGCTTGTTGACTCTGGAAATGAAATAATTATTAAACAAATAGATTAATAAATAAATATATCAGTGTGCTGACGGATCAAGAAGCCAAGTTAAAACCCCATTACTTCCCATGAGTAACATTTCAGGGATAACATGAACATGTAACATCCTCTGTGAGGGGGAGAAAACCTCGAATATAAACCTTAAGCCAACACGCCAGCATAGCACACTTGACCAGATACTCTTTTGCAGTGGAGGAAGCCTGTGCCTTATAGCTAGACTAAATGTTAGTGGGCCAAGAAAAAATGCAATACATTTTGATAAGGTGTAAGTTCTAAAATATGATGATGTAACCAAAATCAATGTCAAAGATTTTTATTTTAAGTAGGCAAGATATACATGCTCTTTTAAAAAGTCAGAAGCTAGGCGTCTGTTCCAAAAGGGAATTCTATGGAGAAGAACAGACAAAAAACTCCATTGTTCTTTTTTTCATTGCTTCCATATCTTTTTATAATTAAATTCATATTTACAACGAAAAAGGGGTGTGAGGAGTAATTGAAAGTAATAAACAAAAGTCTTTACTCTGAAATGAAATGAAATGAAATGAAAAATCATTTAATCACGTAGACACAATTTTTTAGAAAAATTATGTGCTTATGACATGTCCAATTTTTTTCCCTACCACCGGTTCAGGACGCAATCTGCTGAGAAGAACCGGCGTAAGAAACTCAGCAGGCGTAAGAAACTCAGCAGTACTCTCTTATCCACAAAGGCGCTCTAATCTCGACAGAAATTCCTTAATTGTAAACACCAACCAATCTATATTAAGCTATTAAAAAAAAAGATATACATACTATAATCGTGCAACCATAGAAAACTAAGAGTAAAACAATAATCTTATATATAAAATTCACTTGTCACAGTGTTAGTTACCGTACTCCTCCGAAACGGCTTGACCGATTTTTATGAAATTTTACATGCATATTCAGTAGGTCTGAGAATCGGCCAACATCTATTTTTCAAACCTTTTTTTTTAGTATGCCAAAACAACGTTTGCCGGGTAAGCAAGTTTAATATAAGTTTCATTTCATACTCTTTTTTATCTCAGAAAACAAGCAATTAAACTTACCTGGTCAAACGCTGACTCTGGCAACGCGTCCCTCATGAGTTGAAAGTAGAACTCATTCATGGCTCTAACGTGCCTTTGCCGCCTGAGTCTAAGGCGGTGTGCTATTAACGCCTTGGCTCCGAACCCAAGATTCACCACTGGATAGCCCACACAGTGTGCGGCCAGTGGACGACAGAACTCACTGCCATCTCTTGAGCCTCGCCATAAACCTTCCACATATACTAATAAACAGCATATCGCTACTGTGGGCACACATATGCCTTTATCTGCAACTGTAAATAGATAAACAGACTATTCTGTAACACTTGCGCGACTCATTCATTTAAATAAAATCACTTTTAACGGATTAACACGCGTGTATTTGTTTTAAATTTTAGCCCAACGTTTCTAATTTCACATTTTTATTGCTACCTGCAAATACAATTTGTACAAAGTATTGTCACATTTAGATTCAAGGCCAATAATAAATAAATATTCACGGACATTTTACACAACGTCCTCTGGTCCCAAGCTAAGCTTATTATGCTTGTGTTATGGGTACCAGAATTCGTTTAATCTACATATACCACTTTTCTTTTGTAAATACAATACATACAGTCGACTCGCGTTAATTCGAAACTCGAGGGACGCTTAAAATATTACGAATTATCGAGTGTTTGAAATATCAAATGGTTCGAAATTTGTGAGAGAAAATAAATAAAACTTTGAATTATTAAGACGTGTTGATCGATTATTATTTGTTAGCCGCTATTCTATAATAATGACAAACGTTTTGAGGTACATTCGTGTCCATACATGTACGTATTTATAATGTGAATTAATTAATCTTTTGAAAGAACTCTGTTATACTGGTTTGCTTCAAAGCACCAATGTGCGTTATTGCGCAGTCTGAGCAGCAATCTGCTCAGACTGCGCAATAACTTTATTTACGAGAAAAATTGGTCAAGTGCGAGTCGGACTCGCGCACGAAGGGTTCCGTACCATTATCTATGCAACATAAGGCACGTTATTAATAAATGAGCAAACAACACACACAATACTTAATTAATCACGTTTGTTGTATGAGAGCAAGAAACGGTAAAAAAACATGTTTGTTGTATGGGAGCCCCCCTTAAATATTTATTTTATTTTATTTTTAGTATTTGTTGTTATAGCGGCAATAGAAATACATCATCTGTGAAAATTTCAACTCTCTAGCTATCACCGTTCTTGAGATACAGCCTGGTGACAGACGGACGGACGGACGGACAGTGAAGTCTCAGTAATAGGGTCCCGTTTTTACCCTTTGGGTACGGAACCCTAAAAAGTAAGGAATGCTTTTTCATCACAACATCAACAAACCAATTCGTGCGGAAGTGTGTATCAAATAAGTCAAGCTAATCATAGCAAAAACAAAGTAACAAACAACAAACAACAAACAAACGTTGATACAAGCTTGAACTTGTCGCAAAATGTAACCTACTAACAATCATTCCGCCTCTTTCTCTCTGCAACTTTGAATTGTCGAGTGTTGGATGCCGATGACTTCGAATTAACGCGTAGTTTTGTTATATAGCAATGATTTTTTCATACGAATTACCAAGTGCATAAAAATGTATTGATTTAGTTCGAAATATAAAGAGATTTTGTAGGGAACCCGTGATAACTTTGAATTATAGAGAGGTTCGAATTATCGCAGGTTTGAATTAACAAGAGTCGACTGTACTTATAATACATAGAAACACACAGACGCAGTACAAACATTTGTATGACATTTATAAACATCACACAAATGATTGCCCTGAGCGGAAATCGAAAACTCGACCTCGTGAAGCGACCTCGGCAGTCGCGTACATGATCCAATAGAATAGATAGACCATTAGGCTCGTCAATAATGCCAAGGAAGTATGTTTGGATCGTAACAGATGGCGTGACCATCGTGACTGCAAAGATTCCAAAACGTCGGACTAAAATTTAATGCAAATACACGCGTTAAAATTCCTAAGGAGTGATTTATTTAAATAAAAAGACTTCAAATATTATGTAAATTTAAGAATCATATATGTTGGTATGGTGACAGAAAATGTGATTGGTTGGTAGAAATTGCCTTAGGCATTAAGCCCGCCTTTGCATGGTTTTGCATAAAGTGTAAATAAATAATAAATAAATAAATAAAATGTGGTAAAAGCCACCTATGTATATTGTATTGTACACAGAAGTTATGTTAACGAAAGTGAGGCCTGTGTATATCACAGCATCGTTTATTGGCCATAAACTAGTAAAAACAGATGATAAAATTGGAGTACTTACATGTGTACCATACATATTGTACCCATACATAGGTACTTGCAGCAAAAAATACATACTGCAGTGGTATGAAGAAGAAACATATCATGTCGGATGTAAGAGCTATACATATGAAGAAAACTGAGAATGCCTGAAACAAAATGTGTCATTGGTACAAATTCACATGTTCAAAATGTGCACAGTTAAATAGACAATTAACCAAAATACACCATAGTTGTTTTCATTTAGTTTAGTTAAGTTTAGTTAAGCATATAGAATCGGTACCATTATCTGAAAGATAGTTCTGGTGTTTTTCTATCATAGTTACTTTTCTAGATTGCTGCTCAATAAAAATCTATATAAATATAGTAAATATGTAATATATACTTACAATTCCTTGATATTTGAATGAATCATAGACTGATTGTAGCATCATCCAGAAAGGCCAGAGAAACTCAAATCTGAACTCCAACATGTAATCGGCCATTACAACTGTTGCCCAAACCATAACAAACTTCAAGTATAACATTGAACTGAAACAAACATCTCTCGACTCATTCATTTAAATAAAACTATTTTACGAATTTACGCGTATTTTCAATTTTACCCCGCGGTTCAGTGACTTTCAGTCACCATGGTCACGGGTAAGACTAAGCTTTAAAGTGTCAAAACAAATACACCCTTAATCCGTAAAAAGTAGTTTTATTTAAACAATTATAGTTTACACTTTCGATAATAAATTATTGATGTAAAAAATTTAAAGAAGCCGAGTAGAAATGCTAGGTAGGATTTCCAAAAATGACATAATCTGATGTCACCAGTGATGTCTTTTAAAGGGTTTTAGATACATAACACTTACAACCACTATGAATAAATACTAGTTGATGCCTATGCCTACTGCCTTTCTTCACTTTCTTTTTCTGGCTTTTAGCAAAATGATGTAATGTTATTCTGACCTATGAGCTCTACAGCTGTAAAGTAAATCTATTCAGTAGATTTTGTGTGAAAAACCAACAAAGATTATTAAAACATCACATCAGAAAGACCTGTGTAGTCTCTGCTAATTACAAAAATATATTAATTGAGTAAGCAATTTTTTAGAGTCCCTGTCGGGGTGACAGGGACTCTAATCAAATGTGTTGGTTCTTGATTCCATTTACTCTAACGGTAAGTAACAACTTAAATAATATGGTAACTATGCTAAACATCATCATCCTCCTGCCCTTATCCTTATATTTTTCATATGTTAATTATGGTAAACAGTTTTATGCAAAAAAAGAATTTTAAAAAATAAACATGAAAATTTATTTTAAATTTTTTAGTTTCTTACACTCACTTTCTTAAAAAAAAATATATAACAAAAAACAAAAAGAAATACTTATAGACTGTGATAAGGTATCTTAGTGTTTACTTTTAAAAATAATAATTACCAAAGCTATTGAATGTAAATCGTAAAGGTTTTTATATGAAAATCACCTATCATTAATCTAGTTTCATTAATATTAATAAAGGTTACATGAGTTCAACATACTACATACACTATGATAACATCTTTACTTATTATTATATTGATTTTTATTATTTAGTTAACTTAGTTAATATTTGATAAGGGAGGGTTAACATCAGGGCATGAGATTAAAAGAAAAAAAAATTATGTTTTTTTTTATATTGTGATATAGTTCTATTATTAGAACTAAAATAACCAAATTAAATATATTTTCCTATATGTAATTAAATGTAGGAAATCAAAATTCTATCCAGCAAGTGTTTCTTCATCCTCTATGGTGCCAATTCTATGCGCACAACTTAACTAAAAAATGAAAACAACTATTGTTGTACTTTGATTATTTGGTTATTGTGTTGTGCACATTCTTTAGTCTATATCATACAGTTTTTATAACAAGTAAGTTCAGTTAACACTGCCAAGTTGTGTCAATATTATTTTTTATTACACTATCAACATTAATTTTTTAGTTTAGCTGTGCATGTAGAATTGGTACAATTATCTAGATATAGATCTCCTCTATAGATTGTAAAAAATATGCCTGTTATGCATTACTCTCTATTAATAATTTACTAAATTATTGTATTATGACATGATAATTTTATTAAGTATTAAGTAATGACTGGCTGTTTGTTATGATGTCCAATGCATTACAAAGAATATAGTAAAAAAAATTGAAACCCTTAAAAAGGCTGGATCAAAACAAACACTATAAATAATTGTTGCTGGAAACAACTTGCTTTTGGCATAAATCAGTGTTAATGTTCCTGTTTTGAAACAGCAATTTTTTTTTTCTAAAATTTGTTAAATATAGGAATTTGGTTTTTATTACTCTTGTTGACAGAGTTTAATCTTCGATTAATTTAACTTTATATTTTCCATTTAAAGCAGGTGTTATTACAATAAATAAGAACTAAAATTAGTTATATTACAAACTGCACGTATTAAATACTTACACATGCATTATTTATTTCATAATATATTATTGCACCACTCAGAATTCTCAATACGCCAGATGGTAATATCTACCCACATAATTGGGCTATATCTCATGATTTACAAGAACTTTATCACAGAATTAAGAGCCGCATATAATATAGAATAGTTACTACATAAGAAACAAATAACATAAATAATATACACTCACTTTCCGTACATTCCTTCGGTGATTTTTGTGCGCTTCAGGGGGCGCCGCATCTTCCCAGTTTCGGCATTTCGCCGCTTCATATTTTTTCGTCCACCGTGTAAATCACGAATGCAGGCGTTCGTAACACAACACTTATTTAAAATGAAACATTTAAAACAACAATGAACTGAAAATAGAGCCTTTTGTTGTCAACCAGCCTATGTCCAAAATTTACGAGGGAGACGGATGAATTTTATCGGCAAGCTCTTTTTGTGTTTGCCACCACAGAGTAGTGAGCTATTTTTGGTAATCAGTAGAGGGTAACTGCCATGAAGGTATAGATAAAAAAAAGGAGGCCATACTTGGAACATCGGTTTGAGGCAAATACCTACGTATCTCTATCTCACTCTCTGTGGTCTGACCTCTCTTTTTAGTGTGGCCTTAGTACTGCTATCTCCTTATTAAAATCTCCTAGTAAATTCTTAAAAAGAGTCACCACACATATCAAATCACAAGTTAAACACTGTCATTTGATAGTGTTTAATCGTAACTATAAATAACTAGTTGAAATACGATGAATGAAATAAAAAATAATGAAATAGTAGATCACGGATGCTTTTCATGGTTGACGAATCAGTGAATTATTTTCCCCATTTCCTAAGGATTTCGTAATTTGGCAACATTGGTCACCATATGTCAAGTTGTCGACAAAATTGTGCCAATATGTCGGTTGTTTACTTTACGGTTCACAGCTTCGTTTCAAATTTTCGACTCCAATTTATTTTATAATTAAAGAAATGGTGCAAACTTGTGTAGGGCGTGGTTGCGGTAGTACGTGGTGTCCAGGAGGTGATATACAATTTCACGCGTAAGTGTTTAGATCGTGATTTCTGGCATTGAATAACTGCAAACATATTTCTTTGTATTTTCAATTAAATACTTCATAAAATGATTAAACAATGTTTTCAGCATACTTCTAACTAACTATACTGATAACGATGTAAAGATCTAATAGTCTTACATTGAATTTCATGGACTTAGTGCAATTTTATCTTTCTTGTTTACAAGAAGTAATTTTGAAATAGTGTGACCATACTGAGGACATATCTAGGACTTTCTGTGGGACCTGAACTAAATTATACATGTTTGCTTAGTCATTTAATTTTTATTTCACATTATTTACAACATTAATATACTTACCTACAATATTATTTTTTTAGATTTCCTAAAAATAGTACCCAGAGGAAATTATGGTTATCCATTGTACCATTGAAAATGAAATTTTATGAAAGTGCAAGGATTTTTTAAAACAAACAGCAGTTCCTACTATAATTACAAATCAAGAAGCAGTATCACCTTGCAAGGTAAAATTTCAAGTATCTATTTACAAACTCCTTTAATTGTCTCACATGTTATACAATGTGGGCGGCTTCGTGGTCTAGTGGTTCATGTAACGGACTGCCGATCAGGAGGTCTCGGGTTCGATTCCCGGTCAGGACAATACTTTGTGTGATGTTTATATTTGTCATACAAATGTTTGTACTGCGTCTGGGTGTTACTATATATTATAAGTATGTATTTACAAAAGAAAAGTAGTATATGTATTCTATCCGTATTCTGGTACCCATAACACAAGCATATAAGCTTAGCTTGGGACCAGAGGACGCTGTGTGAAATGTCCATGAATGTTAAATATTTGAATTTATAAGGAATATAAAAACTAGTATGAAAAAAAATACCCCACCAGTATCAGGAACATTTTCCAAACTACCGGCGCTCAAGGCTCCAGAGATAATTGCTGCTTTCTGAACCAGACCCCCCCCCCCCCGATCCGACTGCCTAATGAGAGCCTTACATTATTATTATGTTTCAGAAATGTAGTAGTTCGAATATATGGCAAAAGGCTATATTTTGTAAAATATATTATAATTTTCAGATAGACAGTTCATTACAGGAAGAGTCTATGGGGCAAGTAGCTACTCTGGGTGTACCAAATCCTAGCTCTGGCATTTATGAAAGTAATCCTTCCTGATGGGCCAACTCAGAGAAAACAATATAGAAAACAAATTAATTAATGTTGTATCACAACATTTTACTCCTCTGTTGCAAGAAATGTTTAAGCATCCCATCACGGACTCAATTTATTGCAATGATTTGCATGAAAGCGTATTAATTAAGAAAATTGCAAATTCATTTTTAACACTTAAAGAGTCATACAGAAAATATACTTAGTGATTTACGTGGTAAGAGACAGAAATTACACAAAACAATAATATTTAGTCATGTATAAAAGAAAAGTTATTAAATGATTTTAATTTGGAAAGTGCTGTTGTTTCTTTTTTGCCCTTTTTTTGTAACTTTATTATCGTTCCTATTATAGCCCCCTATGATATATGTCACAGTCAAAACTTATAACCACTCAATAGACTGTAAGCTCTCGACAGTAGTACTTTTGACTGAAATTATTCAAAACTAATTTTACCCAATATAGCTGTTTAAATGTAATTTTAACTGACTTGCCTAGCGCCAAGTAGTGGAACACAAGGCACAGGGAGCCAAGGGCAACCCGACAAGGGTGGGTTAGGTTTTTAGCTCCCGTCATGCCATTCATGATAGGTTCCTTTAAACGCTGTAGACAGAAATATACGTAAAAATTGATTTTGACTGATTCTCCGTTCTTCCGTCAGCCACTTTTAACCACATTCATATTGTCAGTTAAAATGACTATTAACTACAGATTTTCCGACAAACTAATTTTAATCAACGTAACGTATTTTTTTTTCAGAAGTATTATTGACCGAATTTGCCCTTTAACTGACATTAATAAATAGAAATACATTGGCTAACCCAGAAATCTAGGAAAAACTATTGTCCAGTATGTATTCATAATGTTTAATTAATCTGCAAAATTAATGAAACATATATCTTTTGCGATTTCATGGTTGGTCCCTTAATAACAGTACATGTTTAAAAATATGAGTACAATAACCCTTTTTCGTTTTTACGCTACCTACACAAAAAGTTATGTTTCCACTTAGGTATGCCAAATAGATTTTATTGTGTAACTTGTTTTGTTTACTAAGAAATTACTAACACCTTGTTATTTTTAACCGGCTTCAAAAAAGGAGGTTCTCAATTCGTTGGAATCATTTTTCTGTATCTTTGTAACATGTATTTAGGTCTGAAATAAAGGTAAATTATTATTATTTTATCTCAAGCAGATCTCACAATCATTCATTAATTTCGTATTGCCGTAGGAACTACACCTTTGTTCTAGTAATTATCTATTTCCCACCAATATTCTATAGGTACATCGTACATACGAACTAGGAAATTTTACGTGTTTAAAAATGTAAAAAGAATAATAAATTTAACAACCGAACCTCCAGTTACTGTTAAAAAACTAGAATTATCCAATTTGTTTTTTGAGTATTTTTTTTACGCACAGTACATAAAGTATCTCGACATATAAAATCTATACGGGCTAGGTCTTAGAAGTGAACATTTTGTTGACAATATATGGAACACAACTACTTGAAGTTTTGTCCTGGAAGAAATACAATAAAGGTTACCCTACTTAGAAAGAAAGGGTTTGACCACAGTGAGCGAGATAGCCATACATCATTTTTGCTTCAAGTAGGTATTCAGAGTCTGGACTCCATTTTTATCTATACCTTCATGGTAACTGCATAGAAATTGATACTGCAAAAAGTGACGTCCTCACAGTTTTGGCTAATAAACTTTTAGGACTGGCTTATTCCATATTCCAAACATGAAGGTATAATGATTCCAAATGATACTACAGTGAAGTCCCGGTAATCCTAGTATCTTCTATCTATTCTGTGCGTAGTATCTTCTATCTATTCTGTGATACCTACTTAATCAAATTTTTTTTCTGTCTGCAGTTTTCTCAAAGAGTATAATAATATAGAGTTTTCTGTGAAAATGAAAAATTGTATCTGATAACAAATTGGCAATGTCTTTATTAGCTATTAATATGGTTCGGCAATATCTTGCTTCTCGTTATATGTTTGTAGATGATGACTGGTTAGAAGAGTAAGATTAATAAAATATTTACATATTTTGTACCCATTTCTTTTATTTTACACTTCATACTAATTCATATACGAGAAAATTATTTCAGATGTATAGAACATTTCTCTAGCAACGGTGATTGCAATGAGGCTAATATAAAAAACTTAGTTGAAGAGCAGTGGTTATTAAATAACATAAAAGTTATCTGCCCTGGGTCTCTACCTGCTAATTTGAAGAACCATCGGCAGACTGTATTAAATGGTAAATTTGTATTACAGATCAATTCTGTGATCGATATAGGTAAGCATTATTTGAACTATTTAAATCCATAAATTATTAATGCAAATTTTTTTACTGTAAGTTCATATAAAGTAAATTTGAAATTATACAATATAAATGTACAAAAATATTTGGCTGCATTCAGAGACAGTCTGTCTAAATAATTGTCCAGACAGTAAATTGATCCCATAACCTAACACATAGTACCTATATAATAATATAATTACTACCACGGAGTAGAAAAACCAAGTTGTTTTTTCTATTCCGTGATTACTACCAACTAGGTACATACTACAAAGTGTTTGGTATTCTACAAGTATGTAGACCATTGTGGCATTCTATTCGAGAGGCCCAATAGTGGACAGAATAAGATGGATATATCATCATAACATCACACCTTTTTTTCATGGGGGTAGGCAGAGACTATAGAGCGCTATCAGCTACAATCCAAACATCTTAACTATATAGAGCGCCATCTGATATTAACCGTTAATTACAGGGACTCCAGCTTATCAACAATATTTAAAAATAAAGAAGGTAAATTTAGAAAATATAGAAGCTACAACAAATTTTGAAGAGAAAATTCCTAGCCATAGGTAAGTTGAATGGACAAACATTTTTATCTCTCTCCAGCCCATTAACGTCCCACAGCTGGGCACAGGCCTCCTCCACTTTAGGAGGGATTATGGTCTACTGTGCCGCACTGACCAAGTGTGTTGGCACAGGGTTTAGTTTCGAGTTTTCCACAGTAAATAAATAAAATAATAAATATTCATGGACATTTCACACAACGTCCTCTGGTCCCAAGCTAAGCTTATATGCTTGTGTTATGGGTACCAGAATACGGATAGAATACAAATATACTACTTTTATTTTTTGTAAATACATACTTATAATACATAGAAACACCCAGACGCAGTACAAACATTTGTATGACAATTAGAAAAATCACACAAATTATTGTTCCGAGCGGGAATCGAACCCGCGACCTCTTGATCGGCAGTCCGTAGGTGTTAACTGCATATATTTTTTCCACGCTGGCTCTTACGGCACCCAGCGAAAGAAATGGGGTGGTTGTACTTAATCTGTCACCACAGACATATATTCTAGTGGCCTTTACTTCTATTACCCTATTATATTGCTACATCAGGGTAGGAAGGTCGTATAAACCATATTGGGAACTCTACAGCATGAGTAAAAACACAATTTTAAAAATATTGTGACTCATACCTTTATAGTTCTTTGCAATGGGTAAACTACTATAAACATCACTTCTCCAGAGAAAAGTCATGGGGAGTAACCCAATACTTCTCCCTGGAGGTGGAATGTCCTGTATTTAAAATACTGGTCTTGGTCAAGGGCAGGCCAGTAATTTAATTAATAAAAACAAAGAAATGAATTGAATTGAATAAATCCAATTTGGTTTTTAGGATGCTGAAATTGGAATTAACTGATGGTGTACAAGATATATCTGCAATAGAATATAAACCAATGAGAAATTTAAGTTGTGATATCAGGCCTGGTTTTAAAATTCTAATAAAAGGTAAAATGAAAAATTTGTAAATATTTTCGTTTGTTTTTTGAAATTGCAAATTTTAGAAACTCTAGACGCCATTGCAGCCAAATTCTTTCAGGGCATATCCACGGCATAGCACGTTTATCGAGGAAGGCTATAGGTTATATAACATCAAACTACGACCAATGGGAGTAAAGCATTAGTGAAAAACATTGCGACAACGGCGAAAATTTTCTAAATTCCACTTGTACGAAGTCGCGGGCCTGTTGTTTTGTCAAATATCAGGCCTAGTATCTTTAATTCAATTATCATCCACAGGCCCTGTGGATTGCCGTAGAGGAATGCTCTTGTTGTCTGAGAATACAATTGAGTTATTAGGAGGAGAAGCACAAGAATTATTCGAGTCTAATTCTCTAGTAGGTCTCTTGCATGCCAAGTTTGGACATACACAGGGTAAGTGTAATGCAAAAAAAATCTAGATGAAGACCTAAGAAAGGATGGATGGACTGTGTGAATGAGGATATGAAAGAAAGAGGAGTTGACACAAATATGACGTCTGACAGGAGACTATGGAAGAAAGAGACATGTTGCGCCGACCACAAATAATAGGGTTAGGGCAGGAGAATAATGTTGATGTTAGCATGTTTATTAAAGTTTCAAAAATACGCTTAATTTATTAAAGACTTACTGTCTGGTTTCTTTTTGTAAAATGATTCTTCATTCCCTTACTGGGCGAGGGCTATGGCCCACACTGGCGTAGCTACCAAGGGGCTAGGCGGGGCTGTGCCCCGGGGGCCTCAATCTCAGGGGGCCCCTGAATCCTTACCAGAAATATTGATCGCACTGAACAAGCTGTTCTTTTTTTGCATTTAAAAAATATTTGTTTGTTATATTTTTATTTGATAAAACCTAGTCAGTTTACATAGCAGTGGGGCCCCATTTTTAATTTGCCCCAGGGCCCTTGGTTACCTAGCTACGCCACTGGCCATATATCTATCGTATCAAACGATCATGACTCACATTGTATTTTTTCAAGGAGGCGATTTCATAACAGCAAATCAAGTAAGGAATTGTCATATAACAGCACCTAACACTGCTCCACAAATACCTCCACCATCTAACTATATACCTGAAAGAATATCAAACTATATACCTGAGAGGATACCAGAACCAACATATACAGCCCAACAAACAGATTTCACAGACGATGACATAGATATAGACCAACTTGCTGCTATCGAAGCTGAATTTACTGAAAACGCAGGGAAAAGAACATTAAATAGTGATAATTCAAATGCTGAAAAGAAAGTTAAAATAGATTCTAATCCAGAAGACTATCCTGAAGATGATGATTTGCTATTTGAAGATACAGACTACATGAGAGAGATTGAAGCTCAAATTGATGCACAGGAAAAAGAATTGCTTATAACGCCTGTAAATACAGGCCCGGTGCGAATACCTGCAGATCCTTTCATTTATATAAAGCAATTTAAAGAAATGAGTGAAAATGAAAAGGCTGGCAAAGTTTTTAAAGTCAAAGGGCAGATAATGACTTTATTGTCGAAATTGTCAGTAGGCAAAGAAGAATGGAGTTTAAAGTGTACTATAGTTGATGGTACTGGACGTTTAGATGTAGATTTCACAAGTGATGTGCTTTCAAAGTTGGTAGGTATTACGCCACAAGAAATGATTGCTATGAAGAAACAAATTGGAGTGGTTACTACTAAATCGGAGCTGGAGGCGAAATTGCAGACGGTGAGTTTTATTATGATGAAGTGTATTAGAGTGCTGTCATTTATTGCAGTTTGAACTTTATAATTTTGATATTCTCTCTCCAGCCCATTAACCTCTCATTATTGGGTACAGTCCTCCTTCACTTTAAGTTCAGTATTTCACAGAGGATTTTATCTGATAACAATATCCCTTAGCTGGCTTTTACAGCACCTTAGGGAGGAAAAAGGGTGGTGACACTTGTAGTCTTACAGCCGTATTCACAAACGTTACTGTGAGGTCTCATAGTAGGTATGGACGCACAGGTGTAGCAAAATCATTTCACAAACAATACTTAAGTGGTGAAGCGCACTATGCGTTTGTTAAACTGAACGCATAGCTAAGTTTTGTCTATGAATACAAAGGCTCGATGAACGGAACGCACTGAGAAGTGTTACCCTTTGCACAGTGCATCAACACTTAAGTACTTACTTATGTAAATATTGTTTGTGAATACGGGTGTAAATCCGTCACGCACAACGTTAATTATTGATTTTGATTAGATTTTAGAAAATAACTAATTGTTAATTACTCAAAAAAAACAGGGGCCATCAAAACTTTGTCTCTAATTTTGTTTATAAATAACTTGTACATATTAATCATCGATAAAATGAGCACTTCAAGAACATATGTTTATGCGTTCATAATCTTGTTTTGAAAGTTAACTTTATGTTTATCTCAAGTGGGATACACAAAAAAACTCGCTTAAAGTTACCCATTTTTCAGATTCTTAGTTGTTCGTGTGCGCAGTCTTGCCATAAGCGCTGTACTTTGTCTAACTCTGTTGTGTCGTTACGTTATTATTTCTGATTATAATGTCAGGTTCTCATCTTCATAATATATGGATGTGGAAACAGCAAACAAGAGCGGTTTTTTTGCTTCAAGAGGGAGAATCGTAAAGATACGTTGCTATTCGTATTGGTATGTCACGGCGCGCCGTTCGAAATGTATGGAAACGATTCCAGGAGACAGGTAGTGTTGCTAGAAGACCTGTATCAAGAAGAGTAGGAGCCACAACCGCACAAGAAGACCGCTACATTCGATTGACCGCGCGCCGGGATACCACTCGAACCTTACAAGCTCGGCTAATGCAGTCCACTAACACACGCGTTAGTGATCAGACCATACGGAATCGACTCCACGAGGATGGGCAAAGATCGAGGATTCGTGCTATCCGTTTAAAATTGACAAGGGCTCATCGTGCCGCACGTGAGTATTCGGACTGGTCCATGGATAATTGGAGGACGGTACTCTTTACAGACGAGTGTAAGGTAAAGTTTTTTAGCGATGACAGACCTGTACCTGTACGGAGAAGAGGTGAGAACGTTTTACTCAACCATGCATGAACGGAACTGATCGTTTTGGAGACCCAAGTGTGATGATATGGCGCGGCATTAGCTTGGGCAAAACAGAGCTGGCAATATTGATTGAAGGGACTGATACTGCAGTCAGTTACGTCGAGCAGGTAATCTGACCTCAAGTCATCCCATATTCACAAAATTTTGTGTTTATGCAAGACAACACTCGTGCACATACAGCTCGTATCACTCAGAGGGCACTCTTTTGCGCCAATATTTCCTTTTTTTATGCCAATATTTGTTTTATCTTGGCCAGCAATGAGTCTCGATCTCAACTCTAGTCAGCACCTATAGGAACAATTATTGTAACGAAGTCTTAAATAAACCCATAGCCACGTCAATAGTCAACACCTCATAAACGCTTTGAAACTCTGTTGGAAACGAATCCGATGAAAACAACAGTTGTCTGATTGAGTGTTCCAGATAGGCTCAAGAGAGCGCATACGAAGCAGAGGAGGCCCTACTCGATATAAAAAAAAGATCCAGCAAGTTACTAAAAAAAACAACGGCAATCAAAGTTTTTTTTGACAGTCTTATTAGTGCTCATTTCTCTTAAAATGTGTATTTGTGTGTAATGTGATCAAATTAAACAATACTTTTTGTTCAAATTATGAGAAATATAAATATCCTAATTTGACATAGACTAAACGCAACAACCTATTAAACTTCCATGTATGAAAATTACGGGGCAAATACATGGTGGGCCCTATTTTGTTTTTTAGTAGATGCGAAAATTTTATATAATTCTAAATTTCTTAAATGGGAGGGTAGTTGAGATTTACAATACCTGGGTAGTGAGTTAGTATTTAGTTTCTAATTTTCTATCCCTGGTCAATTAAGATATTATCTGAGCTAATTATGTATTACAAAGTCAGAGAATCCCAATGGGCATTATAAATATTTTAAATCGCTTACCAGCGGCAACTACTACACAAAATATTCTGTGAATATCTTTTCATTTTCATTAGCTCATGACCTGTACTATTTTTTATTACAGGCATTAAAAAACGCAAGAGATAAATTACAAGTAATGTATTGTATAATAGAGATAACTGTGTTTGACTCGCCTAAAATAACAGACTACAAGCCGTACGAGTCTATGCACGTTGAACAATTGGAAAGAAGGGCACAATAAAAATCTAATCCCACTTCTGATGTTTGGTTATGTAAATATAGAGTATACTGATTTAATAAATTATATTTATTATAAAGTACTGTTTTAATAATTTACCAGTTAATTCATGGACTACTATATATTACCGCATCTATGGTTTGTCTGCTCTATATATTCAGTAGTTTTTGCTTGAAAGATCAACAAAATATATCCTTACATCCATTGCCTTGCTAGACAAGGATCATGTCTAATATAATAATAATAAATCTATGCAAAGTTTCCTATTTCTTACGCTCTTCACACCGTCTTCAAAAGACGCGATGTGTGGGGTTAATGCTATCCATTGCTAATGACAGCAAATCCAGTTTCTTACAAACTTTTATAATATTAATAGGGTACGTGTACTTTAGAGACTGATCTCTATAGTACAACAACTGACTTCCACGCCATCTGCAACTTAATCTTTAAAACTCAAGTTCGAAAGGAGGTAGGTTTAAAAAATAAAAACATTCTATACTTTTATAACTATATTTTAAATACACTTTTCGTAACTCAATAATAATGTGAATTCAATATTATACAAAAAAATATCAAATAATTAACACAAGCTAAATAACTAACAGTACAAGACTAACGTAAATGTTGTCAAATGCAATTAAAATATTGTTTAAATACGACACGAAACTTGTACACATACAATATTTTTTTAAAATACTTGCTAGAAAAAAAAAATTATGGAGTAGCAGATTTTTTGTTCTCAACAAGTATTTTAGCCTCAAAACATGTAATGTAGGTTTCTGTAAAACATAATTAGTGACACGCGATAAAATCAACAAATAAATTGAGCACTCAATATTACATAATCTGTTTTAAAACTTATTTTAACTGATCAAATGGAGGTGAATACGAATGAAGGTGTTGAAAAGAGACAAAAATGTTAAATACAATAAATCTAAGGAAGTATTTTATTGCAGTTTTTATGCAAGATATAAATATCTGTTAAGTTAGGATTATCATACTTTCACACCTATTTCTTATAGGGTAGCCCCTAAAGAATTAATCCTACAAGAGTCGGCAACCCCCGCGGAAAAAGGCACAAGAGCAATGCTCATACTCACTGTGTACGTCCACTGTCGTATCTTAGTGTAGTGTTTGCATATGTTGACTGACTGACTTTTAGATTTATTAAGCAGTTTAATTCTTTTTCACCCCTTCATCCCTATTCACCCTATTTGACGATAGATGACAGATAAAACAATATAATATCTAGGTAGCAGTCGACTAGTTTTTACATCACTATCGACTATCTATGGGCAAGTAGCCTAACGATATAAAAAGTGTATGTACAATCAACTACATAAAATAACTTATAATGTGAACTACATAGCGTCCATTGATATTAATAAAATTTTGAGTAATTAATGGTAGTATTTTGTATAAAAAATGGCAACACCATTTTAGGCGAAATGTTTTCTTTTTTATTGCCGTAATTGGTAAACAATTTTCAAGTATTTTTTAACTGGAATTACAATAAAATTGTGGAACAAAGATCTTTATACTTTTACATGTTTTCTCAAGACTATTGTTATATAGCTTTCTTCAGCAAGATAGACAAAGAATAGAAAGAGTGGTTACGTATTTACACTAAGAGATAGAGTACAATAGTACTTCCATAAAAGTAACACAATATCAACGATACCAAACTTTGTGAGGCATCCGAAAGGAGTTAGTTCGTTATTCGAGAGTTAGTTTCCATCATATTGCGAGATTTTAAATTACATTTCATGTTTTAGCTAAGTACAGTTTCTCGCAAACTTACATGAGGAATTTCATTAATATTGCTTATTTTCTTGGCATTTTCAAGGCTCCGTACCAAAAAGTAAAACGGGGCGGCATTAATGAAACCATGGGGCTGCCATGTCACAAAAGTTTTCAGTGCAACTTAATAATAATAATATGTGGGATGTTGACACGGCAATCATTGTGCCAATCGTTGTGTCAGATATTGGTTTAATACCCAAGAGCCTCGACCGTCACCTAGAGAGGCTCGCGTTAGGTCGTTGGGTCAAGAGTCTAATGCAGAAGGCCGTAATACTGGACACGGCCCGTATTTTGAGGAGGTTACTCTCTCTAGAACCTTGACCACCGGTAGCTTGGCACCTATGCCCGCTGCCGGTCGGTGATTTTTATTTTTTATATTTTTAAATGTATTTTTATTTTATAATTTTATATTTAAAAATGTAATTGATAAGAGGAATAAATGAAATGTAAAAATAATAATAAATATTCATGGACATTTCACACAACGTTTTCTGGTGCATTGCTAAGCTTATATGCTTGTGTTATGGATACCAGAATACGGATATAGTACATATACTTACAACTTTTCTTTTGTAAATACATACTTATAATACATAGAAACACCCCGACGCAGTACAAACATTTGTTCAATTAGAAAAATCACACAAATGATTGTCCCGAGCGGGAATCGAACCCGCGACCTCTTGATCGGCAGTCCGTTACATAAACCACGAGCCTCGTCTTGATGATAAAATGATCATGAAGGTATCACGAATATACTGGGTTTTGGTACGAAACCCTTCGTGTGCGAATCCACCTCGTATTTGCCTGATTTTTATATGAAAATAGGGATTAAATCCTTTAATATGATTTAATAGACAATTTACATAAACAGTTGTTTACCAATTATTACGGGTAAGAAAATAAACTCAAACGACACGAGATCATTTGGAAAATTTTTATGTATATAAGTACCTATTGTTAGTTATGTGTTCTTATTAAAGGCAATATATTATGCCGATCACTAATGAGTACTATTTAATTTAGGCGCATTATTTACTTGCCAACAACAAATACAATTTTATTGAACAAAGATGTATAAGTAATTAAGTTTTAAAATATATACAAATTATGAGATTATTCATTGTACCTGACATTTGAAATATACATTTTAACAGATTAGACCGGCAACGCATATTTTTAAGATCGTAATTGCTTACACAACCTTTTGTAGGCGTGGCTTATATCACGCGATAAAAATAAACCAATCACATTGCATTTTTTATACGTCACACACGCATCAGCTTTTAGATAGCATAACAACCGTTCTGTCAGTGATTGATATAATTCAGAACTAAGTTATAAATTACTATTTCGAGACTGGCACCGAAACGCGTTACGTAACGAAGGGTTTACCCTCCCATTGGAGATTATCATTTTAAAAATAACGGCTAAGTGATTTAGAATGGTACTATTTCTTGGTGTCTGTTCATGATCACTTACTACTACCTACACACAAGAAATAGTAGTTAGACGTGAGTGGTATAAAATGGTAGTTTTTCGCTCGGTGTTGCAAGAACACTAAATAGATGTATATATTGTGCAATGTATGGCTATTTTAGCTATTTATTATATGAAATGGCGACTAATTCTGTCTATATTTTCTAAAGCTTAGCGTTCTAGAATAATTGCGGTCTAATTAATATAACATTTGATTTTTTTTTAATCCATGTGTGATTGACAATTGACGAAAATCTTTTTAATAAATAACTTATCTAATTCGTAATAAGCAGCTATAATATCCAATTCAATTATATTTTATATATTTAGGACGATACGGTTACATTTCGCTTGACACCTCAATGGAAGACTATTTATATCATCAATATCGTAACATGCCAGAACGTACTAGCCCTTATGTGTCTCATGTTATTTTGTAGAAGGATTCAGATTCATATCGACTGTTTAATGCTTCGAGCAATAAGCCAATAAGAGTTAAAAATGTCAGGCAAAATAGTTTTAAGGTATTTTATACTGAAACGAAAGCATTAAAAGGATCTAAGGAATTCTAAATTCCTCCGACATGTAGATCATCGATATTATGAATAAATTTTTTATTATATTACACAAATTATAACTGCATAAATATATTGAATGAAAAATAAATACGATTGAAGTAAAAAGGGGTTAAATCGAACATAATATGATGTTAATCGTCAAGAAATTTTGATTTTAACTAACGTTTTCTATGAATAAATTCTTGGAAAGATTTCCAAAAGAGTTAATTGCGCGTATTTTAAGTGCAAATTATTACGATGATCCAGGCTCTTAACAGCTACCATGATTACGTGAAGGATTTTCGCTAGTGCACTAAAAGAGCTAACTAAATGCAATTAACATTTCATGATAACTTTTTTTTTGACAAGCGTAAGCATGAGCTAATAAATAAACCTTAAAATGTGACAATACCATTTTTATTCTAGGCAACCTTGAATTATTAACGATATCTAAGATCTCTTAAATTACTGGCTCATATTTAGTGAATATATACAGAACATATTGATAATAATCATTCGTAACAAAGACGCTGTCAGAGGCGCTATTGTAGAATATAACCATCGAAAGAAACTTGTTCTGAGGGCACTGGTCTTAAACAAACTTTACCATATTGAGATCCATACATGTTCTAAATATATTCACAAACATAAAGCAGCATTAAAACGTATTAAGATAAAATTAATCATATACTAAGTTGTAAGTAGGATAAATTTCATATTTGACAAATCACTATGTACGCAATAGTAAACTTTTAGGACGAATTGCAATACAGGTTGTAAAATGCTACAATATTATTTGTCGTATCCGTATCGGTACTACGTATAGCACCCATTTCATTGAGACACAAAATATGTTACAACCAGTATTCAGATAAATAGAAACTATTTTATACATAAGCGAGAACCAAAAGCTAGGATAAAATAGAAAGCTATATGTACAGCGCTGGTGGAACGTAACCATGCAAATTCTTACGATCCTAGCAGTCTTCCACTAAATGCCACTCAGAAGGGTGCTTTATTGCTTATAAGATCCTCTCGTAAAACAAGAGATAGGCCTGCGCGCGAAGCACTTTCTCCTCGCTTACTTCAGATACCATACTATCCGAAACATAGTACCATTTACCAGGGTCGGTAGGTGCGGCAGGAGTAGGACCTTCCCCTGATTCATACCCAGACAAATCAGACTCTGAGTCAGCGTCTCCGTGCCCAGCTTGCGTTTGCGCATGCCCACTCTTGGGCAAGAACCACCACCGTGGATCTCCCGGCTTAATAGCGCCTCTTACTTTTACGTAAGCCACATAATGACCTCCGTGCATACCTCCTGAATGTTCGACAACCCCATATAAGGAATACAAAAGCTCATTCTGGTTCTTTAACACATTCGATAACTTCCTCGCCTTTTCCATGGCGCAGAATGGTGCAAGATCCAGAATTATCGGAAAATCGACATGCTTCGACATCTTTCTGAACATACACCGTGGTCCAAGCTGGAATCGTTTTAGATGCAGGATAAGAATAGCTGGTGGACTGG
The DNA here is from genome assembly GCA_916999025.1 of Orgyia antiqua. NCBI lineage: Eukaryota > Metazoa > Arthropoda > Insecta > Lepidoptera > Erebidae > Orgyia > Orgyia antiqua. Next base: position 19,667,645 of record OU779867.1, read on the forward strand.
ATACTAAGAACCGTTTGGTGGCGTTAGTGTACACGGTCTTGCCATCTTTGCCGTTGATTCGTTCCGTGCAAGTTTCGCAACCAACTTTATTATTCCCGGTAAGTAATTCGAGAGCGGTGAATTGACTCAGACAAGACTGTATGCTACATTCATCTTCGTCACACACGTAACGCGGAGACAGTGGACTCTGCCGAGAATACGGTACGAAGTCTCTCTGAGACCTATCAGCCTCAATGTTATTGATTTTAGGTTTAGGTGCTGGTGGCGGTGGATCAACAGGACTCTCGGTAGCTACAGGTGATGGTAAAGCGGGTTTCTTAGTCTTATTATCGTCCATGTATAACTTTAATTGGTCCAGATGATTATTGATGTCATTGAGAGTTCGAGTCTCTGGCAAAGATTCGTAACTGCTTTCTCCGCTGTGCTCCAATAAGCTCCGACAACCTTGAACACTGATACCACGGGATACAACTTCATTGGTATATTCAGGAACAAAAGATATTCTTGAAACTGGTCTTTCGAATTCAGTTTTAGGAGATAGCTTATTGTGTTGTGGACTGGACAAGTCTAAGTTTATTTCGCTTGAAAGAGAACTATGACTGCCGAGTTCTTTACCGTTAATTGGCGAATCAACATTATCGACGGTTTCTGTAGAATTATGTTTAGTAGCTTCTGGGCTCGCTACACCAGAATCTGGATTGGAGAGGTTCTCTAAACATATCAATGGTTTATAATCGAGTGGAACAACTGTGGTAGATGTACCAGTGTCTGCAAATTCTTTATCTTTGTCCATATGTTCTGGAGTGCTGTCGGTTTTTTCTTTATCCATGTCTACAGGGGTGGTGTGAATGGAATCTGAACTGATGACTTTTTCTGAATTATAGCCAGATTCCATATGGTAGGCAGCGAAGTTGGCTGCAGTATGAGCGATTGCTTGAGTGCCTACGGAAACAGTATGAGTATCTACAGGACGAGGGATATCTTCTAAATTATCTTCTACATCAGCATCGGACTGTTCTGAAGAAGACTTACCATCTACCTTGGCAGTTCCATTGGTGTCTCCTGCCGGTGCATCGTCTCTTGATGTTGAATTACCTGTAAGAAAAGAAGGTAAATTAGAATTTGATTAAATTATAATAATTCAAATATCCTCAAAGTGCAATGGAAGTTAAACGATGAAGAACCGTTTATAGTAAAACAAGCAACGTTGACGCGTACTCTAAGCGAGTCAGGCACAAATCTACTTATAGAGTACCACCTTTATTTTTCCTAGCAGCCTTGCGGGCTGCTATCCGCTCCTTCTTCTGTTGATGTTTAGATGGTTTGTTCTCCTCTTGACTATTGTAAATATTCTCTTCTGAAAATATGTTTTCACATCAATACATGCTTTAGTCACTACACATTGAGGCGTGTTACTGACAAAAGCGGAAAACATGCATAACATCGGATTTTTCAAGATCTCATACTATATACAACTTAAACTCATGAAAAATACAAACAAAGCAAGAGACTTAACAGACTGAAACATATGTTTTGGCTGTTTTAATAAATTCTTATTTCTAAAACAACCGTCAAAATTTGAAAAAAATGTTTTACTGAATGCCGATTTGTGAAAGGCTAGTCGTTCACACGCAAGAGAAAGAGATAGAGAGAGAAAAATATCCACAAAAACAGCAGAGAACATCTGGCCTTATATACATTTACGTTTCACATTCTGCCCAAAAGAATATACAGAGAATTATTAAAGTTACAATGCTAAAAATCGTATAATTATTGTAGTCTAAAAATTCAAATATTCTTACCATTGGGTGTTTTTCGTCTAACAACAGCGGGTGGTTGTGGCCGGCTGGCCGCAACTGGCAGTGACAGATCTAGGAAGTACTCCGCACGGTCCGACTGATGCAGGCATTCCTGACATTCCAGAGTTGATACCAGAAAACCACGGAATACCTGCAAAGATGATAAACATTTAAACATGTATAAGTATTTGTACACATATTGGCATTATTCTGCTAGAACTGTTTAAATTGTGAAAATATTGAATCTAAATCGGTTTAAAGTGCGCTCCTTGATTTCATCTACAGAATTTTGTATCTGAACGGAATTAAATTTCAAGAATTTTAATTTTCTTTTATATTTTAGCAAATCAAACTTTAACCACCACCATGGCCACAGACAAGTTATAGATTTTTTTTTTTTTCGAAATGTCGGTGTAAAAATTATTTATGAAAAGGACACACAAAGAATATTTTTTAATTTTTTCGAGTGTACAAACCTGTTCAGGCCTGAGCATAGTGTCAGAAGCCTGTTGTCCATAAAACTTGACCTTCTGCTTCACCTCTCCGTCCACTTTGGAAGGGTCCACCTTGGAACTCATGCCAAGGCTTGTCAGTATCACTGACTGGTAACGTCTCAGATCCTCTGATCTATAACATGATGAAGTTATAATCAGTCATTTGTTGCGAAATTACAGAAATGCAAGTTGGATCAACGGCTATCATACACCTTAGGAAAGGAATGCAGAACTGCAGCTGAACATGTATACAATATTCTAGGAAGAAAACTGTCGAAAATATCCGCACATGTTTCGGTTCTAATCAAAGCATCTTTTCGGGCTCACTACAAATTTAGTTATTTATGCAGGAAATTTTACAAAAGTCAATATGTTTAGGGTCCAGTTATAAAATATTAAACGCTATGCTGTGTAAGACAGCATAATACGCAAGAACAAAGTGTTCAAGTACGGAAGCGAGCTTGTCCGCATATCAAACATTTGATTTTCCTTATGTGTTTACATGAAGTAGTGGTTTCAAGATCAGCCAGTTTCTTGATGTCGCGTTCTTGTATAAAACTACACCGCGCAAACTTTTGCGTCTAATTATGGCTGTTGCCAGAGATTTACTTTCTTTCTGGCTTTCAATTCTATTTTTTCCTTTCTTATTTTGGGACAAAATTTGCTAAAAATGTTAGATTTTAAGATTTTTGTGCTACGTTTCAGGGAAGTATAAACCCCAAAACAACCGTGGATTAGCCGGTTTGTATAAACTCCCAAAATCTACTCACAAAACCATTAATTTACACAGACCACCCAGTGTTCTGCCTGTTATAAAAATAAATAAATTAAGCTAATTTCGTCATCTTATCCCTATAAAGAGTGATCACATAGTGTACATACCTGACAGCTTCGAGAAGATGTCGTAATAATTCATGTGCATCATGCTGGTCTCCACCTCCGAACTGTGGCAGTTTGTTTACTAGAGCTGATAAAAGCTTACGAGGAGTATACACACCACCATCGCCTGAAACAAATGTTTGTAAGAAAAATTTATTAATTTGATTGCAATGGTATACTAGATTACTAGCTAAACTTTGCATTCGTGACCGATGCAATTATATGAATGTTCCGACATTCGTAATTTTTGAATTTTGTATCACTATTAAATGCTAATATTATTTAGCTTTACCACATACTTCGAAGTCTAATAGCTATTTTGTTGTCAAATACATTTCATTTTAAAGTACAGTGAAGTCCCGGTAGTCTGACAAACACTTTGCAGGGCAGTGTCGAACTATTGAATTTGTCGGATTATAGAGCACTGCCTAAGACCTTAAAGTCCGATTTTTTTTTACAAAAGAGTACCTTGTAATCTGACAAATTACAGATCCAATGATACGATTCTTTATACATATTATGTACATATATACATCGTAGTATATCGAAGTACAAATCATACTTCATTATGTATGTCAAATTTAGTAAATTAAACAGCAAAATAGAGAGCTTTCGTTTTATTACAAAATTAATATTCAGTAATAAATAATAGACCATGTCGGATTACAGGGTGCACCGGATAAGCCAGGGTCCGAATTACCGGGACTCCACTGTATTGGGTATACATCACAATAACTATTTCATATTTATGAAAACTACGTTTAGCCAAAGTTATATTCATTGTATTAACAAATTACCTAAATATTTTTATCAGAAAATATTGGCAGTTGCTATAAATATGAAAAAGTTTTGAATAATTTATTGTTTACAAGACATAAGACTGTAATACGTATTGGCAAGCAAAATTACAATAAATCCTATAATATATTTAAATGTATGATTATGTAATAAAGATAAGAGAAGTGGATATAAGGCCTCCCGCTATACGAGTTCAGAGGGGAGAACGAAAGTTCGTCTGTAAGGTAAATAGTACTGTAAGGTAGGCAAGGAATATCTGAAACAGTTGACATTGGCTTTGACCCTGTGGCCATGGTATTATTGAGAGCTTTCCCATTTATTGAGAAGACGCTGTCTAATAAAGAGACTTGCTTCAACAGTACGACACGTAGCGGCCGCTGCACCGTCAATCAGATCTCCTAACCAGAATTGAGGAGCGTTTCGGCCACAATAGTCGCGAATATCATTAGTAGTTAGAATTTCCGACTATTTGAATAATGTAGGACCGCTAGGCAATCTTGATCAGCATCGACTGTTACCGGTACAGTAATCATTTTAGAATGCATTATTCTTCATATGATCCCACACAAAGGGTTGTTTTGCGGGACCATTTTAGCTGAAATATCAATATGGCAGCCGCGCGTTATTGCGTTCTATAAAGGAGCCATGTCCAGTATTGAATGGAGAAAGGCTAACGGATAGATGACATTTAGACGCATCACGTCGTAATAGCAAAGCGCGATCTGCCACCAAAGTAGAAAGATAAAAACTTCCTATTGTTTGTAAATCGATATCAATTCAAGAAAACAATAAATAATTAACTACTGAGGATGCAATTATAACCTGCATATAAATGCATTATCATGTACACAACTGTACATAATTAAAATATTCATACATTATCAGTCACAATAGCATAAATAAGTCATACGCAATATTTGAAACAATGAAAATTTACAAAGGATTCATTTTATATTCATATCTTCTTTACTTATTACAAAACAAAGAAGTTATTTTTGTATGTATGTCCCTACGTAAAAAATATTGAAAACCTTCATCCGGTGGTTAAAGTCAGTGACGAAATAATTGAGCGAGTTAACGTGGCGCGTAACCTGGGTTTTATAATGGACGACGAGTTGAGATTTGAAAAACATATCTCTGAGGCTATAAGGAATTGTTTTTATCGACTTGAAATACTTTACAAGTTGCGTAACCACCTCAGTACACGTCTTCGAGAACGATTAGTGGATGCGTTAGTTTTGTCCAAGCTCAATTATCTAGACGTTGTTTACGGGCTACGACCATTGGCTAAGACCGCCGCTCTTGTCCAGAGGGTACAGAACGCTTGTGCACGATTTTGTTATGAAGTGCCACCTAGAAGCCATGTAACTCCATTCTTCAATAAGAATAATGTTCTTAAGATGAAATACAGACGTGAATTGCATATGGCCACTCTATTATTTGGAGTAATCAGTAACGAAATACCTTTATGATAAAGTATCTTGGATGGCACGGAACAAAAAATTTCCTAAAAGGAGTATCACCTGTCCTCAAAGAGTACCGCTGCATAAAACCACTGCGTTTAGAGGAGGGTTTAAGTATAGCGCGTCTAAGTGTTGTAACATAATACATCCTCCGATTCATACTTGTAAAAATATAAAATGCTTCAAAATAAAATCTTCAAAATAAAAATAAAAATTCAAAATAAAATAAAATCGACGGGCTTCGTGGCGTAGTGGTTCATGGACTGGACTGCCGTTCACAAGGTCGCGGGTTCGATTCCCGCTTGGGACAATCATTTGTGTGATATTCATAAATGTCATACAAATGTTTGTACTACGTCTGGGTGTTTTCTATGTATTTATTATAAGTATGTATTTACAAAAAAAAGTAGTTTATGTATTATATACGTATTCTGGTACCCATAACACAAGCATAATAATCAGAGGATAATCAGGGATCACTGGTAACACACACTGACTACGGAACTGAGACGTGGTCCCTGAATGTCGGCCTCATAACAAAACTCAGAGTCGCGCAGCGTGCTATGGAGAGGGCTATGCTCGGTGTTTCCCTACGTGATAAGATCCGGAATGCGGAGATCCGTAGAAGGACTGGTGTGTACGACATAGCCCGAAGAGTTAGCACGCTGAAGTGGCAATGGGCAGGCCACATCGCTCGACGATCTGATGACCGTTGGGGACGGAAGGTCCTCGAGTGGCGACCACGAACCGGACGACGCAGCGTGGGGCGGCCCCCAACAAGGTGGACCGACGATATCGTCAAATACGCCGGGGGCCGCTGGATGCAGTTAGCGCAAGACCGCACGTTGTGGCGTTCTATGGGGGAGGCCTATGTCCAGCAGTGGACTGAGAAAGGTTGATGGATGGATGGATGGAATCAGGGATCAGAGGACGTTGTGTGAAATGTCCATGAATATTTATTTGTTTATAAAAATTAAAAGCGCATCTGTTAGACCAGCAAAAATCCAACACTTAATAATTTATTCCCTACTTTTTGATAATGTGTTGGCAGGGATAAATAATGTATTTACTTACCCAATGTTATTAGGTTTGTTTTGTTTATTATCATTTGCAATAATTTATATATTAAGCTATTGTATTTTACTGGATTATTATCAATAATGTCGGAAAATTATTTTCTTTTTCTTATTAATTATTCATTCAGACGGGCCTCGTGGTGTAGTGGTTCATATAACGGACTACCGATCATGAGGTCTCGGGTTCGATTCCCGGTCAGGACAATCACTTGTGTGATGTTTTTAATTGTCATACAAATGTTTGTACTGCGTCTGGGTGTTTACTATGTATTATAAGTATGTATTTACAAAAGAAAAGTAGTTTATGTATTATATCCGTATTCTGGTACCCATAACACAAGCATATAAGCTTAGCTTGGGACCAGAGGACGTTGTGTGAAATGTCCATGAATATTTATTTATTATTTATTTATTATTCATATGTATTTGTCATCTTCCATAACAGGCCTAAACTGAAAATCAGCGCTGCAATTATATTGTAGCATTATGCTGAGTTTGGGCTTTTAGCCACACAGTATTAGACCGTACAATTTGCTTATGTTTTCAATATTGAATTTGTTGTTAGTTTAATGGTATTATTATTGTCTTATTTCGTTTGTATAAAAGTAATTAATTTGATTATTACTTATTATTTTTTTTTTTTAGATTTGTAATTGCCATATGAATTAATTTACTATTGAATTATTCTTTATTTGTTTGATAAAATTATTTGTACATATCTGTATTAATTTAATTTTTTTTTTACCGCACTATCGGAAAATACTTTAGCTGATTGTAATTTGTACCATTGTGTTCAAGTATTTGTGTGTGCTAATAAAGTGATTTCTTTCTTTCTTTCCTACGTGAGCTTACATTTTCAAAACTACGCAACGGATTTTTTTTAATAGAGAGAGTGGTTTTTAGGGGATGTTTTTTTTTAAATCATTAGTTGAATTTCGGTGTACATTGGGAAGGGGTTTCGATAACTATGAACGCGTGTAAAGCCGCACGCATTAGCAAGTTATATGTAACAAAATGTAAAATGAACAACTGGAGTGTTTCAGAGAGCGGTAGTCATGTAATTAGGTCATAATCTAAATATAGGCAACCTATAACTGGTTGGCAACAACTTACAAGGAGACATTATATTACTTTGTATGTATGTTTATGTACATATGGATGAAAATGATAAGTTAATGTTAATACTCAACAATACTAGTATAGTAGAGATACAAAGAAAAGATGAAGAATCATATAAATAATTTGCTTAGTCCAAAAACAAAAATACATGCATGATAATCTTTAATATTGTTTTATATCAGTGAACTATCATCAATCCTTAATACATGTGAAAAATTTCAGATAAATTTGACTACGTCAAGTGAGTTAAAATTTCAAAGATTCTATTACATAGATTAATACATGTAATAGAATCTTTGAAAGAAATTTTCTATTATCATTCTCCTGCTGTTACTCTTCTTTTCCATACTATGTCAGACGTCATATCTGTGTTAATGCCTCTTTCTTTCATATCCTCTTTCACACAGTTCACCCATCTTTTCTTTGGCCTTCCTCTAGACATTCCTTCCACATTCAAATGCACAACACTCCTATAATACTTTTCTTTTTTACTTTTCTTTTAGTCAAAGTGAAAGTCAAAGATTTTTATTTCAAGTTTGCATGTTTTGAAGCTAGGTGTCTGTTCCAAATGTGATTGCTTATGCATTACAATTTAATTGTATTTTCCTTTAAACATTTATGTAATGTATTTTGTACAATGACATTGGCATTCACTTTACATAGTAGATTGATTTGTATGTTTATCATGTCATTAACCTCTTTTATGCAATGCACATTTTAATATCTTATCTTATTCCAATAATCATAGGTCTGTTGTCTGATTAGTATATTGCTTAATTAAAAAGAAATTCACAAAGAAATTTTTATTAAAAGATTTATAAAAGTTATTTTAAAAACTTAAATGTTTAGGGTAAATATTAAGTGATTTTAACTATAATGAAATCAACATCATCATCATACTATCACGCACTTTCCCCACGGTGGTAGGCAGAGATTATAGAGCATCAACCGCTACAATCGAAACATTTTTTTGTCTTCATTTACACTCATACATCTGTATATAAATATGTTTTTTTTTGTTCATATTTATTAAAAATGTTTAATTTATTCATTCATTCGTCATCATATATCCCATAACTTAATGTTATTATGTAAAACAGATTGTTTTTTTTTGCAGTCTTTGAAGACATTGAATGTGGTAAAAATAATATTGTTTTATTGAAATAATGTTAGAAAATAAAACCATTCATAGCATGGTTAAAAAAATATGGCCCTGTGCATCTACGCATGCTAAGGCAGTAGGTAAATACATGGTTCAGATGTGTTTCTTTCCATAAATATTAAGTAAACATAAAAAAAAAATTGTATGTGTAATCTAAGGCATAGGTTGGCATTTAGAATATTTGTTCTGCATCTGTGTGTTTCTATGTATTATAAGTATGTATTTACAAAAGAAAAGTAGTATATGTAGTATATCCATTATCCATATTCTGGTACCCATATAGGATTTGGGACTGTTGGGATGTTGTGTCAAATGTTTAAGATATATTTTTATTTATACACATCTAGCTGTCACTGGAAGCAACAAGTGTAGGACCACACATTATTAAGGGAAAACCCCATGTCCAGCAGGAGATGAGATAAGAGGGTTGCAGATTGGACACTATATATTTTTTGAATAATTACATACCTGCTTGTAGTTCACTTAATGTTTCAGCTAATGTTCTTGTTAATGTGCCCCATTCAGCCAATTGACCAGTTATAGGAGGCAGCTCCACATCTTTTGGATCCTCTCCATCCAGTTTCAACTTTAATTTACCACCAGGAAGGGTAAACCTCTCACCAGGATTAGCCATCTCTTGAAGAACTTGCAATAGATATGGTGTTTGCACTAAACATTGCATCACAGAGTTAAAGAAACATGTATTCCCCAAGTTTGTGAGACCTCTCACCCTTGGCAAGTTCAACATTGATTTATCTCTTATTTTAGATAATGGATCTATCTTAATTATAGTTTCTACAGAAGGTATATCAGCCTTAACATCAGAATTAAATGGTAGTTCTATTGGAGGAAGAGATTTACCATTACCACCACCCACTGACTGTTTCTTTAGCCATTCAACACACTCATGCAGTTTCTTAGCACTTGACGCGGTAACTTCGTTACTGCAGTTATAACAGTATATTTCCCATGTAGTTGTGTTAGCAGTGAGAGCATGACAGTCAGAATGAGGCGTGTTAAAGTGGTTAAGAGCGTGTTTATTTCGAGTTCGTCCACAAAGTTGTGAACCACATCGCAAACACATCCACAAAGAAACATCTTCCTCAAAGTCAGGGTCTGACACTTCTGTTTGGGATGACTTTTTGCACTCTGAACACTCCTTTTCGAAGCCTCCAGTTTTCAGAGCTTTCTTCAGTCGAGTGAGGTCAACAGCTTTTGCGACGTGAGGACATGCAGACTTGACATTCTCATCACAAGATTCGGTAGATTCATCGCCATTCTCACCAGGATCGCTTTGTCTCTTTTTCTTTACCATCTTTATAACTCAGTGAAACTGCCTGCAATACGTAACAAGATACATGTGGTAAGAATAACCGCACTAACACAAAAAGAATAAAACGTCAAATCTGTGTCGATAGCAATTGCACGCGTGACAACGCACATTCATAGCTTCTGCCTTTTACGATACGTGAACAGATAGTAAAAATCTTCAAATCTAATTCGAATCAACTTACAATTACATGTAAATGGCGATCCAATAAGTTTAGAAAATAACAATATGAATTAATTTCGTAAAGTTATGGCGAAAGGTACAGACAGGTCAACCATCTTTCTTATAAATGTTACCAATGTTAAAAACAAATCAGTAGAATTTTTTGTTCGTATTTATAGTGCAGCTGTTGATGTGTTAATAGTATTCGGTTATTTTAGTCGATTTATCAGCTGTTACTGAACGTGTCATTACTCTGTGTAGACACAAGATCACTATCGACACGTAGCGTCGAATAGCAAAACTAAATTTCTGAAACGTCAACATGATAATAGTGGTGGAATCACTGAATCAGTTATTCAAATAGTAAAATTTCATTGATTTTTCTACAATTCTACATCAGATTTTTTTAATAAATATAAAAATCATACGGCAAAGTGTAGTGATTATCAAAACATACCCTAAATATGTAGTTTACTCTAGCTTTGTCCTAAAAAAAGAGTGCTCCGAGGTTGTTGATGTTGACCAGTTTTAAGTGCAAATAAATTACAAAAATGTCGCTACCGGGGAATGGAATCTTCGTCGTGCAAGGCGAAATGGCGATGCTCGTCACCGCCATGCGACGAAGCACGCGCTGGGGGTCACACTCTTTGGCAAATGAGGAATACGACGTTCTGATGCGTACATTTAGTGATCTCAAGTCTATCTTGAATCAAGTCGATGATCTGCGTCTCCTGGACCCCGTAACATACTTGAGTCCTTTCCTAGAGGTGATCAGGAGTAAGGAGACCACTGGTCCAGTTACCAGTCTTGCTTTATCTGCCATACATAAGTTTTTGTCTTATGGTCTCATTGGTGAGTAAAATTATTGCTTTTTTCCTATATAACTAGTAAAACTGGCATAGTTACACTATATGTTACTAAATAACAAATGTTAATCTATACCTACATATAGATTAACATTTATTATTTAGTAACATAAAAATTAAAAAAAAATGATGAGAAATTGTTCTTGTATAAATTGTCACATAATATCTCAATTTAATTAGTTAAAGTAGATTAATAATTATCATACAATTATTTATTAGTCATGTACAATAAAAGAAATTGATTATGCTATCAAAGAAAGCCGAAAGAACAGCAAAGGTTTTGTGTCTATACTAATATAAAACTAAAGAGTATGTTTGAACACCCTAATCTCGGGAACCACCGGTCAGATTTGAAAAATTCTTTCAGTGTTGGATAGTACAATTATCAAGGAAAGCTAATAATAATAGGAGCAAAGCATCAATGAAATATGTATGTATATCTATTATTAGGTAGATAAAAACAAATTAGTAGGTACACCACAAACATCTAATTCCAGAAATTAAGTATTCCATCCCAAGGTTGTCTGGAAGAGATTGCAGATAGTGATAAGACCGCCTTTTGTACCTGTTTTAATTTTATATAAACAACTGTGTAATCTATTTTTGGTGTACAATAAAGAGTATTGAATTTTAAATACATATGTTGCAAAATTGGGGATCATTTTCTAAACTCCACTCGTACAATGTTGTGGGCAACAACTAGTTAACATATAAAAATCATAATTAATCAAATGCATATTTATGCTTTTAGTCTAAACTGATAGATTTATTTTAAGTTTTAAGTTCAAAATTTGAAAAATTTCCTTAGTTCAATAAATAAAAAACGCGCTTGTAAATCCTGAATATTTTTTTAAATTATTGCATTGTCATCGGTCCTTGATATGTATGCAAAATTTCAAATCAATCGGACTATTGCAAGTGGGTGAAAATTGCGTTCAAAGATTCCGTTACATAGATTAATACATTGATAGATACATACTGAACTTATAAAAGCGTGTTAAATAGTCAGTCTATTAGTCTCTGTCTAATAGACTATAGATTTTTTTATTTAAACAAATGAATCGCACAAGTATTCATTGATATTCATTGACATTTCACACAACGTCCTCTGGTCCCAAGCTAAGCTTATAATACTTGTGTTATGGATACCAGAATACGGATATAATACATAAACTACTTTTCTTTTGTAAATACATACTTATAATACATAGAAACACCCAGACGTAGTACAAACATTTGTATGACATTTATGGATATCACACAAGCGGGAATCGAACCCGCGACCTTATGAACGGCAGTCCATTACATGAACCACTACGCCACGAAGCCCGTCAATCTTAGATGTCTTCATCGTCAGATTCTTTTTCATTTCTATATATCCATAAAAATTAATATGTTTTTTTGCAACCTATTCCAGATCCAACACATCCCAGTGTCCCAGCTACAGTTGAAGACATAGCAGAGGCAGTGACACATGCAAGATTTGTTGGTACTGATCACTCCTCGGATGGTGTAGTACTCATGAAAATATTACAGGTAAATATTGCATCAGACTACTGCAGTCCACTGCGGGACATGACGTTTCTCTATTCAGTTTACGAAGCATGTTCCTTTGTTTTCCACATAGAGTGATCCCAATTATTTTATTTACATATTTGTTTATATACAAAAGCGACATTCAGATGCAAAAGAAGACACAAATATATTTATGTTGGTTACATTGCCTACTACGTAAGTTGTTGTGTGTTGTGTAAAGCAATGGCGTCCAGAGTGGACTTGAGCGACGGTACTTTTTAGCCACGCCCACTATTATATTTAACCACGTCAACATTTTGTTTAATCATATTCACTTATGCATTTAGCTATGTCGACGATGAATGTCGCTACCTGGTATTGGAATCTTCGTCGTGCGTTTACTACAGCGTGTACTTACTTGCTACATAAGTTTACCCATGTCCACTTGTGTGTTTCGTCTCTCCCACCTATGCGCCTAGCTACGGCCACGTATGCGTTTAGCTTCGGTCACTTTTGCGTCTAGACTCTAGCCGCGGCCTCTTATGCGTCTAGCAGATTAGGACTGAATGTCACGTTTCTTGTTGTTCTTCTTGTGCTTCCAGGTTCTACGTACATTGATGTTAAGCCCAGAGGGTGCCATGTTGACTGATGAGAGTGTTTGTGAGATTATGCTGAGCTGTTTTAGAATATGTTTTGAGACAAGACTTACAGGTATGTTGTAATTTATATGGACAATATGGTCACTAGTGTAATTAAAAAAAAAAAATTATCAATGAAATATTTTATAGTTACCAATTACCAAACCGAGAGGTTCCGATCTGGACCTCAGACTATATCATTTAATTATTATTTTTTTTTAAATAACTTGTGCATCACTACGGTCTTGGTTTTGGGATTCTGCGCCAGAAGGGTAAACGGGACACTATTACTGAGTCTTTGCTGTCCGTTCGTCTTTATGATTAATATCATCATCATACCGCTACGCCTTTATTCATCATGGTAGGCAGAGAGTAGAATGCTATCTGCTAGGATCCAAACATACTTTAGATATAGTTTAGCTATAATTAATATTGTCATTATACAGAGTTATTAAGGCGCAATGCTGAACAATGTCTCCGCGACATGACACAGTTGATATTTATGCGGTTACCACAGTTTCCGCCTGAAGACAATGCTGCCACATTCTCATCTATGGGGCTCTCACTTAAGAAGAGAGACAAAATTGTTAAGAAGAAAAGCATCACTAGTATTAATAGTGAGTATTTTATTTATTATAGAACTAGTTATGCCCGATTTACGCTTATATGGTCACGTGATTACTTTTCGTGAGTTTATATCTTACATATCTTTACAGAAACAGTATCTTTTCATTGAAAATAGAATCATTTTACCTGCGAGAATATAATAAACGATTTTCTTTCCCAAATAATTTGTGAAATAATAAAATAGTTCTTATGGAAACAGCATTTTTCCCTGAGGAATTATTTTTCTACTGTTGAATTAAGATCTAGCTAGATCTGATTTTGTTTAAGTAAAGGTATGTTATTTACTTTTCTGCCATTTCTGTCTTGAGTTTGGGACTTGAGACTTGGGAGTATCAATTGATCAAAGACGGGATTCCCTTCTATGATTATTATATTTGGATGTTGGGTTGGACGTTAATAATTTGAAGAGGCGCCGGTACTTTAGGGTAGCCAACTGCCTCTCTGATATAAAAATTACGTGTCGAGTATGTCTTGATAACCATACCCCACGCACCAGTTAGGCGCGTGTGCCATACAAGCGGCAAACACCCTTTTTGCTCAGATCATAAGTGCCAAATTACTTGTAACGTACTGTGGTAGGAAATTATAGCGCGATTTAACGTTAGAGTACAACGCCATCTAGGGAGGTACTCTGCAAGCTTAGGATCAATACCGCAAATTTTCTTTGTGGTGATAGAGTAAAGAACCAAGTGTCTCTACCTCATATCCTCCCCAGAGTGCCGTAAAAGGCAAGTAAAGATTATACCAGATAGCCATTGTGAGAGATCGAAAACTTGAGACTGAAAGCCTAAGGCAATACATGTAGCTCTGCCTCAGACTAAACACAATGATATTTTAAAAATAAAATTTTTCCAGCCTTAGTCTCATCTCAGACACAAGCCTTTTGTTGGCGACGCTATTATACTATTGTTGCTAGCTTATAAGTATAGTTAAAAGATTAACTAAGGCAAGGGACACTGGTCCAAATATAAACTAAACTAAAAAATACAACGCTGACCAGGTGTTTTGGCTTGGTTTCGTTTTCGAGTTTTGTGTCTACAAAAGATGTCTTAGCTTATACCTTACTAGCTGTTGCCCGCAACTTCGTACGCGTGGAATTAAGAAAATAACCCTAACAAATTATACAAAAAAGCCATCCTCTTAAACCGTTCTATCAATTAAAAAAACCGCATCGAAATACGTTGCGTAGTTAGTAATTATAATCTCACGCAGCGATATACTCGTACATACAAAAATAACGAGTTTCTTTTGTAATAAGTAAATAAATAATTAAGTAAATAAATATTCATGGACATTTCACACAACGTCCTCTGGTCCCAAGCTAAGCTTATATGCTTGTGTTATGGGACCAGAATACGGATATAATACATATACTAATAATACATAGAAACACCCAGATGCAGTACAAACATTTGTATGACAATTAGAAAAATCACACAAATGATTGTCCCGAGCGGGAATCAAACCCGCGACCTCTTGATCGGCAATCCGTTACATGAACCACTAGACCACGAAGCCCGTCAAGTAAGGAAGGAAGTAAAGAAGATACCCCTGTTTGTACAGCAACCTTGGGAGGTAATGGGTTGTGACACTTATTTTCATCGGTCACCACACGGTTAACATAAAGTTTAATTATTGTTTCAGGTACTAATTCATCAGAAATGAAGTCCTCAGTGAATGAACAAAGCAATACTTCTAGAGAAAATAATGAGGTTGATACTGACACATCTAAAAATGATATTGGACAGAAGTAAGTGTTCAATATTTGTATGTATACTCGGGCCTTAGTTAACTATTGGCATAATATTCTCTCCATAGTTTATTTTGTTATAATATTGTTGAGTTAATTGCTGCTGTGTGTGGTGGCTTCTTGACTCAACTTTGGGTTGATTGAGTATGCTGGGATCAGGAAGACTTCAATGACCAGATTTTATTATTCTTGTTACAAATATTTTATTCTTCAGTAGGTAGTAAATTATACAGTTGTAAATGTAAATGAAATTATGATACAGTTGTTAGGTGTAGGAGAAATGTTGAAGAAAGAGAGAGAGGGCGCTTCGATCGCGGGCTTATATACTAGACGCTCGCCAGTGTGGTTACTTCTGCGTTAGGGTGACCACGCTCGAACAAATATCTTAAATAGATAAGCTAGCGTTTTTTTTAAAGATTCCATGGGATTAGACTTTTTTCAGCCATTTTATCTGTCACCATCATATATGAAGCGATTTAGGCTTCAATTAACCTTTTATTTAAATAATAAATAAATAATAATAATAAATATTCAGGACATTTCACACAACGTCCACTGGTCCCAAAGTAAGTTATATTTCTATGCTTGTATTATGGGTACCACATACGGATAGACTACATATACTACTTTTTTTTTGTAAATACATACTTATAATACATAGTAAACACCCAGACGCAGTACAAACATTTGTACGACATTTATGGATATCACACAAATGATTGTCCCAAGCGGGAATCGAACCCGCGACCTCGTGATCGGCAGTCCAATAAACCACTCCACCACGAAGCCCGTTTATTTTTATTTTATTTATTAGTGAAACTTAAGAATCCATTCAGTGGTTTAATTTAGCGCGGACAGAAAGGCAATCGGACGCGTTAGAGTGGATTGTATTTTAGAACTGTACTCTGCAATTTTATCATCATAAAATTAAGATCAGTGATGCCCTTTGAATGAATAAATGACTGCCCGTCGTATAATTCATAAAAAAGATTTTTGCGGAGCCCTAATATTTTTTGAGAATTTAGAAAAAAAATCCCTTTTTTGTAGCATTTTTCATTGAAGCTGGGCGTCTATTGGTCGCAGCGTGATGTTATATAGCCTATAGTCTTCCTCGATAAATGTACTATCCAAAACGGAAAGAATTTTTCAAATCGAACCAGTACTTCCTGAGATTAGCGCTTTCAAACGAACAAACTCTTCAGGTTATAATATTAATATACATTGTCAAAAACTACCCTTTAAAAATAATGGAATATTAATTTATTTCTACAGCCAAGATAAAAATCTTATAAACGAAGCTGAAATCACAATCGAACCCGTTGACTCTGTGAAGAGTCCGATCAAGAAACACGGTCGTCATTCTTCTATGGATTTGGCAGCTAATGGTAATACTTCTATAACACAACTGCTAGAGAAATGTGTCAGTTCTGACAATGCTGAGGAAAATGTCAGGATTGATGGTGATGAGAACCCTGATACTAAAGATGGTGAGTTCCTTTATAAAAGTCTAATTATTGTGTGCGATTTTATACGCCTGGAATTTCGAATCAGTACATAAACACTAATCTCTAGCCCATAAACATCCCACTGGTGGGCACGGGCCTCCTCCATTTTAGGAGGGATTATGGTCTACTGCGCCGTGCTGACCAGGTGTGTTGGCACAGGGTTTAGTTTCGAGTTTTCTGTCTCTCACAGTAGACGTTACCTGCTTATATTGTTCCTTAACTGGCTCTTACAGCACCCTGGGAAAGAAATTGGGTGGTGACACTTGTATTTTTTATCCGTCACCACACGCACCTACATAAACATAATATACATATATTATGGCCTATAGCAATCTCAGAGACTGTGATTTCCTATTATCGAAAAAGTTGATAGAATCGGAGCATTACTTTTTGAGATTACCCCAATACATACATATAAAGATACCGATACATATTCGACTGCCGTTCACAAGGCCGCGGGTTCGATTCCCGCTCGGGACAATCATTTGTATGTGATCTTTATAATTGTCATACAAATGTCAGTCCTGAGTCTGGGTGTTCCAGAAAGTAGTAGTGTTCAAGAAAAGTAGTATTTGTATTATTTCCGTATGCTGGTACCACAAGCATATAAGCATAGCTTGGGACCAGAGGACGTTGTGTGAAATGTCCATGAATATTTATTTATTTATAAACTTTACTTCTGTATGAATGGTAAATATAATATTATTTTACAGAAGTCCCAGAGTCTGAAGATATAGAAACAATAGAACCACCCACAGAAGTAATTCCGGAAAACTCGGAGCAAGAAAAACCCTCAGAGTATGTGAACCACCGCGGTATCAGGTTTACACCTCAAGAAGACGCTAACCTACAACCATATGGACTTGCCTGTATCAGAGAGCTGTTCAGGTTTGATTCTTGTAGATATTTAACTAGTTTTTGCCAGTGGTTTCGTACAAATCTTAATCGCTATTAAATCGTAATCCTACTTTCTATTCATTGGTTATATTTTTCTTTATTCATTCATATCTGCATTGCATTTTTAAAAGATTACTCTGATCATTATTATATTCCATAATAAAGGTGTTACTAATAAATTGAATTATGGCGGAAAAAGTGATTACCGCAAGCGGAACTTTTTAATCACTTTTTCCACCATAATTCAATTTATTAAGTAAAAGTATAGCATGTCTATTGCAAAATTAATAAATTACTTTAAAGGTATTACTAATTAATTAGGGCCCCAAACTAAAGGGGCCTCAACGGGGGAACATATCGCGTGAATTACGACATTAGGCTCGGCAGGTCGCAAAATTACTAAAGAGCGTTTGCACTCCTGCACCTCCTTCCCTTTTTTACTTATTATAAAACGTTACTTTTGTATGTATGTCCCTAGGAGAGCATAATAATATATCTTCGAAACTATGCAACGGATTTTGATGCGATTTTTTTTTATAGATAAAGTGGTACATGAGGGTGAAACCGCATCAGCTAGTACATTATAATACATACATAGTTAGTTTCATTTTAGTTTAGTTTTTGTCGCTACCGAATTGACAACATTGTTTCACGTTTATTATATTAAAAAAATATATTATTTTCTTGCAGGTTTCTCATAACACTAAGCAATCCATTGGATAGTCAGAACACATCAGGGATGGTACATTTGGGGTTATCCTTAGTTAGTACTGCATTGGAAGTGGCCGCTGATCAGCTAGCTAAATACCCTTCATTATTGTACCTGGTTAAAGATCCGTTATGCAGAAACTTGTTGAGTGTATGTATACCTGAATAGTTCTTATTATTATAAATGATATAAAATTATAATATTTTAATAGTTTAAAAAAACTAAAAAACACGCTTTATATAGAAAACCCAACAAAAAAATAGAAAAAAGAGTTTCTCTGGAAATGCGCGCAGGCGTAGTTCGCGTACTAGCCCTCTCTCTTACTCTCATGCAAAGGATCCGGAAAGAGATTAATGAATCCTGGCGAATCTAACCAGGATAATCGGATATTTTAATCGAATTATTGCATTGTCATCGGTCTTTGACAGGTGTGCAAAATTTGAATAGAATCTGACCGTTTAAAGTGGGTCAAAATAGCGTCCAAAGGAGTCGGTTACAAACATACAAACAAACATACAAGTGAAGCTAATATAAAGCGTGTAAAAAGGAATACGTCTAAACAATACTTTTCAACCACCTCAATACTTTTCAACTGCAAAATTAATTTTATAAGTAGTTAATTATTATTTTTGCTCCATGATTACAATGTATGAATACGCTCATTACTGTTCATAATAATAATGCCTTTTTCTTCACACTTTCTTGGTACGAAATTAACACTTAAGTTTATATGTAATTAAGTATATTGACGGGCCTCGTGGTGTAGTGGTTCTGGTAACGGACTGCCGATCAAGAGGTCGCGGGTTCGATTCCCGCTCGGGACAATCATTTGCGTTCTTTTTCTAATTGTCATACAAATGTTTGTCCTGCGTCTGGGTGTTTTCTATGTATTATAAGTATGATTTAGATTTGATACGAAGTATGATTTTTATAAGTATTTACAAAAGAAAAGTAGTTTATGTATTATATCCGTATTCTGGTACCCATAACACAAGCATATAAGCTTAGCTTGGGACCAGAGGACGTTGTGTGAAATGTCCATGAATATTTATTTATTTATTATTTATTTATGTAATACAAAATTATTTATGCAGTTGAAATGTAGGCACCTTAATACTATTCAACTGCAAAATTAAATTTGTAATATGCTCTAACTAGTTAATTAATACTATGTAAAAGTCCTCTCTCTTACTTTCTTTACAGTTACTCAGTACGGAAAGAATATCAATATTCGCTTTAGACTTGCAAGTATCTTTTCTACTATTTGAGGCACTCCGAACTCATTTGAAATTTCAAATGGAAGCATTTTTCAAGAAAATCATTGAAATAATATCATCTGACACTACAAAAGCTATCTATGAGTTAAAAGAAATTCATCATTTAGCGCTTGAAAGTCTAGCTCAGATATTTAGAATACCTGGATTATGTGCTGAATTATATTTGAATTATGATTGTGATATTTATTGTTTAAATATATTTGAAGAATTAACTAAGTTATTATCAAAAAATGTGGTGTCTTCTACCGCTTATAACATTCATTCGTTATCGTTAGAAGCAATAATGACGATAATTGAAGCGATAGAAATCGGTTGTCAATCTAAAGAAGTAAAAACTGATGAAATACCTAATGGGGGTGATGATAAAGAGAAAGATTCAAGAGGGGGTCATATTTCTTTAGAATTGGGGGGTCTAGATGACGCCTCAGTAGTTTCAGACCATGTAACTCATGATATCAGTCAGTATTTTAATGGAGGAAGGACGGGTAGACATAAAACATCTTCAGATATACCGTCGGAAGCTGAATTGGATAATATAAAAAATATGAAAAAGGTTAGTTCATATTTTGTTATTTGTATTAGACGGGCATTGTGGTCTAGGGATCATGTATCGGATTGGCGTTCACGAGGTCGCGGGTTTGATTCCCGCACTAGATAATGATTTGTGTGATATTTATAATGACACACAAATGTTTGTCCTGCGTATGGGTGTCTATGTATTTTAAGTATGTATTTACAATAGAAAAGTATTATTTGTATTAAGTATATCCGTATTCTGGTACCCATAACACAAGCATATAAGCTTAGCTTGAGACCAGAGGACGTTGTGTGAAATGTCCATGAATATGTATTTATTTCCTGTTTGGCATTAGTCTCTTCCACTTTGGGAGGGTATTTTGTTTATTTAAGCCACGCCGACCAGGCTTATTAGCATAAGATTTAGTTTCGAGTTTTCCTTCTCTCGCAGAAAATATTTTTTCTTTAGATCTCTCCAGGAAGGAAATGGCGTCATGTTAGTTGTATTTTTAATCTATCAGCACACATATCAAAAAATTTGCTATAATAAATTAATTTTCGTTATTTGCAATCTTCTTTCTGTCCATATCTCATATTATTTGTGTCTTACTAAAAATAATATCTAATTTGTAATATCGAAACCAGTGGGTGACCCAAGGTACGGAGCTATTCAATCAGAAGCCCGACCGAGGTATAGAGTTCCTTCAAGAGCATGGAGTGTTAAGCACTCCTCTTGAACCACATCAGGTAGCCATGTTTCTCAGAGAGAATCCCGACTTGGACAAGAAGATGATTGGTGAGTTAATATTTTTGGGAAATTAGAAAAAGTATTTTTGTGTTGAATAGTCCATTTATCGAGGAAGGCTATAAGCTGTATATCATCACGCTGCGACCAATAGGAGCTAAGCACCAATAGGAGTATAAAATGTTGCATACGGAGTCGCGGGCAATAGCTAGTATTCTTATAAATAAGAAATGTTTATAAGAATGTGTGGATGAATATAGGGATTTTCATTGCTTTCGCGCAAAATCTACTAAAGAAAAATTACTATTATTTCTAGACATTTTTCACGTCTTCTGGTCCCAAATGAAGCTGTATATTTTCAGGTGAATATATATGTAAGCGTTCTTCTCGTGGTGAAGACGAGGAAGGTGGTCCTACAATACTGGGAGCGTTTGCTGATAGCTTCGACTACGCCGGTCTACGTATCGATCAGGCGCTCCGACTATACTTGGAGACGTTTAGATTGCCGGGCGAAGCGCCACTTATATTCTTGGTTATGGAGAGATTTGCTGAACGATGGCATGTATGTATGTTTGTATTTAAATTAGCAAATAATTGTTATTCATGACTTTCTTGGCCATTGATTAAAACTAACGCATTTTAATGTAGCTTTCAACCTCTTAAAAAACGCGAAATTTGTTTAATCATAAATCTTTAGAATGTTAGCTATCAGTATTATCTTATATCTTTTCCACAGAGTACAAACGGTGAACCGTTTGCGAACACAGATGCAGCATTTCGTTTGGCGTACGCAGTTATCATGTTAAACATGGACCAACACAATCATAACGCGAAGAAACTTAACGTGCCTATGACTGTTGAGGACTTTGTTAAGAATCTTAGAGGGTGTAATGGATCTGGAGACTTCGATCAAGCCATGTTGGAAGCTGTCTTTCATTCTATCAAGTATGTAATGGTTTTATTACACCACTGACCTCTTAAATTAAATTTTGTACTCAAAAGCCAGGTCACCGTTGACAAACAAATATCTAGTAGTCTCTTTTCGATCCTTGATTGCAAAGTAGGAAAGATAACTGGCGCAGTCGGTAGGATTTTAGTATGATTACATGTACGTCATCAATGCACAGTTTTTTAGTTGAATATTTTTGGCTATACATAAATCTCCTTTTTAGAATGTGAGCACAATTCATATTCACCGGTAGCTCACTATAAGTTCTTACTAGCCTGCTTATAAGTACTCACTGACTTGCGGAGGAGAATGGGACGTTGTCGCTGTGTAAACAGCTTTCTTAAACTATAAAGATTTTTTCTAACCATTTCATCGATCTATTTAAGCTTACAAATTATTGAAAGCTCACAAAGATTTTTATAGTTTACTTACTTATCTTTCGTAGTCCACTTGTCATACCATTCTAGGTCATTTATGTATTTTTTTTCCAGGAACGAGGAGATGGTGATGCCAGCGGAGCGTGTGGGTGCAGTACGTGAGGCGTACCTGTGGAGAGTTCTACAGAGGCGAGGTTCAGGTTCAGGCGCACACTACCGCTCCGTGCCGCCCGCTCACTCGCTGCACGCCAGGCTGTTCGCTGTCACCTGTCCACCTACTGTTAGTGCTGTACTTCACTAGTTTAGAATTCGTGCGGATTTTTATAAATTATTGAATTCAAAAAGTGGTTGTGGTTCGGTACTCATCATCGTACTCCTGTATGATGAGGAAGGAGCCCTTATCGCGTTGGAAGTGTGACCAATATACAGTGGCGTGCACATAATTTTGAAGCAGGGTAGGCTCTTATACTGTAGGTAGTACTCTTATAGATTTTTAGCATAGCCACGCGACGGATCTCTAAGTCGGAAACCATGCCAACAGAACAAATTTAAATCTGAATATCCCGAATCAGTCCACACTGTACTAGAATTACTAAACAATAACTACGTACGTACATACATACGTACATGTACGTATGTACATACGTTTCATAACTTTTAACATGAAATTTTCGAGTTACATTGGTGCCTATTCTATGTGCAGACCTAAACTTAACTTAACTAAAAAATGAAAATTGATAGCGTCTATAACACAATTCGGCAATGTTAACAGAACTTTTTTTATATAAAAACTGTTTATTATAGACTAACGATTTTAATTAATATAAATGTGTGCAAAAAAATAGCGAAACATTTAAGATACAGCAATAGCTGTTTTCATTTTTTAGTTAATACCTATTATACCGTTGTCCGTCCAGCTACGCGTGGCGCTGATTCGATCGGTACCGCGCTCGCATGTTGTAACAAAAAACCTTTATAGCTTCTTATCTATAATACCTAGAGTGAAGACAAATACTACGAAAAATTACTAGAAGACTACAGATGAAATCTATCTATTTTTTAAGATCTGAAAATTTATTTTAAAGTATTAAAAATGAGAACAGAAGAGGACAGAGGAGAAAACATAACAATTCAAAATATAACTCGATTTTACTCTTAAAACTGTGATATGTATGCTATATGTATACTTAATTATAAAGCACAAATCATCTAGTTTATCTTGATGTATAATAATATTAATAATCTATGAACTCATAAATAAAACTAAACTACTTACGACAATCCGCTGGAACTTCAAAACCACTTGTTTACTAAACACAAAGCGTAAAGTGGACTGAAGATAAAAACTGCCATCTAGTGATTATGGATTGTGAAGTAATTCATCAGCTATCTATTACACAACTTATAGACGCAAAAAATAACGCAATTTGTCCATAGATGTCGGTATATCTAATCGTAACTGACTGTTGATACTCGTTTCGATACGAGATTTACCAAAAGTATTTAATTTTAAGCTTTCTTTCTATTTTTTTATATTTTATTCTTTGTCGCGGAATGGAAATTATTTAAATCTGAATATCCCGAATCAGTCCACACTGTACTAGAATTACTAAACAATATGCAAGGGAAACAAAATAATTTATTCGTGTGTACACAACCACATAGCCAGTTATACGTTTCATAACTTTTAACATGAAATTTTCTAGTTACGTTACCCTTTTGTTGATTAAGTTGTAACTCGGGTATACATCTACCTATAGACACAATTTGAATTTTTTCACCGAACGACAATTGTGAGAACTTGTTATTTTTAATTTTTAACAAACACACACTATCAACACACATTTCACAATCAAATAACATTTTAAAATCAACAAACGAAAATCCATACAATTATTAAATTAAAGAAACTCAATATTAAACAGTTCAATGAATCACACGAAAAATAAAATGGCTTCCGTCGAACCAAAATCAGTGTTGCCAGAGTGATTTGGTCGAAAGTTACGTTGGCATCCATGAAAAGTTACATTTTTAAACTAAAACTTACGTAGTGGTAATTTTATGAGTGTGAATGTAACAGCCATCAGCCAAATTTATAATTATTTACAAATAGAGTAAATAATTAATAAAAGATTTTTTTTAAATGCGCATTTAAAAAATTTTCAATTTAATAAATGCATTTTTTATAAATATTATTTTTTAAATTATTTACTCTATTTATTTGTAGTTAAATTTTTCTGATGTCTGCTACATTCACGCTCATGTAATTTTCAGCTCGCAGATCAAAAATTATTATTATTTTATTTTTTCTTGTACACAATAATTTAAAAAAAATTATATTTATCAATATAATTATAACCTTTTTAATTTTTTGCGGTAGTTTTTGTTTTCATTAAATAAATTTAGATAAGAATATTTTAATTTTTCAAGATTTTTTTTTCATTTTTACCTCTTTTGTAATTCTTGAGAAGTTACTTAAATCTAACTAAAATTGTTTCTTACATACATGTTACATGAACTGATCAAAAGTTACGTAAAATGTAAAAAATGTTACCTTCTGGCAACACTGCTTCCGACTATATTTAATCGGATTTTATGTAACGAACGAACATTGCCGAATACTCGCGATAACATCCGATCGCGAAAGCAGACGGCAGGATTTTCAGTATAAATCGTCTTGGATATGTAAGCCTGTGTGCGTTTGGGAACTGTGCACGGACACCAAAATTTCTACACACATATGAACTCATGGCAGGCGGCCGGCGTGGAGCTTGCTCGCTACGCTAATATTATTCCTTCGCCAAACGCCTGGCAAAAAACAATTTGCAAGCACATATTGGTGCTATTTATGAATTATTAGGTAGGCGTTTTTAAGTTATAATATTTTGTTTAATTAATAGTAAATACATGAATAAAGTCATCTAAATCATACGAACGTTTTATTAAAATATCTGTGAATGGCAAGTAAAGCAGAGCCTGTCAGCTTGTATGGAGTGCACGCCACTGCCAATATATTATTATGGTAATTACGGTATGGAAGTCCCAGTCGTACATAACCGGGTTATTGGATTTGTTTCTAGGTGACAGCTTTATCAGCTGCCTTCGAACGTTCCCCTGCTCCAACCGCAGAAGAGATGGAAAGTGAGCGTGTTCGTGACAATGGAGCATTACTGGCGCGACAGGGTATAGAGAGATGTGCAGCACTGGTAGCCAAGTTACCACCAGAGAGTATCACACTCGACACTATTCTGCTTACCCTGTGCAAGTTTACTGGACTGTTGGCGCCGCAGTATGCTAATTATATCGCTATTGGTAAGTCTTGACGAATGCTTCTAATATTATAAACGTGTGTGAGAATTTATACATCGATGTAGTGTTAGATATTTTCTTTCATACAATAGCTACTGAATCTACGCTCATCTAGTACTGCTTGACGCCAATAGATGGTGGTCTTCTAATTTAATACAATTTTGCGTGCTCATTATCGTCCTAGTGTCATTGAGAAACGACAAAAAAAGGAGTTAACATCGATATAACGTCTGACAGAGGACTGTAGAAAAAAAAGACAATCCCAAGTAATGGGATAAGCGTAGGAGAATGTATTGCAATGAAACATAGTATTATTGACAAAATATTTTATATTCTAGAAAAATGAGACCAGGTGTGGCCAACTTTTGTGCACATAAGATCTACTTTTTATTTTAAAATTGAGTCGCTTTCGACCTATTTCTTAGGTGGATTAGGGGATGTTTATGCAATGTGCTTTTATACCGCCGTGCTCTCTTGAGAGTTCCAGCAACATACATGAATATTTATTTAACGGGTTAAAAAACTTTGTCTAGGGGAATGGAACTTGCGAGTGATCGACCAAAATTGATCGCTCGATCGACTTGTTGGCCACTCCTGATATAGACCAAAAATTTATGACTTATAATAATGAAATACTTTTATTACGATATCCAGGTGTAAGTCTGGGTCAGTCAACGAAGGCTCAGTTAGCACTACGTCGAGCGTGCGCTGTGGCGGCCAAACACGCGGACTGTGTCAGAGACTCGTGGCGACATCTGCTGGAGATTGTTAAAACTTTGTATATTGGAAGATTATTACCTAAGGTATGTTTTTTGACTTTGTTATGTTATATATAAAATGCTCGTGACAGAGTGTTAGATACTATACTCCTCTAATGGCGCATCCACACATGCCGCCGGCTTATGCCGCCGGGTTTTAGACCGCGTTGCCGCTGAATGCAGGCCGCCGGCTTTACCGGCGGCTGACGGCCGTCCGTCCGGTCCGTATCGAAGCCGCAAGCAAACTGCCGCCGGCAACCAAAAGCCGCGCGTGCCGCAGGTAAAAGATGCAAATGCCGCCGGCCGTGCCGCCGGGCATGTGTGGATGCGCCATAAAATGGCTTGACCGATTTTTATGAAATATTATATGCATATTCAGTAGGTCTGAGAATCGGCTACTATCTATTTTTCTTACCCCTAACTGATAAGGGTTGTCCACCCTTAACATTGATTTGGCAAAATAACGTTTACCTGTATATTTTAATGATGTAGAAGAATATTGGTCTTATTCATAATGACTTATCGGAGGTTTAAACGGAGATTTTATCGGAGAAATAATAAACGTTTCAGCGTAAAAAGACTATTATGAAGAACAATTTTTGACAATTTACGCGAACAGATTTTAGCAAACTTTTAAATTTTCGATAAGTCATTATGAATAAGACCGTATAAGTCTACAGTAAGACCAGAGAAAAAATATATGGATTTTATGACAGAGGATTTATAAAAAGAGAAGTTAACATAGACGTACGATAGAAGAGTATAAAAAACAAAGACGCGTTGCTCCAATTAATGGGAGTAAAACCACAGGAATTAGCTTATATTTTAATAATTAAAATTGCTTTTCTTCCAGTGTCTAGTGGAAGCTGAAGATTATTTATCTCCGAACGGTACGGTTTCGTTGATCAGGGAAGCTGCGAGAGGATCAGAAGCTGGTCTGTTGTCTAGCTTGTATTCCTACATAGCGCTTGGAGAAACAGGTATTGAACTTAGTAGCTTCTAGACTAAGTCAACTCTTTACTTAAAATACCTAATCTAATATATAAAATTTACGTGTCACAGTGTTAGTTACCGTACTCCTCCGAAACGGCTTGACCGATTCTTCTCAAATTTTGCATACATATTCAGTAGGTCTGAGAATCGGCCAACATCTATTTTTCAAACTTTTTTTTTTTAGTATGGCAAAACAACGTTTGCCGGGACAGCTAGTAATTCTATAAAATAATGTTGACAATAATATTAGCTTGGTTCAAAAACTAAAAATGAACGCTGAAAAATCCACAATCACGTAGGAATATACAAAAACAAAGTCGCAGCAAGTCAATTGCTAAATCTATACTAATATTAAAAAGTAGAAAAGTTTGTTTGTTTGTTTGTTTCAACGCGCTAAGAACGCTCTAATCTCAGGAACCACTGGTCAGATTTGAGAAATTCTTTCATTGTTGGATAAATAGCGGGGCTGGTGAAACTGACGCTGTTATCACTCAGTTATCGACAAATTACGATTTCATTTATATTATAAATAATATCCATTTAACATTTTAAAAGTCATTTTTATTCCTGTTCTTGTTTGATGGCAGTCATTTTTATTATTCATTGACTTACACAATAATTGACAACGACACAAATGTCTTCTTCTATATCATTATTTTAAATTACAATCAAATGCCTTTTATGGAATAATTTCCATAGACAATAATAGTCCCCACAGATAGTATATTTCTCGAGGAAGGCCATAGCCTATATAGCATTGCGCTGCGACTAATAGGAGGGAAATGTCATTAAAAAATATTGCAAAAATAGGAAAATTTCTAAATTCTGTACAAGTCGCAGGCAACAGCTAGGAATTAATATAACATAAAAATATTCTTGATTATTGTAGGTATGCGAGCACCTACTCCTCATGAAAAGACCCTGATAGACGAGGCGACAGAATGTGTAGCAAAGTGTAATCTACCCGGTCTACTCATCACTGAGACTAAGTTTCTACAACTGGATAGTTTACAGGTTTGTTACTAATTTTATCATTGGGTCGTATTAGAAATAACTGAAAAAAAATCCTGCTGACCAGGCGTGTTGGCACAGGGTTTATTTTCGAGTTTTCAGCCTCTCACAGTAGACGTTACCTGCTTATATTGTTCCTTAGCTAGCTCTTACCCTCTTACCCTCTTACTTACTCTCACCCTGGGAAATAATTGGGGTAGTGACACTTGTCTTCTTAATCCGTCACCACACAGACTAGTTAAGTTAAATTCACATCGCCGAATTCATCCTGTTCTTAACCTATTATAATTTTACAATGTTTTTTCTTTTAGGAGTTAGTTCGCGCCATGGTGTCAGTAGGAACGCCACCTGATGCTGACAGTTTACAACTAAACCCACAACTTGAAGATATCACAATATTCTTCTTAGAGCTACTCGGACAAACACTTATACAAAATAGGTATTTATTTACATAAATACTAACTGCGCCCCATAGCTTTACTTGCCTTCTTAGTGGAGAAGTCTTCCCTCATGCCATAGGGGTATATAAATAGTTTACACCCCATCCTTAGAACATACAAGATATACACACAAATTTTATTACAATCGTTAGAGCCGTTTCTGAAACAAATACGAATAATGAAAATGAAAAGCATTTATTCACGTCAGCAAAGTTTTTAACAAAATTTGGCTCTTATGATTTGAGACATGCAATTCGATGACAAGAACCGGGCGGTGTAAGAAACTCTGTAGAAAGTCCGAAAACTCAGTAGTAGATTTAAACAATAACTTTATCGGAGAGATAATAAACATTTTATCGTAAAAAGACTATTATGAATAACAATTTTAGCGAACTTTTATACCTCCGATAAGTCATTATGAATAAGACCATAAAGTCTTTACATGTTTTATTTTACGGTACTAAAATAATAAATAAATTCGTTTATAACAAGACCGTACTCTCTCTCGCTTTTCACACTCTCTCTTTCTCTCTCACTCTTCTCACTCTTTCAGCCTTTCAGCCTGTTAAAGTCCTAATATTGGATCCTAAAATTGAATTATTATTTCAGAGATCGTTTATTATCAGTATGGGAAGACGCGAGCCCTCATATATCCCGAGTAGTGACATGGTCTATGTTTAGGGGCGAAGCCCTAGGTCGTTGTGTGACTACCTTACTACGCTCAGCTGCAAGACTGATGAGATGTGATGCTTGTGTACCTGCAGTACTACAACATTTAGCTATGTTATTCCAACTACCTTATAAACTGTTCTATCAACAAGCAGATATTGTAAGTACTTATAATATGTATTACTAGCATAAACAAATCCTTTATACCCATATGAACCCTTATAAAATGAACCTTTAATTTGAATATTACATTTATATGAACCCTTATAAAATGAACCTTTTTAAAACTACCTACCCGCTGTGAACATTTTAATTTTTGTTATAGAAACCCAATTATTTTTGCAAAATAATGGCTATTTAATACTGAAAGTCCACTGAAAATCGATATAGCGGATCCGGAGATAACCCGAGATGGACAAAATTATTTTAATTTCCTGTTTTGTTGTTAGCACCTTGTAAATATTCAGATGTAGATACTAAAATATTTTGGACATTGCAAACAGACACTTAAATTTTAATTTATCTGTGTAGATATCTTGCGGTGTATACGAGATAGTGAAGACATCAGCACAGAATGTACACACCGCGGCTGAATGGGACATTGTGTTTGCTTTATTATGTGCAGCCGGGGCCGGAGCGTGGCCTAATGATGCACATCAATCTAGTAAGTAATATATTATTATGCGTGAAATATAAATAACACGTTGGAATTATTCAATATCACTTATGGACCTACACACTAATTGAAAGTCTAAATAAAGGAATAAAAAGTTAAAATTACGATTAACTTGACTGATTATACAATTAATAGAGAACAAATAAATTTCAGATTTTATTGACATATCTGTTGCTGGTTCGATAGAATTAATTATTAACAAAGTATTCAATACAAATTGTAAAATTCTTGTATTTTTGGTCCTTCAAAATCTGGCTCGAAGGACCGGTGCAGTATAGAGCATAATACATCGTTTTTATTACACTGATAATTATCGTTCGTAGGTCCGGCAGCATCAAGTCGTTCAGAAGGTTCTGAAGACGAGAGTGATCGTCGTCCAACCAGCGTGTCTTCTGAGAGCGAACTGTCACATTCACCGCAGACACAAGGATGGATTGTGGTAAGTGATTAAAGCTATTATTGTTCTATTTAGATAGATACGTTATACGATAGACCGGTATTTCTAATTAATAATTTATCTGTATCTTATTATATAGACACTGTTACGTCTTTTTAAATTTATTTATTACAGCTAATTAATGTGCAACATTGCAGCTTAAAAACTAATGCGTTATACATATAAAACAAAATTATGACAGACAAATTACACAACAAAAATAATGACAAAAAATTGGTTAAGTGCGAGTCGGACTCGCGCACGAAGGGTTCCGTACCATTATCTATGCAACATAAGGCAACGTTATTAGTATCGAGCAAGAAACGGTAAAAAAATCATGTTTGTTGTATGGGAGCCCCCTTAAATATTTATTTTATATTATTTTTAGTATTTGTTGTTATAGCGGCAATAGAAATACATCATCTGTGAAAATTTCAACTGTCTAGCTATCACCGTTCTTGAGATACAGCCTGGTGACAGACGGACGGACGGACGGACGGACGGACGGTCGGACGGACGGACAGCGAAGTCTCAGTAATAGGGTCCCGTTTTTACCCTTTGGGTACGAAACCCTAAAAATAAAAGAAAAAAAAATGTAAAATAATATAAAAAAAGAATAGGTAGTATTGAAAATCGCAATATCAAAATTGGTCAAGTGCGAGTCGGACTCGCGCACGAAGGGTTCCGTACCATTATCTATGCAACATAAGGCAACGTTATTAGTATTGAGCAAGAAACGGTAAAAAAATCATGTTTGTTGTATGGGAGCCCCTCTTAAATATTTATTTTATTTTATTTTTAGTATTTGTTGTTATAGCGGCAATAGAAATACATCATCTGTGAAAATTTCAACTGTCTAGCTATCATCGTTCTTGAGATACAGCCTGGTGACAGACGGACGGACGGACGGACGGACGGACGGACAGCGAAGTCTCAGTAATAGGGTCCCGTTTTTACCCTTTGGGTACGGAACCCTAAAAACGAACTAGTAAATAGGAACAAAAAAAAACAATTAAAATTTTTGTAAAACAATGAACAACCAAAAACACAAAATAGATACACACAGCAAATACAATCACGATGGGTAATCAATGATTATAAAATGTTTGAATATTCCAGGTGAAGAAAGTATGTGAGCCAGGTGCATGCGTGGAGTCGTCGTGCTGCGTGTCGGTCCGGCCGCACCGCGCGTCTGCGCTGCTGCGCTGCTGCGAGGCGCTGGCGCTGGTGGTGCGGGACGTGGCGCACGTCACTCCGTACAACTGTCGCGCGGCCGTCAGAGCTGTCAGACTGTTCGCTACCGCCACCATACATCAAGGTACTATACGTTAGAAATGAGAATAGGGTTTGCAATGACCTTTAGTTGTCAAAAGCGATTAGAAAAGTACTGTCAGCAACGTAACTTTATTTGCGTATCAATAATATTTTTTTTCTTTTACCTAATCTCAATAATTTGAAGTGAAAAACGTTTAACTATTTAGTGACTAGCTGTTGCCCGCGACCCCGTCCGCGTGGAATTCAGAAAATTATCCCCCTTTTTGAAACATTTTTCACTACTGCTTCGCTTATGTTATATAGCCAAAACCCATCCTCCATAAATGCATATCTAACACTGAAAGAATTTTTCAAATCGGCCCAGTGGTTCCTGAGATTAGCGCGTTTAAACCAACAAACAAACTCTTCCACTATTCATATTATTATAAAGAATAACTATTTTATTATTTTGTCGTTGGAAACAATGATTTTATGTTTAACTACCAACCGCCATTTTGTCGTTGTTAGTATGCCTTGTCGCGTTATGAAGCGTGCCTAAATTATATATTTATTGGTTTTAACTATGTGGTTGTTTCCCGATAAAGAAATTAAATTCGTTGTTATTTGTCACAGCTTTTCTTTGTAAGTGTATTTATTTTGATTTTTTCTTTATTTGTTATTGTTTTTAATTGTATTTATCTCGCTAACTGCTTGAAAATGAGTAAACGAAGACGATAAAATGATAAATAAATTATATTAAAAAATATCATAGTATGCTGACCCTACCAAAATTGTTCAAACTGACATCTATGACGTCACAACATGGCGCGGTGTCAATCCTATTCTCATTTGAACTGCATAGTACACTCATATATAAACTGTATATTATATTACAAGGGATGATAAGACTAAGAGGTTGTAAACATTATTTAAATAAAAGTAACAAAATAATTTGACTGGTCACAAATAGGCAAATGTTATATCGGTCTGTTAAATCCTAGACTGTAAGGAAACACGCTGACTCGCCGTCGCCTTCTTTGCTAGGGAGATGATGGTGGCAAAAAGGGAGGCCCTACGGGAGCGGGAACGCGCTGGCGAAACTTTGCCACCCAGCAGGGCTGACTCGCCTGAATTCAGGCACTTGTATTAACTTAGTTACAATATACCTAATATTTTATACAGTCCCTTTTATGTAAAGTACTATATGGCTTAATCATATAGTATAGGAGGCCGAGCACCAAAATCCTCCAGCCTTTATGGTAGGGGAGCCCACGATGCTAAATGGGGATTTACTCGAGCGTCGTAGAGACCTATTGGGATGCAAAGCTTAGATGATAAGAATAAAAAAATGTTATATGATATATACCTTTACATCGGTAGGGGAAGCGGAAGGGCATTGATGCTATCAATATCTGACGCGCTCGCGCTACTTTCTTTTTAATTGTTGTAAATTATAAATGATCACGCTGTAATAGAAATAATATTTTATACTTGTCTAAAAATTTGTATGATTTATCTTTACAACATACTCATAAATATTCCTAAGAGCTTTTTAATTGTGCTTCTTGTCTAGCTATGATTCAATGGAGATGAGATTTTACGACTCTATTGTCCTTAAAATCTATTGTTATCTCTTATCGGCGACTCCGGTTGGCTAGACACAGAGCAGCTGGTAAATCTAACAATTTAAAAGCCGACAGTGTAACTTTGCAACTTTTTTTACGATATATTTTGATGGCTTAATATCTCATAAACAGTCCTAATTAAACATTTAGAAGTCCAACTCATCTTTTTAAAATTTAACTATTTCTAGTGTCGGCTCCTGCACTATAGTGTGGAGGACTGGGAATAAACGGCACCTTTCCCTCCACACCCTTTTTATTCCCATTCGTCCACACTATTCCCATACCTCCACACTGTGGACGACGGGGTGTGGAGGACTGGGAATGACCCAAATGTAGGCATCACGCAGCTGCACGCATTTAACTTTATCGACGAATTTTTGTTATTTCGGCTTGCGGAAATTGTCAGATTATATATTTTTCATTATTCTTGAATTATTACCTTCAAAATAAAAAAAAAATTAGCTACGCTCGAGAATGTCGAGATGAGGTTTTTTTTACAACTTTGTTGCCCTCCCCTTTTTTACGTCACTCTCAAATTGCCAGATTAGTGGAATATACACTTTTTAGGATGTAATTAACTCACCCTACCTTAATCTGACGCGCTCGAGAATTTCTGATGGTCAATTTTTTTTTACTAATCTGATCCTGTATCCTTCACGGGCGGCCTTATATATGGGTCTCATGTTTTGTGGAGGTACTTAACCGGGTACAAGGTATCCTCCTGTATATTAATCTGACGCGCTTTAGTAAATCCCGAAATCCCCTCTTGGGCTCCCCTACTATTAGTCAGAAAAGGCTAATTACCCCCACGTAATATTGTTAATATGAAATATGATTTTTAGGGTTCCGTACCCAAAGGGTAAAAACGGGACCCTATTACTGAGACTTCGCTGTCCGTCCGTCCGTCCGTCCGTCCGTCCGTCCGTCCGTCCGTCCGTCCGTCCGTCCGTCCGTCCGTCCGTCCGTCTGTCACCAGGCTGTATCTCAAGAACGGTGATAGCTAGAGAGTTGAAATTTTCACAGATGATGTATTTCTATTGCCGCTATAACAACAAATACTAAAAATAAAATAAAATAAATATTTAAGGGGGGCTCCCATACAACAAACATGATTTTTAGGGTTCCGTTCCCAGTATCTCAAGAACGGTGATAGCTAGACAGTTGAAATTTTCACAGATGATGTATTTCTATTGCCGCTATAACAACAAATACTAAAAATAAAATAAAATAAATATTTAAGGGGGGCTCCCATACAACAAACATGATTTTTAGGGTTCCGTACTCAGTATCTCAAGAACGGTGATAGCTAGACAGTTGAAATTTTCACAGATGATGTATTTCTATTGCCGCTATAACAACAAATACTAAAAATAAAATAAAATAAATATTTAAGGGGGGCTCCCATACAACAAACATGATTTTTTTACCGTTTCTTGCTCGATACTATATAATAACGTTGCCTTATGTTGCATAGATAATGGTACGGAACCCTTCGTGCGCGAGTCCGACTCGCACTTGACCAATTATTATTAATTGTAGGCAAGAAATCAACAAGTAAGTCACGTTCAGGTCGCAAGTCACGTCCCAGTTCTGGTCGTCGTCGTTACGATGACTCTAGTGATGAGGAGGTGGATACACTAGACCAGTACCATATGGTCAGCATACAGGTAATATCTATGACTAGTTAAGCTAGCTTATTCTGTATATCTTTAGTTTAAATTCTTGACATAACAAAGTTTTGTTATATAAGGGAACAGGTGTAATAACAGCAATCTATCAATAAAGGAACAGTCAAAATCGGTCCAGCCGGCCCCAAATTAACGGATAGATATTTTAAAATTATTTTTAAACTTAGTAAATCTTTATAAATTAAATGATGGTGGAAAATGTGATTGCCGCAAGCGGGACTTGGAACCCACGACCTCAGAATACCTTTCCGAAGCCCTTCCAACTGAGCTTATTGCGGTCGTGCTTGTATTATTTTGTTACTTTTTCCACCATAATTTAATTTATTAAGTAAAGCATAGCATGCCAATTGCAAAATCAATAAATTACTTTAGTAAATCTTTGTTATTTATTTATGTTTATATATCTTTACAATATATAGAACAAAGTCGTTATTTTTGTATGTGTATCCCTATGTCAGAGCTTATATCTTCAAAAGAAGGTGTTATACAAGGTGTCCAGAAACGGTATCGGGTATTTGTAAGTTCAATGAAACAAAAATTATTTGTATGCAATTAAAAAGTTTTTTTTTATTATTAGCATATGAATTGGAG
The DNA here is from genome assembly GCA_916999025.1 of Orgyia antiqua. Taxonomy (NCBI): domain Eukaryota; kingdom Metazoa; phylum Arthropoda; class Insecta; order Lepidoptera; family Erebidae; genus Orgyia; species Orgyia antiqua. Next base: position 19,703,748 of record OU779867.1, read on the forward strand.
AATTATTTGGAAAAGATGATGCTATCCAAATGATGACCGTTACGTTGCTGGCACTCTTCTAAACGGAAACGAAGATTGGCGATAATACGTTGACACATAGCTATCGATATTGCTGCCATTTCTGACCTGATGTTTTGCTTTAACTGGGTTAGATTCGTCGGATTGTTTTGATAAACCTTACTTTTAAGGTATCCCCATGCAAAATAGTCAAGCGGGCTAAGGTCGGGGCTTCTGGAAGGCCAGTTGATGTTACCCCTTCGCGAAATGACTTTATTAGGGAATAATTCGTTAACGTACAAGAACGTGGTTCCAGCAAGATGGGGCCACTTGCCATACCTCAAATGACTCAATGGACAACTTCCATTGAGTCATTACGGTCACTATTCACATTAATTGCTCGGCCTCGTTGATCTTCATGAAAATAAGGACCAATTATGCCTTCAGCAGACATAGCGGCCCAAACAACGACCTTTGGGCTATGCAGGGGTCGTTCATGCTTTCGTTTCGGATTCTCCACTGCCCAGTACCGACAATTCTGCTTATTAACATGACCATTCAGGTGAAAATTTGCTTCGTCACTGAACAGTATCGCCAATCTTCGTTTCCGTTTAGAAGAGTGTCAGCAACGTAACGGCCATCATTTGGATAGCAGCATCTTTTCCAAATCATTCTCCAATTCATATGCTAATAATAAACAAAAAACTTTTTTATTGCATACAAATAATTTTTGTTTCATTGAACTTATAAATACCCGATACCCTTTCTGGACACCTTGTATATCAAACATGCGGGTAGTTGTTAAACTTCTTGTTCTTAAGAAGTATATCGAAATACCTGTATCTGTCACATTGTTACCATAGTATGTTGTTGTTACCTAGCTCTTAACATTAAACTCGGTTACCTAATTCTATGTTTTATTTACATACATAATAGCAGGCAACGGAGTTTGATGCAGTTTTTATTAATTGGCAGGGTAGTAGAGAATGGCCTTTTTGTATAATTTGTCAACGTTTTGTTTCTAAATTCTAGTTAGTTAGTGATAAAATTTAATATTGTATAGTGTATATTGTTATTAGCTACTGGACCTGATGCACACTCTACACAGCCGTACTGCTCAGATCTTCAAATGGTGGCGAGATGAAGCGGACCAAGGACAAAGTTAGTATCATTTATACATATATTCGTGTAAAACCCAGACATAGGTTTTATTTAATTTTTCTGTCTCTCACAAAGGATATTATCCCTATTCTATTATTATATCGCTTAGCTGACTTTAACAGCACCCTGGGCAGGAGATGGGGTGGTGACACTTGTATTCTTAATCCGTCCCCTTATGGAGCAGTTTTTGATTATCAATGAAAAGCAAATTAATTGCAAAATTAATAAATGACCATATAAACATTAGTTTTAATTGGTCGACATGTTTGCATTCCATACAACATTTTGTTCTAATAATGTAAAGTGTTATATTTGTTTTAGGCGCAGAAGAATATGACTTATGGGAAGTGGCATGGAAACCATTGTTACAAGGCATCGCACAGTTCTGTACGGATAGAAGAAAACAGGTATGAACACTACTATTTATAACTTTACACATGATCATACACCAGCCATCCAATCCATCAAATCATTCCAACTGAAGTGTCAAAGTCTAGGATTAAAACCTTCTTGGACACAGGAAGAAAAATCCCATAGTGCTACGGATTTTATGCGTTGCTATGACAGCAGTAAAGTAAACAAACATGGCGGATCTATTATATTCGACCATTTTTCACAAACGTTTTCCATTATTGTCTCGTACAGAGTTTTTAGCGAAATAATATGTATCCTATTTTATTTCCAGGACTATAAATGATCTCTAAACCGATTTTCGTGCAATTCCATTCGCTAGATTTTGCGTGAAAACGTCACAAACAAACTCACTTTCACTTTTATATATAAGTAAGGATTAATTCCAGGTGGCTAACAGTGCTATAGCTTATCTCCAGCGAGCTCTCCTGGTGCCAGGGTTGTCAGCGATGGGTGGCGCTGGTTGGGAGGCTTGCTTCCAGAGTGTATTGTTCCCACTGCTGGAACAGTTGCCCAGACGAGCTGATACTACCGCTAGAGCTAATACCATTATGTGCAAGGTAACTGTATGATGACAGTATACAAGTTTGTTCTTATAGCGTTAACTAAATTACATCTGTGAAAATTATTAACTTTTTACTAACTAAATTAACATATTCCCCCAGGTATTCCTACAACACCTGCCGGCATTGAACCCGGAATCAGTCCGCGGCGTGTGGTCCCGCGTGCTGGACGTACAGCGCACTCTACTGGCCGCGCCGCCTGACGATCCGCTCACTGAGGCGGCGCTAGAGTCGCTCAAGAATATGATACTTGTTATGGACTCGGTCAGGGTATGTATACTATAGGAGACATCAACACTTACATGTATACTATAGGAGACATCAACACTTACATGTATCTTGGTGTAGTCTACTGTCCTCCTTCCTCAGATTATTTCACTGAATTCGAATCAGTTTTAGAACCTTTAGGGTCTGATTATAGCCATCACATCATCATGGGCGATTTTAACACCAATCTTCTTTCACAATCTGCCCGTGTTACTAGACTACGACACATTATTGAGTCAGCAAGTCTTCACGTCCTTCCTCTACAAAACACTCATCACAACACTAATGGAGAGGACACCTGGCTTGACTTAATAATTACTTCCTCACCCCATCTAGTTCCGTCCCATGGACAATTCCCTGCACCTGGCTTTTCCCGTCATGACCTTATTTAATTATCCTAACTACTAAAACCTCCGAAACCTCCTCCTAGAGTCCTGCACTTGCGATGCTTTGCCAAAATGAACATCGAACGGTTACGACGTGATGCTGAGTCCATTGATTGGGATGGTCTGGTATCAGCTGCATCTTTGACGAAAAAGTTTCGTATTTCAATAATGCTTTAACTAAATTATTTGACCATCACGCACCTATTAAAAAGGTGAAACTTAAGCATGCTCCGGCACCTTGGCTTACGGCTGATATTAGACTGGCTATGAGACGTAGGAATCGGGCGTTTGCGAAGTACAAACACACTCGTTGCGACGATAACTGGACTAAATTTAAATAATAAAAATTGGTCAAGTGCGAGTCGGACTCGCGCACGAAGGGTTCCGTACCATTATCTATGTAACATAAGGCAACGTTATTAGTATCGAGCAAGAAACGGTAAAAAAATCATGTTTGTTGTATGGGAGCCCCCCTTAAATCTTTATTTTATTTTATTTTTAGTATTTGTTGTTATAGCGGCAATAGAAATACATCATCTGTGAAAATTTCAACTGTCTAGCTATCACCATTCTTGAGATACAGCCTGGTGACAGACGGACGGACGGACGGACGGACAGCGAAGTCTCAGTAATAGGGTATCGTTTTTACCCTTTGGGTACGGAACCCTAAAAACTACGCAATCGCTGTAATCAATTAATTAGGAATGCAAAACGCCGACATATCCAGGATGGCGTGTCTAGCTCTTCTGCTGCCGACGTGTGGAGGCTCCTTAAGACACTTGGTGTTGGTAAAAAGTGCGAATCTACGTTGCATAACATACGAGGGGAGGTCCAAAAGTTCGTGGAATGGAGGGGATGGAGTGGGGATAGGGGCGCTCGCTTAGTGTCATACTAATTGGGGACTCATAATTAGTATATAAATGGAGTTTCAGCCCTATTGCGTCATTCGTTTACGAACACTCGCCTGCTAAACACGTCAATCCGGAAGAAAACTGAAACTATGGAGAAAATTGAACACCGTGCGGTCATTAAATTCCTTACCAAGCAAGGAAAGAACGCTCAGACCATTTTGAATGAAATGGAAACTGTTTACGGGGAACAGTGCCCTAGTAAATCAATGATTTACAAGTGGCATGGTCTTTTTAAACATGGTCGGGAGTCGATTGAAGACGACCCCCGCTCAGGAAGGCCAGTTGAGGCCACCACATCAGACATCGTCGAAAAAGTAGAAAAAATTGTACTGGAGGACACCCGTTTGAAGAAAAAACAGTTATCTGCATTAGTTGGAGTATCAGATACCACCATTTTGCGAATCCTACATGACCACCTGGGTATGAAAAAATTCAGTGCAAGATGGGTACCGAGAATGCTCACGCCGCTTCAAAAACAGCAGCGCGTCGAAGCGTCAAAACATTTTTTGGAGTTGTGTGGCGACGATCCTGGACCGATTTTGGAGCGAATTGTTACCGGCGATGAAACATGGGTTCATCACTTTGAGCCTGAGTCCAAACAAGAGTTCATGCAATGGCATAAAAAGGGGACACCACCGCCAAAGAAATTCAAAGTGTCGGAGTCGGCTGGAAAGTTGATGGCTACTGTTTTTTGGGATTGTGAGGGGATAATACTGATTGATTATAAAGAAAAGGGCAGGACCATAACCGGAGAATACTACGCAACAATACTAGAAAAATTAAAGGATGCCATCAAAGAAAAACGTCGGGGAAAATTGACCAAGGGCGTGTTGCTCTTGCAAGACAACGCGCCGGTTCACAAGAGCAAAGTTGCAATGGCTGCTCTACACACGCATGGCTTCGAATCACTAGTCCACCCACCCTATAGTCCAGATCTGGCCCCAAGTGATTTTTATTTGTTCCCCAATTTAAAAAAAGACTTAAGGGGAAGGAAATTTTCCGACGACAATGAGGTAAAGGAGGCAATTTTGGCTCATTTTGAGGTTAAAGATAAAAAATATTTTTACGATGGTTTAGAAAAATTAATTCATAGATCTAATAAATGTATTCAGCTTAAGGGTGATTATATTGAAAAGGAAAAATAAATTTACTGTTTCATTTTTACTAAAACCCTTTCATTCCACGAACTTTTGGACCTCCCCTCGTAATTAGCCTGGACGAAATTAATTCCCATTTTTCCGTAAAAGAAACGGTGGATCCTCAAGCTAAATTACTCACAATCTGCCATCTGGACAGTTTACCTCGCCCTGCGTATCAGCCGTTTCACTGCTCTCCTGTGACTACAAATGAATTAAAAAAAAAAATTCTGTCTATAAAGTCTGGGGCCATTGGATATGATAATATCAGTCGTCGTATGGTCTTAGATGAAATCATTTCACCCCTTTCTCATATTCTAAATTTCTCTCTATCTTCTGGTCAATTCCCCTCCATCTGGCGTAAAGCTTTAGTCCGCCCCTTACCTAAAATTTCCAACCCTTCACTCCCTAAGCATTTTCGACCAATCTCTATCCTTCCATTTTTATCTAAAGTGCTCGAAAAATGTGTACATAGGCAACTTTCAAATTTCGTTCTGAGGAATGATATACTATGTCCCTTACAATCAGGATTTCGGCCGGGTCACAGTACGACTTCAGCATTGCTAAAAGTGACTGGCGATGTCAGGGCGGCCGTTGAGGATACCAACATCACTGTCCTGGTCTTGGTGGACTTTTCAAATGCTTTCAACACCGTCAGTCACGACATTCTTCTTTCTATTCTTTCTTCCATCTCTTTTGCTCCTGAGGTACTGGTATGGTTTTCTTCCTACCTTCGACATCATCAACAGTCGGTTCGCTATTATGACTCCTCTTTTCAATGGTGTTCACTCGACGTTGGCCTGCCTCAGAGTGGCATACTTTCGCCTCTTTTATTTTCTTTATTTGTTAACTTCATTACTCAAGACCTTCACAGCGCCTTTCATCTATACGCGGACGACTTACAGCTTTATACACATGCTAAAGTGGATAAGTTACCGGTTGCAATCGAATTAATTAACAAAGACCTCAAAGCAGTAAATGAATGAAAGGAATAGTCTGACCGCTTTGGTCTTACTGTAAATCCCTGCAAGTGCCAGGCCATTTTCATCGGTAGCTCGCGTTTAATGAACAGAGCCGATATCTCATCGGCTTCGAAAATTACTTTTAATGGTACAGTTATACCTATTAGCCCTAGTGTGAGAGATTTAGGTCTCCATATCGGCGCTACTCTTGACTGGCAAACTCAGATTGCAAATGTAAGCCGCAAAGTAACAACAATACTAAGGTATTTACGAGTATATCGCTTATGGAATTTTCTACCATACAAGACTAAGTTATCGCTTGTGCAGATTTTCCCTACTATCGACTATGGTGATGTGTGCTATCTCGACCTGAATGCAGATCTCCTCAACAAACTTGACCGACTTCTCAATAATTGCATTCGGTTCATTTATATTCTCCGCAAATATGACCACGTATCCAAATTTCGTCTGCAGCTGAATTGGCTCCGTATTCGACAGCGCCGCAGCTTACATGCTGTAAGCATGCTTTACTCACTGCTAAATGCACCTGATGCACCGGTCTATCTGACTTGCTACCTCCTAAAACGCTCTGAAACTTGCCTTTGAAATCTTCGTTCTTCCAATGACCTTCTTTTATCCTGCCCTCGACATAGCTCTAGCCTTGTTCATTCCTCCTTCATCATTCAGTCCGTTCTTCTCTGGAACGCCCTTCCTCGCGATATTAGGATTTCCGGTAGCCGGAATTTATTTAAGCGTAGAGTCCGTCAACTTTATTTAGATTTGTCAGCGTAGTCAAACTAGTTTCGTATTTTCCTACTACTTGAATTTCCTACTGTTTTAAGTAATATCAATTGAGTCTATCGTTTTTTATATATATTTTATATGTTATGTGTTTATGTTTATGATGTTTATTTGATTGTAGGTAAGTTTATTATTAAGTATTTTAGTAGTGAATAAACTAAATTATAATGGAAAAAATGATAACCATAAGCGGGACTTGAACATTTGATTATAATTTAGTTTATTTAGTAAAAGCATAGCGAGTCAATCGCAAAACATTAATATATTAATGTATTTTAGTAGTGTTTAATTCCTTTTTTGTGTTTTGTATTGTTTTACACCTACCCCTGACTTTTTCTACACCACCCAATGGTTGACTGGCAGAGAATGCCCTTGGCATTAAGTCCGCCATTGTACAAATTTTGTTTGTGCGAAGTGTAAATAAATAAATAAATAACCGAACTTAACCAAACATAACCGAAATTAACCGAAATTAAATTTTTATTAATTTATAATTTTTGTTAAAAGTGTAAGATTTTATTAATTCAATATTGAATTAAAAAAACAACGTAGTGGGTGTAGAATATAAATACTTAAATTCTTAACTATTCCAACCTCTTTAAATAGGAAAGCATCTCCATAAAAAAAATGGAACTAAGTACCAACAAGGAGTTTGTATTCCGAACAACCGCGTAAATCGCATGTGTCAGTCTGGGATCAAAACCTTCGAGGCCAAATTAAAAAAAAAATATTTATAAGTTGACGGCTTCTAAGAGTTGCTATGACAACTGTAAAATAACAAAATGGCTGAACTATTATTTCATTACCGTATTTCACAAATATTTGCTTTTATTATCTCGTACAGAGTTTGTAGCGAAAAAATATATTGCCTATTTTACGTACAGGACTATAAAATATCTGTATGCCAATTTTCGTGCAATTTCATTCGGTAGTATTTGCGTGAAAGCGTCACAAACGAACAAACAAACAAACAAACTCACTTTCGCCTTTATATATAAGTAAGGATAAGGATAGCATTAATCGGCCGACTCCCTTAAAATCTTATACGTGTTAAACTATTATTTATGTAAAATAAATCGTTTTCTTTTCAGTTGTTCAGTGACGGCGATAACTACAATGAACTATGGTATCTCACGTGGGATAAGATCAACGAGTTCTTACCTAATCTCAAGGAGGAACTGTTCCCGCAAGGTATGTATAGTATATTACTACTATTAGACCTGAATTGCGATACAAATTTATAATATACTAGCCATCGTGCCTCGCGATGTTAACCGCGGTAAAAAGGATAAAAATATGTGTTATTTTTCTATTATCCCACATTGCATTGATAAAAAGTAGCCTATATGTGTCCATCCCAGAATTCGAAATGTGATTTGACAGTTACTAATGTCAAACTTATAAATAATGCTGCCACATTTTTGGCAATAGTACTGGTCAATCGTAATTTTTTTATCCCGATTATTACCGATTATTCGAACCGACCAGAATAGTCGTACTAGCGTCGTATTGCCTGCGAAGTCGTACGCGTGAAATTGGGAATCACTGCTTTGTATAATATAACATAAAGTAAAATAAACATGTCCTCAAAAACAAACAAGGTTAAAAATTCGCCATTTTACGGTTGGTCATTATTTGATTCTCGTTGCACTGTTCTATGATTCTGGCGAGCATAGCACCATGCTGAACTCTAGTAAGGTCATTAATTATTTGTTAGCGTGAGTGAGTTTGTACGCGCATATCTCGGAAATAAAGTAATACACAGGGTTGCACTGGTCATATGAATCCGTAAAAAAAAGTTAATTTAATTAATTTACAAAATTATATAAATATGCTAAAGATTTACGTATAGTTTTTTGTTTAATAACGGTTGGAGGACATAACTATTTTAAAAGTGTAATTACCTAGCAACACAGTAAACGTCAGTTAACATTTGGAACTCTGGGATAAGCTATACGTCATAATGGCGAGGCTACCATATCCTAATCTTGAAATTTTATGAGTGTATCGTTTTTAAATAAATTCAGAATCGATACCACTGCTTCTGAATTTATTTCCTAGAACCCTATTCACGGAATTCTCAAGTTTAGAAAAGACTAGCTGTTTAAAAACCAACCGTAACAAATTATACAAGCCGTCCCCTTGAAAAACTACCTAATAATAAATACCGCATCAAAATCCGTTGCGTAGATTTAAAGATATAACCTCACATCCTCACATACATACAAAAATAATGACTTATAGATTAAAAAAGTCTGTAAAAATAAAAAGTAAATCCGTAAAAGTAGTTTTATTTAGATAAAACTACTTTTTACGGATTTAGACGCGTGTATTTGTTTAAATTTTGGCCCGACGTTTCGGAGACTTTGCAGTCACCATATTCACAGATGAGACACGTACGTCCGCATACGTACACAAAACGTCGGGCTAAAATTTAAAACAAATACACGCGTCTAAATACGTCAAAAGTGGTTTTATTTATAACGACTTTGTTTTATAATAAGTAAAGATAAATAAAAGGCATTATCTAATTATCATTATTTTATTTCCAGTAAAAGACGTCAGTGCAAAATCACCAACATCACCAAGCCAGCTAGCACAGTACCAATCAAATATACCAACACTGGTCCCAGTTGGATCCAATAGTACGCCAACTATTGTACCAGTATCATCACCACATCACCAACCTATACTTAGACCAGTACCAATACAATCACCAACATTCATACAAACACCATCACCAGTTAATTTAATACAAACACCACCGTTGGTTGCCAATACACCAACGTTGGTAGCACCTACGCCAATCAGTGGTATGGTGCCAATAAGGAATCCTTTATACGATCAGATGGGGCTCACATCATCTGTTTTGTTACAGCCGTTGAATGAGGTATGTGTTAAATAAAATCTAATATATAAAATTCACGTGTCACAGTGTTAGATACCGTACTCCTCCAAAACGGCTTGACCGATTCTTCTCAAATTTTACATACATATTCAGTAGGTCTGAGAATCGGCCAACATCTATTTTTCAAACCTTTTTTTTTTTTAGTTTGGCAAAACAACGTTTGCCGGGTCAGCTAGTAATAATATATAAATAAATAAATATTCATGGACATTTCACATAACGTCCTCTGATTCCAAGCTAAGCTTGTATGCTTGTGTTATGGGTACCTGAATACGGATAGAATACATATACTACTTTTCTTTTGTAAATACATACTTATAATACATAGTAAACACCCAGACGCAGTACAAACATTTGTATGACATTTATAAATATCACACAAATTATTGTCCCGAGCAGGAATCGAACCCGCGACCTTATGAATGGTAGTCCGTTACATGAACTACTGAACCACGAGGTCCGTAATATTATAAAGCTGAAGAGTTGTTTGTTCGAACGCGCTAATCTCAGAACCCACTGGCCCGATTTGAAAAATTCTTTCAGTGTTGGATAGTATATATATCGAAGAAGGCTATAGGCTATATAACATCACGCTGCGACTTATAGGGAGCGAGGTATTAGTGAAAAATGTTGCAAAACCGTGGAAATTTTCTAGGTTCCACACGAACGAAGTCGCGGGCCACAGCTAGTGATTTTATATAGCAAACTTCAAGAGGCTGCGGGTTCGATTACCGCATAGGACATTAATAATATATTTATATCGTATTTCAGATGATATCTACACCAATAGGTATGTCAATGCAGTCACAAATACCCATATTATACCCGCAGAACATTGAACATAGTCCAAGCAGACCCGTACCCGTACAAGAACTAAATCCAGACCGGGTATACACAGACCAACCTCAACCAGACCGGATTGAAAACTCAATAATAATTAATTATGATGATAATATAATACTACCGGAGAAAAATCTAGAACATAGTGAGTTATATACTGAATATATAACCAATCCATATAATGAATTAAAAGATATAACAAAAGAAGCGACCCTATATGATCCGGAAAACCCGAAAATTAGTGAAAATAACCCTTTATTAGATAAAAAATCTTACAGTGCTGATGCGACACCTTTACGTACTAAAACTCAATTTAATTCTATTGATAATATAAGACAAGATTCAGGTTTTAATTTGTCTAGTTATTTTAGTTCGGTTAGTGAATCTATTGTCCCGGGTTCGGAGGTTTTCGATGCGTTAATGTCATCGCAAGAAGGATAGCTAAAAGATATAGATATCGGTACTTGGTTGTAGTTTGTTGACTGAGGGTAGATAGAAAACATTGTAAAAATGAGGGTAGTTTGATCACTTGCGAGAATGTCAATACTGGTGGTAATTTTACGTCCGCAATAAACTTAACTAAAAAAGGGTTTTGATAGCGTCTATAACACAATTCGTCAATGTTAACTGAACTTTCTTATTAAATAAACTAAATTATATTTTTTTTTTTTCAACAACGAACTTAGCGCACTCTGCTTGCGCATTTTAAAACTAATTCACGTTCCAATTAAGCGTCAGCATTGTGCGGCACTGAGTCGCATTACGCTCTACCCATTGGAAAACGGGGAAAGTTACGTTGCTGACAGTGCTTTTCTAATCATTTTTTACAACTGAACGTCATTGCCAATCCTATTCTCAGTTGAAGCGTGTAGTACACCACAGTTGTTTTAAGTTTTTTTTTAAGATAATTGTGCCTGTAGAATTGAGGCCACTGTCAATAATGTAATTCGGTACTGTCAGCTACATTCTAATTAAAAAAACTAAACGACTTTGATTAATATAAAAATATGTACAGGATATCCATTAAACCCTAATACACTGTAGTTGGTTTTATTTTAGTTGAGTTTCTTAGCGCAATAAAATAAGTTTTAAATTTGTATGTATGAATTTATAGTTTGTGTTGGCCTAAGTATGGTACTAACATTTTTGACCATACAATTATACAGCCCAATTTCATGGTTTATTTATACAAAACTAAGGTAATTGGCCTACTACACTGTTGTATATTATAATTAAATAATAGTATTTATTATAAATGTATACTAAACTATTTGAAATAGAAATTAAATTTCCTACACGGTATAAGCTATAAGTAATCATTATTTTATTTATCACATTCCACACCATTATTATAATATAATATACAAGGTGTTTCAGAAAGGTGTGATATTTGACCATCGTTACACATGGCCGATGACTAGGCACTAGGCATGGATGAAATTACAAATACTAGTTATATTATGACTTTTATGTGTTCATACAAATTTAATTAATTTCTTAAATTAATCGATCTTTAAATACAACACTAGTATGAGGTCATCTTTTATCGTAAGGTTCAATCGCATGCAATAAACCGTAAACATCTCACAACTGATGCGTTCCTGGTAGTTATTCAATAGTCGGCTATAAACAAGAAAAAATTTACAATTTGTATTTTTCTATGTGTAACTGTAATATTTATAATATTTAAGGCCTATCCAATGCAACTTTAAAATATGACTACACCTTTCTGCAACACGTTGTATAAGATGTACATATTATATTATTATGCTTATAAACACTGAATAATTTTAATACAATATCCCTTAGCTGGCTTTTACAGAACATTGGGATGGAAAAGGGTTAGGTGACATGTTTATTCTTAAGGGCCTACATCAATATTATCGTCGACATGTACATATTAATACAGCTAGTAGGTATAGAAAATGAAGAATTAGGGATATTTTTTTTGTTTACTCAAAATCTACTAAATATATTTTAATTCTGATTTACGTGTTTCTATATATAATAGTTACTTATGTTTTTAAAGTTATTTCATTAGTTAATACGCGATAATAGACCGACAAATTAATGAATGAAAATAAAAAATTAGAGAGGTAGTTTCGCTAAGATTTTCTATCGAGAAAACTTTTTTCAATCGCTTTTCTGAGTTTATGCGATCCTAGATCATATATTGAAAAAACATATACTTAAAAATTAGAGCTCTAGCCATTCAATCTAAAGAAAAAATGAAAACTTCGTACGTAGAAAAATGCACGAAGCTATTTTGGTATCCTCTTAAACGTCCGCTACTGGGCACAGGTCTTCTCCACATTGGGAGAGATTATGAGACCAGGCGTGTCGGCAAAGGGTTTAGTTTCGTATTTTCCGTCTCACAGTAGACGATAACAGCCTGTTTCCAACCCTGGGAAAGAAATAGGGTGGTGACACTTGTATTTTTAATCCGTTACCACACGAACCTGTTTTTAACTTATATGTATACTTATAATTTATTTGTATCTCATCTAGCCCTCAACAATAAAAATAATATTTTTTTTTTTAGTTATCACAAGCTAAATAATAAAATAAAGTTAATATCCATTTGAAAAAGTATTTCTTTACTTATTTCAATTTTATATATGTCTAGAAAATAATCGTCAGTTGTGAGCAAAATTATTGTAAACAAAGAATGGTGTAAATTATGTAATTAATGTTTGTTTTGTATAGAGAGTCATTATTATTATATGTATAATTATAGTAAAATTAAATCAATGTAATATAGTGTTTAAAATATGTTTATTATTAAAAATGTGTTTAACAAATACTAATATGTTTTATTTACTTCACAGATCTTGTGTCTATGGCTAAATCACTCGGTCAGCTTGAAGCCACTTACATAACTATGTGTGCGTGAAAATGTGCATATGTGTGTTTATGATACAGGCTATCTATACATCATATGAATCGTCATTGTTCTATGAACTACCATTTAGCCAGGCTAAACGGCTAAAGTTTCTCTCAATTTTAAACGTCAACCCACCATCGGGTATTTCTCTGATTTAATAAATCAACACAAGCAATAAGCTTAGCTTGGGACCAGAAAACGTTGTGTGAAATGTCCATAAATATTAAGTATATCAAAATTCTATTTAGTTATCCTCGCAAGTCCGATTAAAATGTAAACCAATTTTGTGTATTATACTTTCATGGAATACAGCTTAATACATTTTATTTTGATAAATATTCAAAACTTCCTTGGGATCCTCGGGGCCTTTGTGTTGAAATATTTAACTATCAGTTAAAGTTTCCATGTATTTTTCAATAGATGGCGCTAAGTTTCTTTACACCTTAGCATACAACGAACGCCTCTTGTCAAGTATTTAGTACTGAAACGGCACGACAGACGTCGCACCAAGTATTTCATATACCTAATTAAAAAAAAAAAAATTAACATACATATTCACAGACATTTCATACAATATCCTCTAATTCCAAGCTAAGCTTTAAGCTTATTTACTTGTGTAATGGGTACCAGAACACGGGTATACTACCTTTATAGAGAAATTTTTGAACCGATTGGGCTCTGAAATGTCTGGTACAATTATTAAAAAATATATTTTGCCTTCGTATTGCTGCACTGTCCTTAATAAGCTTTTGTTCATTTTTTTCTGCTTTAATTTTAAAGCTCTGTACATTTATGGATAACTAGCAGTTGCCCGCGACTTCGTACGCGTGGAATTTGGAAATTTTCTCCGTTTTTACTAATGCTTCGCTTCTATTATTCGCAGCTTGATGTTATATAATATTATAATATATAGCCTTCTTTGATAAATATACTATGTAGTATGTAGGTAGGTACTATTAAATAATAAAATATATAAATGTACTATCCAACACTGAAAGAATATTTTTAAATCGGATCAGTAGTTTCTGAGATTAGCGCGTTCAAACAAACGAACTCTTCAGCTTTAGAATATGTATTAGTATAGATGTTGTACAGATATAGGGTTTAAGGATATAAGGGCAAGGGAATGATGATGATAATGAGTATTTTTATTGCTAAAGCATCAACTGTGAATTTCTCCAGATGGAAAGACTTCAGATAGCTGTCTTATAATGTTTTTGTCACTGCGTCATTTGTTTATAGCTGTGATACTTTATAATGAAACAACGTTTTTCATATTAAAAAAAAACAACATTATATTATAATAAAATTTACATTATTTACACATTTGTACAAATATACGAGGGCACCTTCACAGAAGGCATAATCAGGCACTATGACTTATATATAGTCTCATCAGTCTTTGATCAGCACTAGACACGAGACACGTGCAGCGGTCTCTTATAATACGGGTGATGTGATCTGAGGAGCGGCGGCGCGCAGCACGGCGCCTTCCGCGGTGGACACAGCGCGCGGCGCCACACCGCCGCCGACTTCCTCGACCAGGCCCACGTGCCCGCCGCGATACCACATGACAACCACAGACACACTGACACTCCACTTGCTCCAGCACCTTCCTCCACTTTACCGCCATCCAGCGCCACTAATAAAGCTAAACCTGACTGAGATGAGCTCTCTCGTAACCGGGCTTCAATCACTCGCGCTCCTGTCGCTAGCGCTGCCAAAATAAAATAAAGCAAGCCAGCTGCAGCAGCTCGCGCTGCCAACCTTCCGACTCTTTTTGCTCCTCGAGAGTCCAACGCTCTTCTTACACGTATAATCCCCGGACACGCTCCGATAGCCAACGCCACTGATGTGACTAACAAAGCACCGCGAGGGACTCCTACAAGAGCCGCGGCGGCTGCGTCTGAGATCGCACAAGTTCCTGTTAATTCATCTGCGGTTACTCTTCGAAGTGCTAAAGCGGCTGCCGTCCAAGCTCCCGCCCAACCCCAGGAGACAGCGTGTAAGTATGCCGCAGCGCGTTCTAGTGCTTCGGTAGACCATTCACTAGCGGCAGTCAGGTACCAGGCGACACATGCATTTGCAAACCACGCGTCCGCTGCCAGCGTGAAGTAGTATGTTATTGAAAAGAAAGCTACGCAGGTAGGCGAAGCTAGTCCGTCCACAGCTAACGTGCTGCCCGCACATGACACCAACTTGGCTCCCAACCATCCTCTCGCTACATGAGTTAGAGCGACAATAGCATGACATGCTGCCATCCAAACAACCGGTCTCTCTGGATATCTATAGCGGGACGGCTCCGCGCAGAACGTCAGTAACGCAAAAGATGTAGATAGAAGAGAGAACCAGGCTAAAGTAGTCATCCATATTTCTGTTTTTCTCTTATCTGTTTGGCTGTATCTAGCGTGTTGACCACACGCCGGCCAACATTCACCGGTGGGAGCTCTTGTATGAGCCGGTGGGCATCCATGTTCTCTAATTTCATGATCATGGAGCGGCCAGCGGGACGGTGGAGCTGGTTCAGGCTCTAATTCGCTGGCGTTGGGTGGTCTCATACACAGTCTTCTATCAGCTCTGAGAGGGAATGCTGAACAGTCTAGTGTGATTGTAGGTAGCATCTGTTTGAGTTGTTCCTTGCACTCATCGACGACGGTTTCACAGAGAGCTCTGCAGGCGCTCACGGAGCCCGACACTTCTTCCGAGCAGAGCGGGGCGTACGCTGAGCACAGCAGGAAGCGAGCGTGGACTGAACAGCCACTGGACAGGATTCCGGCGAAAGAAACCATCTGAAACAAGGACATATAAAAAATATAAGGCACGATTCTCATGAATAAACCTGTTTGAGTGGTTTTTGTTAAGTTCATTATTAATATTTTCAAAATAAAGTTAAAAAAAAATTTAAATTTTAATTAAAGGCCGAAATACACTTTCGTAATAATTTTTTTTTATGTTAAATTATAATAATTATACCTAGTACCTAATTATTTTTTGTTTCTCGTTCTTATTGCTCATTATTCCATAATTTGGTCTTTATTTGCGTATAATTAAAATAAATATATTGCACATAACAAACTTGTTCATTACGTGTGTACACGCGTCGGGCATGTATGACCAGATGTATGAGTGTGGATAAAGCCAAGGAAGTATGTTTGGATCGTAGCAGATGGCGCTCTATAGTCGCTGCCTACATAGGAAAAAGGCGTGATGTTATGATGATGACGATGTGTGAACACAGTGTATGGTTACGGTTCTGTGTATGACACACCTACTAGCAGTAAAATATTATCTATGTACACATTACATTTATTGCAATTTAGCTATCATCTCACCAGGGTTCCTTTAATACTAAGTTTCCACATGATTCTTTAATTATGTACAATCTCGCTACATAAGATAGCTGTTTCACCAGATTTCGATGTATATTTTTTACATGTATCGCGAAACGTTCACAAAGGGCAGTATTCTCAAGGCTTTGGAACAAAAAAGCAGCAAATTGACTAGTTGAGAGACAATGGCAAGGTCGCTTCAGAGACATGTTTTTGTCTAAACTCCAAAATGAGCGGATGTCACGCAATCAAACGAAAAGGGTTAAGGATTGTGACGCTCCCTGCCTTCCACAATCAGACAGAGTTTATTTAGATAAATTAACTAATGGAGCAAATTAATAAATAATACGTTATCTCTAGAAATAAATATGTACCGTGCCACAATTCCATTTGCTTTTATAGTTCCTATTGAAAGCTAAGGGAGAATCTAACAAGAGAACGTCTGCGAGAGATGGAATAAAAGACTGGAAAACTAAACACGCCTGGTGATCTTAGTATGGTAGCTCTAAAATACATACCGTATAGTAGACTAAATAGCCATTTAACAAAAAGGTTATCATTCCCAACAGTGGGCAGGGCTTTCTTTTCCACTGGACACACTGGTCACCAGGGCCTCACAATTATTAGGGATCTTAACACTTCATTATATTTTTCTAGTTACCTAAATATAGTTAGGTATAGCCGGGCGTATAATATAATACGCCCAGGGCCCCTACAAGATAAAACAGGGCCCTGACAGTGAGACGTTTGTGACCGTAATTTTAGAAGTATTGTAAAACAGCAACACCTTATTAAATTATTCTGCAGCTCAAAGTCTAAAAGAACGTTATTTTTAAATCAATTATCTCATTACGGAATTAAAATGAGTACAAAAAAGTTAAACGCATAATAATTAGTAGTGATGTCATGTGTTTACCACAAACACCTATGTTTAACCATTTAAAGGGGTATGCAATAATAAAATAAACATAAAATTATACACCTGGCAACATTAAGGGCCTACATCAATATTATCGTATATCATCGCCGACACGTACATATTAACACAGCCAGTAGGCACAGAAAATGAAGAATTAGGGATATTTTTTTTGTTTACTCAAAATCTACTAAATATATTTTAATTCTGATTTACGTGTTCCTATATATAATAGTTACTTATGTTTTTAAAGTTATTTCATTAGTTAATACGCAATAATAAACCAACAAATGAAAAAAATAAAAAATTTGAGAGGTTGTTTCGCTAAGATTTTCTATCGAGAAAACTTTTTTCAATCGCGTTTCTGAGTTTATGCGATCCTAGATCATATATTGAAAAAACATATACTTGAAAATTAGAGCTCTAGCCATTCAATCTAAAGAAACAATGAAAACTTCGTACGTAGAAAAATGCACGAAGCTATTTTGGTATCCTCTTAACACAAGCATATAAGCTTAGCTTGGGACCAGAGGACGTCGTGTGAAATGTTAACGAATATTTATTGTTATTATTTATTTACTCTGACCATTATTTGTTGGCGTTGGCGCGTGGTACTTAGTTCTTAAACCCGAACATACAGAGTAGGTACCTATTACAGAATATAATTTATACCTACTATGTACGGTCAAAATAAACTAATTAAATAATAATAAATAATAATAAATATTCACGGACATTTCACACAACGTCCTCTGGTCCCAAGCTAAGCTAATGTGCTTGTGTTATGGGTACCAGAATACGGATATAATACATAAACTACTTTTCTTTTGTAAATACATACTTATAATACATAGAAACACCCAGACGCAGGACAAACATTTGTATGACATTTATAAACATCACACAAATGATTGTCCGAGGCGGGAATCGAACCCGCGACCTCGTGATCGGCAGTCCGCAATATAAACCACTACACCACGAAGCCCGTCAAATTAAAAGACATTTAGTAAAAAAAAACTGTGTTAAAATAGCGTTTTATTTTACATACCCTACTGTTTTCAAGACACCCCGACCGTAAAATTAAAATCTTTTTTGCCTTCGTTAACGGTGCTTTATTATTATAGGCGTTAATTTGTTTTGCATTAGGTAGTTAGTACCACATACGTAAGGCAAAACAATATTCCATAGCCGGTTTAAAATCTATACTACCTAATAATATAAAGCTGAAGAGTTTATTTGTTTGAACGGGCTAATCTCAAGAACAACTGTTCCGATTTGAAAAAGTTTTCAGTGTTGAATAGTGCATTTATCGAGGAAGGCTTTATTATTTATTATTATTATTACATTTCTATTGATTATAATCTTAAATCTAACACAGTTTTTATAACAGAAAAGATCAGATAACATTGCCGAATTATGTTATCGACACTATCAAAATTCATTTTTTAGTTAAATTTAGTTAGTTAGTCTCACCCGTGACCATGGTGACTGCAAAGTCTCCGAAACGTCGGGCCAAAACTTAAAACAAATATACGCGTCTAAATCCGTAAAAAGTAGTTTTATTTAAACAAATGAGTCGCGCAAGTGTTAGAAAATATTAAATTTAGTTAGTTGTGCTCGTTGAATTGGTACCTCTGTGACCAATAGGAGCGAAGCATCAGTGAAAAAATGTTCCAAAAACGGGGAATATTTCTAAATTCCACACGCACGAAATCGCGGACAACAGCTAGTAAAAAATATGTAACTTAATTTCTCACATGATATATGAGTATGTTTATCTAGTTATATTAAACAGTAAGTGGAGATTAGGTATTAAATACTGTTAGAATCATAAATTAATCTGAGCCCTTCTTGAATTATTTGTTTATATGTATATAGAAGTGTCTTATGTCTGAACATTAGAGCATTAATGTAACAGGAGATGAGCATTGCCTGGAGAGTCTATGCTGAAAAAGCTACAAGTACAATGCTGATACTTATTGGTACCGATGATACATGCACAACTAAACAACATGCTTAGTTCAAAAACTACAAAACACGCTTGATAATCCTGAATTTCTGAATATACATAGTATTTTCACTTATTTTTAGTTGTTTTTAGTACACCAAAAGTCGTCTATTCTGACTCGGTCAAATCCATCATAAGGCTGTCTGGGAGAGATCGCAGTTCGCGAAAAGACTGCCCTTTGTACCTATGACATATCTGTTATGTAAGCTTTGTAAATCATTATGGTGTGCAATAAAGAATATTTTACTTTACTTAAAGTTTAGTTGTGCATGTGGAATTGGTACCATTGTGGGCAGACTGATTAAGTGTAATTTAGCGTGTGCTGAATTGCTTGTAACCAACCTTGGCTTGACAGTTATTTTGACAAATAAAAGAGTTTATATCTATTTAACCACTCCTATTAGTTGAATCCTCAAAGGTCTAAACATACAGAATACGAGTAAGTATCGTGTTTCTTATTTCCTGGTACAATTACTGACATATCTGCCGACTAGTAATCTAAGAATTGCATAGATATCTTCACTGATGTTAAAATTAAGGAGTATGTAATTTAACACAAAAATATATTAGGAATAGGCTAGAAAACTGCAATAAGTCATTGTATTTAGGCACCTAATAGTACCAATTCTACTTGCATAACTAAACTTAACTAAAAAATTGAATTGAGTGTCAATATATCTATTACTTGCAATGTCGTTGTATACATTCATATTAATTAAAATCGTTGGTCTATAATACACAGTTTTTATAATAAGAAAATTCAGTTAACATTAACAAATTGTGCTATTGACACTATCAATGTTTTATTTTAGTTAATTTTAGTTTTGCGCGTAGAATAAGTTAACAAAGTAAGTTCACAAAAGGGTGGTTCGTGATTATCCCCTATTTGCTGCCACACGGGCTCGCACAAATGCAGGTGGGAGAGCGCCTCTCCAAAGACTGATTAGAATTTACAACGATCACTTTGCTGGTATAGACATATTTTTCTTGAGTCGCTATGCATTTAAAAAAAATTTTGGTAATGTTCTTAGTTCTTAACTTGTCTATTAAGATAACTATTC
Organism: Orgyia antiqua; assembly: GCA_916999025.1. Taxonomy (NCBI): domain Eukaryota; kingdom Metazoa; phylum Arthropoda; class Insecta; order Lepidoptera; family Erebidae; genus Orgyia; species Orgyia antiqua. Next base: position 19,724,289 of record OU779867.1, read on the forward strand.
GTAAACATATATGCTTTCATTATTTTTTAAACTTATGCTCATTTTAACCTACTGTATCTGTTACCTACTGTTTCTTAGTAATAAGTGGAAACGTAGTGGATTGTGCTCTTGATTGTTCGCTGTTCAGGGGCGTGCGCTCCATTAAGGCAGAAAAGCACTGCTTTACTTGCCATTCACAGATATTTTAATAAAACGTTCGTATGTTTTAGATGACTTTATTCATTTATTTACTATTAATTAAACAAAATATTATAACTTAAAAACGCCTAATAATTCATAAATAGCACCAATATGTGCTTGCAAATTGCTTTTTGCCAGGCGTTTGGCGAAGGAATAATATTAGCGTAGGACAAGCTCGACACCGCCCGCCTGCCATGAGTTCACATGTGTGTAGAAATTTTGGTGTCCGTGCACTGTTCGCAAACGCACACAGGCTTCCATATCCAAGACGATTAGCACTGTAAATCCTGCGGCCTGCTTTGGCGATCGGATGTTACCGCGAGTATTCGGCAATGTTCATTCGTTACTTATAATCCGAATAAATATAATAGTCAGAAGTCTAATAAATCACGTATGCATTTAAATAGCAGAAATATTTTGGTTTGACGGAGGCCATTTTATTTTTTCATGTGATTCATTGAACTGTTTAATATTGAGTTTCTATAATTTAATAATTGTATGGATTTTCGTTTGTTGATTTTAAAATGTTATTTGATTGTGAAATGTGTGTTGATAGTGTGTGTTTGTTAAAAATTAAAAATAACAAGTTCTCACAAATGTCATTCAGTGAAAAGATTCTGTTTACCCGAGTTACGACAACTAAGCCAGCAAAAAGGTATTGTAACTCGAAAATTTCATGTTAAAAGTTATGAAACGTATGTACATACGTACATGTACGTATGTTTGTACGTGCGTAGTTATTGTTTAGTAATTCTAGTACAGTGTGGACTGATTCGGGATATTCAGATTTAAATTTGTTCTGTTGGCATGGTTTCCGAATTAGAAGATCCGTCGCGTGGCTATGCTAAAAATCTATAAAAGAAAAAGTTTTTGTGACTGAGTACAGCACCGCATACCCTGAGTCAAATTCCTGTGCACGCCACTGTCGCTGTTGTAATACTAGTTTTAAGATAAACATTGTACAATTGTTTGTTTTCCCAAATAAAGTAAAATAAAGTAAAATAAAAGAAAAATAGAATCGGTATCATTGTTAAAATTTTTATGTACTTTCATTTTAGAACGGAAACTGTATAAAATTCAATAGATGTCGTGGATGGATAGGTACATATTTTTAATATATTTAAAAGCCTACTACTGCACCTGTCTCTCTAATATAAATTAAAAAAAAAAATGTAGTCTGACCACAGACTAACTACAACCAAAGCAATATTCTTATTTACAACGAACGTTGAAAACATTCCATCATTTTGTTGAACGCAAGTATTTCCAATGGCTTTTTGCAATGAACGTCTGTGCCTCGCCGGCATTGTTGCCAGATAATTGCCTTCTGGTGGGCAGGCTGTACAAAAAAATATCATTTCACAAAAGAGCCGACCTTGGGACCGTATTTCATACGACCGGGCTATATTTTCGTACCAGTTGGTAAATTACTTAGTAGGTATCAAATTAGTTAATTTGATACCTACTAAGTAATTTAACCGTGACGAAATCTTAGGGCTAATTATTTAGAATTAAACAGATGATATAAATTCTCACGACAAATGATAGTATGTATAATTGTATAATTAAAATCGTGACTGGTATTATTTTGTTTTTGAAAACTATTACAGATGTGTTTTATTTTTTCAAATCTTGTTCTTTACGATTGGAAAAATAGTTTCTTGGTATTCCCATAACATGCTATGAAGTCGATCTTTTCTTACATTTCCTTAAGAGTTTGAGAGAGTTTAGAGAAAAAACAAGAGATAATGCAGACCAAAATTACCCTAAAGTTGTTAGTTAGATATTGGCAATCTATACTATTAATAAAAAGCTGCAGAGTGTGTCTGATTGAAAGCGCTAATATCAGGAACTACTGGTTCCAATTGATTCTTTTTTTTGTGTTGGAGAGTTCTTTTATGGAGGAAGGCTATATAACATCACGCTGCGACCAATAGGAGTGATACATTAATGAAAAATGTTGCAAAAACGGAGAAATTTTTTTAAACTCCACGCGTATAAGATGCGGGTAAAAGGAAAGTAGACAAATAAAAAGAACAATATCAATAAATGTCGTTTCAAAATAAAAAGACGAAAAGAAATCTTTAAAGGCCCTTTATTATTTTGTTATTTTAGCTAACACAGAAAGTACTACACTAAACAGCTACTGAAACGAATAAAAAACAAACAGATATATAGTTTCTTTTTTTAATCTCTAGTATAATCCAATAGTTTTGATATCGTTAAATACTGACTTAATAAGCACAAAATAACAAACATTATCTTTATAAAAATGTAACAAAAGATTGGCACACACTTTTTTTATTATTACGAATAAGCACTCCAGAAACTTACCTGTGCCTGTGTTAAATTTTAAATCCTATTAGAACGGTAGATCGCACTCAATACATAGGTTTTTTTCTTTCGTTCAAAAACGCTTCGTTTTATGCTAACAATTAAGAGCAAACAGTTTTGTTTGCTTTCGGAAAAGGTTTTATCTTGGCGGCTTTATTTGTGATATTTCTGTTAAGGCCGTGTTTGTTTAACGTTATTTTAATATTTATTCAAAGAACTAAAGATCATGGATAATTTGACGTTTTAAGATACTTGTTATTATTTTCAAAAATTCATGCCACTTGCTTGATGATCAGTACACGAGCATTAAGATACTGATTTAAATAAATAAATTCTATAAAAAAGCAAAATATCATGTATGAGAAATGTATGTATGTTTATTTATTGTGTTGTTTTCTTAGTTTGATTTTATTAAAAACGGTTTTTAAAATAAAAAATTACAACGGATTGCTATTTTAATATATTCCGTTACATAGTTTTCTGATATAATAATTGATTATAAATGTAATATTTGATTATATTAGTAGTATATGTAGTCTATCCGTATTCTGGTACCCATAATACAAGCATAGAAATATAGCTTACTTTGGGACCAGAGGACGTTGTGTGAAATTTCCTGAACATATATTTAAAAAAAAAAAAATTCCTGTATTTTGATTGTCAAATGTTTTTAATCGAATTGAAAACAAAATGTCCTAATCACCTTGATTCTATTTTTGAAAGTAAGTATCTCGAAGTTGATTCCAAGGTAACGAATACAAACTTTAAAAAATAACCGCGCCTTTATGGATTAAAAGCGCTTTGTAAACATCCCAATAACAAACATTTGCTCACATCATAAGTGCCATCGGATGTTCTCGGATCACATACAAGGGTTGCCATTGATATTAATACCGAGAACAAATCATACATACGATTTTAAACTTTATACTTTGATTGTAGAGCTGTAGATGCTTAAAAGCGTTGGGATTTGAATTGTTTACTTTAGCTGATCCATTGAGTTAGTTCTTGGAGTGGTATTATTTATTTGCTTGGATAAACATTGTATGGTGCGGTGTTGGGAGATTGATCGATGACGTCATGTGTGCGCGCTACTACAAAGCCACATTAGTTTGTGAATAAATAAACATATTTTCATAGCAAAAACGACGACGCCTTAAACATATATTATTAGTAAGGCGTTAAACATCTTAAAGACCTATTTACAAAGCGTGCGAAAAATAAAGGTGTATCCTCATAGACTGCAAGCTAGCATAGATTGCATTGTACAAAAATTAAAAGGCACCTTTTTTGACAATTATAAGATACGTTTTGTTCGTAAATGCCTAATTGAACTAACTAGCCTTCACTTGTGTCAACAGTGTAAAATGATTACCTAATTATTTTATCATTGCTTCATCTAGGTACTAGTTTTATGAAAGCCTATTCATTTCTCTTTGTTTTCTCCTCAGGACACGTCGCGATTATAAGTATATTGAATCATTAATGTTTGTGTGACAAGCATTTTTACCACGAAAACATAACGTTGTGGACACTAAGTTTCGTAACGGCTTTAACTTTTTACTACTAAGTATTCTAAAAAAAAAAGGGTTTCTAAACACTTTTAAGTCGTATATTTTTACTGTCTATATTATCGTAAACTTACAACAGTATACTGTAGTTTAAAAGCGACAGAATATCGTGTACAAACAACAAAGGGATACATGCCGCGACAAAAAATTAATTACCGAGATGTTCCGAAAATAGCCGAGTAAACCCGAAGCGTGGCTTTGATGTATTCACGGGACAGTTGAAGGGAGTACCGACCGCTCAACTTAGGATTAGGGCTGCCATGGCCTTTATTGCCGACTCCTTAACATACTAAAAATCCTGGAGAGCGAAATGTAGTTTATCACCGGACATCTCTCAAAAAATTCCAATTTAAATTTGTTACATTGACAATAAGTGTCTTTTTCTAACACTTGCGCGACTCATCTGTTTAAATAAAACTACTTTTTACGCGTCTAAATCCGTAAAAAGTAGTTTTATTTAAATAAGTGTCTTTTTACCGCTTACCGCACGAAATCTGGACACCCTTGAAGTTAAAAATCACCGGTCATGGCAACCCTACTTCTGATTAACTTCGAGTTCATCGCGTGCAACGAATCTAATAGGGATTTACAACAAATTTGTAATTTTTTTATTCTTTATGAATCGTCTTCATAACAAAACCGGAAACCGGAAATGGCTGATAAATTAAGGCGTCTTTGGCTGGGATAATAAAGGATTGATATATGTATACTAATTCTATGGGATTGATAGCCGATAAATCTGCCGGTGAGTCGCGCGTGCCACGATAGTATTACATAGACTAATAAATCTTATAGTTCTATTCTCTGCCACTTTTAAAATTTGTTATTTTTTTCCGGCAACTAATAAAAACTTTCTGTTTTAAGGTATTGTGTAATATAGTAAGTTATTTTTATTTATTTTAACAAATATGTATAATTAAATATATTATTTATAGAATTATTTTTTGTGTGCGCACAGGAGAGATAAAAAAATAATTTTGGATATTGCAAAAACAAAAACTCTAAAACCCACGTTTTCACTCGCTTTCGTGTTTGCTGTCTTCATAAATAATGATATACCTATATCTCCATAACCAATTTTATTTAATGTGGCTTAGTAAAATCAAACCCATAACAATAATTAAGATTATGGTACAGCGTATACACATCTCAATACGTTAAGAAACTTCAAAAGCGTTCATTTTAAAAGCAAGCATGATCAAAGAGTTTCTGTTCTAGTGATCCATTTGTTTTAAACAAATGGCTTTGATTTAATCACAGAATTTAATATAATAGTGCTAGATTTATCTGCATTAGATCACTTTGTGGTTATTTAAGTGCAATTATATCTTTATGATATAGGTATTGATATAATAAAATGATGAGCTGTGGTACTGAGTTTCTACTTCGCTCAACTTTCTAACAAGAAACTCATATACATATTATGAGCTTAGACTCTACGAGTATATGTATATATTTACTTTTTGCTAAGTGTTTGGTTAAGTAAAATAAAAAGAATAATTTTCGTTTCTAATTTCTTTTCCTGGGTGTTGTGAAAGTTGGCCAAGAATAATAGAATTTACGCTAAAGTCATTATTGCCAGCCAAATAAGATGTACTCGTACCAAAATTCTTTCGGCGTGGAAAAGGACTAGGTAACCTACTAGCTAAAATATAATCATTTTCGCGTTATCGGAATGGCATTTCAAACGTCTAAGTAACATTATTTAGTGAACTGCTAATATAAGTATGCAATTCTGACATGAATAAAAATCAAATTGGTAAAGCAAGGAATATTACGAGTTGTTTTAATAAAACTGCGGAAAAGACAAGAAAATCCTGGAAGTAGTCCAAAGTAAATAAAAAGTCTCCGTGTGGTGACGGATTAAGAATACAAGTGTCACCACCCTATCTCCTCCCAAGGGTGCTGTAAAAGTCAGCTAAGGGATATTGCATACATATAACATCCTCTGTGAGAGACGAAAAACTCGAAATTAAACCCATTGCCAACACGCGTGGTCAGCGTAGCACAGTAGACCATAATCCCTCCAAAGTGGAGAAGGCCCGTGCCCAACAGTTGCTTGCTGGAGAGAGTCTAAAGTAGATCACCACGTCTATAGCGTACGGTTACCGCTTACCATTAGGCAGGCCGTAAGGTTGGCAGTCATTGCCAGCATTTTTATAAAAAAAAAAACAATACGAGGAATGGAATCAGATAATCAGATGAATCAGATCAGAGGGAATCAGATGGGAGAGCGACGGAACGGCATTCCGAGGTCGCGGGTTCAAGTCCCGCTTATGGTTATCATTTTTTCCATTCTGTTCTGTAAAGAACGCTAACTGATCGATTGATGGAGTTGGTGCAAACCGCTCAATAGATGGCGTTGTACGAAAAAACATCGCACGATGTTAAAACTCGCATTGAGATGATTGTAGTGGAAAATTTGGTAAACATTGGCGTGGACCATAATAGCTCAGATGGGAGAGCGACGGAACGGCATTCCGAGGTCGCGGGTTCAAGTCCCGCTTATGGTTATCATTTTTTCCATTATAAGTTAGTTTATTTAACAATACGAGGGTTAGAGTTTTTATCTTGTAGCTATCATTATCAGCACATATGTACGTTGAATGATTACTCATGTATATTTTGTATAACGCGTACTACCGTAGTGCAGGCTTCATTATATTACTTATCTGTATAGTGTAATACCCGCTATAACACTATCAGTGGCGTAGCTAGCATAGGTGGCACCCGGGGCGGATTTTTTGGGTGTCACCCCAAAATTCAATCGAAATTGTTTAAATAAAAAACTTATAATGATTTACGTTTTATTCAAATAAAGTACCTATTACAAATGTTTGAATAATGTATGTAAATAATAAAATAAATAATTTATGTGAAACAAACGGAAACACCTACTCTCCTTACTCCTTAGGGTGTTGGGCCACTCATGGACAGCAAATATTGATTATGCTTTGTTATGCTTTTCAAAATCTTAAATGTATCAGAAATCTGAAAAACATATTTAAAATCCCGCCATTATTTTAAAACAAGTAGAAAATGTAAAAAAAGTTTCAGGTTTAACAATGTACAACAAGGAAAGTCAAGTATTAATTTATTTTTATGCTTGTTATGTAAAACATGGTAAAAAAGGGTTTTTTTTTAAATATTTTTATAAAGATAGAAAACTCAGGATAAAGTTTTAAGCACTAACAACATTTTGCTACGCGACTTTTGCAAGGATTTTCAAACAAAAATACTTATTTTAAACGAAACATAAATTGTTTCAGTGGCGGGTGTTTAAATATTATGTACGTAAAATTCGGATGATAATTTTTTTATATTCGATAAATTTGTTTTATTTATTTATCTACAATATTACAATCTAGCCTGCTAAGGCTAATAAATAATTTTAATCTAACTTAAGGGCCTACATCAATATTACAGTATATCATCGCCGACACGTACATATTAACACAGCCAGTAGGCACAGAAAATGAAGAATTAGGGATACTTTTCCTATTTACTCAAAATCTACTAAATATATTTTAATTCTGATTTACGTGTTTCTATATATAATAGTTACTTATGTTTTTAAAGTTATTTCATTAGTTAATACGCGATAATAGACCGACAAATGAAAAAAAATAAAAAATTAGAGAGGTTGTTTCGCTAAGATTTTCTATCGAGAAAACTTTTTTCAATCGCGTTTCTGAGTTTATGCGATCCTAGATATATTGAAAAAACATATACTTAAAAATTAGAGCTCTAGCCATTCAATCTAAAGAAACAATGAAAACTTCGTACGTAGAAAAATGCACGAAGCTATTTTGGTATCCTCTTAAATTGCTAAATAGAGTTTTTTATAAGAATATGTCCATTGACAGCTATCTTATTGATTTATGATTAAATAAAAAAAATTATGTACTATAATATCTTTTCTTGCTAAAGTGGTGTTTACTGATGGCCCACAATAGGCTATGCCTTTTAGTTTGTTAAAAAATAAAATTTCTTTTTTCTAGCTTTGACACTAGCGAACTCCAAAATCACGTCTTCAAAATTAATATTTTGTGTTGCTTCATATTCTATAGTTAAAATACTAAGATTGTTTAATCTGGTTTCAGTCATTGTAGACCGCAAGTAATTTTTAATTAATTTAAATTTGCTGAAACTTCTCTCACATGAAGCAACTGATGCACATATTGTTACAAATAATTTTAGTGCGACCGTTAGATTCGGAATAGATTCTGTAAAGTCCCATTCTACAATAAATTTCAAAAAGTCCAGTGTCACCCCATTAGAGACAGTAATATTAGCCGCTTTTAAATGTCTTCTCAACCTTGGTATTTCTAAAAAAGTTTTGTTTCTGATACTTCATAAAAATGGCTGTAATTTGGTTATATCTTCGGAATGCGTAGATCTCAATTATTGATTGTATCTTTTGCAGCAAGGGACCGCATAGATCTACATTTGGTATAAGTTTCATTTGGTATAAGTTTCAAATTGATACCTTCAGCCGTTGCCGAGTAAAAAAAAGTTTAACGGGCGGATAGACAGACAGACGGACACCGTAGTGCGACTATAAGGGTTTGTACGAAGCCCTAAAAAGATAAAACTCTGAGATATCATTTACTAAAATGACATTGGGGCCATGTGTGATACTTCTTTAGAATTATGCAAGAAAAGAAAACCAAACTGACGATTTATTAATTAGCTGTAAAATGGCGTTATTGTTAGTTCATTTAATTTTTCGTTTCTAAATTCCACGCGTACGAAGTCGCGGGCACTGCTAGTAACGAATAATTAACAAACACTTTGCACTAGACGTTCACACGTTCACGTAAGAGAGTATTGAAATGAATGCGGTTGGAAACAAAAGAAATGGCCCAATCCACAATACAAGTGACGAGACCTATATCGAGGGAATCCCCTGGTTAGAACTGCGCGTACCGGGGTATTAAATTTTGGGGGAATCCCAGATCGATTGACAGTGTGCACATTGTTTTTTTTTCTAAATATCAATTTATTAAACTCGTGGTACGATATTTTAGTTACTTAAATTTATTAGTGGCAGTTATGCTCTCTGTCACAGATTTACGATTTTTTATAGGTAGAAAGAACTACAGCTTATGGTCATAGTCGAGCTCGGGTGTCACCCCTAAACGGGTGACACCCGGGGCGGACCGCCCCCGTCGCCCCCCCTTAGCTACGCCACTGAACACTATTTATCACTTCATTAGCTCAATCCCTTTGATGTTTCATATAAGCGTGGGGTAAAAGGGTTACCGCAACACCCGTTAATTAATTCGTTTATCTATAAGGCGTGTTCATGATACGCTAGCAACATTTATTCGCTGAAAACTTCAGGAACATTATTTATTACATTATGGTTTTGAATATAAATGGGACTTAATTTTGTTTTTTATGTGCCCAGATACATTGTTTAATTAACTCACTGTTGCCCGCGACATCGTACGCGTGGAAATTAGAAAATTTTCCCCGTTTTTGCAACATTTTTCACTGATGCTTCGCTCTTCTTTGTAGTAGCGTGATGTTATATAGCCTGTAGTCTTCCTCGGTAGGTGGACTTTCCAACACTAAAATAATTTATCTTATGTCTCGCTTGTCAGTAACACATAGAATCTATGTGTTACTGATTCTTTAAAAGTGATTTTACACACTTACAGTAGTTCGATTTTTCTGAAATTTTCCATTCATATTAAGGACCGATGAAAATGCAATAATTTAAAAAAATATTTAGTATTTTCATATCATATCATTTTTTATATCATGTCATCTATGTCATAGATGAATAAAATTGAAGGTTTGTCGTTACAATTTGATGACTTAGTCAATGTTAATTCATTTAAAAGATATATCATAATATGTTAATGATGTAAGTACACAAATTAAGTTGAACGTATAGTAGGTACTTGTGTTAAAATTTATCATAAACGACACCTGCCCTAATCAATTTAAATAATGCCTTTCTATTTTATACTAGCTGTGCCCACGACTCCGTCCGCGTGTATCGATATTTCTTCTATCAACCCTATCAATTTATTGATTCTTTTTTAGCCGCTAGATGGCGTTGCAAGTAACCAAATTGAGAAACTTCGTATTAAGCAAATATCTCTTGATTGAGTGTACCGATTGCGATGAAAAAAGACTAAGTAATACCTTGAGTTGTGTACAATTTTTACGTATAACATTTATGTTTGTAAGTGTTGTATATTTTACGTGATGCGTGCACAGACAAACATCTAAACAGACAACAATTTCAAAAATGCTGGAAGTGGGTTCTGTTGGTTGTCCTTTAACCATCTGACTATTATTTTTGAAAATATGTTTATTCAATGTACAAAAAAACGTGCACAACTATACTTCAATATAAAAATACACGCTTGAAAATACTAAATTTGTTTTTTTATTTTTTTTTATTTTCATCGGTCCTTAATATGAGTGGAAAATTTCAGTAAAATCGGACTACTGTAAGTGTGTTAAAATCACTTTTAAAGAATCCGTTACATAGATTAATACATTGATAGATACGTACCGAACGTGTAAGTGTGTAAAAAAGCATATCTAGATATATAGACATAGTGGTATACCTATATGAATATAACTAATACAAAATATACATATTATTGCACACTTGTTCTACGCAATCTCAAATTAATCATCTCGCAATGTTGAGAGATTACACACGTAACACGTTACGAGCAGGTGTACGATCTATTTAGAAATCATACCAAAATATCGCGAGTATTACAATTTGTATAAATACTTATTAGACTAGTATCGATAGTATAGATTTTTTTTTCTTTTTTTATAAGTATATCAAAAAGACCAGTCCAACAAGTGGCAGAAAAACATTCTTTCCTTTGTTTATTTATACTAAGACGATCGATAGAAATATGAGCGTAATGCATGATGGAAGTAAGGGTTTGATTTTTTAAGAATGGAACCTTTTGTGGCGTATAAGTATTTAAATGTATTTAAAGGAAAACTTCCAACAGCTTATAGCAATGACAAAAAAAAAGCTCTCGCTCGCTAAAAATTGCCATAAAAAAGAAAATAATAATAATAAACTGCTGATGTTAAATTTGTTCTTCATTCATTCTTCATTCAATATTTTAATTAAAACACGAATTAATTATAGCTTTCATTTCTAATCAACACTAATTCCCCAATTTGAACTAAGTTATTGAAACAAAATGGACGCTAACTGCTACGCAACTAAATTCTTTTAACCTCAATTTGTACAAACTTATATAGCAATATCTCAATGAATGCATCAATTACAAAATAATTGAGTATGTATATTGAAATACCCTTTTATGTTCTAGCAGCCCTGTACAACGGCAACATCAAAGAGTTTGTTCTATAGGTAAACAGAGAGGCCGCGGAGTGATGGGCGTCATAAAAACAGGCGAACTACAAACAGTTTATTTTGATTGTGAACCCCTCCCCTTGCCTCTATCCCCCTTCTAATGTACAAATTTACCTTCCAGTATAAAAATGAATTAATAAAACAATAATTAACATGTACAATGTACATTGTACATGTTAATTATAATACACAACAATGTACATTGCCCTTTTATCATTTACCTATATTTAGGTAGCGAAAACGGCAGGAACTTTTGTATTTAAACTTTATTTTGTTTATGCGCTCGTTTTTCAAAAAGAAAAAAATTGGTAAAGATTTCAATTTATTAACATCGTTATTTCATAGAAATCAATTTAATTGAAATTTTTCTGTAAGTATATTAATACATATTGAGTTTATTGACTGCTCTTTATTAGCCATAATTGGTTTATTGGCTTCGATTTTAATCTATTTCGTACATATGTATGAGATACACCGCTTAAGGGCCTACATCAATATTATCGTATATCATCGCCGACACGTACATATTAACACAGCCAGTAGGCACAGAAAATGAAGAATTAGGGATACTTTTCCTATTTACTCAAAATCTACTAAATATATTTTAATTCTGATTTACGTGTTTCTATATATAATAGTTACTTATGTTTTTAAAGTTATTTCATTAGTTAATACGCGATAATAGACCGACAAATGAAAAAAATAAAAAATGAGAGAGGTTGTTTCGCTAAGATTTTCTATCGAGAAAACTTTTTTCAATCGCGTTTCTGAGTTTATGCGATCCTAGATCATATATTGAAAAAACATATACTTAAAAATTAGAGCTCTAGCCATTCAATCTAAAGAAACAATGAAAACTTCGTACGTAGAAAAATGCACGAAGCTATTTTGGTATCCTCTTAAAATACAGAAGCTATATTAAAAGACGTCCAATCACAATTTATGTGTCAATTACATCACTATTTTAGAGATTAATTTGTAAAATACCTTAAATCCTTTTTAATTTACAACATTCGAAACTAATTTACGAAATCGTATTTTTAAAGTTTTAATCGTTTTAATTAACAATTATCTATGGTATATATTTTTTTCATCTTTTATAGATAAATATTTTTTTCAACTAGAAAATAAAAATAAAATATTGCTATTCATATAAAATCACTTTTTACTGATTTAAACGCGTATATAATTTGTTCCCTATAGCCCCTCCAATTCGGAGAGTCAAAATGGTCACAAGTGGGACATGATCATGTTTTTTTTTTGTAGTACTCCCTTTTGTAGTATTCCGATACCTCAAAAGGGGTTTTATTTGAGTAAATAAGTCGCACTGGTGTAATAGTACATTACGATATTAGTGCGTTAAGATGGTTATAACATGTGAGGCGGAATTTCAGCCCGAGCCGAAGGCGAGGGCGTAATTGAGCCGAGCATGTTATAACCAATACGCACGTATATCGTACGACGTTTTTTAACACATTATCGAGGAAACAGAAAAAATTTTTTTTTAATAAACTCAATCTGTGAATGCACACTGTTGCTTTCCCGCTATTTTAACAGCGCGCTAGCGCTGCCTACTGACTGGCGCCGCGCGGCGATTAGTTCGAAATTTGAATAGCAACAGCGAGCTGCTCGAGTCGTGCGGCGGCGATCAGTTCCATATTTGAAATGGCAAATAATACTGTTATGAAATTTGTATGGACTATAACTTAACTATTTGCTTTGGTAACACACGCGCTTTTTATGACCCGCTTGACATATTTAAAACCGGTGGAATTACATCAGCTTTACGAGCAAGGGTGTTAAAAAAGAATATTAAATAGTGCAAGGTTGTAAACAAAACTTGAAGGTTGAAGGATGTTAGAGATAATTTTAAAGCAATTTGAAAAATATAAGAATTGTTCAATAATTCAAGTATATACGGTAATACGTTCTCCACTATAGTCTCCACGGAAGCAGTCGGGCGTGTTGTAACAAAACCATTACAAGCCCCAATAGCTGTATATTATTTCGCCCTGAGTCGACCTACTTAATGCAGCTGAGTTTCTTCACTACGAAACTTCCGCCTAATTTATATGAAACTCATGGACACCATAAAAGCATTAAACGGTCGAACATAACGTTATATAGGCAACCCGTTACCTACTCTGTAGACAGCAAAGTTTGTAACACTTGTAATGTTATACTTATTGTATTTTCTACTTTTCTTTGAAATTTTGTATATAGATTCTGTAGTATAATTTAAGTATTTCTTATGTATCTCATTACCTTTCTTTGTGTTTCTTTTATACTATTTTGGTCTTAAAAATGTGTAAAATTTTAATGTTTATATTACTGTGAGTGACAAATGTCATGTCATAAATCTTTTACTTTTTATATTAATTTATTTATTCTTAAAACGATAGAGGTTGAATGACATTTGTTAACCCTATTTTTTTTTGTCCTTCTCTTAAAATTTGAATTGTAGAATTCTGGTATGGAATTAATGATTTAAATTTAAAAATTGAAATTCTAAAACTTTGATGGATCTTGAGAAGAAAAGGATTCGGCGAGAGGAATGGAGAGAGAACGGTAGACTGTTCGGATTCTAAGTTTTCCTGTGGATACTAAAAGGCATTCGGCTGGAGGAATTGAGAGAGCACGGTTGACTGTTCAGATTCTAAGGTTTCCTGTGGATAGTGGATTGTGAATCATTCTAGTAAGGTCAGTGACTTAAACTTTAAACTCTGCAATACTTGAACTCTCCAGGCCTAACTATACTTAAGGTCTTGGACTTACTTTCGGAGTGGATTGAATCTCAATAATATAACTGACTGCCACCACCTTGCTCTTGGGGAGCCTTTGCCGTTACTGTTAACATTGACTAATACCGCCTGCTGCCGTTGCCACTATTGATGAGGTTGACGAACTGAGACGAAGACCTAACAAATATTATTGCTCAACCGCCATACCAGAATCCCAACTAGATTAATTTTTTTTACCCCAAATAGATTAATTTTACGTTTACTTTTCCTTTTTTTATTTAAAGTGTGTTTTCTTTTTTTAATATAATCTCTAAATATTACCTTAATACTTGTATTTATTTTTGTTACTTGTTAGGGTCCTAATAGATGCCTTACTTGTTAACAATTGTGACTTGCCTCTTTCTCTTGAAGGAGGAGTGCAACGTTACACACTGGCACTCACTAAATCATTACCTTTATAGGATGTTCCAAAAAGTATTTGTCGAATTTGTGTGACAAATAAATATGACAAGTTTGTGACAGGTATATGATAAGTCTCCTAGATTACAAAAATTATTGAAAGATATTTTAGAACGTTTCTTACGTATCAATATCTACTACACGCAGTATTTTTCATGTAACATGTTTGATTTAGCAGCATCTAATAACTCTTTCAGCTATGGCTCCACTATTAAAATGCATTAGCCTAACATGAAAGTAAAAATAAAGCGGCTATGAAGACTGAATTGTAAGCACCTTCGTTCAATCCCATCACAGATTAATTAGCGGCGTACATTTAGAGGCGCGCGCGTCGATTTATGACCAAATATCCTTTTTTTATTGTTTTGCTTTTAAACTAATGAACGCGGTAACAATGTTTCTGATAAAGTATTGTTTTGGTGTTAATCAGTATTTTCCTGTTGATATATTTGAGGTCAACCAACTCCGTGATAAACAGACTACAACGTGTATATTTTTATCTTTAATATTGATGTCGGTTTTTAAGATTACTTACTTGTTGTATATTATTCAGTAACAATATTAAACATTAACGGTCTTATTCATAATGACTTATCGGAGGTTTATACGGAGATTTTATCGGAGAGATAATAAACGTTTGACAATTTTCGCGAACCTATTTTAGCGAACTTTTAATCCGAGAAGTCATTATGAATAAGACCGTTAGTGTGTAACTATTATAAGCGTAATTTATTAGATTTAATTTCAGCCCCCTTTTAGTATTGTAGGCACCTATAAGCGAATATGCAAAAGTAATTAAAATTAAGTTTTAATTATTGAAATGGTATCAAACGAGATATTAAATTTTTTGAAAACCATTCTACTAACTATGGCGAATTTTAGGTGCCTTTCTAAGTAGGTATTTTTATCTACTACAGTTATTACAATAAGAGCTTACGTGCATACATTATTTATAATATAGTTGTATTTCTCGAGAATCCCATAATTTTCCAGAATTCTGCAATAAATATCACATATACTGCAAATCAACCGAGTGATATACTCGTAGTTAAAAAGTTAGAAGTACCTGGTTTAATATTACATCCCGGACATGTTAATAAAATTCAAAATGAAAGTTAATGACATTACGATTATAAATAACCAGTTTTCAATTTGTTGTATTTTATTTATTTATTATTATATTACGTTACTTAAAAGTTCAGTGAATTGCTGGTTAATCGTTAACACCAATCAAGAATAATTAGAGGATTTATTTCTTGTAATTTAAAGATTCTATTTTGTCAGTTTGCACTCACTTTTGGGCACGGGCTGTCTAAAGGAGGAATAAATATAATATTTATTCTAGAATACCTTACTCATTAAATGTGTTGAGTGTTGATTTCAGCTGTTAGATTTGTTTAGATTTACTTATCTTATTTAAGAATTATAAAAACATATTTTGCCACTATTCTTCGTTTCCGAGGGTGTTTTAAGAGTACGCTAAGATAAGTTAAGAGATCTTTTTCCTTAGCTAAAATACTATATCTAAAAGAAAATCCTAAAGATGACAAGCTTTAAAAGTCTGAGTTAGTATAAGTAGATGGAATACCACCAATCCGGTTCAAATAATTACTGTAATTAATACTTACTTATTGAATATATCATTGCTAAAATCATTATCTGTTTATTACTCTCGTGTTATATACAATTAGTTATTCGAGGAAGTACTTGCGTACCAATAGCTAATATGGTCTAATAATTGATTTGACATTTAGTCCCTGACTAAGATCTTGTCTGTAGATAGCATACAAGTCGGCTCTAGCTGGGATCGATAAAAACTGTAGTTATAATTACGATATGAATATCTTGTATTATGTAATAAATTCTTGTCAATACTTATCATACGGTGGAAAAGCGATAATTATTTGCAGATAATGCAGGGTGAATCAACAGACAGACGTGATAGTGGCTAATTTATTTTTTAAGTACATAATATATTTCAATGAATAAAATATTTATTATGGTTGTATAAGATTTTGTAAAAAAATTAAATCGATAGGTAGGTACTTATTTAAGTAATAAAAATATGATATTGATAGATTATTTGTAGCTGCTTGTCCTTTAATACTTAGGTCTATAAACCATCTTGCGAAATACAGAAAACCACGTAGGTTCTGACCACAACACAAATTAAAAGTAAAAATATTTATTTCAAAAATCCAACGTATAATATTCCAAAATCTATTGAAGAATAACCATCCTTTGGTGCCCGTTGAAGCGTAGCTAATTTATAATAATCGTACGAGACTCGTAACTATAGCTCACGGCAGTTACCAAATGGATGCTTTTACCAAACTCCGTATTCTCATCGCATTAAAGTTGAAAACCGATCATTTAATTCCTTAATAAAAGTGGTAGAAAGTAGTACACTTTTGCGATCGATAGATATTTTAGTTTAAGGTATTATGGTTTGTTTTTGCTTGTAAAGTTGTTTGGTAAATTTGTAGATATGGATGAGATCGTAGCGGCGGCTTCTAAGAGAAGACAATCGGGCTATGATTGCGGCAGTGCTCTGATGCGTGTTAATTCATGAAGATATAAAAGGAGATACTGAACAGAGTGACGACCTCTTTGATACTACTCATTATAAAAATATTACAATATCCTTTAGAGTTAATTGAATTAAAGATCTATTTTATTACACTTCCTATGAGCTTGTTGTTGTGTGGCCTACAAATGTCTTCGGCTTAGATATTATTTTTTAAGAAAAATTATTGAAATAGAATTTTTTAGTCTAGAAAAGCTGTATAGAAAACTTCCCTCCCTTTTAAAGCGGTAATTTCCTCGTCAGAAAATACACGTATCTAATATTAGAAGTCATTCATCATCTGTGGCGTTATCAGATTTATAAGTCCAATAAAATATTTAAAAATTCTAAAATAGAAAAAAATTATACTGTCAATCTTGACATTTTAAATTATTCCAAATTTAAATAGCGCGGAAATAAACATTTTTAAAATTTTCACACCATTAACCATTACACTCATACCATTATAATATTTCGTGGTTATTTACATAGAATAAGAAGTTTTAAAAGTATTTACATAAATGATAATGTTACAAAATTATTTAAAAGCATCGTTAAGCCTGTCATCTGTCACCATAGAGCGCACTTAGCACTTCGTAAATGTTGTGACAATTGGTTTGTCAACACGCTGTATATCCACTAGGGTTGCCAGCTGAAACTTTCTAAAGTGGTTAATTTATTACGTAATTAATAATGTTTGATATCTAATAGCATAACGTATTTAACAGCGCAATCTATGGTAATAATAATCAGTTAATATTATAAAGGTAACAATTTTTGTGAAATCACCAAAACACTTTAAAAATAAAATTATTCTATTTTTGAAAAGATTTCATCGTATTTTTTTTATATCTACTCATTCCGGAACAGCGTATACATTATAAGAACAGCTGTTTTTTTACTTTAATGAAGGTTTTTAACTGACATACATTAGTTTAGACGATTTTAATCATGTACAGAAAGCCAATAAACTTTAAAACTCTATAAATATCTCCATGAATATGTAGCATTGTCTAAGACATGTAGCATTTAGACTCTAAAGGCACAACTAAACTGAACTAAACAATAAAAACACCTATGGCGTATTTTGATTAATTTTTTACATCGATGTGTACAATTTTATTAATTAAAATCGTTAGTAATATACAGATTTTCTAATAAAAAAGTTCTTAATAAATTAAATTATGGTGGAAAAAGTGATTACCGCAAGCGGAACTTGAACCTACAACCTCGGAATACCGTTCCGTAGCTCTGCCAACTAAGCTTATTGCGGTCGTGCTTTCAGTAATCAAATTAAGCCACCACAGTCGTCACTCGATTAAAAAAGTTTTTTGTTGTTAAAATTGCCCAATTGTGTTATCGACACCATCAAAATTCATTTTTTAGTTAAGTTTAATTTAGTTGAGCGTGTTAAATTATTACCAATAATTTATGGAATGTATAAATAAACGTTATAACTCTTTTTAGTAACTATGACTATAGTAAATAACTAACTATTTAGCTTAATTAATGTGATGCAAAAGGTGCAAACTGTACCATTATTTTTTTACCGTTACTTACATTTGTATTCAGTTATTCTTAATGCATATTAATATTAGTTTATGCAATATATTTACTATATATTTTTTTACTTGTAATCAATATAAATATTTTAAACTGTTATCGATAATATTATTCAAAAGGTGCATAGTTAAATTCCAATCCACTTAATGTACAAATGGCTGGGTTTGTTACACATATTTATTACATATAGTTATAAATAACAACACATTATAAAACTACTACTAACTACTAACATTTGTTAGAAATGGTTACAAATTTCTGCGTTTATATTCACAAAATCGAATCATAACAATTTTACCTGTACTACTAAAGTAAGGTAATGAATATCAGATAAGTATTAATTAGGCAGTATTAATATGTAGGTACAACGCAATAGCTACTAAAATCTTTAGTCGATTTCTTTTTAGTTTAGTTTAGAACTTGGCGCAAAACAATTGGCATGTTAATACGCATTTTCCTTCTTTCTAACTATTCTATGTATTTGCATAAAGACACAAATAGTTTCAAGATACAAACAATTTATGTATGTTGCATTAACAGCAGTTACAATGTACGTAAAATGAAAGATAAAATGTTAATCTAGACAATTATTTTCCGACGAAAAGATAAGCGCCGTGATGTTGGTAAGACGTGCCCGTGGTGGAATGAGGCGGGCGCCAGACATTATCAGCTGATAAATTTAATTGGGCCAGCCAGAGACACATGCGAGATGAGAGCTTTCACAAGATTATGTTGATACTCATGTGTAATTTTCTTTTAAAATATTTACAACTTGGGCAGATATTTAATCCTAAATGACAATAGTTAATGTCTAGGTTTAGAACAGTTGGTAACTAAGTAGATATTAAAATTAAAACATAATTAGTAACATAATATTAGTCTAAAATATATGTAGTTTTAAATATTTTACATGATTACATCGTCTTTTTTACATATGGGGTAGACAGTACTAAAATATAATTAAAAATGCATACATATTTATTTTGAATATGAAATTGGTATAATGTTATTTTTATTGCTAGGGTCTGGCAACCCTACAGTTAAAAGAATAGGTACGCTTAAGACGATACCAAAATAGCTTCGTGCATTTTTCTATGTACGAAGTTTTCATTGTTTCTTTAGATTGAATGGCTAGAGCTCTAATTTTTAAGTATATGTTTTTTCAATATATGATCTAGGATCGCATCAACTCAGAAACGCGATTGAAAAAAGTTTTCTCGATAGAAAATCTTGGCGAAACAACCTCTCAAATTGTTAATTGTTTTCATTTGTCGGTATATTATCGCGTATTAACTAATGAAATAACTTTAATAACATAAGTAACTATTATATATAGAAACACGTAAATCAGAATTAAAATATATTTAGTAGATTTTGAGTAAATAGGAAAAGTATCCCTAATTCTTCATTTTCTGTGCCTACTGGCTGTGTTAATATGTACGTGTCGGCGATGATATACGATAATATTGATGTAGGCCCTTAAGCCAAGTGCTAATTAAAATTTCATTTTATTTTAAATAAAATATAGAGCAACCTTGATTGAACCTAGCATCAAGAGGTAATCTATTTAAAAGGCGGCAACCTCATCATTTTAAAATAAAGTAATATGTCTGGAAATTCGCTACGAGATTACTTAATTTTAAAACTGATTTTACACACCTAGACAAACACGTAACATGTGTGTATATAGGATTGTATTTATGTATTCAACAAATTAATAATACTTACACACATACACAAAAGAGAAATGTTTACGAAATAAAATACAGAAAACATCATGTACATCGTCGTACATTTTTCTAATAAAACCGTCACTCGAACAGCTAACATACAGACAGACGCTATTAATTTGTTTCCAAACAACGTCTGAGCAGGCTTGCCAAATATTTTGTGAATAATTCTTCGAAATTGTACGTTCAATTTATGTTAAAACTATAATTTTATTTTAATACCCTACTGTTGTAAATTTGAGACTAATTTGACATTTCTAGTTGAACAATGCAGTTTCTCAAAGTTGATTTTAACCCTCCGTGACGACACGCGACGTTAGGATTTAAGGGTACCCACCTACACTTATTGAATAATTGCATAATTATTTTATTGTATAATTATTATTTAGTTTTTAAAGTTATATGCATACATATATGTTATACATATATATACAAAAATAAACAAAGTTATGAAGATTTTAAAGTAATCTATAGGTATAAGTATCACTTGTGTAGTGTCCACGCCAATATGATAGGAAAGTAGAATATAATACCTATTTGGCTCGGCAACGCACCACCACGCTCTGTCCGGTTCGCGGCATTCATAATGTCATCTGACATATCGTTCCCTCTCTTGGCGGGTCGTACCACAGACTAACCACTTGCCACAGACTACTACCGGACTACACTGTATGTGACGTATGCGCTCGAGACAAATAATAAGTATATTTACATATACTATATCCACATATACTACATCCCTTCCTTATTTTATTTTTTGGAATAAAAGAAATAAAATACATTTATCACTTTAATCACTGTGTATTTAATAGTTGTTTTATTTTTATAATTAATCCTACTTATCACCTAATCATCAGTTAATTTTAATTAACAAAATTATTCGTATGCCTCTTTTAGCATCTCCTTTTCTTGACCAATGTAAATCAAATAATAAGCTGCTAGATGAATTTCCTTTCTTCTCATTCTGGGTTTTCATCTTCTAAACTAATTGATGTTTGTGTTTTTTCCAAGTCATTATTACTTACTTTATCACCTGCAATTCTCCATTCTCCTCCGATCTTCTTTAAGTGAACCACATTCCTTCTTAGTATCTGTCCCGTCAAATCATTACGAACTTCTATATCTCCCCCTATTCTTTTCTCAACTGTATGAGGGGTCGAATCATAATTAAGAGTCAGCTTGTTATTTTTAATCATGTTTTTTATGTAAACCTTATCCCCTAGTTCTAAGTCACATTCTTTTGCCTTCCGTTTGATATCTGCATATTCCTTTCCTAACTGCTTTTTTTCTTTATCCTTATCTCTAACCTCTGAGTACTCAGAATGACGATTTATATCGCTCATCATTGGTATCTTGTCACGAAATTGTCGATTAAAAAATAATTCAGCAGGAGGTTTTCCCGTCACGGTGTGTGGAGTGCTGTTATACATTTGTAAATATTCTTCTAAACCAGTTTTAATATCAGTATTCTGAGCCTTGCTAATTTTTAATCGTTTAAGTATATCTCTGTTTTGGCGCTCTACTTCACCATTTTGTTGCGGCCAATATGGTATGGTGTTAAATAAGAATATATTTCTCTCGGTGCAAAACTGTTTAAATTCGTCACTACTGAATTGTTTTCCATTGTCAGCAGTGATTGATGATGGATTTCCTAATCGACTAAAAATTTCTTTTAATAGTTGTATTACATCGAAGCTGGTTATCTTGCGTGTGATTTTTACTTCTTTATACCTACTAAAGTAGTCAACCACTACGAACAAGTAGTCTCCGTTTGGTAGAGGTCCCATTAAATCAATAGCTACATCTACCCAAGGTGCGTCTGGCAACTCTCGTCTCTTCAGAGGGTTTGGTGGATTAGGTGCCGAGACTAAGGTGCAACCTTTGCAGGACTTTACCAATGTTTCGGCGTCCCTATCGTATTTAGGCCACCACACTTTAGTTCTTAGCCTTGACTTCATTAAAACTATGCCCGGATGACCCTCGTGAGCTGCCATCAAGACTTGGTGTCTTAGTTTACAGGGTATGACAATTCTAGTGCCCCTTAATAAGACTCCTTCGTAAAAACATAATTCATTCTCAAATAACTTATAATTTTTTACAGTATCATCCCATTTTCCATTGTAAATACCTTCCTTAACTTTCAAAAGTTCTTGATCTTCATTTGAACATTTAACAAGGTCTTTTAAGTTCACTGCTGTAGGTTTTGCTTCCTCGACTATTCGATGTATGTAATCTTCCTCTTCCTTTGCTGTATTCATTCCCAGGTTGCACAGTCTTGATAAAGAATCTGCTATATTGTCCTTGCCTGGTCTATACAATACTTTAAACTGATAAGCCTGAAGCCGTAAAATCCATCGTTCTATTCTGGCACATGGTTTGGATTTTGGTCCAAATATGACCTCCAGAGGTTTGTGGTCCGTTATTAGTTCGAAATCTTTACCGTACAGAAAAACGTGAAAGTGCTCTACAGCCCACACCAATGCTAACGCTTCCTTCTCTGTTTGACAGTACCGGCGTTCACAATTTGTCAGCGTTTTATGTCCATATGCTATAATTCGTGGTCCTTTGTTATCTATTTGTACCAATACACCCCCTAGTGCTACTGGACTGGCATCAGCTATTACTAAAGTACGATCCTTTACATCATAGTAGCCCAAGGTAGGAATAGTAGAGAGGGCTAATTTTAAATCATTGAACGACCTTTCTTGTTTTAATCCCCAAGCTTTACTAATTTCAGCTCCTTTTCCTTTGTTATCCCTAAGCAACTCTTTGAGAGGTTCTGTTCTGGTTGCTAAATTGGGTATCCATTTCCCGATATAGTTTATGAGGCCCAAGAAGCTCTGTAGCTCGCCTATGTTTATAGGTTGTCGAAATTCTTGGATGCTCGATACATATTTCTGTAATGGTCTAACTCCTATGTCCGAAAACTCATGTCCAAGGAATTGTATTTTAGTTTTCCGAAATAAACATTTATCTTTCCTAAGAACAATATTATGTCGTTCTAAAGTCTGTATAGTTATTTTTAACCTCTTATCGTGTTCCAATATATCCTTTCCGTACCCCAAAATATCGTCGATGAAATTAATTGTACCTTCGCATCCCAAAAGGATTTTTTCTAAGGTTTTTTGAAAGATTTCAGGTGCGCATGTAATACCAAACATCAAACGTTTATATCTATAAAGTCCATTACTTGTAATAAAAGTTGTAATAAAACGGGATTTTGGGTGCAATTCAAGTTGATAAAATGCGTCCTTAATATCAAGTTTGCTAAAGAATTTTGCATTTTTTATTTTCGGTAATAATTTATCCATTGTTGGAAGTGGGTGGTTCTCTCGCATTATAGCCTTATTGGCTCGCCTCATATCCACACATAGACGAACCTCCCCATTATCTTTCAAAACAGGCACTATTGGAGATACCCATTTTGAAGGGATATGGACCTCCTCAATGATATCTTTATCTAATAGCTCCTTGATTTTCTTACTCACTTTTTCTTCGAGAGGTATTGGTATCCTTCTTAGTGGTTGTGAAACTGGTTGTACTTTACTATCTATAGCTATCTCAATCTGAACATCCTTAATCTTTGGAAATGGTTTAACTGTCTCCATTTGATTTATGTCTAATCCAATCTTAAGAATGCCCATATTTATAGCAGTCTCCTTCCCTAATAAATTTCTTGTTCCATTCTTTATAATATAGAATGTAGCAGATTCTGATCTGTCCCCTACTGTAACACAAGCCTCAAAAGCCCCTAGAAGTTTTAAAGGTTCATTGCTGCCATAGCCATAAAATGTTTTTGTAGGGTTTTTAATCTGATTAGACACCATCACTTTACTCTCTTTCATTATTTGCCATGTATCACTGGTAATGAGATTAAATTTACATCCTGAGTCAATGAGCATTTTGATGTTCACTCCACCGATGTTACATTCTAATTCAGTATCATCGGATGAGGAGCGTGAACTAGAATTTATCTTAAATACATAATGAATCTCATCACGATTTTTCATTTGTTGAGCTTCGCCATCCCTATTGTGTAATTTAGGTTTTTTTTCAGTTCTAAAATCTTTACTGCTTTCACCTTTCCTTTTCATTAGCTGCCTAGTTCTACAAAACTGTCGAAAATGTCCTTTCAATCCACACCTTAAGCATCCTTTGTCTCTAGCCGGACACTTGTTATCTAGAGATCCATGCTGTTTACTTCCGCATCTGCCACAAGCAAATGTATCTACTCCTTTCTCCTGATGTTTCCTTCCTCCTCTTATTTTGAAATCCACTTTGTTTATTTCCTCACTTTTCCTTGTGTCAGTTCCAAAGTCATCCATCTGTCGACTAACCACTTCAAGTGCATTTGCCTCTGATATAATGCTGTCTAATGTTATTGAGTCCCCCGTTTGCAAGATCTTCTTCCGTAACTCTTTCAATAAACATTTTTCTGTAATTTGATCTATTATTTGATCATCTTTATCCTTAAATTGACATTTATCTGCCTGCTGTCGTAGACGTACCAAAAATTTTTCAAATTTTTCGTTACTCTCTTGTTTAATCAGCCGAAATAAGTGTCGTTCGTAGACTTTACTTTGTTTAGGTGTAAAGTACGCATCCAGTTTATTTAATGCGTTTTTGAAAACATCACTCACGTCTGTAGAGGATGTGTTAGCATCAGGAAGATTATAAAATATTTCTTGCAATTCAAAGCCGCCGAAGTGCAATAGACAAGCTCTTTTCTTCTCGCTTTTGTCAATGCTGGAAGCATTAAGGTAAATAAGTAGAGCCCGCTTCCAACGTTCCCATCTGACGCCGACTGAGGAAGAGTCCCCATCGCAGTCAAACTTCTCGAGTGTGAGCTGAGACATTGCAGGATACCTAGAACCAACCAATTTGCCAGTTCAATGCCAATTAAATGGCCAGACGAGTCTGCTTAATGTCGTCAATTTAATGACCAGACGAGTCTGCTGAGGATAATAGCATACTTGACTATCCTTTGAGTATTGGATTATTTTCAAATGATGTCAATTTAATGACCAGCAATCGCTGCTTAAATTTGTTCCAATTTAATGGACAGTATTGAGCCAACACTGCAAGTTTATATATATATAGTAATACATACATACATGTATTTTATTATATTTTTGCCAATTTAATGGCCAGGCATTTTACAGCCCGCTGGTCACTAGTCAATTATGAAACTAGTGTATACAAGGTAAAACATAATGCGAAGTTTATTTGTAGACTACATTTATTGTATTAGGATATCCCTACCCCTTGGACCCTATCAAGGTGGATGTTTATTTATTTATTTTTTAGACACAATTAGAATAAATAAACAACAGGTATTATTATGTATTTATCAAATATCATTATAGCTTCTCAACTTCTTAACTCCTTAGTTTTATATATTTATTGAGATTCTAACTATTCTGTATTAATGAATATAGAGGTGACTGATACATGCTATTTCCTATGACCTAAAATATATAAATTATGTTTAATGAGAGAAATAAAAGTTCCATGTTGTATTGTTTACCAATACAATTATAATAGTTAGTAGTTAAAAGATTTAGTATTCCTTTCCTTCCTTTTTCTTTTGTTTGACCTATGTGTTAAACACCGTAAAAGTAAAAGTAAAAATCTTCATCGAGACCAAATAACATAACAAACAATTATATCAACATATCTTCTCTGTCTCCTGAATTAGGTCAGCAACTGTGTCTCAGAAGACAGATGTTCTTGAAGTAGTGTGCTAACCGTTCAAATTGTTTATGTGTGTTATTTATGTATAGTATGTAAACTGTAGTATGTAGCTGATAAGTAGGGTAAGTTTTTTTTTTTTTTTTTTTTTTTTTTTTTTTATATATATATTTTTTATTGAGTACTTTTATATTGCTTTTACATCTCATAATTTCATTGTTTTAGAATTCCATAATGATATAAAATATGTATATACCAATTTACCATTAAATAAATGCACACAATTATGTTGGCTGTGTCATATTAGCAAAGACTTAATAACTTGTTCATATAATATTATAAATAACTCATCAAATTAAAGTTTTCATAATGTTTTCAGTGACTGTGGTGTGACATGAAGGGGTATTTTAGTAGGAATCAGTGCGGTTATATCAAAGCATGCCAATTGTTACAAGAACCACATTCCCTGTACATAGTAACCAAATAAGTTACTTTATGTGACATAGTATTAAGGAATTAATGGAAGCTTTTAGGGTCGTCTCATTGTACAACATTGTAAGAGTTAAGGAACTACAGTTGTATCATTTACTTGAATATTGAACAAAATTTGTGAATGCCTCTTTGAACCTAATATGTTGCTTCCTTTCCTTTCATTTTGCGATCACATAGTTAGTTAAGGTATAATGCAGTACCTAAATACTTGTTGAAATAAGGAAAACCGAGTTAGTAATGTTTTATCAAGAAGATACCAGTAGCCATTATACAATTTTGCATAAGTAGGTAGGTAATGCTCCTATCAATTTCAGGTATCAAGTTCATATAAAGTGTAAACTACTTACGTCTATTTTTTATCCTCGTCGCCAATTTGTAGTGTCCACGCCAATATGATAGGAAAGTAGAATATAATACCTATTTGGCTCGGCAACGCACCACCACGCTCTGTCCGGTTCGCGGCATTCATAATGTCATCTGACATATCGTTCCCTCTCTTGGCGGGTCGTACCACAGACTAACCACTTGCCACAGACTACTACCGGACTACACTGTATGTGACGTATGCGCTCGAGACAAATAATAAGTATATTTACATATACTATATCCACATATACTACAACTTGTAATAACTAAAGATATAAAAATGCAAGTAGTTATCTACATAAATAACTAAATATTATTTCGATTAATAAAATGATAGACGTGTAGTTATAAATTCTCTTACTAAAATAAATAAATCGCAAGCAAGTTCATGGCGGCTTGAGGCTAATACATCAACAGACGAATTCAATTCATAATAAAAATAACTCACGATCCCATAAATACGTGGGGTGAGATAAAATCTCTATTTATTGCATCAGTTACGATTAGCGGCGGCCATTACCGCGCCTCTAATGACTTTCTATTGCTTTCCACTCATTACTTCATGGCTAGCGGTCACTGGCATATCTTATTCAGCCGGCCCCGACATAGATAACAAATTGTAAGGGGAGAACTATCAACTCTTTTATTTAAAAAAATGTTAATAGCTTTACTAGGCTATTATTAATTACCGGCCAGTAATATTACTTTTACTATCAATTTAGTATAAATATAATAAAATAATATGACTGCAACAACAACTGAATCGGCGCTCCTACTCAGTTCTTAATTTAAAATAAAATAATTTATAAAATTTATTAGACATTAAAAGGCACATAAATGAAAACGTTTTGCAATTTAATCTCCATTTTTAAGTTTCATTTTATGATCTTAATTCAATTTTAGGCAACACAGTGACAAATAAAACTTTGTTTATTGTGATTGCAATATACTTTATAATTTATACACAAAGTAATTTTTTTATTTGGATCGCAATTGCTTGGTGAATAAATTTATACGGACATACGTGTCACAGAATTTTCTACTATTCATTTGACAGTTAATTTACTTTTAAGTGCGTATGTAAAACTGTGTAGCACAGAACAAAAAGGGTTCAGCCATTCAACTGGTATGGAATACATATACGTCGCTATTGAAAGTGTAATTGACAAGAGAACGAAGCGGTGTTGTCGTGAGCGGAGATAAACAGTTTTTAATGGTTATTTATGCGCGAGCGCAAATCGCAATGACCGTCCTCTGAAAAGCAAGGTTGAATTAAATACTTTAGTCGGCAACACCGACAATCCTTTTAAATTGTTTTAATCGATTATTGAAAAATCGTGAACTCACTGGCGGTGTTTAATGTTCCGTGATCGAATACCACACAGTATGTCTTCGTTATGTAATAACCAGTTATGGCCCGCGGTTTCATATGCGTTTATGTAAGTATATTGCTCCGCATCCGTTCACACAATACTAAAATAATTTGCTTAAATCTGACCTAGTTAAACATATAAGTAATTTAAAAAGTATTCTCAAGTTATGTATATTTTATTATACGTAAGGCATTAAAAATTCAGGACAGATAAAATTTATCGAAGCTACCGTGTATAATTATGAGAGTTTTATTTGGAAATACAGTAATTAAATGCAAAAATAATCATCATTAGATAATTACCCAAAAATATACTGAATTAATGTAATTGAATTAAAATTTTACAGTTTTTAATTTCAAAGGCGGTTCTTTTAATAATGAAAATACTTAAAATTTACAATTTGATATTTTAATGAGTATAAGTGTCAAAATTATGGTGGACAAAAAATTACTGTCTGCAATAAAAAGTACACAATTTTATTTCTTAATTAAGGTGCTGCCTTCGACTATACTGAGTATTTTATAACGTATGTCTTTAGTTTAATTACCTAGAGATTTAATTTTAACAATGTGCCAGTTACTATACGAAAACAAAATAAAATATATTACATTTTAAAAATTCTAGACAAAACACGAGAGCGAAACTTTAATGTGTGCTATATACAACCTTTTAGTAGGTACTTAGAACCCAAAGCAGTTAAACAATTAAAAGTATAATTAAACACATTCCAACTAATTAACAAATGGCTAAATGTATAATTACCGTCATTAATGCTATGCCGACTTATCAAAAATTATATTTTATTAAAGCTCATTTAAAATTACAAAATTTTAATCAAATTTACTAAACTCGTGGAGATATAAACGCGGTATTTATTAATCTGTGACGGATAGATAAATATTTATAAATCTCACTTGCGTGGTCTAGTTAAAACAGTTAAAATTACTTATTCTTTTCACTTTAGTAAAAAAAAGCAAATATCGAAATTAAAAAGATTTTTAGCTTATAAATAGAAAAAAAAACAGTAAAATCCTAAAGTTAGTTTCATAAAATTTTTATTCAAATTAATATGACAGAAACTTCGTAATTATGTTTCATAATACTGTATTATGTTCCTGTTGTAAGGTTATATTTGAACGTATGCGTGTCGAATGTGTTACGATACTATTCGGATTCCAGCTAATTGGGCAACATTCCTCTCCGTCGACGGGTATTCGTTACAATAGCTCCCTTTCTTAGCGATGAGTCCGCCATTTTCAAATTACATTCCTAACTATTATGCCCAATAAAAAATAATGCAAACAACATGTTTTTAACGTAACGATTTCATTAAAATAATCTAGTCATTATTTTTATGAGCTAAATAGCATAAAAAGATAATATTTTTATGAGCAAGTACATTTTAGTGAATTATTCATCAATGCTTTGTATAAAAAGCCAATTATAATGGTGCATTCACGTGTTTGTTTAAAACAAGCCAGCGGTTACTTTGATGTTGTGCTTCCATACGTGGGCATAATCAGAAAGCACTAATCAACAAAATAACAGACAAAGTTGTACTTCTACAACTCCACCTACATAAAATCGCTATTTGATGAAGATATTTATTTTACACCTAAATTTTAAGCTTTGCATTAAAAAAAAATTGAAGTTCTTATAAGCCACTACATATTTGCAAATAAAGTAATACATATTTTTTATTACGGTAATTTACCTATTAGTCATTAAAGCCAATCTTTCGTTATCTAAGTAGGTATAGCATGAAATTAAAACGAACTAACAATTAAACTACTAATCGATTAGACTCGATTGTATCAAGATCGAGTTGAGTAGGTATCGAGAACGGACGCAGATCGCATCGGGATCGGGTCGACGTACCGAAACGTGCACTAAAACGAAATAAAGCGGGCGCGCATCGTGCGGTAATCGCGCGCCTTTGATGATGCCGTCTACCCCCTCCACCTCGGCCCTTGCCCTCGCGGTCGGCGGACTTCACTATGACTTAATTACAAGTAATTTGTGATTGTTAATGGTGCAATTACTTTGTAATTAACATAACCTTGTCGGAACATAATCTTAGAAATAATCGCCATTTCAATGAATAATTGTAATATACCTACCTAATTTGTCATGGTAATTTGAAATCTTTTTGGGTTTATACTAGACTACATGCATCACACTTTATGTGTGAAACCGGCTCCAAAAGCAATTTTGGTAAGTACCGTTTATATTGGTACCTACAGCTATTGTCTAAAGGGAGTCTTTATGGAGCTATTTAGTAGGATAACTGCCGCCTCTTCTTTAAATAAGAGAATTGTATTATGTATCTATTCGATGAAGAATCCAATGCCTTAACACAAAACATCGTACAATCGGAATTCATAATTTCTTGTGTTTTGCAGTTAATAATATAGCTAATACAATAACAAACACAGGAAACCAGTTATCAGAATTACCAAGCAAATTGTAGAAAAAAAAACTGAGTAACTACCTAGTTACTTATTTATACAAAAACATTTTACAATGAAACAACTGGTGTTAAATTAAAAAGAGTAACGTATGCAGCACCTTGACATAATGTATCATTCGTTTTTACGTCACACGTAAGGTTAGCAATTATAGTCATAAACTATTTGATAGGTCCGCCATAATACGGCAAGAAACCAAGAAAACGAGCCTTGCGGCATTCGGGCAGTTAAAACGGCAAAAACGAACCGAGGAACTCACAAATTGCCGCTCCTAATTACCTCAGGTAGGCGGCCGCACAAACAGTTCCTTTTTTAATACAAAAAGTGCTAAGTTATTCAAAAACAGGTCCAGCTGAGCAATAAATATGATGCTAAAACCCATCGGATGTATAAATTAAGAGTTTACATCTTAAAAAAAAAAAAATTATTAACTTTTGCGATATTAATTGCCTATAAAATCTCGCAAGCCTTTATCCATCGACATTTATTAACCAGGAAATTGCGAAAAAGATTTTATATGTATAAATCACCTAGCATTGTAAATCTGTTGGATATTAATAAAAAGTATACATAGATGTAATACAACTTGAAATACATCTCAAACAGGTATCGAATAAAGATAACAACTTAAGAATATCGATAGTCGATAGATGATTTTAACGGCATCAAAAACTTTCGTTCGTGAGACGCCGCACCTTTTACTTGCATTATACTGGTACCTGCACTAATGATAGGGTGGTGCCGGTTCAAAGAACAACCGAACACTTCTCAATAACACCTCGCAGCTGTACCTGGTGCGTTCATCATTCTTTACTCAAATCAGTATACACGCCATAAAAAGATGTCGAATGAATGTAGGGAAATAGGTTATCAACAACCATTTTTATCTTTAAAAATATTTTATTGTTTTATTACTATTGAACAACTCTGTTCAAAACAACGCATTGTTATGGAGAAGGGTTTATGAATATTTAAAAAAGTAACCTATTGTTGTAATTGTTCTGTTCGGAAACCATTGTTTAAGTTGCGTTCAGGAACATTTAACATTCTGTTACCATATTTTAGAGCGTATTCTTGGCGGTTTTCAAACGAATGTTTTACGTAGTCAAGAAATTGCAATTCAATTCAGTCTATCATAAACTTTATAGTTTAATGTACGTATTTAGAGTCAGTTTGTTATTGTAACGTGGTGTTAATAGCAAAAGGTGAAGATGTGGGCGCCTTAAAATTGCCTCATTACCACCTTCCAGAGAGCTAAAAGCCGGTCTTTGTTGGCCTTGAACGACTGTTTGTTCGGGATTTAGAATTTGTAACTTAAAAATGTATTTATTCATGTGAAACTTGAAATTGTTTGTGTAAGTTATTTAGTAGAGGATGTAGTCTGTACCGTTTGGCGTTTTGTTGTTATATTATATTGCCAAGATGGTACAGCACGTAATAAATCATCGAGCCAGAAAATGTGACTTTAATTGCCCAATCTATAAAGGTGAACGTCCGCTCCTCGTGAATGGACCGGCCTACGTCAAACTGCCGGAGATTCTAATCGTGATATACAGACAAACTTATGTTATAGAACTAACTGAATTCTGGAAAGATGAACACTTTTTAGGTAGAATGACAACATCGCTCACTAACGAAAGAGACTCAAGTAGGTAGGTTTTTATATGATAAAAACACCGCTGAACTGAGAATTCGTGAGCGATTACATGTTGCCAGTTTAAGCGAAAATACTATAAGATACAACGTGACTCTAAAAAACCTATCTAAATAATCTTACCAAAATCTATACTTATAATAAATCTGTAGAGCGGTCAATTCTGTACATGAAATATATTTTCAAAATAACTATCAGGGGGTGATTAGTGATCGATACTGATGCCAAAAATGCAATCAGTAAAATTTTTGTCTGTCTGTCTGTCCGTCTGTATGTTCCTTATAGAAACAAAAACTACTCGACGGATTTTAACGAAACTTGGTACAATTATTCTTCATACTCCTGGGCAGGTTATAGTATACTTTTCATCACGCTACAATCAATAGGAGCAGAGTAGTGAAGGGAAATGTTGGGAAAAGGGGAAAAGGTGCTCCATTTTTTAAGCTTCCGTCGCGTGTGCAGCCTTAATGGTTAAAGTTACATAGAAATCATGTATGACGGAAATATTCTACATAAAATTGTCTAAAAAATATCCCGAAACAGCATATATCTATATTTTATGGTTGACTCACAATAACACATGTAACTCCTGATAGCTTAGCAGTTCGTTCATTCTGATTATATTTGTTTACTCTTACGTTTATAATACTCTTACTCAAGCAGTAGTTAAAAATGTTGCAAAAACGGGGAAAATTTCCTAAATTCTACGCGGACGGAGTCGAGGGCAACAGCTAGTTATGAATAAAAATGTGAGTCAGTGAGTGTGTTTGTGTCTTCGCGCTGAAAGTATTCAATAAATTTTAAAAAAACTGTTACTATACAGCTCAATAATACATCGGTTATAAATATTATCACGCTAAAAGCGAGAGCAGGGCAGTACCGTAAGAAACATAGGTCGGTAGCTAGCGTGTTTACATAATCCTATCTTATCGGACTAGTACAAAAACACTTTTACGGTATATGATTAGGAGTTTTCAATTAAAAGATTAACTAACTCAAAAAGTGATATAAAACTAAAAGGTTTAAGTAATATGGTAAGTAGTATATAATCTGATTAGAATCTATACATATGATCATAATCAATGATTGACGATCGTTCAGAATATTAGTTAATTTCTAGCAAGCAATTAATGAGTTAATAGACCTAGTACAATTAACAATTTGGACGTTTATTGTATAAAACAGTATTAAATAACTAGTTTGCTAGTTATAACGGCTGGTGTTCTCATTCCGTTATAAACATAATTATATAGAAAATAATAGCTAAGCTTGGGTAAGAGGACGTTCTGTGAAATGTCCATAAATATTTATTTATTTTTAAAAATGTAATATAATCGTAACAGTTCAATAGCAAACACCGTGTAAGTTGCAACAGATTTTTGTAAGTTTAGGTGATAGGTCTGCGTACAAAATTTTTCCTAAAGGCGCCATAAAAAGTATGACAATAAAATGTAAACGTATTCCTTACAATATCCAGGCTTAGTTAATTTCATATATAACTAAAGATATCAGATATATTAAGTATAAAAACGATGCCGCTGATAAGGTGGCATTAGCCATAGATATCGGCACTTAAGTTAAAGATAGCAGCCATACGATAAGGGATATAAATAAATGGTTACTCTTGCGTGGTGTTGTAAAGATATGAACGATATATATCGACACATCAATCGAATAAAGAAGTAATCGTAAAATATTAATTTTAAAAGAAAGCCGTAGTGACCTTACATACATACAACTAACTTAGTTACTAATTAGTAATTTTGCATGGTTTTCAATGCAATAAAGACCTAGTTACCTACTAAAACTATTAACTAACTAAAATGAAATGATTCGTCTAATAAATAAATTTCTGCAGGGTTGATAGGTGCATGAACAAAAACGATAATGTTCGTCTAGATTTTATAAAGTGAATTTCAACCATAAAGACTTCTTAGGCTAAAGATGGACTCCTAAGTCTAAAGTACATGACAAAGAGGACCGACCATTTTGAAAGGACTTTTGGCCTAGACATGGACAACTTAATAACGTAATAAAAATAATAGTTATCAGTAGCCTACACCATGTACAATACATAATTAAATGAAGTTTAGTATCAATTATAAGTAAGTTGTGTGTGCCAACACGCCTGGTCAGCGAGGCACAGTAGACCATAATCTCTCCCAAAGTGGAGGAGGCCCGTGCCCAACAGTGGCCTACATCAATATTATCGTCGACCTCAGCTAGTAGGTATAGAAAATGAAGAATTAGGGATATTTTTTTTGATTACTCACAATCTACTAAATATATTTGAATTCCGGTTTATGTGTTTCTATATATAATAGTTACTTATGTTTTGAAAGTTATTTCATTAGTTAATACGCGATAATAGACCGACAAATGAAAAAGAATAAAAATAAGAGAGGTTGTTTCTCTAAGATATTCTATCGAGAAAACTTTTTTCAATCGCGTTTATGAGTTTATGCGATCCTAGATTATATATTGATAAAACATATACTTAAAAATAAGAGCTCTAGCCATTCAATCTAAAGAAAAAATGAAAACTTCGTAAGTAGAAAAATGCACGAAGCTATTTTGGTATCCTCTTATGACAATTTGATACTACCGGATAGTTATCAATATAATTATTAAATCATTAGGAGATGTTTATTTATAATTTACATTACTAACAAATCGAGTGTCCACGTCGAAGCCAGCATTGAACATAGTACTTTAGATAAATCAACATTCCACAATAAAAAATAACTAAGTTGCAATCACACAGGTTGCAATATATGAAATGTGTGATTACTGCTTTATTCGGTTGGTGCGTCGATATACGAGTACGATAGCAGACATGAAAGTGCCGGTAGTATGTATATTGATATGTATGTATACACACAACATTAATATATTAATCCCATGTCATTTGAATTACGTATTTATTACGTTATGTAGATTACACAGAGGGGTCATTGAAGAAGCGATTACATTATCGAAAATATTTTGATAACTTCAAGTGCTACAGTAAGATGATAGTAAGTACAATTCGCATATTTAAAGCCGGATGTTTTGGCAATACATTTTTGATTTGACTTTAAATCGAGTGCAACTAAACTAAGATAAGAGTTATTGGTTAATCTCACTGAAGATTAAGGTTAACTGGCCAACTCAGTAGGCCAGAGATAAGGAAGTTTAAAGAAATATAACTGTAAGGGCTGTACCCTAACTAAATGATGAGCAGCCTTTCATGTTTAACTATTGGAAGCATTATAACATTTATGATGGATAAATACAATATCGCAATTAAAATTCATGCTAACAACGTTGAACCAACCAAAACAGTAACAAAAAATGACTAACTATCTTAACAAATGTGCTCATAATTTCCAAACTGTCGAACCGATTTCAATGAAACAAAGCTACAAATGATCTCGATTAAACGAACTTTTTAACACAAAAACCGAATTCAAATCGTTCAAATCATTTAGGAGTTACGAAGCCACAAACATATAACAATGATACAACTAATAACTTTTTTGTCGTTAAAACTACAGGTAATTACATATTTTCGCACGATAAATTAAATGTGGTAGATATACTATGAATAATGAATAAGCAGGTGTATAGTTTGGGGCGAGTAAAGTCGCGAGGTGAGGCGTGAAACTAACAAGATCGTGTCTTTGATGTACCGACTGATAAGAGCCGTACTATTTGCCGCCGCGGTTATCGCACACGTCTGTCGTTCGACGCCCACAGTTTATTCGTTATCACGTAAACAATGCCGAACACTTTATATGGAACAAGAATTAGATCTAATCTATATTTTATGATACTTTTAAAATGTTTATTTTTTAGTTAAATTTAGAATAAAAATATCTAAAGTTGCCAAGGACTGGTGTTTTTAAGTTTTTTTGGCGCGTAACAAAATTATGAATACAAAATTATAGCTACTCTGCTGAAAGTACAAACAATAACGCGAAGTATGACAATGAAGTTGAGTTTGTTTGAACGCGCTAATCTCAGGAACTACTGTACCGATTTGGAAAATTGTTTCACTGTTGGAAAGTACATTTATCCAGGAATGCTATAAGCTATATAATATCAGGCTGCGACCAAAAGGACCGAAACATCAGTGGAAAATGTTGCGAAACGAGAAAAAAATTCTAAATTCCACGCGAACGGAGTCACGGCAACAGGAAGTATTTTATTTAATATAATGAATCAAAAGAAAAATTCTCCAGTTTGTTTTAGTATGTTAAAATGGTCAGTTGTATGATCGAAACAGTTCATTAGATCTAGAATTGGCAATCTGACAACTGGGGTTGTACTACTTGTAAGTCAACGACACATTTATGAGTTTGTAAGCACGAGAAACAGCGGCAAACTAATAAAAGATATTCATTTAACTATTATCTATTAATATTTGTCTATCTGTTTATTATATTCAAGGCTAAATCCATTTGAATTTGGTAACTACACACACTCACAGTTAAAGCAGATGTAGTGTCTATGGCGACATCCCTCAGCAGCCGGCTTGAAGCCACTTACAAATCTATATGTGCGTGATATATGTCTGTAATAGTTGTAAAAAAATTTAATTTAAAAAAAATTTACTAAAGAAAAAATCGTTTAGTTTTCAGTCACAGAACAAGTTACTGTGTAAATCATCCTTTCATCGACTTTTGAAGCAACTATAAAAGGATTTGGAGTCATGACATGTGCATTCTTAATCCGTCACCCTTTATTAAGTTTGAAATATTTGGTAACCGTTACAATATTGCTGCCGAACCCTTGTGAACGATATATTACATAAAGAATATCTGTTACGAATGCATAAAACCTTATTCATCATTGAGGAATAAATCAAATGACAACAAAAGGGCGGCCTTATCATAGGACAAAGGGACCGCTGATGCATCGCCCTGTAGACACCCATCCCTAAGTTAGACAACCAATTATAATTATTATTTATACCACCCATGAAATTTAATAAAAAAATTTTACCAAAGAAAAAATCTTTTAGGTTTAATGTTGTATTAAAATCATGTAGCTAACGTAAAATAAAATCTGGGTCTCCAGCAGAAGCAAAAAAGCTTAGCTTAGGACCAGAGGACGTTGTGTGAAATGTCTATGAATATTCTTAATAAAGCGCTTTTAATTTAATGTGATTTAATCGATAGTGCGTTACGTACGAGTTATGGTGGTAGTGTCATTTTAAATTTACTGTCACTTCTAACAAATAAATTAGATATTTTGCAGTACTTAAAGAAATTGTAATACAATAACGAATCACGGTGCAATTATCTTTAATTTTTATACAGTAACTTATGAATTTATAATTTAGTTACTGCAATTAAATACAAAGATAACGATTTTAAACAACGCACCGTCAGGTAACTAGAACTAACGTGATTTTAATGTTATTTATGAATTTCTTAACTAAATATTACATTGTAGTCGTGATTTATATTCGAAAAAGCACCTAATTATTGTGGAAATCGCATAATTCTGGGTGTTTTGATAACTAACGTGAAACAACTTAGCTACATTTAATAAAAACTTCATTAATAAGTAAGTAATGTGTCTGTGTCTATTTTAAAGTTGTTCATGTAGACCTTGCAGATTTCTTGACGAAATTACATTGATTATAATAATATTATCTTCCGGGCTCGCACACAGTGTACCTAATGCTGGGATAGTTTGTTACCTTATTTGGAATTCCTATCTAGGAATTCCAAAATAGCTTTTATTTGTTACGAAATTTATCCAAATCAGTTCACCCGTTAAAGTTATGGATTTTACTATTAGTTATTAGATGGAACGTCGTGTTGTATAAAAATACACTTTCTATATTTATTGATTTTAAAACTAACAAAGTTAACGAAAGTAATCTTACCGCATCCTCAGCTTCTTTCTGGTCCTTGTGACCCATCAGGTTAGGCATGGCAGTCCAGTTATATCCTAAATCCTGGCATAACGGCAACTTGATTCTCTCACACTTGCCGCCTTCCACTTCTTCCTGATCAGCAGAAACCAGCCACACAAATAGTAGAATACAAAAAATCCGAGCCATTGTATATTCACAAACAAAATATTAAAATAGCACTGTCTATGTATCAGGTCATATTCAAATTCAGTCACAAAATCACTGTTAGTAAACACTTAGATCGTAAACATTTTTTTTTATCTTATCGCCGCGAATGCGTCCTCCACCTAGCAAAGTTCGACGCAGACTAATTCAAATTTCGAACGCGGCGCCGGGCGCGGTGTTTCAATTCAAAGGCAAAGGAAAGAAACCGGTCGACTGCGGCCGGTGCGTTCAGAAACATGCATGTGTTCCGATAAAAGGTCTGCTGAACGCATGAACAGGGCATTAAGATGAAATGAAAAAAATAAGAAAAGGGCCTAATTCGTGTACGGCTCACTGCAATCAGTGGGAGTAATTTTATCTGTCTCTTTCTTGTTTTGGTGATTGTGTGAGATGGAAAGAACAATGAAGAACATATAAAATTAAGTGTATCTGCCCATGAGGTTAGATTTTATTTCACGAAATGGGGGCAATAAAAGTGTTGGGTAATTGAGAGGTTCAACTGTTCTATAACACATCTTCGATGTTATTGCGTTGTAGTAACTACTTGTAGGTGCATTTCTTAGTGTAGATAATACACTCGATTTATGATCTACCTGTTCTAAATTCGTTTATGCATTGGAGGGTTAATCAAAATTATTAGTAGGTATTATGCAGCTACATATTTCACCAAATTATAGCTTTATCGCACAATCAATGAGCAATTTGTGGTACACTTTATCTAGATCTAAATAATATTATTATCTACGAGATATATTTGATTCCCATAAACACAGCCCATAAAAATTCATGTACTTACGCAAGCCCCTAAAAAATTCGCTATTTGCTAATAGGTAATTAATTATAATTATGATTGCATAAAACAATATTTTTAAATGAACTTCTTGGCTGTTAATCTTTTGGTTTTATTCAATTGGTTAGAAAGTACGGCGGCATAGATAGACACACACACATTACCTACATACAATACGACTCTTTTCATTTTGACTCTTTTCATTTTGAAAAATATCTTTTTTGAGTAAATTTTCAGCTTTATTTTATGAACAATCTCCAAAAAGCACAATAACAACAGATTAATTACGCCGCGATGTGATGGCGCCCATTAATTATCTTAATTAACTTAGGTACATATAGTTTTTATAACAGTATTAAACTAAATTTATTATTAAACTGAATAGGTGACCCCCGCTGTGTTTCTGTCCATGCTCAGTCGTTGGTGATTGCGAACATTGTTTAATTATACAGTAATTCTTGATTTATAACTTTATTTTATTTATAACTAGCAAACACTCGCGGTTTCACCCGCGTTTACATTGGCTCTTCTATGTATTTTCCAATAACGATTTTCCAAACAGTCAAGGTCATATTTACATAAGTGTATATCCAATAGGTACCGATGGTAAAAATAAAACTACCTTTTACAGATATACCTAGTGTCCCTAATTTTAGATAATCTAGATAACAAAATTACCACTCCTTTGCGTCGCGCAGTCGAAAAATAATTAGGTACCACACTCGGCTCGAGATTCAAACCTGTAACCTCCGCGTATAAGACTTAATGATATTATTATGTGTCTGCTTTAAATATAGAAACAGTCATATAAAATATGCTATTACGTAATAGTGACTGCCAATAGAACTTGAAGAAAATACAGTTCAAAGATTTTCCAGTAGCATTCATGTGCCGGAAAGAACATCGGCTTTCCACACACATATTACAGGGTGACCCCAAGGAAGATGTAAGTGTAAGCGACGCATAATCGGTTTTTTATCCTTTAGATAAGGGAAGCCAGCAGTGGCCCTGTAATTTATTTATTTATTTATTATAAAACATTTACAATACCTTTACAGGAGATCCCAATATAATAAAGTTTAAAATGTATAGTAATAAAAGTTTAAAATGTATTGACAAGAAAAAGAGCTTTGTTTTTAGAAAACACTTTAATCTTCTTACTTAGGTCCAGGGCCCTTCTAGTCAGAGGGCCCTGTAGTATTGACATGGCTGATATGTCAGTAGATACGCCCTGATAAAGGTCTTCGTAGAATTCCTTGTCCTTTCTAAGGAAATAAGATTTGTAACTGAAATGATGCGTGAGAGGCCCTTTTCTCACTCTTTAATCATTTATTTCTATATCCCGAGCAGAATACACAATTAGGACCCTTCATTACATCACTACAATAATACCTTTTTGCTACCTACCAACATAACAACTAAAAACAACCTTAACATCACACAGCAAAACACGAAATTCTTGGACAGTTTTTATATCTTGCTAAGATCAACGTCCATTATATTTTGGTCTTTTGAAGTAAGAGACCATGTTTGATTTTAAAAGGTTGGTACGGTTCTATTTGTGTTGGTAGGTTGGTATGAATAGCTGCATTGTGCGAGCGAGAGGACGCTAGTTGTTCTCAAAGGCGCCGACTGCACGGTGCGCGTACGTCCCCCGGACGCCAACGGAATGCCTAATTAAGGACGCATGCGTGGATTGCCGGGTGGAGGTTGTGGTCATAC
Source organism: Orgyia antiqua (assembly GCA_916999025.1). Classification (NCBI taxonomy): domain Eukaryota; kingdom Metazoa; phylum Arthropoda; class Insecta; order Lepidoptera; family Erebidae; genus Orgyia; species Orgyia antiqua. The sequence goes on from OU779867.1 coordinate 19,765,434, forward strand.
TGCTTTAGAAAGCGATTTTGAAGATTTTAAATACGGATTCAAAAAATCTCTTAACTTATAGTTTGTAAAAAATGAAATGTTTAGAGGTTTGTCTCAGTTTATTTATTTATTTAATAAATTGTAAAAATATTCTTCTTTAACTAAAAATCGTCTTTGAATCCAACAACGAGTACACAGGAGCATGTACAATAAGTTTTAACGGGCCTTATGGTCTAGTGGTTCAGGTAACGGGCTGCCGTTCACGAGGTCGCGGGTTTGATTGCCGCTCGGGACAATCATTTGTGTGATATTAATAATTGTCATACAAATGTTTGTACTGCGTCTGGGTGTTTACTATCTATGTATTATAAGTATGTATTTACAAAAGAAAAGTAGTTTATGTATGATATCCGTATTCTGGCACCCTTAACACAAGCATAAGATTAGCTTGGGACTAGAAGACGTTGTGTGAAATGTCAGTGAATATTTATTTATTTCTTTATTTTACATCACTACAGATAATAATAACATGGCACCGTTGTACCGTTATCGAACCCCTACTCCTATTAGTAAGTACGTATTATAGCCATAAATATTTAAATTTAGTACAAAGTTAGTAGTTTCCTGTCACTATAAACTACAAAATGAATTTTATAAGAAAAACACGCGGGCTAACTCTAACTAAAACAACGAAAAAAGAAAACGCAGAATGTTTATACGCCATTTTTAAGCGCTTGTTGAGTTTCCCTAAATTTACTCCCGCTTTTAGTGAGACCAGAGCCGATGCATAAACACTCAAGAATCGTAATTAAAACATCAGATATGGCGGTATCGATGCCGATCCACGCAAAATGCAAATATCATCCAATTGTTTGACAGGAAAAGCGTCTCTCGCGACGAATATTAATGTGTTTTTAGATGTTTATAGCGCCGACATTGATCACCTAAAGTGATGTGTGATGTGTTTATGTGGACATTTTGGGCACTGTCTGTACGTGCCATGTATAATCGCTACTGTTATTGAAAGATAAGACCACCAGATTGAGACTAGATCTACGTCATCAAGGAAGTTAAACATCTTTAGTGGAGAAATTTGCATGTTTACGAATTAATTATTAAATATTCACAAACATTTCACACAACCTCCTCTCGTGCCAAGCTAAGCTTATTGCTTGTGTGCAAGAATTGAATTCACAACTTCTTGACCAACGTTCGTGTACAAAATCACTGCACTATGAGGCCATACAGACGAAAAAGATGTAAGAAAAATATACAAATTACTGTTCCGTGCGAAAATCGAACCTGCGACCACGTGAATGGCAGTCCGTTACATGAACTATGAGACCATGTGGCCCGTCAGAAGTGTGTGTAGATACTTATAAAATTATTTAAGCTGTGAATAAATCAATGTCTATCAACGTCTGTCGCTTAACTGCAGCTTTAGATTGATAATAAATTTAAATACACACACGCAGGAATCAAATTTCTTTTGAACACTTAACTTTTATTAGTTGTATTAGTTATGAAAGAAAAGAAAGAAAGAAAAGATATTTATTAGCGATAGACAATAAACACAAAAAGAGTAAAAAAATAAAAAATATTAACAGATAAAACAAAATAAAAATGATTACATGTAGAAATAATAACAAAATTTTTTAATGTATTACTCCATCACTAAACGGCCACAGCTTAGCATAATGCTGGTTACAACCAGCACTGGTCTTCGGCTGGGCCGTTTAGTGACGTCACAGACAACAAGGATGGCATAAGTTTACTTCACATATAAAAAATAAAATAAAAGAACACGAAACAAAATAAAAGCTTATGAATAAATTATGTCGGATATATTGTGTTGGATAAAACCATAAACTTGTTACTAAATTGAAAAATAGAAACTATTGCTTAGTCACAGGTACCTATCATAATGTCCCTGGAAAAGACATCGACGCTCGACATTCCTACATTGAACACCGTCCCGTCGCTCTGGTATCTTATAAAAGCACAGCAAGTCAATTGCAAAATTATAAAATTTGGTAATAAAAGGCTGTGCAATAAAAGGCTTGCATATTCCGTAAGTATTGCTCTGTGGTACTTGTTCTTCCTGAACATAATAGCTGTAAAATATCGAGTATTTGAGGCAGTTATAGTCCGTTGTGAATGTTCTGAGAGCCAAAAAGCCTATTTACAAAGGTAGTGTAATTACCATGAGATTGACGCGTCAGACGCAGACACAATTAAATAAATTTGCCAGAGAATAGCAAAAACTGAGGACGTCTGAGTTTGTGTTGTAACCATTAACTTTGATAAATTCGGGAATTTCATCTTTAGTAAAAATAATGTACGAGTATAAATAAAATTTATTGTTTCGAGCGCAGCAGATGGCGCTATATAGCCACCGCCTACTGCCATTAGATAAAAGCGTGATGATGTGTATATAAGTTAAAAGAAATCACATTAATAATATTAAAGTAAGGTTTGCGAATTAGATATAATTATGTTACGTCTTAACGGTCACACTTACATTTACAGTAAGTAAGTACTTAAGTAGGCTGTATCTTCCCACACGGTTACACAATTTTATTTATCAATTCTGATGAAATTTGTTATGATAATAATTGACACCCTGGAGTCTTGTAGTAAGGTGAACTTTACATTTTTATACAAAGTAGATTAAAGAGGTGTAGACGCACCAGAGAAATTGTATATCCCTTTATTCAAAATTTGAATAACTTTTTTTTATTTTTATCTCTGTGATATGATAGTTGATGGTGTCCCTCACAAATAATGGTGAGTGTACACACGATGAACAATTTTAACGGAATGTCGGCAGTCGGCCGCGGCGGTGACGTAAAAACTATGACGAACGCGCGCACCAGAGCAGAGGAAAATCTGCGCAGCCTTCCTTCCAGTCCTTCCACACGTTACTGCGAGTTTACACAGTAAAACTGCGAGAAGTACAGACCTATGCTCACTGTACAGACTTATTATTGTATGTCCCTTTGATCCTATAATGCGAATGTATAAAAGGGAAACCAAGAGCAATAAGAGAAAAAAAACGCAAATAGGTAAAACAAATAGGCAAAGCAAAGAATGGAATATTTTACTGGAAGCTTTACTCGAGTGTCTCAGAACTTACAGAAAGAGCAGACCATCAGTAGTAGGTACTTCTATGTCTAGTAGACGTAGAAGTACCTACCTACTATTTTTCTTGTCTCTAGGTATAGATTTCCTACAGGGTAGACGTCGTGTCGTCTACCCCGTAGGAAATCTATACCTTTATCTTAGTTTTAATAAACTAAGCCCATATTCTTTGACAACATTATTTAAGACTATATTTTCTGAAGTCCGGCTTCACTTAAATGAACAGCAATGAACAGTAAGGAAATTTATTTTGTCACCACTAAACACGATATTGTTCCACCACACGAAGGCTAGACGTCACACTGCGTTTGGTAGGTGCTAACATAACCTCCCGCAGTGTTAAGTGCTACAAACATCCTTCCTACAATATAGGCAGCAGGCAGGTAGCATGCGTTACCAAGCATCCCTTTAAACCGTTTATTTGGTTTCAACTTTCAAGGTACCGTACGTCTTAAAGCTACCTTACCCTATATTGAGGACCGAGGTCATTATGGCGGTTTGCCAAATGTGCCTCGTTTAGCAAATTATTAATGCGCGTCTATTAGAAGTTTTAACGAGATCCCCCAAAATGTTTAAGAGTGATTCCACAGCACTCTTCCAAGTTTTTCTATTAGACTGAAGTTAGTAGTTAGAACCTACTTAATTTAAGATTCTTAAGATTAGCAAATCTTAAATTAAGTAGGTTCTAACTAAATATATTCCTTGGAAGTAAAATGATAAGCAGTATTTAAATTTTATCCATTTATTTTATACAACACTAGAACTCGAGTTCCACTTATAACGAGACTGACAATACCTGAAACAATAGAACAAAATTAGAGCTTTAATAATAGTTCCACAACAGGCCATGACATGGAGGTTTTATAACCGCACAGTTTGTCATTATCACAGTATTCTACGTATAGGATAATGGAAATTAATAAGTGGCAGGCAAAAACCCGGTAAAGGTAGTCCGTAGTAGTAGAGATCACGGATACTGGTAACGAGACGTCAAATGAAGTCTGGATTAAAAGAGTCCCGTGTTCTTTACAATTTTCCGACAATTCTAAATACGCAAAGGCTAAGCTAATTACAGCAAATAAAAGCCTTTATTTCTCAGTATCGCCAAGTTAAAATTTGGCAATTTTCACAGCTTTAATATTATGTACTTACATATTCAAGAGGCAAGGCCGAAGCACATCGTCACGGACACCATGGTTTGTCCGCAACGACACAAAACCCCATGCCTATCTTCTAGCAGATCTTAGTGCAGCAAGTGTAGATAGTGATGGTGGGACAACAGGGTCCGCTGCAACCACCACAAGGTCCGCAGCAGCCACCACAAGGACCGCAGCAACCACCACAAGGACCGCAGCACCTGACAAACATCAATGAATATGAACACTGCTACGCAGCGGCCTTTTTCCTCTTTGTGTGCAGAGAATTCGTAGGATAGCTTAGGAAAGGTGGAATTGAGTTGGACTTGCCCACAAAGTTCTATTCCGTTATAATATATTCTTCATTTCCCACCCCAATTAATGGGATAAGGGCAGTAGAATGATGATTACTTAAAGTATCAACTAATTTAAATTGCATTTATAGATTCTAGCCATCTCCGTTCCAGAAATACAAACGGACGGACGCACAGCGAAGTCTCAGTATTAGGATCCAGTTTTACCTTTTGGAACGTAACCCTAAAATTGCTATACCAACATCCCGTAGCCTATATACCAACCGTAGTCCAGTAATTCTCTAGCAGGACCACGGCTTAACAGGTACTTACTTACGGGCCCCGGGCCCGAAAAAGACATTACATGTCATTCTGAACAGTTACGAGTTGATTAAATTTTCTGAATCCGATTTTTCAAATACGCGTCTAAAATCTTAAATAACGGACAAGCTGAGCTTGTTTTGTACACCCGAATATCAGAAGAAGGAAAAACCAGAAATGCTAAAAAACATGCAATTGAAAATCCTGAAATAATAAAACGTAATAAAAATATATGTGACTATGATAAACTATATATGTACTTACATCTTGCCTTTGTATAAGTCTTGTATTTACTGGTTATCTAAAAAAATATTGATAATATTTTTTGATTCTAAAGCACTTTTTCTTATTTTTTTGGAGATTATTTTTAGTTCTATTGCTAGTAGAATGGTATGTTATATATCACTCGAGGAATTTTCTTGAACTGATCGATAGTTTGACACGCTTCCATAACAGCTGATATTTTAAATTAAGAAGCCGCAAATAAGTTCTAAATTCAGAATTTAAAATTTATATATGTGGCCTGTCACTTTAAACTTATAAGAAGAGTTTTCTTCTTTTACAATAAGAGGTTTAATCTACTTCACATCTTTACTATACACAACCTGGAGAATAAAATAAAAAATATGTTAGCTATGGCTATTTCTTCTTAGCCCACTGATAGATATTGCCACGCTGATCAGGCTTGTTGGTATACGGTCTGGTTTGATTTTCCGTCTCTCACAGTTAATGTTAACTACTTATAATGTCCCTAAGCTAGGTTTGGCCCTCTGGCTTTGGCCATAGGCTGAAATGTTAGGTTAGTAAAAAAGAATTGAGTTTAAGGTGTCTCTCGTGCGATCAGGTACTCTCTTTCGGAAGAAAAAAATCTTCTCATGAGATGAACAACTTAAGATGTCGACTTTATCTTAACACTTTCTAAAATCCACACTCACGTTCTCGCCATAAAGACTAAAACTTTGTGGAGCCATTACGAGGTATATTTTATGCTTTTGTGATGTTAAATATAGCTATAACATAAACTTATTGTGAGTAGACAATGTATGAAGGTGTTACATTCAACATACAACTCATAAACACTTTGAACTATAAAAGATATTCATATTATTTGGCGTAGCTGTGTTAAATACTCAATTAGGGTTAATATAGTTGAATGGGTGTGGGAGATGGAATGGACGCAATACGCGAGGAATAAAAATCAGTTGAAAGGTCCGAATGATGCTGGCTTTCTGGGATTTTGTATTCATTAAAGATTAGTTCTGGCAAACCTTTGCATATAGACACAGCAGTGGTATTCAGTAAGAAAAAGTGAAGTGAATATTTGGTGAATCTTGATCACGTGACAGCTCTCCTCTATTTTTATTGAAGGAGAGCTGTCACGTGATCAAGATTCACCGAAAATTCACTTCACCTTTTCTTACTGAATACCACTGCAGATATGTTCCATAAAAGTATCAGGGAAATTATCAGCTAAGGACATTTACGGTAAAATGGTTTCATAGGAATATTTAAGAACTACTATTTTTTTATTATCTGATTGAGTCTTAGAAAGCAGACCAAACTGTTTGTAATATGTTGAAAATAAATAAAACTTTTTTATTTTCAACTAATTAAACCAAACGGGCCCGGGCAGTACATTTTGAAGAAAATCTAAACGGCGGCTCTCCCAACAAGCTCCGAATGTTATATTACAACCACCACAGATTACAACCTACAAGTAGACACTGATTCACGATATTCTTGGTAATAAAGAAGAGAAAATAAATCGAGTTACAAACCTAACTAAACATTGGCACACGGCCATTGCCACACACACAGGTATAATATTAATAGAGTAAACATGAAAGACACCCTTCACCCTTCATAGAGTCTCGGGTTTCAATCACTGTTTCCCTTTTAACACTTCCTCTGCCATAAACACTTAAAACTGACAATAAAGAACAAAAACATGTCGAACAGAAATCAACCGTAACACTAATTTATTAATTTATTAATATTTTGCGATTGACTCGCTATGCTTTTTACTAAACCGTAACACTATTCTGCAAAATCAAATTTAAATAAACTATGCATAAAATCGTAGTCTAACCTATCAAGGTTTTGTTCTAAAACTTCTAATTTAAGGTTGAAAATGCAATAGCATTGTCTTATAGTAACAAGTAATAAAGTTTTAACATGACAACACGAAATTAAGAGTATTAAAACAACATGTGGCGGCGAAGTACAAAGGGTGGCGGCGCCTTTGATGTCGGCGCTCTCGGACGTTCATTTTACACCGGTCGCTGCCCACACGGAGCGTTTATTACAACTTATGCAACCAACTATTGTGCTATTGTTGTAAAAATATAAAATAATAAACCTTTTCTCATAGGTACCTGTTCTAGTTTATCACGTTTTAAAAGGAAAAGTTAAAATAAATATTTTGGACATTTTAGGATAAGAAATAATTAAGAGAATGTACACAAAGGAAAGGTAGTAAAATAACTAGATTGGTTATTGAAGGAAAGATAAAATACAGGTTTCATAGATACGAGTAGTAACAACATTGTTCCCTAAAACACCCTAAATACAATAAAAAATTATTGTGAATTTTGATGGTTTTTGAAGCAAAAAGCGTTGAAAAGTTATTTAACAATCTTGGATAATTGATATCAAAGAAAAAAATTGCAGTAATGGTCCGGGAGCCAGTGACAGATTTTCATGACCAAGTCCCTCCCAATCAAAAATTCGAGAAATGCATGAGGGACTAATACTATGAGCACTCGCGACCGTCAGCTGCGACTCCGTGGGTGGGTTGGGCAGTGGCAGCCTCCCAAACATGGAGAAAGAAAAATTTTTCACCGGCATTTCCTCTCATTTGAAAGTTTGTCAGATTATAGTTTATCGAGGGCTTTGATAGAAAATCAAAGTCAGCTGACCATAACACGGTGGATTATACGTCAGCTGGCTACTTGAACATGAAAAAAATATTATATTTTCAATGATTTCAACCATTAAAAGACTGGTCAGTCAATGCGCAAACAGTTATCATTAGGAATATTTATATATTTATACTTAATTTTGTAAAGCAGAAGAGTTGTTTGTTTGAACGTGCTAATCTCAGGAACCACTGGTCCGATTTGAAAAATATAGGGCATTTATTGAGGAAGGCTGTAGGCTACATAACATCACGCTATGACCAGTAGAAGCCAAGCAGTAGTGAAAAATGTTGCAAAAACAGGGAAAATTCTCTAAAATCCACGCGAACGGAGTCGCGGGCAACAGCTAGTATACCTATTATAAAAGTTATTAGTGTGAGGCTCAGATCATGTAGCTTTTCCTCTAAGGATACGGTTAGCACTCTTGTGTAGCGAATGGTTAATAAGTCCCGTCTTTGTTTTGGTTCGACTATTATGACTTCCTGCCGTTAGTGCGTCGTCGGGCGTGAACTTAACACCATTGTTTAACCCTTTTTACTATACAACATAATATATGTATACATATACCTTTTATGATGGGATTTAAAATAAAAATCTTCAAAAGTTATTCTAGCACTTTCATATAGCCACATTAATTTACAAATTTTCACATTTAGGTATCAAAAACCAATATTTCAACAATCAATAAATCCTGGATATTTCCGAATTTAAAAATTTTTACTTCAATTTTCTGTGAGAAAATGTTTTTATAATATAGGTTATAGTCTATCTATAAGATCACGCTGCGTCTATTAGGAGCGGAACATCAGAGAAATATGTTGTAAAAACAGGAAAAATATTATAAATTCCATGCGTACAATGTCGCGAACACTAGCTAGTACTTATAATCATAAAAATATACTTATCTCCTAACATAGTAAAAGTAACAAAGATATTTTTTTCTAATTCGATAGAGCGTAAATGTATTACAACAGTACATTATGTTACAGCTAATATCTCTGTCATTACAAGTTAACATCCATTACGCTTCATTCAACAATGATCAAAAACATTGTATTATAAACATTGACGGACTTCGTGGTCTGGTGGTTCAGGTAACGCACTGCCGTTCACGAGGTCGCGGGTTAGATTCCCGCACGGGACAATCATTTGTGTGATCTTTATTAATGTCATACAAATGTCAGTTCTGCGTCTGGATGTTGCAATGTGTTAAAAGTATGTATTTACAAAATAAAAGTAGTATATTATCCATATTCTGGTACCCATAACACAAGCGTATAAGCTTAGCTTGGGACCAGAAGACGTTGTGTGAAAAGTCCATTAAAAAAGAACAATCTAATATTATGGCAAGACTAGTTTTTTACTTACAGATATAAGCTTATGATACATAAAAGTTACCATTTTTCGCCTCATAATAGGGTTACGTAAAACCCTTATTAGGGTTTCGTAAAACCCTTATAGGATCACTCCGGTGTCTGTCTGTCTGTCTGTCCGTCTGTCAAACTTTTTTTACTCAGCAACGGCTGAAGGTATCAACTTGAAACTCATATTAAATATAGATCTACGCGGTCCCTTACTTCAAAAAATATAATCAACCTGATTTCTCTAATCAATAAGAAAATATTTTAAAAAATGAGGAGCACAGCAGCGCCATTCGACTAGTTTTCGCCGCAATTCAGGAATCAAAATTCAGGGCCTACTACCGTTACTCTAAAGACTTGAAATTTGGCTCAGAGCTAGACTAGATACTGGTCATACTGGGAAAAATCCGAAAACTTTAGATTTGTTATCACATTACGCGAAAACATTATTTTTCCAAAGGTCATATTTTTCCAGGATCATAACATGAAGTTTGTAAAAGCGCCATCTAACACGTAACAATCACAACATAGCGCTTGCATTTCCGATACTTATTCTAACGATATTGCACAACTAAAGGATTTTATTTTGTACTAATTAATTACTGTAGCATATTATTTATCTATCTAATCTATATTTATCTATGCTTTTCAATATACATATTCATAATTTCATAATGACATATCGGAGGTTTAAACGGAGACTTTATCGGAGAGATAATATACGTTTTAGCGTAAAAAAAGTTTTGACAATTTTCGCGAACCAATTTTAGCGAACTTTTAAACCTCCGATAAGTCAATATGAATAAGACCAAAAGAAGATACGAAACCCTCAGTGTGCTAGTCCAACTCGTACTTGACCGGTTTTTTATTTGAGTAATATTTATGTATAGCTACATACTAGCATACTAGGTTTCTGGTTTAGGTATTCCGATAAAAGATACAAGTGTCGCCACCGCCTTACTTCTTACTTACCTTCTCAAAGTGCTAAAAAGCAATCTGAATTACTAAAAAACTTATAAATATGTTTTCCTTCCTATCACTTGAATTCTAAGAGCCAAGGTGCGCAGGCGCGGATACACAAACGTGCGTGACAAATTGCTGCTTCAAGAAAACAACATTAAACGATAGCTTAATTGCTTATAATTGAGAGCGGGTGCTTCTCAACCATTTTTAATTAAACCATCCTCTTTCCTTTATTTCATAAAATTAAACGGAAAAAGCAACAAGACTTCATCTTCTGGAGCTCAAGTTAAAATAGCCGTTCGTTGGTACACCATAAAATGCAGCCGCAGTCAAAGCCTTTACGGTTGAATTTCCTTTGTTTTATTTTAATTACATTTATTTGAAATTGAATGTAATCAATGGATGTTTTTGTGTGAAGATATGTAACGAATTTGGACTTTAAATAATAATTAATAATGGAGATGCTGTGAACGGATAAGGTACGTGTGGTCTTATAAATAAAGAAATAAACAGAATTGCTCATTTTCATCTAGCTCTGTGACAAATCAAGGGCTTGCTTGAATTTGACGAAATGGGGGTTTAGTGTAATGCAAAATTAATCTATAGTTCAGTCTTCTAACGGCCAAACTTGGATAAAATAGGAATTTTTTTGTTTTATCTCAGCGGCCAAATAAAAAAATTTTCTTGGGGAAGGTATCAAACGAGTTCTTGGGCAGACAATACCATTGGCGTCTGAACCGTGGATTACTATAGTAATTATTTATTTATTTATTTATTTAACACTTTAATGCTATTACATGCATAGGCGGGCATGCAGGCAGGCAGCATATAATGCTATTACATGCATTAATGCCTAAGGCATTTTCTACCAGCCAACCATAGGGTGGTGCAGAAATTAAAGGAGGCAGGTGTCAATACAGAGCTGAGGAGAAAAAAAAATTACAATAATTAATAGGAAAATGAAAGTTACAGTTTTTATTTATTATAAAATGGATAGGGGTATAGACATAGATATATTGAAGTAATGATTTACATGATACATACATACAAATATACACATTACAATGTTACTTAATAAATACCACACGTACATAAACATACATAACACATTATTAAACCAAATATGACAATAACAAATGAAAAATTAACAAGTCAGTAGCCTCAAAGGATCAGTTATAGACGAAGTTATGGAGTAGTCGTAGCTTTAATATTTTTTTTTAAATAGGTAACTACATACATATATCTCTCGTTATTGATTAATAATAAATAAATAAATAAATAAATATTCATGGACATTTCACACAACGTCCTCTGGTCCCAAGCTAAGTTTTATATGCTTGTGTTATGTACCAGAATACGGATAGAACACATATACTAATTTTCTTTTGTTGAATGAGTATATTGTTGTCAGTTAGGTGCTATATAGCCAGGGGGCTAACTGCCGACACGTGTCGATTACTTACCTTACCTTCAACATACCACACCTTGAATGATGCCAGCTAACGAGCTAAATCTTTAGCTTCTTCTATTCTTATTCCCGAAACCTGAAATCTAAAACGGGAAAACGAAAATCCCTCCTAACTAACTTCCTACCTATTAATAAATATATAAATAAATTCTCATGGACATTTCACACAACGTCCTTTGGCCCCAAGACAAATTATAAAGATCACACAGACCTCGTAAACGGCAGTCCGTTACATGAACCACTAGACCATGAAGCCTGTCAGCTAATAAAAAGCTAAAAAGCTTTCCTAGTAGATCTAAGGTGTTAAAGGAGTTAAAGGAAAAAAAAGAGTTCTACATTATTTCAATAAATGAATACATTAAAAACGTTTCCCACAACGTCCTCTGGTCCCAAGCTAAGCTTATTTGCTTGTTTTATGTTTACCAGGATACGGACATAGTTATCTAATATATAAAGTTTTTGTAATATGTATATAGAAAATACCCAGACGCAGTACAAACATTTGTATGACAATTATACATAATAGGTAGGTATTAGAAATTATTGTCCCGAGCGCGAATCGTACCAGCGACCTCGTGTACGGCAGTCCGTTACATGACCCACTCGACCACGAGGTCTGTCATGTCTAACACAGGTTATTTGTTAATTTCTATGTAGACGGGCAGCTGTCTTTTAACTTTCCTTCCATGTTGATATCCATATCCACCATAACTCATCAAATGAAAACAATAAAATAATCTAAATTCATTAGATAAAACCATTAAAGTTTTCCATTAATGTAGTTGATATTCTAGTTATGTTACAAATTGATATCTAATTCCCATGGTCGTGAGATGAAGCCGAGGCCGGGAGAGGCACACATAATGCTCTCAGATTAGAAACAGTTACGTTTCTATTCGATAATGCTGTTAAATTAAATCTAATTTCGTGTTACGAATCATATTCGATAGTTCGATGGCTGTGGTTTCACTGTAAGCGTGCTCTAAAATTTTATTTTCTACGTTCGCGTAATAACTGTTCGCTTAGCATATCTTATAGCTCAATGCTCTATAAAAATAGAAAAAAAGACTGTAAAATAAAAACAACAGTAAACAGAGTGAGTTACAAAATTGCATTTTATTTTATTCAGCAAGAAAAAAATGATTAGATATACTTAACTAGCCGTTGCTTGAAAACTTGAAACGCGTGAAATTTAGGTAACAAACCCTAACCAATTACACAAAAAGGCCATTCTCTTGAACTATTCTATCTATTACAAGCCCGCATCAAAATCCGTTGCGTTGTTTTGAAGATATAAGCTCACATAGGGACATACATACAAAAATAACGACTTTGTTTTATAATAAGTAAAGACAAAGATAAAAACTGGTACAAATCATTGTTCAATATATTGAAAAGGCGATGATGATTCTTCATCAGAATTTTAGTCTACTTCATATTTAAAGGATTTATTGTTTATCATTGTGATGTTACACTGTATTTCACTATAGCGATAACACTCGCTAACAGAAGGACCAAAGACCACACGTCCGTATCGATTATAAATGCGGCGTGGGCACAGTCTGGGCCCGCTAATGGTAACCGCAGATAACGGCGAGTAATTAACGAATCAATTCGATTATATCCGCTCGCTTTGTGCCTACCGAGTAGTCTAGGAGACAGCGCCTGATTTATTTTAAAAATACACATGACTATCTAAAGATCAAAGGTATAGAAAAGACATTAAGACACACATTTACTTAATGGTTGTGAATATAAACTATATAAACGTTAAGTATTAAAGAGAAAAAACATTGTTTGTGTTAGTTTGGGCGCGGAATAGGAAAACGTTGTAAATATTTGCGGTTTGCGTGCACACCGTCACTCTGAAGTTAGTATCTTCTCCAGCCCCAGAAGTTAGTATAACGTGGTATAACTAAAGTAAACTAACTTCTAACGAAACAATGCAATGTAAGTTAAACTTGCAACAAAATAAACTAAAACTATTCACATATTTCCGCGTCAAAAGAGCGCTATTAGAACATTATAATCATTTACTAAGAACAACTTGAATGGCTTGCCTGTTTTTAAGCGTTAATGAGACCTACTTAATTGTTTTAATTTGAGCTGATAATTACACGTAAACGAACAGACATTCTTTAATACAATTAATTGTTATAAAGATAATTACAAAAAACATTGTAGTGAGTCTTATTCACAACAAATTTAGGTTGTTTAACGCTCATTTTTATACATTTAAATGTCAATTAAAATAAGCTTAATTAGCTAGATATTAAAGTTCAAGAATGATACTTAACTATACTTCATTCAAAACAACGTGAGTTAACCTACATGTTGCTATATCATAGCAATTTTTATGGTCCCTTTTTATCATCATTACTTTCTAATTTCTCAAAATCATATCATAATGATCGTCTACATCTATGCCAGTAAATAAATTAAGATGAAATTAAGTATACTACATACTATAACTTACCATTAAGTTCTGAATTTGCGTGAAACTTTTTCCATGTTCCTCTTTTACTCGATAATGCTTTGATCTAGTTGGAAAATTCTTTTTTGTTTGTTCTTCACCCTTCGAAGATAGTCTCTTAATTTGCAAGTTAATCTGATGATGGGATCGTATATAAATCAAGAGAATTTTTATAATTATCAATAAGTTAATAGGTTTTTATTAGCTCGGTACGTATCAATCTATCTAGCTTAATTTGAAAGTAATTTTTACCACCTTGCAGTATTCGGATTGATCTAAAATTTGGCACACCTATTAAGGACCGATGACAATGCAATAATGTAAAATAATATTCTAGATTTTCAAGCTTATTTTAAGATTTTGAACAAAGCAATTTATTTTATAGGATTTTAGTGATTGAAGTATATTTTGTAATCATTATTTTGAAGTCAATTTTTAAGCCTTACTAACTACCGGGCGACGTCGGCTGATAGATGGAAGGAACTCGTTAAAGGTGTAATTAGTTGTTATGTTGATGTTTCCTGACATTAATTTTTTGTGCATGTGTATAAAAACGATAATTACACGATAAGTTTGTAACAACGTGGAACATTATAAAATTATCCAATTAAGTTACAGTCAAGTTTTTTCGTTAACATTGTTGACAATTGTATAACAATGCACCGTTAAATTTGACACACGTTGACATAATGTATAATGAGTAGTCATGCTGCCTTCTGTGTGTGGCTATGATTCCCATTCTGAAGAAATATAATTATGATGCAAAGTACCACTGACCTATCTATCCATGTTTGAACCAACAACCCTTTGCCTAAGAGCGTTGCACAAGTTTAAAAAGCTTTCAGAAACCTCAGAGGACTAATACAATGAATAAGGAAAACTTAACGCTCAGTACCTACGCCAGGTTACGAACATAATGGTACCAATTCTGCGTGCACAACTTAACTAAACTAAAAATTGAATATTGATAGTGTCGATAACACAATTCGGCAATGTTAACTAAACTTTCTTGTTATAAAAACTGTGTATTATAGACTAAAAATGTTAAATAATATAAATATGCACATCAAAATAGCCAAATACTGAAATTACAGCAATAGTTGTTTACATTTTTTTAGTTAACTTTAGTTGTGCACTTAGAATTGGCACTAATATATTATAACTTGACGAGCCTCGTGGTTGAGTGGTTCATGTAACGGACTGCCGATCACGAGGTCGCGGGTTCGAATCCCGCTCGTCACAATCATTTGTGTGATGTTTCTAATTGTCATACAAATGTTTGTACTGCGTCTGGGTGTTTCTGTCAATTATAAGTATGTATTTACAAAAAAATAGTAGTATATGTATTATATCCGTATTGTGGTACCCATAACACAAGCAATAAGCTTAGCTTGGGACCAGAGGACGTTGTGTGAAATGTCCACGAATATTTAAAAAAAAAATCTACATGCTTAAATTTGTAAATACATAGGTAAGAAGCAGAAAACAGCAGAAACATCTGTATGACAAATACAAATGTCATTTAAATAATTTCCCAGAATAGAACTCATTTCTCCGTGAACGGCAGGCCGTTACACTAACCGCCGCATCACAAAGTTCGTTGTATGAAATGTCTGAAAATTTAATTTTCTATCTCCCCGACTACAAATACTTTGCTCACTCAAGTAACTGCCGAAAAGGCAATAAAACGTAAATCGGAGCAACGGCTTATCTTATACTTAATGCTTATTGACATTTTGTCCGTTTTTGTAACAAATTCCTTATTTATACGTACCTAGAGATAACACAAAATAAATCGCGATTAATTGATAATATATGTCCAGATAAATATTTAAAAGCTTTTGTTAAATTACATCTAAGTATACTACATCTTCTAATATATAAAATTCACGTGTCACAGTGTTAGTTACCGTACTCCTCCGAAACGGCTTGACCGATTCTTCTCAAATTTTGCATACATATTCAGAAGGTCTGAGAATCGGCCAACATCTATTTTTCAAATTTTTTTTTTTAGTATGGCTAAACAAGGTTTGCCTGGTCAGCTAGTAATACTATAATATTATAAAGCTGAAGAGTTTGTTTGTTTGTTTGAACGCGCTAATCTCAGGAACCACTGAACCGATTTGAAAAATTATTTCAGTGTTAAATAGGGCATTTATTGAGTAATATATAGCATCACGCTACGACCAGTAGAAACTAAGCAGTAGTGAAAAATGTTGCAAAAACGGGGAAAAATTTTACTTTTAACTTTTTAACTTCCACGCAGACGGGCAACAGCTAGTTTTTTATATGAGTAAAAAATGCGGATTTCAGCCATTACAAGTAATAAGACTAATATAAGAATCATTGCGCTTGGAAAATTACATATTGATAATGTTTTCATTAGTAGATGTAGAAAATAACTATTTAGCCTAAATAAAACTAGGCCGTCATTTAAACCTAATCTTAAGCTTTTCTTTGTTTTATGTTTCAATGTATGTACAATAAAGAGTTATGGTCTTATTCATAATGACTTATCGGAGGTTTAAACGGAGATTTTATCGGAGATATAATAAACGTTTTAGCGTAAAAAGACTATTTAGATTTATGAAAATTATGAATAACAAGTTTTGACAATTTTCGCGAACCGATTTTAGCGAACTTTTAAACCTCCAATAAGTCATTATGAATAAGACCGTTAATCTATCTATTATAAGACGTTTGTTTCACTAACTGTAAATAGGTACTACGGAATGGGTTTTTAATACATTTTACACCTGCCTCCAATACAATCAGAATAGTTAACACAGGCTAAAAGCTGAGAACTTGGTTTAATTTTAAGAATTATTCTCACTCTCTCCAGCCCATTATCGTCCCACTGTTGGGCACGGGCCACCTCCATTTTGTGAGGGGATAAAACAGGAAACGTTTTCTAAATACCACGCGTACGAAATCTCGGGAAACAGCTATCTATTAATACATATTATAAAGCTACAGTGTTTGTTTGTTTAAACGCGCTAATCACAGAAACTGCTGGTGCGATTAAAAAAATCCTTCATACTTGGATAGTACATTTATTGAGAAATGCTACATAGGTTATATAATATCACGCTACGGCCAATAGGAGCGAAGCGAAGCATAAGTGAAATATGTTGCAAAAACAGCTGCCATTTTTTAAATTCCACGCGTAAGGAGTCGCGGTCAACAGCTAGTAAATAATAATGATAGAGAATACCAAGAACATCGACACACAAGTCGCGGCTGAAGCTGATGGACGCGTCTAATAAAACTGCTCTCACTCTAATAGTTATGAAAGTAGTGTTTTAAGTAAGGCTGCCTTTTGTTCATCTGTCGAATGGTAGCCGGGCACGTCGTGATCCTGACGTTAAAGTGTGCAGGGACAGACGCGCCTGCAGGCTATAGGGATGGGGCTCGATTCATGGAATTTTATCGATTATATCGATAAAATTCCATGTATCGAGCGCAAAAAAATTCCGAACATAAACAAACATTTTCTGTATTATATACAGAAAATGTTTGTTTATGTTTGGAATTTTGTCATAATTTTGGAAACTCCTTGTATTTTATCAAAATATGTTATACTTCAGTAGGTTATATAAGTTACGTGAAGGATAATTAAACCCTGTCACACATTGGGACTTGCTTAATCTTGAAATATCATTTACAGGCCTTTAGATAACTTGTCCAGCTCGCTGCTTGTTCGGTACAGACATTTTACACAATGAAAGTAGATTTGGTCTACTAAACCAGATGGCTTTTAGTGGACGCACTTATACGTTTTCAGTTTTCTGCAACTACTTCTTTTACCACAGCATGTGTGATTTTAATAGTACATAATAAAAATATTCATGGACATTTCACACAACGTCCTCTGGTCCCAAGCTAAGCTTATTATGCTTGTGTTATGGGTACCAGAATACGAATATAATACATAAACTACTTTTCTTTTGTAAATACATACTTATAATACATAGTAAACACCCAGACGTAGTACAAACATTTGTATGAGATTTATGAATATCACACAAATGATTGCCCCAAGCGGGAATCGAACCCGCGACCTTGTGAACGGCAGTCCAGTACATGAACCACTACGCCACGAAGCCCGTCACATGTTATGTTATATGTATAACCTAAATGTTATATAACCTAAAGATTTCCTCGATAAATGTTCTATCTAACAATGAAATATTTTTTCAAATAGTACCCGCGCTTCCCGAGATTAGCGCGTTCAAATAAAGAAACTCTTCAACTTTATAATATTAGTATAGATGGGAGCACAGATGGGAGGAATGTATTATCTCACGAATGTATTCCTAATTTCCTAAAATGTAGGACTTTAATTTTTTCTGTCATATTATATTATATATATATATATATACATATATATATGTCGGAAAATAGACCAGAGGCCTGAACAGGAATCCGAGCACATAGCGTAAGAACCGTCTTACCGATATTCACACCTCAATCTATTATACTCTTGCACACTTATAAGGATAACTGGCCTCCACATCGCCCCTTATAGCCAGTGCCCAAGCCTCGCAACGAAGAATCATCACTACGTTCACACAATGAGGAATACATGTACATACAATACATATACACACGCACACACAGATACACACCGCGCCGACGCCTATAAGGACCAGCTCAATACCGATACGTCGGGGATCGAGCAGCGCGACGACTCGTACAATACCGACTTTTACACACACTAATACGCCGTGATGTGCACAGCACGAATCCTCGAATAATACTGAACCTCAGCCACGTTCGCCTATCGTATTTAAAGCAACTTGTGAGTGGGGGTAGTGGGGGAGTTGCGACATAATACAATCTTAACATTACGGCCATGATACGAGTTATGTAATCTTCAATATCTTTAGGGCGACATTACTAATATATAAAACTAGCTGACCCGGCAAACGTTGTTTTGCCATACTAAAAAAAAAAGTTTTAAAAATAGATGTTGGCCGATTCTCAGACCTACTGACTGTGCATGTAAAATTTCATAAACATCGGTCAAGCCGTTTCGGAGGAGTACGGTAACTAACACTGTGACACGTGAATTTTATATATAAGATTCCCGTGTCACAGTGTTAGTTACCGTACTCATCCGAAACGGCTCGACCGATTTTCCTGAAATTTTGTGTACATATCCTCTAGGTCTGAGAATCGGTCAACATCTATTTTTCAAAACTTTTTTTTTAGTTTGGCAAAACAACGTTTGCCGGGACAGCTAGTATGTATATATATTCAGGACATTTCACACAACGTCCTCTGGTCCCAAAGTAAGCTATATTTCTCATGGGCGTGCGCTCCATAAAGGCAGAACTTTCTTTACTTGCCATTCACAGATATTTTAATAAAACGTTCGTATGTTTTAGATGACTTTATTAATTTATTTACTATTAATTAAACAAAATATTATAACTTAAAAACGCCTAATAATTCATAAATAGCACCAATATGTGCTTGCAAATTGCTTTTTGCCAGGCGTTTGGCGAAGGAATAATATTGGTCAGACGTAGCGTAGGACAAGCTCGACACCGCCCGCCTGCCATGAGTTCATATGTGTGTAGAAATTTTGGTGTCCGTGCACAGTTTACAAACGCACACAGGCTTGCATATTGAAGACGCCTTGAACCGGAACTCCTGCCGTATGCTTTGGCGATCGGATGTTTCCGCGAGTATTCGGCGTTCGTTCGTTACCTATTATAATCCGAATAAATATAATAGTCGGAAGTCTAATAAATCACGTATGCATTTTTGTTTAGTAAGGTTTTATTTATTTAAATAGCAGAAATATTTTGGTTCGACGGAGGCCATTTTATTTTTTCGTGTGATTCATTGAACTGTTTAATATTGAGTTTCTATAATTTAATAATTGTATGGATTTTCGTTTGTTGATTTTAAAATGTTATTTGATTGTGAAATGTGTGTTGATAGTGTGTGTTTGTTAAAAATTAAAAATAACAAGTTCTCACAAATGTCTTTCAGTAAAAAATTTCTGTGTACCCGAGTTACGACAACTAAGCCAGCAAAAAGGTATTGTACCTCGAAAATTTCATGTTAAAAGTTATGAAACGTATGTACTTACGTACATGTACGTATGTATGTACGTACGTAGTTATTGTTTAGTAATTCTAGTACAGTGTGGACTGATTCGGGATATTCAGAATTAAATTTGTTCTGTTGGCATGGTTTCCGACTTAGAGATCCGTCGCGTGGCTATGCTATAAATCTATAAAAGAAAAAGTTTTTGTGACTGAGTACTGCTCCGCATACCCAGTGTCGAATTCCTGTGCACGCCACTGATATTTCTATGCTTGTATTATGGGAACCAGATACGGATAGACTACATATACTATTTTTCTTTTGTAAATACATACTCATAATACATAGAAAACACCCAGACGCTGTACAAACATTTGTATGACATTTATGGATATCACACAAATGATTGTCCCAACTGGGAATCGAACCCGAATATTAATTAATTAAGTTTTTATTTTTAGTATATTTAGTAGATTTGTGGGTTGAAATTACAAATAGTTTCATTAGATATACTTCCCAGAACACAATGCCAGCTACTCTTAAACCTTAGTTTATATCGATAATATTACATTTCATCGGCATAAGAATCAATAGATAACATCCCTAGTGAGCTAGTGAGGCGCTCACGCACCGTACCCTATGATCAGGCGCACAATCGTGGTGCATTAGCACCGCGCCCCGCCTCCCGGCGCCGCATTTGAGCTGTCCTAGGGTTGTCACTCCCATATTGTCATATATGTTAACTAAGGAAATACAATTCATATTGAAAGAGAATAGGCAACCTGAAAATACTCAGTACATATTTTGTACAAAAAAAACCTATCTAAATTATGTAGATCGATGTCGAAATACAACGTCGAATGATGACTTTTAAAAAGCACCAAATGTAATAGTTAGTTGCATAGCAAATTTTACTTTTTTTAAAGAAAATATAATAAAATATTTAACTTATGGGCCTACATCAATATTATCGTATATCATCGCCGACACGTACATATTAACACAGCCAGTAGGCACAGAAAATGAAGAATTAGGGATACTTTTCCTATTTACTCAAAATCTACTAATTATATTTTAATTCTGATCCACGTGTTTCTATACATAATAGTTACCTATGTTTTTAAAGTTATTTCATTAGTTAATACGCGATAATAGACCGACAAATGAAAAAAATTAAAAATTTGAGAGGTTGTTTCGCCAAGATTTTCTATCGAGAAACCTTTTTTAATCGCGTTTCTGAGTTCATGCGATCCTAGACCATATATTGAAAAAACATATACTTAAAAATTAGAGCTCTAGCCAATCAATCTAAAGAAACAATGAAAACTTCGTACATAGAAAAATGCACGAAGCTATTTTGGTATCCTCCTATATGCCCAAAATTTATCAGGTTCTTATTGTATATAGTATATATATACAGTAAACACATAGCTACGAGTAGAGTAATGGTACCAATTCTACGCGCACCACTAAGTAAATTATGAAGTAAGTAAATAAAGTTAATAAATAGTTAAAGTTAGGTAAATAACGTAAACAACAACGGTATATATTGATTAATAAGTTATTAATTGTGCTCAACTAAATTAATTAAAATTTTTAGTCTATAGTGCATAGTTTTAATAATAAGAAAGTT
Organism: Orgyia antiqua; assembly: GCA_916999025.1. NCBI lineage: Eukaryota > Metazoa > Arthropoda > Insecta > Lepidoptera > Erebidae > Orgyia > Orgyia antiqua. The sequence goes on from OU779867.1 coordinate 19,787,180, forward strand.
CAGTTAACATTGCCAATTTGTGATACTGACACTATCAATTTTGATTTTTAGGGTTCCGTACCCAAAGGGTAAAAACGGGACCCTATTACTGAGACTTCGCTGTCCGTCCGTCCGTCCGTCTGTCACCAGGCTGTATCTCAAGAACGGTGATAGCTAGAGAGTTGTAATTTTCACAGATGATGTATTTCTATTGCCGCTATAACAGCAAATACTAAAAATAAAATAAAATAAATATTTAAGGGGGGCTCCCATACAACAAACATGATTTTTTTACCGTTTCTTGCTCTCATACAACAAACGTGATCAATTAAGTATTGTGTGTGTTGTTTGCTCATTTATTAATAACGTGCCTTATGTTGCATAGATAATGGTACGGAACCATTCGTGCGCGAGTCCGACTCGCACTTGACCAATTTTTTAAATAACTTTAGTTCGACGGATTATGACGGTTATGACGGATTAAGAATTCAAATGTCACTACCCCTTTCCCAGGGTGTGTAAGAGTCAGCTAATTGATATTGTACACAGATAACATACTACGTAAGAGACGGAAAATAAACCCTATGCCAACACGTCTGGTCAGTGCGGTCCAGTAGACCATGATCCCTCCCAAAGTGGAGGAGGCCCGTGCTCAACAGTGGGGTGTTAGTAGACTGGAAAGAGGTGGAGGTGTACACGCAGCATAGATACTGTAAAGGTCGTGATCATTGAACCTATTCAATGATACAGTCCACATATGTTTTATTTTTAAGAAAAGTAATAAAATTTTTAAGAAAGGAACTAAAAATAACAAGAGAGGATTGGGGATTCGAGAGGACATAAAAAGATGATGTAAAAAAATAGATATTGTGAAAAAAATATGAATTTAAAAAGAATACAATCCTACTAATATTATAAAGGCGAAAGTTTGTAAGTATGGATGTATGTATGGATGTTTGTTACTCTTTCACGTAAAAACTACTGAATGGATTTGAATGAAACTTTACCACAATATAGCTTATACATCAGAATAACACATAGGCTACAAATTGGCTGCACCGATTTTGATGAAATTTTATTTTATACAGAATTGTATGGCAAAACAACGTTTGCCGGGGCAGCTAGTTATTTATAAAGCCTTAAATGTTTTTATTATGTAAATGTAACAAGTCCTAGAATGGAAATAAATTATTTGTTCTGCAAGAAGAATTTTTATGTGTAGCAGAGGCTTCATAATACCGTTGTAATTAATATCCCTGTAATTCGAAAACATATTATTATTCGTGGAGTAGTGTTCTCCAACTGCGTACAATAATTTACCAGTAGATATATAATACATAGACAGATAACATAACAGATAGATAACACAAGCATATAAGCTTAGCTTGGGACCAGAGGACGTTGTGTGGAATGTTCGATAATAATATACGAAGTATCACCACGCGAAATAAGTTCAAACGTCAATTAAAGAAGTGGCTCGTTAAACAGACCTTATATGATCATGTTATTTTAGGATAGACGAGTGAAATGCTATTTTGTGCTATTATTTAATTATGTAATGCGTTAATATATTATTTTTTGTTATTTTTATTCTTTATCGATTTTTTTTTATAATATCTTATTTTACTTATACACTGTAATCTAATATTATTATGTTTGCATCAATTTATTACCTATGTTAATTTAATTAATTATTATCTAATATATAAAATTCACGTGTCACAGTGTTAGTTACCGTACTCCTCCGAAACGGCTTGACCGATTCTTCTCAAATTTTACATACATATTCAGTAGGTCTGAGAATCGGCCAACATGTATTTTTCAAACTTTTTTTTTGTATGGCAAAACAACGTTTGCCGGGTCAGCTAGTTACTATATAAATATGACATGTAACGTTTACAATGTTATAAATAAATGAATATTAATATTTATTAGAAGATTAATAAAATTGACAACCCTAGGTGATGCAACAAATTACTATGTATTATTATAATTCCCGCGTGTATCATTATTAATACTACACTAAAAAACTTGTTCTTTTTCACTCACAATTTTTTCCGTAATTATCATTAGAAAGTATCTATGTATAAATTTAGTACTAACCTTAGATTTTCCTAACCCTATTATGTTACTGTGTATATTACAAAAAATTTAACTTATTTTTTTTATACTAGTACTAAGGTGGCGAACAATAGCCCTGGCATTAAGCAGGAACAATCTGCGAATGCTAGTAAGAATACTTACTGGACACTGTTGTTTATACAAGCATGCGCGGACAGTAGGGCTGGGTGACAATGGGATGTGCAGACACTGACAAACGGAGGAGGAAACACCTATTCACATTCTCACTGACTGCCCCGCAGTGATGCGTACACGATGCTCCCTTCTGGGAAAGCATGTTATGCACCCGGAAGAGATCAAACTTCTTGGAGCCAAAACAATCCTGGAGTTCTTCATGGCAACGGGCTTGGACCAAAGTAAAGTGAAAGTGGCGATCACAATAGATCAATCTGGTCGCAGTGATACTAGGCGGGTAGAGCCTGATTAGCCACAACTCAAACAAAAAAAAAAAGGTGGCGAACAAGCTTATGAGCTACGGTGACCGCTTTCCACCAGGCGGGCCTGGTGGAAAGCGGTCACCGTAGCTCATAGACGTCTGTAACATCAGGGTGCAGGGGTATCACTTACGCGCCACCGACGTTTATTTATTTATTTTATTTATTTATATAGATCAAAGAAAATGAGTACTCTGATCTGATCTCTAATCCATTCTGATTAAGACTATACTAACTTAAAACCACAATTAAATGTGTATAACTTATTCCAAAATCATTCTAAATTGTCATAAATCACACTTTTGGCATTTAAAATATTAATGCTACGAGTGCTACGACATAATAGTCCATTGCCAGAGAATCGAACCCGCACCGCGAAGTTGTAACTGAATCGATTTGATACACCTCACCGCGTACGGAAACCAAATTGCCTTCGGATAAAAAAAAAGGTTCCGAGAATGAGCTGTGTGGAGATAATTCGTTGATTGTGTTGAATTCCCTGATATAAAAAAAAACATTTGTCAATTATTGTCTGTGCTTTCAACAGCCCGCTCTATGTTTACTGGCAGAATGAAGACTATTTATTTTAGCGGGACAGATGTGCAGTCAAGTTAGAACAATATTTTAGTAGTAGTTGAATTATTTTCGATTCCACTAAAGTCCCACTATTGGGCACGGGCCTCCTTCACTTTGGAAGGTATAGTCTTCTATGCCGCGCTGACAAAGGGTGTTTGTTATGTGTTGGCCAAGTGTTATTGAATGACTTTTCCATCTCTCACAGAGGATGTTATCTGCGTACAATAACCTTTAGCTGGCCCTTACCAAAGCTCTTAGGATACGAAAAAGGGTGGTGACACTATTCTTAATCCGTCACCGCACGGACAGTTTGTCTTGCATAAAAAAGGTCTAAATTATGTAACATTTTTCACGTCATCTGACATTGGTCTTATTTATAATGACTTATCGGAGGTTTATAGTTCGCTAAAATGGGTTCACTAAAGTTGTCAAAAATTGTTATTCATTTCATAATAGTCTTTTTACGCTAAAATGTTTATTATCTCTCCGATTATTTTATTGCTTAAACCTCCGATAAGTCATTATAAATAAGACCACGGTATTTATCTAAAGTTTAACTGTGGTTACAACAAAAAAATTTAACCGAAAACTAAAAATCTCAGCCAGTTTAGAAATGTAATGAACAACGTTAATTTTGGCGCGATAAAAAAAATTTTTAAAAGCGATTAGACGTTTTGTGTGTCTATTTTTATAATTAATAATTAATTATAGACACCGATGGCTTATGAGGATACCAAAATAGCTTCGTGCATTTTTCTATGTACGAAGTTTTCATTGTTTCTTTAGATTGAATGGCTAGAGCTCTAATTTTTAAGTATATGTTTTTTCAATATATAATCTAGGATCGCATCAACTCAGAAACGCGATTGAAAAAAGTTTTCTCGATAGAAAATCTTGGCGAAACAACCTCTCAAATTTTTTATTTTTTTCATTTGTCGGTCTATTATCGCGTATTAACTAATGAAATAACTTTAAAAACATAAGTAACTATTATATATAGAAACACGTAAATCAGAATTAAAATATATTTAGTAGATTTTGAGTAAACAAAAAAAATATCCCTAATTCTTCATTTTCTATACCTACTAGCTGTGTTAATATGTACATGTCGACGATAATATTGATGTAGGCCCTTATGAGGATACCAAAATAGCTTCGTGCATTTTTCTATGTACGAAGTTTTCATTGTTTCTTTAGATTGAATGACTAGAGCTCTAATTTTTAAGTATATGTTTTTTCAATATATGATCTAGGATCGCATCAACTCAGAAACGCGATTGAAAAAAGTTTTCTCGATAGAAAATCTTGGCGAAACAACCTCTCTAATTTTTTATTTTCTTCTATTGTCGGTCTATTATCGCGTATTAACTAATGAAATAACTTTAAAAACATAGGTAACTATTATGTATAGAAACACGTGGATCAGAATTAAAATATATTTAGTAGATTTTGAGTAAATAGGAAAGGTATCCCTAATTCTTCATTATCTGTGCCTACTGGCTGTGATAATATATACGTGTCGGCGATGATATTGATGTAGGCCCTTAACAGGTAATAAATAATAAAGTGACAATACATAGTAAGCAAATTTATGTCTCTTACAGATCTTATCCAATCGACAAAGTGCATAAGAATTTTGTTTTTACTATTAAATGTTTTTACGATTATGATTATTTTTAACTTGATGTTCTAGATGCCAGGCAGAAATATGTTTTATATAGCATTTCCGGTCATTTTCCAAAGCTTTTACTTACTATAAATTTTATATTAAAGAAGCAGGTCAGCAGGTGTTATTCACATGCTTATAAACTTATATAACAGTCCAGTCCACTACAGAGCACTAAATGTTTATGAAGAAGAGAAAGAAAAGAAGTAACAGAAAACCTCGTATCTGCATATAAAGCTATGTACGAGTATATGTTTCGAATGTATAGAATTAGTGTGTGTCATAGACTTACGATATAGATCTAGACGTAACACTCGGTACAACGAATCAGGCCTGCTTCTTTTTTTAGTTGAACACATTAAGGAAAATAAATGACAAAGAGCCTATTTAGTAGCCTTTCTAACTCTTTCTTTTTGAGTTGGAGTAAAAGAGAAAGCTAGTTAGAAGAAAAGAGAAGGCAAGGCTACTATTTTATTTTTAAACCGTAAACGGGCCGGGCCTTGGGACAAATCTATGTTCCTGAGTTGTTCCTCCCTACTTATAACCTCCTTGGTGTGTGTACGACACAGTAGGTATTTTTTTACAGATTCAAAACAATTTAAAAAAAATGTCATATCGATGTCTAAAATTAAAAAACAAAACTTCTTCTTTTTCATATACCCATAGTTTCTTGCATGAGCAATTCTTGCCACAACAAACTTCTTTTTATAATGCAGATACCTACATTATGAAAAGAAGTTTATTGTGGCGAGAATAAACTTTAGATACCTACCTAAAGTTTTTTGTCGTTTAGAAACAAGATTTAATCGTAATTGAATTACTATTATTAAAAAAAAAGAAGTTTGATTTATGTCCATCTAATTAATTCAGAGCGGTGTGCCCGCGGCTTCCTTTGCATTATATCATCATAAATTTTATATCATGGTGTAAAATAATGTTTATAGTATGAAATAGTAATTTGAACGTGTGGCGTGGTCACTCCCATTTATATGTAGTAGTTTGTTATTAAAGCAGTGTGGGTTAATTATTAGTTATGGCGCGAAATCTAAAATTATTACTTTAATTTTATAATAATAGCCATACGTGAACATTACATCTTTATTTTGGATAGCTTCTAACGTGAAATAAGTATATAATTTTAATTTAATAACTAAGTTGTAATTTGGCAATTATTTTTAAATAGCTTAACAGTTGCTATATCTTCTTCTTCATCATATATATAAAAATCAATTGCTGTTCGTTAGTCTCGCTAAAACTCTAGAACGGCTGGGCCAATTTTTGTGATTTTGGTCTTGAAATATTCGTGAAAGTCAAAAGTAAAAAAGTAAGCTTTAAATGGTGACAAAATGGGGATCAAAAATTCCACGCGTACGGAGTAGCGGACATCAGCTAGTTGCTATATGAAAGATTTAAAAAAAATAAGGCTACAAAAAATGTAGTTTCGGAATGTTCATTATGTGATCGCATATTCAATGATATAATTACCACGTAATCAATGCTATCTATTGTAACATGTTCACAATGCGCGCCATCTAGCGTTAATAATCTTAATTAATATTATCGATACAATAGCCGCCATTTTGAATAGAGCTGGACATAAAAGGAGAGGTGTAATTAGAGGATTTTTAAAACAAAACTATGATATCGAATGTATTAAAGCCGTCCGAGTGATCTTTCAATGATGGCTAATGAATACCGCCGGTTCTTATGTTTTTCTTTTATTACCGAGATGCATTGGCGTTGGATAAGAATTTTTATGACTTAGGACGATGAGATAAATGGGGTTCTCCGCATTCTTGTGTAGGTAAATAAATATAGGTACATCTAAGGCGTAACAGGATGTATGCAAATATCAAGATATGCACGTAAGAAAAACAAAGAATGAAATACCTACAGTCACAGTAGAGTCAAGTAATCAGTGACTCGAAACATTTCCGAGAGTCTGTATCTCTTATCGAAAAAAAATTTGGAAAGTTATAAAAACTACAATGCTAATACTTTTACCGTTAAGTCTATGGTAGGAGCACAAACTCGTGAATATTCCACATGGAATAATGAGGTTTTCCTTTTTAGGGTTCCGTACCCAAAGGGTAAAAATGGGACCCTATTACTGAGTCTTCGCTGTCCGTCCGTCCGTTCGTCCGTCTGTCACCAGGCTGTATCTCAAGAACGGTGATAGCTAGACAGTTGAAATTGTATTTCTATTGCCGCTATAACAACAAATAGGTACTAAAAATAAAATAAATATTTAAGGGGGGCTTTCTTGCTCGATACTAATAACGTTGCCTTATGTTGCAAAGATAATGGTACGGAACCCTTCGTGCGTGAGTCCGACTCGCACTTGACCAATTTTTACCGCTCATAATGGTCACCACATAACAGTAAAGCTAAATACTTAATTTAAAAAGAAAAACAAAAATTTATTCAAATGGATCATTTGCATCAGATTAACTCATAAATCATTTTTCTTATCCAGTTTTTATTTAATCTTGCGTTCGTGGTCAAGCAAGACAGTGACGTAGCAATATTTTTTGTAATCGATAAAAAGTATCTCTCGGTGGGTTTAATATCGATATCGGGTTAAATAATTTGAGGCTTTGAAAGCAGTTTTTGCTGTGCATGACTGAGAACCTAATCGATGTTCCAAATACAAAAAGTAATACATTTTTGTTGCCATGAACGTGATATCTTGTAAGAAATACCCACCCACATGACATGTATTGTGTCTTGTCTACACATAAGTTTGTAAGTAGTGAGGTCGCAGGTTCGAGTTCTGAGTGAGTTATCTTATTTAGTATTCATGTTATTTAGTGTTACATATTTTAGTCACTTATAATCGTCGAGTGTAGAGATTATTTAAAAAAAAAATTATGTAGGTACCTACTGGAATATCCTAAAACCTGAACTCAAGAAGCATCAAGTTAGACAGCAACAACAGACATTTGATTGCCATCAACCATCTATTCATTCACAAGGCTTGTCACTTTACCGGTGGATTTAAGCATCACATCGATCACAAACCTCCAACGAACACAATAGCATAACAAAATATAACGAAACGGGATGCAACCGAAAAAAAATTCTTCACACATTTTATAAAATCAAAAACTGGCTGAATCAAAACGCATCGGCCGAGACATCATCGGGTAAAAAACAGAAATAAAAATAAAATGGAGTCAGCGCTTTGTGGCAGGCCGCCATTACTGAGTCCATTACGCTGGTCGTAATTACCAGTCATTAGAGGCGGGCTGCTCCCGCGGCCAGCGCCATTACGACCGACAAGATATTGCCTTTTAATATCTCCGCATTGGCATCCTGCGATAACGGTAGTATATCTTTGATTGTTTGACAATATAGAAACACTATGCAGTCTGTGTCATATTAATCGTGTTCCTTGCCTTACATCCTGTATATCTTTCCCACAGCTGGGGACCCGTCTCCTCCACTTGGGAGGGTTTACTTATGCCAAGCAGACCAAGTATGTTGACAGGGGGTTTACTTAGGTTTCTTACAACTCCCTGGGAAGGAAATGTGGTGGTGACTCTTGATTTATTACGTACAGTACGGTACGGATAGATAGCATAGACAGATGTTTCTAGTCTAGAGACGTGAAGGTCACAGGTATCACTCAGTCAGGAACAGTGTTTTACTAGGTTTACCGTGAAAAAGTATAAAAGTTATGTATGTACATAACTTTTATGTTGTAGTGAGTGCTGAAGTGACGTTGAGTTACGCTGAGTGCTGAAATACAGGCTTCTAGCCTAGTTTAGCACCAGATGCTACCATGTATTGTAATTATCACATATGTATTAAATTGTAACATCTCTTATAATATTGGTACAGTTAAACTGTATTTTATGACGTAATATGTATGTATGATGATGTAACTCTTTAGCTAAATAAAGATTAATTATTATAAATATATTTATAAATATAGATTTTATTACTTATAAATATTTTTATGTAAGTACATAAGTAATATGGTAATACTAAACTATATATTACTAAACTTTATCTATACTTATAATAAATCTGTAGAGAGGTCAATTCTGTACATGAAATATATTTTCAAAATAACTATCAGGGGGTGATTAGTGATCGATACTGATGCCAAAAATGCAATCAGTAAAATTTTTGTCTGTCTGTCTGTCTGTCTGTCTGTCTGTCTGTCTGTCTGTCTGTCCGTCTGTATGTTCCTTATAGAATCAAAAACTACTCGACGGATTTTAACGAAACTTGGTACAAATATTCTTCATACTCCTGGGCAGGTTATAGTATACTTTTCATCACGCTACAATCAATAGAAGCAGAGTAGTGAAAGGAAATGTTGGGAAAACGGGAGAAGTTACTCCATTTTTTAAGCTTCCGTCACGTGTGCAGCCTTAATGGTTAAAGTTACATAGAAATCATGTATGACGGAAATATTCTACATAAAATTGTCTAAAAAATAGCAACAGCATCTTTACATAATATAAAATAGCATCTTTACATAATATAAAACAAAATCCTAAATTTTGTAAATATGTCCCTATGTGAGCTTATATCTTCAAAAATACGCAACGGATCTTGATGCTGTTTTTTTAATGGATAGAATGGTTCAAAAGGATGGCTTTTTTAGTATAATTTATTGGGATTTGCTGAATATTGGATGAGATATGATTAAATTTGCTGAGAAATTTGGAGGCGCGCGAGCTTCAAATGAAAACGGTGCCTTATCTATGTGAGGTACAACAAAGTAATGTAAAGAAGAATATTACTGTTATATAAGTAGTATGATCAAGTAGTATTGAAGAATTGTATATTACCTATAGTTCTTCAAAAAAGTCCGCGATGGCATATGTCTATATTTTAAGGAAAACCTGCTGTACCCATTAGAACGCCGAAAAAATTATCAAATTCAATAGGGTGTTTCAAAAGCTATTTATGTGTATATAGTAATATTTTTTAACAAATTAAACACGTTAGTTAGCTTACACATTTAATATAGAATATAACTGCTCCTTACAGCATGCAATTTAAATGAATATCTTAGGAGATATAACGAAAAAAGAATTGCGCGCGACAAAATAAAGTTAAGCTAAGCAACGCGAACGTTTCCTCGAACTTCTATCTATAGGTACTCCAATGTTTCGATGTTTGGTTAATGTTGAATGTATGAATGTAAGGATGTTTGTGGTTATTTCAAGTAAAGACTTCAGAATGGATTTTCATAAAACTTTCCAATAATATAGCTTACATTTCAGATTGACACAATACATGTAAGCAATAATTTATAAAGATACCGTGTGTCACGGCGTGATAATGTGTGTAAAAGTCAGTATTGTACAGGTTGTTACGCTGCTCAATCCCCGACGGATCAGTGTTGAGTTGGTCTATAAAGGCGTCGGCGTCGCCGTCGGCGTATGGTCGTTACGCTGCTCAAATCCCGAAGTATCGGAGCTGAGTTGGTTTTTACAGGCGTTGGCATCAGCGTCGGCGTCGGCGTATGGTCGTTACGCTGCTCAAATCCCGACGTATCGGTGCTGAGTTGGTTTTTATAGGCGTTGACATCGGCGTCGGCGTCGGCGTAGGTACGCTGCTTAATTCCCGACGTATCGGTGCTGAGTTGGTTTTTATAGCCGTCGGCGTCGGCGTTGGCGTCGGCGTAGGTACGCTGCTCAAATCCCGACGTATCGGTGCTGAGTTGGTTTTTATAGGCGTTGGCATCGGCAGCGCGGTAGGCGCCAACGTCGGCGTATAGTCGTTACGCTGCTCAAATCCCGACGTATCGGTGCTGAGTTGGTTTTTATAGGCATTGGCATCGGCGTCGGCGTCAGCGTATGATCGATACGCTGCTCGAATCCTGACGTATCGGCGCTGAGTTGGTTTTTATAGGCGTTGGGATCGGCAGCGGCATCGGCATCAGCGTCGACGTCGGCTTCGTCGTCGGCATCGGCGTCGGCTTCGTCGCCAGTCGTTTTCTGTATTCTAGGCAGTATTCGATACCCTACGAAAGTGATTGAATGAGGTGTCTTTGTGAGAAAGTAGAAGGTTGTTCAGACGTTGTGTGTGAAAGTCCTTGAGTCTTCTATTTGGAAGGTGCCAGCAGGTGAGGCTGGCTCCCGGGATTTGTATACCCGTCTTATATCTGAATGATAGTTTCTACAACGTGTGAACTGATTGTATCCCTAGAAGTTCGGTTCTTTATATGTCCTTGCATTCGGATCCAACAATAAACGCAGATAAGTAGGTCTAATAAAATGTCGTTTACCTATAGCTGGTCTGACAATACATATTGGTAGGATTCTGCCCTTGGTTTGAACTAATTCTTCTGACACTGCCTTCGTAAAGGCATATGTATTAGGCCAGCTTTTAATTAAACAGAAATGATACAAATAATTAAGGAAAGTTAAAAATGTCCTCTGTATATATGTCCCTATGTAAGGTTATATCTTCAAAAGTACGTAATAGAATTTGATGCGGTTTTTTTAAAAGATAGAGTGGTTCAAGAGGATGGCTTTTTTGTAACATTTGTTAGAGTTGGTTCTAAATTCTACGCATACGAAGTTGCGGGCAACAGCTAGTATATCATAAAAATGTCATAGAAATCACCTGTAATTATTGCCAGGGTAGTCTCCAATCCAAACACCCTGTAATACTGAATAAGCTAACTACTTTAACTACAACATACTATTAACTACGATGAGATTTATCCGTTGCTTACGACACGTGTAACTGGTTTCCAAGGATCCTTTTATGAATATTCAACGGGTGACCATTCAAACTCATCAGATAAAGGAATTACTCACCATTGACACCATATCAGGACCCACTTCACAATCTTGGAACCTAAGTTATAACTAAAAATCCTCAGTAAACTATTTTAAGCAAGTCTCCTACGACATATACATATATTAATAAACTTTTAAGATTGATAAGATTAAGGTACTTAAAATGGTACCAATTGTACGTGCACAACTTAAATTAACTAAATGGAAAACAACTACGGCGTATTTTGATTAATTGGCTATTTCGTTGTGCACATTTTTATTAATTAGAATCGTCAGTCTATAACAGAGTTTTTCTAAAAAAAATTGGTCAAGTGCGAGTTGGACTCGCGCACGAAGGGTTCCGTACCATTATCTATGCAACATAAGGCAACGTTATTAGTATCGAGCAAGAAACGGTAAAAAAAGTCTCAGTAATAGGGTCCCGTTTTTACCCTTTGGGTACGGAACCCTAAAAAAGAGTTCAGTTAACATTGCCAAATTGTGTTATTTACACGATCAATTTTAATTTTTTAGTTGTTAAATATAGTTGTGCATGTAGAATCGGTACCAATGTTTGTTCCAAATTAATCGTCCTTCGATAATTTTACAACCTTGTAAGAAAATAGGATGATGACATTTGTATCCTTAGACCACCACCACAAGGGTCACTAATTATTTTTTTATGTATACATATTCATACTAAAGAATCTCTCTTGAAATTAGTGCCTCTATGTCGGTTTCTTTATTTAATTATTTAAGTGGGCTGATGACTTAGCGTCCGTCGTCTTGTCCCGAACATTTTAACAACGCAATAATTGCCATGAAAATGGTTTCTTACAAAAACAAAGTAAGGTAGTTGTTTAATAAAAACTTGTGTTATTCCTTTACGAAATATCCTACGCGAGAGCCAGATACGTTTATACGCCAGATTGTTATTATGTGTCATCAAAATAAGCTAAAGTTTGGCGTTACCTAAAAAAATAATTAGTTTCGCTCTTCGGTCTGTGTCTGGGGTCGGGCTACGATTAAGACCGTACGTGTACGACACGATTTTAAATAAATCTTTACTTATTATAAAACAAAGTCGTTATTTTTGTTTGTTTTTGTGTGTGTGAGTTTATATCTTTAAAATTACGCAACGGATTTTGATTTTAGGTTCAAGAGGATGGTTTTTTTATAAAATCCTAATAAACACGTCATAATGTATAAAACACGCCATAATGGCGTCAGTGACTTGCTGTTCATTGTGACAAAATTGTAATAGAATAGCAGACTTGAGCCCCTGGTCATATGAGTTCGACGATTGTAAGTGCTACGCAAAGTTTTAATAAAATACTATTTTTGTAGTTTTTGAGCAAAACAGCACCTTAAATCTTCATTAAGTTCGACGTTTATAATTAAGGAAGGGCTGAAATATCGTCAGCTATAAAGGCACTTTGATTATAGTGTAATTTAGTCTGTGGAGGACGTTGATTTTTTTGTCGGGCGAACATTGTCATTCCGACGGGATTTCCACTTAAATAGATAAATGCATCGTTTTTGTAGATAGATGACATATTTGAGTACCTCTAATGACGGGTTAACGATTCGAATATCTCAAATTTGGAGCTTATAAAGGTAATTTGCGGTAAGGTCACAAAAAATTGGATAATGGTGTCTCAATGTTCTGTCCGTATGGTGACGGATTAAGAATAGAAGTGTCCTGTGTTACCACCCCTGTTTTTTCCCTAACTACTGTAAAAGCCAGGTAAGAGATGACATAAGGAATAACATCCTCTGTGAGAGATGGAAAACTTGAATATAAACCATGTGCCAAGACGACTGGTCAGCCAGCACAGCAGACCATAATCTCTTTCAAAGTGTAGGAGACCTGTACCCAAAATTAGGTCTTTAATGGGGAGAGGAGCAGAATGGCGATTTTTTATTTTGATGTCGCGTCATATTAAATGAAGCACATTTTTGAAGCTACATTACCTACCCAAAGAACCGTAAAATTAAAATTAACTTGAATCGTATTTAATTAATTTTCGTTTATTCATTCGATAAATTAATATTAAATGTAAGTAAAACAAATGATGGACAATGTTAGTGAGAGTTATGAAGACATTGCGATCCGGACGTCTGGACAAGTTGCCCACGCGCAGTCGGCGTGCTTTGTGACGTCATCGCTACAGGGTTGTCACAATCACAACACAAAATAAAATATTTTTAATCACTTTTTGCCACTTATAAAAGTTGGTATAAAAAATTACCAACTTTTATTACGTAAAAACTTCACGGTGCGCACTGCGCGTACATTCAACGGTCACCACATCCAAATCCGTTCGTAGTTTTGAAGATAAGAGCTCGGGGACATGTATACAAAAATAACGACTTTATAGCTATTGCGTAAAAAGAACCAGCAAATGTACCACTAATGTAATGTAATGTAGCAATTGTGACCACATCTCGCATCTCTATTCATGCATTCTTACAAACTTTAAGACAGTACGATACCAAATAATGCTCCATACAAAAGTATGGGTATCGTACTTCCGTTTTTTCTTCGCGAAAGTTAAACCGATTTTAATAGTTTTTGCGTTATATTATAGATAAAGAGTATATCTATGCTTCTATCACTTTCTTTTTTAGGGTTCCGTACCAAAAGGGTAAAAACGGGACCCTATTACTGAGACTTCGCTGTCCGTCCGTCCGTCCGTCCGGCCGTCTGTCACCAGGCTGTATCTCAAGAATGGTGATAGCTAGAGAGTTGAAATTTTCACAGATGATGTATTTCTATTGCCGCTATAACAACAAATACTAAAAATAAAATAAAATAAATATTTAAGGGGGGCTCCCATACAACAAACATGATTTTTTTACCGTTTCTTGCTCGATACTAATAACGTTGCCTTATGTTGCATAGATAATGGTACGGAACCCTTCGTGCGCGAGTCCGACTCGCACTTGACCAATTTTTTCAAAACATTATAACTAAAAGAAATATGACGATCTGAAAAACCCACTTTTTTCGGTTTTCTTTAGATAAAGTTGCAGCGTCTATCACACAAATTTGGTAAAGTTTTACCACAAAAGAAAGTGATAGAAACATAGATATTGTAAAGCTTCATTGCATTTGTAAAGCTTCATTGCATTTGTAATAATAAAACACTTTTATCACAATTAATTTGTTATATTTTTTATATTAAAGAAAAACTATTTTCCAATCATTTTTCCAACATCCTCTCTTCATGTCTATTTCTAATCTCCCCAATTCTATTCTTTTTATTTTCAAATTTTAAATTTTTTTATTCTTTTTTTTTAAAAATAAATCTTAAGTGGCCTGTATCATTGAATAGGTTATATTCAATGATCACAACCTTTACATTCTCCCCCCCTTAGAGGATAAAAAAAAAATTTTTTTTCCAAAAAAAAAAAATTTTTTTTTTTCTAAGTTACAAAATACTGGACACCCTACCTAAGGTTGGAAAGCATGATAACAAACTAGAATGAACCAGATTAGATCCAGCTAGGACCTAGCTTTTCGAAGCAATACATTTCGAAAAACTTGAAAAGCAAAAAACCAACCAAAAATTGCCTTTCTAATCTTAGTTATCCGAACCACACTAACTACGATGCCCTTATATCATATCACTCTTTTCATAAAATATTAAACTACTTCATCTTTAAAATTTATTTATCCAATAATAAACAAGAGTGATAAGGCATCCTTAAAACTATCACACCAAGACACAAAGCATATATCATCAACAATCAATCAGAAAAATGTTCATCACCAAACAATTAATGCCCTTATAAAAACTATCGAGCTTCAATTATGAGGTCAGCATCATAGATCCGAAAGATATGCTAATTTAACAGCTTTCCAGCTTAATGAGAAAATTTACATAAGAAACCATTATAATTGATAGAATCCAGAGATTATCAAATTAAAATTTAAAGTATGCTCAGATAATAATCAACCTTCTTTTCAATTATTTAGGTATAATTTCTACTAAGTAATCCTGAATGCTCGGGAATGACCAATTTATTCCACATTTAGAATTCCTTCTCGTGAGATAAATTTACCAACCATTCTTCTACCACAAGTAACGTTTTAAATAATCAATCATTCTATTATCTAAGTAATTATAAACTATTCGCTAATCATTATTATCTAACTATTACCCAATAAATAAAAATATTATCAGCAACCTCTCACTATAATACAACTTCTTTCAATTTTCAACCTTTCACATTTCTCTCCCAATGAACAAATACTTTACTCTAGCACCTACTTTCCTAAATCCTATCTTATGAGTTCTATCTCTAAAATGCGTGATATCCCAAAACAGGATTCCATGACAAATAGCCTATGGCCTTACCATGTTGCATTCAAAGATATTACCCGTTGATACGACTCATCCAACTAACTCTACCAAGCCACTACCTTCGACATTATAACTCAATACAACCCATTACTATACCTATTAATCGCTCTACCTTAATACTATAATTATAATCTAGTACGAAATACTCACTATCCAATTACTATGTTAATATATTTATCTCACATTTTTAACTAAACATTCAAAATATAAATATGAAAAAATAATTAAATTTTTGATGTGGTTCCTTTTCATAGCATCTTTCTTATGTATAAATTTGCTGACGTCATTATGAAGTCTCGCCGATCCCGAACAATATGAAACACACCAAAATAAAACAATATTAGTAAATTATAATTATCACTATATATATAACCTTAATCTAATCGAATCACTAAACCAATTTACATCATTATGCAAATAATTATTGCGAACAATTCTTAGTAATTTACTTCTTGAAACTCTTCCCTTAGTCTATCAAATACCTCCTGCACGCTTTTGCACGTGTCTTTAATGCCCCGGAAGAAAAGTAAGGCGTTACCCCTTAAAAATGAGGGCAATAGTGATAATTTTTCTTCTTCAGACGAGCATCTCTTGAAAGTTATTAAAGCGTAAAACATTTCTTCGAATTCATCTAGGCACTCCTGTGCGCAACCACCGAAAGTTATCGTGGCTAGTTCCATCTTAGTTATAAATAATTTATAAAAATTTAATAAAAATATACGGCTACTTCTCTGATAATTAATATTTATCCTGTGTCGACCCTTTGCTCGTCAACACATCCCTGGGCGTAGGAGCTGGTTTACCAATCGGGCCGCTATACCCGGCGCGCCCACCAATTGTAAAGCTTCATTGCATTTGTAAAGCTTCATTGCATTTGTAATAATAAAACACTTTTATCACAATTAATTTGTTATATTTTTTATATTAAAGAAAAACTATTTTCCAATCATTTTTCCAACATCCTCTCTTCATGTCTATTTCTAATCTCCCCAATTCTATTCTTTTTATTTTCAAATTTTAAATTTTTTTATTCTTTTTTTTTAAAAATAAATCTTAAGTGGCCTGTATCATTGAATAGGTTATATTCAATGATCACAACCTTTACAATATACTCTTTATCTATAATATAACGCAAAAAGTATGTATTAAAATCGGTTTATTTATTTATTTACATTCGCACAAACAAAATTTGTACAATGGCGGACTTAATGCCAAGGGCATTCTCTGCCAGTCAACGTTAGTCAGCTTTAAGCAGCCAGTTTCACTTTCGCGAAAAAAAAACGGAAGTACGAAACGTCTTTTTTCAAAGAATTTGGAGGTAAAATCCGCTTCATCTAGGTATATTTGTCCCTTTCAGCGCGGCGCTCAGAAATAGGGATAGCAATACCTAAGGCAAATACCTAAATGAGGAGTACAGTAGGTACCCTCTTAACGTTTATATTACTACGTAGTAGAACATGACTAGTTGACAACCCTAACTCCGCTGAATTGAACATTAAATCATACATATCGTGGTCATGCCGCCATGAATATCGATATGACAATCTTGAATAAAAAAAATAAACTGCTAAATTAATATTGCGGTTTTGCGCAAGCGCAGGTTGACAACATCCAAGCATTTATTAAATAAGTCATTATTCTTATGGATTTGGCCCATAAAAATTTCAGTACCTTTAGGATGTTCACGTAAAGTACTTTATGTATGTACTTTAGTCTCAAACTGAGCGTATTATTTGTATAAGATCGTCTAATAAGCTTAACTATTGTTTAAAAAGTAATTTACCTAGTCTAACGTAGTAAAGAAAGAAAGAAGAAAGAAAAATGTTTTATTTACTGTGTACACAATATATAAATAAAAGCTTATACTTAATTATGATAATAGGTGTCACCACAGCAAATAGGCACCCATTTATAGTCCAGTCGTGGGAGATAATGACATGGATGTGGCTTGATGTACAGAATTTTTTTTTTCTAATTAGTCCGAAAAAATGTACAGAATCCGAAAATCAACCTGCTGCGTGGGGAAAATAATGGGAAGTTTGTTTAAATAAACGGAAACTGCAAAATGACTGATTTTGACTTGAAAAATCCGTTGTAACTTGAAAAGCAAGCCTCGGACGAAGAAATATCGCTGATTCTTTTTTGTTTATTTTCAAATTTTCTACTCGGTCAATGTATTGGTAAATTAAAAATTACGATATTAACATTGTTAAATGACAGAAAAACGCGTAAAAACGTTAACTTTTGTTCAAAGTCCCGGTAGACAGGGTAAATATTAATAATTATTAATGATAATGTGGATTTGATAAGTTTAATATGCGATTAATAAGTGTGCGCAACCTGCACGCCGTGCGACAAATAGTTTTTCTTAGAACAATTTATTAAATTAAAAAATTCATAAAACTTTGATCGAACCTAACTTCTATAAAAATCATTTTGAATACTTGCTAGATTTTTGACATACTTTTCAAGGTCACAGAAACTGAAAGAAATCCAAAAAGTTCAATTTTTTTATTTTTACAACCATTTTAGAATTTTTTCAAAATTTCGCGTTAATTAACAATAGGAAACTAGTGCTAAATATCTGTCGATCAAAAAATCTTTTTGTTTACACCAATAGTGCTTAGAATAACGGACAATTTGAGAGTATTCTAAAAGTACCGAGAGCGCACGAATTTCGCCGCGGCGGCGAAGTGCGTGGTGGAGGGGGAAGCTGGAGACGGGAAGTCTAAAAGTGGTTCGGCGCGCTTCAAATTCGCTCGCGCTGAAAATTTTCAATTATCTCAGCAATGGAAGCATCAATTGAGATGATTTTTTTTTTTAAATTGATATACCGAATAGAGAGAAGCTCAAATATCGACTTGAAATTGAAATATTTTAAGTAATTTTGTAGCCAATTCAGATATTTTAGAATATTGGCATATTTTTGCACATTTTAGCAGTTCCCGTTTGGTTAACTAATAAGTTTATTAATATACAGTAATTATTGAAATAATAATTATTGTAACAGTAACTAAAAGATAAACAACAACAACATGGCTACAAAATTACTTAAAATATTTCAATTTCAAGTCGATATTTGAGCTTCTCTCTATTCGGTATATCAATTTAAAAAAAAAATCATCTCAATTGATGCTTTCATTGCTGAGATAATTGAAAATTTTCAGCGCGAGCGAATTTGAAGCGCGCCGAACCACTTTTAGACTTCCCGTCTCCAGCTTCCCCCTCCACCACGCACTTCGCCGCCGCGGCGAAATTCGTGCACTCTCGGTACTTTTAGAATACTCTCAAATTGTCCGTTATTCTAAGCACTATTGGTGTAAACAAAAAGATTTTTTGATCGACAGATATTTAGCACTAGTTTCCTATTGTTAATTAACGCGAAATTTTAAAAAAATTCTATAATGGTTGTAAAAATAAAAAAATTGAACTTTTTGGATTTCTTTCAGTTTCTGTGACCTTGAAAAGTATGTCAAAAATCTAGCAAGTATTCAAAATGATTTTTATAGAAGTTAGGTTCGATCAAAGTTTTATGAATTTTTTAATTTAATAAATTGTTCTAAGAAAAACTATTTGTCGCACGGCGTGCAGGTTGCGCACACTTATTAATCGCATATTAAACTTATCAAATTCACATTATCATTAATAATTATTAATATTTACCGTGTCTACCGGGACTTTGAACAAAAGTTAACGTTTTTACGCGTTTTTCTGTCATTTAACAATGTTAATATCGTAATTTTTAATTTACCAATACATTGACCGAGTAGAAAATTTGAAAATAAACAAAAAAGAATCAGTGATATTTCTTCGTCCGAGGCTTACTTTTCAAGTTACAACGGATTTTTCAAGTCAAAATCAGTCATTTTGCAGTTTCCGTTTATTTAAACAAACTTCCCATTATTTTCCCCACGCAGCAGGTTGATTTTCGGATTCTGTACATTTTTTCGGACCAATTAGAAAAAAAAAGTTCTGTACATCAAGCCACATCCATGCACCTATCTTTTTTTGGCTCCCACGACTGGACTATTAAGCAAATGTTAGGTCACGAGAACCCAACGCTGATTTTCAAATGGGGGCTACATGGTTAACTTAATAACTAATAAAAAAATTGGTCAAGTGCGAGTCGGACTCGCGCACGATGGGTTCCGTACCATTATCTATGCAACATAAGGCAACGTTATTAGTATCGAGCAAGAAACGGTAAAAAAATCATGTTTGTTGTATGGGAGCCCCCCTTAAATATTTATTTTTTTTTATTTTTAGTATTTGTTGTTATAGCGGCAATAGAAATACATCATCTGTGAAAATTTCAACTCTCTAGCTATCACCGTTCTTGAGATACAGCCTGGTGACAGACGGACGGACGGACGGACGGACAGCGAAGTCTCAGTAATAGGGTCCCGTTTTTACTTTTTGGGTACGGAACCCTAAAAACGAAAATACAGAAACAAACTACATATTTAACTATTATAATTAAAAATTAGACGATAGGTTTCAGAAGAAATAAGAAAGATACATAAAGAAAGAAAATATTATTTAAAAAAAAATTTACTCTCCTAAATTACTAATACCATAAACACAAAAGCTAGAATAAGTGTAGTAGACATCGAGGTGTTTAATTTTTATGTAATTTAATTATACGTATATAATACTAAAACGTGCTAAAACTAAAAACTAAATGGTGACGGATAAGAATACAAGTGTCACCACCCCATCTCCTCCCAAGGGTGCTGTAAAAGTCAGCTAAGGGATATTGCACACAGATAACATCCTCTGTGAGAGACGGAAAACTCTAAAACTCAAACCCTGTGGTCAGCGCGGCACAGTAGACCATAATCACTCCCAAAGTGGAGGGGGCCCGTGCCCAACAGTGGGACGTAAAAGGGGCTGGAGAAGAAAATAATACTAAAACTTATTGATAGTGTCATTAACACAATTCGGCAATGTTAACTGAACCTTCTTATTTTTAAAACTGTGTATTATAGCCTAATGTTTTTAATTGAGATAAATATGTACCATAAAATAGCAAATTATAGGTAAATTGAGACTGGTACAAATTCTACGAGAATATCTAAACTGAACTTAACTAAAAAATGAAAATCGATAGTGTCAATAACACAATTCGGCAATGTTATCTGAACTTTCTATTTTTAAAAACTGTGTATTATACACTAACAATTTTAATTAATATAAATATGCACAACGACATAGTCATAATCAAAATACACCATAAAATCAAAACACCCCATATTTATTTTAATTTTTTATTTAATTTAGATATGCACGTAGAATTGGCACCATTGTTGTATTTTTTAAATGAAGCTAAACATATTTGTCTAGCATGTTTGATAATAACTAAACGAGCCCAGACGACAATTAACACAAGGTCATGGGAGCAGTCGGTTCAACAGTTCAAGCAATTTAGAAACATGATCAATAAAATATACCGACACTTGTGATAATGAACTAATTTGCTGGACGTTTCTATTATTTAGTATAAAAAAAATTCTCACGGAAATTTCTTGCAAAAGCCAACGTCCGCATCCTCTGGTCCCAAGTTAAGATAATTCAATTTCTAAGACTATCTACATACCACTCTATGTTAATATTATAAAGCCAAAGAGTTTGTTTGTTTGTCAGGTTTTCTAAAAAAAAGTTACGTTAACATTTCCGAATTGTGTTATTAACACTTTCATTTTTTAGTTAAGTTTAGTTCTGCATGTAGAATTGGTACCACTGTGTAAATATTTTTTTAATAATAAGGAAATAACACATTTTTTGAAGGAAGTTCCTTTAAGAATTACATCACCATTTCTTTGTAGTTTTCGAGTCATAGCAACATTCTGCGCTCCACTGAGCCCTATCTAATTGGCGCGGTCACCGAGACGCTCTTTGATGTCTCATTTCCTGCCCTATGCAGATAACTATATCACACCGACTCTTTCTAACACGTAACTATTATTACTACATCTCTTTCCATCAAATAGCCCGTGAAATAGAATTGTGGCCACACAAGATTAGGCGCAATGATTGGACAAAATTTTATGAAATATTGTCGTAAATTTAATAATAAATGTTTAGAATAGCCGTAAAATAAACTTTAAACACAATCAATAGTTTTCCTGCTTTCATCCCAAACTTACTTAAGTAAGTTTGGGATGAAAGCAAGTAAAGCAAAGCGGTAAGTACCTACCTATCTGGCTGAAGACGCTGCGCTGCGTGAAGATTTTACATCCATTTCGATCACAGAACAAGTGACAAGAAGTAAGAAAATTAACATATAAAAGCAATGTAGATCAGATAACAGAAATAATTGCAATGACCTAGAATTGAAAACTGGTACATCCACTACTTCATGCAAAAAGAGATGAAACCTGCACGTAGTATTAAGTAGGATACAAAGCCTTTCAAAGTGTGATGTCTTCAATAACATCCTCGTAAGTTTACCGGAAGGGTATTTGCCGTTTTGGCCTAAGATCTCTCACAGGGGATTTTATTTTCTTACTAGCTGATGCCCGCGACTTCTTAAGTGTGGAATCCTACTAATATTATAAAGGCGAAAGTTTGTAAGTATGGATGTAAGTATGGATGTATGTATGGATGTTTGTTACTCTTTCACGTAAAAACTACTGAATGGATTTGAATGAAACTTTACCACAATATAGCTTATACATCAGAATAACACATAGGCTACAAATTGGCTGGACCGATTTTGATGAAATTTTATTTTATACAGAATTGTATGGCAAAACAACGTTTGCCGGGGCAGCTAGTTTAGAATATTTTCCCTGTTTCCCCGTTCAACATTTTTTACTAATGCCTTACTCCCATGGTCGCAGCGAATTCCATTAAATTTTCCATAAGCAATTGGTCCACTTTATCTAGCAAGGCTGTATAACAATACAGATACAGTCTATGGCCTCCCTCGATAAATGAACTATCCAACACAAAAATAATTTTTCAATTCGAACCTGTAGTTACCGAGATTAGCGCGTTCAAGCAAACAAACTCTTTAACTTTATAATTTTGGTATAGATATCACTTAACTGGCTCTTATTCCTGGGTAGGCAATGGGTTGGTGACACTTGTATTCTCAACCCGTCACGTAGAAAAGTATCATACCTAAATGTGTAAGTTGTGTGTTTTGTGGTAAGGTCCTAACTTCCAAATGATAAAAGATTTAGTTAAGGATCTACTAATCAAATTAGGTTTTTCTTTAAATAAAACAGTTATACAGAAATTCTTATAAATGAATCGTAAATAAATATGAATATGCTAGCACTGACTATACTAGGAGTATAGCTTATTGTTACATTGTCATGGGACCGCCGTTTTCTCGGAACAATAATAATAATCGACGCAACTACACTGAATGGAAAATAAATTACACACGACGTCTGTATGGAGGGGTATTATACAGATATCCTTAGTTGTTATCGATAAAATGATAATACATATATCTACGGCTGGCCTCGTGGTCGAGGGGTTCATGTAACGGATTGCCGTTCACGAGGTCGCGGTTTCGATTCCCGCACGGGACAATTATTTGTATGATATTTATAAATGTCATACAAATGTTTGTACTGCGTCTGGGTGTTTACTATGTATTATAAGTTTGTATTTATAAAAGAAAATTAGTTTATGTAGGTATTTAGCCGTAGTCTGGTACACATAACACAAGCATAATAAGCTTAGCTTGGGACCAGAGAACGTTGTGTGCATGAATTCTTTGCTTCGGAACTTCCATGTGGTGACTTCTAATTGGGAATATAGACATACATCATCATCCAACATCCTCTCATAGATACGGTGAGAAATGGCTAAAAAGGAATCTAAGTCCTACATTTTCGAGAAACAAACAACCCGAAACAATGCCTAGAAGGTCGTGATCGGTAAGACATTGCATCATATAGCAAACTTTTGAAAACCTTAAACAAACATTTTTTATTAGATGTGATCTATTTTGTCTTAGACCCATTTAATATTTTACGAAAATATATACCTACTTTTATTGTAAATAAACACTTTAGATAGAAAACATCTAGAGTATGCTTTACAAATATCTGGGCGGCAAATTACAGAATTACAACTATATAGGTATGTACCTAATTAGCCTAATTGTTCTGAACGAGAATTGATCACGCCTCTTCCTGAATGGCAGTTCTTTACATGTAATAAAATACCATATTCATAAGATTAACAAGTAATATAATATAATAATATCGACACGACCCCATCCCTAGAGAGCATAGCGCCTGGTGCTCAAGTCCACTATTTTGGAACAATTGTCATACCGGCACAATACCGGCACGATACCGTTGCAATTGAAGTCAAATATCCGTAGTCTGCTATATGCCGTCATAACGGTCTTTCAATGGTAATAGAATTGTCGATCTCTTTTATCTATGCATTGAATTTTCGGTCTCTTTTATCTATGGATTGTGTTAGAATGGTATGTATGTGTTGCCGTTTTTAAAAAATGCGTTAGTTGAAGTGATTTTCGAAAAACTACTAATAAATTTAAACATTTAATCATGCTAGACTTCGTTTAAATATATTTGTACATACTATTTATTAGTATAAAAAGCAATGTGAAGTTTAGGAGATTAGTAAATTGCAATAAATTACAAAGAACAATATCTAATATTTCTATCTATCTATTTTTTATTTATGGCAATCTGTCGACACAGGACAATTTAAAAATATTACTGTCAAATTCAAAATAGCAGACTACCGAAACATTTCAGTCATTGAATTGCAATTGTGAAGCAGTTGTGTACGAGACTAGCAATTTATGTCACTTTGACAATTGTAAGACAATGATGAAGTCGTTATGACGACACATTATTAGTAGACTACCAAAAACTTTACTATTGCACCATAATGGTACAATAATGGTACAGTTGTGACACCGTTGAAATACCCGACTCAGGGCCCTGGAGCGATGCGCGTACGCGTCGAACATCGCAATTTCGCCGTGTGCACCGCTCACTTATTAAATCCTTCCGCCCCGCCCTAATACCCCCTATTACAGGTAATGTAATAAAACATTCATACGCAGGCGTTTCTGAGCGCCATTAAACTGACATTAATGTGTTTTTATTTATTTTATTACAGCTATGTTTGATGTGGAATGAATTATGCATAGGTATGTAAGTATGGCACAGATCAGGCGCATACAGCCAAATGTATCCATCTAATATTTTCCCGCAAAATTAGACTAATTTAGAGGTAGGTATGTAGTTGGCCTTTCAGTTTTACAAGCCAATTATACATTGCGTTTTCATTTACATTCATTAGCACTGTAATGTTAACAAACTAATGCCCGTTTTCACCAACGACCCCTAAATTTAAGTAGCCCTTAAGCGAATTTAAATGACACTTTACGCAAGTTTTATTTTCACCAACGTTTAAGGGACGCTTAAACTGTTAAGGGATTCCTTATATTTACTAATAAAACTTATATTTATTTAATAAAACTTGCGTAAAGTGTCATTTAAATTCGCTTAAGGGCTACTTAAAATTTAGGGGTCGTTGGTGAAAACGGGCATTACATTCACAGACAGCTGCTAAGTATTAGTAAACACTGTGTGACACAGATAGAAATGTGTGAGATATAAAATAATGAACACACGTTTGTGAAAACTATGGTGAAAACAACGGTTCATGAGAACGGACACTGGCGTGCGTAGTGTACAGAATGAGGTTAAAAAGTTCAAGGTCAAGTGCCGACTGAGAGGTTATACAGGTATTTATATATATCATATTTATTAGTATAGACTTTAGGATTAGGACATACATGAAATTAACACTCAAAATAACACAGGTAGATTACATTTGTTTCCAGTAGGTACTTCAGTTTCTTTATAAATAACGTCCGTGCTCCTTTTTTCTAACCATAGCAAAGCTACAAGTAAAATAGTAATCTAAGTGCACCTTAAGGCGCTTACAATCATTTACATAACCTGCACACTAAAACTCTCAAATAAAGTAAAATAGATTTAATTAATCTTTACTTATTATTTCTTATGAATGTAAAACTAAATATTAATAATTAATAAATAAATATAATAAATATTAATGGACATTTCACACAACGTCCTCTGGTCCCAAGCTAAGCTTATATGCTTGTGTTATGGTTATGGGTACCAGAATACGGATAGAATACATATACTACTTTTTTTTTGTAAATACATACTTATAATATATAGAAACACCCAGACGCAGTACAAACATTTGTATGACATTTAGAAAAATCACACAAATGATTGTTCCGAGCGGGAATCGAACCCGCGACCTCTTGATCGGCAGTCCGTTACCAGAACCACTACACCACGAGGCCCGTCAAACAATTACATCAAACGCCTTTTAGTGTGGGCATAGCAATATGTCGTTGTCCGACTTAAAGCTGCCAAAGGCTAACGAGCAAGCTCGCTGAAGTTTTAGAGACCATTGCGAAGTTACTGTAAATACTGTAATCACACCATATGTTTGTATGTTTGTTCTGTCCGTCTCAATATTCGTTTACAGCATGGACTGCCCTGTCCCATAAATTCCTGTGGCTTGCTATGTGAGCGTAGAGCCAATATGTGTAGGTACCTACTGTTTGGTCAACATGAATTTGAAATTAATTGCTGTAATGGCATCGACCAAGTATAACATTATCGATGGTAATGGCACCTGTCATCAACCCATTTTCTTAAATAAGACTCATTTCGTCTCTAAATACCTACATAATATCTGTGATAATATGAAGAACATTCAGATGAGAACGTAATGAACATAGTGCTGATTACGTTTCTTGACTGTACTAATATTAAAAAGCAGAATAGTTTGTTTGTTTGAACGCCCCCTAGTCTCAGGATACGCTAGTCCTAATTTAAAAATTCTATCAGTGCTAGATAGCACCTATCAAAGCAGGCTATATACCTATATCATCAATAGGTATATATACTCGTATATATACCTTTTCTGCAATAGTATTGGTGAATATTTAAAAACTAAATATTGAAAAAGAAATATGTTAGTTGAGAAAAAAATTGTCGATAGCTTAGGGACTATCTACGGTAAATACTATCGATACTACTAGTTACATAAAGATTACTACAGTTTATACTATCGAATTCGAAACCCTAACTAATTTTTCGATTTCAACAATCGATAGTGTAACTGTCGATTATTGTTGTCGACATTTTTAGGTGTAGGTTCTAGATAAATAAAAAATATATTATTCAGTCTAATCATTCATTATTTATTACAGGAGTATTATTTTTACATTCCACCTCTCAGTCTCAATACTAAATGTAATGTGGATTCCTTTTGGATGTTGTAGTCCGAGAGAGTGCGTCCGTCTTCCAGCTGCTTACCGGCGAAGATCAAGCGTTGTTGGTCGGGTGGAATACCCTCTTTGTCTTGGATTTTGGCCTTAACATTTTCAATAGTGTCTGATGGTTCTACTTCTAAAGTAATTGTCTTGCCAGTTAAGGTCTTGACGAAAATCTGCATACCACCACGCAGACGTAATACCAAATGCAGAGTAGATTCCTTTTGAATGTTGTAGTCCGAGAGCGTGCGTCCATCTTCCAACTGTTTGCCAGCGAAGATCAGACGTTGCTGGTCAGGTGGGATGCCCTCTTTGTCTTGAATTTTAGCCTTGACATTCTCAATCGTGTCTGACGGCTCGACCTCTAAAGTAATGGTTTTGCCAGTCAAGGTTTTGACGAAAATCTGCATACCACCACGCAGACGAAGTACCAAGTGCAGAGTAGACTCCTTCTGAATGTTGTAGTCCGACAATGTACGCCCGTCTTCAAGCTGTTTGCCGGCGAAAATCAATCGCTGTTGGTCCGGGGGAATGCCTTCCTTGTCCTGGATCTTAGCTTTAACATTTTCAATGGTATCGGAAGGCTCCACTTCCAAAGTAATGGTTTTGCCAGTCAGAGTCTTGACGAAAATCTGCATACCACCACGAAGACGAAGCACCAAGTGTAGAGTGGATTCTTTCTGAATGTTGTAGTCTGAGAGCGTGCGTCCATCTTCCAACTGTTTGCCAGCGAAGATCAGACGTTGCTGGTCAGGTGGGATGCCCTCTTTGTCTTGAATTTTAGCCTTGACATTTTCAATCGTGTCTGAGGGCTCAACCTCTAAAGTGATGGTTTTGCCTGTCAAGGTCTTGACGAAAATCTGCATACCACCACGCAGACGAAGTACCAAGTGCAGAGTAGACTCCTTTTGGATGTTGTAGTCAGACAGGGTACGTCCGTCTTCAAGCTGTTTACCGGCGAAAATTAACCTCTGCTGATCAGGTGGGATGCCCTCTTTGTCCTGAATTTTAGCCTTAACATTCTCAATAGTGTCGGAAGGCTCCACTTCCAAAGTAATGGTTTTGCCAGTCAGAGTCTTGACGAATATCTGCATACCACCACGGAGACGCAAAACCAAATGCAGAGTGGATTCTTTCTGGATATTGTAGTCGGACAAGGTACGTCCATCTTCAAGCTGTTTTCCGGCAAAGATAAGACGTTGCTGATCAGGTGGAATGCCCTCTTTGTCCTGGATTTTCGCTTTGACATTTTCAATCGTGTCAGAGGGCTCAACTTCCAAAGTGATAGTTTTGCCCGTCAGCGTCTTCACGAAAATCTGCATACCACCACGGAGACGCAGTACCAAATGCAGAGTGGATTCCTTTTGAATATTGTAGTCAGATAGTGTGCGTCCATCTTCCAACTGCTTGCCGGCAAAGATCAAACGCTGCTGGTCTGGTGGGATGCCCTCTTTGTCCTGAATCTTGGCCTTAACATTCTCAATGGTGTCAGAGGGTTCGACCTCCAAAGTGATGGTTTTGCCAGTCAGAGTCTTGACGAAAATCTGCATACCACCACGGAGACGAAGTACGAGATGAAGGGTAGACTCCTTCTGAATATTGTAATCAGAAAGAGTGCGTCCATCTTCTAACTGTTTGCCAGCGAAGATCAGACGTTGCTGATCAGGTGGGATGCCCTCTTTGTCTTGAATTTTAGCCTTGACATTTTCAATCGTGTCTGAGGGCTCAACCTCTAAAGTGATGGTTTTGCCTGTCAAGGTCTTGACGAAAATCTGCATACCACCACGCAGACGAAGTACCAAGTGCAGAGTAGACTCCTTTTGGATGTTGTAGTCAGACAGGGTACGTCCGTCTTCAAGCTGTTTACCGGCGAAAATTAACCTCTGCTGATCAGGTGGGATGCCCTCTTTGTCCTGAATTTTAGCCTTAACATTCTCAATAGTGTCGGAAGGCTCCACTTCCAATGTAATGGTTTTGCCAGTCAAGGTCTTTACAAAAATTTGCATACCACCACGCAGACGAAGTACCAGATGGAGAGTGGATTCCTTTTGGATGTTATAGTCAGACAGGGTACGTCCATCTTCAAGCTGTTTACCGGCGAAAATTAACCTCTGCTGGTCTGGGGGAATACCTTCTTTGTCTTGTATTTTAGCCTTGACATTTTCGATTGTGTCAGAGGGTTCGACCTCCAAAGTGATAGTTTTACCAGTCAAGGTCTTGACGAAAATCTGCATACCACCACGCAGACGTAGTACTAAATGCAAAGTGGATTCTTTCTGAATGTTATAATCTGACAGTGTGCGTCCGTCTTCCAACTGCTTACCGGCAAAGATCAATCTCTGCTGATCTGGGGGAATGCCTTCTTTGTCTTGAATTTTTGCTTTCACATTCTCAATTGTGTCAGAGGGCTCCACCTCCAATGTGATGGTCTTACCAGTCAGTGTTTTAACGAAAATTTGCATACCACCGCGCAGACGCAGCACGAGATGGAGTGTGGATTCCTTTTGAATATTGTAATCAGACAGAGTACGACCGTCTTCTAATTGTTTCCCGGCGAAGATCAATCTCTGTTGGTCTGGGGGAATTCCTTCTTTATCTTGAATTTTAGCCTTAACGTTTTCGATTGTGTCAGAGGGCTCAACTTCAAGGGTGATGGTCTTGCCAGTCAATGTTTTGACGAATATTTGCATACCACCACGAAGACGCAATACCAAGTGCAGAGTAGATTCCTTCTGAATATTGTAGTCGGATAAAGTGCGTCCATCTTCTAACTGCTTACCGGCAAAGATCAGTCTCTGCTGGTCTGGGGGAATACCTTCCTTGTCTTGAATTTTTGCCTTTACATTTTCGATGGTATCAGAAGGCTCAACTTCTAGTGTAATGGTCTTCCCAGTCAAAGTCTTCACAAAGATCTGCATCTTGTCCTGTAATTAAAGAAATAGTAATGGTTAATTTATTTGTTACTAAATTGTTATGTAAATACGTACATAGAATACGTATTTGTTCACGGCAAGTAGTAAACCTAGTATGTGCTTGCTACAACATAAAGATAAAACTGACCGACAAAAAATTTTTGAAATTATTTATAGAGAGGCAAAGCCCCTAAGTTCATTGTCACTGTGACCGCTATTTCGTCCGTTTGCGCGAACGTTAACCCATAGGTACATACATACCCATACGTCATATATTCGCAAATATTATTGCACCATGATTACTAATTCATTTTACCGATAAAATAACACGAGACCGTGAGTGACAAAGCGTTATTGTCCTGAAATGACTCAAACTTCTAATAAGGAACAATAAGAACGCTAAACACTGCTGTAACTATTTAAATTACTATACAATTTATGTTATGGTAAAACAGGCTTATCCTCGAACGTTAATTTGTTAGTAAAGTCGGTTGGAAAAAGAATGGTCAACTCAAGGTTTCTGGGTACCTAAGTAACGCAATTAAGAAGTTAGGGCCTAGGATACACTAACTTCTGCGGCTTCAAGATATTTTTAATGATCCAATCTCTTTTTAACTAATGTTATTTATATGACATTCAAAAAGTTATAAATACATAATATAATATGGAAAGTAGGTCACGAATCTTCTGACCTAGTTACCTACTATTATAGACGCTAACTAAATTAACACGGATACATTTGTACAAGTGTATTATTATTGTGTTCTCATAAAGGAAAACCTATATTTAAATGAATTTTCCTTCTAGGTGACAGAAATAGCTGGCCACGTCCGAAACTGTCTTTGTCAGAAGAGAAACCAAGAAATATTAAAGAAATCCTAATTATAGGTAGGTATATTAAAAGGAAAGTAGGTACCTACCTATTTAGCTTATAAAATGGTAGCCTAAGTACCAAGTTACCTACTACATGTAAGTACCTATGATCTTATGAAATAGATAGGTACACATCTATTAACAAAATCATCTACTGCCAGTGACTAAACGAAATTGTCTTATTTCCTAAATCCTAGCTACCTTTTCATTCTATAAATTGCCACAAAAACAAGTCATAATGTTACACAAAATGGCGCCGAGTATGAACAACTGCGTAGTACATAAAACTCAGTTATTGATTATTTCCTTGTAACTTTAACTTATACATTACTAAAATAGATCAATCACTCACCTTATAATCACTAGAATTTAGTTAAAATCAGTAATATCTTCAATTAAATCTTGTTTGCTTTCTGCTTAAAATAAAGTTATTCTTTGCTTTTTATCAATACTCTTCCTGTCACTCACTTCACAAATTCTTTATTCAAATGCTTGTTTTAAAATGGCGCATCGAACGCTGCCGTCCCCTTTATATACATACGCTGACGTGTAAATAATCAATACTGCGGCAGCTGGCGAAAATATTTCCGTCTCTTTTTAAATTACTGAATACGACAGAGACAGTATGACTTGTTCTAGAACATTGCCGTTAATTCTATTTCGTTAAAAGGCGAAGGGAAGAGCGAGAGAGAAATATTTGTTCGAGAATTTCACGGAGATTGCGCCGTGTTGTTTCCTTTGTGACGCAACTTGTTTTGTTTGGCTGGGTTCAGAGGAAACCTTAACAAAACAAAGAGAATTCTGTAAATTCATGTCGATCAATAACAAAACGGTCTAGACGTAAATTAAAGACATTGGACTCATTTTAGGTCACATTAAATTAGAATTTTCGTGTTAATTGATAAAGGACTATACTTTTACATACATTGGTATTCTACGTGCGTAACTAAACCTAACTAAAAAAATAGTTTAAAAAAACTAAAAAACATGCTTTATTTAATCGAATTATTGCATTGTCATCGGTCTTTGACAGGTGTGCAAAATTTGAATAGAATCTGACCGTTTAAAGTGGGTCAAAATAGCGTCCAAAGGAGTCGGTTACAAACATACAAACAAACATACAAGTTAAGCTAATATAAAGCGTGTAATGAATCTTGATAGTGTCGATAACATAATTCGGCAATAATAAATGAACTTTTATGTTATAAAATTTGTTTATTATGGACTAAAGACTATTATTAATATAAATGTTCACAAAACTGGGTTAAGAATACAAGTGACACCACCTCATTTCCTCCCCAGGGTGCTGTAAAATCCAGCTAAGAGATATTACACAAATACATAACATCCTTTTGTATAAAATACACCCTGTGCCAAAACATGTGGTCAGCGCCGCATAGCAGACCAGTATCCTTCCCGAAGTGGGATCCCGGGCCCAACAGTGGGACGTTAATGTGCTGAAGAAAGAGAGAATTAAATATAAATAAATTTTATAAAGCTGAAGAGTTAGTTTGTTTGTTTGTTTACTTGAACGCGCTCATCTCAGGAACCACTGAACCGATTTGAAAAATTCTCTCTGCGTTAGATAGGCCATTTATCGAGGAAGGCTTTAGGCTATATAACATCATGCTACGACAGTAGAAGCGAAGCAGTAGTGATAAATGTTGCAAAAACGGGGAAAAATTTCTAAAACGGACGGAGTCGCGGGCAACAGCTAGTTCTCAAATAAAATGCGATGCGAGAAAATGCAATGCAATGACACGTGTGCTTATTCTGTCATCACATCACGCTTCCGTGCCTCCAGAGAGGTAGACAGAGATAGAGATATATGGAGACTTATGACAACCAATCTTATGTTGTTTTTATCACAATCTCAGAGTACAGTGTAGTTCTGTGATCTGAGATCACACACACACAATTGAGAAATACATTATCTAATTTACTTATCACGGTAAAACGTTATTCTATAATCTACGGGAAAATACGTAGATAGGTACAACAGTACCTATTTAAAAAAAATAACTGTACTTACCTAAGAAAATTTTCCCTATTTTTCAAAACATTTTTTACTACTGCATCGCTTCTATTGGTCGCAGCGTGATGTTACATAGCATATAGCCTTCCTCGATAAATGGACTATTCAACATAAAAAGAATTTTTCAATTCGAACTAGTAGTTCCCGAGATTATCGCGTTGAAATAAACAAACTCTTCAGTTTTGTAATGTTAGTACAGAAAAATACCACATTTTCCGTTATACACAAACTGTTATATAAAGTATTAGTAGGTTATATTAAATACCGTTAGAACCAGGTAGTATACTCAATGGATTTAACTATAATGGGTCATGGTAAATCTATGGGCCATGGCTTGAAATGTGCCTAATCTAAAGTTCTACTGGCTCTATAGTAATGCAAAAATACAGTGATGACATATGATGACATGTCTTTACATACCTATTTGCTTAGTAAACAACAAAGTCGGTTTTTTAGGGTTCCGTACCCAAAGGGTAAAAACGGGACCCTATTACTGAGACTTCGCTGTCCGTCCGTCCGTCCGTCCGTCCGTCCGT
This sequence comes from Orgyia antiqua, assembly GCA_916999025.1. Classification (NCBI taxonomy): domain Eukaryota; kingdom Metazoa; phylum Arthropoda; class Insecta; order Lepidoptera; family Erebidae; genus Orgyia; species Orgyia antiqua. Next base: position 19,820,757 of record OU779867.1, read on the forward strand.
CCGTCCGTCCGTCCGTCCGTCCGTCCGTCCGTCCGTCTGTCACCAGGCTGTATCTCAAGAACGGTGATAGCTAGAGAGTTGAAATTTTCACAGATGATGTATTTCTATTGCCGCTATAACAACAAATACTAAAAATAAAATAAAATAAATATTTAAGGGGGGCTCCCATACAACAAACATGATTTTTAGGGTTCCGTACCCAGTATCTCAAGAACGGTGATAGCTAGACAGTTGAAATTTTCACAGATGATGTATTTCTATTGCCGCTATAACAACAAATACTAAAAATAAAATAAAATAAATATTTAAGGGGGGCTCCCATACAACAAACATGATTTTTAGGGTTCCGTACGCAGTATCTCAAGAACGGTGATAGCTAGACAGATGAAATTTTTACAGATGATGTATTTCTATTGCCGCTATAACAACAAATACTAAAAATAAAATAAAATAAATATATAAGGGGGGCTCCCATACAACAAACATGATTTTTTTACCGTTTCTTGCTCGATACTAATAACGTTGCCTTATGTTGCATAGATAATGGTACGGAACCCTTCGTGCGCGAGTCCGACTCGCACTTGACCAATTTTCTCTATTTATGCCCATAAGTACCTATGCTTATATCTACCAAACTATTTTTTTCAAAAGGTAGCTACGATGTTGGTGACAACGTCTAATATATGTGTAACCGTCTAGATATTCTGAAACATTTATAAGTACATATTTATGAATATAAATTAATATAAATAACAGTTAGTAAAAGAAAAAATGTACCACGTACCACTAGATATTCTGATATTATGTACTTATATGGTTTTTAGGTATTTTGGTTAATCACAATCAAACGTCACTTTGTTAACGAATCTACAGACCTTTGAACTTCCATACAATGAGTTAGTCATCGAATATATTTAACAGAATTTTCTAGTAATTACAATACCTACAATGCTGCAATGTACAGACAAAAACAGCATATTGCTAAAATATTATTTCATTGCACCACACCACGGTGGCATACCTATTTCTAGCATTTTATGGCATTCGAATTATCTTATATCTCATTAGCATAGCTCTAAAAAAAATAAAAAGACGAATCGAGTGAGATAAAACCAAGATAAAACAATGATAAAACTCGATGTAGTTTTATTGATATATGTATATTCTCCTCCGCCCTACCGGGCCATTGTAGTGCCTTGGGTCTTACTATGACTCGGTAAGAGTGGCCCCTTCATCTGGCCCGAGTTTCGTATAAACTCGATGGAGTTGCGTAGCTTCTAAGATGCGATTAGTTGATTACAGATAAACATTGCACCAGGTAAAAATAAACAAAGGCTTGTAAACACATAACATACATAAACAGACAACCAACCAATTTCAATATAAGTATACTTTGCATAAGGTGTTAAGAGGATACCAAAATAGCTTCGTGCATTTTTCTATGTACGAAGTTTTCATTGTTTCGTTAGATTGAATGGCTAGAGCTCTAATTTTTAAGTATATGTTTTTTCAATATATGATCTAGGATCGCATGAACTCAGAAACGCGATTGAAAAAAGTTTTCTCGATAGAAAATCTTGGCGAAACAACCTCTCTTATTTTTTATTTTTTTCATTTGTCGGTCTACTATCGCGTATTAACTAATGAAATAACTTTAAAAACATAGGTAACTATTATGTATAGAAACACGTGGATCAGAATTAAAATATAATATTTAGTAGATTTTGAGTACATAGGAAAAGTATCCCTAATTCTTCACTTTCTGTGCCTACTGGCTGTGTTAATATGTACGTGTCGGCGATGATATACGATAATATTGATGTAGGCCCTTAAACCGAAGACCAGCAATATAGAAAGAAAGAAATTTTTTATTTACTGTGTAAAACAAAATTTGTATTTTCTAACACTTGCGCGACTCATCTGTTTAAATAAAACTACTTTTTACGGATTTAGACGCGTATATTTGTTTTAAATTTTGGCCCGACGTTTCGGAGACTTTGCAGTCACCATTGTCACGGGTGAGACTGAGCTGTAATGTGTCTTCTACGATCAGTTATTACAGGGTTTACCCACATTCGATTTTAATTTTACATTGACCATAAAGATAGACTTTTACTATAAACTATATCATATTACATTGTGCTCAGACTACATAAAATCAATAACATTATTTTAGTTTCTAAAATACATTAACAAATTGTAACAATATAAAGAAATTTTTAAATTATATAAGGTGAAACATACATAATTTTATCATAGACTAAAGTTTTAATTATTATAGAGGTAGTATACAATATAGCAAGCAAAACTAAGTTTTGTATATTATATGTTAAAATTTGTATATTACATTAAAAGTATAAATTTAGTTTATTAAAATATGGTATTTTGTTTTACCACAGCAAATAGGCACCCATTTCAGCATAATGTTAGGTTTCAAGGACCTAACGCTGATTTTCAAATGGGGCCTATGAGAGTGGTGACACGGATGCCCACACGGATATCACTAACACAATTATTATTAACAGTGTTTAAAACATTTTTGAACCATACAGATACAGAAAGATTATTATCTAAAATTATACTAAACTATATTATTAGACTTAATTATTATTTAGTTTAAGCCCATACTAACAACTATTAAGATTTATTCTAGTTTTAGACTTAGGTAATCACTGTTATCAATAGGTATGTCTATATGTATATACATATATAGGTACAAATATTTAAACTTATACATAAATACACTATCAGAAACTTTACATTACATAGGTACATACAACATATTATTATAATAAGTACGTCACTCAGAATAACACGTGGGATACATATAGCATGACGCCGAGAGGCAAGGAGCCGGACAGTTTGTTTAACGTGAAATGCAAAATGACACCAATTCCCCCGATCAAAAATAAATCTAAGACATTACCTACATAAAGTAGTCACAATAATATTCATCTATAAAAATCAGACCCACTCTTTATTGTTGCTTAATCAAAGAAAATAGTTACGCTACTTACTAGATGCTAAATATAAAGAATAATATACTTTTATAAAATAAATAAATAAAAATTCATAGACATTTCACACAACTTAGGCTTTTATGCTTGTGTTATGTGTTCCAGATCACTACACATACCATTTTTTGCCAATACGTATTTAAAACATATTTTTGTAAATACGTAATAAACACACAGACGCAGTAGAAACATTATACATATAGCATACCGCTTATTTACTTTCCTTTTGTTATCATACGCAAAATAAAAATTTACGCAGCAACAAAAACCAATACCTAGCCAATTTATGAAACTACGTTGTCAGTACGTTCCAAGAAATGCGCAGAGTGAAAATAACAAGAAATTCACGAAAATACATAATATTGTTTACACTATCACGTATTTTACAAATATCGCAAGACAAATTACTTTCGTATCGCAAAGAAATCAAAACAAACATTTGTATACATACGTATATATCGCAAGGGTTTATCTCGTGGGCGTAGGCAGAGGTTATAAAACACTATTTGCAACGATATTTACATACATCCTTTGGCTTCATTATTTGACTTTTTTATACTCAAACGTCTGGTTATACATTGAATGACTGTGGTAACTGTGGTAAGTGACCTTTTGAAGGGCTTAGGGCAGTTATGATTTAGGTTTAGGTAAACGAAAGGCAACATAATCATATTTTATAAAACGAAAAGAGGAAGTCCATAATTTATGGCCAAGTTCAAGGAAAAATCAAAAGCAAAGCGTCCATTTAAGTGCCTACTTCTTCTTACCTCCAGCCCATTAATGTCCTACCATCCTACTATTGACCACGAACCTCCTCCACCTTCGGATTAGGGTTCAGGCTAAGGGGTTTAGTTTCTAGTTTTCCATCTCTTTTAGAGATTGTTATGCTCTTATAATATCCTATAGCCTATAGCTGGCTCTTACAGCACCCTAGGGAGGAAATGGAGTGGTGATACTTGAATTTACGTAGCTACCGTGACTATTTTATTATCATGCGCAGCTGTATGTTATTGATTGATATCCGTCTGCTATCTACATTATGAAGGTCACAGTGATACACGTGTGGACTATTTAACATTAAAGACATATGTTTTACGACTTTCTTTTGTATTAAAAAACATGTAAAACGTTAGGGTTGTCAAAAACGTGTATAGGTTTATTTTAAGTAAAATATAATATCATATAATATTCGCTTTACAATGCAACTATGATTTTAACTAAGATTCTATGGTTTTGGAACCCCTATCAATAATAAAATTAATAATTTTACTTTCAGGCATCTAAATAACATTACATTCTCACTATTAAACAAAAGATTTGCAATTAATTTATTAATTTTTGCAATTGACTTGCTATGCTTTTACTAAATAAACTAAATTATAGTGGAATTGGTCGTGGGTTCAAGTCCCGCTCATGGTTATCATTTTTTCCACTATAATTTAGTTTATTTAGTAAAAGATTTGCAAACCAAAATCTACGAAGTAGTATCTAGTCTAGTACCTAGTAACTCTCTCTACAGCCCATTACCGTCCCACTGTTGGGCACGGGCCTCCTCCACCTAGTAACTAAATGGATGATATAATATAAGCGTGGCTAAGACGGCAAGACTTCATTTCGGAAAAGTTCGTCAACTACTAGTATCCTATTTTTAATACATTGCCGACGTGAAGTCCACAGATTTAATCCTTTCTAAATGACTACATAATGAGTGGCAGCCCTAATTTAATCTACGCCGCCGTTCAGTTTTCATTGACTACGCGGCATTGGAAAATGCGCAGAGTTAAAACAATAAGGAAATTCATAATATTCAAGAACGTTGGCCAGATTAAAAGGCTTTTCTTCGTCTAATAACGTTAGAAAAGTGACTTTTCTAACGTTATTAGACGAGGAAAAGCAGAAAATCAATAGCATTGTAATATATTTGTAGACTAGCTGCTGCCCGCGATTCCGTACGCGTGGAATTTACAAAACCTTTCCCCGTTTTTGCAAAATTTTTCACTTATGCTTCGCTCCTATTGGTCGCAGCGTGATGTTGTATAGCCTAAAGCCTTCCCCTATAAATGGACTATCCAACGAAAAAATAATTTTTCAAATCGGACCAGTAGTTCCTGATATTAGCGTGTTTAAACAAACAAACAAACTCTTCCGCTTTATAATAATAAAGTATGTATAGATAACTATTCCCCGCGATTTCGCATGCGTGGAATTTAAAACATTTTCTTCCATTTTTGCAATGTTTTTCAATGATGCTTCGCTCCTATTGGTCGCACTGTGATGTTATATAGCCTTCCTCGATAAATGTACTATCCAACACTGAAAGAATTTTATAAATCGGACCAGCGATTGATGGTTCGTGAGATTTGCAAACTCTTCAGCTTGATAATATTACTATAGACTATAGATGTCTTAGTTCATGACATATTTGTTCCAAGATTCATCCTAACTCAATAACCAGATCACTGACCACACCACTAACACTGTAATTTTTATGTTCTGATTAATTATTTTCCTCTTATAACATTAATTGTTAATATTTTAACACAATAAAGCATGTTGCATCATTGTTTGCATGCTGTGACCTCACACGTTATCTAATTACCTATTTCTTTTTTAAGTATGTATACTACATGACATGTACATAACGCCCCATACATGACTCATACATGTATGTTAGCTGTATTCGGACTATGTATATTCCATCCATTGACCGGCTTTCTTTCGTCTACCACCGGACATACCTACTCGTAGATTGTCCCCCTAAAACGCCACAAAACACGCTCTATGCCGCTTGCTTCTAGCGGCTCCTTGTGATTCTAATGATATATAGTCGTTAGGCCGCCCTATGATGCACTTTACACAACAGACACAGGTATTGTACATAATATTTAAACTTCTTTACTTATTATAAAAATGTCGTTGTTTTTGTATGTATGTCCTTATGTGATCTTTAAAACTACGCAACGGATTTTGATTCAGCTTTCTTTTAGATACTTATAGTGATTCAACAGAATGGCTTTTTGTTTAATTTTCTATTTTTGGTATCTAGATATGAAATAAATCAACTCTATACATATTTAAAATACCTGTTACCACATTTTTAACAACAAATGTTCATAATTATAAATAGGTATTGAGTGTTGATATCATTATCTTGCATACCTACTGCAAATAAATGCGTGTCACGTCCAACTTTCATACGATAACGATCAAATCCATTACCCTAATGTGTCGCGTAATAAACACAAACAAAATATTATTCGCAATATTTTGAACTCAAAATTAGGTATCTATATCGCATTTGAACCGTCAGCACAGATTAAGCAATAGGACTAGACGTCGGATAATGGAATCGATAGAATTTTCCTTTTAATTTCTAAAGGACACAGCTAAGTAGTATCTTCTATGTATTCTGTGCAGCTAAGGCTGGAAGTCTCTTAGCGGTAGGTATACTGATTTCCTAAAATCGTTAATCTCTTTCTCTTTCACTCCCTCCCTAACCCATTAATTTCCCTGGGTAGAGACCTCCTCCACTTTGTGAGGGATTACGGTCTACTGTGTTGCGCTGACCATGTGTGTTGGCATAGGGTTTAATTTCGAGTTTTCCATCTCTTACAAAATATGTTATCTGTGTACAATATTCCTTAGCTGGCTTTTACAGCACCCTGGAAATTTAATATTAAATTAATTGTATTGCATTTTTAATCCGTTACCACACGGAATCGAGGCCGTTTTCTTTCAATTTCCAAATGGTCGGCAAGGCCACAGTTTAGGCAGGGAGTGCCATGGGGTACGAAGAATTTCTAAAGAACGCTAATACCAGTGTATACTAGGAACAAAATATGAAATATATAGAATTTATGTCGGCAAAAGTCCATCTGCGTATTTACTTAAATAAAAACACGTCGCAAAAAACCCATAGAATTGCAAACATTACCTTGTACACGAACTATATTTTAGATAAAGCGTTACTAAAGATGTTTATTAATAGTGTTCAAAGTATTCTGTATGTACAAACGATAAATATTTCTGGCTATGTTCCAAATCAATGTGGAAATGAAAATGAGGAAAATCGTAAAAGACATTCACCTCTGTATTTATTTATACTATTATATATACGCGTCATATTATATACACGTACGAAGCTACGGAGAACTGCTAGTATCTCCGTAGCTTCGTACGTGTGGAGTTTAGACACCAAATCTGAGCAAATTATTCAAAAAAGCCATCCTCTTGAACCACTCTAACTATTAAAAATGATCGCATCAAAATCCGTTGCGAAGATTTGAAGATATAAACTCACGGGAAATACTCAGAAGCGCTAACCTCAGAAAATACATTTATCGAGGAAGACTATAGGCTATATAACATTACGCTGCGATCAATAGGTGCGAAGCAGTAGTGAAAAATGTTGCAAAAACGGCAAAAGCTTTCTAAATAGAACACGCCTATACTATGTACCTATTTATGCAACTATAGATACAGGTCTTTACTGTGATACAGGTTTCTAATAAACAGACAAATGAAACTACAAAAACATTCATAATTTTAATAAATACTCCTGGATGTTTATACACATAACAATAGTTTTCTATTAGTGATATAACGAATGCTGTATTTTTCACATTCATTTAATGCGAATATTTATCTTCAACATTCGCGAATGCGAATATTTATCTTCAACATTCGCGAATGCGAATATTTATCTTCAACATTCGCGAATGCGAATATTTATCTTCAACATTCGCGAATGCGAATATTTATCTTCAACATTCGCGAATGAGAATATTTTAAAATTAAAAAAAAAGCGCGCGTAAAATATTTGTCAGGATTGACGTTTCGTGTCGACCATGTGAACATAGCCGAGCCGATATTGGTTAATTATATGAATTTAGTCACAGAAAATTTCATTCTAATTTTGTTTTGTTTTGAGGTTAGTTTTATGTTATTTTTCAAATTCATATTAAAAACATTCGCTAAATATTCGCATAATTTTTGCGAATGCGAATATTGAAAAATACGCGGATATTCGCGAAAGCGAATATCCGTTACATCACTATTTTCTATTACATGTAGGTATGGGCCGTATGCAATAGACCGTGGACATACAATATATGGTCTTATTCATATTGACTTATCGGAGGTTTAAAAGTTCGCTAAAATCGGTACGCGAAAATTGTCAAAACTTGATATTCATAAGTCTTTTTACGCTAAAACGTTTATTATCTCTCCGATAAAATCTCCGTTTAAACCTCCGATAAGTCATTATGAATAAGGCCGTTTGTGTAAAATTTTTTTGACTATTTGTAATTTTATTGCTTTTTTGTTTATTTTTAGTACATATTTTGTTTTATTTTTTAAATATAATGTTGTCCTTTTAGTATTATATTTTGCATGATTTTGTATGATTGCTTTGTGTATAACGCTTTCTTTTTATTTTAATCTCTTTTTTTGGAACTTTAACACTTAGGGTATGACAGTCCCATCGTACCCTAATCCTTGTTTACAGAATAATATGTATATAAACATCACAACATGAAAACTTTGTATAACATAGCAGCCCCTAGTCTCAGGCTCGTTGAGAATGGCCTGATGGGATTATCCCATATTATACATATTTGGTCAGTGACATTAATTTTATAAACTGTAATGTTTTATACATGGAATAAATAAAAAAAAATTCCTGTAATAAAACTTTTTGATTTTATTCAACTACAAAAAAAAGAAAATTCTCATTTCGGCATTTTTATTTAACATTTCTTTACGAGATTATCGTCATAGACACACACTGACGTTTCTTAAGACGGCATCATCCCCTGACTTCGTTTCCACTGCGCCCCCTGTCGGCGATTGTGGTTAGCTCTCGAAGATTTATGTTTTTCTTTGCGATCTCTATTATGTAGTACATCTTTCTCTTGTCCTTGCCCTTTTGGTTTGCCTGTTACGTCGACATTCCTAAAATAATATACAATTTTTTTATAAAAACTGACACCTCCGGCTTATTCTAATCTTATTAAAAAAAAAGTTGAACCGACTTCATGTGTCTTTGGAATTTGAGGGTTTTCCTCGATTTCTCAGGAGATAACCGGCAGATCCTGAACTGACCTAGCGCCAATGGAACCACACGGGAACCACCAGCGTTCAAATAAAAAAAGAATTATTGAAATTGTTTCTCCCAGTTAAAAGCTATGAGGTAACAAACAAAAAAAAAACATCAGACTGAGAACCTCTACCTTTTTTGAAGTCGGTTAAAAATATTGCTTAATTTGGGATTAGAGGGCGTTGTGTGAAATCTCCATAAATGTTAATTTTTATTTATTTTCTACATACTTAGGTTGTGGTGCAGGTCTAATACTCTTCCCTCTCCTAGCTTGCATGTTAGCCTCTCTGCGCGCGCGCATCTCCTCAGGATTACTACAGAAGTCCATTCTACTCTTACTGCTACTTGGTTTCTCTTCTTCTTCTTCTGTCTCCTCTTCCGACTCCTCCTGGAAAAGAAGTAAAAATAATTTTCTTACGAGTTATTGTACAATCATCATTTTTTGTTTACAAACACAGATAAACCAGATTGTGGGTTCACGTTTAAAAATAAGGACAAGTAGCTTTACCCTAGCTAAATCGTACTTCATAAAATAATGATGTTTCATATGACGTATAGCCTGTATCATTGACACACGTAAATACATATTTCACGCACACATACAGTTCAATACAATATCATTATACTTTATTGCTTGAATTTTTTACAATTTATAGACAAACTAGCTGACCCGGCAAACGTTGTTTTGCCATACAAATGTCAGGTTGAGCTGTTTGAAAAATAGATGTCAGATTCTCAGACCCACTGAATATGCATGTTAAATTTCATAAAAATCGGCCAAGCCGTTTCGGAGGAGTACGGTAACTAACACTGTGACACGTGAATTTTATATATTAGACAATAGATATGTAAGTGGCTTCAAGCCGACTGAGTGATGTAGGCTTAGACACTACATCTGTTATATCTGTGTTTTAAAATATGTAGCTACTAGCTATTGGACGCGACTCCGGACGCGTGAAATTTAGAATATTTTTCCCGTTTTTGCAACATATTTTATTAATGCTTAGCTCTTATTGGCCGCAGCGTGATGTTATATAGCCTATAGCCTTCCTTGATAAATGGAGTCTCCAACAAAAAAAGATTTTTTCAATTCGAACCAGTAGTTCCTGAAATTACTGTGTTCAAACAAACAAACAAACTCTTCATCTTTATAATTAGCATCAATTTTCAAGTCAAACTCTGGTTGAAATCGGTTCAGACAATCTAGAGATTAAGACAGGATGCGCCTACACCAAATAAGGGGATAGGGGCAGGAAAATGATTATAATTACTATATATTTGTGATGACTTACCTCTTTACCCCTGGCATCTCTCTGCAGCAGAGCTCTAGGTGTGACAAACGGTCTCCGAGGGTCGTCTGCTGCATCAGCCGTGGGGGTGACTCCATCCGAATCATAAGTATCATCATACTCATCTGAATACATAGCTACGTCATCACATACCAAACTGGAAAATATAAATTCAAGTTTTAATTAAAATTATTTAGTGTAGTTCAGTACATAATCTTTGGTGTGATAATGGATTAAAAATATAAGTGTCACCATCCTATTTCTTTACCAATATGCTGTAAAAGCCAACTAAAGGACGTCAATAACGGCATATTAATATATTTCAATATAGCGAGAAAGAGACAGATATATCTGGCGGTGACGTCATAAGTATAGATATTATTAAATATCTGTCTCTTTTCGGGTCGTCTTTTTTCTATATACATCTGTCCCTTTCTAGCTATATTAACATATATTAATATGCCGTTTGTGGTGCTCTTATCTTCTATATGTACATATACAACTCTAAACTAAAACAATGCCAACACGCCTGCGGCCGTATTATGAGCTTTTATTTACAGGCAGTTTACGCCGTGAATTGAACTGTCTGGCAAATTCGTATTATGAACAAATTATTAGTCAGTCAGTTCGCTAAACCAGTCATACATTAATATGTTTAAGGAGAAGGTACAACTAAAAGTTAAAGTACAAACTAAAAATGTTCAACTAAAAGTTTTATTTTTGCCATAATACCTAATTTAGTCATGCAGTTTACGGCCTGCCTGGAACTTGAATGATTTTAAAAAGCTCATAATACGCCGGCTGGACAGCGTGCTATAGGAGGCTAAAACCGTGCAATTAACTGGAGGGATTTTGGTCTACTATAACAGCTACGCGCGAGGTTCCCCTGATCTCACTCAATAGATGGTAACTGCTTTTACTTTACTAGCGTTGCCCGTAACTTCATACGCGTGGAAATTAGGACACAAACCTTAACAAATTAATAAATTAAATTGTAGTTGAAAAAGTGATCACCGCAAACGGGACTTGAAACCTCGGAATACCGTTCCGTAGCTCTGCCAACTGAGCTTATTGCGGTCGTGCTAACAGTAACCAATCTGACCACCACAATGTACCTCGATTGAGTCTACATCGACAGCAATAAGCTCAGTTGGCAGAGCTACGGAACGGTATTCCGAGGTCGTGGGTTCAAGTCCCGCTTGCGGTGATCACTTTTTCCACTACAATTTAATTTATTAAGTAAAAGCATAGCAAGTCGATTGGTAAATTAATAAATTAATTAACAAATTATACAAAAAGCCATCCTCTTGAACCCCTCTATCATTTAAAAAAAGCCGCATCAAAATCCGTTGCGTAGTTTTGAAGATATAAACTCACATAGGGACATACATACACAAAATAACGACTTTGTTTTATAAATAAGTAAAAATTTATGTCAATAAAAAAAAATTACAAACTAACAGGCACACAAACAAACAAAGGAACTTTTAAACTATTCTTTAGCTGGCTTTTACAGCACCCGGGGAAGGGAAAGGGGTGGTGACACTTGTATTATTATTTCATCAACACACAGACACGAATAATAAATAAATATTCATGGACACTTCCACACAACATCCTCTGGTCCCAAGCTAAGCTTATATGCTTGTGTTATGGGTACCAGAATACGGATATAATACATATACTACTTTTCTTTTGTAAATACATGCTTTAATACATAAAAACAAGTGCGAGTCGGACTCGCCCACGAAGGGTTCCGTACCATTATCTATGCAACATAAGGCAACGTTATTAGTATCGAGCAAGAAACGGTAAAAAAATCATGTTTGTTGTATGGGAGCCCCCCTTAAATATTTATTTTATTTTATTTTTAGTATTTGTTGTTATAGCGGCAATAGAAATACATCATCTGTGAAAATTTCAACTCTCTAGCTATCACCGTTCTTGAGATACAGCCTGGTGACAGACGGACGGACGGACGGACAGCGAAGTCTCAGTAATAGGGTCCCGTTTTTACCCTATGGGTACGGAACCCTAAAAATCACACAAATGATTGTCCCGAGCGGGAATCGAACCCGCGACCTCTTGATCGGCAGTCCGTTACATAAACCACTCAACCACGAGGCTCGTCAAATAGATAGATAGAAAGACTAATACTTACTTATATTTACTATAAATATCAACTCTCTGTTTAACCTCACTTTTATCATTAAGCATATCTTTAAGATCTTTATATTTGGACTTTTTCTTCCCAACATGTATCTTGGAAACGTCTACATCATCACGGTTCATGATATCGAACTGATCACCATCAAATACATTCAATCTTTGAATACCTGTCTCTAAGAATTTCTGGTCTAACGGGTCTTCTGGTATTATTGGAAGAGTTTGGTCTAAACCTGGAATAAATAGATAAAACATGTTATGGAATTTATTTATAAAGTAATAAGTAATCACAAGCATTTACACAACATCATCTAGTCCTAACTTAAGCTTATTTACTTGTGTTAAGTGGAGCAGAGTATGAACAATAATAAATATTCATGGACATTTCACACAACGTCCTCTGGTCCCAAGCTAAGCTTATTATTCTTGTGTTAGCAGAATACGGATAGAATACATATATGACGGAGCGACAATAAGAATAGGCAGGTGTGAGCGTATAATTTGTTAACGTAAAGGATTGTAGACAAGTCGTAACACGTGATTACCCCACCATGTCCCCACTTTGCAATGAGTTTAAATACTAGACAGCTACAGAGCTAACAATCAGTATCGTTTGAGACGTTAGACAGGGCGAATCTCTGCCCGACTACTTGCTCACTCACAGTAGTGATAGAGTTTATACCGGTCATAATCGCGAGTGTATAATTATAAAGTGTGTATTTGTGAGAAAGTGTAAAGTGACGATTGAGAGGTGATGTTTTGTGTGAACATCATTATCTTGGTGGTAGAGGCGCAGGTTATGGGGGATTTGTTGGAGACCTGCTGTGGAACCTTTTACGTGTGAAAGAGAATGTCAGATTGATGTATGAACGTCTAAAGGACAGTTTCTACAATTTGTAGACTGATTATAAACCATAGCAATTTCATTCTCTATTATGTTACTCCGACATATACTACTTTTCTTTTGTAAATACATACTTATAATAGTACGGGATCCGTAGTACATTTTTTTCACTTGATTACTATCAAGCTGATTTTCCGTGAGTAGCTTTATTATGACGAGACGCCCAATAATTTTCTATTCCAAAATCTCGATTGTGGTAGCTAACAGAGGTAACAAGGATAAAATATCGTATACATAGAAACACCCAGACGCAGTACAAACATTTGTATGACAATTAAAAATAAAATAATTTACCTTGTAACGGTTCTGCCAAGTTTCCTTCCAATATACTATTAATAACTCTTTCCGCTTTAAACCCGTAGTGTTGCAAGCATTTCAAAATAAAACCGTCCCCTAAATGTGGTAGAATATCTCTCACTTCACTTATTAACGATTCCTCCCTTATATCGTTGGGTATTTCATCTTTAGGTGTGTCTATGGTTTCAACATGGTCATGTCCGTTTATAAGCTCTACGGGTGGTACTATTTCAGGTATCGGTTCATCTAAATTTGAATATATTGCTTGTAAAATAAAATCAGTCTTGACTGTGTCTCTGAATTTTTGGTTATGAAAAATATTTGCTGGGTTTCAAAACAGCGAACTTTGGTACCACATAGCACCAAAACTAGAGCGAAGTGGCAACTGGTTCTATTCTCGCCTTTTACATCTTAATGCCTGTCCATAATTGAGCACAATAACAGATTTTCTAATGTTGATTTGTTTAAGTGTGGATGAAGCCAAGAAAGTGTGTTTGGATCGTAGCAAATGGCGCTATATGTTCTCTGCCTACCCCCATGGGAAAAAGGCTGTTATGATGATGACATTACGCCTTTAATAAATGAATTTTCTATCTTTCCCAATGATATAAAAAGGATACATATCAGGATATGCTTGTCTCAATAGTTCCAAGTCCTCGTGTACTGGGTAACAAGCGTGATAGTCTTTGATGAGTAGACGCTCCGATAGACCGTCCATCATAACAGATAAATAGTCTTCTATATGGGATTCTATACTGCCTCTGAAATATTGTTGTAAACAGAAATCATCAGAAGTAGGATCAATATTTATTTTTATGGACATTTTATAGGGTCATCTAGTCCCAAACTAAGCTTGTTCTTTGTGTTTTATATGCATGGACAAGGGGTTCTTATCTAGTTAGCCACTTGTAAATAAAAAAATTGAAAATCAGAAGTGGTCAAAATTTGTTTTCTTTTTTCTATTATTTTTAACAATTTTTTTTAAAGTACAATTCTATTCCTTTTTGTTCTCTCACTTCAGCCCATAACGTCCCATTGTTGGGCACGGGCCTCCTTTTGGAGGGATTATGGTCTACTGTACCGCGCTGACCAGGCGTGTTAGCACAGGCTTTATTTTCCAGATTTCTGCTTCTCACAGAGATTGTTTTTCTGATAACAATATCCCTTAGCTGGCTTTTACAGCACCCTGGGGAAGAAAATGGGTGGTGACACTTATATTCTTAACCTGTCACCACAAAGATACTTTCTTTTTGTTATGTGTGACTAATACTTACTCTCTGCTAAATATCCTATTCTTATAAACAGCAAGTATTTCTCTAAATATATCAATAAGTTCAGCTCTAGCAGTATCTATGTATCCTTCTAGTTCGGTATACTGTACACTTGTCTGGTCTCCGGTCTCTTCCAACTTCTCATACAGCAACGGTATACCATATTCATAGAGTTGAACTATACTGGAACAATATATTATATCTATAACTAGCTGTGCCCCGCGGTAAAAAGAATAAAAAATCTGTTTATTTATTATTCCATTTTCCATTGGAAAGTTTCATGAAAATCCATCCAGTAGTCTTTACGTGAAAGCACAATAAATATCCTTAAATATCCATATTGATAGAAGACCGAGGAACGTTCGCGTTGCTCAGCCAACAGTTTATGTATTTTATAGCGCGTAATTCTTTTTTCGTCATATCTCCTAAGATATTCATTTAAATTACATGCTGTAAAGAGCAGTTATAATCTATATTAATTGCGTAAGCTAACTAAGCTATATAATTTGATAAAAAATATTACTCTATACACATAAATAGCTTTTCAAAACACCTTATTGAATTTGATCATTTTTTCGACATTATTATGGGTACAGTGGGTTTCCCTTAAAAGATAGGCATATGCCCTCGCGGACTTTTTTTGAAGAACTATAGGTAACAAACAATTTCTCTATACATTAGTTTGTTGTACTTCACATAGATAAGGCAGCGTTTTCATTTATAGCTCGCGTGCGTCCGAGTTTCTCGGCAAATTTAATCATATCTTATCCAATATACAGCAAACCCCAACAAATTATGCAAAAAAAGCCATCCTCTTGAACCATTATATCTATTAAAAAAAACCGCATCAAGATCCGTTGCGTATTTTTGAAGTTATAAGCTCACATAGGGACATACATACAAAAATTACGACTTTGTTTAGTTTCTAGATTTCCTTCTTTGGCAAAAAAAATGTTTTGCTTATAATATCCCTTAGCTGGCTTTTAGATCACCCTAGGGAGGTAAAAGCGTGGTGTATTCTTAATCTGTTACCCACAATGGGTACCAGATTAAGAATACACCACGCTTTTACCTCCCCAGGGTGATCTAAAAGCCACGACGCCAAAAGTAACGACTTTGTTTTATATTAAGTAAAGATATCTATAGTAATAAGATGTAAAGTTTGTAACATGTATACAGAATACATGTTACAAACTTTACATCTTATTACTATAGATATCTTTACTTAATATAAAACAAAGTCGTTACTTTTGTATGTATAAATAAATAAATAAATCCCATAAATAAATAAATACAAAAATTAAATAAATGTATGTCTCTATGACTCTATGTATTTTTGTATGTATGTGAGCTTATATTTTCAAAATGGATTTTGATGCAGTTTTTTTCAATAGATTGCCAGTTGTGCACATAGAATTGGTGACAATGGTGCCGATTCTGAGCGCACAACTAAACTTAACTTAACTAAAAAATTTAAATTGATAGCGTCATTATCACATTTCGGCAATGTTTACTGAAGTTTTTTATTATTAGAACTGTGTATTATGGACTAACGATTTTAATTAATATAAATGCGTACAACGAAATAGCAAGTAATAGCTCTATTGACACTACCCATTTTCATTTTTTAGTTAAGTTAAGTTTAGTTGTGTACCTAGAATTGGTACCAATATGTCTTACCTAAGTAATAAATTAGTTTTCCTATACACTTCCACAACTTCAGAATGTACTTCAATAAATATCCTTACAGTCATAGCGGTATCAAGCAGATGTATAACCAAATCTCTCAACATATCAAAGGTCAGTCTATCGGGGACTTTAGTATCAGACGGACGTCTTATTTCTGTAAAACCTTTAAATGATTCTGGTAAATTCGGTGGTTCTGTACTGTCATAGTCTTTGTTTACTTGTAGTATTATGTATTTGAATGCCTGAAAAAAAAATTTTTTAACGAACAATTTTGATTCTAGTTAATAACTATAGAGGTAGATAAGATATTGTTACGCCTTTTTCTTTTAGGGATAGGCATAGCCTATGGACGGAAGACGAGAGAACATTTAGGGTATGCAATGGCACTTATTGCAGTACGAAGTGCCAAAGAAAAGTTAAGTAATGGTAGAAGCAGGGGGGTGGTAGTGACGCCCGTGAGAGGGTGCTCACGGAGCAGCCGCTGGGTGGGCAACCGAGAAGCCTACGTAATTCCGGTGCCCGCCCACCAGCTGGCGGAAGTAGGTGCACGGCGGGTCTTTTTAGTGAGCGAGGGCCCCACACTACCTCACTGTTTCGCCCCGAACGGTGGGGTGTGCGGTTAGGAACATTTTAGACCCGCCGAAAAAAAAAAGGGTTGGTAGTGATACGAAGAGGCTATTCTTTAATCTGTTCTATTCTAATCTAAATTCTAGGTCTAGTTTACTAGGCCACAATTTTACAATTTAATCCAGACTTGTCAAATATGAAGATCAAGCTATTTCGAAAAGCTTATATGAATTTTATAACACCATGAGATATTGAACAAAAATAGTTTCAATTTGAAATTACTTCCTGGTATCAAATGTTATTCAATTATGGTAAAATATGTTTATTCGTAAATTATATAGTTGCAAATTACCTCTTTCACAAACATAATAGCGGCTGTAACATCACGCTCATATTGCGGTTGCAAGGTAAACACAGACTGTAACACTCTAGTCAGATGTCTTTGATTATCCACACCATATGTTAGACATAAGTCCCATATTATAGGTACTGTAAATATGAACTTATCGTATAGTAAGTCCGCCATATATTCTTTACTCATCCAACATGACTGTAAAAGAATAAAAATTATAATTATTAACACTATCAAATCAATAAAGATACTCCAATGTCATCGCTGGTATACTCCAAAAGGGTCGAGTGTGTAGCACTTACAACCGTCGGGCATGTATGACCAGATGTATGAGTATGGATGAAGCTCTGGGAAAAAGGCGTGATGTTATGATGATGAAATTATAAAATTTGCTTAGTTTGAAAAACCAAAAATACCCTGGAAAGCCCCAGGGCTTTCTTTCCCACTAGGGTTAAAAACAATTTCGAATTATTACATTATCATTGGTCGTTATATGTGTACATTATTTTAGATTAATCTGACTCTTATTAGTGGGTGAAAATCACTTTCAAAAATTTCAATATATTATGGATTAATACATAGATAGATTGATATGATCAAAACTAATAAAAAGATGTTAAAAAGAAGATGCTTTCAAGTGGCGACATAACAGCGATTTCCAATAAGATCAAGATACGATTTTATTAAAGGAAGCTGATGGATGGAGGAGTTCTATAGAAAAAGCAACATCCACCAGTAGACAGATTAAGGCTGATAGATGAATGGTACTTGGCGATCCTACAATAATCTGAAATACTTTTCCTCAGTTGCTGGCTAATGGCTTAGGTGACAGACAAATTAACATAAGTATGTCATATTTCCAACTAGTAATTAGATAACAACTTTCTGGCAATAACATGATAGCAAACAGGAATATACATAAAGAGTGCTTTAACAAATGAACCTCATATTTTTATAAGAGATAACATATCTACTCTCATTAACATCATTTAAAAGCACTTGACTTTTATGTTTCACAGGCTTTATGGTCTCGTGTTTCATGTAACGGATTGCCGTTTACGAGGTCGTAGATTCGATCCACGCAAGATACAATTATTTGTGTGATAATATTTATAAATGTCATACAAATGTTTGTACTGTGTCTGGATGTTTTCATCTATATACTAATACAGGGGCGTAGCTACCGCCGTATCAATTATACGGGGCCCCTTTTCTTTTGTGAGAATCTTTACCCTTCATAAGGGCCACCAAATAAATTTTTATATGGGGCCCTATCAAGGCACGCTATACGTCTGTACCACTATATATTTTGAAGCTGAAGAGTTTGTTTTTTTAAACGGGCTAATCTCAGGAACCGGTGGTTGGATTTGAAAAATAAATTCAGTGTTGGATAGTACATTTATCGAGGAAGTCTATAGACTATTTAAGATTATGTTGCGATCAATAGCTGTGAAGAATCAGTGAAAAATGCTGCAAATACGTAAAAAGTTATTCATATTCTTTTTTATTTCACATACAGCCGTTTCCCAATCTAAGTATATTTCGTTGGCTTCAATTGTTTTATTCATATTTCTTATCTCACTCTCCAGCCCATTAACATACCAATTTTGGGCACGGGCCTTCGGCGACTTCGTACGCGTAGAATTTAGATATTTTCCCCCGTTTTCGCAACATCTTTCACTGACGCTTCGCTCCTATTGGCCGCTGCGTGATGTTATACGGAGTATTACGGAGTTAATTCGACATAGGGACATTAAAGTAGACTACGTATACTATAGGTGTATAGTATTAATTCGATACAGTATAAATATAAATAGAACCAAAAATGAGATTTTTTTTCAAACAAACTAAATAGCTTTTAACTCCAACCACCCTGTGTAAATAATCTAAGGTACAATAGCAACTTTCTATCTCTTTCAGACGCATCTTTTTTGTTATTTTGGTCACTTTCGTAATAAAAGTGCAAGTTATTTGTATAGTGAAGAATGGCAACTAGCATCCAATTTATCGTTTTAAGAATGTAAGGTAGATGACCTTTGCCTATAAACTTATCAGCTGTAACGAAAGATACATCGTGTTCTTATAGTACTAAAACCTTTAACCTAATTTGCGTCTAAACTATTGCTTGTATTTATTTGATTTTTGGTACAGAGCTTAAAAATGTTACCTAGTATATCCAGTTTAAAAAAAAGGCCATATGTCGTATCAACCTTGTATAGCCTATAGCCTTCCTCAATAAATGTAAATGTGTAAATCGTACTACACGCGCAGGTTTGTGATGTCACCCCTACACCATAGACACTATACCATCTCGCACCAAGAAATTTGGCAACTCATTTCTTTGTCACACTGCCAAGGTTTGGAATTCACTCCCTGCTCATGTGTTTCCTGATTCCTACGACATGGGGTCTTTCAAAAGAGGCGTGAAAAAGCATCTTGTGAGCCGGCAAGGTGAGGGTGGCTAGTGCATTGACACTGTACTAGCCGTCCTAACATTTGGATTGCACCCCACTTAACATCAGGTGAAGTGTAGTCATTTGCCTACTCAAGCTATAAAAAAAAAAGAAAAAAGAATTTTTCGAATCGGATCTGAGATTAGCGTGTTTAGACAAACAAACAGACTCTTCAGCTTTATAATATTAGAACAGATTAACTTAATTCATACCTTGGTTTCTTTATTAGTAACAAGTCTACTAAACACAATCAACACATGTCTCCTAATATCTTCATATAATTTCTGAACATCTCTGCTCTCGTGGGGCGGTAAATATGGCGGGGTGGCTTCTTGTAGAAAGGATACTAAAGCATCCATACACTGTGGATGATATATAACTGTACTCCAAAATCTAAAATAGAAGAATATTAATTTTAAATAAATAAATATTCATGGACATTTCACACAACGTCCTCTGGTCCCAAGCCTGGTCTTTTGTAAATACATACATATAATACATAGTAAACACCCAGACGCAGTACAAACATTTGTATGACAATTATGGATATCACACAAATGATTGTCCCAACCGGGAATCGAACCCGAGACCTCGTGATCGGCAGTCCATTACATAAACCACTCGACCACGAAGCCCGTCATTTTTTTTTTTTCATATTTTATCATGCTTCTGAATATACTATTGACATTTTCTTTAAAGAAAATATAAATATTTATGGACATTTCACACAACATCCTCTGGTCCCAAGCTAAGCTTATATGCTTGTATTATGGGTAGAAAAATACAGATAGAATACGTATATGTACTACTTTTCTTTTGTAAATACATACTTATAATTCATAGTAAACACCCAAACGCAGTACAAACATTTGTATGATATTTATAGAGATCACACAAATGATTGTCCTGAGAAGTGAGAGGGAATCGAACCCGCGACCTCGTGAACGTACCCATAACACAAGCATAAAAGCTTAGCTTGGGATCGGAGGATGTTGTGTGAAATGTCCATAAATATTTATTTATTTAGTAATACGGTCGCATTTTATTTTTTGCTATAGAACCATAAAAAAATTACTTTTTTTTTATTGTACTTAATTACCTATAATGTTCTAAGCTTAGCAACCATTTTATATCTTCTAAATATAGTTTTGTCCTAACTTTCCAGGTATCAGTAGCTCCTAACACTAATGTAATGCCTGAAGGTGGTCTCTCATACATTGTCAACTCTCTCTTATCCACCCAATATGGATCCTGAAACATAATCAAAGATGTTTTAAGTAATATATAGTATTATAATAAATATTCAGGACATTTCACACAACGTACTCTGGTCCCAAAGTAAGCTATATTTATATGCTTGTATTATGGGAACCAGATACGGATAGACTACATGACGGGCCTCGTGGTGTAGTGGTTCATATAACGGACTACCGATCATGAGGTCTCGGGTTCGATTCCCGGTCAGGACAATCATTTGTGTGATGTTTTTAATTGTCATACAAATGTTTGTACTGCGTCTGGGTGTTTACTATGTATTATAAGTATGTATTTACAAAAGAAAAGTAGTTTATGTATTATATCCGTATTCTGGTATAACACAAGCATATAAGCTTAGCTTGGGACCAGAAGATGTTGTGTGGAAGTGTCCATGAATATTTATTTATTATTCGTATAATGTCTGTGTGTTGATGAAATAATAATACAAGTGTCACCACCCCTTTCCCTTCCCCGGGTGCTGTAAAAGCCAGCTAAAGAATAGTTTAAAAAGTTCCTTTGTTTGTTTGTGTGCCTGTTAGTTTGTTCTGTGATAGGAAAAGAAGATTGTGGATAAAAAGATTGTCCTGACCGGGAAAAATTAAAAAGCAAGTCAAATGGAAATTTAATAAATTAGGAACAATTTAATAATAATTTTCTAGGCATTAAATAGTTAATATTCTAAGTATGAATGAAAAATTTTGTCCAAGATAAACTTTAATAGAAAAATTACATTTGTTCCATATTCAGTATAAAATTGAATATTTTTTTCCACCAGTTCAGTACATGCAATCCGCTGAGAAGAACCGGAAAGTCATCAAAATAATATAAAACAGACTTGTGTTAATGTTGATAAAAACACATTGCACAATATTGTGTGAATATCATAAACAACAACTCGACTTACCAACGCCTTAATTTGTTGAATAATACCCGCATTGGTTATTGTTAGCGTCACCTTCTCCACTGGCAAGTTCTCCGGATTCTGCAACCACATTATAATTATTAGAATCCAAATAGATTTTAATTAATAAACTTCATAAACTTACGTACAAATTCAACACAAGATTTAGCCGACATTATGATTTAAATTAAATACACTGTAAGATTTTTTTCTAGATTAGTTAAATCTATGATGCAAATTTACTTAGGTTTTAATATTTTAAACAAATTACTCAAGTAAAAAATAAAGAAAATTGCATTCGTCGACGATTCACGGCTGATAGTCTGTCTGTCAATTAATGACAGTGACAGTGTGACACTGACAGCTGCCAGTTGCTTATTGATACTTGACAGCATTTTATTCGTTCTAAAATTGCAGTCATGAATCCATGGAATAGAATAGAACCCGTGGATTTACACCCCGTTTTCCAATCAGCGCACAATAGCGCATTATGCGGTACAATGCTCAACGTTGAGTGTTCCAATTACGGCATCGCATCGCACAATCGAGCACTCTCAAAAGTGATGCATGCAGTCCATACCAACTTCAACAAATATATCACCGAAATGTTTAAAATCCAATATACTGTTTTATTCTGTGGTAGTCCCCGTTTTCCAATGGTAGAGCATAATGCAGTGCCGCACAATGCTGACGCCAATAATATTATTACTAATGATATTACTAATGATAATATACAAAATAAAATTTCAATCAATGTCAATTTAAATAAAAAATACTTGTTAATTTTCTGTAGCTGAAGTTGGTATGGATAGCACGCATCACTTTTGAGAGTGCTCGGTTGTGCGATGCGGTGCTGTAATTGGAACACTCAACGTTGAGCATTGTGCCGCATAATGCGCTATTGTGTGCTGATTGGAAAACGGGGAGTATGTATGTATGATTTATCTGTGGTTATCGGTGATTGGACGTACGTTCTCTAAGTAATTTTGGTAATCTGTGGTGATTGGTCAAGGTCAATAAATAAAATGTCGGTTTTGTTTTGATTTAAAAATGAAGTGCTTGAAAATTAATTAATTACAGTACCTAAACAGGTAGGTACATTAAATTTGTATTCAAATATGAAGAAATCCACATCTGACGCTAGAGTAAAGAAAACTCTACTGCGAAACTATGAAATAAACGTAAAACCTAGTGCTCGCTATCAGTTTGTTCGTAGCGATGTCGCTTGTTCTTCCAGCTCTACACAAAACTCGAATTTGGATAAAGAGAATGAATTGAGGGCTCCTTCGCTTTGTTCTAGTGAAGTTATAGCTAATTATTTTGCTGATGTGAAGATATCTGCTCCACCTCCACTCTCGTCCGAAGATCTGAATGTTTGCAGGGGACAAATTTCTTCAAAAGTATGTTGATTTTAAAATTAATAAAATCTTAAAAAGTGTGCTACCCAGCTGACTCAAATGCTTTGCCTTTGCCACATCAAGACACTAATATTTAATCAAACTGTGTTACAAGTTATAGAAATGTATATGCAAATAACATGGCAAATCAATTACTGTTTTAACCATTGAGGTATAGACCTTATAATACATCTTTTGGCCTGTAACTTACGATTGTGTAAACGTTAATATTTTTTTATTCACTATATTTGCAAATGGTTTTTTTTATTTGTTTTAGGTTACAAAAAATCTCAACTTCCATTTTAAAGACAGAATATTTAAAAACCTCATCGAGTTAAATGGAAACATAGAAGCATCCAAAAACAGAAAAGAAAAGAGACCTTGTAGTACTGTGAATGTGAAGAAAGACATGGAGCCGAATGTAGAAGATTTTTATGACGATGAAAAAGAAATAGATACTCCACCAGATGTCACTGTTTTTAAACCCAAATTCAAACCAATAAGAAAAGTTGAGAATGGCAGATTACATAAATTAGTGGCCGCATATGAAAACTTATGACAATAATATTGACAAGGATTTCGTTAGGGGATTCCCTGATTAATTTTTTATTTCTAATAGAAACTTTGTATTTTTTTTTATTATAAACTAGTCAGAAGTTCTCAGTAGTTCTTGTTTCTTTTATGGCTAGGTTTAGACTACACACTATGCAAACTATTAAGTGCCATGGTGCCTTTGCCATCTGCTATGATCTAAACACTAACGGTCTTATTCATAATGACTTATCAGAGGTTTAAACGGAGATTTTATCAGAGAGATTATAAAGGTTTAGTGTAAAAAGACTATTATGAATAACAAGTTTTGACAATTTTCGCGAACCTATTTTAGCGAACTTTTAAGCCTCCGATTAATCATTATGAATAAGACCATTAATCAGATAATGTTAGTTGAAAGTTTTGTATTACGCCATCTGTCGTTGCTACAATGTAATCATGTTGTGACAGTTGTTATAATTATAATGGATGTCACTACAATATATTTCTGTTAGGGATGACTGACAAAAATATAAGGAAATTAATAACATTATCTGAATATTCTGTCGATATATTGGTCTAATATTTTAATGACTTATGAAAATGGCAGGAGGTTTTTAAAATGTAGATTTCGATTTCTCAAACCTTCATTTAACATAATATCTTACTTCCCACGTCGTCACATATTATAATAAAAAATACGTACCTACCTATCGTTTTGATACGATTCCGATACAGATTTTTGTTCCACAATTTCACGCCTGTTTTGCTTATCAAAGTCTTCTTCTCCAGCCCATTTACGTCCCACTGTTGGGCGCGGGCCTCCACTTTGGGTGGGATTATGGTCTACTGTGCCGCGCTGACTAAGCGTGTTCGCACAGGGTTTATTTTCGAGTTTTCCGTCTCTCATAGAAGATGTTATCTGTGTGCAATATCCCTTAGCTGACTTTTACAGCACCCTTGGGAGGAGATGGGGTGGTGACATTTGTATTCTTAATCCGTCACCACACGGAGTGTGTATCAAAGTCTAACATTGCTAAAATTTCTTAGTGCCTCAGAGTTATAGTGACCAACAGGATCTATATTATTTTACTCTTTGCCAGACCAAATGCGGTAAGTAATCATAATAATGCAATGTATCCTTTCCGAATTTTGATTCGCAAATTGTTTTTATACTTAAGCCTTAAGGGATCGAATAAAAAGTGTTAACTGAATGAAGGAGATATGACGAAAAAAGAATTACGCGCGACAAAATAAAATACATTAAACTGTTGGGCGAGCAACGCGAACGTTTCCTCGGTCTTCTTACATACTCTAATGTTTGGATGTTTGGTTAATGTTGGATAGTATGAATGTAAGGATGTTTTTTGTTCTTTCACGTAAAGACTACTGGATGGATTTTCATGAAACTTTCCTAAATTCCACGCATACGGAGTCGCGGGCAACAGCTAGTATATGTATATAGTAATATTTTTTCTCAAACTATATACCTTAATTAGTTTACGCATTTAATATAGACTAGCTGTTGCCCTCGACTCCGTCTGCGTAGAATTTAGGAAATTTTCCCCGTTTTTGCAACATTTTTAACTACTGCTTGAGTGAGAGTTATAAACGTAAGAGTAAACAAATATACCGAACTGCTGAGCTATCAGGAGTTACACGTGTTATTGTGAGTCAACCATAAAATATAGATATGTGCTGTTTCGAGATATTTTTTATACAATTTTATGTAGGTATAATATTTCCGTCATACATGATTTCTATGTAACTGTAACCATTAAGGCTGCACACGCGACGGAAGCTTAAAAATGGGGCACCTTTTCCCGTTTTCCCAACATTTCCCTTCACTACTCTTCTCCTATTGATTGTAGCGTGATGAAAAGCATATTATAACCTACCCAGGAGTATGAAGAATAATTGTACCAAGTTTCGTTTAAATCCGTCGAGAAGTTTTTGTTTCTATAAGGAACATACAGACGGACAGACAGACAGACAAAAATTTTACTGATTGCATTTTTGGCATCAGTATCGATCACTAATCACCCCCTGATAGTAGTGATAGTTATTTTGAAAATATATTTCATGTACAGAATTGACCTCTCTACAGATTTATTCTACGTATATAGCACGGAAAAGAATTGATTTCTTTTCCGTGGTATATAGATTAAAACTGCTTTCTACAGCACGCAATTTAAATGAATATCTTAGGAGATATGTCGAAAAAAGTATTACGCGTAACAAAATAATACTTCAATGTTTGGATATGTAAGGATGTTTGTTGTTCTTTCACGTAAAGACTACATAATGGATTTTCATGAAACATTAAGCATTATGCTCTGCCATTGGAAAACGGGGATAAATACCTCGTCTCGTACCTACGTAACGATGCATCCCTATACCATGGTTGCTTTCCAATTAATACAAAAAGTGACGCAGTGTAACGCAGTGCTCGATAAAGCGCTTTCCATCAATGACAGTGTTGAACACAGCCGTACACTGTTCGACACTCGAAAAAGTGGTGTTTTGAGAGTAAACATATTTGGTTTGGCTATTTAAGGGCCTACATCAATATTATCGTCGACATGTACATATTAACACAGCTAGTGGGTATAGAAAATGAAGAATTAGGGATATTTTTTTTGTTTACTCAAAATCTACTAAATATACATATTTTAATTCTGATTTACGTGTTTCTATATATAATAGTTACTTATGTTTTTAAAGTTATTTCATTAGTTAATACGCGATAATAGACCGACAAATGAAAAAAATAAAAAATTAGAGAGGTTGTTTCGCTAAAATTTTCTATCGAGAAAACTTTTTTCAATCACGTTTCTGAGTTTATGCGATCCTAGATCATATATTGAAAAAACATATAAGTACTTAAAATTAGAGCTCTAGCCATTCAATCTAAAGAAACAATGAAAACTTCGTACGTAGAAAAATGCACGAAGCTATTTTGGTATCCTCATAATGCTTATATTTAATTTATTGAACATTACTTACTTTAAAATTATAGTTGGTTCAAATAATTATTATTAAACAAAAGTAGTATTATTACAAAACAATTATTTATTTGCCCACAAATTGTCAAAGTTCTTTAACTTATTGGAAGGTTATGTTTATAAATTATTGAGCCAAGACTTTGTCAAGGAACTTGCATTTAGGTAAAAAAACGCTTATAATTTTGCGATATTGATGCACTCTAGTGTTATTTTGAGACAACTAGCTGTTTCATTTAAACTTTTACACAGTGTTTGGCAGTGTTTCACAATGTAACGCAGAGTCCCTCTGTGTTAACTAAATGGAAAGCAACCCATGTCTGTTTCGTAATAGGTATATTAGTCTGTGGCTAGTCAATATAAAATTTAAAACATACTCTGTTGTCCAGTCAGTTTCCGACTTTTGATCTTGGCGGGTGTGTAGCAAGTTTGTAGTGAATTAAATTTCTTGAAATAAAATAAAAATCAATTTAAAACTGAATAAATAAGAATAACGATGGCTGAAAAAGAACTAATATCTAGTAGTGATAATAATGAGCAATTTTTCGAAGGTGTCGAAAAGCTCATAGAAATTTGGTTTACACCGGCAAATGGTGCAGATTTGAGAAAAATCACTCGGTAAGATTAACTTTTTTATGTTTCTATTAAAATTTAATGCATTGCCCTCTGTATATTGTTACGTAATATTTTTTATTGCGCTTGTGAGGCTGGTGAAATATAAAAAATATGGGTATATCCTAAACAATTCTTTCGATATTATTCCACTGTATCATAATAGCAAATAGGTATCGGAGACGATTATTACAAAAATATGTGCCCAAATTTGGTTTTTTAAAAGGTTTTTTGTATGGATTGTTCATGGAAAGTTCTGGAATCAGCTGTTTCAGTTTTGAAGCGACCATTGGATGTTCGATAGAACGTGGTGGGCCTATGGCCACTCGTTATCCTAGCATGCATGAGGCGCGTGATTTGAATTTTCGTAAAAAAAAAAATAAGTACCTAGTAACTAGTAACTGTAAAGTAACTGTTATTCCCCAAATTTAAACTTGGATTATTGATTAAGTTATGTCCCATTTCGATTTTTGTACCTATTCTATTACATAATTATGGTCCTTAAGGAAAATCAAGTATTTTAAAATTAATGTATCTTAGAAAATGTTTTAATAAATATTTGATGCATACTTTTGCCTTTGCTTTTTAATCATCCACTTAAATGTCTTGTTAAAGGTTATCTTGTTAAAAATCAAAATGTTATTATAGCATTTACAAAAGACTTATACATTTTTAGAGCTAGTTAGTAGCAAATGTGAAATAAAATGAAAAATTACAGCCAACATTTTCACGGGTGCCAACATTTTCACGTGTAATTTTAAATCGTCTTCTAAGGTAAAGGCTTCAATAAGTTTATTAAACACATTTTATATAACCATTAAACACATTTTATACATCTTTACATTTTAAAAAACAAAGTCGTCATTTCTGTATACTCCTAAATGAGCTTAAACTAACAAGCTTACACTCTTATTAATCTATGTAAAGGAAAGAAAGAAAGAAAACATTAAATGTTTTCTTTCTTTCCTTTACATAGATTAATATTATTAATTTATTATTGTGGCAATAGATTTTATTGCCACAGTACCAAAATATACACCGATAATATTTACTTACACATAGGCAATCATATAATTAAAAGCTTAAAAATAAATATACACATACTACATATCTAAATAACGTAAGGTACAGTAGCAATGGGTGCCCATTTCAGCATTATGTCAAGTCCATAGGACTTGACGCTGGTTTTCAAATGGACCCCAATGAGTGATGTCACGGATGCCCAACGAGAAAACAAGCAATTATAAATTCACAAACTAGGTTACACACATATTTTGCACATTATAAATATGATTATTAAATAAAAAATAATATAAATCGTGGGAAACTATTCACAAAATATAAATCTAAATTATATATAAATAAATACAGTATAAACGACTTAGCACAATTGTAAATATAATTTAGAATATAGAGTTATAAAGCATGAAAGAAGCCAGTAAGTGCAAATCAATAACGTAATAATAAATTAAATAAACATAAATAAGACTCATGTAGGGCTTAAAAGTAATAGTTTATACTTTGATATCATGAATATAAAAAAATTGGTCAAGTGCGAGTCGGACTCGCGCACGAAGGGTTCCGTACCATTATCTATGCAACATAAGGCACGTTATTAATAAATGAGCAAACAACACACACAATACTTAATTAATCACGTTTGTTGTATGAGAGCAAGAAACGGTAAAAAAATCATGTTTGTTGTATGGGAGCCCCCCTTAAATATTTATTTTATTTTATTTTTAGTATTTGTTGTTATAGAGGCAATAGAATAGAAGAATTTCAACTCTCTAGCTATCACCGTTCTTGAGATACAGCCTGGTGACAGACGGACGGACGGACAGCGAAGTCTCAGTAATAGGGTCCCGTTTTTACCCTTTGGGTACGGAACCCTAAAAACAAAATCAAACACTATAACAAAAAAAAACTTTTACATTTCTTTTGTAACTAGAAAAACATAATTGTTTTTAGTTGCCTAATTAATGAACATTACGTAATTAATGTAATAAACTTATGTTTTTATATTTAAAAACACTACCAACACAATAAAAAACAAAATTTTGGTTTTTAAGTACTGGAAATAGTGGTTTATAAGCCAGAAATAAAATCCAAATAATTAAAAAGAATATTAAAATAAATAAAGAAATTAAAGAGGTACAGCTATAAAAATTCTATCTAAATCACCAATACTGCGTATGCGTTCAACTTGTTCTCCATCATCTCTACGAGCATATATTTTGCCATGCTTACGCCCTATATATTTCCACTTATGTTAATTTCACACTCCAACTCGACAAATGCTTCATGGATCGAGTTGTCGTTCGACTTCTCTAGTGATGTCAATCGAATATCCATTGCGTGTATTGAATCCTTGCACAAATTCAACGTAGTTTTAAATTCCGCAATCTCATCGCGATAAGCACGTACCTCGGATCTCAATGCACTTAACTCGTCTCTAAAACTACGAATTTCAAGACCCACATCAATAGAAACATCTTTACGAAGACTCCTTTGAATAGCATCTGGGGGGTTGTTTTCACTAGGAGTAACTTTATTTACACAACATAAACAAATCAATCCATAAGTAGAAGCGTTTTCGAACAACTTAGCGCAATGACGGTGATGTGCTGCAGAACACTTGCTGCACTTGACTAGGGCAACAGCTGCTATGGTTTTACGACATACTTCGCATTTGGCCATGATGATGTAAGAAATATAATAACAATATGGTTTTCACGTAAAAACTTGATATTTTTGTTTTAATATTTTTATGAGGGTATTTCTATATTAATCTCTGAAAGTTTATGTTTTAAACGTAAATCTATATACTTCTTATAAAACAAAGTTGTTATTTTTGTATGTATGTCCTTATGTGAGCTTATATCTTCAAAAATACGCAACCGAGCTTCATGCGGTTTTTTTTAATAGATAGAATGGTTCATGAGGATGGCTTTTTTCGCATAATTTGTTGGGGTTTGCTGTATATTGGATGAGATATGATTAAATTTGCCGAGCAATTCGGAAGCGCGCGAGCTATAAATGATAACCCTGCCTAATCTATGTGAGGTACAACAAACTAATGTATGAAGGAATTGTTTGTTACCTATAGTTCTTCAAAAAAGTTCGCGAAAGTCTATACCCATAATTATGTTAAAAAAATTCTCAAATTCAATAGGGTGTTTTCAAAAGCTATTTATGTTTATGTGTGTATATTTTTTATCAAATTAAATAGCTTAGTTCGCTTACGCAATTCATATAAATTATAACTGCTCTTTACAGCATGCAATTTAAATGTATATCTTAGGAGATATGACGAAAAAAGAATTGCGCGACAAAATAAAATACTTAAACTGCTGGCTGAGCAACGCGACCGTTTCCTCGGTCTTCTATACATAATAATATGTTTATTGTGCTTTCACGTAAAGACTACTGGATGGATTTTCATGAAACTTTCCAATGGAAAATGGAATAGAAAAAGAACGTATTTTTTATCCTTTTTACCGCGGGTAACACCGCGGGGCACAGCTAGTTTAAGTATAAACACTTCTCACAAACTCCAACGTACGTTATTTTATGCACTTTTAACTCCTTTTTCACACCGTAATTTTTAAGTTTAACAGTCAATTTAATAGTAAATAATAATAAAGTTAACGAGCTCGCTTACTACCGTTTGACATCCATCACGACATCATGAGGAGTCGGAATATTTGAAAGAGATTTTCACCCACTTGCAGTAGCCAGATTGATCTGAAATTTTGCACACTTAACAAGGACCTATGACAATTTAATATTGTACAATAATATTCAGGATTATAAAACAATTTTTTTTTAGCTCTTAAACTGTTAAATAATTAAAGATTAAAATAGAGTTGTTTGTTACAGTAAACAATGGGAGACAGTGTTGAAGATAGTGAGATGTGAAATCATCTCTTTCACCCAGAGTGAGTTGGTAGACGCCTATGTGCTAAGGTAAGTTTAGTTTTTTAGACCACAATCTGAACAGTTTTGTAATACATTTTACTGAATAACTATTACTCCTTTAGAATTGTGTATTGACATAGTTATTTAAATTCATATCTAAATGTGTTATATGTATGTGAAAAAAAAGAAGTTATGACAAAAGGGATTGGATTGGATGAAGCCAAGGAAGTATGTTTGGATCGTAGCAGATGGCGCTCTATAGTCTCTGCCTACCCCCATGGGAAAAAGGCGTGAAGTTATGATGATGATTATGACAAAAAGGAATGTGTAGGACAAAAAGGAATAAATGTATGTATAACTAAGAAAATGTAAAGTTTTGTGATCCCAACCACACTAAAAATAAGAACGTGTATAACAAGTTGTTGTCTGCGATTTCGCAAGCGTGAATTTCAGGAACTTTTCTCCATTTTGCACATTTCGCTCCCATTAGTCGCAGCGTGATGTTGTATAGCTTTCCTCGATAAATTTACTACCCTTTAGTATAAATTTATTACTGAATGAATTTTCAAATAGGACCAGACCAGAAAACATGTAGCAGTCACCTTGTCGCGTCAGTCAACTAAACAAATTTTCATTCGGTATTTACCGTTTTGAATAATTTTGTAGAAATACCTCGATAATATTGTAATTTATTGAAATATTTTAGCCAATTGCAAAAAAAATTGCGGTCAACTACGAGTTGGACTCGCACACGAATGGTTTCCTACCGTATATGATTATGGAATAAGAATAAATAAAAAAATAAATAAAAATAAATAAATAATCACGGACATTTCACACAACGTCCTCTGGTCCCAAGCTAAGCTTATATGCTGGTGTTATGGGTACCAGAATACGGATAGAATACATATAGTACTTTTCTTTTGTAAATACATACTTATAATTATATAGTAAACACCCAGACACAGAACAAAAATTTATAATATATTTATTTAGAATATATAACGTCCAATAACGAGATTAGGACAGCAAAATGAGGATGAGTATAATATACCATTAACTGATTACACATAGATTGTGAAATATCTAAAGTACAAGCTATTACTCGCAACATCGTGCACGTGTTATTTAAAAAATAAAAATAACTTTAAAAATTTATACAAAAAGTCATCTTCTGGAACCGCTCTATCTATTAAAAGAAAGCGCATTAAAATCCATTGGGTAGCTTTAAAGATATACGGTCTTATTCATAATGACTTATCGGAGGTTTAAACGGAGATTATTATCGGAGAGATAATAAACGTTTTAGCGTAAAAAGACTATTATGAATAACAAGTTTTGAAAAATTTCGCGAACCGATTTTAACGAATTTTTAAACCTCCGATCAGTCATTATAAGACCCATATACTAATATAGTATACAATCTTCACTTATAGTAAAACTAGTTGATGCCCGCAACTTCGTACGCGTGGAATTTAGAAACTAAACCAAATTATACAAAGAAACAACAATAGCCTCTTGAACAACTCTATCTTTAAAAAAAAAATATTTTTTCATCATTAAAATCCGTTGTGTCGTTTTGAAGATATAAGCTCACATACATATAAAAATAATGACTTGGTTTTTTAATAAGTACCTATAAAATTAAAACACCCGATATTTTAGAAATATAGAAAGAAAGTTTTTATTCCTCCCACACAACAAGATACATAATATTACAACTAAGCATATTATTGTACAAATAGAAAGAAACAAAAAAATTAGAAAAGAAAGCATAAGATAAAAATAAGAATATACATATACTGACATAGTAGTGTTAATGTGCCCCACCCATAGGAGAAATTAATAATAATAATAGTATAATAGTTTTATTTTTCTCGGCTGTCATTGTGCCGATAGTTGTTTCGGTAAACGGATTAATAGCCAAAAGTTTCGACCACCACCTAAAGAAACTTGCGTTGAACGGTTGGGTCAAGGGCCTGGTGCAGAAGGCGGCACTCCTCGGCACGGCACGCATTGTGAGGAGGTTCCTTTCTCTGGGGCCCTAACCACCGGTGGCTTGGTTCCTGTACCCGACACCGATGGGCCTCCGCGTAATTTTATATTTTTAAATGTATTTTTATTTTGTAATTTTATATTTAAAAATGTAATTTTATAATGAGTTTAAATATAGTTTAAAAAAACTAAAAAACATGCTTTATTTAATCGAATTATTGCATTGTCATCGGTCTTTGACAGGTGTGCAAAATTTGAATAGAATCTGACCGTTTAAGGGCCTACATCAATATTATCGTATATCATCGCCGACACGTACATATTAACACAGCCAGTAGGCACAGAAAATGAAGAATTAGGGATATTTTTTTTGTTTACTCAAAATCTACTAAATATATTTTAATTCTGATTTACGTGTTCCTATATATAATAGTTACTTATGTTTTTAAAGTTATTTCATTAGTTAATACGCAATAATAAACCAACAAATGAAAAAAATAAAAAATTTGAGAGGTTGTTTCGCTAAGATTTTCTATCGAGAAAACTTTTTTCAATCGCGTTTCTGAGTTTATGCGATCCTAGATCATATATTGAAAAAACATATACTTGAAAATTAGAGCTCTAGCCATTCAATCTAAAGAAACAATGAAAACTTCGTACGTAGAAAAATGCACGAAGCTATTTTGGTATCCTCTTAAAGTGGGTCAAAATAGCGTCCAAAGGAGTCGGTTACAAACATACAAACAAACATACAAGTGAAGCTAATATAAAGCGTGTAAAAAGGGACGTTGCTCAGCTTTTTGTTGCGGTTTTTACACCGCAACGCTGATTTTCAGAAAAGCCCCTTCAGTGATGCCCGACGATATACCCGAGTCCACAGACTACACACGTACAAACAATTACATTTATGTTATTTAAGACAATAATATATCAAATTATCTACTTAGTTTAAAAACTAACAAACACGCTTAATATCCTGAATATTTTGCATTGTCCTTGTCATCAATTTACTCAATTCTATGCTACCTACTTACAAAACGTTGACAGTTTATATTGTCAGAGACATAAGTTTCTGTTGTCACATGTTGTCAAAATCGTAGTAAATACAAGTAAACAATTATTATAATTTTACCTGATTCTATAAACAAAGCGTTTTTATGTGAAATTATCTGATTGTATATGAAAGGCATACGTAGAAACACAATAATATAGGCGAGTCTACTCATATGCAATTAAACTATTACGTGTATAATTAAAAATACAAGTGTGGTTATAGTGATACTTCAACACGCTATTCTAGTAATTCTGATCAAGGAATTGGGATTATTCTTTTAAATTATTGCATTGTCATCGGTCCTTGTTAGGTGTGCAAAATTTCAGATCAATCCGTCTACTGCAAGTGACTGAAAATCGCTTTCAAAGATTCCGTTACACAGATTAATACATTGATAGTTACATACCAAACTTATAAAAGCGTGTTAAAAATTAGGTTTACAATAGACCCTAGAACACGTTTACTTATTTCACCATAAAGTTTGGTTTGAAGTTAAATAATATTATGTTATAGGAAAGTTTTCAAATATAAGCAGACACAAATTATGTTTATCTATTACGTGTCGGTATCAGATTTACTGTTGCGGTAGATATTATGTGTATATGACTGATAATGATAACACAGGCGACAGTGACCTGAACAGCAGGTGTGATATGACTAATCAAAAGTTCCGTATTAGATACTATAATTAGAGTTACGTAGTTGTCCGTGTGGTGACGGATTAAGAATACAAGTGTCACCATCCCTTTTCCTTCCCAGGGTGCTGTTAAACCCAGCTAAGGTATATTATACACAGATAACATCCTCTGTGAGAGATGGGCAAATTGAAAATAAATTTTATTCAAATTTTCTTAACACTTACGCGACTCATTTGTTTAAATAAAACTGCTTGTAACGAATTTAGACGCGTATATTTGTTTTAAATTTTGACCTGACGTTTCTGAAACTTTGCAGTAACCATGGTCACGGGTGAGACTGAGCTGTAAAGTGAATTTTATTTAATTTATTTATTTATTTACATTCTTTAATCACAAAATTGTAGCTTAGGCTGATTTAATCCTAAAAGTATTAGCTAGCAATTAAGCTAGATTTACCCTATTTTTAGCATCTGTACAAAAAAACTCAATATAACGTATAAGTCAGTGCATATAGAGCGCAGTAAAGTCGAAAGTGGGGTCTAAAGTTTCTGCCAATACCTCGAAAAAGCTTTGACGGTATGATGATGATTTAAATAGTTCTGTAAATTGTCACATGTCCATATTTACCAATACTAGTTTAACATCCTGGTTTAACTTTAATATTATGTAATTAATAACTTTAATGATAACGTGACGAAACTACCTCTGCACGCTTCCGTCACATTCGATATCTTAGTCGACCTGTTAACCCAACATCGTTGTATTGTCTCGACGGTTATCACTGATAAGCAGGGTTGTCTACTTGACAGTTTTTTAATCTATACTAATACTAGCTGACCCGGCAAACGTTGTTTTGCCATACTAAAAAAAAAAGTTTGAAAAATAGATGTTGGCCGATTCTCATACCTACTGAATATGTATGCAAAATTTGAGAAGAATCGGTTAAGCCGTTTTGGAGGAGTACGGTAACTAACACTGTGACACGTGAATTTCATATATTAGACTAGCTGACCCGGCAAACGTTGTTTTGCCATACTAAAAAAAAAAGTTTGAAAAATAGATGTTGGCCGATTCTCAGACCTACTGATTACGCATGTAAAATTTCATAAAAATCGGTCAAGCCGTTTCGAAGGAGTACGGTAGCTAACACTGTGACACGTGAGTTTTATATATAAGAGATTATAAAGCTGAAGAGTTTGTTTGTTTGAACGCGCTAACCTCTGGAACCATTGGTCCGATGTAAAATATTATTTCAGAGTTGGATAGAACATTTATCAAGGAAGGCTATATAATGTCACGCTACCAATAGAAGCGGAGCATCAGTGAAAAATGTTACAAAAACAGAATTTTTTTTCTTAATTCCATGTGTACGAAGTCTCGCGCGGGCATCAGCTATCCTAATTCTTACTCTTACTAAATTATAATAGTGAAACTGATCCGAATACATGTCGGAAGATTTTCACGAGTTCGTAATAGGTTAATGCGTGTAACGAAACCATCTTCACTATCAAAAAAGCAGTATATTGCCATCTATCGAACAATATAGTAAACTTTTGTTTCAAAATTTCACGCGAATGTTGTCGCGGGTAACAGCTAGTGGATAAATAATAAAGTTTATAAGCATATGTTTCACAAAAATATGACCTTCTTCTTCTCCAGCCCATTTACGTCCCACTGTTGGGCACGGGCGTCCTCCAGTTTGGGAGGGATTATGGTTTACTGTGCCGCGCTGACCAGGCGTGTTGGCACAGGGTTTCTTTTCGAGTTTTCCGTCTCTCACAGAAGATGTTTTTTTTTTTTTTTTTTTTTTTTAATCTAAATTTTTAAAGGGGTTTTGTCCCATGACATGCCAACCCCATCGTGCCCAATTTCGCCTGACTACTTATTACTTACATACATATTACTTATATACATATCGTTACTATTATTTGTTAAATAAAAGAAAATCGTTAGTGAGGAACCAACTGGCAAAGCTTTTTCGCTTCGTCCGTATTAGGACGTGACAGTATTTCCTGAATGAGGCCAACATTTTGTAAATTCAGTTTTAATTCCTCTACTAGCGACTTTCTCTCATTACTGTTCCGCACACATTCCATTAGCAAGTGTTGCACATCCTCTACTTTTAGACACAGTTCACAGTTTGGAGAATCTTTTTTCTTCATTAGATATGCAAATCTTGCCGATGGATAATGTCCAGAACGCAATCGTGACGCTAACTTGGCATAGTTTCTGTCAACTCCAACATCACAAAACCAAGGGGAACGAGGAAGCTCACCTTGAATAGCTTTATACCAAATTCCCTTCTCCTTCGAACAATTATTAAAGTGATTTTTCCAATTATTGTAACATATATTCTTAAATTTTGTAACATATTCTATAAAATCTGGTGAGAAATTTAAGTTTTTGCCCTCAACTACTGCCAATTTTGATAAACGGTCAGCTTCTTCATTCCCTCCTAATCCTATATGAGCAGGTATCCACTGAAGTTTAACATAAACGTGATTCTGTTCTAATACTTTTAAATTGTGCAATATATCAAAAGCTATCGATTGCCCTCTGGAAGCAGAGTTACAACGAGCTATATGATCCAAAGCACTTTTACTGTCAGAACAAATTACTACCCTATTAAGACTATTAACATTAACATAGCGGAGAGCTTCGAAAATAGCAATTAATTCTACAGTGGCAATGCAAATATTCTCGTTATTAATTTTGAATAGTTCTCTGTAATCTAAATTTTTATGGTAAAAAGCAGCCCCAAGCCCAGTACTACCTTTTGATCCATCTGTATATATCACATGCCAACCCTCATATTTTTCGTTTAACTCTAGTAGTATGTTATTTCTTAGAATTGTTGGATTATAATTACGTTTAGCATCTTCTACAGAGTCCAAAGAAGAGTTAATAAAATTTTTGGTACTAATTGAATTTAACCATATATCATAGCTGAATATTTTCAGGCTCTCCAATCTATGCAGATCCAAACAATATAAGTCATCAAGTAATTTTAATAATAATGGCTTCTTTTTGTTCTGCCAATAAGGAGCATTTACAAGTTCATAAAGAGTTCTTAGTACATGATTAGTTACATTATTATATTCTGATAAACTTTTAAGCCCAAACTTATAGCCTAAATACATTCTTCTTATAAAAAGTGGAGCTATGTTTAATTCACTCTCCATGACGTGAATTGGTGTTGTTCTAATAAAACCTCCAATCAAGCGTAGAGCTTGATTTTGTACTTTGTCAAGCTTGGCAGTATGAGTTCCTGCACTTGAGTCATAAATATAGGAACCATAATCAATTCTACTTCTAATTAAAGCTATATATAAAGATCTTAAATGCTTTGGGTGTACGCCCCACGACTTTCCGGCAAGCATTTTTAAAATGTTCAAATGTTTTGAGCTTTTAGCTACTGTCATATCGACATGCTTTTTCCATATTAGACTTCTATCTAGCCAAAAACCTAAGTATTTGACCTGATCGCACAAAGAAAGAACATTGTCATCAATTTTTAAAGTTGGTAGTATCTGTCTACGGCCTCGACTAAAAAAACAGTATACAGATTTTTGATATGATAGTGTAAGGCCTAATTCATCCAATAAAACAATAAACATATCTATCGCATCTTGCATAGTAGTTTCACATTTTTTTACACTTTTATCGCTTATATACATGACAAAATCGTCAGCATATTGAGATATTTGAATATTTGGAATTAGGTTACAAATCTTATGGGTTATTAAGTTAAATAATAGGGGCGAAAGCGGATCCCCCTGTGCAAGGCCCTTATCTGTCCACCTAACCCCTACTTCATTATTTATGTCAGTTCTTATACATAGTAATCTTCGACTTAGAAATGACCACAAGTAATTACATAACTTTGCTCCTACATTTAATTCGTCTAAGATCTTAGTACAAGTGTCCACAGACACATTATTATAGGCATTTTCAATGTCCAAAAAACAAGCTAAAGTTGGAACATTATTGGTAAATCCTATCTGTATTTGGCTGACAATGCGCACAATTGAATCCAAGCTAGACCGGAATTTTCTAAAACCTACAGCATTACCCGATAACAGCTTATACTTTTCAGTAAACCACTCTAATCTCTTAAAAATCATTAAATGGAATATTTTGCAAAGGCAAGATATCAGTGATATTGGTCTTAATTTGGGCTCTGAGTTAGAACCCGTCTTTTGTTTTGGTATCGGTATTATTGCAATATTTCTCCACTGAGAAGGAATTTCACCAGTGTGCAAAATTTTATTATACATATTGACTAGATACTGTTTTGCATTTTCTGGTAGATGGAACAACATAGAATAGGATACATTGTCAATACCAGGTGCAGAATCCTTCTTTTTTAAGCAGTTCTCAAATTCTTGGAAAGTAAATTCGGCTTCCAGAGTGTCATTCCGGGATAGAAAAACAGGTTTGGTATTAGCTACTGAGTCGGGTGTAAGGGAATATAATAACTCTTTTTGTCTTTCAACTGATGGTAAAGTTACATTGTTACTATAGCCCTTCATCCATCTCAATTGTTGCCACATGCTAGAAACAGAGCATTTTTCTCCGATAGAATCGCAAAAGGTTTGCCACGCTAAGGATTTTGCATCTAAAATAGCACGTTTCGATTCTTCAGTTATTTTTTCTAATTTCAATAGATTTGTCGGTGTAGGATTACGACGAAAGTTAGTTAAAGCAAGTCTACGCTTGGCAACAAGGTGAGATAATGATGGGTTCCAGTAGTTTCTAGGTTTAAATTTTTTTTGGGGATTATTGCTACAGACTACATTCGGAATATATTTATTTGCAGTAATGTTAAGCCTGTCACAGAAAACATCATATATATATTGAACATCTTGTGTAAAAATTTCATCACTCAATTCATTAAAAGTATTAGAAAGACATTCTCTATATTTTTCCCAATCAGCTTTTTTAAAGTTTCTCTTTTTATTGGAATCCAAACTATTATATGCTATACTGCAAGAGATCTTTATAATTAAATGGTCACTACCAAGGTTTTCTTTTAGAACTTTCCAAATAAATTTTATTGCTACATCTGATGTTGAAAATGTTATATCCGGAGATGTTTGTTGAAGTCTACCATTAACTAATTTCAATCGAGTTATGTCTCCATTATTTAGAGAGACAACTCCTGTATCCAAAGCGGCATCCGAAATACTGATGCCTCTAGTATCCGACTTAACTGACCAATTAGTATGGTGAGCATTGAAATCACCTCCAATTATTGTTCTTTTTTTAAATTTAGAAAAAAAATCCTCCCAATCAGAATACTGCGTATGTACTGAAGAAGGACAATACACCGATACAACATAATCTAGAAATTTGCAGTTTAGCAGCTTAATTGATAATACTTCTATGCCGTTATTATTAATTTGTAAAGGATACATATGCGATTTAATAGAATGATGTACAATAATAGCTACACCGCCATACCCGTCATGTCTATCACTCCTATAAACGTTATATCCACTTATTCTTACATCTTTTTCTAAATTAAACCATGTCTCACTTACAATAGCAATATGGATATTTTCTCTGTATAAAAAATCTACAAACATTGGTAGCTTAGTATTCAAGCTCTGTGAATTCCATTGACATATGTTAATTGGAATTTTATCAGGTGTATTATCCATTACAAAGGTTTAAAAAAAAGTTACATACATCTCCCCCAGTCACTAAATCTACTAATACATTTTTAATCTCTGCATATATAACCTTGAACAATCTAACAATCTTTTCTTCCCATGTACCTTTTGACATAAAAATATTTTTTAGTTTAGTTAGAATCAATTTAAAATTAAATCTGCTTCTTTGGGTTCCATTGTTACTAAAATTTTGATCTTCATCTTGACTTTCAGCATCCGAAGAGTCATTGTTTTGATCATTCATACCTGAGCTTTGTACCTGTTGCTTTTTCCTATTTAGTTTTGCTTTCTTTGGCCTATTTGCAGGCTCACCGACTCTCTCACCAATATTATTTTCCTTCTTCGTTCCGTCTTGTCCTTCCTGTACCTTCTGCTTTAATACTGTTTCTGCTACGACATCACTATATAACTTACGTTGCTCGTTTGTATCAAATTGAGTTGAGCTAGACTGCTCTATGAATATCTCATTTAAAAATTCAGGTTTTTGTGTAACTGAATTTTCCAAGTAAAATTGTAGAGCTTTTCGATAAGTTACTTGTTTTTCAGACATGATATCCCTAACAGCTCTTTCTTTTAAAAATACTGGACACTTTTTATCCAAAGCTAAATGATTGCCTTTACAGTTAACACATCGAAGAGTT
This sequence comes from Orgyia antiqua, assembly GCA_916999025.1. Lineage (NCBI taxonomy): Eukaryota > Metazoa > Arthropoda > Insecta > Lepidoptera > Erebidae > Orgyia > Orgyia antiqua. Next base: position 19,862,483 of record OU779867.1, read on the forward strand.
GGTGAGTCACAATTTTCGTGTTTATCACCACATTTAGGGCATAAGATTACTTTTTTGGGGCAAAATTTCACAATATGTCCAAAGGCCCAACAGCCGGAACATTGTGTCACTGGAAATGAATATCGCTCAATATCAAATCGGCACCCATAAACATATATAAACGAAGGTAGTGTGTTACCCTTAAAACATATTTTAACTGCTTCACTTTCTATCCATTTATTGTTAGAGTCTAATCTTCTCAATCGTTTAACCGATACTATTTCTGAATCAGATTTAAAAATTTTCATCATTTCTGCTTCGCTAAGATCAAGATCAATACTCTTAACCACACCGTAACAATACGACAGTTCACTAATCATATAGCATCTATACCCTAATTCCTGTAATTTTTGACATTGTATTAATTTAACTGCCTCTTCTCTCATATTAAAATGTACATAAATTTTATTTGTATTTTTATATTGTATTTTCATGACATTTTCTATGTTCTCTGATCTTAACAATCTAGCAAATGATATGGGTTTAGGCATATTTTCTAATGATGTTATGCAAACAATATTTGGTTCACTTTTATTTCGTTCATCTACCTTTATACTTTCACCGCTTCCAATCGAGTCGCTTCGTAATAATCGTTTTCCTCGTCTTCTTATAACCGTAGTGAATCCTTCCTCTTCAATTTCATCACTATTATCCTCCATATTCTTCCTTTTATTGGCGCTTCTAACATCAGAAAAACAACCTTCATTTACATTGTTTTCATTTGACATTTCTTCCATTTGTTGGTGTATTTTTTCCGTTTCCATTATTTCATCGTTCATGTCACTTTTGTTTGATATCGTAGATGCTATACTTGGTGATTTACCAAAGCTATCCATAAACACAACTTATAAATAACATGAGGGTAGTACTCGAAAAACACAAAGACAAATGTAGCACGTCTGTACGCTAGCGCCGCTTGACGTAAACTGCTAGAAGATGTTATCTGTGTGGAATATCCCTTAGCTGACTTTTACAGCACCCTTGGGAGGAGATGGGGTGGTGACACTTGTATTCTTAATCCGTCACCACACAGACAAAATATGACCTATCAAGCTTTAATTGAAGGCAACAATTTTATCATCTTAGTAATTTACTTAAATAGCAATTTATAGGCACCACGTATAAAATGTAACAAGCAACTTAAGAAAATGTTGTGAAAAATTAAGAAAAATTTACATTTAATTGACATTTACATATAAATTATCACACCTAAAAGAAAATTCTATGCTCTTTACTTGTTTTTTTTTTAAATATAATTCTTTTCTTCTTTTTAATTAAATTTTTAAATGTTATTTGTCGTTATAAAACCGTATTAAATTCCTGAGTCGAAAAACATTATCATTCTGAACAAATCGACATTAATTTCGTTAATTATGGTTCAATAATACTTGCTTGGGTTTCCCCACATCGCTCGCAGGACTGATGATCGTTGTGGAAGAAAAGTCCTAGAGTGGCGACCACGTGCGGGATGACGCAACGTTGAGTGGCCACCGACAAGGGGAGTGACGATATCGTCAAGGTCGCGGAAAGGCATGCAAGAGGCACAGGACCGCGCGGTGTTATTGTTGCTTTCTAAGGGGGCTAAGCTAAGGCCTATGTCCAACAGTGGACGGAGAGAGGCTGATGGATACTTGCGTTTGAATTTTTTTAATTGATTAATATTCAGGGTTTGCTTTCATTTCAATTCACAAAATGTATTCCATTTCAAAACACTGTCAGTTTCGACAACCCTAGTTATCAGTACTCGATAAGGTTATCAATTAAAACTACATAGTGTTATACTGTTATTAAATTTGTTGTTAAGTGGAATATTAAACTCTCTGTTACCAAAATTTAACCAAAAAATGGATAGTGGTGTGTGCACACTTGCATAAACAGACCTTAGAAATATTCAGAGTTTGCTTTCATTTCAATTCATAAAATGTATTCCATCTCAAAACACTGTCAGTTTCGACAACCCTAGTTATCAGTACTCGATAAGGTTATCAATTAAAACTACATAGTGTTATACTGTTATTAACTTTCTTGTTAAGTGGAATACATAAACTCTCTGTTACCAAAATTTTACCAAAAAATAGATAGTGGTGTGTGCACACTTGCATAAACAGACCTTAGAACCTCCTAAACGAAAGATGAAATCACCAGTACGTATTTTTGAATACAGGTTGTATTCAAAAATACGTACCTACTGGTGATTTGAAGTTGTGACATGAAAAAATTGGTCAAGTGCGAGTCGGACTCACGCACGAAGGGTTCCGTATCATTATCTATGCAACATAAGGCAACGTTATTAGTATCGAGCAAGAAACGGTAAAAAAATCATGTTTGTTGTATGGGAGCCCCCCTTAAATATTTATTTTATTTTATTTTTAGTATTTGTTGTTATAGCGGCAATAGAAATACATCATCTGTGAAAATTTCAACTGTCTAGCTATCACCGTTCTTGAGATACAGCCTGGTGACAGACGGACGGACGGACGGACAGCGAAGTCTCAGTAATAGGGTTTCCGTTTTTACCCTTTGGGTACGGAACCCTAAAAAGAAACGATAAATACGTAAATCTGATATTTTTCTGTCAGAAATTTCTTTTAGCGAAAAGCCGCCCGTCGTTCTAGATTTTTCTGTACAAATTCAAGGTACTATAAAGAATAAATAAACTCAGTCAGTTCAGATAGTGTATATTATGTACACTGTTCTATATTTGGGAATTCTGATGGGTATTTTCATTCGCCCAAACTGGCTACATCATTGATCATACCTTTGATCCATTCACCTAACACGCGCTCTAGATTTATTCGAAGATTTTCAAAGCTCTTGGTCATTTTGTTATCTAATAATTTATTTATATATTATTATTTATTATAATTATTATAAATATTTAAAAATTGCCTTTCATACTCTACGTTAATTTTCTGATTAGTTAGTTGAAGGTAATAAGGTCATAATAATATGTATTTTAAACAGTTATCAACCAAATGTTTTTTGTATAATGATAATAATTTGCTTATAAATTAATTTACAGTTTGTTGAGAAGGGGTTCATGAAAACGTGATAATGGGTGCAAAGGGTTAATACCCAATGACGTCATTAACACAAAATCTCTATTAAAACTAATATTATTAACAAACTTTTGCTCACGGCTTCGTACGCGTGATTTTTAGAAACCATACCTCAACATAAACCTACCTTTTGAACCGCTCTATCTGTTAAAAAACCGCATCAAGATCCGTTGCGTATTTTTAAATATTTAAGGGCCTACATCAATATTATCGTATATCATCGCCGACACATACATATTAACACAGCCAATAGGCACAGAAAATGAAGAATTAGGGATACTTTTCCTATTTACTCAAAATCTACTAAATATATTTTAATTTTGATTTACGTGTTTCTATATACAACGTGAAACGAAATTACTATAGTATACTTTCAATGCTACATTATTTAAGTCATGTATATTTGTAAGATGACTATTAAATTTTAATAAATCAATTAGAAAAAAAAATTCAAATATCTTACAAAAAAATTATATTATTTTTCAATTTCTTTTGTTAGACAACCCTGACTTTATAAACACCGGACAATGTGAGGCGAGTCAATGGCGCCAAAATGGGGCGGAGTCAATGTTTGTAAACAAATCAAAAGAACTTACCATCGATCTTATTTATATCCTAGGCAGCTTTGTTATTTGCTATTTAATTAATCCAGTACAGTTACATCACAATCACAGGTTAAGGAACTATACCACTAAGTCGGCCCGTACTTGGTCACGGTACCATGCACAGAAGTTATAACCCACGGACCTACCTAACCTTCGGAAACAATCGTACGAGGGAAGTCTTCTGTTCATGTACCATCGCTGCCGCGCTGGTATAATTCACTAATACACATTATTGTTATTTCTCACATTTGCCATTATTATTACGAAAAAATCACTGTACATAATATTCATTAGTTGCATCATTTGCCATAATTATTACAAAAAAATCACTGCACATAGTATTCATTAGTGGCATAATTAGCCATGTTTATTACGAAAAAATCACTGCAATCCAATACAACCGCCTGGTCAAAGCATAGACAGGGGACTAATTTATTTTATTAGAATAATTTTTGTCATTACCTAGGTACCTATAATACTGTTAAAGGGTTGTGCTCGTGCACTTTAGCTATGCCCACATACATATCGATATTATGGTAATTCAATACAATAGAATACACTGAATATGTATTTATATCGGTAAAAACAATACTATGTGTTAATTATGTGCTATCAAATTCGTATATTAACCTACAATTTATTACGAAACTTCTCCTGAAATTGAATCTTAGCTACAACCATTTTGTGTTTGCAATTTGAGTGACTATGTTGACTGTGTTTATCGGATTTCAATGGAATGAAATAAGTTTATAAGAAAATGTTACAACGAATAATTATAAGCCAATATGAATAATATTTGTTGTGGACAGACCATGTTTTACAATATGATATTTATTAAATAAACACCAGCGATACGATACGACGATCACTTTATCGTGTGATCTAGTATTTTACCTCGTTCGCGTTGTATTGATTTGATACAATAAAATGTAATAAAATATCGATACATAATAGAGATGACCCATCTCTATGTACACGTGTCTCCATGTCGGTTATTCCCCGACTATCGAAGCGGCGCGGGCGGCACATTGACATCAAAGGAAGTCGGTTTCTTTTGACAAAGGTGTCGCTCTTTACAAAGGACTCAAGTAGCCAATCAAGTAATACAATTGGTTGACGTATTTCTAATATTAACCAATCACGATTCGTCAAAAGTGATTAAATTATTTAGAGTGGACAGTCGCATATGTGACTTTTTTACCTAACATAATTTTATGAAAAATTATATCATCGTTAATATGTCAATATCTTCGCTCCCCTCGTCACATTTTGCTAGTAGTTGACACTTAACTTTTCCTCAATTCACGTTCGTCATCTTCGACATGCAATTATTCATTATTTTTTCGGTAATATTACTCCTCAAAAAACTCGCTCATTTTTGTATTCTTCTCGCTTTTCTTCCATCAACATCCAACAAAATTTTCTTCACCATCATGGAAAAATTTTAAACAATTTTCCTCACAGAGGCAATGAGCAGTTAGGCATATTACGTTAATCTCTATTACGGGACATGATCACTATTAGGTCAAATAGAGTTCATAAAAACAGCTGATTAGGGTTGTGCAACGTAAAAATTTTGCAAAAACTTACAACATCAAAAATCGTATTAAATTATAATGCAAGTTAATTTCTAACTTCACGTAGTCATTACTGATGACCTAAAGAATGCCGGGTTTCAAGCATAACATAGGAGTTTTGTTTCACGTTGTATATTAGTTACTTATGTTTTTAAAGTTATTTCATTAGTTAATATGCGATAATAGACCGACAAATGAAAAAAATAAAAAATGAGAGAGGTTGTTTCGCTAAGATTTTCTATCGAGAGAACTTTTTTCAATCGCGTTTCTGAGTTTATGCGATCCTAGATCATATATTGAAAAAACATATACATACTTAAAAATTAGAGCTCTAGCCATTCAATCTAAAGAAATAATGAAAACTTCGTACATAGAAAAATGCACGAAGCTATTTTGGTATCCTCTTAAGCTCAAATAGGTGACTTACAGAAATAACGGATTTGATTTTTTTTATAATATAAAGTAAAGTTTGACTATGTCCATTCATCTTCATCATCCTTCACGACGAGCCTCGTGGTTGAGTGGTTCATGTAACGGACTGCAAATCAAGAGGTCGCGGGTTCGATTCCCGCTCGGGACAATCATTTGTGTGATTTTTCTAATTGTCATACAAATGTTTGTACTGCGTCTGGGTGTTTCTATGTATTTACAAAAGAAAAGTAGTATTTGTATTCTATCCGTATTCTGGTACCCATAACACAAGCCTATAAGATTAGCTTGGGACCAGAGGACGTTGTGTAAAATGTCCAAGAATTATTTAAGTATTTATTTATCTATCCATAAGCCTTTATCTGTCCACTGCTGGACATAGGCCTTCCCCATGAAACACCACAAGGCAGGGTCTTGCGCCGCTTGCATCCAATTGACAAAAAGATAAAAGAAAAGAATATAAGGCTTTTGTTTGTTTCATTTTAATTAAATGTTTAAATAATTTTGTTTTAACTTCGTATCGTAACTTTAATTTTATTTTTCAGTCAAACCATTATTTCTTATCGTATTACTTATAATTCTTATACATGTATATCTTATAATGTTATAAAGCTGAATTGTTTGTTTCTTTGAACGCGCTAATCTCAGGTACTATTAGTTAGAATTGAAAATTTCTTTTTATATTAGATAGTACATTTATCGAGGAAGTTTATAGGCATAACATCGCGCTACGACCAATAGGAGCTAAGCATTAGTGAAAAATGTTGTAAAAACGGGGACCAGTGCCTAAATTCAACGCGAAGTGAGTCGCCCGCAAAACCTAGTTATTAAATAAATGTCATCCAATGACAAATTGTTATGTACAATGAATGCACTTCGATCGTGTATGATCATGAAAATTGATTTGGTTGATTCAATTGTGTGATGTGGCGACACGTTATATTATGTTCTGTGGTCATGAATCTTTCTAGATTGTTCTAATAAAACCATAATACTTTCTTTAGACCCTAGACGACGTCGATTTTTGGGGTAAATGAATAATACCCCAAAACTCCATCCCGAGTTACGCTCTGTTAACTATAAATTTTGCATAACAAGTCCCAAAGAGCAGGTAAATTCTGCATAAAGCCGCTGATTTTTAGTTGCAAACAATACTTGACATGAAAGAAAGAGGAGCTGACACAGACATGACGGCTGATAGAAGACTATGGAAGAAAAATAAATGTTGCGCCGACCACAAATAAATGGGATAAGGGCAGGAGGATGATGAAGCGACACTTGTCTTCTAAATTAAAATAAGTATGATTATATTCCTCTGGTTTCCCTGGTATCATATTGCTGGCTATCTGGCTGTCCATCACGTCACAATTCACGTAAATATTACGTAGTGATAAGTAACGTGTTCTAATATCGTTTTACGTAACTTTTTGTATGGAATAATCTAGGAAAATACATAGTTACATATTTTGGAATGCTTAGACCATAACTTCACATGTAGATTTATAATTAGTTTGAGTACTTTTTAATTAAAAATTCCGTGTCCTTTTGAAAATACACGTTTCATCACCCCGTTTTCTCCCCAATTACTAAGGGATAAGCAGGAACCATCTGTTGCAAAAATAAAATTTAAAATAAATCCTGTAACAACACACTTTGTTACTTGGCGTATCTCTAAGGTATCTTTCAAAGTTCAGGAAGCTTAAGTGGGTTAATAATATAGAATTGATAGAGCTTTATTAAAGTGAATACCATTGTAGTATGAGATCCCGGAACTAAATTACTTTACTTATTTTAGAAAACTTTGTAAAAACGTGCAGCTCGCGAATCCTATGCTACTATTATTTGTGATCCTTGTTTTCCTAGAAATAATTACAGAATCGATAAGAACGCCCTTTGTACAATACTAAATGCCAACAAAAGGTAAACAATCTAATAATGACTAACAAATAAATAAGATATTAGAGAATATTGTAGTAAATAAATTGTTAATTATCTATTATTAGAAAGTTCATTAAGGGCCTACATCAATATTATCGTATATCATCGCCGACACGTACATATTAACACAGCCAGTAGGCACAGAAAATGAAGAATTAGGGATACTTTTCCTATTTACTCAAAATCTACTGAATATATTTTAATTTTGATTTACGTGTTTCTATACATAATAGTTACTTATGTTTTTAAAGTTATTTCATTAGTTAATACGCGATAATAGACCGACAAATGAAAAAAATAAAAAATTAGAGAGGTAGTTTCGCTAAGATTTTCTATCGAGAAAACTTTTTTCAATCGTGTTTCTGAGTTTATGCGATCCTAGATCATATATTGAAAAAACATATACTTAAAAATTAGAGCTCTAGCCATTCAATCTAAAGAAACAATGAAAACTTCGTACGTAGAAAAATGCACGAAGCTATTTTGGTATCGTCTTAAAGTATGGGTTGCGACAGTCGATAGAGACGTGTCTGAAATAATATAGATAGATATTAGTAGCAACTCTCTCCAGCCCTTTAACGTCCCACTGTTGGGCACGGGCCTCCTCCACTTTGGAAGGGATTATCGTCTACTGTGCCGCGCTGACCAGGCGTGTTGGCAAAGGTTATTTCCAAGTTTCTATTCTCTTACAGAGGATGTTTTTGTGTAAAACATCCCTTACAGCACCCTCCGGAAGAAAATGGGTGAGACATTTGTGTTCTGAATTCGCCACCACACGGACGTGTGTGCTGTAAGGGATATTGTACACAAAAACATCGAAACTAAAACGATTGAATATTAGAATATTTTTTTAATCTAACTTACAAACTATAATTAGGAGTTTTTTTACCATATGGACATGCCAACTCCATTGTATTAATTTATATTATTATCAAATGCTAATCTAATCTAACAAAATATAATATTATATTAATCAACTAGTGTCACCATGATATTGTCCACAAACAATAACCTTGAAAATTGTATAGGGTTAGGGATTAGGACAACATCAAATTTATTTAAATTGAACTTTCAGAACATCGACTTTCTTTCTTTTTGAATATTAGAATATCAAACAGTTTTGAATAACGTTGACTGTTTTATAAATGGGTGTTAATTGTTAAACCAACAATCGCATTACCGAATAATTTGCGTGAATTTGCCTATCAAATAAAACGAACAGTATGCCAAATTTGTTAAGCTATCGCAAACTTAATAAAAATAAATAATAAATATATATATAAAATAATCTACTCAGTTTAAACACTAAAAAAAACACGCTATAAAATTCTGTTTTTTTTTTAATTATTGCATTTTGTCATCGGTTCTTGATATGTGTGCAAAATTTCAGATCGATTCGACTACTGTGGGTGGGTGAAAATCACTTTCAAAGATTCCATTACATATTAATACATTGATAGATATGTTCCGAACTAATATAAGCGTGTTAATGATAATAATTTTGACATTTTTCAAAGTTAATTAAAGTTCTAATTAAATGAATAATAAATGATTGAATTTACTATTCAGATACTATTTATTATTTAAATAAATAAATAATTATTTACGTTATTATCTATAACTAAACAAGGTATAATTAAAGAAAATTGTGTGGTTACCTACTTAAATTGTGTGCTGTGTGTATCAAATCAAATCAAATCAAAAATCATTTATTCACGTAGGCATATTCTCTTTTTGCCAAAAAAAAAAAAAATAAGCTCCTATGATATGTCCAAAAATTTTTTTCCCTACCACCTGTTCAGGACTTTTAATCCGCTGAGAAGAACCGGCGTAAGAAACTCAGCAGATATCGTTATCGTATTTCTTCATTTGTCGCTGTATACTCTGTAGTTTTTACATACGTAACGCCTTTGTCGCGTGGGGGTTGGAAGAAATTTTTGTATATCTGGTCATACATGCACGACGGTTGCTGCCCTGGACTCTTAAAGAATGTACATAAATGATAAAATCCAAATACGCCTTTCTAAGACTTTCTCTTCTATAAGATTTTTTAAAGTTGTTTTGTTAACGGACTTCAAAAAAGGAGGAGGTTCTCGATTTGTACGTTTTTATTTATGTTTGTTACCTCATAACTATTAACTGGGCGAAGCGATTTTAATGATCCTTTTTTATTTGAAAGCTGGTGAAGGTATTTATTAATTTTGCAATTGACATGCTATGCTTTTTACTTAATAAATCAAATTATGGTGGAAAAAGTGACTGCCGCAAGCGGGACTTGAACCCACGACCTCAAAGCTGGTGACCTGAAAGCTGGTGGTTTACGTGTGGTCCCATTTGCACCAGTTCAGGATCTGATAGTTATCTCCTGAGAAAAAGAGGCAATACCCTCAAATTTCAACGGGCACATGACGTTTGAAATGTTTTTAAAAAAATACTTGATTATTTCTTGGAGAATATTATATTATTTTTCTATTGAAATATTGTTTTTTATTAGGGGTCGTCATATGTTTTAATGCGTTGACAGCATTGACAACCTTGCGATATATACGCACATTATACCACGTCTAATACACGTTAAAAATAAAACACAACCTCTCTTTTATATGTCAGGGATTAGCGAAAATACACCACTCACACCATTTCTCCATTTTACGTGTAGGTGTCAATCGGAGTATCATTAAAATTGGCTTTTATTCAAAATATTTATCTAGTCGAGACGTTATTTTTGTATACGGAATAGGACGGTGTGACGTCTGTTGTAGCCAGGGAGCTTCTCATAATCTAGATATTCTAGATTAATCAAGATCATAATAATGTCGTAATTCAATGTTGATATATGTACATGGATAGTTTGAAAATATTTAATACGATTTGACGAATTACGAATTGTTTTAAAAAAGACTTTATTTAATAACAATTATTTATTTAATTACGGAAGGGAACCCTTAGGCAACCTATCTCGCAGATAATGAAAATAGACTGGCTATTCGAAGATGCATGTTGTTTATAAAGAGTAAAAAGTGATGACGCGATAGATAGAGAGAGCTTACGTGATCATTAATATGGTACACTACAGGGTTATAACACTTATAACAGCACGCATAGGATTTTAAAAACCAAACCTTAGCAAATTATACAATAAAGCCATCCTCTCGAACCACTCTATCTATTAAAAGAAACTGCATCGAAAATCCGTTGCGTAGTTTTGAAGATATAGGCAAGGGACATACATAAAAAAATAACAACTTTGTTTTATAATAAGTAAAGATTATTATCAAAAACTGTTCAGTATTTTTTGCGTGGAAACACTGGAGACAACAAAATGCTATATTAGCGTTGATAAAATGTATTTATATACTTTGTAACTACATGTGTATATTCTAATGTGTTTCTTGTATGTGTTAGTGGGACAACCGAGAAAGACACTCTGATGTTATTAGTTATGTCCTTGAAAAGAGTCAACTCGTAGCACTTACAACTGTCTTGTAATAAATGACCAAACGTATGACTATAAATGAAGCCAAGAAAGTGTGTTTAGATCTTAGCAGATGGCACTTCGTGATCTCTGCCTTATCCCACACATGATATTGTATGCGTGTATTTTTTTTAGTCTATGTAAACAAAATAAAAAAGCCGAATCCCCCCTTGACAGTCGAGCAAATCTATAGTTCTATACTAATATTATAGAGATGAAAAGAGTTTGTTGCTTAGAACGCGCTAATCTCAGGAACCAAAGCTCCGATTTGAAAAATTCTTTCAGTGTTGGACAGTACATTTATCAAGACAGACTTGAAGCTATAAATAACATCAAGTTGCGATTAATAGACATCAGTGAAAATGTTGCAAAACGGATAAAATTTTGTAATTTCTAAGTTAATGTTGCCTACAGCTATAATAGAAAATGTTTCAAATCAATATTATCTCGGTCCATAAAATTCATATCGAAGCACTTGAGTGTGCGCGTGCGGAACACTCTTTATGCCTCATGTTTGTACCCTAAATAGCTAAGGAAATTTCCATCGAACTATATTATGTGTGTGAATTATGCAAACATTTGTCAAGTTGTCTGTGAATATGTAATGTTGGTTCAAATATTGACTATGTTTGAACAAAGATTTTTGTATACTTCTTTATTTCAACATATTTATTATTGTCCCACGGTTGAGCACTTGTCTCCAGCCAGTGTTGGAATATGGAAGATGTATGATTATAATATTGTGTTGTCAAAAATATTTTATATTAATGGTCTATTCTAAATTACTTATCCAATTTTTACAACTATGTAGGATTAGTTAGTTTTTAGGGTTCCGTACCCAAAGGGTAAAACGGAAACCCTATTACTGAGACTTCGCTGTCCGTCCGTCCGTCCGTCCGTCCGTCTGTCACCAGGCTGTATCTCAAGAACGGTGATAGCTAGAAAGTTGAAATTTTCACAGATGATGTATTTCTATTGCCGCTATAACACCAAATACTAAAAATAAAATAAAATAAATATTTAAGGGGGGCTCCCATACAAAAAACTGATTTTTTTTACCGTTTCTTGCTCGATACTAATAACGTTGCCTTATGTTGCATAGATAATGGTACGGAACCCTTCGTGCGCGAGTCCCACTCGCACTTGACCAATTTTTACTACTCGTGGTAGTCGTGGTAAATACTTAGCTTTATGTATAAGATCTGTTTAGCGGATAAACATTTTTAGGGTTCCGTACCCAAAGGGTAAAAACGGGACCCTATTACTGATACTTCGCTGTCCGTCCGTCCGTCCGTCCGTCCGTCCGTCCGTCCGTCCGTCCGTCCGTCTGTCACCAGGCTGTATCTCAAGAACGGTGATAGCTAGAGAGTTGAAATTTTCACAGATGATGTATTTCTATTGCCGCTATAACAACAAATACTAAAAATAAAATAAAATAAATATTTAAGGGGGGCTCCCATACAACAAACATGATTTTTAGGGTTCCGTACCCAGTATCTCAAGAACGGTGATAGCTAGACAGTTGAAATTTTCACAGATGATGTATTTCTATTGCCGCTATAACAACAAATACTAAAAATAAAATAAAATAAATATTTAAGGGGGGCTCCCATACAACAAACATGATTTTTAGGGTTCCGTACGCAGTATCTCAAGAACGGTGATAGCTAGACAGTTGAAATTTTCACAGATGATGTATTTCTATTGCCGCTATAACAACAAATACTAAAAATAAAATAAAATAAATATTTAAGGGGGGCTCCCATACAACAAACATGATTTTTTTACCGTTTCTTGCTCGATACTAATAACGTTGCCTTATGTTGCATAGATAATGGTACGGAACCCTTCGTGCGCGAGTCTGACTCGCACTTGACCAATTTTTGTATCTTTACTTTAAACACCGTTTTGATGAATATTTTATTGTCACTGGTTTTTACGAAATTGTTTATTGTTAGTCAACGCAGTTGCAATGTAAAATGAAGTAAAGGATATGTCCCCGAATTAAGGGGTTCTTTAAAAAATTAGGTTACAGTTCAATTTTATAATCAAACTTTTATTTAGGTCATTTCTTATATTTGGGTTAGAAACAGCAATAGCGTTGCAGAAACTAAAATAAAATACATTTTTCAAAAATTCCTGTATTATAGGAAATGTAAAAAGCTTAGTAAATAAATTCAGTCGCATGTTTATGAATAAAAATACTGGCCTTGTAATGTGCATACTTCAGTTGGTTCGAGAGTTATGGCGGCTGCAATCTTCGTTGATTGATTGCGACAATATTGTTTACTTGTAAAAATGGCTATTGGGTATTTGGTCTTTAGAAGTTACCCAATTAGTCTTTTTGTAAAATCTTTCATATGGCCTCATCTGGCTATCTTTAGTACTGTGCGTTAGCAAAGGAATACGCTGAGTTGCCCGAGCTTATCATTGCATTGGAATGAGGTTTAAATTTACCCCGCATCTAGTACAATGTATGCTTTTACTTGCTTATAAAAGAGATAGTTTGACTTGGACAAGAATAAACTCCTTTTTAGGATTCCGTACCAGGAGTATAACGGGACCCTATAACTGAGACTTTGCTGTCTGTCACCACCAGGGTATATCTCTGGAACGGTGATAGCTAGAGAGATGAAAATTTTACAGTTTATGTATCAGTTGATGCTACAACAGTAAATACTCATCATTGTCATTTCCTGCTCTTATCCTATTATTTAGTCCTGCTATTTGGGTAATTTGCAGTCGGTATTAAGTTAACTGTTGGTCGAATATTAAAAACTTTTGCTTGTGTAACTATTTTAACAAAATTGATATTAAAACCGTATTAAAGTAACCGTGGAGCGTGATTTGGGTCAAGATATCGACGTATTTGTATTACAAACAACAAAGACTCGTTGGTTTGTTTAACATCCGTACATACGACGGTCGCGTCGTCTCCTCAGATAACCTCGATTTGTATACAAAATGGTTTATTATGCAATTGGTCTCTGTAGAAACTTGGGAACGTTTGTATATAGAGTACCTGCGTTGCTTATAATGCTTATCTAGACGGGTTTTGACTAAATATTGGTCCGAACGAACGCTCAAATCGAACACCACACTCATATAGGACTCGATCCTGTCATCGTCAATCTATTGCAAATATTAAAGATCAATAAATACATAAAATATAATAACAAAATATTTCATACAACATTCCTTTTCTAACTCCTATGACCGCAACAGATACCAGTGCATAGAATTCATTCAGGGGTTTTCACTTTTACGGGTAAGAATCCCAACGCATGTAGCTTTGATTTGGTACTAGGTTGAGAATGCTATGTTTGTTTATTAATGCTAAAATTGTTCTGTGTACAAGATTGTGGCAACCCTAATTAGTTAGACGCTGATAATAAAAAAGAAAATAAAAATATTTGTGAGCTGTCTAATGTTTTGCCCAATGTTTGCGATGCCCTTGAAGTTGCCCCTTCCCATAGATTTGTTTATGTACAGTATTGTACAGTCCGCACGCCGACCCAACATAACATAAAAGAAATAGGTAGGCGTCCGGCTATTTATTTTGAGACGATCGGGCGTCTCGTGTGACGACATTCTCTGGGCATTCCTCGTTGTCGATAATGTCTTGGTGCGAATGTATTACTAGTTAAATATCAGTCCAAAACCGATCCAACTATTGAATATGGACTACTTAGACATCGGGTATTAGATTTACCATTTACAGTATGACCCGCTAAATAGGCAGGTTGTTAAAGTATTATAGTTGTGAGTTTTCCGTCTCCCGCAGATCGTCAGCGTAATTTTTTTTATTAGCACTTACAGCATCGATGGAATGAAACCGGGTGGCAGGTGGCCAGTGGGTGACGTGGTGTACTTATTAGATCAGTAAATTGATAAATTCCGTACTAGGTTATGTTTGTAGTTTAGTTGCTAAGTGTAAGGTCATATTTCGTATATCATCTACTCTCAGAATAAGCATAAAATGAAATCTGTTCTTAGACTTTTAACCCGTGCTAGACAAAAAGTTTAGCTAGGAAAAAATATCACAAACAGCTGTTAGTCGGAAAATGATCCCGATATACGTCTATAGGCTCATCATCAATTACGTAGGCTTGGAATTCATGATGAATATTTATATCTATCACAATATTGTACGATGGCAAGAAAGTAGCCGATGCCAGGTTCAAACCGAGCCTACACATTTTGCCTGTTTAAAAAGAAAAGACTCCTTGAAAATCAAACCGCAAGTGAAGTTCTCTGTCTCATAAAGAATATAGAAATTATTTATGGCGTGATCACCGGTCATTTAATAAACCTAAAAATATACAATCCGCTGTTTTAATTCAAAGCGAAAGTAAGAGTATTAAAATATCCTTACGTATGTAAGAAAAACCTAGTTGTAATTTATTCAGTGTTGGAACTGGAGCAAAGTTACTTTATCGACTTGGTAGATACGTGATATTGCTTGAAGTAATTGTAGCCTACCACCCTCTAGGTCTGTGGTGAGGAAAGGGTGTGAGGGAAAGGTCAAGGTGGTCTTTGACACGCATGCGCAGTGCACTTCTGATTCTGATGCAGACGATAAAGTAGCATGCACGTACAACCTCTTGAGTTTTCGATTTGTCGTCGAAATGCCTACAAAAGACCTCTTGGCAGCAAATTTGCTCGTTTTTAAATGTTTCCTTTATACGTAAAAACTCTAAATATACGCAAATGGCTTTTCTAACATTTTTAGAAATATATATCGTTGGTGTCTTCCGGACATATCAAGTTTATTTATTACTAACTGGTATTGCGAAGTGTTCGATCTCCTGAGTTCATGAGAGCTTTCAGTATGTCTCTTCAGATTTTTCTAGCTTCAAGATTCTGGAAAGCTAATACTATAAAGCTCAGCCAATATTTTACCAAGTTCATTCATGGTCCATGGACAGGTATAGTTTGTCAATTATAGCTGTGCAAACCTGAGCTTCTGCCGTTTTACAACCCTTTTGGCTTAATGCCAATGGCCGTTTTAAAACACAATCACAAACTTCCATAAGTTTGTGATTGTGTTTTAAAACGTAACCACTTTTACAGACAGACACTTATATGTCAAACTAAAAATCTTGTTGTTGGGGTAAAAACATGGTTTAATCATAATATGTAGTCATGTATACAAAACAAAATTAAATAATCTCCTAGAATGATATCATTAGTGCGGGTTCAATGTCCTGATTTGTTAATGGAAGTTATTACAATTGGCAAAAAATAGATTGGTTTGAACGGTTGAGGAGCAACGACTACGCAATTCCGAGGTTCCGGCTGGAACCAGTTTTTTAACTACTTTCAAGGTTAGTTGACTGTCAAGCAAAGGTCTTTAGCGGAGGTTTTTCTTCAATAAAGGGGTTTTTGTACTTCGTAGTTAGGTGTTCAACAGCAGTCCATTCTTTAAGTGATGTCTCTATCACCAGATATACCAGCAGGATGGTAGGTTGACGTTTAAAATTGAGGACAAGTAACATTAGCCTGGCTAAATCATACTTCATAGAATAATGAGGTTTCTAATGACGTATCTATAGCCTGTATCATAGACACACATAGATATACATTTTCACGTACACACAGATATGTAAGTGGCTTCAAGCCGACTAAATACATCATTCAGTCGGCTTGAAGCCACTACATCTGTTATATCCGTGTGTCTATCTGTCATCCATCCATAGGTATTATAGTTATAGGTATATATATTATCCATAGGTATAGTTCACCGTCAACACACGGACTGCATCATCAGATGCAGTCCGTGTGGTGACGGACTAAGAATACAAGTGTCCCCATCTCCTCTCCAGGGAGCTGTAAAAGCCAGCTAAGGAATATTTTACACAGATGACATCCTCTGTGAGAGAAGGAAAACTCGAAAGTAAACCCTGTGCCAACAAGCCTGGTCAGCGCGGCACAGTAGACCATAATCCCTCCCAAAGTGGAGGAGGCCCGTGCCCAACAGTGGGACGTAAATGGGCTGGAGAGAGAGAGAGGGTTTACAAAATGTAATGACCCTCTTAATTAAAACTTGGCTTTAAAACCGTCGCGAGGTTAAGTTTTGCTTCATATTGTAAATCTCTTAGTAGCATAATTGCACGAAGTTTCAAGCATTTTAAAAAAGTAAGGTGTTAAAGTAAAACATTATACTTAGACCTTTTACAGAACAAGAAAACATTAATGAACTTAAATGTGAAAAGTGAAGGGTTAATTATGTTTAGATGTTTAAAACAAAATAAATATTATTGTTAATGCGATTTTTAACCGACAACAGAAATAGATAATGTTAAATGTCACCTGATAAAGCTGTAAAATAATGAAGTAATTGCGGATGTTTGTTAGTAAATTCTCACCAATTTACATCTTTTAAAACATTTTCCTATCGTCACTGGAATATTTATTGCATTTGTAATTACATTATATTGTTTCACACAGTGTCTTATGTCAGGGGTGCTATCAGTTGTTCCTTGAATTATAGTTATTTTGTTTCTAATAATATATCTCACTTCCATCTATGTACATTAGATGTACATTTAATATATATGTGTCAATCTATGTAACGAAATGTTTGAAAGTGATTTTCACCCACAGTCTGAGTGATCGTGAATTTTTGAAATTTTGCATACATTATTACAAACGGACGGCAATCCAAAATTTAAAAAAAATTCACGCCTCTCGAGCGTTTTTTTTAGTTTTTAAACTAAGCAAATTATTATATTATCAACTAGCTGATACCCGCGATTTCATTCGCGTTTATAGTTATTGAGCCACCCCCTTTCCAAAAATGCAACAAACCATAGCTAATTGTACAAAAACTTTCTTTTGAACCACCATGAAAACCGTTGCGTAGTTTTGAAGATATAAGCTCACCTAGAGACATAGGTACATACAAAGATAACGACTTTGCTAAATCTTTATCTTTTCTTTATCTTTACTTCTTATAAAACAAAGTCGTAATTTTTGTATGTATGTCCCTATGTGAGCTTATATCTTCAAAAATACGCAACGGATCATGATGCGGTTTTTTTAATAGATAGAATGGTTCAAGAGGATGGCTTTTTTGTATAATTTGTTGGAGTTTGCTGTATATTGGATGAGATATGATAAAATTTGCCGAGAAACTCGCACGCGTGCGAGCTATAAATGAAAACGCTGCCTTATCTATGTGAAGTACAACAAACTAATGTATGGAGGAATTGTTTGTTACTTATAGTTCTTCAAAAAAGTCCGCGAGGGCATATGTCTATATTTTAAGGAAAACCGGCTGTACCCATAATAATGTCGCAAAAATTACCAAATTCAATAAGGTGTTTTCAAAAGCTATTTATGTGTATATAGTAATCTTTTTTATCAAATTAAATACCTTAGTTAGCTTATACGTTTAATATATACACACCGGCACAATTAAAGGAACACAAAAAAAGCAGGATTTTAAAATCTATTACTTGAGGAACTGGTCAGTTATGATATTTTTAGGGTTCCGTACCCAAAGGGTAAAAACGGGACCCTATTACTGAGACTTCGCTGTCCGTCCGTCCGTCCGTCCGTCCGTCCGTCTGTCACCAGGCTGTATCTCAAGAACGGTGATAGCTAGAGAGTTGAAATTTTCACAGATGATGTATTTCTATTGCCGCTATAACAACAAATACTAAAAATAAAATAAAATAAATATTTAAGGGGGGCTCCCATACAACAAACATGATTTTTAGGGTTCCATACCCAGTATCTCAAGAACGGTGATAGCTAGACAGTTGAAATTTTCACAGATGATGTATTTCTATTGCCGCTATAACAACAAATACTAAAAATAAAATAAAATAAATATTTAAGGGGGGCTCCCATACAACAAACATGATTTTTAGGGTTCCGTACCCAGTATCTCAAGAACGGTGATAGCTAGACAGTTGAAATTTTCACAGATGATGTATTTCTATTGCCGCTATAACAACAAATACTAAAAATAAAATAAAATAAATATTTAAGATGGGCTCCCATACAACAAACATGATTTTTTTACCGTTTCTTGCTCGATACTAATAACGTTGCCTTATGTTGCATAGATAATGGTACGGAACCCTTCGTGCGCGAGTCCGACTCGCACTTGACCAATTATTTTAATTTATTGTCAAATTTGAAAATAGAAAATTAGATGACATACACTTTTTTCATTCATTTGTTTTATTTTCCCGAACAATACGTTTTGTCAACTTGTTCGAGTAATAAGGTAATAACTACGTAATTGTAATTTTTTTGAAAAATTGCACATAATGGTTTTTTATAAATTTGTTATTCTATAGGCAATTTTGTTTATTAAAAGCTCTTTATTATGCCTGACTTAACATCACTGGAAATCATTAGGGCTGATGAAATGAGAAGAAATGGCCACACCTACAGATCGATTGCCTCAAGGCTTCGTCGACCAGTATCAACGATTCTCTTGTGAGGAGGAGGGGTCAAGGTAGAAAAAGATGTACATCGAGGCGAGATGACAGTTTTTTACAACTTGGAGTTCGTAGGAATACGCGATTAACGGCTGTACAAGCTCAAAATGAACTGGAAGACGTTCGAGGAGTACGAGTAAGTGAGCGTATAGTTCGCAGGAGATTTGAAGAAGTTGGTTTAGGGTCGTATATACCTGCCAAAGGCCCAAAACTTGAGAGACGTCACCGCGTAAACCGATTAAGCTATGCGCGAGGACATAGTCATTGGGATTTGAACGAATGGCAGCAGGTTCTCTTTACTGATGAGTGCAGAGTTCTTTTAAAACAGATCAATGGGAGACAGCGAATATGGAGACGCAAAGGAGAACGCCACATACAGTCTAATTTTGAACACACAGTGGCTTATGGTGGCGGCTCGATTATGGTTTGGGGAGGGATATGTTTGGGAGCTCGCACGGAGTTAGTCACAGGAGGGACCAGACAGCAGATCGATACATCAGAGACATTTCAGAAGAACATGTTGTACCATTTGCCCCATTTATTGGTGACGACTTTATTCTAATGCAAGATAATGCTCGTGCTCATAGTGCTCAATCGGTACAGGCATATCTGAGCCACGTAGGTATACCGGTGATGCAGTGGCGAGCAAATTCCCCCGATATGAATCCGATAGAGCATGTCTGGGACTTGCTAAAAAGAAGGGTTAAATCCAGAATGCAACCCACAACAATCTGAATGAACTTGGAAACGCATTACTTGAGGAGTGGGAGCGGTTGCCTCAAGAAATCATCGATAACATAATCTGTAGCATGCCCAGACGAATGGAAACCGTAATCAGAGCAAGAGGGGGAAACACTCGTTATAAATTTTTCTTTAATTTTATTGTTAATTCATTTAATGCTTACTTTTTTTATTTTTTGTGATGGTTCATAATTATCTAAAAATTTCACTTATTTCAAATTTCTTTATTTTTCAATAAAAAATAACGAAGACTTTTCAGTCGTTGTTAAAAGATGTTAATCAATTTGTTATTTTGTGTCTAATTACATTTTCGTCAAATATATGCGTTATTATCTCATAGTCTCACTTTTTTTTCTGTTCTGCTAATTACACGCTTTATATTAGCTTCACTTGTATGTTTGTTTGTATGTTTGTAACCGACTCCTTTGGACGCTATTTTGACCCACTTTAAACGGTCAAATTCTGTTCAAATTTTGCACACCTGTCAAAGACCGATGACAATGCAATAATTCGATTAAATAAAGCGTGTTTTTTAGTTTTTTTAAACTAGGTATTTTGTGTGTATAGATTATAATTGCTTTTTACAGCATGCAATTTAAATAAATATCTTAGGAGATATGACGAAAAAAGAATTACGCGCGACAAAATAAAATAGGTACTTAAACTGTTGGCCGAGCAACGCGAACGTCTTTCACGTAAAGACTACTGGATGGGTTTTCATGAAACTTTACTAAATTCCACGCGTACGGAGTCGCGGGCAACAGCTAGTTGTATAATAAGTAAAGATTAGTCTTAGCAACAATTTTATTAGTAAAGTTTATTGTAAAGTATATTGAAGTCAAAACTCGGTTATACAGTAGCAAACAAGTGATGTTTATAAAGTTATAATATTAATAATATGTATGTACTCGTATGTATGAATAATTTGCATTGAACTTGCATGAAAATTTGTCGTATGTACACGTGTTAGTCTATTTATGTCGCCTCTGCTAATAGATGTGAGAAATTAGACAACGCTGTTGTTGATATAGGAAATTTGTGTCAATTATATACTTGTATCCACTACAAACATATAGAATGTAAAATGTTCTTTGAGCAATAATTGTTGAAAAATGTTTGTTTTAGGTCAATATAATTTAGCAGTTGTGGGTTGTGGTTATAGCTTAATATACTTCCCATAAATTACACCTGTGGATTTTTTAAGACCGCTAAGTTATTTCAGGTAACTGCGCAGTATTTCATGGTATATTCTAGAAGTGGGTGCATATAATTGATGTATCCCGGGTCCGCTAGGTGTATCGATCTGGACCTGCGCGGAGGAGCTCATCTCCGAGCAACAGGCTGTGACGCAGTTACATCGTACATGTTTAGTGTTTTATTGTAGGTATCCTAGCTACCTACCTAACTGTGTTTGAAATACGCCTTTCTTTTACTGTGGAATTTTACTTCATTATTTAGTTTACCGTCTTTTTTGTAGATATAATAATTTCGTTAGCTGTTAACCGCGCTTCGTGCGCGTGGAATTTAGGAAATTTTCCCCGTTTTTGCAACATTTATCACTTATTCTTCGCTCTTATTGGACGCAGCGTGATGTCATATAGTATGGAGTCTATACTATATGACATCACGCTGCGTCCAACAGTCTCTATACTATAGACTGTAATAATATAACATTACGCGGCTTTCCTCGATAAATGTACCATCCAACACTTAAAGAATTTTTCAAATTAGATCAGTGGTTCCTGAGATTAGAGCGTTCAAACAAATAAATATGCTATTCAGCTTTATTAAATTAATTTATTTGCTAATATTTTTATTATTGCAAAATCATTAGTAAAAAATGTTGTAAAATGGTAAAAAATTTCTAAATTCCACCATTCCAGATTCCACGCAGACGTAGGCGCTGGCAACACCTAGTCAGGGCCGTCTTAAACTAAGCTGGGGCCCTTGGGCACACAAGAAATTGAGGCCTTTTTAAAAAGTAAAAAACGTGGGACAGATTTGGCATAGAAGCGTTAATAGAATAGTACTTTTCTGATTTACGTTCTTTGACAATGGTTTTCAAAACCTGCTGTCCCATTAAAAGAATACATACTTTTTTCTCTTCACCTTTCTAATACCTTCTGATAAGATCACTGATTTTGAAAACAAAAATATTTGGATGTGTGAGAAAAACATTTCGGACATTCGGGGCCCCCTAAAAATGGGGCCCTGGGCACTGGCCCCGTGGTATGGTATGGTAAAGACGGTATTGCACCTAGTGTTAATAGAAAACCACTTGTATTTCAAGTCTGTATTCATAATGATAATTTAAGTAACTATTATATCTGTGTATAATATAATAAAAAACCGGTCAAGTTCGTTAACAAGGTCAACCAAGTGAGTAATGCAACGTTCTGTCTCCAACTTTTTAGTCAGTTTTATGAGTTCGCAAATTATTATGTAACATAACATAATATAGTTATGTTAATAAAAATAGGACCGGTTTTAAAATTATGAATTAGTATGTTTAAGTTTCTTCGTATAGTTATATTGCTGACTAGCTGTTACCCGCGACTTCGTACGCGTGGAATTTAAAAACTAAACCAAATTATACAAAAAGCCATCCTCTTGAACCACACTATTTAAAAAAAATACTGCCTCAAAATCCATTGTGTTGTTTCAAACATATAAGCTCTCATTACATTATAAAAATCACGACTTTGTTTTGTAATAATACTAATAAGTGTAGGGATTTTTTTTAGGGTTCCGTACCCAAAGGGTAAAAACGGGACCCTATTACTGAGACTTCGCTGTCCGTCCGTCCGTCCGTCCGTCCGTCTGTCACCAGGCTGTATCTCAAGAACGGTGATAGCTAGAGAGTTGAAATTTTCACAGATGATGTATTTCTATTGCCGCTATAACAACAAATACTAAAAATAAAATAAAATAAATATTTAAGGGGGGCTCCCATACAACAAACATGATTTTTAGGGTTCCGTACCCAGTATCTCAAGAACGGTGATAGCTAGACAGTTGAAATTTTCACAGATGATGTATTTCTATTGCCGCTATAACAACAAATACTAAAAATAAAATAAAATAAATATTTAAGGGGGGCTCCCATACAACAAACATGATTTTTTTACCGTTTCTTGCTCGATACTAATAACGTTGCCTTATGTTGCATAGATAATGGTACGGAACCCTTCGTGCGCGAGTCCGACTCGCACTTGACCAATTATTTAGGGTTCATTACAAAAAGAGTTTGCATCTCCTTCAAGTGCAATACTTACGTATAAGAAAATAATCATTTAAGTTATTAATGAGTTACGATAGGTCAGTGTTAGCATACACCTTTGATAGCAGTATTTTACTACGCTGTTATCTGCTTAATTGATAAGTGTTTCATTTAAAAAAATATTTTTTTATTGTACTGCTGACGACTAGCGTTTCGCACGATAATTAGTTTGTTGCTGTGCGGTAAAAAATGTTATCCTGATTCTCGCATTTAAGGTACAGTTTCATATACAAGACGTTCTGCACACTAGGATAATGGGGCCCCTATGTGCAGACTATCAGGGGGTTTTGCAGAGCCTTAATAATTGCAAGCCTTTTGGCATGTTCCCAGTGGAACAACTAGCCTGCTCATAGTATAGAACCCGAAATGCTAATAAGGATTAAATCACTTATCTACTTTGATAACTAATTATTTTGAAGTGAAACATAAGTAAATAATATCATAGAGGTCTCGATTATTAGAAGTGTCCAAACTAGTCATGTCACTCGCAAATGACCATTACGGAGGGTAGACAGCGAGAAGCTTAATACGTTCAGTGCGGCTAACGCTTATGCGCGTTTTTCTGATCTTCACCAAGTGCGGGCCGACGCGTATACGCGTCCATACAAAAAAAATCTGTAGGCAAGCGGGGTGCGCCACACCTGTGCGTTTATAGCGTGTATTCTGGGTGTCTATTGTTTCGAAGCGGTCGTAAAATGTGGAATTGTGAAGGAGACTACACACTAGTCAGGTTTCTGCTACGAATCTTGCAGGGGGGGGGGGTCGGCGGCGACGACAACAATAACCTAATTTAGTACAATAGATTATTGAAATAATTTTATTATGACTCGCTCTTTTAACTAAAGTAATAGGTAGTTTTAGTCTATTTATAAATGGTGTCTATTACGAGGCGGGCGAAGAGTCGTAAATTAAAAAAAAATAAGAATAAAATTAAGAATAAAAAGCTTTCGGGAGAAGGTACCTTTACTATTACTGTTTTATTAAGGTATAACTTACTATTTTAACAAAACCGAACGAAGATATATTATGGCGTAAACTTCACAAAATCTCTTACAAATAAACACTAGTGTGGAAGCACCTTTATCCATCCAACACCTTTATATGACCCGTAATTGTTATATGACAGTCATAAAACTCGAAAGTTACCGAACGCACATAAGCGTCGGACGCACTGCGGGAAGGTAAAAGACAACGCGATATAGCGTCCAGCCGCACTACGCGAGTTTTCTATGAACGCATATAAGCGTTCTTAGCACTACGCGAAAAATTTTTTGAACGCACATACGCGTTTTCAGCACTGGGCGAATGACTCTTTTTTTAGCATTGGCTATAAATTCGCAAATTATTCAGCATTGAACGCGTTAACGCGTTCAATGCTGAATAATTTGATAGCTCGTTTAACATCGCTCTAATACTTTAATAAAAATAAATCTCTTAAATCTGTATTATTGTGAGCCTTGGACAATCTATTTATTACGTGTTATCGTATGACGCGTGCTATATGCTTCCTTTTAAAAGAATTATCAAGTATTGATAATACTTAGTTCGAACTCAGCAGTCGTCTAGACTAAGATTTTCGTTACTCAAGCCAGGGTGTTGATTATACCTAGAAACTGTGCCTAGAAACAACGTTCCCAAAGGGATAAAATCAAAAAGTTATTCTTTAGCTTGCACAGACCAAAGAAAATTCGCGATCAGAAACAGAACATTTCGTACTTGACTGGCATATTTAATTAAACGATAAATTGAGAATAAGTTTCAAAAATTTTAACGGCAGATATTTAATGCAGATATTTCTGTGAATTTTAACTCTTAGTTGCTAACGAGCATGTGCGCAAAAAATACCTAAACAATTTCGAGTCTTAAACGCACCGAAAACCTTCGGTACATTTAAATTACAGCACCTTGGTTTGCCTATTAAGGCTTGCAAAAATTATGGCATTGTTAATAAAAAGTGGAATCATTTACCAGTTCTCGTTAAACCGGTCTACAGCTAACAAGTGATGTTAACGGAGACGGAAGAATACCAGGTAGCAGTTTTGAAACTTACAAAAGATATGTAATTGTTCCATACAGTAAATAGTTTTAGGTTGATTTGCAAATGCGCATACTTTGCAGATTCCGTTCCTTCTTTCTTTTTGTCAGATTGAAAAACCATTGCTTATAAATTCTTTGGGTGACCAACTAGCACCACTTCCGAGTTCGTTTTCCACTCAATCTTGATATGATCCATGGATGGGCATGTATGACCAGATGTATGAGTGTGGATGAAGCCAAGGAAGTATGTTTGGATCGTAGCAGATGGCGCTCTATAGTCTCTGTCTAACCCCATGGGAAAAAGGCCTGATTTTATGATAATGATGATGGGCACGTTCTATCTATACAAATATTATAAAGCTGAGGTGTTTGTTTGTTTGAACGCGCTAATCTCAGGAACCACTGGTTTGAATTGAAAAAATCTTTTTGCGTTGTATAGTCCATTTATCTAGGAAGGCTATAGGCTATATAACATCACGCTGCGACCAATTGGAGCAAATCATTAGTGAAAAATGTTGCAAAAAAAAAAGGGAAAAAAATCTAAATTCAGTAAAGGTAATAATTTTCATTTGCCTGATCAAAAGTAGACAAAGCGTCCACGAATTAAGACGAGATTGAAAATAATAGAAAGGAAACGTCATATTGACAAAGCGATACTTTTGTTGTCATTTGATGTCCATATAACGTGCAATTTGATTCATATTTTACAAACTGTGCCAGAAATGTATATCTATATCGATAGAAGAACGAGAATTGGCGTGTGAATATTGATGTAGAGTTGATTCTTAATCACAAATTGTACCAGAGGCACAGTTTGTCGTTAGCTAGAAATAAAACAAGCTTATAGAGCAAGAGACCACGACGGCCAGACCTGAAGAGTTCGTTTGTTTGAACGCGCTAATCTCAGGAACCACTGTTTTGATTTGAAAAATTATTTTAGTGTTGGATAGAACATTTATCGTGGAAGGCTATAGGCTATAAAACATCACGATGCGACCAATAGGAGCGTTTATAAAAGTTGAAATTTTCTCTGTAGTAGGCAGCTCTGCTATGGAACGCATTATCAAAATCCATTAAAAATGCGCAATCTTGTTTCGTTTAATAAACGTATCAATGAACATTATCTACTGCTACAAACCACGTAAAATTCAATCCAAACTTCTCATCATTATGTTTATGTATTCTATTCTATTTATAATTATGTATAGGTTTATGTACATTTATGGATCTATATCTCATGTCATGTCATAGAAAGTATGATTACAGGTAAAAAAAATATTTAATCTAGAAGGTTGTGCTCTTGGGCTATAAAAATATTGTGTTTGATAGCTTTCGTTGTTGCTACAAATAATTCTGATGACGTATGTTTCACTAACAAGATAAACGGATTGTAACAAGACCAATTGCTTTTTATTAAAGACATTTTTAAAAATTTATTTGTCTCTGCGGCCTTCGCGAATGCATCGCGAATTAAAACAAAAAAAAGAAGTTGATTGCGCGACACACTAAGAAATCCGTATCTATTAAATCGAACTGTAGCATTACATTGCTCTACATCTACAACATACTAAATTTTATTTGTAACTAACTGTTACCCGCGACTCCGTCCGCGTGAAATTTAGAAAACTTTTCATCCCTTTCTTTCGCAATAAAAGGTAGGCTATGTCCTTTCTCAGGGTCTAAAGATTGTCTGTGCCAAATTTCATCAAAATCGGTTGAGAGGTTTAAGCGGGAAAGCGTAACAGACAGACGGACAGAGTTACTTTCGCATTTATAATATTATAGCAGGGATTAGCCCGCAGCATTGTATGTGTGGAATTTAAGAGCTAAACCGTATCAAATTTGACGAGCCTCGTGGTTGAGTGGTTTATGTAACGGACTGCCGATCAAGAGGTCGCGGGTTCGATTCCCGCTCGGGACAAACATTTGTGTAATTTTTCTAATTGTCATACAAATGTTTGTACTGCGTCTGGGTGTTTCTATATATTACTAGCTGACCCGGCAAACGTTGTTTTGCCATACCAAAAAAAAGGTTTTAAAAATAGATGTTGGCCGAAACTCAGACCTACTGAATACGCATGTAAAATTTCATAAAAATCGGTCAACCCGTTTCGGAGGAGTACGGTAACTGAACACTGTGACACGTGAATTTTATATAAAAGACTAGCTGACCCGGCAAACGTTGTTTTGCCACAGGTAATAAAAAAAAAAGGTTTGATAAATAGATGTTGGCCGATTCTCAGACCTACTGAATATGCATGTAAAATTTCATAAAAATTGGTTAAGCCGTTTCGGAGGAGTACGGTAACTAACACTGTGACACGTGAATTTTATATATTAGATGAATTTTATATATAAGATAAGTATGTATTTACAAAAGAAAAGTAGTACATATATGTATTCTATCCGTATTCTGGCACCCATAACACAAGCATGTAGGCTTAGCTTGGGACCAGAGGACGTTGTGTGAAATGTCCATGAATATTTATTTATTATTATTATTTATTTATTAATAAAAAAACCCGCATCAAAATCCGTTGCGTAGTTTTAAAGATTTCAGCTTACATAGAGACATACGTACAAAAATATCGACTTTGTTTTATTATAACTATTATAAGTGTAAGGAGTAAAGATATAAATAAAGGACTATGTTCAATCCTGGCTTCGACGCGGACAGTCGCTTTGTTATTAATGTAAATTATAAATAAACATCTCTAAATATTTAATAAATATTGATAACTGTCCGGTAGTATAAAGTTGTCTTAAAAATAATAAATAATAATAATAAATAAATAAATAAATATTCAGGACATTTCACACAACGTCCTCAGGTCCCAAAGTAAGCTATATTTCTATGCTTGTATTAAAAATAAACTATTGTTATGAACAATGTGTTTTATTTATACATATATCAAATTTACTTATAATTGATACTAAACTTCATTTAATTATGTATTCTACATAGTGTAGGCTACTGATAACTATTATTTTTATTACGTTATTATATTGTCCATGTCTAGGCCAAAAGTCCTTACAAAGTGGTCCGTCCACTTTCAGTGTTACCCGGTCCACATTTAAAGGTTTTAACTACAAGATTCCTTTTAATTTTTAACTAAAACTTTGATTCATTTAAATTTGTGTCCAATAAATCATTTGTTTAGATTTTTTGTCGATAAGTACCTTGACCATTGAGGTTAGTTAATATAAGTTGTATAAGTACCTATAAGTTGTACGATATACTATTAAATCGGTTAATAGGTAAATAATTAGGTAAGCAAATATTTGTTTAAGTCTACAGATAAACACATATGACATAAATTTTAATACTCTACTAGGTACTAGAAAAATTGGGATTTATACAATAACTAGCTGTTGCCCGCTGAAGACTCGAAAATATACCATGTGTACAGTAGACCATAATAAAGCGAAGGAGGCCCAGTGCCCAGCAATGGGACGTCAAGCTGCTGGAGATAGAGCGAGACCGAGAGAGTGCATGTCTGTATGTGTGTTTGTAATATTGTTATAGCATGCTAAAAACTCAGTATTATTAGGTTTTAAACCTAGCTAAAGATGGCATACATACTCCTACATTGTATTAACCTTTGGTAGATATTATATCTTTTTTTTAACAAATTTCTGCCACATAATATTTTTTAACACTTGCGCGACTCATTTGTTTAAATAAAACTACTTTTACGGATTTAGATGCGTATATATTTTGTTTTAAACGAAACGTCGGGTCAAAATTTAATACAAATATACGCGTCTAAATCCGTAAAATGTAGTTTTATTTAAATTACTGCCACGTTAAATATAATTTCGGACGTCAATGATCATGTTATATTTTAAATACTATTATCAGTACAATTAAATAAGTGTCCATTTATCGTGTGTTAAAGGTCGCTTAATAATTGACCTGTAGATACTACAATCGTCTGTAGTACACGCGGACTTAGAATGTATTGCGAGTTCAATTCTAATAATGATAAAGTTATCTCTAATCATTTCCTTGGTCAAAATATACAGATACGTTACGTTCTAGAATATTTTTTTATACTACTAAGGGGTGATCAACAAGCATACGGCCCGCCTGATGGTAAGCAGTTACCGTAGCCTCCATAGGCTGTTTGTTTGTTTGTCGCTCTCGCGTTGCCAACCCTATAAGAACCTATTTACGCCCTTTTTGAAGAGCTGTAGCTGTGGTTCTGTGAGAAAACCACGGCAGGTAGTTTATTTCATGTTCTATGTAAATTGCTTATTTATTTTGTAGATTAAGCTTCCAAGGCGAGACATTTCGTGCTTACTCCTTATCTATACAAAATAAGCAATAGTATGTATTATGTTATGATTATATTTATAACTGCCAACTTATCCCAGCAATAATTGTCAGGCAGGTAAAAATAGTATTGTACTTATTTTTTTAGGGCTTGGCGTTTATGATGATCCTTTAGGAACGATTCAAAATGTTTTCAATTATGTCAGACTAGCTGTTGCCCGCGATTCCGCCCGCGTGTAATTTAGAACATTTTCCCCGTTTTTGCAACATTTTCACTACTGCTTCGCTTCTACTGGACGTGATGTTATGTAGCCTAAAGCCTTCCTCGATAAATTTCCTATCTAACACTGAAAGAATTTTTCTAATCGGCCCATATGTTCCTGAGATTAGCGCGTTTAAATAAACAAACAAAATCTTCAGCTTTATAATATTAGTATAGACTATATTAGTTATGTCAGACAATGGTGTCGATTCCAGTGCAAGTTCAACTTGACTAAACTTAACTATAAATAAACTATATTTAGTTTGGTTAAGTGCTAAACCTATTCTGTTTCAAACATAAATTAAACTTAAAATTTTAGTTGACAGGACTAATTTGATTTTGACATAATCATTTAAAGCTGCCCACTAACAGACAAAAATGCCTTTTGAAGTGAACGAATGAATGAATGAATAAAAAAATAACTAATATAAAATTCCTTTTTAAACGTTATTTGAGCAATATAGTTATTTATAAATATTTACAACTATTTCTGCATCATTGTTATGAACATTTATTAATAATTTAATTAGTTGGCGGCCTTAGTTCATCTTAGATATGAGCATAGTGAGCATCAAATCTTTTAGGTTATCTGTGGAGTGATTAGCACTACTTTTACTCTGTGGTATACCTATATTACTTTCTTGATTACTTTATACAAAAAACAAACATTACATAAATTGTTTATTACATAAATTCGTTAATTATTTATTTTAATAGATGTTTAGTGTAAATAATTAAAGCAACTAAGGAAAAATATGATTATAAGCACATATTTACTTCTCATCTACCATAAACTGATGACGGAAACTCATAATTATCAAGATAACAATGACAAAAGCCAAAAAGTGTATTTATGTAAACATGAAATTCTGTATTTATAAAAATTTGTGATATCATGTGGTGTATTATTATGCAAGAGATATTAAATGAACCTAATAATTTATTTCTAATTTTATTTGTAACTTATAAAAGTGTGTTAAGTTCAGTATGTAGTTGTATATGTTAAGTATTCTGATCTATAAGCTACACAACAGTAATTCATCATAGTCTTTTCATAAGGGCATCATATATCCATGAATTCTTACAAACATATTTAGATTAATAGAATGTTAAGAATTCCAATAAATTATATACTTTATTTCTAACTTAGCTAAGCCTGCTAGTGGTTACTATAATATAGCCTATGTGTTAAGTATTCTGATCTAGCTATAAGCTACAAAACAGTATTTATGTATCTATGAATTCTTACAAACGATCTATATGGATTATTAGAATGTTAAGAATTCCAATAAATTACATATATGCATAACACATTACTTTTTGATATAGTAAGAGGCTTAATACTTACTTATTATACAAATAAAAATGCAATATTTGTTTAAATACATGTTTTACTAAATAAATCTGAATGTTTTCCGAGTACATATAAATAAATGTTGGTCCACTGAACTCTCCGGCTTGGCTTGGCTGATTCTATTCATTTCTTCATTAGTTGTTTTTAATAATAAATTTAGAAACCTACTGATAAAAAATATAGCTCACTGTTCTAGAGACAAACTGTTAGAAACCTTATTAAGTATCACAGTTCAAGTAGCACCATTTGGTAGGTATAGTTTTAACACTGGCTACAATTATTATTTCTACTATTTAATGATATTTACATAACTTTAGGCAGACACACACAAATACACATTTTTTATCACCATTTTCAATGTTCCAAACTATGGTTCCAAAGATTTCTAAAGATTTTTCCTGTAGTTCACTTAATATAATTGGTAGCAACTGCATTTATAGGTACTGGACCACAATTTTCCATTAGGCCACCAACTGGACATTTATTTTCCCCTGCATGACCTGGAAAAAAGTTATATTTATCATTAGACGCCATTAACCTCAAAATCGTTCACTTTGTATAAAATTTTATGTTTATAATATTTTTACGATAACTTGTATACTTACATAATATATGATGTCTTAGAATTCTATGGCTAAGTAAAAATACGTATTATAATATGTATGTAAATTACAAAACTATTTCGACAAAAATTAAGTAAACAAAGAAATACCTAAATAATTACTTTCCTACCTAAATAATAATTTGTTATCTCCGCACTTGACTGTGATTCGTCTGTTTTTCGCGCTTTGTTTAACCTCAATTTTGGCGCCAATATTTAATTTATCAAGTATAATTTTAATTTATAAATATTTTTTATTTGCTAACAAACATTTATTATTCAATATTTTATCAGAAAATCAACTTTTAATGTTCAAAAAGCCATGATAAAATTAAGTGAATTTAAGTCGGCATATATTTACATTACGACTAAATAAGTCGAGAACTCACTAAATTTAATTTAATTTTAATAATATATTAATAATTTAATTAGAATTATAATCCGAAAAAACAGAATAGGTTTATCACTAAACCAAACTAAATATAGTTAATTTTTAGTTAAGTTTAGCCAAGTTGAACTTGCATTGGAATCGACACCAATATATTAAAAGTAGGTTAACACTTTAAAATTTATGGTTTATTTAGAGTACTAAAAGCTAATATATTTTCAAGATGGCCTTTATAATTGGAGAAATTCTCTATAATTTGTCCTGGTTCCCATCATTAAATCCTAAGTTGTAGAACCTACTAGGAACTATACAATATACATACTACTTTAAAAACGGTAGGTACAGGCGTTTTCGTGTAATCTTATTTGAATCGAATTACGATTTCAAAATTAAGCTCTGTTTAATAAATATAAGTATAATCTACTTAGTTCAAAAACTAAAAAACACGCTTGAAAATCCTGAATATTTTTATAAATTATTGCATTGTCATCGGTCCTTGATATATGTGCAAAATTTCAGATCAAACCGACTATCGCAAGTGTGTTAAAATCACTTTCAAATATTCTGTTACATAGATTAATACATTGATAGATACATACTGAACTTATTTAAACGTGTTAAAATCGATTGCTTGATTCATCACAATCATCACTATACGGAAAAAAATTAAATTAATATTTAAGAATAAACTATTAAGAATTATCAGAGCTATTGATAACAATTTGAATATAGTGGCCTCCTAAAGTTGCTATGGGTCACAGATATCAAGAGTGATGACCGCACCTCTTGTTATCACACATAGTAACAACTACTATCTTTAAATAGAGGTGTCAACGTTGCATTATTGCTTTGTTACACATGTTAAATAGATGTAAATCATTTCAATTCAATTCAATTCAATTCAATTTATTGCGTTCCATAATGTTACATAGATCTTATATTTTAGGTACAGATACAATTATGGACCCTGTCGGGCACAGCATAGGAGGAATAGTAGAGAGGGAGGGTTGTTAAGAAATATGTATATTTACACTAATTAAATTTACTATGTGTTATTTTACACTTTCTTGAGTTATTTTCTTTTTTTAATTTATATAAAAATTTTTAAAAATATTGTCTATAACCATCTTTAAAAATAAATCTGAAAAGAAAGAAAAAAAAAATTTTTTTAAATATATTATTCAAAAATGTATTCAAAAAATTGTTTAAAATTTTGTTTAATCCCTGTTTCATAGTCTTTGTTTATTTATTTTTTAATTATATTTAAGTATTTAGGTAATAATATACGCATTCATTTTACATCATCATAACATAACGCCCTTTTCCATGGGGGCAGGCAAAGGCTAACTTTTTCTTATATCTACAAACAAACTGCCATGGGAAAAAGGTGTGTGGCGATTTAATATTATGTATTAATATATTCATGGACATTTCACACAATGTTCCCTAGTCTCAAGCTAAGCTTATATATGCTTGTATTATGGGTACCGGAATAGACTACATAGGATAGACTACATAAACTAATTTTCTTTTGTTGATATATACTCATAATAGGACATAGAAAACACCCCAGAAGCAGTATAAACATTTCTAGGACAATATTAATATTATGATGATGATGGTATAATATTGAATGCCCTATCATAATATCCAACGTCATCCATCCTTTTAGTCCACTGCTGCACATTTTGCTTCCTCCTGGAATGCCACAGGTTGTGCTTCTATGACTCCGGCGATCTTAATGATATCGTAGTATTGTTCATTTAGTTAAGGCTTAAGTTTATTCAACATCATACTAAATATATATTGTATGTTTGTCTATACAGCGAGAGCAGCATGTTCGTGTCCCGTCGTCGTTGGATCCTAAAGACGTGCGGCACGACGACCCCGCTGCGCTGTGTGCGCGCCGTGCTCGCCCTAGCACGCGACGTGGCCGGCCACGCACGCGTGCATAACGTGTTCTATTCGCGCAGGGAGTTCGCCAGACCGCACGCACAGTTGCAACCACATGATAACTTTGATTCTGAAGTAAGTATAATTATTTATGTTATGATCAGTGAAACCGTTCGAAAAACTACCCGTCTATTTTATAATTTTTACTAGCTGACCCGGCAAACATTTTGCCATACAAATGTCAGAGGTCGACAACCCTTATCACTTAGGGATATTAAAAATAGATAGTCGCCGATTCTCAGACCTACTGAATATGGTCAAGCCGTTTCGGAGGAGTATGGGAACGAACATTGTGACACGAGAATTTTATAAATTACATGTGGAACTAATCTATGTTAAATCAAATTATTCTCTTTGTTAAACCAAAGCAGCTTAAGTTATTTCTTGTAACAATAGCTATCTGTAAAAAGTCCTGTCCAAATCAAACTGGTAAAGTTGTTTTTCGCTTAGTAAAAATGAGTAAATATTACTAATTTTTACCAGTATCCATCCGCACATTCTTTTGTCAACTTTAATTGGACAGAAATAATATGCTCCTTTTACCCTTAAATCGGCACTGAATCACCTTATTAAAAATTATCTATACTTACTAATATTATATAGCTGGAGAGTTTGTTTGTTTGTTTAAACGCGCTAATCTACTGCGCCGATTTGAAAAATTCTTTCAGTGTTGGATAGTGCATTTATCGAGGAAGGCTATACAACATCACGCTGCGACTAATAGGAGCGAAGCAGTAGTGAAAAATGTTGCAAAAACGGGGAAAATTTTCGAAATTCCACGCGTACGGAGCCGCAGGCAACAGCTAGTAATGTTATAAAGCTGACGAGTTTATTTGTTTGTTTGAACGCCCTAATCTCAGGAACAACTGCTCCGATTTGAAAGTTTCTCTGTTGGATAGTACATTCATTTAGGGCTATAGGCTATAAAACATCACGCTGCGACCTATAGGATTGAGGCATCCGTGAAAAATTTGCAAAATCGGGGAACATTTTTCTCTATAACGATATTTGATCCAAAAGTTTGCTAGCCTTAAATGACAGGATTGGTATGCGACAAATAATATGAGTTATCAACAGTAAAGAACAAATTCACAACAATATGATAATGCTGGAGTCAGTTGACCCGCGTTTCTTGGTAATCTGTGACTGTAATCTTTCATAGTATGTATGAAGTATAGATAATGAAGGTATGTTAGCCACATTGCGTATACTTTGTTAGGTTATCAATGTTGACGATTTTCTATGAACTTGATGAGAAAGGAACATTAATTTATTATGAAATGTTATGGGATTCCTTTGACGTCATGCAGGTGGGAATTTTGAAATTTTACTCGCCTTTTTTGTCCATTATTGGGCATGCTCTGTCCCCTACAAGGGAATATATATGAGTTCTACAATGGGGGTATATCGACGTTAGATACACAAAATGTCCACAAAGACTTAGAACTATTCATACTTATTTTTGATAGAAGAATGTTTGCCAGTTCAGCCAGTCGACCACCATTCTCTTGCTGTTATCTTATTATGTAGAGTCGGCGAAACATGTCTTTGTCTTTCATACTCTTTTATCAGACTTCATATCTGTGCTATCTCCTCTTTTTTCATATGCTTTTTCACACACTCCTTCCATTTTTACTATCGTCCTCTGCGGCTAGTTAGGTATGATTAACAGACACAGGAATACTTTGTAATGGTGCCAGCGTGATTC
This sequence comes from Orgyia antiqua, assembly GCA_916999025.1. Classification (NCBI taxonomy): domain Eukaryota; kingdom Metazoa; phylum Arthropoda; class Insecta; order Lepidoptera; family Erebidae; genus Orgyia; species Orgyia antiqua. The sequence continues at coordinate 19,898,661 of OU779867.1, forward strand.
CTGGCTTCCTATCGAGGACAATTAGCGTCTTCTCTCTCTCCAGCCTATTAACGTCACCACACGGACGAAGCATCTTGTACTAACCCAAATATGTTTAATTTCAGGTGAAACTTCTGGATTCCTACTTCGGCGATGGGCGCGCTTATATAATGGGTCCAGAAAAGGACTGCTGGTACCTGTACACTTTGTTACCCCTCGAAGGTACCGTGGACGCTTTGGAGCAGGAGCATACTGAAGTGAACGATGGTAGTGGTGGTCCCGAGCCTGACCAGACTATAGAGATACTCATGTCGGACTTGGATCCAGCCGTCATGGAAATATTTACAAGACAGTATTCAGCTGATGCTGCACAGGCCACAAAGGTATGTTGGATTTATTTATTTATATTTAATTTAGGATATTATTTATGTAGACTTTTTGTACAACAAATCGTTGGCGTTGGCACATTTTTACTCCTAGCTCAAAATCAAAAAATTACAATGGTAATCTGACATCAATTAACATAGTTACTTCAGTCGTAAGTGATATATGGATCACAAAAAAAAACCGAATAGGACAGGCATTAAGCTTAGTGTGGGACCAGAGGACTACCTGTTAAATGCCCGCGAATATTTATCATTTATTGCATAACGTTTCACCACTTTTTCTTTAGGCGCTCAGTTTTTTCTGATACTCTTATAAGCTAATGCCCGCGATTTCACTTGCGTTTGTAGTTATTGAGCCCCTCCTCTCTATATATTCACCAAAACTTAACATATGTACAAAAAACCCATCCTCTTGAATCACTCTATCTATAAAAAACCCACATCAAAATCTGTTGCGTAGTTTTGAAGATTTATGCTCACATGGTGTCATACATACGAAAATATTGACTTTGTTTCTTAATTCATAATTGTTGCATAGTCAGCGGTCTTTAGTGTGCAAAATTTTAGATAGAATGAAAATCCCTTTCAAAGATTCCGTTACATAGTATATACAGGTTGTCCCAAAAGTCGACGTTAAGCCGAAGTCGCATGATAGGTAAGGTCATAACAGATAACAGAAAAAAAAATGTGTTTTTTATGTTTAAAATAATTGCAAAAAAATATATTCGAGAAAATGTACCGACCTGTAACAGTTCTTACTTTCCGGTTGCTACAAATCTTTACTTTTTGACATTTTTTTTTACTTATATCATCCTGAATAGTGCTTCTGTAGTTTGTTACCTTAAAATCTGAGCTAACTGCTCCAGCTTGAAAGAAGATGTCTTGTTGTGTAGAACCACGTTACGAAAATCAGTTTTTCAATGTTGTGCAATTATTTTAAAATTAAGAAACATATTTTTTTTTAATATTTTTTTGATAACTATTATGACCTTACCTACCATGCGCCTTCGGCTTAACGTCGCCTTTTAGGACAGCCTGTATATTCGCGTTATACACTGACCTTTGCAAAATATAATATTTATTGTATATTTTTGTTCGCAGGAGTCTGGCATTGACAAGATAATACCAGGCATGGTTATAGATGATTTCCTGTTTGATCCGTGTGGATACTCCATGAATGGAGTCGCCAAAGACGTAAGTTTAGTTCTTACAATACTATCTATTTATAATGAATCTTATCTCCGCGTGGTGACGGATTAAGAATAAAAGTGTCACCACCCCATCTCCTCCCAAGGGTGCTGTAAAAGTTAGCTAAGGGATATTGCACACACAAAACATCCTCTGAGAGACGGAAAACTCGAAAATCAACCCTGTACTAGCACGCCTGGTAAGCGCGGCACAGTAGACCATAATCCCTCCCAAAGTGGAGGAGGCCCGTGCCCAACAGTGGGACGTAAATGGGCTGAAGAGGATAATGCATCGTTAAGTTTTTACATAAACTTGCTGCATCTATCACACAAATTTGATAAGGTACTATTTCTAAAAACAAAAGTGATAGAAGCATGGATATATGCTTCATCTATGGCGTTAAAATTATAAAAATTGGTTTGTTTTTCACGAAGAGAACAGCGGACCACGAAACAACCTTACTTACAGAATCTTTGAAAGAAGATCAAAGATTCTATAGGTAAAAGCTGCCTGAACTATATTTGTCCCTTTCGGCACTAGCACAAACATTTCTTATCGAAGATTCCTCCACTGGCATAAGCTCAGCTCTATGTATAATTCGGGGAATCCCACTAAAGCAATTAAAAATTCCCGCAATTACTTTCGATGGATGTACCCAAGGTACCTTCGCCACTGGCCCTCCGTTATCGTATTTGTTTTATTTAAAAAAAATGTGGTACATAACTTCGACTGAATGTCGATAGAAGTAAAAACTAATAACTTACGGTCTTATTCATAATGACTTATCGGAGGTTTAAAAGTTCGCTAAAATTGGTGCGCGAAAATTGTCAAAACTTGTTATTCATAATAGTCTTTTTACGGTAAAACGTTTATTATCTCTCAGATAAAATGTCCGCATAAACCTCCGATAAGTCATTATGAATAAGACCGTTAGTATACCACCGCAGCGTATAACCGACTTTATGTTATATTGGTTACTCGAACCCATATATTTTCTCTTAGCTAATAGTATAATAAATCTCTAACACTTGCGCGACTCATAAATTTTCTTGTTACTACGTCAATAATATTGTATTTAAGTATACTAGCTTTTTATACTTAAATACAATATTATTTACATAGTAACAAGAAAATTTACTTATTTTATTTTATTTTTTTTGCTTGCTATATTGTATACTACCTCTATAATAATTAAAAAACATAAGTCAAAGATAAAATTAAATAGCTTTTTATCTTTATATATTTTTTTCTTCAAATTGTTATAGTTTTGTTATTGTTACATTTTATATAAAAAATTAAAATAATGTTATCACTTTTATGTAGCATGACGTAATATAATGTAGTTTATGGTAAAAGTCTATCTTTATGGTCAATGTAAAATGAAAATCAAATGTGGGTAAACTCTGTAACTACTGATCGTAGAAGACACTTACAACTCAGTCTCTCCCGTGATCATGGTGACTGCAAAGTCTCCGACACGTCGGGCTAAAATTTAAAACAAATACATGCGTCTAAATCCGTAAAAATTTTTTTTAGCTTTATTTAGCTAAAAGTACTCAAAGCGAGTGTTGTTTTCTAATTAGAACCATTTTTATGGCAATTTTAATCTCTTACATGGAACAGGAACATTATTCATTATTGTATATTAAAATATACATAGTTAAGAGGATACCAAAATAGCTTCGTGCATTTTTCTACGTACGAAGTTGTCATTGTTTCTTTAGATTGAATGGCTAGAGCTCTAATTTTTAAGTATATGTTTTTTCAATATATGATCTAGGATCGCATAAACTCAGAAACGCGATTGAAAAAAGTTTTCTCGATAGAAAATCTCAGCGAAACAACCTCTCTAATTTTTTATTTTTTTCATTTGTCGGTCTACTATCGCGTATTAACTAGTGAAATAACTTTAAAAACATAAGTAACTTTTATATATAGAAACACGTAAATCAGAATTAAAATATATTTAGTAGATTTTGAGTAAATAGGAAAAATATCCCTAATTCTTCATTTTCTGTACCTACTGGCTGTGTTAATATGTACGTGTCGGCGATGATATACGATAATATTGATGTAGGCCCTTAACCTATAAATTAATATATTGTAAGCACAATGATCGTTTGTACTAAAACAATGTCGTATTGTATGTTCACGCTGCTAAAGGGGGATAAGGATATACCATCTGTAAGTTGTTTTATTTACATTGTTTATGGTATATATTATATAATACTAGCTGACCCGGCAAACGTTGTTTTGCCGAACCAAAAAAAAAGTTTTGAAATATAGATGTTAGCCGATTCTCAGGCCTACTGAATGTGCATACAAAATTTCATAAGAATCGGTCTAGCCGTTTCGGAGGAGTACGGTAACTAACACTGTGACACGTGAATTTTATATATTAGATAAACTTCCTTTCTATGTGTGTACTTATATACTGTAACGGAAAAAAGAGGTAGGCAGTAGTTAATTCATACATAGAAGCGATGTAAGGAACGTTTGCAGCGATCATAGCTGCATATCTAATAAAAATCTAATAATAGTTGACGACACCGCCATCTAGGTTCGTCATACTAAACCTATATTTGAGTTATTCTTTTTTTTTTTATAGCTAGAGTAGGCAAATGACTACACTCCACCTGATGTTAAGTGGGATGCAATCCAAATGTTAGGACGGCTAGTACAGTGTCAATGCACTAGCCACCCTCACCTTGCCGGCTCACAAGATGCTTTTTCGCGCCTCGCTTGAAAGACCCCCATGTCGTAGGAATCAGGAAACACATGAGCAGGGAGCGAATTCCAAACCTTGGCGGTGTGACAAAGAATTGAGTTGCCAAATTTCTTGGTGCGAGATGGTATAGTGTCTATGGTGTAGGGGTGACATCACAAACCTGCGCGTGTAGTACGATTTAGGAACGGAGAGGGAGGGATAAGGGTGAAAAGCTCCTCAAAAGATTCACCATGATAGATCCTGTAGAATGCGCTAAGCGCCGCAATATCCAGCCCATCGACGTTCCATTATTGGGCACAGGCAGCCTTCATCCTTTCTATCGAGAGGGTATCTCCTTGTTAGGCGTGTTAGCTTCGAGTTTTCCCGATTCTGCGAGAATCGGGAAAACTCTGTTATCTACTTATTTATGGCTCTTACAGCTTCCTAGTTAGGAAATTTGGTTGATGCACTTTGGTACATCCACATTATCATTATTCTGCTGTCCTTATTCCAATATTTGAGGTCGGCGTGGCGATTCTTTCATAATCTTCTGCCAGGCGTCTTACCAATAAATTATATGTATTTCCAGGGTAGCTACATGACAATCCACATAACCCCGGAGCCGTCCTGCTCGTATGTATCGTTCGAGTCTAACGTGGCGGTGTCCAGCTACAACGAGGTGATCGCTCGTGTGCTGAGAGCGTTCAGACCAAACAAGTTTGTGCTCACCGTGTTCGCTACACCGGTATGTTTATAATGTTATTTTATTATAATATGTTTAGTTTTTTAGAAGTAGAAGTACCTCTATAGGCTACTAGCTGTTGCCCGCGACTCCGTCCGCGTGAAATTTAGAAAACTTTTCATCACTTTTTTTCGCAATAAAAGGTAGCCTATGTTCTTTCTCAGGGTCTAAAGATTGTCTGTGCCAAATTTCATCAAAATCGGTTGAGAGGTTTAAGCGGGAAATCGTAACAGACAGACAGAGTTACTTTCGCATTTATAATATTAGTAGGGATAGCTACCCTGCTTTGATTTTGGTTGCTCATACGTTAACAGAATTAAACAGGCTTATAAATGTATGTTGTTGTAATCCCATGTTGTATAGCTGTATGCCCATGAAGTACGGCTTTAACAGTATTTTGCGTGACTTTTAGGTTATTATTTGTGAATGTAGGTTTATTTTGTGTGAATGTAAGGTTATTTTGTGTAAATGTAAGGTTGTTTTGCGTGACTGTAAGGTTTTTTTGTGCGATTATAAGGTTATTTATGAATGTAAGGTTATTTATGAATGTAAGGTTATTTTGTGTGACTGTTGTAAGCCCATATAGTCAGATTAAAAAGTTGTGTTTGTTGTACTGCAGGACTCTCCCGGCGCGGAGGCTGCGCGCCAGTTGAAGAAGTTCCCAGCCCTGTCTGCGTACTCGCTGCAGGAGTGGCAGCAGTGTGGGTTCCCGGGGTACTCGCTGCAGTACGCGCTGTACTGCAAGTTCCCGAGCTGAGGGATGGGCGCGCGGCCGCCCCGCAGCCGCCGGCCGCGCTGCTGCCTGTGCCCCTGGCGCCTGTAGGGGCCCCCGCCTGTAGGGCCCCCCGCCTGTGGGGGGCTCCGCCTCACTACACGATACAGGGGGCGCCAGGGGGCGCTCCCACACACTCTCCACGGCAGGACCGGGGGTTACAACATTATTTACATTAGAAATAAATAAATGTATAAAAATATTTTTGTATTATTTCACCATTCAATTTCAGTGTTCATTCAAGTGTTACACCAGACTGCAGCTTGATATCTGATACGAGCATCGCAAAAACTGGATGATCAACATCAAAAGAATGTGCACACAACCACAGAGTTAGTGTTTGAACACGCTAATTAAACCACATGTTAGATTTGAAATATTCTTTCAGTGTTGGATTAGTACATTTATCGAGAAAGGCTATAACATTACGCTGTGACCAATAGGAGCGAAGCATCAGTGAAAAATTTTGCAAAAACATTTTTTAATGCTGCTTTGCTTTTGCTAATGTATAATATTAAAACAGGTTGCCATAATGATGCCACACGTCAGAAAAATATAAACAACTTTATACACATCAGAATAACAAATACTTTTTTATATCATTACGGTAAAAGCAAGGAATGGGGTAGAAATTACAAATAGTGGACTTACTATACGTTCAGTGCTGCGAACGCTTGCTTATGCGCGTTTTTCTGATCTTCAACAAACAAGTGACGTGTATATTAGTGTTGCCGAACTATCGATAGTAAAGCAATCGATAGTTTACATCGAAAATCATGTACCCTATCGATAGCTCAGAATAAGGCAATACTATCGATAGTATTGCAGTTCCTCAATAACAAACTATCGATACTATCGATAGTATTGCAGTTCGTTAATAACAAACTATCGATACTAGCGATAGTATCGATTGTTTTGTACCACGAAGTATAGATACAAGGAGTCCGAACGTAATGTTGAACGAATGGTCTCAATTTAAGGGACAGATTTTTGCCGGTAGAGTGCGCCATTTTTCAAGAAGTACTCGTTTGAACTATTGACACTTGTGGAAAAAAATATTCTGAGAAACGTGGATATAAATATAAGTTTTAGGAAATTTTTCGAGTGCTTTAAACCCAACAATACAGAGAAGGTCAAGAGATATTCTGATATTCTATACTAGCATCGGTACGTCCTGAATACTTGCGCAGCCAGTGGCAGAAAATAGAACTATGATCTGGGTTGATTATTGTGTACACGAAATATTATGGAAAAGCCTATACCGTTCGGACTCCTTGTATCTATACTTCGTGGTTTTGTACTATCGATAGTTTGACAACATGCAATAGTATTAAGGTAAGTATAGACGACAACATTTACTTGTACCCATAGACTTATTATTACAAGACACAACACTCGGTCGAAACGACGATGTCACCAGCGTATTTACAATACTATTCTGTACATGTGGTAACTAAGGTAAACTTAAAGTAGTTCTTAAAGTTTTCTGTCAGAGGACAGCCGCCTATTGATCAATTACTAAAAAACAAGAACAGTTACGCAGCCATATATAAATATATCAAGAATACTATCAAAACAATATAACTAAAACAACAAAGAATTGGAAAAAGAAGATATGACTTAAAGGTCCTCGTAACCAGGTCATTAAATCCCAAAAAAAAAAAATCTGTCAGAGGACATAATTCCCCTCGTTGACATAACGTAATTTGTGATTATAATTTATTCAAGGCAACTTGAACAACAATGAAGACTTTAAAATATAAAAAAAAAAATTGAAATAGCTATGTGAAGACAACATAAAAATTTACAAGACGCCTGTGTCTCTGCTATTTTAACATCAAAATTCTCAAATGTTCTTTACATGTTGGATCCATGTTTTCATGTAGACATACTAAAAGATAACATGGTATTTCCTTGCTGTAGGCGTAGGTACTCAATGAATTGCAACAGCAAACAGAATTGCATCAAAGGATAGAGAAATATTTAACAACAAAATTCATTAATTTATGAATTTTTGCAATTGACTTGCTATGCTTTTACTAAATAAACTAAATTATAGTGGAAAAAATGATAACCATGAGCGGGACTTGAACCCACGACCTCGGAATACCGTTCCGTTGCTCTCCCATCTGAGCTATCATGGTTCCCGCATATGTTTACCAAATCTTCCACTACAACCTTCTCAATGTGAGTTAAACATCGTGCGATGTTTTGTGTACAACGCCATCTATTGAGCGGTTTGCACCAACTCGATCAATCGATCACTTAGACACAATGAATCGGACTTGAATACAACAATACATGTACAGTCATTATTTCGGTCCAATTGTGTTCTGTAAAGAACACTAAGTGATCGATTGATCGAGTTGGTGCAAACCGCTCAATAGATGGCGTTGTACACAAAACATCGCACGATGTTTAACTCACATTGAGAAGGTTGTAGTGGAAGATTTGGTAAACATATGCGGGAACCATGATAGCTCAGATGGGAGAGCAACGGAACGGTATTCCGAGGTCGTGGGTTCAAGTCCCGCTCATGGTTATCATTTTTTCCACTATAATTTAGTTTATTTAGTAAAAGCATAGCAAGTCAATTGCAAAAATTCATAAATTAATGTAGAAATACATGTACAGTCATTATTTCGGTCCAATTGTGTTCTGTAAAGAACACTAAGTGATCGATTGATCGAGTTGGTGCAAACCGCTCAATAGATGGCGTTGTACACAAAACATCGCACGATGTTTAACTCACATTGAGAAGGTTGTAGTGGAAGATTTGGTAAACATATGCGGGAACCATGATAGCTCAGATGGGAGAGCAACGGAACGGTATTCCGAGGTCGTGGGTTCAAGTCCCGCTCATGGTTATCATTTTTCCACTATAATTTAGTTTATTTAACAAAATTCATTTTACTTCATTTTACTTTTGTCTGAAACTTTACATGAAAGTAATTAGAACCACTTCAGAAGACTTTGATGATGTTCATAGTTTTACGTCACAACATTTTCTAATTACAGCAAACTAGCGATTGCCCGCAATTTTACCCGCCTTCATAGTTATTGAGATACACCCCTCCCCAAATATACACCAAACCACAAAATTGTGAAAAAACCAGTTTTTATTCCAAGCAATCGCGTAACATTCATGTGTCAGTCTGGGATTAAAACCTTGACCAATTAAAAAAAAATACCGATATGTTGACGGATTCTATGAGTTGCCATGACAACTTTAAAATAATTAAGACGTTTATTATAATATTATAATATAATAATTATACAATTATTTTATTACCGTATATCACAAATCTTGGCCTATTTGCTAAAAAATATTTAATATACTAGGTCAATAATAAGTTAAATGATTTAGTCAGGAAGTGCTTGGGGGTTTTACAGCCCCTGACCAACATAAAAGTTTGAGAATCATAAGTGCTTCTACATGAAAGGGACCAAAATACGACATCAACCGATGTGCGACTGTGACAGAATAATACACTACTACACTAGAACATTTATCATAGAGCGGCTCGTTGTTCTGGTACAAGTAAATGTTGTAGTCTATACTCAATACTCACCTTAATACTATTGCATGTTGTTAAGCTATCGATAGTCCAAAACAATCGATAGTATCGATAGTTTGTTATTAATGAACTGCAATACTATCGATAGTTTGTTATTGAGGAACTGCAATACTATCGATAGTATTGCCTTATTCTGTGCTATCGATAGACCGATCGATAGTCTTACGATTGTTTGGCTATCGATAGACTATCGATTAATAATCGATAGTCGACTATCGATCGGCAACGCTAGTGTATATGCGTCCATACGAAAAAAAAATCTTTAGAGGAGCGCGGCGCGCCGCACGTGTGTTTATAGCCTGTATATCGGGTGTCTATTGTTTCGAAGACATAAAATATTTTTCCGTCTCTGACAGAGGATGTTGTCTGTACAATTAAATATTCATCAGCTGGCTGTTACCTGGCCCTGGGGTGACGATACTTGTATTTCTAATCCGTCACCACACGGACGTTCTCGTCCCTACCCGCCACGATATTGTGCCTTGAATCTGACCATGACCTGGCGAAAGGTGACCCCTTTATCTTGGGTTCAACCCAATATCCCTCATATTGGGTTAGATTCATAGTGTTAGTTTTATAAGTTAGGCATAGGATCAAATAAGTGTAATTAATTATATATTCTTAATTCTTAACTTCGTAAGGATTTAGACGCGTATATTTTATTTAAATTTAGCCCAACGTAAACCCTGTAACAACTGATATTAGAGGACACTGCAGCTCAGTCTCACCCGTGACCATGGTGACTGCAAAGTCTCCGAACGTTCTGGTTAAAATTTAAAACAAACGCATCTAAATCCGTAAAATGTGGCTTTATTTAACTAAATAAGTCGCGCAAGTGTTAGAAAGTAATATAATTGTATGTATTTGTCACAATAAAGAAATAAAAAAACAATTTGTAAATATATTTATTTATTTTATACAGTATATTATTCCCCTACCCATAAGTAAATATTGATTTTATATCAACCACAATTTATCAGTCTTATTAATAAAAATACTTTATTTATATGTCAATATAGTCATAAAAAATTGTAAACCTATAAAAATATAACACATTCATAATTTACGAATAATTACGTGACGTATAAAGCCGGGTTCACATCTTGTCTGATGTGACGTGTTGCATCAGATCAGCATCAGAAAAATCTCTAATTGACATCACAAGGTGGTACATAACCCTCAAACATCTCCTCTATATATTGAGCGACTGCTACACATAGCGCATCTTGTTTTGGCGCGGCTACCACTTGTATACCGAGAGGAAGTTTGTCATGAGACAACCCTAGCGGCACCTGAAGAACAAAATATAGTTTTAATTTATCCAATTATGGCTGTCAACATTTTATTTCAAAACTAGCTGTTGCTTGCGATTTCATACGCGTGGAATTTTGAAATTATTTTCAATATTTTTCACTACTGCTTCGCTCATATTGGTCGCAGCGTGATGTTATATAGCCTTCCTCCATAAATGAAAGAACACTCCAACAATGAAATGAAAGAATATTTCAAATAATTCAAATCTGACCAACAGTTCTTGAGATTAAAACGCTTTCAAAAAAAAACTTTAGCTTTAAAATCCTTTTCCTTTCCAGCCTATTTACGTCCCATTGTTGGGCACGGCCGCGCTGACCAGGCGTGTTGGCACAGGGTTTATTTTCGAGTTTTCCGTCTCTCACAGAAATCTGTGTGCAATATCCCTTAGCTGACTTTTACAGCACCCTTGGGAAGAGATGGGGTAGTGAGTGACACTTGTATTCTTAGACCGTGACCACAGTTGACCACACGGAGAAATCCTAAGTCCTTACTAATTTATAAGTGCGAATGTGAAATCCGAATAAAGACACAGTAATAATTTTGACGAGCTTAAGTGTTAATGTATGGAACGAAACGGTAGCGCGATTTAAAAATCGTACAACGCCATCTATCGTGCAGAAGAGTAAACTTCTGTTTGTTAAGGATTGATTTCAAAATTTTACGCGTACGAAGTCGCGGGCAACAGTTAGTATAAAACTTATTATTTACTGTGAGGGGTCAAGCACGATTAATGGCATGATGTTATGTACCTGTGCTGCAGGGAACTGTAGTGCGTTAAATATCGCCCAGTATGAGAAGTTGTACGGTCTCAGTATAGACGAGTAGTGATATGGAGCTGGGTAGGGCGCACTCGGGAATAACAACACACCGTCATCACCCAGGGTACTCTGTAATATAAATAAACATTACAATTGTTACATAATTTGTCAAATATTTTTTGATATAATTAATAACTAGTCAAGTACAAATTGGACTTGCGTACTAATGGTTCCATACTGTTATCCTAATCTTCTAATATATAAAATTCACGTGTCACAGTGTTAGTTACCGTACTCCTCCGAAACGGCTTGACCGATTCTTATGAAATTTTATATGCGTATTCAGTAGGTCTGAGAATCGGCCAACATCTATTTTTCAAAAGCCTCCCCCCACTGACATTTGTATGGCAAAACAACGTTTGCCGGGTCAGCTAGTAATATTATAAATGTGAAAGTTTGTGAGTATGTATGTTTGTTACTCTTTCACGCAAAAACTACTGAATAGATTTTAATGAAACTTTATAATGTAGCTTATACATCAGAATAACATATAGGCTGCTTTTTAACACGAAAGAATGCAATGTTCCCGTGGGATAATAAAAAAGGAATGGATTTTTTTTCCTTTTTACTGCAGGTAACACCGCGGGGCACAGCTAGTTATCATAATAATGAAATAATGGTGCCAATTCTACGCGTAAAACTAAACTTAACTAAAAAATAAAAACAATTATTGTGTATTTTGATCAATTGGCACTTAGCTGTACACTTAATAAGATAATTATCATAATACTTACAATTAACTCGTCTTTCAAATCCTTAATAAGTTTCTCTGCCCACTCCTTATTAACAGCCGGCATTATTTGATCATCAGCCAACTTCAATATGGCCGCGAGAGTATACTCCGATAGACCTAATAACTGAAATTTTAATGAGTTAATTAATCGTCTGTATTGTGACGGATTAAGAATACCACCGTGTCACCACTCCATTTTCTTTCTATTATGCTGTAAAAACCAGTTAAGTGATATGATAAGATGTATGAGTGTGATTTTTTTTTCTTTATTTATTTAGGCAATTTTATTCCTAACAATACTATACCAGCTCCATAGTGGTACAGTACTAGTGTGGATTAAGTCAAGGATGTATGTTAGGATCGTAGCAGATAACGCTTTATAATCTCTGCCTATCATGGGAAAAAGGCGTGATGATATTATAAGTGCATTCATCATTATCATCATTAGAACATCACGAGTTTTTCCATTGCGGGGGTAGGATGAGATTATACAGCGCCATCTGTTAAGATCTAAAAATGCTATCTTGACTGCATTTATAATATAGCGAGAAAGAGACAGATGTATATAGAAAAACGTAGAGGCAGAAAGAGATAGATATATATTAATATACTGAAATCTATATATATACTTATGACGTCACCGACAGATATATCTGCCTTCTTCTCACCTCACCTTTTTTCTATATACTTCTGTCTTTTTGAAAGATAGATTAAGAAATGAAGTTATAAGAGAATGTTGCGGTATGAAAGAGGATGTAGTGACTAAGGTGGAGAAAAGTATGCTTAGGTGATTTGGTCATGAGGAGAGGATGGATGAGAGACGCTTAACGAAAGGCATACACACGGCGGAGGTAAGTGGGAATGCTGGGAGAGGACGCCCGAGAAAAATATACTCCGATGTCATCGCCGGGATACTCCAAAAGGGGCAAGTAAGGGGGCGTAGCACTTACAACCGTCGGGCATGTATGACCAGATGTATGAGTGTGGATGAAGCCAAGGAAGTATGCTCCGATTGTAGCAGATGGCGCTCTATAGTCTCTGCCTACCCCCATGAGAAAAAGGCGTGATGTTATGATGATGACTTCTGTCGTTTTCTCGCCATATTAATATAATATTAATGTGCCGTTTGTGGTGTCCTTATATATAAATAAATATTCATGGACATTTCACACAACGTTCTCTGGTCTCAAGCTAAGCTTATTATGCTTGTGTTATGGGTACCAGAATACAGATATAATACATGTACTACTTTTCTTTTGTAAATACATACTTATAATACATAGTAAACACCTAGACGCAGTACGAACATTTGTATGATAAATATAAACATCACACAAAATGATTGTTCCGAGTGGGAATCGAACCCGCTACCTCGTGAACGGCAGTCCGTTACATGTACCACTAAACTACAAAGCCCGTCCATTATTTCTGAAATAAAGCAATATACCTTCTTAGGCAGTTCCACAATAAACTTGGCCTCTCCATTATTATTTGTCAACATTTTAGCAAACACTTCACTCTCTATAGACATGCAATGTCTCCATAATGAGAACATATGGTTGAAGCCTGAGTGATAGAAAGCTTTAGGTACCGCTTCAGTAGATGGCGCCACCTCACATAGTTTGGTTATTACTCTGTAAATAATAAGAAACAAATATTTTACACGACGTCCTCTGGTCACAAGCTAATGGCGCAGGGAAATGCAGAGTCAAAACGTAAGCGTCCTACCACAACAAATTGCACCGAGAAGGAAAGACCTCCGACAAAATCTCATGGCAGTATGGAAGCGGCGGCTGATGGAGCCCAAAGCTGGTGCTCTTACTATTGAGGCAGTTAGACCCGTATTCGAAGAGTGGCTGGGCAGGCAACATGGTGTCCTCACTTTCCGCCTGACACAGGTCCTTACCGGTCATGGCTCGTTTGGAAAGTACCTGCACCGAATCCGACGGGAGGAATCACCGGGATGCCACCACTGTGAAGATCACCTTGAGGACACAGTACAGCATACGCTTCAGTTCTGCCCGGCCTGGGCGGAACAGCGTCGTGACCTCGCTGCGGCGATCAATAGCAATGACCTGTCACTCTCAAACGTAATTCAGGCCATGGTTCGGAGTGAGAGAGCATGGGACATCGCCACCTCCTTTTGCGAGTCAGTAATTAAAGCAAAGGAGGAGGCGGAGCGCATAAGGGAGAGGCTAGGCTTACGCCCCCGCCGCATTAGAAGAGGCCCGAATCGCCAGAATGATCAAGGCGACCTTCAGCCACTATAAACGTGCGCTAGCGGGTTCGGGTAGGGTGTCGATCCTCGACCCAAGTCAGTGACAGCAGCGCGCTCCCTGAATACGATGAGAAAATAAAAAGAGAGTCTTAAGGGACTATGTCCGTCTACAGGGGCTGGGGTGACGTCCGAAAGGGATCCCGTGGCCTCAAATATGACGAAGGACATGTGACGTATGACGGATGGGTTTTAGTCAGTAGAAGTCTGACATGCCCCAGGTAAGGGGTATCATTCGATGATTTCCCATCCTAAAAAAAAAAAAAAAAAGGATCTGATAGTTATCACAAATAATTTCATTTATAGTAAAGTAAATAGATTTAATAAATGAATTAAATTATAAATTAAATTTTAAGTAAGTACCTAGTTTATGTATTATATCCGTATTCTGGTACCCATAACACAAGCATATAAGCTTAGCTTGGGACCAGAGGACGTTGTGTGAAATGTCCATGAATATTTATTTATTTACTTTCGTTTTACATTAATTTATTAATTTTTGCAATTGATTTGCTATGCTTTTACTAAATAAATGTGCGGGAACCATGATAGCTCAGATGGGAGAGCAACGGAACGGTATTCAGAGGTCGTGGGTTCAAGTCCCGCTCATGGTGATCATTTTTTCCACTATAATTTAGTTTATTTACTTTTAAATTATGGTGGAAAAAGTGATTGCCGCGAGCGGGACTTGAACCCACGACCTCGGAATACCGTTCTGAAGCTCTTCCAACTGAGCTTATTGCGGTCGTGCTTGTAGCATTCAAATTAATCACCACAATCGTTACTCGATTGAGTTTATACTTTTTCCACCATAATTTAATTTATTAAGTAAAGCATAGCATGTCAATTGCAAAATCAATAAATTACTTTATTTACTTCTGTTTTACTTTAATTAAATAATACATACTTGGTCATAACATCTCTTAGCTCTTGACAGACAGGACTGACGCGTACATCTTGTGATGTCTCCGAGTAAAAATAACGCAGCTTCTATATTACACACAAATATTACCATATGAATATTACATACACATAAACATATAAAAAAAAAAAAGAATTATGAAAATCGGTCCACAATTAATGAAGAAATACATTGAAAAAAATATGTTCTCTGAAAATTTCCCCCTTTTTACAAGATTTTTACTGATGCTCTGCTCCTATTAGTCGCAGCGTGATGTTATATAGCCTATAGCTTTCCTAAATAAATGCTTTATACAGTGGTTCCGGAGATTAGGGTGTTCAAACAAACAAAACTTTTCAGCTTTATAATATTTAGTATAATTAAGCGGAAGGAAGTTTGCCGTAGATGTTAGTGTAACGTAATGGCATTTTTTTATTTTAACACGCTTATATTAGTTCGGTATGTATCTATCAATGTATTTGTCGATATAACGGAATCTTTGAAAGTGATTTACACCCACTTGCAGTAGTCGCATTGATCTGAAATTTTGCACATACATTAAGTACCGATGACAATGCAATAATTAAAGAAAATATTAAGGATTTTCAAGCGTGATTTTAGTTTTAGAACTAAGTTGATTATTTAGGAACTAACCTTAACATCAACAACTCTATCAAGGTTTAACAAAGACGCCTTCTCATCAGCCACTATCTTGGTCAGAGGTATAAGATCACTGCAGTGACGAGACAGGAACCCGATCGAAGCCATCGTTGGATCGAGTCCAGAACGGAGTGCTGAACCTAGGGGTAAATATACATATTAATAATATTATAGATGTGACAGTTTGTCAGTCCGTGTGGTGGAACAACGCCATCTATCGAGCCTTTGCACAAATCAATCGATCAATCACTTATATTGTATCGCTGTATAACTGAAAAACATTTTAGTGGAAATTTTAGGTAACATATGCAAGAACTCCGTGTGGTGACGAATTAAGAATACAAGTGTCACCACCCCATCTCCTCCCAAGGGTGCTGTAAAAGTCAGCTAAGGGATATTGCACACAGATAACATCCTCTGTGAGAGACGGAAAACTCATAAATAAACCCTGTTATGTACCAAACGATTAACTTATCATATTAAGTCTGCGCACGGGCATCTCTAACTATTGATAACGTCACTATCGATGACGTTGAGAACTGACCGGTGCATCTGTCCTCGTGGCTCGTTGCCGGCGGGCGCGACACGGTTACCGAGCGCGCGTTGTTAGTCGTAAAACACATCTTGTTTGCAAATTACGTCGCGATTTGAATGCGATTTGAAGCGTTTTCCTTGCAACTGTTTTGCGAGTTAAAATTGTCACTAGAATTAATTGTTGATAAAACTAATTATCCTGTTGTGTGAATCGATAATTAGCATTGAGATCGAACAGTGAATTGTCGTTGCGAAGTTGAGTATTCGCCATTTTTGTATGACATAAATGTGTTATAAAAACTAGTGAGTTTTGTGTCTCCATACTTAATACTATTTAATGTAAATTGAACGGTTTGATAACTATAATTGTGATAGTATAATTGCATTAAGACGATTGGTGAAAGTTCACGGCTCGAGTCGCGCCAAAAGTGGTCATTTGAGGACTTCAAGAGTTCGTGTCTGCCTGCATAAAGTTAAGTATAGTTTGATTAGCATTCTGCGTTATTTTGGCCAATTTATCGTAGTTAGTGTTAATGAAGCTATAGCTAGGGCTTGACACAGTGAAGATTGTGTTGAAGACAAAAACAGGGTAAGTTTGTTGTAATTATAAAATTTGTTAACGCTGTGAAACGCAGATTTTAAGTTCGTTCGTGTTGGCCTGAAGAATTGTCACGCTTCCACAAAACTAACAATATAAACCCCAGGTTGAACGTAACATAATATTTTGGTACCCAGAGCGTGGTTTGAACTCCGTTTCTCGAATGTTCCATGTTGAACAAACTATACCCTCATTATTTGTGAAAATTGATTTAATTAATTTAATTAATTTAATTTGATTAATTTGGTTGTTTGTTTGTTTAATTTAAATTGTTGGTATAGTTTTGAATAATTAATTTGAGCACTTGAATTGGCAATTAGATTTTAAAGGATTTGATAATTATTTGTGCTATTGCTAATCGTATTTGTTGTTGCTCAGGTTATTATTTAATATAAATTATTATTTAATTATTGTCTAATATTGAACAACGTTATAGTTAAATTGTGGCGTTGTGCGTTTGTATAATACAACATTTATTTTATACGTTTGTTTGTTTTGTTGGTTACCTTAAAATAAATAATTTAAGTCTTAAATTAATTGCACATTGGCAAGGAATTGTTTGTTTGTTTGATTTAAAATATTTAAGATTTGATATTTGTTTGGAGTAATAGCGGCTTGTCTCATTGAAAGATATTTTGTTTTTCGCTATTGTAATATTGTTTGTTTGTGAAAGATATTTGTTTTTTTTTTGTTATTATAAGATTGTTTGTTTCGTGCCGTTTGTGCTTTGAAGATGTCTACCGCCGCGTATAATGTTGTCCGCGAGACATATTCCGGGATTGCGACTCATTTGAGATGGTTCACGTCAGCTGCCGCCTTGGTGAAAAGGGAGAACCGAATCGAGGCATTGTTGGACAGGCATGAGAAATGCCCTACACGACTTCAGGAGGTGGAGGCGCTTTACCGGCGCTTCATCTTGCATCTGGATGATGTGCCTCTGGAGTCATTCCCCCAGGAGCGACGGGACCAAGTCCACGAGGACTACGTCCAAATTATGGACCTTGCCGACGACATCGCCCAGAGCGCGCGGGAGATTTTAGCCTCGCGCGCCGGAGTACCGGCTCACCGGGCCCCCTTGAAGACTCCCGTGGGCCTTTTGACCAGGTTACCCAACTTGGATCTTCCACGTTTTGATGGTCGACTAGACATGTGGATGGGATTCATTGGTTTGTTTGAGAGCCTTGTGGACTCGAGGGACGATTTGGGTCCGTCTCAGAAACTGGCCTATTTACTCTCCGTGCTTGATGGAGAGGCGAGGGGCTTAGTACAGCACCTCCCAATATGTGACGGGAGCTATGGGATCGCGCGGGCGTTGCTCACCAAGCGCTATCACAACCAGCGCTGTCTGGCAGATACCCACGTTGACCAGATTTTGAACCTTCCCGTCGTGAGCAATGCTGCCCAGTTGAGGACCGAGCTGCTGAACCCGCTCCTAATAGCCACCAACTCGCTCAACCGCTTAGGACTGCCGGTTGCCAAGTGGTCTTACCTACTGGTGCGTATTGTGCTCAAGCGATTGCCGGTGTCTTTGAGGGCACGTTTTGAGCAGGGGCACACTAGGGATGAGGCATCTGCTCTCCCTACCTTTGACCAGCTCCTGACGTTCCTGGAGGACGAGTGTCGCATGGGTGACGTCATGGTCGCCGACACGCCGGTGGAAGCATCACCTCCCAGACCCACCAACCAACGGCGCAATGCCCAACCTGCACCAAGAGGAGGTACGGCCGCCCGCTTCGCTGTCGCTCAAGCTGCGCCACCGGACTGCCGGTTTTGCAAGTCGCAGGGACACCAAACGGTACGGTGCCCAGACTTCGCGGTCCTGCACGTGGCCGCTCGTAGGCGGATTGCCCAGGCCCGCGGCTGGTGTTTCTCTTGCCTAGGGGACCATTACCAGCGCGCCTGCCCCGACACTCACCCGTGTCCTATTTGCGGAGGGCACCATTTGAAAATCCTGTGCGCCAACGCGAATGGCCGTCGCGACCACGCGGGGTCGCCTTCGGGCGGGTATGCCAGTGGACACCGGGACCAGTCCCGCAACTTGGAGTCCGGCTCATCACCCCCACGCCGCGCAAACTGCGCTGCTGTTGATCGCCGAGTTGGTTCGGCGCGCAGCCCCACGGGCGGGTATGAAAGCGGGCCCCGGGTTCAATCCCGCACCTTTGTGTCCCGCTCGCCCTCCCCGCTTCCACGTGATCAAGCGAGATCACCTCCGGTAGTGTACCACGATTACCGTGACGCGCGTCCGGTACCACTACCGTCCCCCCCTCTGGCGGAACGTCCCCGTTTGGAGACGCGCAACCCTCGGTACGGACGCTCCAGGCGCTACGAACCGCCGTCTATGGCTCGTGGCAGTCGTCACCGAGAGGAGGCCGAGTTTAGGCACTACCCGCACTTTGATTTACCGTCTCGGGACAACGGCGCTCAGTCGCCGCCACGCCAACATTAGGATGTTGGCGTCTGCCCCCGCTATGCACCGCCCCCTTTTGAGACCGTCCTCTTGCCCACGGCCCATGTCAGGGTCTGGGGACGGACGGGCGCCTCGGTTGTAGTCCGAGCGATATTGGACACAGGCTCACAGGGGTGCATAGCCTCGTCTTGGTTGGTAGGGCAGACTGGCCAGACTATTGAAAAATATTCAGATGTAATAAGGGGTGTCGGGAACGCCCCCGTGGCCACGGTAGAGGACCGCGTTTGGTTTGAGTTCTCCCCCTCAAATTCTCCACGTCCGACGTTGGAATCGTCGGCCATTGTGATGGAGAATATCTTGGGCAATCACCCGCAAGTTCGTTTGTCTGCGGATGCGGTAAAATTGACCGCGGATTTGAATTTGGCTGACCCTAAATTTGACCTGCCTGGCACGGTCGATTTGTTGCTTGGTGCCGATGCATTCAGTAAGCAGAGCTACAAAACGGTATTGAGGTCGACTATGCAAGAAAGACCTTCATATTGTACCGTACCCTCAATAGTGTGATAAGGGTAGGATAATGACGAACTACATAATACCTTTAAGACTGGTATGTCCTGGTGTTGGGTTCAAAGCGAACAGTCCGCAGTAGAATGCCGGCATTCGAGTCGAACCACCTATGTCTGAACCTGGAAAAAAAAAAGAAATTAAATCGTTTATTGTCTACCCACATATCCAGTATTTTATCATTCATGCACTACTTATTATAAACAAAGTCGTTATTTTTGTATGTATGTCCCTATGTAAGCTTATAAGGCCTAAACTACGCAACGTAAATTGATACGAGATTTTAATTAATAAAGTGTTTTAAGAGGATAGAATTTTTGTATAATTTGTTAACGTTTAGTGTATATTTCATACTAGCTGTTGCCCGCGACCTCGTATGCGTTGAATTTAAGAAAAGTTTCCCCGGTTTATTTTGCAAGATTTCACTCATGCCTCGCTCCTACTAGTCCCAGCGTGATGTTTGCATAGCCTTCCTTGATAAATGTACTAACCAACACTGAAAGAATTACTTAATAAATTAAATTATGGTTGAAAAAGTGATTACCGCAAATTTAAATTATTGCAAAATTAATAACTTACTTTAGTACTGAAAGAATTTATAAAATCGGCCCAGCGGTTTCTGAAATTAGCTCGTTCGAACAAACAAACAAACTCTTTAGCTATTTAATATTAGTATTGACACAGATAATATAATAAAGATAAGTACAGATAGCACACATACGAAGTTGCGGGCGATATCTAGTATGTTGTAATGTTAGAGGCGTATTTTGAAAATTAGGGCCCAGGGGGCGTCAAATCAAAAATTTGAAGGCTTTCGCCGCCTTCTCAGGGTGGCCGCGCCGGGTTAGGCCCCTATAGCCCTAGGGTAAACACGCCTCTGCGTAATATATGTTAGTATGTCATAACTTACACAATGATATGGGTACCGCTATAGCAGCGTGTAGGGCAGCCTCTCCCCCACTGGAGCCCCCGGTAGTCCTCCCTGTGTGGTGAGGGTTGTTGGTCTGACCAAACACCATGTTGCGTGTCTCCATCCTGTATTATAAATATTAAACTCTAAATATTAAAAAAAAAATAAGTCAGATGTTTAAGGATAACCAACAGAACCCATTTCCAGCATTTTTGAAATTTTTGTCTGGTTGTCTGTTTAGATGTTTGTCTGTGCACGCATCACGTATAAATTTAAATGTTATACGTGAAAATTATACATAACTCAAGGTATTACTTAGTCTTTGTTTTATCGCAATCGGTCCACACAATCAAGAGATATTTAGATATGTAATACGAAATTTCCCAATTTGGTTACTTGCAACGCCATCTAGCGGCTAAAAGAAGAATAAAAGAATTTATTGGTCATTTGGAATTCATTGGTAAAAAAATCGATCCACGCGGACGGAGCCGTGGGCACAGCTAGTATTAAATAGAAAAATGCCACGAATTTTAATATCTTAAATACTCATCATCATATTCATTCTTCTTCCTTTATCCTGTTATTAGGGGGTTGGGAATGTGACGAATATAATATGATAATAACAATACAGGGTTCCATACTGTCCTATTTGACCTTGGATTATTTTTTTCCATCTCTCCATCGACCTTTCTCCGTCCACTGCTGGACATAGGCCTTCCCCATAGAACGCTACAACGCGCGGTCCTGCGCTATATGCATCCAGCGGCCCCGGTATATCTGTTTTGTCATCTGGTGCGTAGTCGTCAAGCGATGTGGCCTGCCTATTACCACTTAATTTTTTCCACCATAATTTAATTTATTAAGTAAGTCAATTGGAAAATTTATAAAATAATGTAAATCTCACCATTTATTAATCTCTGGTACATTAGTGACAGCCACCAATATGGCGCCCGCTTGTTTAACAAGACGCACGCACTCAGCGTCCTCGTGTGCACGTATATGTTTACGACAAGCCACGCCCAGTGTATGATACATACCTAACGCTGCGTGAGATTCTTTAGCTGTGAATGGTACACCTGAAAATAGAGAGAAAACTCTTTACTTTTACGCCATTATACAAAGAAAAGTATTAAATGGTTTGCCCACAGATAAAACAGATGGTGAGTTTACGTTAAAATTGTGGATAAATAACTTCAGCCTGGCTAAATCGTACTTCATAGAATAATGACGTTGATACACATAGACACATATTTCACACACTCGTAGATGATAAAGTAACTTAAAGCGGATTGAGTGATGTAGCCACAGAGACTACATCTGGTATATCTTTCGATTTGCCGTCATTTGCCTTAATATTATTACACAAATGGGCGGCCTTAACGCTAGTGCGATCTCTGCCAGGCAACCTTAGCACGGATTGAAATGTATTTCACTAACATAAAGTTAGTCATTGGTGTTGAATGGACTTTAAATAAAATAAAATAAAATAGACTTTAACATAAGGATTATTTTGAGGGTAGGTAAGTACATAAAAACATGTAATGGTAGCAATTCTACTTGTACAACTAAAGTGAACTAAAAACAGGGTGAAGTGCTTATTTACAATCTCACTGTGACCAGATTTCTATAAGTATAAATGAAAGAATGTGTAAAACCAGATAATTATCATTATACATCGATGCAAATTAAATAATGGAGAAATTAACACTTGCAGGTATTATGATAGCTCAATTGGCATAGCAATGGTCCAGACTTCCAAAACCGTCAGTTCAAGTCCCGCTAATGTTGATCACTTTTTCATTCCGTTACATAGTAAAGGAGTGCCTGTTACACAGTTGAGGAGTACTTTTTATGCAGTACTAGCTGTTGCCCGCGACATCGTACGCGTGAAATTTAGAAATTAAACCTTAACAAACAGAAGTTTACTACGACAATCGATAGATGGCGCTGTACTATTTTTTTTAAATCGCGCTATCGTTTCGTTACACACATTAACACTTAAGCTCGTCAAAAGTTTCATTATCATTATCAAGACGAGCCTCGTGGTCGAGTGGTTCATGTAGCAGACTGCCGATCAAAAAGTCGCGGGTTCGATTCCCGCTCGAAACAATCATTAGTGTGATTTTTCTAATTGTCATACAAATGGTTGTACTGCGTCTGTGTGTTTACTGTTTCTATGTATTATAAATATGTATTTTCAAAAGTAAAGTATGTAGTACATATAATATGTATTATATCCGTACCCATTGCATTTATAATTGTAAGGATAAGGAAGTAAGGATAGGCGTATGCACTAAGATTTTGAAAATTCCATTTATATAGTAAATTAAAATGGAATTTAATTTAATACTACCATGCTTAATTTAAGTACATACAAATCTATACTAATACTAGCTGACCCGGCAAACGTTGTTTTGCCATACTGAAAAAAAAAGTATGAAAAATAGATGTTGGCCGATTCTCAGACCTACTGAATATATTCAGTAGGTCTGAGAATCGGCCATGTGAAATTTCATAAAAATCGGTCAAGCCGTTTCGGAGGAGTACGGTAACTAACACTGTGACACGTGAATTTTATATATAAGAAGATTATAAAGCTGAAGAGTTTGTTTTTATTGAATGCGCTTTTCTCAGGAACCACTGAGCCGATTTGAAAAATTATTTAGGCTATATAACATCACGCTCCGACCAATAAGAGCAAAGCGTCAGTAAAAAATGTTGCTAATATGGCGAAAACATTCTAAATAAACTTAACAACTAGTATTTTTATGTAGTTTCATATAAATTATAATGGATATTTATAATTATTATAATAAATAAATTGGTTAAATAGAAGAATGCTGTTATATTCAACAAAATTTTCTAATTAGCGGTAAGTATTTTTGTTACATCATTGTATAAACTTTCTATTTTACAGTATATTTATGAAAGACAGTTTCACAAACACTTTCTCCATTAATCTTATATATAAAATTCTCCTGTCACGGTGTTTGTAATTATACTCCTCCGAAATGGATCAACCAATTTTCGTTAAATTTTGTGTACATATCTGTTACGTCTGAGAATCGGACAACATCTATTTTTTTTATCATGAATTATATTATATTTACTGATGTTTCAATCATGACAGTGGAGTTGGTTGCAATCTTAAAGGCATTAGAGTCTATTCAAAATTTAAGTGGTCAATGTTTTGTAATATTTACTGACAGCAAGTCCTCTCTTCAACATTTGGCTCGATGCGCCTCTGGGCACAGAGGTGTATCGATAGCCTACAACGTTTTAAGAATAAAATTATAAGGAGTATTTGCTCCTCTGACAAAACTTTAAGATTGCAATGGATTCCGTCACATGTGGCAACGAGGAGGCTGACCCACTTGCAAGGCGTGCTGTAAAATATGGCACAAGAACACACATCAATCCTCATTACTCAGAGGTTCTTAGTATAATAAAAAACATCTGTTATGAAAAGTGGAAAGAACACTTTGAAGAACTATCACAAACAAAGGGAATTTGGTATAGAACTATGCAAGGCCAGCCTCCTCGAATGCCCTGGTTCAATAGTGATGTATCTAGATTGCATGTAGTTACAGCTCATAGACTTCGTTCTGGACATTTTCCGTCAAAAAAGTTTGCCTATCTTATGGGCAAATCAAATTTACCAAAATGTGACACATGTGGAGTTGATGATGATGTTCAGCACTTATTGATGGAATGTGTTCAGAACCAAGACAAAAGAGATGCTATATTTAGCTTGGATCGCATTAATCGTTTTGATGTAGGTATTGTCCAAAGTACTCTGTCAAACCCAATCACACCTGCAGCAGAGCGTTTATGTGAATTAGCGGTACAACGCTTAACTCAATTTAGTTTTTTGTATTTATTTGAACTATGTAAGTTTAGGGTACGATAGCATACGTATCATAAAAAACAAATCTATTTTTCATCCCCCTAAATGTTAAGCGTGGTCCACCTCTGACATTTGTATGGCAAAAACACGTTATAATTACCTAAAAACGGTTTCTTCATAAAATATTCGTCGGGTAAACCATTTTCTATGATACGGTCCACTTCTTGTGCTTCTTTGATTGCATCCTCATACCTCTCGTCGGTAACTGCGTTTAATATAGGATTTACCTACAACACAAAGCATAACTATTATAAAATCTGATAAATTGAGTCCTAAGAGGCATCGAAGACGTCAGCGACTGACTTGCAACTCTTGTTAATTAATAATCTCTCTTTCCAGCTAAGGCTTGAGCCACTTCTATATCAGGAGGGACTATGATAAACTTCCTCCATGACCAGGCTTGTTGATACAGGGTTTCACTTAGAGTTATCCATCCCTTACAGAGGATGTTATCTGTGTTAAATATTTCTTAGCTGGCTTTTACAGTACCCTGGGGAGGAATATTCTTGGCAATATTCTTAATCGGTCACTACACAGACATAATAACGAATCCTTAAAAATTTATTTATTTAGGTTCGATGTACTAAGTCTAAATAACTTATGACCTTTTGAAAGATCGTCATCGGTACCAATTTCATATGCACAACTAAACATAACTAAAACTAAAAACAACTATGCTGTATTTTGATTAATTGGCTATTTTACTATACACAGTCACAATAAATAAAATTGTTATTCAACATTACACAGTTTTAAAATAAGAAAATTCTGTTAACATTGCCGAATTGTGTTAATGATACCATCAAATTGCATTTTTTAGTTAACTATAGTTTAGTTGTACATATAGAATTTTAATTTAATTAACCATTGTGCAAGTATGACCTGATGTATGATTATAAATGAACCCAAAAATATTTATTTTGATAATAACAGATGGCGTTTACTTAATATATAGATAAATGTTTTAAGTTAATTATGTAATTAAATAGTCTATAATATGTATTTAACATAATAATAATTAAGTATATTTTATTTAATCGTTTTGTGAGTGATTTTATGTACCAATTCTCTTCTCTGTGTGGTGCTGTAAAAGTCAGCTAAGGGATATTGCACACAGATAACAGATAACCTCTGACGGAAAACTTGAAAATAAACCCTGTACACACCTGGTCCGCGCAGCACAGTAGACCATAATCCCTCCCAAAGTGGAGGAGGCCCGTGCCCAACAGTGAGACCTAAATGGGCTGAAAAGAGATATAAAGTTCTAGTGACACAATGTTCCTAAACTAAGTATAACTGTTAAGAAATTATGCTTTTAAATTTTTGTGAATACTATATAGCTATCACAGTTCATAAGATACAGCTTGGTGACAGACAGACAAATATATGAATGGACATACAGACAGACTTGATTTACCCATTGGAACTCTAAAAATTAATAAATTTATACTTACAGCTTTGATTCTTTCAATACATGCTTTGACCAAAACTTCAGATTTCAATTGTTTATTTTTTATTTTCTCAGCCAGTGTAACGGCACTTTCTAGAAGTATACTGTCCTTGCCTATAGCTGGTATCTTCTTCCTCTCACCATCAAACAGATATCCAAATATGAAATCAAGGAACATGTCCAAATATGTCCGGAATATAAAGAATATATCTTTCAACATGTTGAAAAGTATGCCAAAGAATATCTTGTTTGATTTGTTTTTGTGGTGCTAAAATATTTAACAATTATATAATTAATATACATGGATAATTTACATAATGTCCTCTGGTGCCAAGTTAGGCTTATGTACTTGTTAATGGCACTAATAATTGGTAAAATACTAATACAGATAATCAAGCTATACTATATCAATAAAAAATATTAAAAAAAGTCACAAAGATATTTATTTGTACTTAGTACAGACGGAGGTCTTATCATATTGTTAATGTAAAGTGGACTTTTGAAATGTGAACAATACTCAGCGAGATCTTAAGGGCCTACATCAATATTATCGTAAATCATCGCCGACACGTACATATTAACACAGCCAGTAGGCACAGAAAATGAAGAATTAGGGATACTTTTCCTATTTACTCAAAATCTACTAAATATATTTTAATTCTGATTTACGTGTTTCTATATATAATAGTTACTTATGTTTTTAAAGTTATTTCATTAGTTAATACGCGATAATAGACCGACAAATGAAAAAAATAAAAAAATTGAGAGGTTGTTTCGCCAAGATTTTCTATCGAGAAAACTTTTTTCAATCGCGTTTCTGAGTTGATGCGATCCTAGATCATATATTGAAAAAACATATACTTAAAAATTAGAGCTCTAGCCATTCAATCTAAAGAAACAATGAAAACTTCGTACATAGAAAAATGCACGAAGCTATTTTGGTATCGTCTTAAACTCGAAGAAGGTAGAAAAACTCAAACAGTAATTACACAACTCACTTTACAGTATAAGTTCCTTTATGAATTAAAAATATAGTTTTAAACACAGACTCAGCTCTGTACTCTACACAAATATTTTACTATTGTACTAACCTCTACGATATTTGACTCTTTCCTGCCGGTCATCGCTGAGTTATTGCATTATTAATTAAGCAAATGCGATAAATTCAATGAATATTTAATATCTTGTTTTAATAATACAATGTAAATTTAAACCGAAACAACTTCACTTAATTAAAACATTAAATATCAATTTAGCAGCAAGCAGTAATTTGTGAAAGGTATCGCGATTCTATCAGCAGAAAAATATTGGCAAACTTTCTAAAGTTAGTGGTAAGTTGTGTGTTTTCTATTCTATAAATAGAAACTAATACAAGAACTATAAATAACCGAATAATCATTAAGAAAAATATAGATGTATCATTGTTAAACTAAATAAAGGCTAAAGCGTATTTAATTCATTGTATAAATAAAAAATGATGGAAATTGAAAACTGTAACCAACTGTAACGCAAAATACTCATTAGAATTTGACGTTCCATTTCACACTGAATTTGACATTTCGTTTGTACACTGTCTGTATTCTACAAAGTGAAATGGAACGTTAAAATTATAATGACTTTCAACTGTTTCTTACATTTTTAAATTTTAATATGATTTCTTGTTAAATAAAATAATATAACTTTAGAAGAAATTCAACATGATTTAATGTTATAAACAAAATAGATACATACTTATACTAAAATACTATTATTACCTATCTGATTAAAATATCTTTAGATATTCTCATTACTATAATAAACATTAGTTAGAATCTCAGTACATTAATCCAATTATTTAATAATCTAGGGTTAGAATACACGAGATATTCAAGGATATTTTAAATAATAATTATGCATGGAAATTCCAAAATTAGTAACGCGATATTCAACGCCATCTAGTCCTAAATTAGGAGCTACTATTAGTTTATGCCTCGTAAGGTATATGTATAATTCATTCATGGTAAGGACTCTAGTTTATAGTTAATTATGATAGAAGGACATTTAAATCGTACAAAATTAAATATTTGTGTGGACTTGGAAAGTTTATACAGCCAATGCTACATGCTTCATGTGTGTGCACCATTGATTATAAGCCACGCAAATTGGTAATGCGCTGGAACCTTGTCAAATTAACGCCCTTGTGACGTCATCAGCAAAGAAAAAATACAGCTAACAATATGTAATATTCTCATCTATACGTCACTATGACGTCACCAACATGGCCGCCAGGCGCATTACCAATTTGTGTGGCTTATATGGAATCCTTTATGACCTTTATCAATGGTGTGCACAAAGAAGTGTTTTTAGATAATCTGTGCAACCAATTTCTAGTGGTTACTTTACCATGCCCCCAGCAGTAGCGCCACATTTATGGCGCCACCGTGGAAATTGACCATCTATGATTATCTCCATGTTTTTGTCGATATTGCATTTATGAATTCGAACAGTGCAAACAGTTTTAACCGGTACTTTTTGTGTAATGACAACGTCCCTCGAACATTGCTTGTTTACCGGCCATTCACCTTACATTCGACTTTCTAAAGTTATGCATCAAACCACTGAGAAAGGCATCATAAATGTTACGTTTAACTTCACGGTTATGCACTTCCGAGATCTTTCTTATTTATAACTTTGTAAGAATCAGAATAAAGTAGAGACGAAGGAGAATCCTAGCTAAATACGTTCTGTGTTTCCCGTTTTTAAATGACTTCAAAAAACGTTCTGTCTTCGGCTGTATTTTTTTTTCTGTTTGTTCAGTGCATTAACGCAATTGTACGACACATATACCTAAAATTACCTCTTTACAGAAACCTACTTTGAATTTAAATTGATTAGAATTTAGGACTTCTAGGAATATGAATATATTATTATGATATAATGAAACCAGATTAGTCAGAAAATTTATTCGCGGCCCAACCGTTGATTTTTAGGAACTGATAAATAAAATATAGAGATATAAGTTTGATATTAGTTATATATTGCACATCTTATCGCATATACTGAGCCTATATAACTTGTTTGCTAATTACGATCGATACTGTCCGTGTGGTAACGGTTTAAGAATGCAAGTGTCATCACCCCATTTCTTTCCCAGAATGCTTTAAGAGCCAGCTAAAGGACAATATTAGCAGTCAACGTTTACTGCGAGTGACAGAAAATTTTAAACTAAGCCCAATGCCAACACGCATGGTCAGCGCGGCACAGTAGACCATAATCCCATAAGACCATAACCCAAAGTGGAGGAGGCCCGTGCCCAACAGTGGGACGTTTATTTATTGGAGAGGAAGAGGAGAGGAATAGGGCCCTTGTACATTGTACATTTATAGTTTTACAAAATATGTGCAAATAAAGTGTTATCTATCCATAGGCGCATTTTGATAATTAGAGCCCTGGGCCATTTGATTTGACGCCCGGGTCAATTTAATTAGCCGCCCTATATATTAATAGAGATAGAGCAAAATTTTAACTTGAAGGCTTTCACTGCCCTTCTCAGGCTGGCTGCCCCGGGCCGTGGCCCCTACGACCCTAGGGTAAATAGTTACATATGCCTCTTTATCTATCTGTCTATCTATCTAAAGTTGTACCTATTTATCAAAGAAGAACTCTTCTAAATAAATCAAAAGAATCAGCTGAATTTTTATGTCGGTATAAGTATATAAGATATAAGTTTTATTTTCATGAATTACTTTTACAGTTTCAAGTAACGGATTACAGAATGTATGAAATTAAATTAATGTCGACGCGCCGAACGGGATTCTTTGATTTTATATATTATATTGCAACGGTAATTTGTGATATATGTATTATATATTCATGTTTTATTCAATACTAGCGGTTGCCTGCAACTTCGTACGCGTGGAGTTAAGATACAAAAACCTTATCAAATTATACAAAAAAGCCATCCTCTTGAACCACTCTATTTAAAAAAAACCGCAACAAAATCCGATGAGTAGTTTTCAAGATATAAGATCACATAGAGACATAAATACAAAATAACGACTTTGTTTTATAGTCTTATTCGATACTAGCTGTTGGCCGCAACTTTTGTGCAATTTATGTACTAAACCTTGACAAACTGTATAAAAAAAGATCCTCCTAAACGACTCTATCTATTAAAAACAACTGCATCAAAATCTGTTGCGTAGTTTTGAAGATATAAGCTCACATAGTGACATAACATACAAATGAGTTTGTTATACTAAGTATAGAAGAAGTTTTATGCATTTTGATCTCCTTTATTTTTTAATAATATATTATAGCTACCTCACTATGTAGGTAATAATTAGGCACCAGGACATGGATTCGATACACTCTGTGTCTGTTTCCAGCATGTAACGTCCCACTGATCGACACGGGCTTCCTCCACTTTGGGAAGCATTATGGTCTACTACGCCGCGCTGACTAGGCGTGTTGATACATGTTTTATTTACGAGGTAAATTCAGAAATATTGAATTCAGTCACTTACCGTTCCAAGAGCTTTTGTAGACTGACTAAAATCTGAAATTAACAGTTATATAAAAAGAAACTCGTCAATAAACTCAAAATCGAAAGTTGTATCTAAAATTAAATACTAAACTGAATAAAGCTAAGCTATAATCTTAATTTATGTCTTACTAGTAAAATATCCTGGCTTAACACGAGTAGCTTTATTGATGAACTAGCCGTTGCCCGCTATTTTGTACGCGTAGAATTTAAAAACCACACTAACAAATTATGCGATTCTGACGAGGTCGCGGGTTCGATTCCCGCTTGGGACAATCATTTGTGTGATTTTTGTAATTGTGATATAAATGTTTGTACTGCGTCTGGGTGTTTCTATGTATAATGAGTATGTATTTACAAAAGAAAAGTAGTATATGTATTCTATCCGTATTCTGGTACCCATAACAAGAGCATAAGCTTAGCTTCAGACCAGAGCAATGAAGGCACATTGAATATTGGTGTCAACGCTGAGCGGTCCAGACTAATGAAATCTACAGTACATCCTACACCTGCTGAGTAAGAAAACCCCGAAAGCTTTCAGCTTGAACTTCAAAATCGCTTCCAATGCCTAGACAAGTGCGATACAGCGAATGATTTTAACAACAAGTTTGTAAAAACTATGAACACGGTTGAGTCCGATATTCTAGGATCCACCGTGCTCCTAGAACCGGTAATCTCTCAGACTCCGGATATCCCAGACGTCAGCCTATACGAGATCAGAATGGCTCTCAAGCAGCTAAGAACAGTAAGGCACCGGGTGCTGATGGAATCACTACAGAACTCCTAAAGGCGGCAGTAATTCGGCGGCAGTTTTTCAAGAATGGTGATAAGTGTCTAGCGTGTGTAGACTATGAGAAGACATTCTAGGAAGGACAGCACCGCTGCAGCGGTTGACTATCGGCATATCGCAGCGTTGAAGTGTTTGTACAGAAACGCCACCATCTCAGAGTCCGAATCCAAGACAGGAGTACGAAACCAAGACAGGATAACGTGATTTCCCCGAAACCCTTTACCACTGCATTTGAAGATGTCTTCAAGCTTCTCGATTAGACCGGGCTCTGCATTGACATTAATGGCGAACCCATCACTCGCCTTTGATTTGCAGACGATATAGAAAGGCTGGATGGATTGTATGTGAATGACACAGAGTGGCAGGTTGTGGTGCTTTTAGGGTGCGAGACATACATGTCTGAAAATAGCTGATGGATGATCGATCGATCCCGCTTAGAACAATTTGGCACCGCCAGAGAAACAGATTTTTGTGTAATGAAATTTACTGAAATCCAGACTTTTCAACGCAAAAAAAGCAGCTGAAGGAGTGGTGGTAGAAGCTGACTCCCATAGTAAAAAACACTCGGATGGACCTCCCCAACACGGCTGTCACTTTTTTTCGTTGGCTGGCATTTTGACTTTTGGGCCGAAATTGAACATTGTCCTTTATTTGGGGGCCCTTATGAAAGGTATAGATTTCTCACAAAAGAAAAAATGTGTCCATCCATATACTGTAATATACTGTTCTGCATCCGGTATGTTTGCAGATGCAAGGATCGACAGCTTCTCCGCTATTATTCGGAAGCGAGTCGCGTCTGTGATAGGGCGGGTGCGGAGTAGTACTAACACCTACCTGCAGCTGATTGCATCAAGGATGGATTTTGATTGCCCAGTGATGCAACACTGGACAAAGACGCATAAGTGCATTCTGGTACTAAGCCTAAATATAGACTGCGATAAATAATATGTTTACCTCTGTTGCGTTCAGCTATTTGACAGTGCTTTTATTTTTATTTGATTTTAGATTTTATTTTTACCACAATTTGATTTTATTTTGTTTTATTTATTCTTGTATAATTTTCAATCAGTATTACATATATTCAATATTTATTTAATCTGACATTGCGTAGGAGATTAGTAAGTTATAAGTAGACATGTTATTTAAGTTACTCTTAGATATGTTTTAAGATTTTAATATATGTGTAATGTAATTTTCTGAATATGGACTTGTTCTGCAATAAAATGTTTGATTGATTGATTGATATAATTGATAAAAATATTTATTCATCGTAATTATCTATCGGTCACTTTTCCAAAGTTTTTACAATCAATTCAAATTAAATATACACTCTCCTTGCCTTTTTTTCGGCAAACTGATTTATTAAATCACTATTAAATCATTTAAAAGAATAATGATGACTTTAATTTTTCTAAAATAACTTTTTTACTGTTGTTATTTCTGAATTATTAAAACAATTGGGAAGTATTTATTAATTTTTGCTTACGCATGTCGGGGGTCCCCGTAGCCCGGGGGCGGCTGATACGGCGGTAGCTACGGCCTACGCCCCTGAACATAGGGTATGCTAGTGTGAAGATTACAGCTACTAACTTATGTAATACCGTAATACCTTATTTTATTACTTCATAAACAAAAGAAACACGCTTGCATATCCTATATCTTTTTAATTACATTGTCATCGGTCCTTACTTCTGCAAGTGGGTGAAAATCGCGTTAAAAGATACCGTTACATAGATTAATACATTTATAGATACATACCGAACGAACTTATAAGAGTGGTAAAAAGTGTCTCAATACAGCATTTAATCATTTCTTTATTATTCAAATAATAAAGAAAGGCATACCTATACACGGCGGAGGTAAGTAGAAATGTTGGGAGAGGACGCCCGAGAAAAATATGCTCTGATGTCATCGCCGGGATACTCCAAAAGGGGCAAGTGCGTAGCACTTGCAACCGTCGGG
Organism: Orgyia antiqua; assembly: GCA_916999025.1. NCBI lineage: Eukaryota > Metazoa > Arthropoda > Insecta > Lepidoptera > Erebidae > Orgyia > Orgyia antiqua. The sequence continues at coordinate 19,932,358 of OU779867.1, forward strand.
CATGTATGAGTGTGACTGAAGCTAAGGAACTATGTTTGGATCGTGGCAGATGGCGCTCTATAGTCTCTGCCTACCTCGCTGCCTGCCCCCATGAAAAAAGGCGTGATATTATGATGATGATGATGATGATGACATTAAAATAATAGATACCTGGAAAGATGAGCGCTATCCACAGGGGTTTTAATGAATATTATCACACAACGTTATCTAGGTGACTAGATGTATTTAAGCGATTAGTTCCATGTTTTCTGACTCTCATAAAACATTATTTACTTACGTTATTACGAACTAGGTGTTGTCCGCGAGTCCGTACGCGTGGAGCTTAGAATTTTTTTTCCTCGTTTTGCAACATTTTTCACTAATACTTCGCTCCTATTGATAAAAGCGTGATGCTATATACCTTATAGCCTTTCTCGATAAATGTACTATCCAACACAAAAATGTGCGTTCAAACAAACAAACTCTTCAGCATCTTAGTATAGATATACATATATAGATACTCACGCTGAATCAATCAATCAATCAATCAATCACATAATTGTAGCCATTCATATAATTGAATCATATATTTTTTGCATTTTTAGGGTTCAATATCCAAGGGGTAAAACCCTAATGTCCCTAATGACCCTAATGATTACGCAATCCATCCGCCATTTCGTTTTTCGCCAGATTGTACATTGATAAAGGTGAAATTTTCACAGATGATGTATTTTTGTGGCCGTTATAACAACAAATCTTTACATAATATAAAACAAAGTCGTTATTATTGTATGTAAAGTCCCTATTTGTAGCTATATCTTCAAAACTGTGCAACGTATTTTGATGGGGTTTCTTTTGATTGATAGAGTGATTCAAGAGGATTGTTCTTTTATATGTATAATTTGTTGAGATTAACGGTCTTATTCATAATGACTTACGAGGTTTATACGGAGATTTTATCGGAGAGATAAAAAACGTTTTAGCGTAAAAAGACTATTATGAATAACAAGTTTTGACAATTTTCGCGAACCTAATTTAACGAACTTTTAAATGTCCGATAAGTCATTACTCATTATGAATAAGACAACAGGTGTAGGTATATTTCAAATTTACGAGTAAAAAGTTGCGGGCGACAGCTAGTGTTTACTAAAACTTAAAAACAATATCGTAAACGGTCACAACCTTTTTATTATTCCCATACAATAATAATACGCTTGGCCAACGTAATTATTAAGGTACAATAATTATGATGATGTATAAACATATCACCTATTATTATGATGATAATAAATAATAATAAATATTCATGGACATTTCACACAACGTCCTCTGGTCCCAAGCTAAGCTTTATATGCTTGTGTTATGGGTACCAGAATACGGATATAATACATATACTACTTTTCTTTTGTAAATACATACTTATAATACATATTAAACACCCAGACGCAGTACAAACATTTGTATGACAATTAAAAACATCACACAAATATTTGTCCTGACCGGGAATCGAACCCGAGACCTCGTGAACGGCAGTCCGTTATATGAACCACTAGACCACGAGGCCCGTCTAATGTCATGTCTGTCCGTGAAGTGACGGATTAAGAATACAAGTGTCACCACCCATTTTCCTGTGTGCTGTAAAAGCCAGTGAAGCAATATTTTCACGGATAACACCTTCTGTGAGAGACGAAAAACTCGAAAATAAACCCTGTGTCAACACGCCTGGTCAGCGCGGCAAAGTAGGCCGTAATCCCTCCCAAAGTGGAGGAGGCCCGTGCCCAACAGTGGGACGTGAATGGACTGAAGACAGAGATGATAATAATGCTGCGGAACCATTCATGTGCAAACCAACTTGTATTTAAACTGTTTTTTAGGGTTTCGTACAAACCCTTATAGTCTCACGTCGGTGTCCGTCTGTCTGTCTGTCCGTCTGTCAAACTATTTTTACTCGGCAACGGATGAAGTTATCAACTTGAAACTCATACGATATGTAGATCTATGCGGTCCCTTGCTGCAAAAAATACAATCAACCTTTTAACTCTACGCATTTAAAAGATATAACCGAATTACGACCATTTTTAAGAATTTTCGACTCATAAGTCGAAAATTAATTAGTAAATAAATTATAGTATAATTAAAAATAATTATAATTATATATATTATAATCTCATTCATTTATTCTCTTATTATTTACATATTTTTTTAAAAAAGATTATAAAAACAACACTCATTCAAATTAAAGAAACACAATAAACACACTATAAATAAAATATACACACTTAATAAAAACATGCACACATTATAACCTTTTTAAAAAAATATATAAAAAATAGTGCACCACCGGCATCGGGTACAGGGACCAAGCTGCCGGCGGTCAGGGATCCAGAGACAGGAACCTCCTCACTATGCGAGCCGTATCGAGGACGACTGCCTTCTGCATCAGACCCTTGACCCAACTGCCTAACGCGAGCCTCTCTAGATGTTGGTCGAGGCTCTTGGCTATTAGTCCATTGACTGATATGACTATCGGTACAATGATCGCCGAGTCTACATCCCACATGTCGACAATCTCGTGAGCTAAGTCCAGATATTTCATTTGTTTATCTTTCTCTGCTTTCACGAGGTTCTCGTCATGAGGGATGGTGACATCGATTATCATTGCGCGGCGCGCTGATCGATCTACCACCACGATATCAGGTCTATTAGCAACAATAGTCCTGTCCGTGATGATAGATCGATCCCAATACAAAGTGATACGACCACTTGCTAGAACCGGCTCAGGTACATACCTGTAGTACGGCGCCACGGAATCCACAAGGCCGTATCGCAGAGCAAGCTGCTGATGGATAATCCTGGCCACAAGGTTATGCCTGTGCAAGTACTCGCCGTTAGCTAGACGCGAACATCCGGAAACAATATGTCTGAGGGACTCCCCTGGCTGGTGACAAGCACGACAAATGTCAACAGTGCCATCCTTCAGAATATATTTCCGGTAGTTGTTCGTCATGATAACTTCGTCAGTAATTGCACAAACAAAACCTTCGGTTTCCCCAAAGAGGTCACCGAATCGTAGCCAGGTCACGGAAGCCAATAAGTCAACGTCGGGCCCGTGTAGGGCCCGATAGAATCTTCCATGAAGCTCCTTGCTCTGCCATACCTCCAGGCGGTCCCTAGTGCTAAGTACCGCAGGCATGCGCCAGTTTTTCTTAGCCAAGGTTAACGGGGTGAGACCGAAGTCTGTCGTAACCACGTCTCGATGCATGTCCGTAACAGCGTGAATAAAATATTCTCTGAGGTTGCATATCTCCCGATTATGTAAAGTCTTAGCATTTAAAAAGCCTCGGCCTCCACATTTTCGAGGGATATACAACCTCATTACTGAAGAACGCGGATGATGCATTCGATACGTAGTCAAGAGAACACGAACTTTTCTATCTATAGTTTCAAGTTCAGTCTGAGTCCACTTGAGTATGCCAAAGGAGTACATTAGAAGTGGCATGACCCAACCGTTGAAAGCCCGCACCTTGTTACCACCCGATAAAAGACTGTTTAGTACTTTTTTCAGGCGGCCAAAGAAACGCTCCCGCAACGATTGTTTCATGTCCACTTCATTGATGCACAAGGCCTGTGACATACCCAAGTATTTGTAGGTATTGGTTTCGAGAAGTGATCGGAAATGTAGAGAATCTGAAAGCTGAATTCCCTCAGATTCTATAACACGTCCTCGTTTTACATGCATGACAGCACATTTATCCACACCAAACTCCATTTTGATAGATGCACTAAAGCATTCAGTGATCTTTAATAAATCTATCATCTGTGGTCTGGTGTGAGCAAACAGCTTTAGATCATCCATGTAAAACAGGTGTGAAATCAACTGCCCACCCCTTCGAAGCCTGCAACCTAGCCCTGAACCCTCTAGTAGAGTACTAAGGGGGTTAAGAGCTAGGCAGAACCAAAGGGGACTCAGACTGTCACCTTGAAAGATACCCCGCTTAATCCTTATAGGCTCACCGTACAAAGGAATCTGGCGACATGCAGGATAGCATAAAGTTGTTTTCCACTGCCTCATACATGCCTTTAAAAAGGTACACAGTGTCGCATCAACTTTGTACAACTCCAATACCCTTATAAGCCATGTATGTGGCACAGAATCATAGGCTTTTTTATAGTCTATCCAACATGTCTCCAAATCCCTCTGCCTACGGTGAATATGTTTGCAAATAGTCATATCTATTAGGAGGAGCTCCTTAGTACCACGTCCGCCACTCTTACACCCATTCTGAGAGACGGACATAATTGAATTTAACTCTACATGTCTAGCTATTTTGGTTCTCAGAATAGATGTAAGAAGTTTATAAATTGATGACAAACAGGTTATTGGTCTATAATTACTTGGATTCGTGGTACTACCTGATTTGTGGAGCAAATGTGTTGTGCCAGTCGTCATAAATTCCGGCAACGTCCCAAACTCTAAAGCCGACTGAAATTGAGACGCCAGACGAACATGTGAGCTACGCAGCCACTTCAACCAAAAGTTGTGCAGTCCGTCCGGCCCTGGAGATTTCCAATTTGATAAAGAACGGACTGCACACGCCACGTCTTGGCTTTCTATTAAGACACTTTCCATTGGTTGAATACTCTCACATGCTCGTCCAACATCCCCTATCCAGTCGTCCTCACTGTGAACAACAGGCACCGACCAGATGCTGCTCCAAAACTCTTTCGTGGTCTCAGCATCCGGCAACTGCATGTCGCTCACATTAGATTGAGGGCGTTCCCAGTTTCTATAAACTGACTTTTGGTTGTTTTGAAATATGCGATTAACTTGGTACCGATCCGTGCGTTTTTTATACCTACGAATTCGGTTAGCCCATGCAAAAATCTTCTGCTTGAAGAAGTCGATACGCTCAGTGGCACGGACAGCATAATCATAAGGTCTAACATCAGTACCTAAAAAGGCCTGCCTAACATAGCGCATCACCCTCGGTCTATTATTGCCCATCTTGAAACAGTTAAGTTTACCGATAAGTACTCTCGCCTCGGCGATACGACACTCGATCCTAATCTGCCAGGCTGGTTTACACCGCTGTCGCATAGCAGCATCTTTTTCAAGAGGTTTTTGTCCTGCTATGCGACAAGTCGCAAACGCCGCACAATATAGTATCGAATGTGTATCGCCCAGGTTATCACTTGTATCAAAATAACTAGACAAAAGTGAGTCAATAACACCAACTAGCGCTACATTCTTTCTATGCATGGGTAACCGCGGTAGGCGTGGCCTAATATCAATAGGCATGTATCTGTACTCACTAATCGCATATTCCAAAACACTCCTTACCTCCTCTTTGTATTGGTTATCCCGATAAGTAATACCTATGCCCTGATCTGCGCAAGACGAATGAACAGGCAATACATGCACTGTATCAGTTCTTACTCCTGTTTGCACTGATATTGGGGTGATATCGCTTATCAAGAATTCAGCACGTATCCGATCAAGCACGGCGTCATCTAACATGTGACAACGCTGAATGGCCCGCACCTGATCCGATAGTCGTTGCGCCGAAACGTTGACAGTTGGTTCAAGACCCTGGAACAGAAGAAGCATACGATTACGGTACGCAGTGAGGTTAGTTCCCCCCTCTGTTGCCCCAAAATATGCGCGCATGACATTTTCATTAATGTTCGATGTCCATTTCATGCGCTGCACATTACCACCGGCAGCGAGGACCCTATTCGTAGCCGATGGGCTACGGGGTCCCAAGCAAGCCGGGGGCCGGCCTCTTCCCCTCCGACGTACAGGCGACGGCGACGTTCGCGGGGAAAAATACTCGCTGCTTCCACTCGACGCACACGACGATGCTCGCGTAGCTTGCGATGGTGGCGTAATGGAGCGGGGCGGCGAGTCCGGGGTTGGATCTTGTGCTGGAAGTCCTAATCTGGCTTTGGCCCTCGTAATCATTGTGTTCTACATACTCATTTTCATATTTTTTTGGTTTATTTCGGCTGACATGCTATGACATTTGTCTGTCATTGCTAATGTATTTTCATGTACTTTAATATTTGGTATTATTATCATGATTTATTGTTGAAAACTGATTTTCCGTTATAAAATTAGTAACTTGTTATCAAATATAAAGTTTATGTTTGTATTAAAACATTAAAACTGAATTTTAAAATATGAGAAGAGACAATGACGTGCTGACAGGTGAAGGGTTGCCAGTTTTTTTTTTTTTTTTATATTATAATTATAATTATAGTATTATTAAATTAAATTAATAAATTAATTTATTTTGCTAGGGAATCAAAATTCACAGGGTACTACCCGTTGCCCTAGAGCCTTAAAATTTTTATAGGTCTATATAGTGCTGATATAGGGAAAAATCCAAAAACTTATAATTTGTCATCACATCACAAGAAAAAAGTGTTTATACTAATACCAACTTATGAAGTTGCTGAAATGTAGGCGCCTATATTTCAACTACAAAATTAAGTTGGCGAGTTGTTTTGAGTATAATTAACTGATTATTTGAATGCAGTTACTTATGTTTATATAATTATGTCTAGTATGTACGAAACCCTAAGTGTGCGAGTTTGCCTCGCTTTTGACAGGTTTTTTTTATAATTCTATTGATTAACTTCAATGACGTGTTGTATGTTTTATTCAAAGATTGGTTTCGAAGGGTCAAGGATTTATAGGTTCTTTTTGTAATTATGTATTTCCAATACATTGGTAGACAATAGTCGTTAGTTAATACAATAGGTATATTTTTAGATACCTATACTTATAGGTTAACATTAACAAGTTTTTTTTAATCTGAACACTTATCTATCTACGTATTAATCTATGTAATGGAATCTTTGAAAGTGATTTTCACCCACTTGCAGTACATAAGTAGACAAAAATTAGATAGAGTGCCTAAGCAAAACCGAATCAAACTAATAAATTTTATATTAACTAGATCTATTTTCTAACTTTTTCTAAACTAATCTATTTCAGATTAGTTTGGTCTATACCAAACTAATCTGAAATAGATTAGTTACGATTAATAACGGATTCAGAATACAAATATCACCACCCCATTTCCTACCCCGGGTGCTGTAAAAGCCAGCCACGAGCCTGCGAAGCTTTTTGAGGTTTCCGTCTCTCACAGAGAGACCAAACCCAATGCCAGCACGCCTGATCACGGAAAGTGGAGGAGACCCGTGCCCAACAGTGGGTCATTAATAGGCTGGCGCGAGATCGACAATATTAAAATAAAGATCAGCGGCCGTATTAAGAGCTTTTATTAACTGTTAACGTGAATTGAACTGTCTGGCAAATTCGTATTATGAACAAAATTCTTAGTCAGTCAGTTCGCTAAACCAGTCATACATTAATATGTATAAGGAGAAGGTACAACTAAAAGTTAAAGTACTAACAAAAAATTTTCAACTAAAAGTTTTATTTCTGCCATAATACCTAATTTAGCCATGCAGTTTACGGCCTGCCTGGAACTTGAATGATTTTAAAAAGCTCATAATACGCCGGCAGGTGCAGTTTGTAGAGTCTATCCTGATATTTGTATCGATAGATATTTATGTAAGATCATGATGGGTGCGAGTTATCAAGTTGGTATTGGTGACTGCTGACTCATTGTTAAAATAGGTATCTTGAGAATATATTTTAAATTGTTATGATAATTTGGAATCTAACTTCAAGTGAAACCTCCGCTCACTTCAGTCTCAGTGCGTCCCGAGCCCCTCGGCTGTATAAACGTGTGATATTAGTCTGTGATACGAATTAAATTAAAAAGTTTGTGTTTTTTTTATCGGAGATTTTATTATCTGTCTTCGTTTGCGCGGGACATCATAAACGTACGTTTAATTTTATATACTTTATTACTAGTTAGGTATGTATTCAGTATTAAATTTATTACCTATTATTAACCTACTTAAAAAAAGGAGGAGGTTCTCAATTCGTCTGTATGTTTTTTTATGTTTGTTACCTAATAACTTTTAACTGGGCGAAGCCATTTTAATAATTCTTTTTTTATTTGAAAGCTGATGCTTCCCGTGTGGCCCCATTGGCACCAGGTCAGGATCTGATAGTTATCTCCTGAGAAATCGAGGAAAACTTTTTAATAAAGCTACTAGCTAACTAATATGGATATCTATACCTTGCAATTATGCAAATTTTGCATTTTGCAACGATTGTATTATGTTATTGAGTTTCTACTTATTGTTATTTTAAACATATGTTAATTTTAAATTATACATATTCATAGATTGGTTTCGAAATAGCCTAATTTAAAATTGATTATTCGTTTATGTTGATAAGTTTTGTAATCGGAATTTAATCGTCTCTTGTGAAAGATATGTTTGTTTAATTATAACCATCTTTGTACGGATTTGGACGTGTATTTTATATTAGCCCGACGTTTTGGAGGCAAAGTCTAAGGTCACGGCTCGTTTTAATTAAAAAATGAGTCGCGCAAGTTTTAAAGTTAGAATGTTATAGTATGTTTGTATTAATTAGGTTTTAATTCTTTGACTCTCGTAGCATCCATGGTATGTCCTTGGTAATCTAGTATAATATTATGTAATATATCATAATGACTATACTTAGGTATTATGAAAAGATCTACTTGCATATTTTATAGAAGATACATGATTAATCTATACTAAATTGAATTATGGTGGAAAAAGTGATTACCGCAAGCGGGACTTTTTCCACCATAATTCAATTTATTAAGTAAAAGCATAGCATGTTAATTGCAAAATTAATAAATTACTTATAGTAATCTATACTAATTATAATACATATTATAAAGCAGAAGAGTTTGTTTGTTTGTTTAAACGCGCTAATCTCAGGAACCACTGGGCCGATTTCAAAAATTCTTTCAGTGTTAGATAAGGCATTTATCGAGGAAGGCTTTAGGTTATATAACATCACGCTACGACCAGTAGAAGCGAAGCAGTAGTGAAAAATGTTGCAAAAATGGGGAAAATTTTCTAAATTCCACGCGGACGGAGTCGGGAGCAACAGCTAGTTTCTAATAAAAAAAAAATTCAGCAGACATTAATTCGATAATCGATTAAAGTAATGACCAATTTCGATTCCTTATTTTACCTACATCAGCTAGTTCTAGTCTTGCAATGAGTATATCTTTACTAGCTGTTGCCCGGCGACTCCGTACGCGTGAAAATAAAATCTAGCCTATGTTACTCGTGGATAATGTAGCTTTCGAATGGTGAAAGAATTTTTAAAAACGGTCCTGTAGTTTTTGAACCTATTCATTACAACCAAACAAACAAAGTTTTCCTCTTTATATTATTAGTTTATGTATAGACATATACATAAAACAAAGTCGTTATTTTTTTATAACAAAAACATTAATGCGTCGTAAAAATAAAAAAAAATACCATCGCATTATTGTCATGGTTGCACATCTAAAAAATATTATGTATTTTCGCACCACATTGTTTAAGATATAGCAAATAAAATAAAATTAAAAACCTGTCAAGAGCAAGATGCATGGCGCTGCAATGCCACGAGTGTGGCGCTAATTAGTGCGAAAACTTTATAATCACAAAAGAATGTTTCATGATTTTTCGACAAATTATAAGCATTTTGATTTTTCCCTATATCAACACTGTATAGGGTTAGTTATACACCAAAATTTAAGTCTTTGGGGCAATGGAAAGTGACCTGTAGGTTTTGATTCCATGGTCATAACTTGGCCACATCTTTTAAAAGCGTCGATCTAAAAGTTTGATTGCATTTTTTGCAGCAGAGACTGCATCTAGATCTTCATTTGGTGTAAGTTTAAGTTGATGCCTACAGCCGTTGCTAAGTAAAAAAAATTGACGGACGGCCAGACAAACTGACAGCGTAGTGAGTAAAAACTAAATATTATAAACCAAAGTTTAATTTTTGCTTTTGTGTTTCTCTTTCTCTCTTTTTGGGGTTCTGTACAAAAAACAAACCTATAATCTCACTTCTTTATCTGTCTGTCTATACGTCTGTCAATATTATTTTACCCAGCAACGGCTGGAGGTATCAACTTAACTAATACGATGTGTAGATCTATGCGGTCCCTTACTGCAAAAAATATAACCAACCTTTTAGATCTACGCATTTAGAAGAAATAACCGTATTTTCTACTTACTCTAAAGAAACAAGACCTACCTACAGGTTACTTCCCATTGCCCTAGATACTTGAAATTTGGCATGGACCAAGCCTGTATAGTGCTAATGTAGGAAAAAATATCGGCCAAGTACGAGTTGGAGTCAGACACTCCGGGTTTCGTAATTATTCGACCTCGAGAGCCTCGTGGTCGAGTGGTTCGGAGCCGTTCAAGAGGTCGCGGGTTCGATTCCCGCTCGGGACAATCATTTGTGTGATTTTTCTAATTGTCATACAAATGTTTGTACTGCGTCTGGGTGTTTCTATATTATAAGTATGTATTTACAAAAGAAAAGTAGTATATGTAGTCTATCCGTATTCTGGTACCCATAATACAAGCATATAAGCTTAGCTTGGGACCAGAGGACGTTGTGTGAAATGTCCATGAATATTTATATTTAATATTTATTCCACGAGCTACTCGTGAATTCTCGCTATTCACCTCTACGCAACTAAATATATTTCGGTTCGAAATTATATTCAGTTTCTACATGCAATATTTCTTAGTGATAGCCAAAGTGTATAGAGCACCATCTAGATCTAAACCTAGAATCTAAATTAAATAAAAAGCACTTGAGACGTGGCAAGGACACCCAGATGTAACGAAGTTCCTTTCGATTAATTAGTGAAGGAATTGTAATAATTCTATTTTAAGTTGTAATATTTTTTTTATTTACCACACTGGTCAGTGCGAAATAGAAAGACGAAACGAAAATAGCTGGTGCTCAAGTCCACTATTTTGGAACAATTGTCATACCGGTACAATACCGGCACGATACCGTTGCAATTGAAGTCAAATATCCGTAGTCTGCTATATGCCGTCATAACGGTCTTTCAATGGTAATAGAATTGTCGATCTCTTTTATCTATGCATTGAATTTTCGGTCTCTTTTATCTATGGATTGTGTTAGAATGGTATGTATGTGTTGCCGTTTTTAAAAAATGCGTTAGTTGAAGTGATTTTCGAAAAACTACTAATAAATTTAAACATTTAATCATGCTAGACTTCGTTTAAATATATTTGTACATACTATTTATTAGTATAAAAAGCAATGTGAAGTTTAGGAGATTAGTAAATTGCAATAAATTACAAAGAACAATTTCTAATATTTCTATCTATCTATTTTTTATTTATGGCAATCTGTCCACACAGGACAATTTAAAAATATTACTGTCAAATTCAAAATAGCAGACTACCGAAACATTTCAGTCATTGAATTGCAATTGTGAAGCAGTTGTGTACGAGACTAGCAATTTATGTCACTTTGACAATTGTAAGACAATGATGAAGTCGTTATGACGACACATTAATAGTAGACTACCAAAAACTTTACTATTGCACCATAATGGTACAATAATGGTACAGTTGTGACACCGTTGAAATACCCGACTCAGGGCCCTGGTTTGCTGTCTATGAGAGAGAGAAAGAGAGAGTGAGAGTCACTCACTTTCTCTCTAGTCTCTCTCATAGACAGCAAGCCAGCTATTTTCGTTCTGTATCTTCAATCTGTCATTCTCTCTCGGCGCACGGCTTACAACTATAACAAAAAGTGTCGTTACAATTTTTGGTCTTAATTTTTTCCGTCCAATAAATCTACAATCTAAAGATATTTCCCTGGGTTCCTTTACACACATGATATTCATACATCTAGTCACACATGCCCGACTGTTGTAACTAAATATTATTATTAACAATCAGATTTACAGTATACGTAATTGTTAACATTAAAAACATGTAAGTACCGGGTTTATCCAAATCATCTTAAAAACTGCTAACAAAATTCCTTGTCCAATTACTCAGATTTTGATTAAAAAAATACTTAATTGATGTCTTCAGAAACCATAACGTTGAATATACACCAAAGTATTTAACTAAGGTACTTACTATGTATAATAATTGACGGGCTTCGTGATCTAGTGGTTCATATAACGGACTGCCAATCACGAGGTCTCGGGTTCGATTTCCGGTCAGGATAACCATTTGTGTGATGTTTATAATTGTCATACAAATGTTTGTACTGCATCTGGGTGTTTACTATAATATTATAAGTATGTACTCGTATTTACAAAAGAAAAAGTAGTTTATGTATTTTATCCGTATTCAAGTACACATAACACTAGCATAATAAACTTAGCTTGGGAGCAGAGGATGTTGTGTGAAATGTCTATGAATATTTATTTATTTACATATTTATTTATTTACTAGCGGTTGCCCGCGACTCCATCCGCGAAATCAGAAAAATTTCCATGGTATTGCAACATTTTTCACTACTGCTTCGCTTCTACTGGTCGTAGCGTGATGTTATATAGCTTAAAGCCTTCCTCGATAAATGCCCTATCTAAAGAAAGAATTTTTCAAATCGGCCCAGTGGTTCCTGAGATTAGAGCGTTTAAAAAAACTCTTCTATTTTACAATATTAGTATTAGCTTATTTTTATTATATTATCTGTGGTATTAGTATATATAATACATATGTACGTATAATTTACTAAGTGTTGCGCGCGACTTCGTACGCGTGGAATTTAAAAACCATACTCTAATAAATTATACAAAAACATATTATCATTTAAAAAAAAACGCATCAAATTCCATGGCGTAGTTTTGAAGGTATAAGCTCACCATAAGAGACATACATACAAAAATAACTTAAAAGTCTATTTGTATATTGTTCATCCTAAGAATACTGTGCCTGGGTGCCAGCAATAAGAAAATTTTATGAGACAGATGTACAGATGGACTTTCAATGTTTCAGGATTTCGAAACGCGTTATTTGTTAAAAGAGACTAAGACCAGAGATTTACCAGATGTATAGTCTATGGCTACATTATTCAGTCGGCTTGAAGCCACTTACATAATATCTGTGTGCGTGAAAATGTATCTATGTGTGTCTATGATACAAGCTATACGTGATATGAAACGTCATTATTCTATGAAGTACGATTTAGCCAGGCTAAAGTTACTTTTCCTCAATTTTAAATGTTAACCCACCATCTGCTATATCTGTGACTAAGACCTGTGCTAAGACCATCTTTATGATCTTTAGGTCTAGAGACTTGAATCTCACAGCGTATTTTAGTTTTTAAATTATAATAGTCGGAGCAATGCCTGCCTAACTAATGTTTTAAAATTTCATGAAATGATTTCTCGTTAAGTGAGCGGAGAAATTTTTAATGTAATTGTGATGTATAGAAACTACTTGCTTCATGCTTCGAAACATTTCAGTTTTTTATTTTTATATCAAAACCAGGCAATTTGAATAATAACGATGAAACATCTACCGCTGTTGGTAACATTAGGTATAGTTACGGAGATTTCACCGAGTATTTACTGTTATAAATTTAACAATTCTTTTGTCAGTAAATGATAGTTTAGCGTGACTGTAAAGTTTGGTAACTGTCTGATTATATTCTTGTTAACTGTAAATATAATGTAGCTGTAGTGTTTAGATCTGAAAGAGTATATTAGTGGTTCTTTAGAGCTAATAAACGTTCTACTGTACCCTACTGTTGGTTATGTAGAGTATTATAAAGCCCTGCATAAGTTAACTCAATTATGTGTAGTTATTTGCGATAAATTCAAAAGTTAAAATATCTATTTATTAATATGGCGCGTATTTTACAGCGAAATTAAATATTTCTTATTCTAATACTTGTCTGTTAGGATTGAAACTGAAGCACTGATTTAACCAGGGCTCTACCTAACTCTGCTTAACCTACTAGGCATATGGGATGTACGCCCCGCTATGACGTATTAGATATTATTAGAAAAATATGGCGAAGTAGAGAATAGGGGCCCATAACAATCGGGAAGCCCTGGGCGTGTGCCCAGTGGGCCAGTGGAGAAGTCGGGCCTAGATCTAAGTAATATACTTAATAGAGAATAAAGTACACTAGTACTTTAACGTCTACTCTTCCTTAAACTTATAACTATTAATGCCAAAAAAGTAATAAGTCGAAGGACTGGTGGATCTGGAACATTCACATTAAACTGTCATCAACCTGTCACAAAGGAGGTAACGAGAGCTGTTATAAAACGTGATAACTTTCACGTATACACTACTTACTTATGTCGGTCATTGAACCAACTACCCACCCATGAACACAGAAATGTCTTGCGTAAACCAAAACCGCATGCATCGACAAACATTTGGGTATTATCACAGTTACAACTTTCTAGAAAGTACTTACATTATTTTTCTTTAAAACTATTGTCCAAAATGACCAAGAGAAAAGCTCGTAACTTTTTTTTCGTAATCAAAAATATTGTTTTAAATGCACAAATATTTGCAAATGGCCAGTATTCGTAAACTAAGACATTAAAAGACACGAGAAAGCTTATTGAAAGTTGTTAGCATTATTTATAAGATTCTGAATAACTCTATTAAAGAAAGGAACAAATTTATAACAATAATGGGCGCTCTACTTTTTTATACAAGCAATGAATCTCAAAATATACTTAATGAAAAGAGTTTTAAGTGTTGTAGTATTTATTCAATTCATACGCATCTCTATCAGGTACTGTGCTAAGGCTAGCACGTTCGAGTTGTAAGGAAGTGCTTATGTTTTAATATTTTGAGCAAAGTAAAGGTCATCCTTTGAGAAAAATTACTCATATAAACTTTAAGTAAAACTACTTTTTACGGATTTAGACGCGTACCTATATTTGTTTTAAATTTTGGCCCGACGTTTCGTAGACTTTGCTGTCACCAAGGTCACGGGTGAGACTGAGCTGTAATGTGTCTTCTACGATCAGTTATTACAGAGTTTACCCACATTGGATATAAATTTTACATTACTTACGTCTAAATCCGTAAAAAGTAGTTATATTTAAACAGATGAGTCGCGCAAGTGTTAGAAAATATCACATAAACTTAATAAATATTATGGCGATACAAATAGAGTAATAACAAAAACAAATTCGCTTACAACATGATGTTACCGTGATAGATAGGCTAAATTATATTACGTAGCGTATAGTGCATTACGTTAGATTACGTAGTATTTTGATTATATCCGGTTATATCATGTTAACTATATTATATTATGGATGTATATATATGCTTGTGTAATTTTAGGTAGTGCAAATTACTTAATCGAATTTAAGTTATATTTTAAGAGTCCATCTTACGTTAGTATCTTTCGGATCTCCTCTTTTTGTCGTAATCTATACATACTAATATTATAAAACTGAAGAGTTTTTTTGTTTGTTTATTCGTTTGAACACGCTAATCTCAGGAGCCGCTGGTGCGATTTGAAAAAATCTTTATCGAGGAAGGGTTTAGACCGTAGTATTACTCTGCGACCAATCGAGCGAAGGATTAGTGAAAATGTTACGAAAACGGGGAAATTTTCCTACATTCCACGCGTACGAAGTCGCGGGCAACAGCCAGTCATAGGTATCATGACACATAAATTTTAAAATGATTTTTTTCTTCATTACAGGTGCACAATGCCGACTGTAAACCAAATAATAAAAACAATTTATATATACTCTCGTCTGATTGTTGATCTGACGATTGATTTCTTATTCTCATTATACTGGGATCAAAAGAAGAAGCCAATCCCAGCGCTGGACAAGAAGCATCAGATACTCACATTAAGTGCTTCGACTCTGGCACAGAAGATAAAACAAAAGGAGCTGAAATCTGAGGACCTGGTCAAAGCTGTTATTGACAGAATCAAGGAGGTATGTAACAGTACGAAATCCATCATCTAGATAACGTATTTCTTTTTGGGTAAAACATAGGCAATTTGCCACGTTTCTGTCCTGCTTAGAGCACATAATGCGTCGCCATGTTGTCGCCAGCTAATAGTGTTCAAGACTACCCACGACCCGCTAAATTATCGGATCCTCATTCGGTAGATCCTTGTTCAGTTCCTCTTCTCGAAAACAACCATAATTGCTTATTGTGTTACTAACATATGCTTTGTAAGTCAGGATCAAATTGTATAAATAGTATTTGATTTGTTACAGGTGAACCCAATAGTGAACGCTGTAGCTTGTGACAGATATGAGGCTGCGTTGGCTGAAGCTAAGGAAGTAGACACACTTATCGCTAACGGACTGTCAGATGAGGAGGCTGCCAAGAAACCATTCTTGGGTAAGTTTACTTTTTGGATAGTAATTGGCGATAAGTTTAGTTATAGTTCTAATCTAGGTGGAAGTCTTGTACTTTTGTCTGATCTGAGATTCGACCTGATTACCTACACTCGCGTCAAGATGTACAATTTAGCCTTAAAGCACTAATCTAATAGTTGATATTAGCAGTGGCGGATTTGCAGTCTCGGCCGCCCTAGGCCCCAAGCTATCAGCCGCCCCTTTCTCAGCATCCATCATATAGACTAAATAATGAAATTACTTCGTTGGGGCCGCCACTAAATCTGGCCGCCCTAGGCATGGGCCTACCGGGCTTTAGGATAAATCCGCCACTGGATATTATGACGCAACCCTGAAATCTGAAAAAGGCACCTACGAGAGCAGTGCGCATACCCATTGCGTACGAACACTGTCTGAATTTTCGGATCGCGTCTCTGGATTTCAGATTATTAAAAAAGAACTTTCCGTTTCAATCTGAAGATGGGCCTCGTGGTCCAGTGGTTCAGGTAACGGACCGCCGGGCCGTTCACGAGGTCGCGGGTTCGTTGTTTATGTATTATATCCGTATTCTGGTACCCATAACAAAAGCATAATAACCTTAGCTTGGGACTAGAGGACGTTGTGTGAAATCTCCATGAATATTTATAAAGCAAAAAATATCAAGTTAAAGATCTGTAATATTTATTTATAGGCGTACCATTCACAACAAAGGAGTGTCAAGCTGTGAAAGACCTGCCAGTAACCAATGGACAATGGTGCCGTCGTAGAGAGATCGCCAAGGAAGACAGCGAGGCTGTTGTCAGAATGAAGGAGGCTGGTGCCATCCCTGTAGCTACCACTAACTTGCCTGAACTACTCGTTTGGTAAGACCATAATTATGTTACTAAGTATATTTAGAGCATACTGCCAGATTTTGGTGCCTTTCGTGATTTGGTTATTTCATCGTTATTAACGTGTTGTTGTTTACCTAAGAGATGTTGGCGATATTTGTGGTTGAACCTTGGCTTCATGCGATTAATAAAATAGATGACTGTACAGATAGATATGGTGGCTCCTATTTCGAGGGATGGTGTACTTTCCTATCTGACCCTTTCATGTCTTCTGTGGGTTTTGCCAAGATTTGGTTTAGGGAGGAGTTAGTAAACCTTCGTTTTATTTAGGAGGGGGGCTTTGAGCCAAAAGTTTCGGAATTTCAATTTGGCTACGCTACGCCCATATATTTTTTTTTATAAATCAAACGTTTATTTCTCCTTACAATATATGGTACAATCGTTACTTACGGCTATATGACACTATGAACTTACACGACTAACAATAAGGTAAGGAGCTGGTGTCTGAAGTGGGCGGAACCCGGAAATCATTGCAATCGTAAAGGTAGAAGACACACTAATCATAGTGTGAATTCATCAACTTCACAATCACAGCTGGTAAAGAGTTCGGAGACATTACCGTGGGTAGTTTGAAAAAGAAATATATAATTGTGTTAACACGTTCGCGCGCGGTAATTTAACTGATAGTTTCGTAAAAAATCACAAAAATTTTCCATACATTTTAGGGACACTGTTATAACCGTACTGTCTTAACATATAACAAAAAAAGGTATTCCTGAAGGCAGTACGGTTATTACCGTCATGCGTCGAAGTAACACGCATACAAACACAACGGCAACAGCCGTAGTGTCGCTGTGTGCGCACACATCCCAAACTGACTTCAATACAAATATACAATTTGATCTTGTGCATTACATTTTGACAGTACAAACTTATATTCTTCTCACAGAGTGCCAGTGGAAATGTGTTGTATGTATAACTCACAGTTGTTAAGCTGCTCCTACCGTACTGGTAATAAGGAGAATTTGAAAGTTTACGGCAATAACCGTACTGACGATATTTGCAATACAAAAAATAGTCATAGCCGTTACCGCGCGCGAACGTGTTAAGTAATATATGTAAGCCATGCGTTTTATAAATATTGATCTCGCGGGGTTTAAGTATCTTTAGAATAGAATAGATTAGATTTATTTGCATAAACATGTGTAGGTACAAGTCATGTGGTAGTCAATTGTACAATTTTTGGTATCAACATGTTTTGCCTATTTAGGCATACAAATTTAATATATTATTAGGTATATCATCATGCAATTATTTATTTAAGATTCGAAACCAAAAATACAGTAGGTGCTCTTAAGAGGATACCAAAATAGCTACGTACATTTTTCAATGTACGAAGTTTTCATTGTTTCTTTAGATTGAATAGAGCTCTAATTTTTAAGTATATGTTTTTTCAATAAGTATATGATCTAGGATCGCATGAACTCAGAAACGCGATTGAAAAAAGTTTTCTCGATAGAAAATCTTGGCGAAACAACCTCTCATTTTTTTAATTATTTTCATTTGTCTATTATCGCGTATTAATGAAATAACTTTAAAAACATAGGTAACTATTATGTATAGAAACACGTGGATCAGAATTAAAATATATTTAGTAGATTTTGAGTAAATAGGAAAAGTATCCCTAATTCTTCATTTTCTGTGCCTACTGGCTGTGTTAATATGTACGTGTCGGCGATGATAGTCGATAATATTGATGTAGGCCCTTAATAATAATCCACAAAATAAAAAAAAATTTAAAAAAAATTTGCAATGTTATTCCCAATAGCATCCCTGTATTTATGACAGCAGGCTCGTGTTATAAGTGACATCGTGTTCTCCATCTCATTATCACATGACCAGTCTTGGCACTCTATCTAATGGATAGCTGTTATGTTATCAAGCACAAATTCATTTACAGTTTCCTCTTACTGGTGCTAGAGAAAATTATGTTCGTGAATATTGATTTCTGGTTTATTTTCTAGGCAAGAGACCCGCAACCCAGTATACGGTATGACTCGTAACCCTCACCATACAGGCAGGACCCCGGGGGGCTCCAGTGGAGGAGAGGCAGCTCTACAGGCGACCTGCGCCAGTGTCGTCAGCTTGTGTTAGTTATTTTAAATAATACTTACTAGACTTTCGCTCTAAACTTATTTTACCTAAACTCTTATCTAGACACGCGGTAGTGTGTCAAGCAAAGTTCAAGTAACAGAACTGGTGAGCAGCACCGTGCGTATTTTGAGTATTGGAGCTACTTTTGATTCTTCATATTAGATAAATTTTATTGTCCGTGATATGATCCGTATGGTGACGGATTAAGAATACAAGTGTCACCACCCCTACTTCTTACCAGGGTGCTTTAAAAGCCAGCTAAGGAAAATTAAACACAGACTTGCTTCCCCTCAAACGTTGTTTTGCCATACAATTCTATGTAAAAATAAACAACAAAAAATTTCATCAAAATCAGTCCAGCTGTTTAGGAGGAGTTTAATTACAAACCCTCGTACAGAAGATTTATATACATATATAAGATAACATCTGCGCAACACGGAAAACTCGAAAGTAAGCCCTGTGCCAACACGCCTGGTTAGCGCGGCACAGTAGACCATTATATCTGCCAAAGTGGGACGTTGATGGGCTGGAGAGAGAGAGAGAGAGAGAGAGTATTAGATTAAATTACAGCACTAAGAAAAACTGTAACAATCTGTTCTTAAAAAATATAAATTTTATTTTGTTATAGATTATCTTTACTTATTATAAAACAAAGTCGTTATTTTTGTATGTACGAGTATGTCCCTATGTGAGCTTATATTTTCAAAACTACGCAACGGATTTTGATGCGGTTTTTTTATTAGATAGAGTGATTCAACAAGATGGCTTTTTGGGTAATTTGTTGAGGAATTCGCAGGCATTAGCTAGCATTTTATAATATTGTTAGATTTTGTATGCATAAGAGTTAAGGAAAATCTAGAGTATAACATAAAATTTATTTGCTGTAGGTTCGGATATCGGCGGTTCAACTCGTATGCCAGCTTTCTATTGTGGTAATTTCGGATATCTGCCCACAGCTGGTAATACCAGTTTTAAAGGTGAGTCGCGATTTTGCAACAAAATACTGTAATTTTATGGAATAAAAAATAAATCTTTTTTTACTTTTCCATACTTTCTTGTGTCAATGTTTATAAGAGCGTTTTACCCAAATGATTTGGGCCTTTTTAACACGCTTATATTAGTTCGGTATGTATCTATCAATGTATTTGTCGATATAACGGAATCTTTGAAAGTGATTTACACCCACTTACAGTAGTCGCATTGATCTGAAATTTTGCACATACATTAAGTACCGATGACAATGCAATAATTAAAAAAAAATATTCAACATTTGCAAGCGTGTTTTTTTTAGTTTTTGAACTAAGTAGATTATTACATTGTAAAGATTTTTATTGATTGCTAAGGAAAAGTTTTATTGTTGTTTTAGAAAGTCCTCTGGTAATAAGCTAAGTTTATTTGCTTGTGTTAAGAGGATACCAAAATAGCTTCGTGCATTTTTCTATGTACGAAGTTTTCATTGTTTCTTTTGTTTGAATGGCTAGAGCTCTAATTTTTAAGTATATGTTTTTTCAATATATATCTAGGATCGCATGAACTCAGAAACGCGATTGAAAAAAGTTTTCTCGATAGAAAATCTTGGCGAAACAACCTCTCAAATTTTTTATTTTTTTCATTTGTCAGTCTATTATCGCGTATTAACTAATGAAATAACTTTAAAAACATAGGTAACTATTATGTATAGAAACACGTGGATCAGAATTAAAATATATTTAGTAGATTTTGAGTAAATAGGAAAAGTATCCCTAATTCTTCATTTTCTGTGCCTACTGGCTGTGTTAATATGTACGTGTCGGCGATGATATTGAATAATATTGATGTAGGCCCTTAAGAGGGCATGACACCAAATTATGCCCCATACAAAGATATGGGCATCGTACTTCCCTTTTTTCTTCGCGAAAGTTAAACCGATTTTAATTGTTTCTACGGTATATTATAGACGAAGAGCATATCTATGCTTCTGTCACTTTCTTCTTTTCAATACATAATAACTAATAGAAATTTGACCATCCGAAAATCCCGTATTTATCGGTTTTCTTTAGGTAAAGTTGCAGCGTCTATCACACATATTTGGTAACGTTTTCCAAAAAAAGAAAGTGAAACAAGCATAGATATACTCTTCACCTATAATATAGCGTAAAAACAAATAAAATCGGTTTAACTTTCGCGAAGAAAAAAGGGGAGTACGAAACGTCTTTTTTTCAAAGAATTTGTAGGTAAAATCTGTTTCAGCTATATTTGTCCCTTTCAGCACGGTGCTCGGGAATAGGGATAGCAATACCTAAAGCAAATACCTAAATTAGGAGTACAGTACCCTCTAAAGGGTGCCAGAGTACGGATATATACTTATTAATTTTATTTTGCAAATACTTAAAGGATGCATAGAAAACACTATAATAGTAATGACGCCTCTGCTTCACATAAACCTTCTTCTTGCAGAACAATTCATTTATTTCCCTTTTAAGACTTGTAACATTTATAAAATAAAAACATTTAAGGCTTTATAAATAATTGTATTCTTTTTAAATTCATATTTGTTTCACAATATCTATTTTTACATCATCATATTTTTTAAAAATAAACCATATGTGGCCTGTATCATTGAATAGGTTATATTCAATGATCACGACCTTGACAATATACTCGTAACTATAAATTTTTTGTGTAATTTCAATGACAATATTTAAAAAAGTAGTATTATGTATTCTATCCGTATTCTTGTACCTATAACACAAGCGTATAAGCTTAGCTCGGGATCAGAGGACGTTATGTGAAATATCCCTAAATGTTTATTTATTTATTGAGTTTATTTATTTTTTAAATCTTACTCTGAAATGTTGACCTCTGTAGCTCATGTATATTAAATATTACTGGTAATTCCCACAGGAGTATTATCCCGCAAAGGTGACGAAGAGACCATGGGTAGTCTCGGATTCATATCCAGACATGTTGAGGATCTAGGTCCACTTACCAAGATCATTGCAGGAGATAAAGCATCTTTACTCAATTTGGACAGAAATGTTAATATTAAGGTAAATAATTTAGTCAATAAATAACGTTAGCTACTCTTAGCCCTAATTCAGGCAGATTCTTTTTAAAGTAATTTATTAATTTTGCAATTGACGTGCTATGCTTTTTGTTAATAAATAAAATTATGTTAATTATTATTATTAAATTGTACGTAAAAATACGATATAAACTCAATCGAGTGACGATTATGGTGGCCTAATTTGTTTACTGAAATCACGACCGCAATAAGCTCAGTTGGCAGAGCTACGGAACGGTATTCCGCGGTCGTGGGTTCAAGTCCCGCTTGCAGTAATCACTTTTTCCACCATAATTTAATTTATCAGATTCTTTTTTTTAACTCACGTAAACATTTTTTTGCCATAAAATAAGCTCTTATATATTATGTCCAATAATAATATATGACTAAAGATAACTTTAGTCATATTTTTTCAATTCAACTACTGAGAAAAAATCCCTAATTGAAAAACTTCCAATGTACTCACAATAAGGCTTAACTTAAAAGCATTTTCTGAAGCTGAAATAGTTTTCACTTGATGTTAAGAGTGCTAACTGAGTATCTCTATCCAGGCCAATCGAGGCAAAGATAATAAGGACAGTTGATAATAGGATTGCCAGACGTCAAAGTTTGGCTTAATCGACCGCCCTTCATTTGGCATAAGGGGTATGCCGAGAATTGTGCCAACATATAATGCTAATGTACCATTTTTTTTAGGATATAAAGTTTTACTACATGGAGACCAGTAAAGATCTTTTGGTGAGCAGTGTTGGATCTGATCTTAGGGGAGCTATGAAGAGGTAATATTTAAAATAAATTGGCAGTAGACATATATATATTCCTTAACCTGGGGAACTTTGACTTATTTATTGCCACAGTTTGGTTACCAATCAAAATCCCCCTGGCTTTGCATAGGCAAATACTTTGGCTAAACTAGGGGATCTTTTTTGCCTGTTCAGTAATGTATTTACTTTTAATTTAATGTCCTTTCCGTCTAAATGAAATCTGACTTCATTCTCGTTCTACCCTCTTTCGGTGACTTTGATATTAACATAATTATCTTTATTTCTAGGGTACTAGCCCGCTTAAATCAGGACACGACCACAACAGCAAATGCTCCCCAACCTTACTACCATGAAGGTTTCTCCTACATGTATTCATTATGGAGGTACTGGTTGTCAAAGGAACCAGAAGATTTAGCCTCTCAAGTCGCTAACGGAAACGGAAAAGCTAATGGAATTATTGAATTGGCTAAGAAGGTAAAGTTTTCATCATCATCATAACATCACGCCTTTTTCCCATGGGGGTAGACAGAGACTATATAGCGCCATCTGCTACGATCGAAATATATTTCCTTGGCTTCAATTTTCTTCATAGATTATAGGTTCATAATAACTTATCGGAGGTTTAAAATTTCCCTAAAAATGGTTCGCGAAAATTGTCAAAACTTGTTATTCATTATAGTCTTTTTACGATAAAACGTTTATTATCTCTCCGATAAAATCTCCGTTGAAACCTCCGATAAGTCATTATTAATAAGACCATTAGTATTTTACAGAAGCTTACAAAATAAATAATAAATATTCATGGACATTACACACAACGTCCTCTGGTCTCAAGCTAAGCTTATTATAAACACATATAAACACAAACATTTTTATTGCAATTATAAATATCTCACAAATGGTTGTCCTGTGCTGGAATCGAACCTACAACAACAGCGGCTGTATCTTCAGCTGAACCTATTTCTCTATTATTTAACTCTTTTTTATAGTTGTTGGGTATGAGCTATTACTGCTTCTATACCATCGTACGACTCATCGAAGACCAGTACATACCAAAGGCTGATGCTGAATGGGCTGAGAAGATCACAAAAGAAATGAAACATGACCTCTTTGTAAGTTAATTCTTTTTTAAATAGATTTTTTTTTAAACTTTCCTTTTTTTTACACTGGAAACCAATGATCTCCACTCCATCTTGTAAGGCTAAAGTGCTAAACATTGAGCCTTATAGCCTTAGAGGCATAAAAACAGGTAGAAATATACATACATAGAGATTAAATGACGTATTAATGAATAATGTTACAAAGAAAAAACACTGTTCGTCTAGAGGGAAAAACATAATATGAATTAGACTCTGCCTTATCACATTTATGCCATGCAAGCGTGATTTTAACTTAAAGATGCGTTCGAAATCGCATCTGTGTGAAGTCGGACGACATTCGACTACGCGTTAAAAATTGAACGCAACTAATAAGTTAACTTTAAAAATAAATAGTTTCAATTTAGGATATTATTTTCGCATTATTTTAGTATTTTCGGGCTTAATTTTGTTTTATATTGATACATATTATATTTTTCATCAGAATTAGGACATATTTTGAACGTTTTACGTTAGATTTTTTTTTAACTTCTTTAATGTGACAATAATAATTTCTTATTGTATAATTTCAGAGTAAACTCGGCGACAACGGTGTATTGTTAATGCCAAGTGCGCCACAACCAGCACCTTATCATTTCTCTTGCCTGCTGCGACCATACAACTTCGCTTACTGGGCTATCGTCAACGCGCTCAAGTGTCCCGCTGCACAGGTAATATTGCAAAAAAATGTAAATGTCTACCAAATCGAAAATCACTTTGGGAAGGCATTTGGTCTGTTATTCAACGATGTCACAATGATCGATCAATGACTCATCATTGTGTCATTGACTGATCATTGTGACAACATTGAATAGCAGACTTGGCCAACTGATCAGCGTGATGATGCCAATTCTATAAGGACAACTAAACTAAACTTAACCAAAAAATGCATTTTGATAGTGTCGATAACACAATTCGGCGATGTTCACTGAATTTTTTATTCTAAAATCTGTTTATTATAGACTAAAAATTATGATCAATATAAATGTGCGCAACAAAATAGCCAATAGATCAAAATACACAATAGTTGTTTTCATTTTTTAGTTAGGTTAAGTTTAGTTGTACACGTAGAATTGGCACCATCACGCTGACCAGGGGGCCAAGTCTGCTATTCAAAGTTGTCACAATGATCAGTCAGTCATTGATCGATCATTGTGACATCATTGAACATCATATCATGGCCCCCTGACGTCTTGACAAAGGGTTTTTTTACGAATTTTAGACGATTTTACGGCTCTTAGAGCCCTCTGGGAAAGAAATGGGGTTGCGAGACGAGGTCTTCTTTTTTATGTTTTCTGTTCTTTTGTTTTGTGTAAAGCCTAATTACTTTATGTTGCCCAATATTTTAATAGATATTTCATAGAGAGCGGGGTGTACAAGTTTATAAATGAATAATTGGTTTACGATTGGTCTATGTGTCTAGAAAATAACTACAGAATATATATTTGATGTTTTCTCTTCAGGTACCACTTGGAGTCAATGAAAAAGGTTTACCTCTAGGTATTCAAGTCATAGCGGCTCCTTACAACGATTCCCTTTGCCTCACTGTTGCCAAATATTTAGAAGAAGAATTCCACGGAGAGACTAGAGCTTGCCAGCTTAAAGAATAAATATACCTCATAATGTAATTTTAATTAAGTGTATATTTTAAAACCACGAATAATTTCAAAATATTTGATTTTAAATTGAATAAAATTTTAATAAAACCTTTTTTATTCTATGATTGTTTAAAAATTTAACTAAGACGTCGCAAAATAAACTAATGATATCCACGTGGTTTGTGTAATATACGCCTTCCAATATTTAAATAGTCGTACTTAATTTAGCTTGTATTTTCCTAGAAACATTAAATTAATGATCTGAATTGACCAACTGTTTTAATAACTTTCGTAATTCTTATTTCAAATAAGAGCGCCAAGTTGGCAAGTTTTTTTCAGCAAATTTTATTATAATTGTAAAATTTTAATTAAGATTTTTATACTTACGTTACTCAATTTAATTGTAATATTTATTAAAATATTTTTCTAAGATTACTTGCTTGTTTATGGGAATCTATTAAAGAGTTATTTTGTAATACATCTTTTATTTAATAAATTAATTACACCTGACCCTGTGCACCTGACAACTTTAAAAAAAAAACAGTATTTCAAAATGGTAATTGGAAAGCCAAAATCCTCGTATTACATTGTTTTTGTGGTTCAGTGCCATTATCGCATAGTCTGTTCAGGCTCCAGATATAATAATAATATATTGATTCACTCGTTACAATTTACAAGTGGCAGGAGAATGTTCTACCTGTTGCGACTCGTAACGCACAACTCCGGAATGACTGCAATTAAGAGGTTTGATTTCCATGTGGAGCAACATCGATAATACTCCGAAAGCTGAAATAAATGAATAAACATAAGCAGTGCTTCATTTAACAGCCATCATATCGTAAAATAATAACAATATAGTTATAAAGTGAATAGAGTTATCGTAGCACTTTCAATTATAGGAGCTTATAAATAAATACTTATATAAAAAAAATTCCACTCGAGTAAAAGAGCATGGTTAGATAAATAAAGTAAGGGGATAGATACGAAGATTTTTGCTAAGTGGTGGTTATTTTAAATTCAGTTGCATAGAAAATAAAAATATTTTCCTTTGAAATTCGCGCCTAAAAATGTAGCAAAAGTGTAGCTGGTGAACGCACCAATAATTTGACCTTGGTTTGACTTTGAGTTGATATCTTGATATTTCTGTTTTGACATTTGCTGTCAAATAAAGTTCGCTTATTTGCACAGTTTCGTACGGGAGTTTGATAAAAATATTCACGTTAATAAATTATTATAGTACGTCACAGTATCTCACCTTGATAATTAAAACAATTAGCAATTAATTAAAAAAATGCCTAATATAGTTACTGTAAATACTAACCCTTTTGAAGGTCAAAAGCCGGGTACGAGTGGTTTACGCAAAAAAGTTAAAGTTTTTGTTCAAGAAAATTATACAGAGAATTTTATACAGAGTATATTGGACGCAAATAAAGATTCTTTAGCTGGCAGCACGTTGGTGGTAGGTGGCGATGGCAGATATCTCGTGAAAGAGGTGGTTGAAAAAATTATTAAAATATCTGCCGCTAATGGGGTAAGTATTCAATATTTGCTATAAATTAAAACATTGTTACCTCCTTTTTGATCTATAAATTTATATTAGAGTCTTACTTAACAGTGGCGAAATGGACAAACTTTAAAATAAAATAAAATAAGTTTATCTAAACTTTAATAACAAAAAGATTTTTACAAGGTATCATACAAGTATAAATTAAAAAATATTTTTATTCCGAGTTTAAATTATTATATGATATAACTATTTTTTTATTTATGTTATGGCTTATCGTTGAAGCTCCCATGGTAGGATATGATGTGATAAATGCATTTTAAATCCTTCCTATGCAATTGTTAGATGAAATGAAATAAAGAAAATATGTAGGTAGTTATTGATTAGATACTAGTCAGTTATATTACAAGTTACATTTACTTTATCTGTTCAGGTAGCAAAGCTATTAGTTGGACAAAACGGTATACTCTCCACTCCAGCTGTTTCCTGCATCATCAGGAAATATAAAACACTTGGCAAGTATATTCACCATTTATTTCATACTCTCTCTCTCTCTCCAGCCCCTTACTGTTCCACTGTTGGGCACGAGCCTATTTTACTTTGGGTAGGGCTATGGTATATTGTGCCATGTTTACTAGCCCTATTGGCACGGAGTTCATATTCGAATTTTCTTTCTCTCATAGAAGATGTTAACTGTATTAAATATCTCTTAGCTGGCTTATATAACTCCTTAGGAAGGAAACTAGGTGGAGACATTTGTATTTTTGACTGGCAACCATTTATTTAGACATTTAATAAAGATAAATAGCCTTTTATGATAGTTTTTGAAGACTGCTATTCAATGACAAGACTTGTTGGTACTTTATGGTCTCATCTTATAGAAAAATGCGTTATGGTATGATGATGATGTTGTTCAAAAAAAGGTGTGTCTTGATCAATATGGACAATTGGTTCAGCTCAGTGCATTTTTTACAGATAAATTATATGATATGATAAATATGTGTGTGATCATCATGATTATATATCACTAACTGCTGTGTCATTGCCTAGTGCTTCATCATGCTGATATGTGTATTATCTATTTACAAAATCAAACCAACTCAATATCAACACAATATCTTGTTGTAACAGCTACCAATTATGCTGCATGCCTAAAATGATAATGACGTAATTAAAATATCAATATTTACACAAAATACTACATAATTCGCACTCTGAAAATGATAATGACACAAACCAAAATGACATAAAACTGGTTTGAATTTGAACTCATTTGGAACATGTTAAATTTGTTTACACATCAATTAAACATCTTTTAAACTCGAACTGAATCTTATGATAACACGCTTGGTCAGCGGCGCATAGTAAGATCAGAGTGGAGGATGTGTGCCATTAATGGGCTGGAAAAAGAGAGGGAAAGATTTATCACTACGTCAATAACGTTACATTATATTGGTAACTATGAACGCAGCTGAAATTGCGGGCATTAGCTTATATCTGTCTATGTAATTCTATTATTTATTTTCTTCTGTCACTAACTGTACACTGCGACCCCATCTTATTTTTAACCTACTTTAAAAAAAGGAGGAGGTTCTCACTTCGTCTGTATGTACTTTTTTTATGTTTGATTCCTCATAATCAAAACTTTTAACCTGGCGAAGAGATTTTAATGATTCTTTTTTATTAGAAAGATGATGATTCCCGTGTGGTCCCATTGGCACCAGGTCAGGGTCTGATGGTTATCTCCTGAGAAATCGAGGAATACCCTTGAATTTCAAAGGCACATGAAGTCAGTTGAAAGTTTTTTTTAAAATACTCTATTATATTTACTTCTCTTTCTATCCTATGATTGCCTGAAAGAGATCACTATATGTGATAAGGCCGCCATTTATTCTTAGTCATAAGATTTTTATCTTTACATAAAGTATACAATAAAGAGTTACCTATCTATCTATCTGTAACATGACATTTGTTATCTCTAGGTGGTATAGTCCTAACAGCATCTCACAACCCAGGAGGTATAGACAATGACTTTGGTATAAAGTTCAACTGTTCCAACGGTGGACCAGCACCAGATGGCACCACTAACCAGATATACGCCATCACAACTAATATCAAACAGTATAGAATTGTGCCAGATATTGTCTGTGACATTTCTAAGATTGGAGTCTCCGATTATGTTGTAAGTACCCGTATGCACGTGGTTATGATCAAGTACTACAATTTTATAATAAAGATACATAACATAAACATACATATACAATTATACTCAACAATACGAATCAACATACGAATCACTGTTGCGATAAAGCAGCCAATTCCTGCGACATAAACAACCCTTAGACCCTTTTTTTAAACGCATTTCGATTATTTAACATTCTTACTTCGGAGGGCAACGCATTCCACATAACAGTGGATTGGATAGGGAAAGAATAATGGACAAAACCAGACCTACTAATAGGACAGAGAAGTAAGCGATTGTGTGATGAGCGAAGGTTTTTGATGTGGCTGGTGTGAAGAAATTGGTGAAAAAAAGAAAATGATTTGGCCGTATCCCTTTACTGGATTCGATTACTGAGACTACGATGTTTGTCCGTCCATCTTTTATCACCAGGCTGTATTTCAACTCTTAGTCGGATTTTAATTTATTGATTTTAAAGTTTGAAGGCTGTTCAATGCGCTAATATTAAAAAGTAAAATATTCTTTATTGCACACCATAATGATTTACAAAGCTTACATAACAGACATGTCATAGGTACAAAGGGCGGTCTTATCGCGAGCTGCGATCTCTCCCAGACAACCATAAGATGGATTTGACCGAGGCAGAAAAGGCTACTTTTGTTATACTAAAAATAAGTGAATATACTATAGTAGCAGATATAATATACAAATACATATACATACATAACATTTATATAAATATATACTTATACTAGCTGCGCCGGCAAACGTTGTTTTGCCATACAATTCTGTGTAAAAAAAATTTCATCAAAATCGGTCCAGCCAATTGTGAATCTAAACCATCCTCAGACCCCCCTGAATACACACAACAAATTTCATCAAAATCGGTCCAGTCGTTTAGGAGGAGTTCAGTCACATACACACGCACACAAGAAATATATATATGAAGATACATATTTTAACATAATATACATACATAATATTAGCTTAATAATGAATATTTGAAGGTGATTTTCACCCACTTGCAATAGTCGGATTGATTGCCATCGGTAGTATTAAGAGCTTCTTAAAAATCATGCAAGTTCCAGGCAGGTCGTAAACTGCCTCACTAAATTAGGTACCCTACTATGGCAGATAAAAAACTTTTAGTTGAAAATGTTTAGTTATTACTTAAACTTTTAGTTGTACCTTCTCTTTAAACATATTAATCTATGGCTGGTTTAGGGAACTGACTAACTGGGAGTTATGTTCATAATACGAATTTGCCAGCTAGTTCAATTCACGACGTAAACAGTCTGGAAATTAAAGCTGATCGTCGGTTGGCGTAACTATATTTAAGGAAGTCTTTGAATGCGCACCCAGCTACCCCGATGTTACGCGCGTGATTTTCGTCCGCGTAGCTGTGTGTTGCAGGGATTAAGCTATGCCGACAAACGTTCAGCGCTGACGATCGTTCTAGTACTGTTTCCAGCCTAAAACTTTGCACATAAATTAAGGATTGATAACAATTTACTCATTTAAAAAACCTTGATTTGGTTTAAGAAAATATTACTTCTAATTACATTTTTAGGTGGAAGGCAATAAATTCACAGTAGAGGTGATAGATTCAGTGAAAGACTATGTAGACTATATGAAGGAGATCTTTGATTTCACTAAGATCAAGCAGTTAATTGAGGGAACTGAATCACGCAAACCTTTCAACGTACTTATCGATTCAATGAATGGCGGTAAGTGTTCTTATAGTTTTGCTTAATTTAAACGACAGATCTATAAATTATAAAGCATGCAATTGCAAGGCAACGCAATGTCCTACGCCGCCTTCCTCTAATGACTCTGTCTTTGATCTCTTTGTCGTAGTTAACTCTGCGCTCAAAAAACGCTTAACTCATTTTTACGAAAAATATTTGCTACAGTCGACGGCGGGCCCCCGTGAACCCCTGGGTATACACCATCCTTTGATCTCGAACACCAGATTTGTAGTCAGCTACCCGGGTCCTTTCAAATCAGTCCGACCTTGCGACTTCAAAAGACTGCAATTTCGCATCACTACATACAAGTTCGATTCCCGCTTGGGATAATCATGTGTGTGATATTCATAAATGTCATACAAATGTTTGTACTGCGTCTGTGTGTTTTTATGTATTATAAGTATGTATTAAAAAGAAAAGTAGTTTATGTAGTACATATGTCCGTTTTCTGGTACCCATAACACAAGCGTATAAGCTTAAATTGGAATCAGAAGACGTTGTGTGAAATGTCCATAAATATATATTTATTTAAAAAAAATACATATAGCTAATATAATAATAATAACATATAGCTAAATAATTATGTAAATTGTTTCTACCATTATATTTGTCACACATATTACAAACTTTACCTCTATTATTCCTTCACGCATCGTGTTCCTCGAGGTTGAGGGTTGTGACCTGTCGCCATCTGTTTCTATCTCTGGTGGTGTGTAGGGCGTTGTGCACGGTAGAATCGAAAGCCATCCGGATCTGGACAAACCACCGTATTGGGCTGCGAGGCCTTTTTCCTTCCATCTTTGACGAGCCTCGTGGTTGAGTGGTTCATGTAACTGACTGCCGTTTAAGAGGTTGCGGGTTCGATTCCCGCTCGGGACAATCATTTGTGTGATTTTTCTAATTGTCATACAAATGTTTGTACTGCGTCTGGGTGTTCGTATGTATTATAGGTATGTATTTACAAAAAAAAATAGTATATGTATTCTATCCCTATTCTGGTACCCATAACACAAGCATATAAGCTTAGCTTGGGACCAGAGGACGGTGTGTGAAATATCCATGAATATTTATCTTTCCAGTCACTATAAGTCTCTCAAGGTTGTTGTCATCTTTTCTCGCAATGTGACCACAATATTCTCTATTATAATAGTATAAATAAGAAACAGCTTAATAAACTGTTTTAATAATAGCTTAATTATTTTGTATTAATGTTAACATGTTAAATGTTAGGTATATAGTGGCTCTTAGCGTGATAGGAAGTTCACAAAGTTCATAGAGCCACGCGTACACAATGATATTATCGTCTTCAAATAGGTAACTTTAATAAATAAAATATTATTTTTAAAAACATTTTTATTTCACTGATTAAGACGCAGTTTGCAACATCGCATTCTTAAAATTATACCGATCTAACTCAAAGTTTAGTGTGTACGAAATATAACTTAAAACACAATGGTGATTTCAACATTACTACGAGTATAATGTACTAAACGGTTAACTGGATTCCACTAGTGACTCATTTTAAAGCTCCATTTATTTGCTATACAAATATTTTTGACTTATTTCACTTTAATTCTAAGAGTGCGGGCTATTTGACCCAAAGTAATTATGTTAATAGGACCAATTTTATTTACACAACTAAACTAAAACAAGAATATTGAATTTTGATAGAGTCAATGAAACAGTTCAGTAAAAATAAATGGTATGAAATTAATTTATAAATTTTTGCAATTGACTTACTAAGCTTGCTGGTATGAAATTGGTCAATATAGAGTAGTACAGCGTAATAGCTATGAAACTAAAATACTTCATGGTTAGTTTCATTTCAGTCAAGTTTAGTTTAGCGCAAAATAATTGGTACCATAGAAGACATTTGACTTAACACTATAATAGAAGAATTTGACTTAAGAGGATACCAAAATTCTTCGTGCATTTTTCTACGTACGAAGTTTTCATTGTTTCTTTATATTGAATGGCTAGAGCTCTAATTTTTAAGTATATGTTTTTTCAATATATGATCTAGGATCGCATAAACTCAGAAACGCGATTGAAAAAAGTTTTCTCGATAGAAAATCGTAGCGAAACAACCTCTCTCATTTTTTATTTTTTTCATTTGTCGGTCTATTATCGCGTATTAACTAATGAAATAACTTTAAAAAAATAAGTAACTATGATATATAGAAACACGTAAATCAGAATTAAAATATATTTAGTAGATTTTGAGTAAATAGAAAAATATCCCTAATTCTTCATTTTCTATACCTACTAGCTGTGTTAATATGTCGGCGATAATATTGATGTAGGCCCTTAACACTATAATATTCAATACAGTAACTGGCCCATACGTTAAACGCATCTTCATTGATGAGCTTGGAGCGAAAGAAGATAACGTGCGAAGGATTGTACCACTGGAGGACTTCGGAGGCGCCCATCCAGATCCAAACCTTACGTACGCTGCTGACCTTGTGACAGCCGTAAAGGGAGGAGACTATGACCTTGGCGCGGCTTTTGATGGCGATGGTGAGTTACCAAATATTTATTATCTAGTTAATATTGTCCGTGTGTAGTGTCCGTGACGGATTATGAATACAAGGGTCACCACCCCATTTCCTCCCAAGGGTGCTGTAAAACGAAAGACGAGCCTCGTGGTTGAGTGGTTCATGTAACGGACTGCCGATCAAGAGGTCGCGGGTTTGAATCCCGCTCGGGACAATCATTTGTGTGATTTTTCTAATTGTCATACAAATGTTTGTACTGCGTCTGGGTGTTTCTATGTATTATAAGTAGGTATGTATTTACAAAAAAAAAGTTGTATATGTATTCTTTCCGTCTTCTGGTACCATAACACAAGCATATAAGCTTAGCTTGGGACCAGAGGATGTTGTGTGAAATGTCCGTGATATTAATTAATAAAATTTATTATTAAAAAAAAAGCCAGCTAAGCGATATTGTACAGAGATAACATCCCCTGTGAGAGGCTCTGTAATAAACCATATATGCCAACACACCTGGTCAGAGCGGCACAGTAGACCATAATCCCTCCCAAAGTAAAGGAGGCCTGCGCCCAACAGTGGGATCTTAATGGCCTGGAGATACAGAAATATTAAATTACTATGTTTGGTACTCTTTGTAAATACAAGTATTAAGCAAAAGCATTTGGACATAACAAATAGACACTTATATTTTTATTTATGTGCATCCTTACTTTCTCTCCTCTCCAACCCATTCACGTCCCACTGTTGGCCACGGGCCTCCTCCACTTTGAGAGGGATTATGGTCTACTGTGCCGCGCTGACCAGGCATGTTGGCACAGGGTTTAGTTTCGAGTTTTCCGTCTCTCACAGTAGACTCTAACTGCTTATAATGTGCCTTAGCTGGCTCCTACAGCACCCTGGAAAAGAAATAGGGTGGTGACACTTGTCTTCTTATTCCGTCACCACATAGATCCCGTCACCACACGAACAGGTCGGATATTTATGTGTTTAGATAAGATATATTATCAGCAACTATCTGTGCTTAACCTCATATGATAGCGTGACTATCATTATTAAATAGTTAGTAAAAACTATTTTCTGTAAAGCTTGCTTAATATAAGTAAAATTATTTGTGTAACATTAATGGTCTTATTCATAAAGACTTATCGGAGGTTTAAAAGTTCGCTAAAATCGGTTCGCGAAAATTGTCAAAACTTGTTATTCGTAATAGTCTTTTTACACTAAAATGTTTATTGTCTCTCCGATAAAATTTCCGTTTAAACCTCCGATAAGTCATTATGAATAAGACCATAAAGATCCGGTCAAGTACGAGTTGGGCTCGCACAAACATTTTGTTTGATGTCCAAGATTATGTGTTTTGTACAAATTTTAACCGATCTCGTGTGCAGCAAGCATATCCCAAGCAATAGAAATATAGCCTAATTTAGGACTAGAGGACGTTGTGTAAAAAATATATTTTATGTAGGTGATCGCAACATGATAATCGGTCGTGATGCTTTCTTCGTAACTCCGTCTGATTCCCTGGCGGTGCTGGCGAACAACCTCCAGCATATTCCATACTTCGCTAGTGCTGGGGTCCATGGGTTCGCTCGCAGTATGCCTACCGCTGCCGCTGTAGACAGAGTCGCTGCGGCTATAGACAAGGAAATGTTTGAAGTTCCTACTGGTATGTTATTGAATTTTATTGTTAACTAGCTGTGCCCCGCGGTGTTACCCGCGGTAAAAAGGATATTAATAAGTTCTTTTTCTATTCCATTGTCCATTGGAAAGTTTCATGAAAATCCATCCAGTAGTCTTTACGTGAAAGCACAATAAACATAAACATTGGAGTACGGATAGAAGACCGAGGAAACGTTCGCGTTGCTCAGCCAACAGTTTCAAGTATATTATTTTGTCGCGCGTAATTCTTTTTTCGTCATATATCCTAAGATATTCATTTAAATTGCATGCTGTAAAGAGCAGTTATAATCTATATTAATTGCGTAAGCTAAGCTATTTAAAATGATGAAAAATATTAACCATATACACATAAATAGCTTTTGAAAACACCCTATTGAATTTAATAATTTTTTAGACATTATTATGTGTATAGCGGGTTTTCCTTAAAAGATAGACCTATGCCCTCGCGGACTTTTTTGAAGAACTATAGGTAACAAACAATTCCTCCATACATTAGTTTGTTGTACCTCACATAGATAAGGCAGCGTTTTCATTTATAGCTCACGCGCGTCCGAGTTTCTCGGCAAATTTAATCATATCTCATTCAATATACAGCAAACCCCAACAAATTATGCAAAAAAAGCCATCCTCTTGAACCATTCTATCTATTAAAAAAAAACCGCATCAAGTTCCGTTGCGTATTTTTGAAGATATAAGCTCACATAGGGACATACATACAAAAATTACGACTTTGTTTTATAAGAAGAAATTTAGAATTTTTATAATAAAGAAGATAAAGATAATCTTAAGAAAATAATCTTATGTTTCTCTTATACATGTATACGTATAAATATAAGTATATGTAGGTATATATATTATCGTGACAGAAATCAAGATTTTAAATTTCACACAGACTTCTATGACAAGAGATATGACAAGAGTTTCAAGCTTCAACTGTTGCCGAGTAAAAAAGTTTGATAGACAGATGGACACCGAAGTGATCCCATAATGGGTTGCTCTTTTGTAAAAAGCCCTAAAAAATCCTAAATGCTTCCAGGTTGGAAATACTTCGGTAACCTAATGGATGCTGGTCGTCTATCCCTCTGCGGAGAGGAGAGTTTCGGTACAGGGTCCGACCACGTGAGAGAGAAGGATGGAGTGTGGGCAGTACTCGCCTGGTTATCCATCCTCGCTGCTACCTCACATTCTGTAGAAGACATCCTCAAAGCACACTGGAAGCAATTCGGAAGAAATTACTTCACGAGGTAACATTTTGTCTTTCTGGCTTTTATAAAATAGGTAACACTGTTTTCTTTGTACTTTTTAAAATAAAACAGACTCAACTCAAAAGAGTAAAAAACTTTGGGGTGAACATTGTGTGCGTGCAGCACAGTATAAACATTGTTAAATAAAGTAGGAATAATAATTAATATGCATTAAACATATTTCTGTGTACCTTTATTTCTGAGTTAATTCACTTTAATTTTTAATCACAAGCTTAAAACTAAAGTGAATTAGAATTAAATCAAAAAAGTTGTATGTGCTCTTTCAATGTCTAATTCCGGGTTTCTAGATAGACTAACAAACATCCTATATACATTCTTACAAACTTTCACGTTTATAATGATAATAAGATATTAGGGATAGAAGGTACGATTGGTAAGATTTAATTTGGTTTAGTTATGTAAACAAAATTAGTAATAATCTCCACTTATTATGTTACTTCCAAGATACGACTATGAGGAATGTGCAAGTGATCCTTGTAACGAGATGATGCAGACGTTAGAGAAGACTATCACATCACCTGGGTTTATCGGTTCATCACATAGCAGCGGTGATAAGACTTATGTAGTCAAGGTGGCGGATAACTTCTCATATATGGATCCTATTGATCAGAGTGTTGCTATGAAACAGGTATTGATTTTAAACTTATGCGATTTGAACTCGTAATTTGTTAATATTACCGGGACTATAATCACGTTAATAACTGTTAAAAAGGCACAATACCTCTGCTCCCGATTTTTCGACCGAGTTGCATCGATCATGGTCGAAGTACAGACAATAGTGAACATTTGGATGTGCAAGACCAGGCGAGGGTAGTTCTCGAAACCCGCGTCTCCCGAAGACGTCGCTAGCAGAACTCCAGTCGACCCATGACCACGATCGATGCAACTCGGTCAAAACGTCGGGAGCAGAGGTATTGTGCCTTTTTAACAGTTATTAACGTGATTATAGTCCCGGTAATATTAACAAATTATGAAACAGGTATATTGGTTTTATTACTTTAAGCTCAATAAAGTCCCACTGTTAGGTATGAGTTTTTCCACTTTCACTTTGGGGATTATTTTATTACTTTATCACGCTAACCAGGCATGTTGAGAGTTTTTTATCTCACAGATGACGTTACTTGTTTGTTGTAATTATTTGATTGTGACCCTTGTATTCTCCAAGCGTCATCATACGAAGTACAGCTTGTATTTATATAAGACATTATTCTTAATAGGTACGTCTCGTGGCTTGCATGCTTAAGAGATAACTACTTTTAAGAGATTTTTTTATGAAAATTATATTATTTCAGGGTCTTCGTATAGTATTCGAAGATGGGTCCCGTATAGTACTACGTCTCAGTGGTACTGGCAGCTCAGGGGCTACTGTTAGGTAAGTAAAGTATATTCAGAGGCTGGTTAATAATTGAAAGTGATATTTTGTAGGAGGTCGTGGACGAAGCTTGGAACGAGAAGACGTTGTGTGAAATGTCCATAAACATTTATTTATATATTTATATGTATTTCAGATTGTACATAGACTCGTACGAAGCTACTAATGTACTGGGTGATGCTCAAGTAATGCTCAAGCCGCTTGTAGACGTGGCTCTCAACATCTCAAAGTTACCACAATATACGGGACGTGACGATCCTACTGTTATCACATAAATATATTGCGATGTATGTAAAAGGCATAGTATAAATAAATGACGGTGTTCCAACTACATGACATTGGTATCAATTCTAGGTACACAACTAAACTTCCATCCATCAACCTTTCTCAGTCCACTGCTGGACATAGGCCTCCCCCATAGAACGCCACAACGTGCAGTCTTGCGCTAACTGCATCCAGCGGCCCCCGGCGTATTTGACAACTAAACCTAACTTAACTAAAAAATGAAAATTGGTAGTGTCAATATAGCTATTACTTGCTATTTCGTTGTACACATTTATATTAATTAAAATCGTTAGTCTATAATATACAGTGTTAATAATAAGAAACTTCAGTTAACATTGCCGAATTGTGATAATGACGTTATCAATTTTAATTTTTTAGTTAAGTTAAGTTTAGTTGTGCGCTCAGAATCGGCACCAATGTTGTGTAATAAAGCTAACCATTCACTGATTAGTCAAAAGTGAAGCAAAATATAAAAAGGTCTTTTTATTGGCCAAATTTCAAGTGTTTAATGAATGGTTAGCTTTTTTACAAAACAATTTCATGTAGTGGGAATGCCATCTTTTATTACGCCACTATAAAGTGTACGGGCGTGGCTAGAATTTTTACAAACCTCCAAAACGCTAAAATATCTCAAAACTTAAAAAACATCATTTTGTATTTTTTCCGACACAGATTTAGTGTTTTTTGGCTCAAAATGAAATAATATTGGGATTCAGTAACTTCTCCTTAAACCTAATCTCTATGTACGCCAATCGCTGAGAGTTTTTAAAAAATATTCATAATTCTAAGGGTAAAATTGTTAAATATTTTATGTTTTGTTATATAAATTTTATACAGTTAGCTTTGAAGATAAACTTTTATATGCATGTTATGTTTTTTCAAGATGTATAAAGATGAAAATAACTATTTTGTTACAAATAATAAAGTTAATTTAAAATGGAATAGGGTTTTTCAACGGTAGAAGAAATTTTATTTAATAAAATAAATGTTTATGTTACAAAATGTTCTTTATTTATTTATAAATTAACATAATTTATCGCAACTTATTATATAATTATGACTAGATTTAACTTTGGAGCTTAATCTTCTAATATATATAATTCACGTGTCACAGTGTTAGTTACCGTACTCCTCCGAAACGGCTTGACTGATTTTTATGAAATTTTACATGCATATTCAGTAGGTCTGAGAATCGGCCAACATCTATTTTTAAATTTTTTTTTTTTTTAGTATGGCAAAACAATGTTTGCCGGGTCAACTAGTCTAATATAAAATTTAGTTGAAGAATGACACAACTCAAAAATATTATTAAATAATCTTAAATACACAGACGTTTACACAAACATCTTTTAAATAAAAATTTAGTTAAATGTAAATAATTAATTACTCGTTCTCTGCTAAATATTCGTATATCGTTATTGGGCACTTCGTGTATTATCGACGGGCTTCGTGGTGGAGTGGTTTATGTAATGGACTGTCGATCACGAGGTCTCGGGTTCGATTCCCGGTCAGGACAATAATTTGTGTGATATCCATAAATGTCATACAAATGTTTGTACTACGTCTGGGTGTTTACTATATATTATAAGTATGTATTTACAAAAGAAAAGTAGTTTATGTATTATATCCGTATTCTGGTACCCATAACACAAGCATATAAGCTTAGCTTGGGACCAGAGGATGTTGTGTGAAATGTCCATAAATATTTATTTATTTATTATTATTATTATATTCAAATGTATAAGCCACTGATCAGATATGTTGGTATATGTATTCTTAAATTTCAAGATTTCAGTCTCTCAGATGGCGTTTACTTAAATTATATAAATTGTTTTACTAACTCCACGATAGGTAAACAATAAAATTCATTTCAGTTAGTAATACAGTTTTAGACACTTATTACAACTAAACAGACATAAGTCTAATTTGAAAGTTAATAAATAAACACAATTTTAACTAAACACAATATATTAGCAGTTTACTGTTTTTAGGGTTCCGTACCCAAAGGGTAAAAACGGGACCCTATTACTGAGACTTCGCTGTCCGTCCGTCCGTCCGTCCGTCCGTCCGTCCGTCCGTCCGTCCGTCCGTCCGTCCGTCCGTCCGTCCGTCCGTCCGTCCGTCTGTCACCAGGCTGTATCTCAAGAACGGTGATAGCTAGAGAGTTGAAATTTTCACAGATGATGTATTTCTATTGCCGCTATAACAACAAATACTAAAAATAAAATAAAATAAATATTTAAGGGGGGCTCCCATACAACAAACATGATTTTTTTACCGTTTCTTGCTCGATACTAATAACGTTGCCTTATGTTGCATAGATAATGGTACGGAACCCTTCGTGCGCGAGTCCGACTCGCACTTGACCAATTTTTTGATTATATCAATGGCCCTTATCTGTTTGTACTACTGTATATATGGAAATCAATGCCTAAAAACGTTTTTACAGGTCGAAGATATCTTATATATAAAATTCACGTGTCACAGTGTTAGTTACCGTACTCCTCCGAAACGGCTTGACCGATTTGTATGAAATTTTACATGCATATTCAGTAGGTCTGAGAATCGGCCAACATCTATTTTTCAAACCTTTTTTTTTTGTATTATGGCAAAACAACGTTTGCCGGGACAGCTAGTAATAATATATATTTCGAGTTGTATCACTGTGTCTTTAAAACATATTTAATGATTTGAGTCATTATTCTTTAATAAAGAACTGCATTAATAAATTGGTGGCACCAAATAGAACGATAGATGCGTAAAGGATAGCTTTCCACCAGGTGAGTCGACCGCGCAGTTGTAAGGAACGAACCTGTAGTAGCGATGGAAGTGCGAATACGTGAACCAAACCACTCACTGCACCTGTGTACCTAAACACAAGATGGACATTATTATTTTAAATATGTTTTTATCGTGTTTTTTTGGGATTTTACTTGTGTAGGGCCAGAAAATTTTGAAGTCCTATAGTCCCAAACTAAGCAAGTGTTTTCATTTAGATAGGTGAACTCGTGAACTCTTCAGCATTGCTGTCACGTCACAAATCCCGTAATATCATAGTAGTATAGCCTTCAAAGGGAAAAAGCTTCTATTGATTTGACCGATAACAAGCATATAAGCTTAGCTTATTGACTGGGATCGTCAAAAAGGCGAACTTTTTGGTTTCGTTGCGTAACTTTATTTATTTAGCGCTTTTTTTTAGTATTTGTACTTATCACGGATAATTGGTCTGTGTATCGAACCTGCGTCCTTGTGAACGGCAGTTGGTTAATCCATTGTACTAGTTTATCAGTTTGTTCAGAAACTAAAAAACACGCTTGAAAATCCTAAATATTTTTTAAATTATTGTATTGTCATCAGTCCTTGTTAGGTTAGGTTAGTTGTTAGGTGTGCAAAATTTCAAATCAATCCGACTACTGCAAGTGAGTGAAAATCACTTTCAAAGATTCCGTTACACAGATTAATACATTGATACGAGTAGATGCATACCGAATATATATATACATCTTCTAATATATAAAATTCACGTGTCACAGTGTTATTTACCGTACTCCTCCGAAACGGCTCGACCGATTTTTATGAAATTTTACATGCGTATTTAGTAGGTCTGAGAATCGGCCAACATCTATTTTTCATCCCCCTAAATGTTAAGAGTGGTCTACCACTGATATTTGTATGACAAAACAACGTTTGCCGGGTCAGCTACTATATCTTCTAATATATAAAATTCCCATGTCACAGTGTTAGTTACCGTACTCCTCGGAAACGGCTTGACCGATTTTTATGAAATTTTACATGCGTATTTAGTAGGTCTGAGAATCGGCTAACATCTATTTTTCAAAACTTTTTGTAGTATGGCAAAACAACTTTTGATGGGTCAGCTAGTATATATATATAAGCGTTTTAAAACAGTATCTTACCTTATAATAGTGCCAATATTAGGACAGAAACAAGCGATCAGTATACACATTGTCATAATGGCGACGTTTATTGTGATTGTTATAAGTTTAGTATCTTTACAGTTCATTAGAAGTATTGCT
The DNA here is from genome assembly GCA_916999025.1 of Orgyia antiqua. Classification (NCBI taxonomy): domain Eukaryota; kingdom Metazoa; phylum Arthropoda; class Insecta; order Lepidoptera; family Erebidae; genus Orgyia; species Orgyia antiqua. The sequence goes on from OU779867.1 coordinate 19,974,695, forward strand.
TCTGATCGTAACATGTATGCGACTAGAGGGTACACTGTTACTACCTGGAAATAAATAAACAAATAAATATTTACGGACATTTCACACAACGTCCTCTGGTCCCAAGCTAAGCTTATATGCTTGTGTTATGGATACCAGAATATGGATCTATATATATAAAAATCAATGCCACTTTTCGTTGTTATGTTATAACTCAACAACGCCGTTACCGTTTTGGCTAATTTTGGTAAAATACTTATTTTTTTAATACTTAAATGCCAATTTGAACTATAAATTTTATTTTTATTTTTTATTTCTAAATTTATTTATTTTAGCACACCAAGTACTTCGAAATATTAATTTTATAAACCGTTTGTGCCCAGTGGCAGCGGCATATTTTTTTTAATAAAATGATTATAAAAAAAATGTTTCTGTGTTTATAAGAAACCGATTTATTTTAACTGGTCAATATCATTTGGGTCATTTGGACTTTTAAATAGCTAGCAATTTAAAATATTTTTTGTTTGATTAAATGAACTTAATAATCATTTTTAGGGTTCCGTACCCAAAGGGTAAAAACGGGACCCTATTACTGAGACTTCGCTGTCCGTCCGTCTGTCCGTCCGTCCGTCTGTCCGTCCGTCCGTCTGTCACCAGGCTGTATCTCAAGAACGGTGATAGCTAGAGAGTTGAAATTTTCACAGATGATGTATTTCTATTGCCGCTATAACAACAAATACTAAAAATAAAATAAAATAAATATTTAAGGGGGGCTCCCATACAACAAACATGATTTTTTTACCGTTTCTTGCTCGATACTAATAACGTTGCCTTATGTTGCATAGATAATGGTACGGAACCCTTCGTGCGCGAGTCCGACTCGCACTTGACCAATTTTTATTATTACTATGCCTTATACGTAGCGAAGCACGTACCGGGCCGCTAGTATATTACATAAACTACTTTTCTTTTGTAAATACATACCATAAATAAAGTATCATTCATGATACATACTTAAATGAAAATGAAGAATTAGGGATATTTTTTTTGTTTACTCAAAATCTACTAAATATATTTTAATTCTGAATTACGTGTTTCTTTAAATAATAGTTACTTATGTTTTTAAAGTTATTTCATTAGTTAATACGCGATAATAGACCGACAAATGAAAAAAATAAAAAATTAGAGAGGTTGTTTCGCCAAGATTTTCTATCGAGAAAACTTTTTTCAATCGCGTTTCTGAGTTGATGCGATCCTAGATCATATATTGAAAAAACATATACTTAAAAATTAGAGCTCTAGCCATTCAATCTAAAGAAACAATAAATAAATAAAATAAATATTCACGGATATTTCACACAACGTCCTCTGGTCCCAAGCTAAGCTTAGGTATTATGCTTGTGTTATGGGTACCAAAATACGGATATAATACATAACCTACTTTTCTTTTGTAAATACATACTTATAATACATAGAAACACCCAGACGTAGTACAAACATTTGTATGACATTTATGGATATCACACAAATGATTGTCCCAAGCGGGAATCGAACCCGCGACCTTGTGAACGGCAGTCCATTACATGAACCACTACGCCACGGAGCCCGTCAAATGAAAACTTCGTACGTAGAAAAATGCACGAAGCTATTTTGGTATCCTCTTAACCACGAGGCTCGTCAAATAAATACATAAGATTAATTGTACTTCTTTAGTTGCGTTACAGAAAAATGATCAAAGTATTAAGATGAAAAAGATGCAGAAAAATAGTTAATAAAATCTTTAGTTTTTCCCAATCAAAATATATACAAACTGAATTACAATAATTCATGAGATATTTTTATTTTTTGGTATATTTAGCAAATAATGACATTCTACCTAATGTTATGTGAAAGTTTAAAGTACAAATCCAAATGTAACAAAATATTTACAAAGGTATAGAGGAGGGTATTACTTACTTGAAACAACAATAATATTCTGGCTACAGCAGTCATCGTGTCGTGCATTTCAAAGTTATTTAATATGTTCTGAAAATAATTATATTTGTCAATAATTGGAATCTTTGGAGTAGTTAGAATATTAGAACGAACAACCGACTTAAAAACTTGCATTATGGACAAGCGGGATCCGAAATAATATCAGTGTTCATATATAAAGTGTCTGGAAACCGACACACAGACAAGAATGAACAGTTCCTTTTTCGTACGGAACAACATATTTTTTGTATTTAAATCCTCTAAAACTTGGGAGTACTCACTAAAGAGGTCCAAGAGTGATAGATACTTACATCTTCAATACATGACTTTGCCAAAGGGAAGCAGATATAGAACACAGCACCAACTAATGTATATGTCACAGTCACCAGTAAGAACGCTATTGTTAAGTCTCTGCCCTGGAATATAACATAGTTACATAATATACTAGCTGTCCCGGCAAACGTTGTTTTGCCATACAATTCTGTGTAAAAATCAATAACAAAAAATTTCATCAAAATCGGTCCAGCCAATTGTGAATCTAGACCATCCTCAAACCCCCTTGAATACACACAACAATTTTCATCAAAATCGGTCCAGCCGTTTAGGAGGAGTTCAATTACAAACACTCGTACAGAAGATTTATATATATATAAAGATATTAAACGAAAATGGAATATGAAGAATTGCAGGCAATATGGAGAAAGTCAGGGTGAAATATTTTCCAAATATATATACGATATCGCCAGATAACGTATGTTACATCGAGTTTTGTGTATATTGGACTTTTTTTATTAAGTCACTGTAATCTTAAGCGTGCGATTTATTGTTAAAAAAAAAATTGGTCAAGTGCGAGTCGGACTCGCGCACGAAGGGTTCCGTACCATTATCTATGCAACATAAGGCAACGTTATTAGTATCGAGCAAGAAACGGCAAACGGAAACCCCTTAAATATTTATTTTATTTCATTTTTAGTATTTGTTGTTATAGCGGCAATAGAAATACATCATCTGTGAAAATTTCAACTGTCTAGCTATCACCGTTCTTGAGATACAGCCTGGTGACAGACGGACGGACGGACGGACGGACATTGAAGTCTCAGTAATAGGGTCCCGTTTTTACCCTTTGGGTACGGAACCCTAATAAAAAATTAAGGATTTTTAGAGAAGCTTACAACTCTTTCTGAGCATGTTATTATAAATGAAATAATAAATCATAAGCTGAAACATAACTGAATGGTGTCACTCACATTGTTCTCCTGCCTCTTATTATTCCCCATGATGGTGATGATAATGTTATGTATATAGAAGGAGAGCGCCAACATGCCACTGAGCACGGCCGCGTTAGAGAGCGCGCGGGGCTCCGTTCCCAGGGAGTTCACGTTAATACCCCACGTGGAGCCCTTCACTGTCACGAACACTAGCAGGTACATCACTGATAGAGTTCCTGGGGGATAAACAAATATAATGTAAAAACCGTAAACACAAACTGGAAATTTTAACTCTCTAGCTATCACCGATCCAGGAGCCCAAGTCTGCTATTACAATGTTGTCATAATGATCAGTCACTGATTGCATAATGGTGAAATTTTATCAAGTTTGGTAGACTACCCTTAATTTTTTGTCATAATGACGCCATAGTTAATTGTAATACGCCTCATGGTTAAGTGGTTCATGTAACGGACTGCCGTACACGAGGTCGCGGGTTCGATTCCCACTCGGGACAATAATTTGTGTGATTTTTCTAATTGTCATACAAATGTTTGTACTGAGTCTGGGTGTTTCTATGTATTATAAGTATGTCTGTATTTAGAAAAAATAAGTAGTATATGTATTCTATTCGTATTCTGGTACCCATAACACAAGCATATAAGCTTAGCTTGGGACCAGAGGACGTTGTATGAAATGTCCATGAATATTTATTAAAAAAAAACGCCTTGGGCCTAAGAGATCCAGCCTAGTGACCATCGGACGGATGGACAGCAATGCCTCAGTAAAAGGGTTCTGTTAAACTTTTTTCTTTTGGGTATGGAACCCTAAAAACGAATAATAATTAATAGTCATGTTTAAATATATACCTAAAGAATTAAATTTGGTGAAGAATGATACATTTCTGAAGTTAAGCAGAGGGAACACGATGAGCGCCACGTAGAGAGGCACCGTGGTGTGCAGCCCCCAGTACTGAGACTCCTGCTCGGGCTCCGCTAACATCAGGGACTCGTTCATGTGTCGGGGACATAGCAGACTTGTGTTGTATTCTGTTCCGTTTGACGAGTTTAAATCTGTAAATATTGATCGATAATTCTTTATCGATGATAAGAAAAAATTACCTTAGGGATAGCAGCGTAATTTTTATGTAGTTTATATAAAAAAAGAATTTGCTACCTCGAAGTTGGATTAAGACAAAATTTTAATGCAGAATTTCAAAGTATTTTTTATGATCGATCATTAGAATCTTACATGTACTGAGTTGCGAACCAGATTTCATACATATTACGGTTAAAATTTGGTAACTAACCAATGTAGTATTTCCGTACACTTTCCTTTTGGTAACTGACTTTTACAGATCCTTAAGGTAAATCTAGGCGATGAAATTTAAATTCCTAATCACTAAACATAATTATATTTACTGGTATGACAACATTAAGAGGAAACCAAAATAGCTTCGTGCAATTTTCTACGTTCGAAGTTTTCATTGTTTCTTTAGATTGAATGGCTAGAGCTCTAATTTTGGAGTATATGTTTTTTCAATATATGATCTAGGATCGCATAAACTCAGAAACGCGATTGAAAAAAGTTTTCTCGATAGAAAATCTTAGCGAAACAACCTCTCTAATTTTTATTTTTTTCATTTGTCGGTCTATTATCGCGTATTAACTAATGAAATAACTTTAAAAACATAAGTAACTATTATATATAGAAACACGTAAATCAGAATTAAAATATATTTAGTAGATTTTGAGTAAACAAAAAAAATATCCCTAATTCTTCATTTTCTATACCTACTAGCTGTGTTAATATGTACATGTCGACGATAATATTGATGTAGGCCCTTAATTACAAATTTACACGAAAAAAGTCGGCTTAAGACCATCAGAAGTATCAAGACCAACTCACCAACAAAATAGTTAACAGTGAAGTATAAGAAGTTGGTGATAAGTATCCAGTACACAATATTGGCTCCGAGCAGAACCAGGAGACTGAACATGTGCGCCAACATCTCAGCCCAGCCGCCTAGTAATGTTCGACATAGCGCCGGCACTTCGCACGTGTCGCTGCCTGTAGAAAATAGAATTTTTGTACTAAAGTGAACCAACTCAAAAATTTACATAAAATGCAACTTAATGGTCACATTTTTCGATTTTTTGAAAAAAAAAAAGAAAGTAATAGAAGAATAGATGCATAAGACTTAGATACTGTGATAAAAATTCGTTGTTCTAGAGGCAATATCCTGGAAGAATACAGCGGAATACGATGTCCATATTCTTTGTTATCCCATATTCTGGAGCATAGTTCGGTGTCGTGTCCTCTTAATATTAAACTTTACAGAAGCAAATGTTGTTATTTAATGCGTATTAAGTCACAGGCTTTTACAGCACAGGCTATGTTCAAATAATTTTCGAGTTACATGCCACTTTAATGCTAAAAACAAATGTTGTTCTAATTTTCTTTTCGTGAAGTTTGAGAATGTCCATTTATATTGGTAGCTAATAGATATCCTATTTGAAAAATACATCCGCATATTTAGTGCTTTATTATATTAAACGCTACCCCGATTTTGCCCATGGTAATAACTTAGGTACCTATACAATACTACACAGTTACCATTATACGTCCTGTTTTACGTTCAAAGTTTTTTAATATAACGAGATATTCGAAACATTTCTTTGTACACATTTTTAACGTGTTTAACACTCACCATGATACTTATTAACCCTAAGCAGTACATATGCGGTATAGAGACACAAGGCAGCCATGAACGCGACCAGGATCAAGGCGGCTGGAAGACCAGCTCGCTCCACACCCCACGCCATTGTTAGTAATGATGAACCCATTATTGTATTCCATACGGAAAAACTATAAAAAAATTATCTATAAAAGTCGATCGATTTAAGTGTCATGTATCCAAATAAAAGTTAAAAAGAAATTTCATGTGTATGAGTATGACTGCTTGTCTTTATGTTTGGTAAATATTTTTTCGCTAAGTAGGTATTTCTTCGAGGCATAAATTTGAAACAAAAGTTGCATAAATACGCAATGCAAAAAATAAATCTTATTTGAATATATGCAAATACAAAGTACGGTCAAAACGCACGGGCAAAAGATTCTTAATATTTCTACATAATTCGACGGGCTTCGTGTGGTCTAGTGGTTCATGTAACGGACTACCGTTCACGAGGTCGCAGGTTCGATTCCCGTTCAGGACAGTTATTTGTGCAATGTTTATAAATATCATACAAATGTCTGTTCTGCGTCTGGGTGTTTCTATGTATTTTATGTATGTGTATTTACAAAAGAAAAGTAGTATATGTATTATATCCGTCTTCTGGTACCCATAACACACGCATATAAGCTTAGCTTGGAACTAGAGGACGTTGTGTCAGTTGTGTGAAATGTCCGTGAATATATAAAAAAATTGTTTTTACATCAAACGAAATACATAAGTTTGTTGAATATAAAATATTCAAATTACATAAAGCTTGGATCACAAGGTCGCGGGTTCGATTCCCGTTTGGGACAATCATTTGTGTGATATTCATAAATGTCATAGAAATGTTTGTCCTACGTCTGGGTGTTTTCTATGTATTATAAGTATGTATTTACATAAGAAAAGTAGTTTATGTATTATATCCATACGGATATGTGTTATGAGAATACTTCTGGTACCCATAACACAAGCATAATAAGCTTGGCTTGGGACCAGAGGACGTTGTGTAAAATGTCCATGAATATTTTTTTATTTATTTGGTATTTTATTATTTTGTTCTGTAGTCTGCACGATAGTCTAGTCTCTAATATTAACAGTGTACTTACATAGTAACTAATGAACTCTGTTTCGGTCTTTCAGGTTTCAATGATTTCTCTAATTTAGTATACGTGGAGAGGATCCCACTGGCTGTTAATTCTGCTGGACCCTGAAAACGTATTAATTAAGTGTTTTTAGGTTTAACTATAATAAAAATAACAAGTTGTGTTAAGTAGGTATTGTTTGCCGCTTTGTAAACACAACAAGACTATTAAAATTTGTAAATTTATCAAAATTTATTCAGGTATTTAGCCGTAAAGAGGTAGAATTAAGAATACACCACCCCTTTTCTTTCACAGGTTGCTATAAAAGCCAGCTAACGGATATGGTACTCAGGCAACATGCTGTATGAGAGATGGAAACCTCGACAATAAACCCTGTGCCACTAAGCCTGGCATAGACTGTAATCTCTCCGAAACTAGAAGAGACGAGAGTGTATATGACGTCAGGTTTGCTTGTGACCGAAGATACCTCCTTTAACTTACGTAACATAGCAAGTATTGTATTATCTTTACGTAACATGTGATTACGGGAAACTACATTTATCGTAAAAATTATACAGACGGATATATTCGCAAGAAATGTGTCAATATGATTTTACTGTTGCATGCATTTTTTTCCCTTTTATGCTTGGTGGCGAGACGTCGTAAGGTAAGAAATTAGACATTTCTTCTCGTTTTTCCAATATTTCTCACTAATGCTTCGCTTCTATTATTCGCAGCGTGATGTTATATAGCATACAGCCTTCATCCATAAATGTACTATGCAACACTGAAAAAAATTTTCACATCGGACCAGTGGTTCCTGAGATTAGCGCGTCTTTTTAATATTAGTATCCTTACTTATACTTCTTATAAAACAAAGTCGTAATTTTTGTATGAATGTCCCTATGTGAGATTATATCTTCAAAAATACGCAACGGATCTTGATGCGGTTTTTTTAATAGATAGAATGGTTCAACAGGATGGCTTCTTTTGCATAATTTGTTGGGGTTTGCTGTATATTGAATGAGATATGATTAAATTTGCCGAGAAACTCGGACACGCGCGAGCTATAAATGAAAACGCTGCCTTATCTATGTGAGGTACAACAAACTAATGTATAGAGGAATTGTTTGTTACCTATAGTTCTTCAAAAAAGTCCGCGAGGATAGCGATATGTCTATCTTCTAAGAGAAACCCGCTGTACCCATAATAATGTCTAAAAAATTCTAAAATTCAATAGGGTGTTTTCAAAAGCTATTTATGTGTATATGGTAATATTTTTCATCAAATTAAATAGCTTAGTTAGCTTACGCAATTAATATAGATTATAACTGCTCTTTACAGCATGAAATTTAAATGAATATCTTAGGAGATATGACGAAAAAAGAATTACGCGCGGCAAAATAAAATACTTGAAACTATTTTCGTATTGAAATTTTCGTGAGTTTGAGTCATATTAGAAATACTATATTACCGGCTAACCGGAAGGTCGCAGACGCCGCTGCGCACTCGTCCTGAAGATGAGCATCGGATATGCTCGAAACCTGGGTCGACATCTTCGATCCCAAAACTGTGAGTGTTAGCCGGTAATATAGTATTTATAATACTTGAAACTGTTGGCCGTGCAACGCGAACGTTTCCTCGGTCTTCTATCCGTACTCCAATGTTTATGTTTATTGTGCTTTCACATAAAGACTACTGGATAGATTTTCATGAAACTTTCCAATGGACAATGGAATAGAAAATGAACTTATTAATATCCTTTTTACCGCGGGTAACACCGCAGGGCACAGCTAGTAGATAATAAGACATAAAGTGGTACCTATCATAGAACTAAGAGTTACTATCCTATCCTCTTAGGTACCTATTTATTTACCATACATACCAATAGGGAACAGTTAACCACTACAGAAATTTAAATCAGGAAAGGAAAATAGTATTTTATCTCTACCGTCTAAGTAATATGTACTTATAAATATATTTTAAACTAGCTGTGTTCACGACTCCGTCCGCGTGGATCAATTCTTTTTCGATCGACCGAATCTATTTTTTTATTCTTTTTTTAGCCGCTAGATGACGTTGCAAGTAACCAAATTGAGAAATTTCGTATTAAGTAAATGTCTCAGACTGCCTGTACCGATTGCGATCAAACAAAGATTAATCAATCCCCTGAGTTGTGTACAATTTTTACGTATAACATTTACATTCATAAGCGTTGTACATTTTACGTGATGCGTGCACAGACAAACAGACAAAAATTTCAAAAATGCTGGAAATGGGTTCTGTTTGTTGTCCTTTAACCATTTGACTATTTTTTTTTTAAATATATTCAATGTAGAAAATTTTTTTTCTACAGATTTATTATAATATTTAAAGAGGATTTCCGTAAAAATATCTGAATGTATGTGTAACACAAAGCCTTTGACGTCGTCAGGTTCAAGACACTATACCGTGGCCCGGTAGGGGCGAGTAGGAACGACATGGAGTTTAGTAGGTAGTCCGAAAACCTAATAATAACTCGGGAGTAAAACACAAAGTTTGTTCACGCAACTGGACGGAGTGCCTAAATGCATGGCTCGTGTAAAAAAAAATCAAAGACGTATTTCGCAAATTCAAAACACGCTGTATCTATTTAAGATTATAAAATTATCAGTGTTATTGCAGAATAATTAGGTTAATTATTATCTGTCTCCATGTATCTTTGTTTAATAGGTAAATAATGATTATACAAGAAATGTAAATGATTGTCTTTTAGTACGTAGGTAGTTCAGAAATTTAAGAATGTACATGACCATAGATTTACCAGATGTAGTGTCTCTACTTCAACTTCACTCACTTGGCTTGAAGCCACTTCCATATCTATGTGTGCGTGAAAATGTATCTATGTGTGTCTATACGTCATATGAAACGTCATTATTCTATGAAGTGCGATTTAGCCAGGTTAAAGTTACTTGTCCTTAATTTTAAACAGCAACCCACAATCCGTTGTATCTGTGTTTACGACTTTATTGGCGTAGTAATGACACTTCCTTCCTGATGTACCTAGATGATGTTGTTGGTTTGATTCTCACACGGGAACATTTATTTGTCGGATAAAAACACATCTGTTTTTATTGTAGCACTTAATTGGAGTTTAAATGTTTTTTACATACCAATGAAATAAATAATAAAAAAAGATGTGTGAATTTAACTATTATATGTATTGTGCGTAAATATTTATTATCTTTTTGTGATTTCTTAGTAAAATTCAGGGTAGACTCTCACCTATATGAGGCCCTGGACACTTCAGGATAACGGTGCTCCTATGAGTGGGCTAGCTGTTATCATTTTCCTAGTAATGGAGACTGGCGGCCCTAATAAATGCGAGGCCTTGGGCATATGCCCAGTGCAGTGTGCCCAATGGAGTAGACGGGCCTGATAACCTTGTACAAGATTGTGCAAAACGGGCTATTTTTAAGTTTTCAGATAATCTCAAAAGTGAACTGAACCCAAGGTATGTAACTAGTATACCAGTTGACTATCATAAAAACTCGTTCAGACCTTAACCTTACAAATGATAATGGCTATGACCTCGTTGATGTTAATCATAATAATGTACAATAAATATTTTAAACATTTTATATTTTTGTAAACATTATTCGCTTGATTTATTGTGACGCATTTACTTTATGTTAATACCTAGTTTAATTAAGAATAGGGATGTTGACTATTTTTTGGAATTTTTTTTTATTTTGTAGATAGCTCTTACTTGAACACCATGACAATATAATTTTTTTTTTAAATACATATATATTTTCAGTATAAAAAAGCGAAAATGAAAATTATTTTAAAAATTCCCGCTAAAACGCTCAAAGCTGTTAAGTGACGGCGATGACGTCAGAGCCCTGATAGTAGGGGTGTCCACTTAGAAAAAAGATCGATGTTTTTATCGATTATTTAGATTGTATTCTTTTATAAAATAATAGATCTCAACTAGTTTTATAATCAGTCTTCAATAATTTTATTTTTAATATTTTCACTGCCTTCAAAAAAGTATACATATACTTTCGAACATAATATAACCGTATTCTGGTACCTACCCATAACAAAAGCAAGGAAGTATAGCTTAACTTGGGACCAAGGGGGTTGTGTAAAATATAATCCAATTTCCACTGACAAATTATTATAGAATAAACAGAAAATTGATGAATTTCTCATATTGGTCTAAGGGTGTTCAAGAAATCGGGGATCATACATAAAAAAGAAAAGGTTACGGTGTTTCGAGAACTTCCAGCTTTTTCTTAAGTTGGTTACAATTTAGTTGAAGGCCGCAATATCCACATATCGATACTTTTCCTCGATATATTCGAGATTTCAATTCCGACATCCTTGGCTATTCAGGGTATCTACGTTACTGCACCCGATTGGTGTTCGCAGTCACGTGATAATGTGTACAAAATAATGCAATTTAAATTCATTTTTATTTAATTTTAACAAGATTTTAAACTCTCAAAACAATATTTTAGGTATCTAAATACTGTCTTCAATCTATAAAACATAATTTTACATGAATTTGTTACATGAGTCAACATCCCTATTGGTGTGTACTCATGTGTCATGTGTGTCATGCTTAATGTACCAATTCTCTTGGCATAACTAAATGTAACTTAATTAAAACATAAATATTAATTACAAGCGTCGGGCATGTATGGTCAGATGTATGAGTGTGAATGAAGCCAAGGAAGTATGTTTAGATCGTAGTAGATGACGTTCTATAGTCTCTGCCCACCCCATGGGGAAAATGCGAGATGCTATGATGATGATGAAATATTGTTTAAATAATGTTTTTAATTACCCAATTCTGCAATGTTAAATGAACTTTCTTATTATATAAACTGTGTAAGTAATATTAACTAATTATGGAACAACGATTTTAGTTAATATAAATACTTAAGGGCCTACATCAATATTATCGTATATCATCGCCGACACGTACATATTAACACAACCAGTAGGCACAGAAAATGAAGAATTAGGGATACTTTTCCTATTTACTCAAAATCTACTAAATATATTTTAATTCTGATTTACGTGTTTCTATATATAATACTTACTTATGTTTTTAAAGTTATTTCATTAGTTAATACGCGATAATAGACCGACAATTGAAAAAAATAAAAAATTTGAGAGGTTATTTCGCCAAGATTTTCTATCGAGAAAACTTTTTCAATCGCGTTTCAGAGTTTATGCGATCCTAGATCATATATTGAAAAAACATATACTTAAAAATTAGAGCTCTAGCCATTCAATCTAAAGAAACAATGAAAACTTCGCAGGTAGAAAAATGCACGAAGCTATTTTGGTATCGTCTTAAACGTGTACAACGAAATAGTTACTAATTTATTTTATAAATGTAAGTAGGTATGTATATTATGTTGTATATCTGTTTTGTAGAGTCAGCGAAGATCAATGTATCACGCGCACATTGTTCATCCTCTCTACTTGTATTTAGATTTAGACAAAATAAGTCCAGACGGAATCAGATAAAATATTGTAACAATAAAGTTATATATTCAATCACGATGTAATAAACTAAGATATGTACCAGATCATACTGGGTTTAGAACTTTATCACATGTAGTCTCCTTGACTAAAATAGATGCTCCATTTTGTTAGACACATTACTATTAGCAATAATTTTGATAAGCAACATTCTAATTTAATGTATTAGTGTCTTCATCAGCGGCGGAAATCGTCGACGGTGACAACGCGACCGCTTACAGCAAAGGGGTCTGTGCGCCAAAGTGGGCTCATGTCTCTATTTGATTAGCAATAGATCCTAACAAAACTTTATTTATTTTGTCAAACATAGGGTAGTTTATTAAGAACACTTACAAAAATATGATATAGTTTACTCTCGATACTGTGTATGAAATTGAGCTGCGCTATTTTTGTATGTATGTCCCTAAGTGAGCTTATATCTTCAAAATTACACAACTGATTTCGATGAGGTTTTTTTTAATAGATAAAGTGGTTCAAGAGGATGACTTTTTGTGTTATTTGTAAGCATTTGGTTTTTAAATTCCATGCGAACAAATTTGCAGGCAATAGCTCTTATAATATGGTAAACAGGGGTAGCACAAAGCGATCAAGCCATATATTATCTATATTATTTTACTCTTTGGATCAAGCCGATGACGACGACCGGCGTCTGAATTTAACTTAAGGGCCTACATCAATATTATCGTATATCATCGCCGACACGTACATATTAACACAGCCAGTAGGCACAGAAAATGAAGAATTAGGGATACTTTTCCTATTTACTCAAAATCTACTAAATATATTTTAATTCTGATTTACGTGTTTCTATATATAATAGTTACTTATGTTTTTAAAGTTATTTCATTAGTTAATACGCGATAATAGACCGACAAATGAAAAAAATAAGAAATGAGAGAGGTATTTTCGCTAAGATTTTCTATCGAGAAAACTTTTTTCAATCGCGTTTCTATGTTTATGCGATCCTAGATCATATATTGAAAAAACATATACTTAAAAATTAGAGCTCTAGCCATTCAATCTAAAGAAACAATGAAAACTTCGTACGTAGAAAAATGCACGAAGCTATTTTGGTATCGTCTTAACGCTGTCACTATAGTTCACTGTACGTCATCATTGTGTTAACTAATTCTAACTCAACTCTCTTATCTATGATCGGTATTATTCATCACTTACAGTCACTTACCAATGAATCTATGCTATCACCGCTAATAGTTTTGTATGTGTTGGTAGGTGCTGCCCCCTGTAGGAGAGGCGATGTTTCCTTAAGGCTCATAGCTCCGCAGTAACTATAGCTTCTGCCTAAGCTCGGAGTGTTGTGTCTGATGATAAAAAAATACAGTTACTACAATTTTGCATCAACTAAAATTGAATAAATTCAAAATATAATGGATTCCATTATTTTTGCTATATATGCTATTGTGTATAGAATATTATTTAATTTAATTTATTTGAGCCATAAATATAAGGGACTCTCTGAACAGTTTTAAATGAAAAGAAATATAATATCGATAGAAATGGATTGTTAAATTGTATGTATGCACATAACTTTTTTTAAACGACAGCACCACAGATAAATTTCTTTATTGTCAGGATAAAGAACGTTAGGTGCATTCCTTATTCTGACAATAAATCCAATATAGAAAAATACAAAATGTAAAAAAATATTGAGCTTACCTGTGATTATGATAACGATTTCTTCTATCATCACAATATTCACAGTCTGAGTAATCTGAACATGTATTGCCGAATATTCTGTAAATAAACATAACTCATAAAACAAATATCAACAGATATAGGAAATTATAATTTAAAACTGTTAAAATGTAGGTAATTACTTCCAGGAAAATGTAAAAATAAAATATCAACAAAAAAGTTTAATTTTAACATAGGTACATAATGTTCTTTTTTAATTTTTTTTAACGTTCTTTTTTCAAATGTTTCTTACCACGCATCCCTTTATTTTCTTTAAATCCTTTTTTTTTACAAACGTGTATAATAATAACTTTTTTTGGATAATTTCTGTTTCTTGGTTCCAGACGTTTACCTACTTGTCACAAAGTGTAATGAATTTATCGACAAAAATTAATAAAAGCGTCAGATCACTTGGTACTGTTTCATTACGCATCTCAAATGTTACATTGTGCCACATTGTACTTATTGATACTACGATTATTTGTTTGATTGACGGCCATTATTATTAGTATTGCTTAAGTACATAAATTTTTACTATCATTAATTTATTTAAAATGAAATTTCTTGAGTAACTAAACCTACGATATGCCTATAGGTATTTCATTTCTGTATTCATAAAAGATTTTTACATTGTAAGCGGCAGTGGCAGATTTACCCTAAGGCCCGGTAGGCCCGGGCCTAGGGCGGCCAGATTTAGGCACGGTGATTTACAAAAAAGCCTCTTGTTTACAACATAATAAAATTTTCTTGCGAAATAAAACTGAATTTTTCTCCTAAACTTCTAAATCTATTTAGATAAAAATTGTCAATGAAGTAATTTCATTAAGTAGTCTATATGGTGGATGCTGAGAAAAGGTGGCTAACAGCTTGGGGCCTAGGGCGGCCGAGACTGCAAATACGCCACTGGTAAGCGGCTGTATCATACTTTAATCAATAACTTAAATATTTTACTAAACAAATGATGGTATTATTTACTATTCAAGGAAATATAAGTAATTTAATATAACATGTCCTTGAATAATGTACGTAGAGGCGTTATCTTAAACTTAATATCACTGTGACCTACTCATACATTTTACCTAAAATATATTGGTATCATTTCTACGTGCACAAATAAACTTAAACTAAACTAAAAATGAAAACAAATATAGCGTAATAAATTAAAATTATAGTGGAAAAAGTGATTACCCCGTAGTGAGGTCGTGGGTTCAAGTCCCGCTTGCGGTAATCACTTCTTCCACCATAACTTAATTTATTAAGAGGATACCAAAATAGCTTCGTGCATTTTTCTATGTACGAAGTTTTCATTGTTTCTTTAGATTGAATGGCTAGAGCTCTAATTTTTAAGTATATGTTTTTTCAATATATGATCTAGGATCGCATGAACTCAGAAACGCGATTGAAAAAAGTTTTCTCGGTAGAAAATCTTGGCGGAACAACCTCTCAAATTTTTTATTTTTTTCATTTGTCGGTCTATTATCGCGTATTAACTAATGAAATAACTTTAAAAACATAGGTAACTATTATGTATAGAAACACGTGGATCAGAATTAAAATATATTTAGTAGATTTTGAGTAAATAGGAAAAGTATCCCTAATTCTTCATTTTCTGTGCCTACTGGCTGTGTTAATATGTACGTGTCGGCGATGATATTGATGTAGGCCCTTAAGTAAAGCATAGCATGTCAATTGGAAAAATAATAAATTACTTTAACTATGGCGTATTTTGATTAATTATCTATTTCGTTGTGCACATTTTTAGTAATTAAAACGTTAGTCTATAATACATAATATGTTATAGATTTTATAATAAGAAAGTTCAGTTCTCTCTCCAGCCTATTTACGTCCCACTGTTGGGCACGGGCCTCCTCCACTTTGGGAGGGATTATGGTCTACTGTGCCGCGCTGACCAGGCGTGTTGGCACAGGGTTTATTTTCGAGCTTTCCGTCTCTCACAGATGTTATCTGTGTGCAATATCCCTTAAATGATTTTAAGTGTGTAAGTGTCACCACCCCATCTCCTACCAAGGGTGCTGCCTTGGGAGGAGATGGGGTGGTGACACTTGTATTCTTAATCCGTCACCACACGGAGGTACACTTAACATTGCCGAATTGTGTTATTGATACTATCAATCTTCATGTTTTAGTTAAGTTTAGTTGAGCAAGTGGAATTGGTACCATTATTAACAAAGAGATCTGCAATAACTGGCTGAACCCGGATATTTATCATATTCAGTGCATAGTGAAGAAGATTTATTTTAATAAATCGATGTAAGTACTATTTTTATAACTGGCCTTAAACATTTTTAACCGACTTCCAAAAAAGAGGAGGTACACTCTTGGTTTGTATTTTTTTTGTTTGTTACCTCATAACCTTCGACAGGGTGCAGCGATTTGAATGATTCATTTTTTATTTGTCTAAACTTTAAAAAATTGGTCAAGTGCGAGTCGGACTCGCGCACGAAGGGTTCCGTACCATTATCTATGCAACATAAGGCAACGTTATTAGTATCGAGCAAGAAACGGTAAAAAAATCATGTTTGTTGTATGGGAGCCCCCCTTAAATATTTATTTTATTTTATTTTTAGTATTTGTTGTTATAGCGGCAATAGAAATACATCATCTGTGAAAATTTCAACTCTCTAGCTATCACCGTTCTTGAGATACAGCCTGGTGACAGACGGACGGACGGACGGACGGACGGACGGACGGACGGACAGCGAAGTCTCAGTAATAGGGTCCCGTTTTTACCCTTTGGGTACGGAACCCTAAAAAGGAAACATCTAATGTTTCCTTTTTTTAAGTTAATTTAAATTGTGAAATACTAGCTAATTCCTGCGGTTCTACACGCGTTTAAAAGGAAATATCTAATATTAAATAGCTGACCAGGCAAACATTGTTTTGCCTTACAAATGTTACCTGGGTAGACAAATAATTTGAAATAAAATATTAATGCGACGTGATGCGACTATAAATCAAAATGTAGGCTATCCTATCTTTCAAGTTGGGTCAAATTGCACACGGTGTGCAAATCAAATTTAAAACCGGTTCAGTAGTTTAGGAGTCCATCACGGACAAACATCGTGACACGTAATTTTTATAAGTATATAAAGATTATTGCCCTGTTCTTTGGCTTGTGCGTGAACTGTTGTTCTTAGTTGCTTTGGAATAAGCCATTAATGGACATTTTCTATTGAAACTTGGAAATAATATAACATAACATACATACATGATATCATAATTGAATACATGGAATAACATACATGATATCTTATTCGTAGACGACGATAACAATATATAATGTGTAATCACAGATTCGTTATTGAAAACTCTTTTAAGTAAGATTTATTTTAACATCTTCCCAAGTAAATAATTCGGTCATGTTCATCTTAAGGTTGTCTGGAAGAGATTGCAGTACGCGATAAGACCTCCCTTTTGTACCTATAATAAGTCTAGTTAATAAGTTTTATAAATCAATATGGTGTGCAATAAAGAAAATTTTATTTATTTATTTACATAAAGAAAAAGAATATCTGTCAGATTTAACAGAAGCAGAAGAAAACAGAAGGGTATATAGGTATATGTTACGTATACTCCAAAAGGTTCAAGT